>CM028242.1:51270880-52580660 GCA_016432835.1 Brassica nigra
TCACTGCGAATTTACCCAGGTTCGGCGCTGGCTCGCCTTAAAATCCTCACGGCGAGGCTATCAAAGGTCAAAAGTATAAAGGACTTGCTCCTGGACTCCGACCGCCAAAGACTAACAAAACTACCTCCGAAGACGCGCGACCGAAAACCAATCGGGGAAGCGGAAGAAAGGGCGACCAGGGAACAACGGTCGCCCGGTAAACATGATCATCCGGATCACGTTCTACCAGGACTCTGTCTCATCGATAAAAGCCTACGAGGCGAAAAGCGAGACCAGTTCAACTGGTTCCCGGACAGCGATGTTCCTAACCACACAATCGCTTTAGGAACCGCAGAGACCGTCGAATCGACAAACCTCACTCGCGACCCTTTGGTATCGACCTGGTCATCCAGGATCACCGAAGTCGGCCGCATTCGTCGTCGATCTGGAAACACGGTCAGCGTCATCTTCCAGCGACACCCTCTACAGGATGAAGATCCCGCTTGGGAAGTCGTCCACGAGCCAAAACCTTTGGCGGGGTTCGGGCGTCACTACCATGACCCTCGGGAAAATTAAACTCCGGTCATGGCGAAGGAAGTTACAAAGATCGTCGAGTTTGCAGTAGTCGACAACCCGGCCATCTACAACGCCATCATGAGGAACCCCTTGGATCAACTCCATGAAGGCAGTACCGTCCACATATCACCTCGGTATCAAGTTCCGACTCCGGCCGGAACCGCAGCCATCAGGGGTAGCCAGAAGCGATCGAGACTCTGTTACTAGCCGAGTTCAAACTGCGATCGGAGCAGCCCTGCGGTCAACCAAGCGAGCAAAGGAATCACAACATTCCGAAGACTTCGAAGAAAGATGATCAGAATCATCGAACGAGGCAGCGATTCAAAGGCGACAAAGCCTCTGAATCCACCGCCCGTAAGACGGACAGCTCGACCCCGCACAACCACTGATCCGACCAGCACGATCGGAGCGGCGACGCGGGGGAGTAAAAGCGTCAGCGAACTATCAGAACTTCTGAGATGGCTTGATCCTCGAAAGTGCGTAGGCAGCTTCGTCGAAACCGACGAGTTCAGCTATCCCCTCACCAAAGGGGGACTGGAGTCGTTACTCATATCCCACAGCGAAAATCATATGTACTTTAAACTTCGAAATTTTTTAATAAAATTCTTTCTATCTTTCATGCTCTTAGCAAGCATCAGCGCGGAAAACGAAAATCATATCTTCAAAGAAGCGAGGCGTCGCAACTTCTTAAAAGATAACAAAACTTCGTATTATCCATAAAAGACAGTCCACCAGCGACTTAAAATAACTCCGCGCGTCGATTGGCCGACGGGCGGCTCATAAAGCGTTCCTCAATACAAAATCGTAGTCAGACCTACAAGGTCCTCTTACATCCGACAAGGATATCATAGCGTATACAAGAAACCAAAATTTTGGTTTAGCATCTCGGATAAACTCGAAGATAGCTCGATTCTTTTAACACAAGTCATATAAGCGGCGACTAGTCGCGGACTTTAAGCGAAAAGAATCAGGAAGAAATCACTAACAGGCAAAGCGAAAGCCGATCAGTCATCGCACAGCCTCAAAGCTGAGAGTAAACCTAGGTCTTGCCTAAACCCAGTCTTGCTGGATCTTGACATCTCACAGACATAGTATGGTATCGAGATCCCAAAACATGTCTCTTATGGCTTACACAAAGCGCTTCGCTAAAAGTAGCATCGGACCAAGCGACGAAAAAGAGTTAGGATCTGAAGTGACTACTCGCATCCTTCCCTCTACACTTGCGAAAGTATAAATCAAAACAAAGAGCGAAATCTAGCAAATTTTCATATTCATAAAAGCCGCCAAAGGCGGCAGGATTCAAAGCCACCAGCGGCCAGTCCCAAAACATAAGAATGCAACCTCCAGCGGTCGCGGGATAAAATTACTAAAAGCGGCCACACCGGCCAGAAATTTCAATTCACAGGAAGTCAGCGTTGAAATCCGGATGCAGAAATCCCAAATGAACTAGCAGGCTGGTCCACTTCCTCATTCACACCTCGAGCATTCCCACCATTCGGCGTTCTCATCGGCTCCGACCTCCACCGTATCCTCGGAAACCTCGATAGGTTCCCATAGTCTCGGACTCTTTCTTACGGAGGAACCAAGGACTCAGCATGAGCACACTTTCGGCCATGAAATCCTTCATTTCAGCGATCTGGAATCGAAGAGAAATCTGGGTTGAGACTTGTAAAGATTCTGACCGAACCTCGGCACTTTGAAATCACCAACAAAGAGCTTCTTTAAAGCATTGAAACTCAGCAGCAAGCGATTCGCCCGTCTTGCCACCTCGGCTGCGACCATCCTTCTTCCTCTCCTTTCGCCCGTGCGAGCCCGGCGTGAAGCTCAGCTTGCTTCGTTCTGTGCCTTCTCTTAGCCGGAACGGGAAAAGCTCGCCCACTTCTGTGGTCTTGAAGTTAGCAATCCTGGATTTGCGGAAACTTCGAGTCAGCGCCTCGCTAAACACTCTTAGTCCACGCATAAAACTCAAGATCAGCAAGCATGCTTATATACAGATTCAAGCAAGGTTAAAGAAGTTGAAGGGCCAAACCTCGTTGACACGTTGGGAGCCCTCGGCAAAAACCGTTGTTTCTCCTCATCCTCCAGCGACTCATCAGTAGTAAACTCGGGAAGGCCATCAAAGAAGTTGATAGGTGGAAAACCGCTGGCTCCATCTTTTCCGTTGGAACAAAACTAGGTTTTCTCCCAGCGGTGAAGGTTTTCGAGCCTTCCCCATCATCGATTTCCTTCCCCTTCGAGACCTCTGTCTGCGCCTCGAAGGAACCACGGTAATAGGTTCGGCGTCGTCACGTGAACAGGACCGGGACCGATAAAGGTTAACGCATCACCGGATCCGTTCGAGGTGAAGGATTTCCAGAAAACGGCCTTTGGCGAAGAAGATCTCTCTTGAAGCGTTACCAGGAAAATCGCGCGGTAGGGTTGTTCCCTACAAAGCGAAAATTTTGTCAAAGACCGCACTTCGAAAAAGTGAGATAGATAACAGAGTTTTCGTCATATTACCTCGGTTAAAGTTCCATGCCAGCGAAATAGATGGAGGCAGCTCTCCTCGACAGACTCGCCATCTATTTGAACAAAGAAGAAACGCTCCTGCCGCGATTTGGGATTAGTAGTCCCTGAATCCGCGCCATATCCTTCTTAGGCAGCATGGAATAGTAACCGTCACTCCGTCGGCCGAGTACCCCAAAGACCTTCAAATCGCCGGGACCAAGATCAATCCGAGTTAAGAAGCTAGCAATTAATGCGTAAACCAACTCTCAAGGCAGGAGCGCTGAGTTGGCTGATCGAAGTTCAGCGGTGAAGCGCATCGAACAATGGCACCAGGAATTGGAAACCACACGGCGATACGTGTAAAGCCGTAACATGTAAAGAAATCTTGCGGAGGATTCCTTGCACTCTCGTTACCAACGGGAATCCGGAATTTGACTCCTTCAGGAACCTGGTAAAAATCTCGAAGAACCTTGAGATATTTACGAGAAACCGAGCTTCGGCAAGGAGCACCGGGCTGCCTCAGAGGCCTCTTCGGAACAGGGATCTCTGGCAGTGTAGGGGGCGAACCTACAAGGGCTCGAGTCACGCATTCCTCTTTTCCTCCTCGACCGACTCCTCCTGCTTTACCGTTACATGGGCAGGAGAGTCATCCGAGGATGAATGGGAAGAAGAGTTTCTCTTTGAGGATCTTGAAGACATTGTTCTTAAAGAGAGAGAAAGGATTCTTGAGAGAGAGTAAAATTGTGATGAAGTAAGAATGAGATTTCTTACTCCATCCATAAAGGAGGTAAAATCACTATTTACCCGATTTTCGGCAGACGATTACATCTCAACACCTTCCCACACGGCTATACCGCAAGCTAGGATCCGACAGGCTCTACGGTTCCTAGCTAGCTGGGGGGCTAACTGTTGGGGTCAAAATCGGTCAATGACGAAATCGTCACCCGAAAGTCCTCGAAAGAAAAGCCAAGCGACGATCAAATCCAAGAAACGGGTCGTCGCTCGATAAAACTCCGCGAAGGCCAGCGGCGAGGGTCCTGGCGCCCATCAATCGCGATCGTCTCACGATCTCGGGCGATGACAGCATCCTGGTCCCTTGAAATCCATGTCGGATTGTCGAGATCTACAATGAGTCTTCCAGTAAAGCCTTCCCATTGTTTAAAGATTCATCTTTTAACATATCTAAAACTTCGAACCACATTGCTCTCATCCTCGACGACGGAAAATCTGAAGATCTAAGTCCATCTCAAAATCCCGATACTCGCGGAATCGTTGGAAACAATTATCTCGAGATCTACGACTAGAGACCCTCCCCTTCGAAAGATTTCCCAAACGAGCGGCGAGGGAAAGATCGAACAAACCCATAGGCGGCAAGCGGCCTGCACCAGCAGCGGGGCGCTGGCTGGCGCCACGCGCACCTCGGCCTGGCCCGGCACGGGCACGCTGGCGCTGCTGGCCTGGCGCCGGCGCTGCCGGCCTGGCGCCCGGCGCTGACGGGCTGGCCTGGCGCGGCGGCACCGGCCTGGCGCCCGGCTGCAGCGGACGCTGGCTGGCCTGGCGCCGGCACCGGCCTGGCGCCGGCGGCAGCGGGCGCTGGCTGGCCTGGCCAGCGGCACCAACCTGGCGCCCGGCGACGCGACGGCAGGCTTGCCTGGCGCCGGCGGCACCGCCTACGCCGGGCGGGGCAGACGCGGGCTGGCCTGGCGCCAGCCTGCTCCGGCCGGACGCTGGCTGGCTCTGGCACCGGCGCACCGCCTGGCGCCGGCGGCACCAAATCCGCAGGCGGCCTGGCGCCGGCGGCTTCCCTGGCGCCGGCGGCGCTTTCCGCACCTTGAGCGGCCTGGCGCTGGCGGCACCGGCGGCTGGCGAAATCCGCAGCGGGCGGCCTGGCGCCGGCCACCGTACCGGGCGGCACGGCCTAAGCGCCCGGCTGCACCGGCCTGGCGCCGCGGCCTTCAGCGGTCGGCCTGGCGTCCAGTCCACGGCCCTCGTCCCGGTTTCATTCCTATCGTGCCCGGTTCGATCCCATCTTAGCTTGTTGGATCAATCTACGCGGAGTTTGGTATGATCACGGTTACTCTCGCCACTTCACTCGACTAAACAAGGAATTAAGGTTCCTTCGAAACACCGAGACCTTCAAAGACTGTCCTTCAAAACCGAAAACGCTTAACGGCCCAACGCGCCAAACGCCCACGACGATTTTCCAAAAGAAGGATAACTATGACGGTTTATCTTTATCCTCACATAAGAGATAAATGTCAAGTTTCCATAAGAGATAAATATCAAGTTTCCGAAGATAAATGTCAAGTTTCCCGATAAACACAAAGATGGACGAAAATGGAAAAAGCCCGACTCAGCCCGCGAGAAGATAGACCGTCATAGGAGGAGTATATAAGGAGAGCTTTGAGCAAGAAGCAAACCAGATCACAAAAAACGTCCAGAGCACTTAGAGCAACTTAGCATTCTTTTCTGTTTTCACTAGCGAGCTGCGACTCAACTAGGATAGACTTAGGCGATCAGACTAGCGAACTTGCCGACAGCTCTCGTAGCCAAGGCTCCTACCTGTTGTTCACGCTCAAACGCGGATTCGAAAATAAAATCTTTTGCTCTATTCTTTTTTTTACGATTTTTATTCCGTTTTCATATTTTCTTTGTCGAACTGATTGTGTCGTGTTCCGCTAGTCTAACCACCTAAACCCTAGTTTTTCTAAGCTGGCAGGATGCTCTAAGTCTAATTCTCGGATTTTCGGGATGCCCTTCTCCTCTGCTTTTGCTCTCCTTATATACCCACTTCTAGGTCGGTTTGCCTTAGGGTGATGGGCCTCGCCTTTGGGCCCAAGCTTATCTCTTCAGGAAATGTTCCATTTTCGTCGATCTTCGTAATCATCCTCGAGTTTTCCGCTATCCTTCGGCAATTTGATGTTTATCCGATGTTTCGGGAAATCGGATAAATCGTCATAGCCTGATTGGGCCTGAATTCTGGAAAATCGTAAGTAAGTCTGTGGACTCGTCTTAAGTCGTTAAACGTTTTATACGATTTCTTCCACGAGAAATCAATTCCCTCCAGTTGCTATCGTAAAACATCGAGGACGATTCCAACCGAATCGGAAGATGTTTATTCCAGAGCCTTTAATTGTGCCAAACTCACGAGGGTTGATCCGAACAAGCTAAGATGGGATCAGACCGAGCACAACGGGACAGAGACCAAGACGAGGGCCGTGGACCGGCGCCAGACCAGGGTGCCGCCGGCGCCAGGCCGGCCTGCGTGACGGGTGCCGCCGGCCAGGCCCGCCTCCGCGTCTGCCGGCACCAGGCCGTGCCAGCCGGGCGGGGAGTGCCGCCCGGCGCCAGGCGGTGCCGCCCGGTGCCAGGCGGCCAGCGTCGCGTGCCCCGGGCGTAGGCGGGTGCCGCCGGCGCTAGGCGTCAGCGTGGCGGAGGTTCGCCCGGCCAGGCCCGCATAGGTCGGTGCCGCTGGCGCCAGGCGGCCGTCCCGTCGCGCCGGCGCCAGGCGGGGCCGCCGCCAGGCGGTGCCGCCGGTATGGAGCCGAGGCGTCCAGCGTGCCACCGGCGCCAGGCGGGTGCGCGGCGCCAGGCCGCCCGCGTGGCGGGTGCCGCCAGCGCAGGCGCGGTATGGGCCGAGGAATGCCCGGCGCCAGGCGAGTGCCGGCGCCAGGCTGGCGCGTCCGCGTGCGCCCGGCAGGCCGTCTGCCGTTCGTGGGTTTTCCGTTGCTCGATCTTTCCCCCGCTAGTCGTTCGTGCGGGAAATCTTCGAGTTTGGAAAGATCTTTGGCCGTAGATTTCGAGATAACCGTTTTTGACCCCAACATCGACCCTGTTAGAGAAGGTGTTAGATTGATAAGAAGGAGGTATTGGAAGAATAAAATTTTCAAACGACGGAATCGAAGCGGACGGAAAACCCGAAATCAAACAAAAACCCTGATTTTGGTATTTTGGGATTTTTCGAGGAAGCCGGAGGCTCGGGAAATATTTTCCATCAAGGTCAGAAATATTTTGGAGTTCATTAAAAATATTCAGCTCATCAGAACAGGCGTAGAAAAATATTCGGGATTGATCGTGGGTCGAAAATTCACCGGAAGGGCCGGAATCAGTCGAATGGACCGAGAAGCTCGAGGTGGCTTGATCTATGAGATAAGGACGTGGTTTCAACTGCCTGACATGGTAGCTGGAAAGGGAAGCACGAGGTGTTAAAGCTCAGGAAATCACAGCATGCTGATTGACACACAGAAGCACGAGGTGCCGCTCAACCTGCAACCGAGGTATGCTGATCGACATGTGGCCGATGTGGTGTCAAAGTGCATGCAACGAAGCCATGCCTTCAGACATGTGGAGGACGTGGTGTCAACTGCCTGTCATGGTAGGTGGCAAGGGAAGCAGGAGGTGTTGAAGCCCAAACGATCACAGCATGCGGAGTGACACACAGAAGCACGAGGTCCCGCTCCACCTGCAACCGAAACATGCTGATCGACATGTGTGCGCTGTGGTGTCGATCTGCATGAAACCAGTCCATGCCATCAGACATGTGGAGGACGTGGTGTCTTCATGCATGCCATCCTGGTCATGCAGCCTGACATGTGGAGAACGAGGTGCCGCCGCACATGCGACCGGAGCCATGCGAAGCGACACACGGGCTGCCACACGGCCTGTTTCTTCTTGGTTGCTGCTTCCTATAAATAACCCACGACCCCAGCTCATTTCAACACATCCATACCAGTTCAAAGTCAGTTAAAAACGTGAGAGAGAAAGGAAAGAAAGAAAGTTATAGTTTCGATCATTTTCGATCCTTTTTCAGCAGTTTTTGAGAGTTTTTGAGAACAGTTACTCTGCCCGATTTGAATCGACATCTGAAGAAGGTTCTGCTCAAGTGAAGATCAGTCCAGACATGGGTCTACTTGTGATGGTCATGAAAAGGGTTCGGATCGCAGAAGACGGACACGGGGTCAAGGCTACGGTCAACCAAAAACTGTGAGTTATAATCGATTGATTGCTAAGCTGTTTTCATGCAGGTTCCCGTTACTTGGAATTTGGATCATGGCAGGGGGCCAGGTCTAATTTAAGTAACGGTTTGTTTATTTAATAGTAATGGTTAGGTTGATTAGTTAATAGCATGCTTAGTTATTGTTTGAGAATTGTAGTAGCATGCTAATAGTTAGGTTGATTGGTTAGTTAGCGAATGCTTAGATGATATCGCTAGGTTGTGGTAGTTAGATATTCTGGAATTAGTCTTTCTTCTATATTCTAGAATGTGGTTGATTGTGTTGATTGTGATTATTGTTTGGAACCTTGGTTATATTACTGGGTTTAGTATTATATTGGCCGACAGCATGTGCGTAACCCGCCATTGCTAGGCATATTGTGGGTGAGTTAGCGTTCCTTCAGACCTCGTACCCGGCGGGTTCAAGGAAACCCCTTTTTCGCTGGATCGGGAAGACTCAGAGAGACGGGGTCATGGCCTAAGGCTGAGTTATTACACGACGGTGTAATGTGGGAGTGACCCGAAGGACAGTGGGCTGTCGCGCGGTGACCCGAATGACTGTGGGCCACGGTCGGTTGAAAATTCCTTCTTCTAGCCTTTCGTGTAGGGAGATAGGATATTGCCGATGATGAAGGAGGAACCTAACGTCACCGGGCCCTAGTTATATTATATTATGTTAAGGGTTTGGTAAACCCTAGTTTATCGAGTTACAAGTTTTAGCGACTATCTTATAGTATCGATATTTTACTCATATTATTTTCTGCTGCGGATTTCTCATTGCTTATTATTACTATTATTGATTTTGGTTATTAGGCGAACCTCTCGCTTTAGATTTGTTTGGGGTGGGATAGCGAGGGGTTGTATTTGTTAGTTGGGGATTGTAACTCACTGAGTAATGTTAGATTACTCACACCTCACTCTTTGTTGTTTTCAGGTGACCAGTAGAGTTCGTAGTGGTCGCGGGAAGTTAGGCCGGCTGGTGTAGTATTTTCATCTTTTTACTTGCTGTTGGGGTCAAAAACGGTTATCTCGAAATCAACAGCTCAGATCATTTCCTGTCTACGGACTTTCCGCAAAAAGGATCAACAAAGGTTGGATCGGAAAAGAACAGGCATGACCAAGGTCCCGGGCGCCGGCCGCCGGCTCGCCCGTGCTGGCACCAGGTGCCGGGCGTCGGCCCACCCGTGCTGGCACCAGGCGCCGCCCGGCTCGCCGATGCTGGCACGGCGGCGCCGACTGCCGATGCTGGCACCGGGCGACGCCCGTGCTGGCACCGGCACCGGCTCGCCCGTGCTGGCCCCAGGTGCGGTGCCAGCTCGCCCGGCACCGGCGCGGCTCGCCTGCTTGCCCCGGGCGACTGCTGCGGGCGCCCGGCTTCGCCTGCTGGCCCCAGCCGGGTGTGCCAGCTCACCCGCGCTGGCCCGTGATGTTCCCCGGATCGAGCTGATCGAGCTGAATAATCTAGTGAGCTGGACTGACACTATCCTGGACGAGCTGAGCAGGACTGACACTCACTTGGACAAGCTGAGCAAGTTGGTTCAATCTTCGAGTTGGTTCGACCACCCCACCACCCGAGAAGCAAAACAGACACACATTCACTGTTTGAAGAATATCTTCTAAACCATGATGTTTCTTCGCGTGAAACTGCTTGGATAATGTTCTCAACTGAATTATGAAACTACTTGAAGAAGAATCAGATCAAACGGAGTTCAGATGTGGGAGTTATGCAATTTACAAATCAGGTGATCTTCAGTTCTCGCGAATTCGGGCTGTGTGGATCGTCAGCGTGTGTTCTTGTCCTTCCCAGCATGGACCTGCACGACCAGAATGAGCCTGGACATCAGCTGAAGAGTCCATTTTATCCAGATCTGGAAATCAAGAGTCTTTGACTCTCTTTAATATTTTCTAGTCTTTGTTTTCATTTTCTAGGTGTGATTTTCCACAAAAACTATTAAATCTCTCTTTGACTCATTGTAGTATAAATATGTAATCCCAACCCACGAAATAAATAGATTTTTTCCCTTTTTTATGAGTTTTCTCTCTGTTCTTTGTCAAGAACACTTCATTTCGTTTCTTGGTGTGGTTAGCTCCAAGTTACACACTCTTTCTCGTTGGACCGGTGCGTCACATCCGGCAACAGATCGAGATCGTCTCCTCAACGGACCTGTGAGTCATATCAGGCGTTGATCAGACACCTTGCCAGTATCATTGGGCCTTCCGCAACCCATTGTGTCGTCATTCAAACCATCAGTTCTCCTTTCGGAGTTCATATCCCCCTTACCTGTCGAGTAGCGTTTCCTAGGGTTCATAAAGTGGTATCAGAGCCACTCTTCCGGTAACTCTATTATCATTCCATCTTCTCATCTTTCCATTTCTTCTAAACACTTCTTCTTCTTTCTATCTTGAATCCGGGCCCATCATTACCATCCACTAGAGAAAAAAAAAGAATAGAAAAAAAAAGATCTATCAAAAAAAAAAGTAAAAAAAAAAAATAAATAAAGTTCAAAAGTTCTATTTGTGGTTTGGTGGTGGAAGAGAAAGCCTGCTGGCCGAAGATAAATCCGGGCCTTTGAGGTGGTTAAAGCGGATTCCAAAAAAAAACAAAATCTCTTATCTTTCTATCTTAAACACCTTTTGTTTGCTTGGATCTACCCATTGGGATTCCTTGATCTTTTCTCTTAGAACCTTGAAAAGAAACTCTTGTGTGATTACCATAAAAATCTGAGTGAAACACGTGTGTGGGTGAGGATCAAACACTTGAGAGAGTGAGAATTTTTATCTATTATCTTTTGTGTTGAGATTTTCAGGTTATGATGTTTGGTCTTCAAAAGAGAAGTAGCAAGGAGAAGCCCCCATGACATTCTATCTCTCAAACTCCATTTAAATATCCTTTGAATAATTTTGATGAGTTTGTTAGTGTGCAGGGAAAGCCAAACCAAAGATGTAGAGAGCAGTCTAGATCATCTAGAGATGTGGCTGATCCAAAGAGGCAACCTTTTCAGTTTAATGTCCAAGAGTTTTGTGACAACCTTGTGGAGGAAGTGGTGAAAACACTCAAGGACGTCGGCAAGAGCCACAAGAAGAGCACATCCACACGTGCACCTGTAGCTGAGCCCTCATTGTTCATCAGTGAAAAACCCAAAGGTAAATCTGAAAACAACCTTGAAGATCTAAAAGATTTTTCAGATTCTTTACCAATTTTTGATGAGTATGATGAAGAGCTGATGGAAAGTTTGATCACTTGTGAGGATGAATGTGATCTTCCTTCTCCAAAACCTGATCTTATGATTGATATTGATAATGAAGAGACTAATGGACTAACCTGTTTTGAACCGGAGCATCCGAGTAGTCTTGTTCTAGTTTCACAGGTTTTTGAGGAAGAGCCATTGGATTACCCACAACAAGGACCACATCTTGACACTAGGAGACCCTCGGACGATGATCTAGGTCCCATCTTTGATGAGGAAGACGAACTGGGTCCAGTCATTGATGAAGAAGCAACAAGCATCTCATTCATCGATATGGAAAGTCATCTATGCTTTGATCCCGGCATATCTCCTGCCCCTTTGTCTCCTGATCTTCAAGAGCACTGTGAGAAACCTTCTTTGCCTAATTCTCTGCCTGATATGTTTGTGAAGGTCAGTTCTCATGATTTAATTCGTTTTGGTCTTGACGAAATGAAAGAGTTTTGTGTTTCAAAATCTGTTTTTGAAAACATGATTAATTCTTTTAAAATGTTTAAACCTGAGAAACTTCTTGATCAAAAATGTTTTCAAAAAGGCAATGGCATCAATTCTGGATTTATTTTGAGTTTTGATCAGTTCTTGAAATGCAGCAAAAAATTTGATCATCTTGAAAACTCATTAGATCTTGATTTGCAACAAACTGATTCTTGTGCTACAAAACCGTTTGATTCATTTATTTTCAAAGGCATTGGCTTTGATCTGAGTTCTTCTAGACATGCACTGATCACTGATGATTTGTTTCCATCCTCTTGTGCATTGGACGATTTCTTAATTAAAAAGATGCTGGAACAGAAATCACTTGAAACTAAAATTGATTTTTGTGATCTTGATTTTTGTGATTCTGTTTTGCAGCCTGATCTTGTGTGTTCTAAAACTGATAAAACTTGGCATCTTCTAAGATCATTTCGTGATAATTGTGTTGTCTTGAGCCTTGATGATATTGTGGTCTACAACACTTTCTTTGAAAAACATCCTGAGTCTTTGATATTTGATTCTCAATCTGAACTTAAGCTTGTGTATTCAGATGTTGAGAAGGATAGGCATGTTCTGAAAATGAATAATGTTGCTGCATGCCTTGAAACCATTCTGGTCTATAATGTCTACTTTGATGTGCATCTTGATCAGCTGAAACTTGTGCTACTTGTTCATGAAAACAAAACCTTGATTTTTGAGTTGAACAAGTACTTGTCTTGCACATATGATCCTGGTCTTTTAGTTTCTGTTTTGAGTATCCAGGAAAGACAGGTTCAGCCTCTGAGGAATGAAAGAATTGACCTTGATCAACAGCCTGAGATTTGGAGCTGCATTGTTGTCCAACCTGGCTACCTTGGAGATGCCAGCGACAGAGGCTCAGTTCAAGGAGATTATCTCGACTTTCAGAAGGTCTTTTATCAGGAATCCAATTTTCCTGGAAGGCCAACTCACCAAGAATTCACTGAGGCCTGGAATCACATGAAAATCTTTGCGTATGAAGGAGTTATGAATTTTCCAAACCAGAGGATCTCCAGTCCACCTATCCGCGAGTACCAGATTTCCCAAGGAGATTTAGGCCCAGGAAAGAAACGGCCTGAGCCGAAACCAATCATAGGATTCCAGATGGATCTCTCAGCTTTCCAGAAAGACCAATATCAGGAGAAATGGCCACTAAATTATGAAGTTATGATCTATTTTTCAAAACCGGTCAAACCAGTTCTACACTTGCCTCAATTGAAAGCTAACCGATTCAGTCAGCTTCAAACCCGACATTGGCGACCTGGAGATCAATCTATACATTAAGGAAGTTTCTATACAAATTTCTCCTTCATTGAACTTTACATGTTTTTAAAATTCTTTTTGTCTGACTCATTTTCTTTTGAATCAGGTAAAATGGATTTGAGGACAAATCCTTTTGAAGAGGGAGAGTATGATGTGCCCCGGATCGAGCTGATCGAGCTGAATAATCTAGTGAGCTGGACTGACACTATCCTGGACGAGCTGAGCAGGACTGACACTCACTTGGACAAGCTGAGCAAGTTGGTTCAATCTTCTGAGTTGGTTCGACCATCCGACCACCCGAGAAGCAAAACAGACACACATTCACTGTTTGAAGAATATCTTCTAAACCATGATGTTTCTTCGCGTGAAACTGCTTGGATAATGTTCTCAACTGAATTATGAAACTACTTGAAGAAGAATCAGATCAAACGGAGTTCAGATGTGGGAGTTATGCAATTTAAAAATCAGGTGATCTTCAGTTCTCGCGAATTCGGGCTGTGTGGATCGTCACGCGTGTGTTCTTGTCCTTCCCAGCATGGACCTGCACGACCAGAATGAACCTGGACATCAGCTGAAGAGTCTATTTTATCCAGATCTGGAAATCAAGAGTCTTTGACTGTCTTTAATATTTTCTAGTCTTTGTTTTCATTTTCTAGGTGTGATTTTTCACAAAAACTATTAAATCTCTCTTTGACTCATTGTAGTATAAATATGTAATCCCAACCCACGAAATAAATAGATTTTTTCCCTTTTTTATGAGTTTTCTCTCTGTTCTTTGTCAAGAACACTTCATTTCGTTTCTTGGTGTGGTTAGCTCCAAGTTACACACTCTTTCTCGTTGGACCGGTGCGTCACATCCGGCAACAGATCGAGATCGTCTCCTCAACGGACCTGTGAGTCATATCAGGCGTTGATCAGACACCTTGGCAGTATCATTGGGCCTTCCGCAACCCATTGTGTCGTCATTCAAACCATCAGTTCTCCTTTCGGAGTTCATATCCCCCTTACCGGTCGAGTAGCGTTTCCTAGGGTTCATCACCCGGTGCCAGCTTCGCCAGCTGGCCCGTGCGGGTGCCAGCTCGTCGGCGCCGGTGCCAGCTCGCCCGTGCTGGCCCCGGCTGCCGGCCGCCAGCTCATCCGGGCGCTGGACGCCAGCTCGCCCGTGCTGGCCCCGGGAGCCGGGCGCCAGCTCGCCCGTTCTGGCCCCGGGCACCAGTACATCCAGTCTGTTCCCAGCCCGTCCGATTTAGATCGCACCTTGTGGCTTCCGTGAAGTCATAGCACCTTAGTTACGGACCTAACGTTCCTCGGTTAAACTCGATTGGAGTTATCCTCGAAGTGTTACAACTAGAGCTAGGAAGGTTGGTTCTTCTGCAAAATGTATCGTGTAAAAACAGGGACGATCAACTCAAACATCGATTCTTTAGACTATACGATTTATTTTGCGGAGAAGATAATCCTTCCGAGAAATCATACGAACGTTCAAGGGCTTGAAACTTTTCCACCGGCTCACTTACGATTTTGGAGACCCAAGCCTAGTAAAAGCTATGACGGTTTATCCTAACTTATTAAAGTGGGATAAATGTCAAGTTTCCGCAGATAAATGTCAATGCTCGAGGATAACTACGAAGATCAACGGAAAATGGAATATTTCCAAAAGAGATAAACTTAGGCCCAAAGGCGAAAGGTTAAACAGGCCACCGACCTAAAGTGACTATATAAGGAGGGCTGGAGCAGAAGAGAAAGGGATCCGAGATTTTAGACATAGAGAACTCCTGCTAGCTTAGAGAACTTATGACTTAGGTGGTTAGACTAGTACGGCAAGGCTTAGACGTCTTGACCGCCTCTTGTTCTGTCGTTTCGATAAGTTAGCATATTTCTACTCCTTACGGAGAAATCTTGTACTCTTACTTTTAATAAAACGCTTCTGAGCGACCATTCATATTTTATCTTGCTATTTATCTTTTATCAATTCGAAAAGTGATTACGCAGAGAATTCGGACCTTCAAGGAAGATCGGGATAACTCGGTTTTCCTCCATAATCGTTCATCGAAAATCGACGGTGTGAATTTTGGTTCCCACAGTCTGGCGCTAGAAGGAGGGGGGGGGACGAATTCTCTAACTCGAAAGTCACTAAGCAATAAAAGATATAGGATGGCTGCTCCAGTAGCCAGCGATGTTGTTTCCTTCAAGGATCGGGCAACGGCCGACCAAGCCAAACCCTACAACGATCTCCTTGTAATCGAACTAATAATCCAGGACATCGACGTAGCAAGGGTGTTAGTCGACACCGGATGCTCGGCCAACATTATCTACAAAAGCACCCTCGTAAGAATGGATGTCAATCTATGCGCCATCACAGAAGAACCTAATCCAATATTCGGACTCTCGGGAGATGCTACTATGACTCTCGGCTCGATCAGCCTCTTGGTTAAAGTCGGGAGTGTCGCCAAAATCACGGAATTCTTAGTCATCGACCGTCAAACATCGTATAACGCGATCATCGGTACTCCGTGGCTGAATTCCATGCGAGCAATCCCCTCGACGTTCCATCTGTGTCTAAAGTTTCCAACCCGTCGCGCAATCGAAACTACACAAGGAAATCGCAGGATGGCGCAAGTATGTTTCGCTGCCGAGCTGAAAAGAAAAAACTCAGCAGCCTAAAGACTACTCCCGATGAGAATGCCCCGGAACAAGACTTGAACGTCTTCTGGCAATCTCAGAAGATCGAAGCCCTAGACGGGAAACGCGAACCAACTTGTGAACCAGTGGTCTCGGTCTTCATAGACGAATCGTTCCCGCAAAGATGCGTCGAGATCGGAGCCAACCTCCGCGAACCTTTGAGAACAGAGCTCATAGCCTGTCTCAAAAGAACCTCAGCACATTCGCTTGGGCCGCAGAGGATATGCCAGGGATCGACATCAGCATAACTTGCCATGAGCTCAACATTGACCCAACCTACAAATCCGTCAAACTAGGACCAGAACGTGCCACCGTGGTAAACGAGGAAGTTGAAAAACTCCTTAAAGTACGGTCAATAACGGAAGTCAGGTACCCAGACTGGCTCGCTAACCCAATCGTGGTCAAAAAGAAAAACGGCGAATGGCGAGTCTGCGTCGACTTCACCGATCTCAACAAGGCTTGTCCAAAAGATTGCTTTCTACTCCCGCATATCGACCGACTTGTCGAAGCAACAGCAGGAAACAAACTTTTATCATTTATGGACGCCTTCTCCGGGTACAATCAAATTATGATGAACCCAGATGATCGCGAGAAGACCACATTCATCACTGACCGCGGGACGTATTGCTACAAAGTAATGCCTTTCGGCCTCAAAAACGCAGGCGCTACTTACCAGGGACTCGTCAACCGAATGTTTTCCGAGCAGCTCGGAAAAACTATGGAGGTATACATCAATGACATGCTCGTGAAATCCCTTGACGAACACGACCACGTTTCCCATCTGGAAGATTGTTTCGCAAGTTTGAATTTACACAACATGAAATTGAACCCGGCTAAATGTAGATTCGCCGTAGCATCAGGAAAATTTATCGTCTACTTAGTCAAGTGTCGCGGAATCGAGGCTAACCCCAAACAGATAAACGCGTTAATAGAAATGGTCTCACCCAAAAACAAAAGGGAAGTCCTAAGGCTGACAGGAAGAGTCGCCGCCTTAAACCGTTTTATCTCGCGCTCAACGGACAAATGCCTTCCTTTCTACGACACATTAAAAGGGAACAAGAAATTCGAGTGGACAGAGGAGTGCGAAAAAGCTTTCCAAAAGCTAAAGGATTACCTGGCCACTCCTCCCGTCCTCGCAAAACAAGTGGAGGGAGAACCCTTGTTCCTGTACATCGCAGTATCCACAACAGTGGTAAGCGGCGTTTTGATTAGAGAAGAACGCGGTGAGCAGAAACCAATCTTCTACATAAGCAAAACGTTGCTGGACGCCGAGACCCGGTATCCCCTGATGGAAAAGCTGGCGTTTTCAGTCGTAACGTCAGCAAGAAAACTCCGGCCGTATTTTCAGTCGCATACCATTGTGATCCTCACCACCTTCCCCTTGCGAACGATTTTGCACAGTCCGAGTCAGTCAGGAAGACTCGCAAAATGGGCAATCGAACTAAGTGAGTACGACGTAGAGTACCGCCCAAGAACCTGCGCAAAGTCTCAAGTATTGGCAGACTTCTTGGTGGAATTGCCCATGGGAGATATGACAAACGCGGAACCAAACTCAACTTGGATCCTTCATGTCGACGGATCATCGTCCAAACAAGGAACCGGGATCGGAATCCGGCTCACGTCTCCGACTGGCAAAATCTTGGAACAGTCGTTCCGATTGGAGTTCCATGCGTCAAACAACAAGGCCGAATATGAGGCACTCGTTGCAGTCTTACGACTAGCCCAAGGGCTGAAAATCCGCAATATTCACGCTTCCTGTGACTCTCAATTAGTCGCAAATCAGTACAGCGGGAATACGAAGCAAGGGACGAAAGAATGGACGCATATCTTAAACTCATCCAAGATCTCTCCCGAAACTTCGACCATTTTTCCCTCACTAGGATTCCTCGCTCAGAAAACACTCAGGCGGATGCCTTGGCCGCACTCGCGTCAAGTTCAGATCCTGGACTAAGTTGGGTAATTCCCGTCGAATTCATTGAACATCCAAGCATTGGACCGCCAGTGATCGCCAATCTTATTCGAGCACAAATCGAAAACGCGAAAGAAATAGACGACCCACCGGAAGAAAACATGGATCAGTCAGAATACGGTTGCGACAGCCCTTGGCTGGAACCAATCCGAGCATACATAATCGACGGAATGCTTCCCACCGAAAAGTGGGCAGCCCGCAAAATCAGGACCCAGGCCGCACGGTACGTAATGGTAGAAAGATTAATCTACAAATGGAGATTCTCCGGCCCAATCATGACCTGCGCCGAAGGCGAAATATCGAGAAGAGTAATGGAGGAGGTCCATTCCGGGTCGTGTGGAAACCATTCCGGCGGAAGATATATTCGCCGTCAAAATAAAACACCACAGTTATTACTGGCCAACTATGATCAAAGACTGCGAGAAGTTCGCTCGAAAGTGCGAAAAATGCCAAAGGCACGCACCGACGATCCGTCAGCCCGCGGAAGTCCTCCCGTCCATCTCATCCCCGTATCCCTTTATGCGATGGTCCATGGACATCGTCGGGCCATTGCATAACTCGAAGCAGAAACGTTTTCTCCTGGTCCTCACGGATTTCTTCTCAAAGTGGGTGGAGGAAGACTCCTACGCAAGTATCAAAGACGTACAAGTCGAGAACTTCGTATGGAAGAACATAATCACCAGAGACGGGGTCCCTTACGAAATCGTGACAGACAACGGGTCTCAGTTCATCTCTACCCGGTTCAAGGAATTCTGCGAGAAGTGGAAGATACGACTTACTAAGTCGACTCCCAGATATCCGCAGTGCAACGGCCAGGCAGAAACCATCAACAAGACCGTCCTTGACGGACTAAAAAAGCGCCTAGACGCCAAAAAGGGGCGATGGGCAGAGGAGCTCGAAGGAGTCCTTTGGTCGCATCGTTCAACCCCGAGACGGGCTACGGGTGAAACCCCATTCGCCCTCGTTTACAGAACGGAATGCATGATCCCCGCGGAAGTAGAATTCCCCGGAGTACGGAGAAGATTCCTCCCCGAACGAGAAGATTTAAACGACGCTATGATGCTGGACAATCTCGATCTTATCAATGAACGCCGCGACCAGGCGCTCATTCGAATCCAAAATTACCAGCACGCTGCCGCAAGGTACTACAACTCAAACATACGCCATCGCAGGTTCAGAGAAGGCGATTTAGTCTTACGCAAAGTTTTCCAAAACACTGCCGAACGAAATGCAGGAAAACTGGGAGCAAACTGGGAAGGACCATACAAAGTCATAAAAGTAGTCCGACCAGGTTCGTACCAAATCGCGAACATGCAAGACGTAAAAATCCCAAGAACTTGGAACACGATGCATCTTAAAAAATACGATCACTAACAATGACGTGATACAAAGAACTACGAGATGGCTTGATCCCAAGAACTACGAGATCCCAAGAACTTGGAACGCGATGCATCTTAAAAAATACTATCACTAACAATGACGTGATACAAAGAACTACGAGATGGCTTGATCCCCGAAAAGGGTACGTAGGCAACTCTCTAACCGGCAGTTACTCCATCATAAGGGAGTGCGATATCAGATACTCCCACGAATTTCAAAAATTCTAAAAACTTTCGAAACTCTTTATAGACAACACATTTCACCAACTACTAAACGGCAACGGACAACGGATCTAGTATCCACTAAGCGATTATCACATCCAAAAAACAAATCCCGGAAGGCCAACACTTCACGAAGCAAAGTGAATGTAGACATTTCTCCCTGGGTCAAATTTACGCGACCCCATGGTCCCGCGTCCAAACGGAAACAACAGTTTTCTGGCTGCAAACATTCACAAAAACATCCCCAAGCCCGCAAGCGTTTCAACCACGAAATGCGGCACAAGGAAAAATCGACCTTCAGCACTGCAAAACGCTAACGAACACTCTAGATTAACAACGAACAACCAAACGCACCTCAACCGATGACAACAAACAACCTAACGGACAATACCACCTAGCTCTTACATCCGACGGATTTATAGAAGTCCAAAACGAAGTAGCAACCAAACCCATAAGCCTAATTCCGATTATCGCAAACGGCAAACGAAGACTCATCGCAAAGTCCGAGTAAACCTAGGTCTTGCCTAAACCCAGCCACGCTGGATCTTGACATCTCATAGGCATACATAAAAAAAAAATCTCGCTTTAAATCGGCGTAAAATCGCTTTGATCGATGGATATGAGAGAGGGAATGAGACGACAACTCACACCATGTACCTCTAACTTCGATAAACAGAAGTTCACTTAAAACGTCATAAAACCCGAAATATTATAGATTGAGCCGCGAGTTCAACAAACACCCTAAAAAGGGCAGGGATTCAAAGCCACCAACGGCCAGTCCCGAAAAATACATCATGGTCTCATAGCAGCCGCAAGACAAGCAAAATAAAAATTCCTCAAGGGATTGGTAAACCTAGACGCTCATCGGAGCATCACCTTCATCCTCAAACTCACCTGCAGCGGGAACGGACTTGCCATCAACTCCCACGGTCGCACCTCCACTGCCTGCCTCATCTGCGCCAGCCTCACGATCCTCTGCTGCATGGACCTGATCCTCCGAGTCCTCCGAATCAGGTACAAGGGTGCACTCGGACTTCAGACCAGCGAGAATCGAGTCAAAGTTCCCATCAGAAGCCGCCAACTCTTCTTTGCAAGACAACAACCTGGCTTCCTCGGAATCCAGAGTTAGGGCCTCGTTGCCCCTAAACAGCTGAAGCTCACCCAAGCTCCCCTTCGATTCCCGCCAAAGCCAAGTCCCTATTACGGACAGCTATCAGAGATTCGAACAAACTGGCCATCCTCGACAAACGAGCAAAGAAGTCACCGGGGGGATCAGCGGTCTCTGCCGACTTGCGAGCACTCGTCTCTTCGTAATTCTGGATTGTCTGTTGGAGACGACGGACTTCCGAGGATTTGTTTTTCTTCTCCTTCTTCACTTTGAGAAACAAACTCGCGGTCTTCCCGAGGTCGCGTTCGAGGTCGCGTTCGAGGTCGCGGATTCGAACTTCAAGCTGAGACGTCTAGGCAGCATGGGTGCTTTCGATGGTCTGCAATGCAGCCTCGGCACGCTTCAACGCTTCCTTCGATGACTCCAACTCCTTCGACAAACTTGCAACCTCCGATCCGCATTCACCAAGCATCCCATCGATCAGCGACACAAACTGTCCGTAAAAGAAAGGGTAAGGATCATCGCAAAAAGAAAGAAAAGAAGAATTACGGATAAATCAAAATCAAAACCTTGGAACGATGTTGCGACAACAGTCCCGAAGGCTCGCCCGCCCCGCTCTTAGCGCACCTCTTTCTCTTCATCGCCCCGGTGTGGACTCGACCACGTCCTCCCAACCAGAAATTATGTTCGGAGCAGTAGGGGAGCCTGAGGGACGATCCTGAACGTCTGGAATCTGCTCGGGGACGACTGCCATTCCCGCGGGCAAGGGAGCCTCGGATGGAACCTCAGAACATGGGATTGGGGATGAAGGCACATGCGGAGAAGGAGCGTTAGGCGCTTCGGTTCTCACTCGGTTCGAGCCTTTCGCAGCGCTTCGCCGCGACAGTCTTTCCTTGAAAGAGTCAAACCCAGAAATGAGAGACGGAGTGGCTTCGTGAACAGCTAAAACCGGCGGTGCCTGACTGGCCTCACCCATCTTGACGTCGGAATCTTTCTTTTCAACTTGAGAAGAAGACATCTTCTTTGAGAGAGCAACAGAGGAAGAAGTTGAGAAAAGGAGGAGTGTGTGAAGAATGAGGAGTGATGAGCTACTACTAATAAAGAATATGGGGATTTTCGCAATAAAATACTCTTAGCCAAAAATTACGGGCTGGGGGGCTAACTGTTGGGGTTGAAAACGGTTATCTTGAAATCAACGGCTAAGATCATTTTCTGTCTACGGAATTTCCGCAAAAAGGATCAACAAAGGTTGGATCGGAAAAGAACAGGCATATATAAGGTCTCGGGCGCCGGGCCGCACCGCTTTCCTGCTAGCACGGGCGCCGCTCGCCTGCTGGCACCGCCGCACGCCGACTGGCACCGGCGCTGGCGCCGTCGCCTGCTGGCCCGTGCCGGGCGCCGCTCGCCGTGCTGGCCCGGTGCGGGCCGCCGCTGCTTGCCCCCCGGTGCCGGTGCCAGCTCGTCCGGCGCCGCCGGCCGCCCACGCTGGCCTCGGCGCCGGCGCCAGCTTCGCCTATTCCCCGGCGCTGGCGCCAGCTCATCCGGGGGCCGTGCGCCAGCTTGCCCGTGCTGGCCCCGTGCGCCAGTACATCCCGTCTCTTCCCAGCCCATCCGATTTAGATCGCACCTTGTGGCTTCCGTGAAGTCATAGCACCTTAGTTACGGACCTAACGTTCCTCGGTTCAACTCGATTGGAGTTATCCTTGAAGTGTTACAACTAGCGCTAGGAAGGTTGGTTATTCCGCAAAATGTATCGCGTAAAAACAGGGACGATCAACTCGAACATCGATTTTTTAGACTATAAGATTTATTTTGCGGAAAAGATAATCCTTCCGAGAAACCATACGAACGTTCAAGGGCTTGAAACTTGTCCACGGGCTCACTTACGATTTTGGAGACCCAAGCCCAGTAAAAGCTATGACGGTTTATCCTAACTTATTAAAGTGGGATAAATGTCAAGTTTCCGCTGATAAATGTCAATGCTCGAGGATAACTACGAATATCAACGAAAAATTGAATATTTCCAAAAGAGATAAACTTAGGCCCAAAGGCGAAAGATTAAACGGGCCACCGACCTAAAGTGACTATATAAGAAGGGCTGGAGCAAAAGAGAAAGGGATCCGAGATTTTAGACTTAGAGAACTCCTGCTAGCTTAGAGAACTTAGGACTTAGGTTGTTAGACTAGTACGGCAAGGCTTAGACGTCTTGACCACCTCTTGTTCTGTCGTTTCGATAAGTTAGAATATTTCTACTCCTTTCGGAGAAATCTTGTACTCTTACTATTAATAAAACGCCTCTGAGCGACCATTCATATTTTATCTTGCTATCTATCTTTTATCAATTCGAAAAGTGATTACGCAGAGAATTCGGACCTTCAAGGAAGATCGGGTTAACTCGGTTTTCCTCCATAATCGTTCATCGAAAATCGACGGTGTGAATTTCGGTTCCCACACTTGCGACGTTTTCAGACTATAGGTATGTACTTTTACTCTTTTGGCTAGCCACTACTTGTATAAATAAGTTGTGTTTTTCAAACCATGTTTCATGTCTGATAAATAAAGAGATGTTTTATGTAAATGCCTTGTTGTATCTGATATTAGCTTTGTCCAAGCTAACACAACGTCAGATTGAGGTACGGGTTGAGAAGTCGTAGGCCTTGATCTGACGGGACGTGTTAGTGGTCGAACTGGCTTAGTCATGAATTGCACTCTTTGTGACCTTGGCCGGAACGCCCCTAGCCCGTCATGTAGTGCTCGAGAACCTTGGTAGAAAGTTGGTCCATCGGTCATGTTCTTGTTTGATTGTTGGCCGGTGGTTTGACCTATACCTAGAATGGTTCGGGGGTGTTACAACGCCAGATGCGAAAACATTAGTGTTATTGACAAACATGATTCGACACTCACTAGTAACCATTAACATTACCGATATCTTAGTCAAAATGTAAAAAAGCTTCATTTATTCATGCATGATTTGTGTTTAATTTTGAAGGGAGCTTCCTGGGCTTTCTCGACTGTCAGGGTAGTGGAAGGCTTAAACAAGATCTCTGACAGGAGAGTTAGTCACTTTTGTAAAGTCAGAAATTTAATGACCAAAGCAGAAGCTGGTTTGAAATGAAAGACTAAACCGTTTGTAAAACAGAAGCTGTTTATAAGATGAAGACTAAACCAATTGTTAGGTTATGTGACTTGGTGAACACGAGATTGTGGATCGAAGTGGTTACAATTCATTGAGAGAAATAAGGAAATAAGATCTCGTCGGAGGATCTTTGACAAAACGAGGTATAAAAAGGCAGTCGAGTAAAAAGCAAGGGCTGCCCCTTTGAGATCCTGGTGAGAACATGGAACACATGAAAGAACTGATTGCTGTACAGAAACCAATCATGCTGGATGGTAACAACTTCGGTTATTGGAAGGTCTGCATCAGACACGTCATTCGTGTCTACGGACTTTCCGCAAAAACGATCAACAAAGGTTGGATCGGAAAAGAACAGGCGCGACCAAGGTCCCGGGTGCCGGGCGCCGGGCGCCGGCTCGCCGGTGCTAGCCCCGGGCGCCGGACACCGGCTCGCCCGTGCTGGCTCCTGGCGCCGGGCGCCAGCTCGCCATGCTGGTCCCGGCCGGCACCGTTCTCCGCTGGCCCGGGCACCGGGGCTTCGCCTGCTGGCACCAGGTGCCGGCCGCTCGCCTGCTGGCCCCGACGCCGGGTTCCGCTCGCCTGCTGGCCCCGGTGCCGGCTTCGCCTGCTGGCCTCGGCCCGGCCGGTTCGCCTGTTGGCCGGCCGGGCGGCGCTTCGCCGATGCTACGGGCCGGGTTCGCCAGCCTGCTGGCACAAGGCACCGGGCGCTTGCCTGCTGGCCCTCGCCGGCTCGCCGATGCTGGCCCCGGCGCTCGCCGCTGCTGGCCCGAGGCCGGCTCGCCTGCTGGCCCGGCTTGCCCGTGCTTGCCCGGGCGCCGGCGCATCCAGTCTGTTCCCAGCTCGTCCGATTTAGATCGCACCTCGTGGCTTCCATGAAGTCGTAGCACCTTAGCTATGGACCTAACGTTCCTCGGTTAACCTCGATTGGAGTTGTCCTCGAAGTTTTACAACTAGAGCTAGGAAGGTTGGTTCTTCCGCAAAGTGTACCGTGTATAACAAGGACGATCAACTAGAACATTGATTCTTTAGGCTATACAATTTATTTTGCGGAAAAGATAATCTTTCCGAGAAATAGTACGAACTTTCGAGGGCTTGTAGCTTGTCCACAGGCTCACTTACGATTTTGGAGACCCAAACCCAATAGGAGCTATGACAATTTATCCTAACTTATTAAAGTAGGATAAATGCTAAGTTTCCGCAGATAAATGTCAATGCTCGAGAATAACTACGAAGATCGACGGAAAATGGAATATTTCAAAAAGAGATAAACTTGGGCCCAAAGGCGAAAGGTTAAACGGGCCACCGACCTAAAGCAACTATATAAGGAGGGCTGGAGCAGAAGAGAAGAGGATCCGAGATCTTAGACTTAGAGAACTCCTGCTAGCTTAGAGAATATAGGACTTAGGTGGTTAGACTAGTACGGCATGGCTTAGGATGTCTTGGCCGCCTCTTGTTCTGTTGTTCCGATAGTTAGCATATATCTACTCCTCTCGGAGAAATCTTGTATTCATACTTTTAACTAATAAAAAACCTCTGAGCGACCATTCATCTTTTATTTTGCTACTTATCTTTTATGTATTCTAAAGTGATTACGCAGAGAATTCGGACTTTAAAGGAAGATCGGGTTAACTCGGTTTTCCTCAATACTAGTTCATCAAAAATTGACAGTGCGAATTTCGGTTCCCACAGTTTGGCGCTAGAAGGAGGGGGGGACGAATTCTCTAACTCAAAAGTCACTAAGCAATAAAGGATATAGGATGTCTGCTCAAGTAGCCAGCGATGTTGTTTCCTTCAAGGATCAGGCAACGGCCGACCAGGCCAAACTCCACAATGATCTCCTTGTAATCGAACTAACGATCCAGGACATCGACGTAGCAAGAGTGTTAGTCGACACCGGATGCTCGACCAACATTATCTACAAGAGTACCCTCGAGAGAATGGAGGTCGACCTGTGCGCCGTCATGGAATAACCTAGCCCGATATTCGGACTCTTGGGAGATGCTACTATGACTCTCGGCTCGATCAGCCTCTTGGTTAAAGCCGGGAGCGTCGCCAAAATCACAGAATTCTTAGTCGTCGACCGTCCAACATCGTATAACGCGATCATCGGTACTCCATGGCTGAATTCCATGTGAGCGATCCCCTCGACATTCCATCTGTGTCTAAAATTTCCAAACCCTCGCGGAATCAACACTATACAAGGAAATCACAGGATGGCGCAAGTATGTTTCGCTGCCGAGCTGAAAAAAAAAATCAGCAGTCGAAGCCTCCCGAAGCAAAAAAGTAAAGCCTACTCCCGATAAGAACGCCCCAGAACAAGACTCGGACGTCTTCTGGCAAACTCAGAGGATCGAAGCCCTAGACGGGAAGCGCGAACAAACTTGCGAACCAGTAATCTCGGTCTGCCTAGACGAATCATTCCCAGAACGATGCGTCAAGATCGGAGCCAACCTCCGCGAACCTTTGAGAACAGAGCTCATAGCCTGTCTCAAAAAGAACCTCAGCACATTCGCTTGGGCCACAGAGGATATGCCAGGGATCGACGTTGGCATAACTTGCCATGAGCTCAACACTGACCCAACCTACAAGCCCGTCAAGCAAAAAAGGCGGAAACTAGGACAAGAGCGTGCCACCGCGGTAAACAAGGAAGTTGAAAAACTCCTTAAAGTGGGGTCAATAATGGAAGTCAGGTACCCAGACTGGCTCGCTAACCCAGTCGTGGTCAAATAGAAAAATGGCAAATGGCGAGTAAACCTTTCCTTGAAGGTCCTGATTCTCTGCATTGCCACACGAAATTGAGAAAGTTCAATAGATCAAAATAAGAATTGAAATATTTTCCCGAAGGCGTTTTATTAGATAAAAGGTACGAGTACAAGGATTCTCCGAAAGACAGAGAGATTTGCGATTAAAGAAAAGATAGAGTCGCAGGCAGCCAAACGTCCTAAGCCTTGCTCCGCTAGTCTAACCACCTAAACCCTAATTCTTCTAAGCTAGTAGGATGCTCTAAGTCTAATTTTCGAATCCCCTCCTCCTCTGCTCTTGCTCTCCTTATATACCCGCTCCTAGGTTGGTTTGCCTTAAGATGATGGACCTCGCCTTTGGGCCCAAGCTTATCTCTTCAGGAAATATTCCATTTTCGTCAGTCTTCGTAATTATCCTCGAGTTTTCCGCTATTTTTCGGTGACTTGATGTTTATCCGATGTTTGGGATATCGGACAAACCGTCATAGCCTGATTGGGCCTGAATTCTTAAAATCGTAAGTAAGTCCGTAGACTTGTTGAACGTTTTATACGATTTCTCGGAAAGACTATCTTTCTCGTAAAATAAACCGTATAGCTTAAAGGATCGATGTTCAAGTTAATCGATCTTTGTTTTATACGATATCTTCTACGAGAAATCCAATCCCTCTAGTTTTTGTCGTAAAACATCGAGGACGATTCCAACCGAATCGAAAGATGTTCATTCCGTAGCCGTGATCGTCCCAAACTCACGAGGATTGATCCAAACAAGCCAAGATGGGATCAGACCGAGCATGATGGGACTGAGACCAGGACGAGGGCCGTCGACCGGCGCCAGGCCGGCTTGCGGAACGCGTGCCGCCGGCGCCAGGCGGTGTCGCTGTGCCAGGTCCGGCTGGTGACGCGGCGCCGGGCGCCAGGTCGGGTTCGCGGCGATACGCCGGCGCCAGGCCGCTCGCGGCAGCGTGCCGGGCGCCAGGCCGTCTTGCCGTCCGTGGGTTTTCCGTTGTTCGATCTTTCCGTTAGTCGTTGATGCGGAAATATTTGAGTTTGAAGGATCTTTAGCCGTAGATTTCGAGATAACCGCTTTGACCCCAACAGTTAGCCCCCAGCTCGTAAGATCGAGACGATTTTGCGGGCGAGTGATTCAAATTTTTGAAAATCGAAATTTTCGGCTAAGGATTTTTCCGCGAGGAAGCTTGTGTCATCACCCCTTTTCTTATAAATAGCCAGCCTTCCTTCTCATTCTTCACACCTTTTCAAATTCTCTTCTTCTCTCTCAAGAAAGAAAATGTCTTCATCCCAAGTTGAAAAGAATGATTTTGATGTTGAGATGGGTGAGGCCGCCAAGCTCCGCCGGTTCTGGCCAGCCGCTCGGCCGCTCAGGCCGCTCAGGAGGCTACTCCGTCCCTCATTGATGGGTTTGATTCTTTCAAGGCTAAGCTATCCCGGCGCAGTGCTGCGAAAGGCTCAAAGCGGGCGAGGACTGAGACGCCCGATGTTCCTTCCGGGCTCCAACTCCTTTGCCTGTTTCTCGATCTTTTGCCTGCTCCTTCGCCCTTCGCTGTTCTTCCGGTTCCCAGCCACGGTCCCATCCGATGCCCTCCCGTCATGGAAGGGGCTATTGTTCCGAACAGACTCTTGATGTTCAGGTCCATCCATCGGGTTCTTCGACTGCTCCGATCGTGATCTCCGGAAGAGAGGCTGCGATAGAATCTGCACCTCTTCTCCGCGAAGAGGGAACTCGTCTTGGGACTGCCAGCGGTTGCAGCCGTTGCCCAAGGGAAGGGCAAGGGCTGGTGCGCATCGGAGCA
This sequence comes from Brassica nigra, assembly GCA_016432835.1. Lineage (NCBI taxonomy): Eukaryota > Viridiplantae > Streptophyta > Magnoliopsida > Brassicales > Brassicaceae > Brassica > Brassica nigra. The sequence goes on from CM028242.1 coordinate 51,298,964, forward strand.
AAAAGAAGCGGGTGAAGAGCGAGGAGAGCTTAAGTCTCAGAGCCGCTGGCCATCGCTCCAAGGTTCGATTTAATCTGTCCGCAATTTGTATCGCTTTCTTTTACGATGATACTTACTCTTCTTTTTTTGCGGACAGTTTGTGTTGCTGATTGACGGAATGCTTGGCGAGTCTTGGTCGGAAGTCATTCGCCTATCGGCGAAATTGGAGTCGTCGCGGAAGCGAAGGCGCACTAAGGCTGCATTGCAGACGTCGAGGACACCCATGCTGCCCGTGACGCCCCAGCTTGAGGTTCAGATCAGCGATCTTGATCGCGACCTTGGGAAGACCGCGAATTAAGCTACTCAAGGTGAAGAAGGAGAAGAAGAGCAACTCCTCCGCCGCCGCCAGAAGGTCGGACTCATGAGGAGATGAACGCCCGAGATCCTCGGAGGTTGCCGATGCCCGCGACTTCTTTGGTCGTCGGCGAGGATGGCCACCCTGTTTGAGTCCTTGGTAGCCATCCGCAAGAGGGACTTGGCTTTAGCGGGATCGAGGGGTTTGAATGAGCTCGAAGTTGCTTCGAGGTAATGAGGCCCCGCCTTTGACTTGAGGAAACCAGACTATCGTCCGGCAAAGGAGAGTGGGCGGCCACCGAGGGAGATTTTGATTCAATCCTTGCCGCCTGCAGGCGAATGCACCCTTCGCCGACCTCGAAGACTCAGAAGATCAGGAGCGCGGGAGAAGATTGCGAGGCTGGCGCGGACGAGGCGGTGGTGGCGATGCAACCGGGAGGCGACGGCGAGGCTATCCCTATCGCGAAAGTGAGGATGAAGGTGACGCCCAGGGAGCTGCCTAGGTTTATCAATCCCTTCTGGGATTTCTTTTATATGTGTTTCGCCATTAAGAGGCCCTGATGTATTTACCGACTGGCCGCTGGTGGCTTCAATCCTGCCCTTTTGGGGTTTTGTTTGAACTTTGCGATCTCAATCTATGAAACGCTTTCGATTATTTATGAACTTCAGTTTTTAAAGTATGAGAAAGAGGGTGTGAGTTGTCGCCTCATTCATAGTTCCCGATGATCACCGTATCTATTGTTTGCATAAAGCGAGATTTTCCACGGTTTACCGATTTACGCAAGAAGTTCGTGAAACAAATAGCTTAAGTGAAGAGACAAATTTTGATCTCGTATACCATACTATGTCTGTGAGATGTCAAGATCCAGCGGCTGGGTTTAGGCAAGACCTAGGTTTACTCGGACTGAGGCTTTGCGATGACAAATCGGCTTTCGCTTTGCCTGTTTGCTATTTTAACCTGACTCGCACCTTTAAAATCCGCGAATTGTTGTCGGCTTATATGATTTGTTTGGGTGAGTCGAGCTACTTCCTTTACGGAGAGCTAGACCAAAATTTTGATTTCTTGTATAGCGCTATGTTTATCCTTGTCGGATGTAAGAGAGCCTACCCCTCAAAGGGCGCTATTTGTCCGTTTAGACGTTAGAGTTTGTTTGTTGTGATCAGCAACAACGAAATGATACCGCTTTGAGGTGCGCTTGTATGTTCAGAGACTAAGATTTTGTCTGCAATGTTTTATGGAAAAGAATTTCCTTCAAGCGCTAGCGACATCTCGCAAAGCTGAAGGTCGATTTTTCCTTATGCCGCGATCTCGTGGTTGAAACTTTATGGCTTTGGGGATGTCTTTGCTAACGCTCGCAGCCAGAAAACTGTTATTTCCGCTTTGGACGCTGACCAAGGGTGTAAATTTGACCCAGGGAGAAACGTCTACATTCACTTTGCTTTGTGAAGTGTTGGCCTCCGGATTTGCTTTTGATGCGATAATCGCTAGTGGATACTAGATCCGCTGTTGTTGCCGCTAGTAATTGGCGCTTGTCTAGAAAGAGTTTCGCAATTTTCGAAATTGTGGGAGTATACGAGTATCGCATTCCCCCCCCCTTTTAATCGGGGGGGATTGCTGAGCCCGCCGTTAGCGAAGTTGCCTACTTACCCTTTTTCGGGATCAAGCCATCTCAGTAGTTCTTTGTACCACGCTTTATCGCTTAGTGGTAGTATTTTTGAGGTGCATCGCATTCCAAGTTCTCGGATTTTGACGCCTTGCATGTTTGCGGTTTGGTTTGAACCTGGTCGACTACTTTTATGACTTTGTACGGTCCTTCTCCTTTGCTCCCGCTTTCCTGCTTCGCTCGCAGTGTTTTGAAGACTTTCGTAAGACTAAATCGCCTTCTTTGAACCTCGCGATGGCGACGCTTGAGTTGTAGTACCAGCGTGCTGGTAATTCTGGATTCAATGAGTGCCTGGTCGCGCGCCATTGATGAGATCGAGATTTTCCAACATCATAGCCGCTTAAATCCTCTCTTCGGGAGGAATCTTCTCCATACCGGGCATTCTACTTCCACGGGATCATGCATTCCGCTCCGTAAACGAGGGCAAATGGAGTTTCACCGTAGCCCGCCTTGGGTTGTACGATGCACCAAAGAACTCCTTCGAGCTCCTCCGCCCATCGCCCTTTTGGCGCTCTAGCGCTTTTGAGTCCGGCAAGGACGGTCTTGTTGATGGTTTCTGCCTGTCCGCTGCATTGCGGATACCTGGGAGTTGACTTTGTAAGTCGTATTTTCCACTTTTCGCAGAATGCTTCAATCGAGCAGAGATAAATTGAGATCCATTGTCCGCTACTTATGTCGTATGGGACCCCATGTCTAGTTATGATATGTTTCCAAACGGTTCTCGACTTGTGTGTCTTTGATACTTGCGTAGGATTCTGCTTCTACCCATTTGGAAAAGAAACTGCGGAGGACTAGGAGGAAGCGCTTTTGTTTTGATGGGTGCATAGGTCCGACAATGTCCATGGACCATCGCATGAAAGGATAGGGGACGAGATTGAAGAGAGGATTTCCACGGTTGATGGATTGTTGAGCATGCCTTTGGCATTTCTTCCGGCAATTTCTCGCAGTCTTTACCATGGTTGGCCAATAATAACCGTGGCTTTGATTTTGACTGCAGAGATCTTCCGCCAGAATGATTTCCGATGATCCGTAATGGACCTCTTCCATGATTCTTCTTGCCCTTTCCCCTTCGCGCATGCCATGAGAGGACCAGAGAAACACCACTTATAAATTCTCCTCTATCATGACGCATCGCGTCGCTGGTTTTCACTTTACGAGCCCATTTTTCGCGGGTAAGGTTCCATTCACTATATAGGCTCGATTGTTCTAACCAAGGGCTGTCGCAGCCGTACTCGTTGGTCCACATCCGCCTCGTTGATCCTCGACTTCTTCCGATCTTCAATCTCTTCCCGGATTAGATTGACGACCACTGGTGGTCCGATGCTTGGATGTTCATGAATTCGACCGGATTATCCTTTGAGCCCTGATCTGAGCTTGAGGCGAGGGCAGCCAAGGCCGGCCTGGACATTTTCCGAAAGGAATTTGTCAGGCGCTTAACTGGTCGAAACTACGAGCCAGTTCTTGGACAAGTTTTAGATATGCGCCCATCCTTTCGCTCTTGCCTCATATTCTCCGCTGTATTGATTGGCTTAATTAATTGAGAATCGCGAGACGCTGAATATTACGGATTTTAATCCATGGGCCAGCCGCAAGCTGCGACGAGTGCTTCAGATTCTGCCTCATTGTTTGAAGCATGAAAAGCCAATCGGAATGACTGTTCTAGGATTTCCCGCTAGAGAGGTGAGTCGAATTCGATTCGATCCTTGTTTGGACGAAGATCCGTTGACGCGGAGGACCCAAGTTGAGCTTGGTTCCTCGTTAGTCATGTCTCTAGTGGGTAATTCTACCAAGAAACCGCAAGTACTTGGGACTTTGCACATGTCCTGGGCGATATTCGACGTCATATTCACTCAGTTCGATTGCCCATTTTATGAGCCTACCGATTGGCTTGACTGTGCAGGATTATCCGCAGCGGAATGTGGTGAGAACTACTATAGTATGAGACTGGAAATATGGTCTTAGTTTTCTTGCCGAGGTTATGACGGCTAATGCTAATTTTTCCATTAGCGGTATCGAAGTTTCCACATCCAGCAACGCTTTGCTAACGTAAAGATTGGCTTTTGTTCGCTTCGCTCTTCTCGTGATCGACGACTGCTGTTGCGAAACTGCGATATAGAGGAAAAGAGGTTCTCCTTCCACCGGTTTTGCGAGAACTGGTGGAGTGGCCAGGTAATGTTTCAACTGTTGGAAAGCCTTTTCACATTGCTCGACCATTCGAACTTCTTGTTTCCTTTTAATGTTTCAGAAACGGTAGGCACTTATCCGTGGAGCGAGATGAAACGGTTCAAAGCCGCGACTCTTCCTGTTAACCTTTGACTTCTCGCTGGTTCTCGGGAGGCCATCTCTATCAGTGCGCCGATTTGTTTAGGTTGGCCTCGATTCGCGATATGTTACGAGGTATCCGAGGAATTCTCCCGATGCCACCGCGAATCTGCATTTTGCTGGGTTGAGTTTCATGTTATGCCGGTGAGTCGTCGCAAAACATTCCTCTAGGTGGGCTACATGATCGTGGTTCGCCAAGAGATTTTACAAGCATATCATCGATGTATATTTCCATAGTTTTTCCGAAGTTGCTCGGCAAACATTTTGTTGACGAAGTCGCTGATACATTGCACCCGCTTTTAAGACCGAAGGCATTACCTTGTAGCAATATCGCCCGCGGTCTGTGATGAATGCAGTTTTTCGCGTTGTCGGATTCATCATGATCTGATTGTATCCGAAAAGCGCCCATGAATGCAGAAGCTTGTTTCCGCAGTTGCTTCACCAAACGGTCGATGTGGAGCGAAGCAGTCCTTTGACAGGCTTTATTCAGATCCGCGAAATCGACACAGACTCGCCACTTGCCGCTCTTCTTTACCACGACAGGGTTGGTAAGCCAGTCTGATACCTGACTCCGTTATCGACTCTACTTTGAGGAGTCTTTCGACTTCCTCGCTGACTGCAGTGGCACGCTCAGGTCCCAGCTTTCGCCTCTTTTGTTTTACGGGTTTGTGAGTCGGGTCGATGTTAAGTTCGTGACATGTTACGCTTAATGTCGATTCCGAATATCCTCCGCAGCCCGGCTTAACGCATCGAGGTTCTTTTGAGGCATGCGATGAGCTCGCTTTTATTGGTTCGCTGGAGGTTAGCTCCACTCGATGCACCGCTCCGGAAGGAATCGCCGAGGCAGATCGAGACCACCGGTTCGCAGGTTGGTTCACGCCCTTCAAGGGCCTCAGTTTTTGGACTGCCAGAAGGTTTCCGCGCAGTCGTGAATCGCTTGCTTTTTCCGGTGAGGTCTCGATTTGAATTTTTCCGCTTTAGTTCGGTAGGTAGATTTATGCTGTCCGCGGACTACCATGTATTGTTTCGACTCCGAAGGTGTCGGGAACATGAGGCATGTGGAATGTCGATGGATAGCTCATGGAGTTTAGCCAGGGAGTTCCAACTATCGTTGTATGATGTTGACCATCGCTTCTAATTTTGATCCCTCCGCTTTGCTCTCCTTATATACCCGCCCTAGGTCGGTTTGCCTTAAGATGATGGACTCCTTTGGGCCCAAGCTTATCTCTTCAGGAAATATTCCATTTTCGCCGGTCTTCGTGAATTATCCTCGAAGTTTTCCGCTATTTTTCGGTGACTTGATGTTTATCCGATGTTCAGGATATCGGACAAACCGTCATAGCCTGATTGGGCCTGAATTTTAAAATCGTAAGTAACCCGGGACTTGTCAACGCTTTATACGATTTCTGAAAGACTATCTTTCTCGTGAAATAAACTGTATAGCTTAATTGATCGATGTTCAAGTTAATCGATCTTTGTTTTATAATGATATCTTCTACGAAATCCAATCCTCTAGTTTTGTCGTGAACATCAAGGACGCATTCCAACCGAATCGCAAGATGTTCATTCCAGCCGTGATCGCCCCAAACTCACGAGGATTGATCCAAACAAGCCAAGATGGGATCAGACCGAAAGCATGATGGGACTGAGATCAGGATCGAGGGCCGCCGACCGCGCCGCCGGCTTTATGGAATGCGTGTCAGCCGGCGGTTCGGGTACCGCCATAGTCGGGCCCGCGTGACGCTGTAGCCGCCGGCGCCAGTCGGGTGTGCCAGGTCGCTCAAGCCGCCCGCTGCGGACGCTGTTGCTGGCGCCAGGCCGCTCGCTGATGCGCCGCCGCCAGGCCGCCTTTGCCGTCCGTGGTTTTCTGTTGTTCGATCTTTCCGTTAGTCGCTCGCGGCGGGAAATCTTTGAGTTTGAAGGATCTTTAGTCAGAGATTTCGAGATAACCGCTTTTGACCCCAACAACAGCTTGGCGCTAAGGAAGGGGAGTAATCCAACTACGCGATGGTGACGTGGAAGAGCAAAATTGTTGGGGTCGGTTATCTCAAATCTACGGCTAAGATCATTTCCTGTCCACGGACTCTTCCGCGAAAACGATCAACAAAGATTGATCGAAAAGAACAGGCGCCGACCAGGTCCGGGCTGGCGCCGCCGCCGGTGTTGGCCTCTGGCGCCGGACGCCGCTCGCCTGTTGGTTCGGCTGGCGCCGTCGCTTCATGTTGGTTCCGGCGCCGGAGCTGTTTCCGCTCCGGCGGTTGGCACCGGTCGGCCTGCTGGTGCCCGGGCGCCGTCCTCGCCTGCTGGTTCCCGGCCGGGCGCGCTCGCCTGCTGGCCCCGGCGCCAGGCTGCCGCTCGCCTGCGTTGGAACCAGGCGCCGGTCGCTGGCTGGCCCCGCTGGCGCCGCTCGCCTGCTGGTTCCCGTCACTGGGCCGCTCGGTGTTGCTCGGCGCCGTCTGCTTGCCCCGACGCTCTGTTCTGCTTTCTGCCCCTGCGTCGCATCCCTCGCATCTCGAAATCACCCACAAACTTGAGCTTCCTTCAAGCTCAACTCGGTGGCTTAACGATTCAGCCCTCCGCGCCATCTCAGCAGCAATCGCCTTCCTCCTCTCCTTCCGCACCACCAAGGGCCCGAATGAAGTTCGCCTGCTTCCGACTTTGTTCCTTAGCCTCTTTTCGAAACGAATAGTTTGCTCGCTTCCTGGCTTTGAAGCGGAGATCCTCGACTTCGAAAGTTTACCAAGTGTCGTTCGACTTCATCCCCTGCATAAACTTAGGATCAGAAAATATATATCCAACAATGGTAATATATATGATCAAAGTTCAAAGGATAAACCTCGCTGATTCGCTGATTACCCTCGGCAAAGCTCTTCACGCCATCCTCGAGCTTACCTCATCAGTAGTAAACGCGGAGGGAGACCATCGAAAAAATTGCTAGGCAGGGGAACTCGCTGGTTCCACCCCCTTCTCCCGGAGCAAAGCCAGGGTCTCCTCCTAATGACGAACGATCTTCCGAGGCCGTCTCATATTCGACCTCTTTTCCTTTCCGAGACCTATGTCTCCGCCTCCGAACAGGCAAGACAGCAGTCGGCTCGACGTCGCACGGAACGTCGGAAGGCTGAGAGGCGACTCGGGATCGATGGAGTTCCACCGCATTTCGAATCCGATCGACGGAAAAAGTACTCCAGAAGAATGGCCTTTCCCGGAGAAGGTCTCGTTTGACAAAAATATCGGCATGAGTGTGCACAACAATCTTGTTAACTGCACGATAAACGAAAACTTTATCTTCATGCACGTTCAAAGTACGAAAACAAAAAAAAAAGAGAAGAGATTAGTCGTGTTACCGCGATCGAAGTTCCACTCCTGTGGGAATAAGTGAAGGCAGCTTCCTCCACGGATTCCCATCTATTCGCGACGGTTAAGAAGCGATCCAACCATGACTTGGATTACGGCCATGTTCTTCCGCGGGATCACGGAATACAAACCTTCAATCGACGTTTGCTTGGTATACCAAAGTCCCTCGAAATCACTAGGAGTAAGGTCCATACCTAACTCGTAACTCGAGTGTTGCACGCCGAGCAAACTCTCCAAAGACGGGACAGTGAGCTGGCTGATTGAAAGTCCGAAAGAATGAAGCGCGCGGACAATGATACCAGGGATCAGGAACCACATGCGGCTGTACGAAAGAAAAGCTTCATAGCAAGTAAAGAAGCCGTGCGGAGGATCCCTTGCGCTCTCGCCAGTGGTCGAACTGAACGGACCCCACTCGAACTTGGTAAAGTTTCGAAGAGTTGTGAGGTACTCGGGAGGGACCATGCTTGGTGAGAAAGGCGCACCCGGCACCCTCTGAGGTTTCCTAGGAATGGGGATATCCCGCGGAGGCGGACACGAGCCACATAAATCTTTGTAGTATACCTCAGTCGTATCCTCGTCAACTTCTTCTTCGTGTTTCGGCGCAACCACTTCATCGACGGTAGAATCGCCCGAAGATGAGTGAGAAGAAGAATTCCTTTGAGGATCTTGATCTTGAAGACATTTTTCTTGAGAGGGAAATTTTAAGGTAAAATCCTTGTGATAACGTAAGAATGACTGAAAGTTCTTACTCCATCTTTATAAGGAAAGAAAAATTACTATTCACTCCGACTTTCGGCAAACGATTGCGTCTCTACACCGCCCTATCCAGTATACCGCAAGCTAGGACCTGTTACCAGAAACCACGGTCCTAGCTAGCTGGGGGGCTAACTGTTGGGATCAAAATTGGTCAAAGACACAATCAATATAATGAAAAGTCCTTGAAACAATCAAGCCGCCTAATAAAACTAAGGAAAACACTAGTTATTCAACGAAAACGCCGGAAGGGATGATCGTGATCGCGGCACCGACACCAGACGGAGCTGCCACGCCTAGCCCGGCACCGGGCGCGCTCGTAAGGTAAGGTTCCATTCACTATATAGGCTCGAACTGTTCTAACCAAGGGCTGTCGCAGCCGCACTCTGTTGGGTCCACATCCGCCTCGTTGATCTCGACTTCTTCCGCGATCTTCAATCTCTTCCCGATTAGATTGACGACCACTGGTGGTCCGATGCTTGGATGTTCGATGAATTCGACCGGATTATCCTTGGAGCCCTGGATCTGAGCTTGAGGCGAGGGCAGCGCCGCCGCCTGACATTTTCCGAAGCTAGGAATTTTGTCGGCTTAACTGGTCGTAAAACTACGAGCCAGTTCTTGACCAGTTTAGATATGCGTCCATCCTTTCGCCTCTTGCCTCATATTCTCCGCTGTATTGATTGGCTTAATTAATTGAGAATCGCAGTATGCGGAATATTACGGATTTTAATCCACACCAGCCGCAAGCTTCACGAGTGCTTCAGATTATACCTCATTGTTTGAAGCATGAAAAGCCAATCGGAATGACTGTTCTAGGATTTACCCGCTAGAGAGGTGAGTCAATTCTGATTCGATCCTTGTTTGGACGAAGATCCGCCGACGGGAGGACCCAAGTTGAGCTTGGTTCCTCGTTAGTCATGTCTCTAGTGGGTAATTCTACCAAGAAACCGCAGTACTTGGGACTTTGCACATGTCCTTGGCTTATATTCGACGCCATATTCACTCAGTTCGATTGCCCATTTTGGCGAGCCTACCGGATTGGCTTTGACTGTGCAGGATTATCCGCAGCGGAATGTGGTGAGAACTACTATAGTATGAGACTGGAAATATGGTCTTAGTTTTCTTGCCGAGGTTATGACGGCTAATGCTAATATTTCCATTAGCGGTATCGAAGTTTCCACATCCAGCAACGCTTTTGCTAACGTAAAAGATTGGCTTTGTTCGCTTCGCTCTTCGTGATCAGGCCGCTGACCGCTGTTGCGAAACCGCGATATAGGAAAAGAGGTTCTCCTTCCACCGGTTTTGCGAGAACTGGTGGAGTGGCCAGGTAATGTTTCAACTGTTGGAAAGCCTTTTCACATTGCTCGGACCATTCGAACTTCTTGTTTCCTTTTAATGTTTCAGAAACGGTAGGCACTTATCCGTGGAGCGAGATGAAACGGTTCAAAGCCGCCACTCTTCCTGCTAACCTTTGACTTCTCGCTTGGTTCTCGGGAGGCCATCTCTATCAGTGCGCCGATTTGTTTAGGTTGGCCTCGATTCCGCTGATATGTTACGAGGTATCCGAGGAATTCTCCCGATGCCACTGCAAATCTGCATTTCGCTGGGTTGAGTTTCATGTTATGCCGGTTGAGTCGTCCAAAACATTCCTCTAGGTGGGCTACATGATCGTTCGCCAAGAGATTTTACAAGCATATCATCGATGTATATTTCCATAGTTTTTCCGAAGTTGCTCGGCAAACATTTTGTTGACGAAGTCGCTGATACATTGCACCCGCTTTTAAGACCGAAAGGCATTACCTTGTAGCAATACGCTCGCTGGTCTGTGATGAATGCAGTTTTTCAGCGTTGTCGGATTCATCATGATCTGATTGTATCCGAAAAGCGCCCATGAACGACATAAGCTTGTTTCCGCGAGTTGCTTCACCAAACGGTCGATGTGGAGCGAAAGCAGTCCTTTGACAGGCTTTATTCAGATCCGCGGAATCGCATTACGCACTCGCCATTTGCCGCTCTTTCTTTTTACCACGACAGGTTGGTAAGCCAGTCCGATACCTGACTCCGTTATCGACTTACTTTGAGGAGTCTTTCGACTTCCTCGCTGACTGCGTGGCATGCTCAGGTCCCAGCTTTCGCCTCTTTTGTTTTACGGGTTTGTGAGTCGGGTCGATGTTAAGTTCGTGACATGTTACGCTAATGTCGATCTCCGAATATCCTCCGCAGCCCAGCTTAACGCATTCGAGGTTCTTTTGAGGCATGCGATGAGCTCGCTTTTATTGGTTCGCGGAGGTTAGCTCCACTTCGGCGCACCGCTCCGAAGGAATCGCCGAGGCAGATCGAGACCACCGGTTCGCAGGTTGGTTCACGCTTCCTTCAAGGCCTCAGTTTTGGGACTGCCGAAGGTTTCCGCGAAGTCGTGAATCGCTTGCTTTTTCCGAGGTCTCGATTTAGAATTTTTCCGCTTTAGTTCGGTAGCGAGGTAGATTTGCGCCGTTCGCGGACTACCATGTATTGTTTCGACTCAAAGGTGTCGGGAACATGAGGCATAGGTGGAATGTCGATGGGATAGCTCTCATGGAGTTTAGCCAGGGAGTTCCAACTATCGCGTTGTATGATGTTGGACCATCGCCCACTTTTCGATCCCTTCTCCTCTGCTCTTGCTCTCCTTATATACCCGCTCCTAGGTCGGTTTGCCTTAAGATGATGGACCTCGCCTTTGGGCCCAAGCTTATCTCTTCAGGAAATATTCCATTTTCGTCGGTCTTCGTAATTATCCTCGAGTTTTCCGCTATTTTTCGGTGACTTTATGTTTATCCGATGTTCAGGATATCGGACAAACCGTCATAGCCTGATTGGGCCTGAATTCTTAAAATCGTAAGTAACTCCAGACTTGTTGAACGCTTTATACGATTTCTGAAAGACTATCTTTCTCGAAAATAAATCAGTATAGCTTAATTGATCGATGTTCATGTTAATCGATCTTTGTTTTATACGATATCTTCTACGAGAAATCCAATCCCTCTAGTTTTTGTCGTAAAACATCAAGGACGATTCCAACCGAATCGCAAGATGTTCATTCTGTAGCCGTGATCGTCCCAAACTCACGAGGATTGATCCAAACAAGCCAAGATGGGATCAGACCGAGCATGATGGGACTGAGACCAGGACGAGGGCCGCCGACCGTGCCAGGCCGCTTATGAATGCGTACGCGGGCGCCAGGCCGGGTACCGCCGGTGACAGGCCGCCCGCTGACGCCGCCGCCGGCGCCAGGTTGGTGCCGCTGTGCCAGGCTGGCCGCGCGTCTGCGGACGCTGCCGCCGGGCGCCAGGCCGCTCGCTGGCGGATGCGTCGCCGCGCCAGGCCGCCTTTGCCGTCCGCGGGTTTCTGTTGTTCGATCTTTCCGCTAGTCGCTCGCGGGAAATCTTTGAGTTTGGAAGGATCTTTAGCCGTAGATTTCGAGATAACCGTTTTTGACCCCAACAACAGTTTGGCGCTAGAAGGAAGGGGAGTAATCCAACTACGTGATGGTGACGGTGGAAGAGCAAAATTGTTGGGGTCGAAAACGGTTATCTCGAAATCTACGGCTAAGATCATTTCCTGTCCACGGACTTTCCGCAAAAACGATCAACAAAGATTGGATCGGAAAAGAACAGGCGCTAATAAGGTCCTGGCGCCGGGCGCCGGCTGGTCTGGCGCCGACGCCGCTCGCCTGGCTGGTTCGCCGGCGCGCTTCATGTTGGTCCTGGCGCCGGAGCCGCTCAGCCTGCTGGCCCGGCACTGGCGCCGCTCGCCTGCGGCTGGCCCCAGGTGCCCGGCGCTCGCCTGCGTTGGTTCCTGTGCCGGCGCTCGTTCTGTTCCCTCGGCGCCAGGCGCCGCCGCCTGCTGGAACCAGGCGCCGCGCTGGCTCGCCTGCTGGCCCCTGGCGCCGCCCGCCTGCTGGCTCCGGTCACCGGCTGCTCGCCTCAGTTGGCTCTGGCGCCGGCTTGTCTGCTTGCCCGAGCCGGCTTGCTCCGCGTTACCCCGTCGCATCCCCGCACTCGCGAAATCACCCACAAACTTTGAGCTTCCTTCAAGCTCTCGAACTCGTGGCTTAACGATTCAGCCCTCCGCCATCTCAGCAGCAATCGCTTCCTCCTCCTTTCCGCACCAACAAGGGCCCGAATGAAGTTCGCCTGCTCGACTTTGTTCCTAGCCTCTTTCGAAACGGAATAGTTCGCTCGCTTCCTCTGCTTTGAAGCGGAGATCCTCGATCTTCGAAAGCTTTCATCAGTGCCGTTCGACCTCATCCCCGATAAACTTAGGATCAGAAAATATATATCCAACAATGGTAATATATATGATCAAAGTTCAAAGGATAAACCTCGCTGATTCGCTGATTACCCTCGCAAAGCTCTTCTTCACGCCATCCTCGAGCACTCATCAGTAGTAAACGCCGAGGGAGACCATCAAAAATTGCTAGGCAGGGGAACTCGCTGGTTCCACCCCTTCTCCCCGAGCAAAGCCAGGGTCTCTCCTAATGACTAACGATCTTCCGAGGTCGCCTCATATTCGACCTCTTTTCCTTTCCGAGACCTATGTCTCCGCCTCCGAACAGGCAAGACAGCAGTCGGCTCGACGTCGCACGGAACGTCGGAAGGCTGAGAGGCGACTCGGGATCGATGGAGTTCCACCGCATTTCGAATCCGATCGACGGAAAAGTACTTAAGAATGGCCTTTCCTGAGAAGGTCTCGCTTTGACAAAAATATCGGCATGAGTGCAATAACAATCTTGTTAACTGCACGATAAACGAAAACTTTATCTTCATGCACGTTCAAAGTACGAAAACAAAAAAAAAGAGAAGAGATTAGTCGTGTTACCGCGATCGAAGTTCCACTCCTGTGGGAATAAGTGAAGGCAGCTTTCCTCCACGGATTCCCCATCTATTCGTACGAAGAAGAAGCGATCCAACCATGACTTGGATTACGGCCATGTTCTTCCGCGGGATCACGGAATACAAACCTTCAATCGACGTTTGCTTGGTATACCAAAGTCCCTCAAAATCACTAGGAGTAAGGTCCATACCTAACTCGTAACTCGAGTGTTGCACGCCGAGCAAACTCTCCAAAGACGGGACAGTGAGCTGGCTGATTGAAAGTCCGAAAGAATGAAGCGCGCGGACAATGATACCAGGGATCAGGAACCACATGCGGCTGTACGAAAGAAAAGCTTCATAGCAAGTAAAGAAGCCGTGCGGAGGATCCCCTGCGCTCTCGCCAGTGGTCGGAATCCGGAACGTGACCCCACTCGGAACTTGGTAAAAGTTTCGAAGAGTTGTGAGGTACTCGGGAGGGACCATGCTTGGTGAGAAAGGCGCACCCGGCACCCTCTGAGGTTTCCTAGGAATGGGGATATCCCGCGGAGGCGGACACGAGCCACATAAATCTTTGTAGTATACCTCACTCGTATCCTCGTCAACTTCTTCTTCGAGTTTCGGCGCAACCACTTCATCGACGGTAGAATCGCCCGAAGATGAGTGAGAAGAAGAATTCCTTTTTGAGGATCTTGATCTTGAAGACATTTTTCTTGAGAGGGAAATTTTAGAAGGTAAAATCCTTGTGATAACGTAAGAATGACTGAAAGTTCTTACTCCATCTTTATAAGGAAAGAAAAATTACTATTCACTCCGACTTTCGGCAAACGACAAGCCTCTACTCTACACCGCCCTATTCAGTTATAGCGGGGCTAACTGTTGGGATCAAAATTGGTCAAAGACACAATCAATATACGAAAGTCCTTGGAAACAATCAAGCGTCGAATAAAACTAAGGAAAACACTAGTTATTCAACGAAAACGTCGGAAGGGATGATCGCATCGTGGCACCGGACACCAGACGGAGCGGCCACGGCCTAGCCCCGGGCACCGGGCGCCGGCTCGACCGCTGGCACCGGCTGGCGCCGCTAACTCGCTGCTGGCGCTGGCTTCCAGTGTTGGCACTGGCGCCGCTCGCCTGCGTTAGCACTGGGCACCGGGCGCAGGCTCGTCCGCGTTGGCACCAGGCACTGGCGCCGCTCGCCTGTTGGCACCGGCGCGGGCGCTCGCCAGTGCTGGAACTGGCACCGGGCGCTGGTTCGCCTGTTTGGCACCGGCGCTGGTGCCGCTCGCCTCTGTTGGCACCGGCTGGCCGCTCGCTGGCGCTGGCACCAGGAGCCGGCTCGTTCTGGCCTCGGCTGGTGCCAGCTTGCCCGCGTTGGTCACGGACGCTGGCTGGCTGGTGCCAGCTCGCCTGCGGTTGGTCACGGCGCTGGCGCCAGCTCGCCTGCGGTCAAGGGCGCTGGCGCCAGCTCGCCTGCTGGTCACGGTGCCGGGCGCCAGTTCTCCGTTTGGTCACGGCCGCCAGCTCCTGCGTTGGTCACAGGCCGGGTGCCAGCTCCTCATGCTGGTCATCGGCCGGTGCCAGCTCGCTTGCGGTTGGTCACAGGCGGGCCAGCACCCATGTCCAAATCCCGGCTTCAAGCACGGACCACTCGACAAGTAACGATCTTCTTCCCGCAAAACCGCCTCAACAAACGAGTCCAACTATGCACTTTGTATCCTTTCTCAAGACTCACCGCTCAACTCCTTGAGACAAGAAACCAAAGCCCGCTTCGCCTTGGTCGAAATAAATCGAGAAAGCTTCGAGACCACCTAAGGTTCGTTGACGAATGGATCCCGATTCATCGTGATAAAATGATCCCGTTATTCTAAAACACCAGTCATCTAAACTATAAGGTGAATTGAGTTTCTTTGACAAAACAAGTATCATGACAGGCTGGTTTCTCGAAAATCGTGAAACGCCCACGATCAAACAACGCCCCCGGGTCCGAACGGACCGAATCGCCCACTTGCAATTTTCCAGGAAACCAAGTCGAGGGACATGACGCCCATGTTTATCTTAACATAAGATAAATGTCAAGTTTCCAAGATAAATGTGAAGTTTCTGAAGATAAATGTCAAGTTTCCGATAAACATGAAGACCGACGAAATGGAAGAAGTCCGATTCGCGATAGATTCGGCCCAAAGGAAGAATAGACCGTCTTAAAGAGGAGTATATAAGGAGATCTTGGGGCGAGGTGCAAGAAAAACTTTTTCGAGCAACATAGCACTTAGAGCAACTTAGGCACTTTTTTCCGCTTTTACTAGCGAGCTGCGACTCAACTAGGTTAGAACTTAGGTTGCTAGACTAGCTAACTTGCCGACAGCTCTTGTAGCCAAGGCTCTTACCTGTTGTTCACGCTCAAACGCAGATTCGGAAATAAGATCTTTTGCTCTATCTTTTTTCTTACGATTCTCATTCCGTTTTCTTATTCTCTTTGTCGTACTGATTGTGTCGTGTTTGGCCCAGCAGATAACCGGGACCTTCAGGGAAGGCTAGGTTCACTTGGCTTTCCTCCAAATCAACTTAATTTGACAGTGCGAATTTCGGGTTCCCACACTCCCGCATATCGACCGACTTGTCGAAGCAACAGCAGGAAACAAACATTTATCATTTATGGACGCCTTCTCCAGGTACAATCAAATTAAGATGAACCCGGATGGTCTCGAAAAGTCTCTGGTACAAGTCAAAGTTCCGAAAGTGGCTATTGCTGGAGAAACCACGGACGATCCAGGATACCCTCCACAAGGCAACGGACTTCATCGTCATGGAAGAAGAGATGAGAGTCCTATCGCAAAAGCATGGGCCGCAGAAAACGCCCTCAAAGAAGAAACCCTCTCGTAACGACAAGTACGTCCATCACGAAGGGGAAGACGCCCAAGGCGAGCATAATTACGCCATCCACTCGGAGCAAGGCAAAACCTCCGGAAACACCTGGACCAGGAACCAGTACAAGGATAATTCCTACTGCGAGTTCCACGAAACCAGAGGTCACTCCACCGCGAACTGCAAGGTTCTCAGCACCAGGCTCCCCGCAAAGCTCCTCACTGGCGAACTATCAAAGGTCAAAGGTATAAAGGACCTGCTCCTGGAGTCCGACCGCCCAAAAACCAACAAGACTGTCCCCGAGGACCGCGCGCCTGAAAGTCAATCGAGTGAGAAGCGCGGAAGGAGACAGGACGACCAAGGGAACAACAGCAGTCGTCAGAGGGTAAATATGATCATCGGAGGGTCACAGTTCTACCAAGACTCGGTCTCGTCAATCAAAGCCTACGGGCAAAAAGCCGAGACGAGCTCCAACTGGCTTCCCAACCACGCGATTGTTTTCGAGGAACAAGAAACTGTCGGAATCGACAAACCTCATTACGATCCTCTAGTTATCGACCTGGTGATCCAGGATCTCGAAGTTGGCCGCATCCTTGTCGATACAGGAAGTACGGTCAACGTCATCTTCCGAGACACCCTCTATAGGATGAAGATCCCACTCGGGGAAGTCATCCCTGAGCCAACACCCTTGACTGGGTTTGCAGGCGTCACCTTCATTACCCTCGGGAGCATTAAGCTCCCGGTCATGGCTAAGGAAATCATAAAGATCGTCGAGTTCGCAGTAGTCGACAACCCAGACATCTACAATGCCATCATGGGAACCCTTGATCAACTCCATGAAAGCAGATCGCCCACATATCACCTCGCATCAAATTTCCGACTCCAACCGGAACCGCAGTAATCTGGGGTAGTCAGAAACAGCTGAGACTCTGCTACCTAGCCGAGTTCAAACTGCGAAAAGATCGGAACGCCCCTGCGGCCAACCCGAAACGAGCAAAGGAAGCACACAACATTCCTGAAAACTCGAAAAAAGATGATCCAGAATCATCCGAACAGGCAACGATTCAAGACAGCGACAAAGTCTCGAGTCCATCGCCATAAAAGCAGATAACTCGACTTCAAGACAAACCACCGATCCGACTAGAACGATCGAACGGCGACACACGGGAGTAAAACGCCTGCAGCAACAATCAGAACTACGAGATGGCTTGATCCTCGAAGAGGTATGAGGGCAGCTCTACTAAACCCGGCGAAGTTCAGCTATCCCCTCCGGATTGGGTACGTATACTCCTATACTCCCACAAAAAAGCGAAATATTCGCACATGTATTCGAAATTTTCGAAATTTTTCAATAAAATTATTTCTATCAAACTTTCAAAGCATGCTTAACACAGTAACGCATCAAAACTTCAGAAAAACGAAAATCATATCTTCGGGGAAACGCGAGACGTCGCAATTCCCCAAAGGTATCGAAATCGCATCATCCATCAAAACAGTCCACCTGCGACTTAAAAAGCAAACGCCCGTCGATTGGCCCCGACGGACGAACAGAGAAACGTTTCACGAATACAAACCGTAGTCAGACTTTTTCAAGGTCCTCTTACATCCGACAAGGATATCATAGCACGCTATATAAGAACTCTAAAATTTTGGTTAGCTCTTCCAAACGGAAGTAGCTCGATTCGCACCAAAACAAATCATATAAGCCGATAACAATTCGCGGATTTTAAAACGGTGCAAATCAGGACGAAATCACTAACATGCAAAACGAAAGCCGATAAGTCATCGCATAGCCTTAAAGCTGAGAATAAGCCTAGGTCTTGCCCTAAACCCAGTCTTTCTGGATCTTGACATCTCACAGACATAGTATCGACACCAGATACGAGATCCAAAATCATGTCTCTCATCGCTAACACCTAAAACACTCGCTACAATGTAGTACACGGACCTAGCGACAAAATAAGAGTTAGAATACGAAGTGACTACTCGGATTCTACCCTCTACACTTGACTAAAATATAAATCAAAACACAAGGCAGATTTCTGCAAAATCCACATGATATATATTCAAGCCGCGGAAACGACAGGGATTCGAAGCCACCAACGGCCAGTCCCGAAAAATACAAAGGTTACGCGACCTCCTACGGTCACGGCATATACAAATAAACAGGCCTCACACGGCCACGCAAACAGCTATCAAGATAAAGGAATATAATCCCGACGACAATCCTCAGTAATCATCATCAAGAAATCCGGACAGGGAGATCCCGAACGAAGTGACAGGCTGGTAAACTTCTTCATCCACGCCTTCCGCCTGCTTCGGCCTCCACCGTGTCCTCCGAAACCTCAATTGGGGTCCCAAAGCTTCCTGACCCTTCCCTCAATCGGAGGAACTAAGGATTCAGCGTCAGCGCATTCGCTCATAAGACGTTCCATCTCAGCGATCTCAGAGGGGAAGGAGAAGCCCGGGTTCTGCGACTTGTGAAGGTTAGCAACCGATCCCCGCACTGCGAAATCACCCACAAACTCTTGAGCTTCCTTCAAGCTCTCGAACTCGGTGGCGAACGATTCAGCCCTCCGCACCATCTCAGCAGCAATCGCTCTCCTCCCTCTCCTTTCCACACGAACAAGGGCCCGAATGAAGTTCGCCTGCTTCCGACTTTGTTCCTTAGTCTCTTTCGAAACGAAATAGTTCGCGTTCGGCTTCCTCGGCTTTGAAGCGGGAGATCCTCGATCTTCGAAAGCTTTCATCAAGTGCCGTTCCGACCCTCATCCCCTGCATAAACTTAGGATCAGAAAAATATATATCCAACAATGGTAATATATATGATCAAAGTTCAAAGGATAAACCTCGTTGATTCGCTGATTACCCTCGCAAAAGCTCTTCTTCACGCCATCCTCGAGCTACTCATCAGTAGTAAACGCTGGAGGGAGACCATCGAAAAAATTGCTAGGCAGGGGAAACTCGCTGGTTCCACCCCCTTCTCCCGGAGCAAAGCCAGGGTCTCCTCCTAATGACGAACGATCTTCCGAGGCCGTCTCACATTCGACCTCTTTGCCTTTCCGAGACCTATGTCTCCGCCTCCGAACAGGCAAGACAGCAGTCGGCTCGACGCCGCACGGAACGCCGGAAGGCTGAGAGGCGACTCGATCGATGGAGTTCCACCGCATTTAATCCGCCGACGGAAAAGTACTCCAGAAGAATGGCCTTTCCGAGAAGGTCTCGTTTGCCAAAAATATCGGCATGAGTGTGCGCAACAATCTTGTTAACTGCACGATAAACGAAAACTTTATCTTCATGCACGTTCAAAGTACGAAAACAAAAACGAAGAGATTAGTCGTGTTACCGCTGATCGGTTCCACTCGAGGGAATAAGTGAAGGCAGCTTTCCTCCACGGATTCCCCATCTATTCGCACGAAGAAGCGATCAAACCATGACTTGGGGTTCGAAGTAGTCCCCTGGATTATGGCCATGTTCTTCCGCGGGATCACGGAATACAAACCTTCAATCGACGTTGGCTTGGTATACCAAAGTCCCTCGAAATCACTAGGAGTAAGGTCCATACCTAACTCGTAACTCGAGTCTAGCACGCCGAGCCAACTCTCCAAAGACGGGACAGTGAGCTGGCTGATTGAAAGTCCGAAAGAACGAAGCGCGCACACAATGATACCAGGGATCAGGAACCACATGCGGCTGTACGAAAGAAAAGCTTCATAGCAAGTAAAGAAGCCTTGCGGAGGATCCCTTGCGCTCTCGCCAGCGGTCGGAATCCGGAACGTGACCCCACTCGGAACTTGGTAAAATTTTCGAAGAGTTGTGAGGTACTCGGGAGAGACCATGCTTGGTGAGAAAGGCGCACCCGGCACCCTCTGAGGTTTCCTGGGAATGGGGATGTCCCAAGGAGGCGGACACGAGCCACATAAATCTTTGTAGTATACCTCCCTCATATCCTCGTCAACTTCTTCTTTGTGTTTCGGCGCAACCACTTCATCGACGGTAGAATCGCCCGAAGATGAGTGAGAAGAAGAATTCCTTTTAGAGGATCTTGATCTTGACGACATTTTTCTTAAAAGAGAAATTTTAGAAGGTAAAATCCTTGTGATAAAGTAAAAATGACTGAAAGTTCTTACTCCATCTTTATAAGGAAAGAAAAATTACTATTCACTCCGACTTTCGGCAAACGATTGCGTCTCTACACCTTCCTATCCAGCTATACTGCCAGCTAGGACCGGTTACCAGAAACCACGGTCCTAGCTAGCTGGGGGGATAACAGTTGGGGTCAAAATCGGTCAAAGACGCAATCAATACCCGAAAGTCCTTGGAAACAATCAAGCGTCAAATAAAACTAAGGAAAAAACTAGTTATTCGACAAAAACGTCGGAAGGGATGATCGCATCGTGGCACCGGACACCAGCAGGAGCAGCCACGGCCTAGCCCCGGGCGCCGGGCGCCGGCTCGACCGCGCTGGCACCGGGTGCCGGGCGCCGGCTAACCTGTGCTGGCTCCGGGCGCCAGCTCGCCTGCTGGCACCGGCCGCTCGCCTGCTAGCACCGGCACCGGCGGGCGCGCGCTGGCACCGGTACCGGGCTCGCTCGCCTGGTCACGGCACCGGGCCAGCTCCGCGCTGGTCACGGGCCGGGTGCCAGCGCCTCATGCTGGTCACCGCACCGGGTGCCAGCTCGCCGTGCTGGTCACAGGCGCCGGCAGCACCCATGTCCAAATCCCGGCGAGTACGGACCACTCGACTGCGCGATCTTCTTCCGCAAAACCGTCTCAACAAACTAGCCCAACTATGCACTTTGTATCCTTTCAAGACTCACCGCTCAACTCCTTGGGGACAAGAAACCCAAGCCCGCTTCGCCTTGGTCGAAATAAATCGAAAGCTTCGAGACGACCTAAGGTTCGGTTGACGAATGGATTTCGATTCATCGTATAAAACAATCACGGTTATTCTAAAAACACCAGTCATCTAGACTATACGGTGAATTGAGTTTCCTTCGACAAAACAAGTATCTTGACAGGCTGGTTTCTCGGAAAAATCGTAAAACGTCCGGATCGAAACAACGGCCCCGGCGTCCGAACGCGAATCGAATCGCCCACTTGCGATTTTCCAGGAAACCAAGTCGAGATGGACATGACGCCCCATGTTTATCTTAACATACGATAAATGTCAAGTTTCCCGAAGATAAATGTGAAGTTTCTTGAAGATAAATGTTAAGTTTCCCGATAAACATGAAGACCGACGAAAATGGAAAGAAGCCCGATTCGCGATAGATTCGGCCCAAAGGAAGAATAGACCGTCTTAAAGAGGAGTATATAAGGAGAGCTTGGGGCGAGGTGCAAGAAAAAAACTTTTTCAGAGCAACATAGCACTTAGAGCAACTTAAGCACTTTTCTCCGTTTTCACTAGCAAGCTGCGACTCAACTTGGTTAGAACTTAGGTTGCTAGACTAGCGAACTTGCCGACAGCTCTTGTAGCCAAGGCTCTTACCTGTTGTTCACGCTCAAACGCAGATTCGGAAATAAGATCTTTTGCTCTATCTTTTTTCTTACGATTCTCATTCCGTTTTCTTATTCTCTTTGTCTTACTGATTGTGTCGTGTTGGGCCCAGCAGATAACCGGGACCTTCAGGGAAGGCTAGGTTCACTTGGCTTTCCTCCAAATCAACTTAATTTGACAGTGCGAATTTCGGTTCCCACACTCCCGCATATCGACCGACTTGTCCAAGCAACAGCAGGAAACAAACTTTTATCATTTATGGACGCCTTCTCCTGGTACAATCAAATTAAGATGAACCCGGATGGTCGCGAAAAGACCGCATTCATCACTGACCGTGGGACGTATTGCTACAAAGTAATGCCTTTTGGCCTCAAAAATGCAGGCGTTACTTACCAGTGACTCGTCAACCGAATGTTTTCCGAGCAGCTCGGAAAAACTATGGAGGTATACATCGATGACATGCTCGTAAAATCCCTTGACGAACACGACCACGTTTCCCATCTGGAAGAGTGTTTTGCAAGGTTGAATTTGCACAAAATGAAATTGAATCCGGCTAAATGTAGATTCGCCGTGGCATCGGAGAATTTCTCGGCTACCTAGTCACGCGTCGAATCGAGGCTAACCCCAAACAGATAATTGCGTTAATAGAAATGGTCTCGCCCAAAAAAAAAAGGGAAGTCCAAAGGCTAACAGGGAGGGTCGCCGCCTTAAACCGTTTTATCTCGCGCTCCACGGACAAATGCCTTCCTTTCTACGACACATTGAAAGGGAACAAGAAATTTGAGTGGACAGAGGAATGCGAAAAAGCTTTCCAACAGCTAAAGCATTACCTGGCCACTCACGTCCTAAACAGGTAGAGGGAGAACCCTTGTTCCTGTACATCGCTGTATCCACAACAGCGGTAAGAGACGTTTTGATTAGAGAAGAACGTGGCGAGCAGAAACCAATCTTCTACATAAGGAAAACGTTGCTAGACGCTGAGACCCGATATCCCCTGATGGAGAAACTAGCATTCGCGGTTGTAACGTCGGCAAGAAAACTCCAGCCGTATTTTCTGTCGCATACCATTGTAATCCTCACCACCTTCCCCTTGCGAACAATTTTGCACAGTCCGAGTCAGTCAGGACGACTCGCAAAATGGGCAATCGAACTAAGTGAGAACGAAGTAGAGTACCGCCCAAGAACCTGTGCAAAGTCTCAAGTATTGGCAGACTTCTTGGTGGAATTGCCCATGGGAGATATGACAAACACGGAACCGAACTCAACTTGGATCCTTCATGTCGACGGATCATTGTCCAAACAAGGGTCCGGGATCGGAATCTGGCTCACGTCTCCGACTGGCAAAATCTTGGAACAGTCGTTCCGATTGGAGTTCCATGTGTCAAACAACGAGGCCGAATATGAGGCACTCGTTGCGGGCTTACGGCTAGCCCAGGGGTTGAAGATCCGCAACATTCACGCTTACTGTAACTCTCAGTTAGTCGCAAATCAGTACAGCGGGGAATACGAAGCAAGGGACGAAAAAATGGACGCATATCTTAAACTCATCCAAGATCTCTCCCGAAACTTTGACCACTTCGCCCTCACTAGGATTCCTCGCTCGGAAAACACTCAGGCGGATGCGTTGGCTGCACTCGCGTCAAGTTCTGATCTTGGACTAAGTCGGGTAATTCTCGTTGAGTTCATTGAACATCCAAGCATCAGACCGCCAGTGATCGCCAATCTTATTCGAGCACAAATCGAAAATGCGGAGGAAATATATGACCCAACGGAAGAAAACGTGGATCAGTTGGAATACGGCTGCGACAGCCCTTGGCTGGAACCAATCCGAGCATACATAATCGACGGAACACTTCCCACCGAAAAATGGGCAGCCCGCAAAATCAAGACCCAGGCCGCACGATACGTAACGGTAGAAGGAGAAATCTACAAATGGAGATTCTCCGGCCCACTCATGACCTGCGCTGAAGGCGAAAAAGCGAGAAGAGTAATGGAGGAGGTCCATTCCGGGTCGTGCCGAAACCATTCCGGCGGAAGATCTCTCGCAGTAAAAATAAAACGCCACGGTTATGACTGGCCAACTATGATCAAAGACTGCGACAAGTTCGCTCGAAAGTTCGAAAAATGCCAAAGGCACGCACCGACGATCCATCAGCCCGCGGAAGTCCTCTCGTCCATCTCATCTCCGTATCCCTTTATGCGATGGTCCATGGACATCGTCGGGCCATAGCATAACTAGAAGCAGAAACGTTTTCTCCTGGTCCTCACGGATTTCTTCTCAAAATGGGTGGAAGCAGATTCCTACGCAAGTATCAAAGACGTACAAGTCGAGAACTTCGTATGGAAGATACGACTTACCAAGTCGACTCCCAGATATCCGCAATGCAACGGCCAGGCAGAAACCATCAACAAGACCGTCCTTGACGGACTGAAAAGCAGACGCCAAAAGGGCGATGGGCAGCTTGAAGGAGTCCTTTGGTCGCATCGATAACCCCCGAGACGGCTACGGTGAAACCCCATTCGCCCTCGTTTACGGAACGGAATGCATGATCCCCGCGGAAGTAGAGTTCCCCGGAGTACGGAGAAGATTCCTTCCCGAATGATGTCTTGCATATTTACATGTTTTTAGCTATCATATCTTATGCATTTTTGCTCATTTAGGTTAGGCATTAGGCATCTTTAGGTCCATTTTGCATTCATTTGTCCTTATCAGGTGTTGGAGTATGCTTTGGTGTGATTTGAGGTGTTTGGAAGCCTTATGGCCCAAAAGAGGTGAAGAATCAAGTTTGGCCATGAAAAGAGAAGTCAATCCATGATCTGATCAAGACAAAGATGAGCATGGACGGAGGCCTTAGACATATCTTCTGATGCTAAGATTTGGTGGAGATACAGCATTTTGAGTTAGCTTTCCAATGGAGGTGGTTTCAAGTCATTTGGAGCCATATTGGAGAAGTTATGATCGATTCATTGGAAGCATGTCAAGACACCCGACCTGGCACCCGACCTAACCTACCCGCACGGGTTGGGCGAGATGATGGACGCCAGGAGTGTACCCGGCCTCACACACCCGAGATGAGATCCCGCACGGCTCCACACACCCGGCCACCACTACCCGCGTATGGAGTGCACCCGGTCAAGGACACACGGGCGAACGGACCCGCACGGCTTAGAGATCACGGACGGATGGACACCCGACCTGCACTTACCCGGCACCTCGACTACTCCTTTCTACCCACGGACCAGGACACTCGGACGTCCCACAGTCCTCCTACCACAGAAGACACACCGACTAGTATCACCCGGCCAGCACCACCCGCACGCCCGCCACCAGCTGGACGCCCACCACGCCAACACACCCGCCTAGAGAGGCCGACGGCCTGGACGCCGGACGAGCAGGACATACCCGGCTGGTCACACCCGCCATGGACCAGTCCAGCCTGCCAGGGTGGCTCAGCTTCTTCCTTTCTTCCTAGCTTCTCATTGGTTGAAAATCAAGTTGGCCAAGGACCTTTTAGTAATTTTTATTTTATGTTTCTAAGGGTTTCCAAGCCCCATATAAATACTCTTGTATCCCTTTGAGGGACTTATCTCATTATCTATCTAAGAACACATAAACCTCTTGAGTAAAGTTTCATCTTGATTCTTAATCTCATCTCATCTTGTGTTTTGATTGTTTGATTTCATATCCTTTCTTTCTCTATATGTTTGAGCTTAAATCTATCATGGATTTAAGAGTAAGCATGTGGATTAGTGAGTAGATCCTTCTAAGATCCATGGGTTAGGGTGATAGAGAGTGATTAAGTTAGATCCAAGGTGTCTATTGTTAGATCTATCATTTCCTTGCATAGATTAGGTGTTTTTAAAGCTATATTTGAGTTGGCCTCTCAAGCATAGAGCTATAGGCATTTCATGCCGGAAGGTGTTCTATGAAATGCCTGAACCAACTCATCTATGCTTTTAGCTTGCTTTGCCTAAGGGATTAGTTGTCAAAGGAGCTAGGATTGCTATTAGACTCATTCTCCATGTTTGCTTTGATCATTACAGCCAAAGGGATTTGGTGTACTTGGGTGATCATTGCAAAAGAGCATTCATCTAGGGATAGAGCTTGCTTAGTTTTGTTGTCTAGGCATAAGGATTAGATTGATTGAAAAGTTAGCATCTTGGATTGAAGCTTAATCATTTGATATCAAGTCCCTATACCCATGGGTCTCACTCTCCTCATAAGAAAGAAAGTTCAATCTTTTATTGCATTTTAATATTGTCTTAGTTTCTCAATCATCCTCTCATCTTGATAGACTTAGATTAAGCATGAACTTGCATTCCCTTTGCATTAGAATCTCTTAGAATTGGATTGACATCTTGTATTCTACAACATTTGATTAGGACTTTGAAAAGGCCTGTCATCAAATTGGCGCCAACTTCTAAGTTGATTTTGACATTGGGATTTAGTTATTTGCTTGAGACTAAGTCATTTTATTTTATTGTATCTTGTGATATTGGTTCTTGCCTCTTCTATCTTTGACTTTCAGGTGTATGATAACAAGAAGCAGAGGGCATCCAACTTGGTTCCTACTGTTGAAGAGATTGCTGCACTTGAGAGGGAGATAGCTAGACAAAGAAGAGAAGTAGAGCAACAGGCTCATCTTCAAAGGTTGGGGTTTGAGATGGAGAATCTGCCTCAAGATGGTAATGTCCAAGGGACAATGGTCCAAGAGCTGACAATCCTAGACCACCACGCCAGCCACATCACCAACCACGCCAAGCAAGAGCCATTGGAGCCTATGACCAACCTCACATTCATGGTCATAGGTTGGGAATCAGAGCACCAGCTGTGGAGAACAACAACTTTGAGATCAAATCAGGGCTGCTGCATTTGATTGAGAACAACAAGTTCCATGGCCTTGCTGTGGAGGATCCCTTGATCACTTGGACACATTTGATAGCTACTGTAGCTTGTCCAAGATTAATGGAGTCTCTGAAGATGCTTTCAAGCTGAGGTTGTTTCCATTCTCTTTGGGAGACAAGGCACATCTATGGGAGAAGGCTGTTCCAAGTGACTCCATCACTACTTGGAATGAGTGCAAGAGAGCATTCCTAGAGAAATTCTTCTCCTCAAGAACAGCCAAGATCAGAAATGAGATCTCTAGCTTTCAGCAGAAGAACCTTGAGAGCTTTAGTGAAGCATGGGAGAGGTTCAAGGGCTATTGGTCTCAATGCCCACATCATGGCTTCACCAAGGAGAGTTTGCTTAGTACCTTCTACAGAGGTGCTCTACCAGAGTTCAGGAGCAGATTGGACACAGCCAGCAATGGGTTCTTCTTGGGCAGAACTGAGCAGGATGCTGAGGAGCTGGTGGAGAACATGGCCAGGAGTGACTCAGTCTACAGTGAGGAGCATGATAGGGCCAACAGAGGCACTGATGAAGATGATCAGCACACAAGAAAGACCCTGAAGTCTCTCAAGAAAAGTTGGACAAGCTTCTTGTAGAGAAGGCTAAGCAAGAGCAGCTTCACTCCATTGGGAACCAGCAACAGAAACAGCCTGCTAGAACTACTGAAGTTCATGGTGTAGAAGGACAAGAGGAGCTGTGTTTCATCAATTCTAATGGCACATGGTATAGGAAGGAGCCTAACTTCCAATACCAAAACAACTACCAGCAAAGACCTTACTACAACAATCAACAAGGAGGTTACCAAGCAAACCAGCCTACTCAGCCCCAAGGAGGCTCTTCTCCAGCTCAGGTTCCAAGTTCAAATTTGGAGTCCATGTTCAAGCAACTCTTGAAGCTCAAGAACGAAATGCTAAGACCATTGGTGATGAATTCAAGAACATCCATGCTAAGATTGATGGAACCTATTCTGACCTCAACAACAAGTACATGCAACTTGCCTCTCACCTCAAAGCTTTGGAGAGCCAAGTTACATCCATGTCTTCATCCTCCAAGAATCCAATGGGATCTCTACCAGGAAACCAGAGAAGAACCCTAAGGACACTTGCAATGTTATCATCTCCACTTCTTCAGGGATTGCATTGAGTGATCATAAGAATGATGTTGATGAGATTGAGAGGCTCGTGCTTGGAAATCAGATTGAAAATGATAAGAGACTGGTTGTGGCCACAGCTGAAGCTAGAGTTGTGAAGAGAGCTGATAAGAAGGTTCAAGGAAGGATTGATGAGCCTAAGGTTGAGACACAAGTTGAGAAGAGTGCTAACCCCAAGCTGAAAGAAGTGAAGGAAGAAGACAATGAGGTTGAGCTATCACCATATGACAAGCTCCCTACCCTCAAAGATTTCCCACCAAAGCTCAAAAGAAAGTGATCTCAAAGTTCGAAGGATCTTAGTGATATTGGAGTCAAGCTTCCAGAGATC
Source organism: Brassica nigra (assembly GCA_016432835.1). Lineage (NCBI taxonomy): Eukaryota > Viridiplantae > Streptophyta > Magnoliopsida > Brassicales > Brassicaceae > Brassica > Brassica nigra. The sequence continues at coordinate 51,326,977 of CM028242.1, forward strand.
AGCAATATGCATGCTGCTCATGTCCAAATGATGCTCATACAAGACATTCTCACCCACCAAGCTAAAGTGGCTGAGCTTTGGACATCTCACTTCTGAAGATTGATCCACCAATCCCTCCCAAGTCCCTCCCTAAGCTTGAGTCTCAAGGGAAGTTCACATTGTCTTGCTCTCTTGGTAAACTAACTATGGATGATGCTCTTGTTGATAGTGGAGCTAGTGTGAATGTCATCTCCTTGGACATGGTGCAGAGTATTGGGATTGAAAGCATGGAAACAGATACTCCTCCTCTCACCTTTGGGGATTCCTCTTCTACAACCCCACTTGGCATAATCAAGGACTTTCCCTTGAAGATTGGATCCTGCACCATACCTATTGACCTCACTGTTTTGAATATGGCATCTGCAGAAAGAGTCCCTTTGATCCTTGGCACTCCTTTCCTCACAACAGTTGGAGCTTGCATTGACTTTCCCAACAAGAAGGTCACTCTCATGCATGTCAACAAAGCTGTCTCCTATCCTCTCCAGCCCCACTGAATCAGACTATTGTGGGACAATAACTCGTGCTGCACAAGCTGTTGAGAAGCCCCAAGATGAAGAGGTTGTTGGTAAGAAAGAAGGTCTTGATGGAGAGTGTTCTAAGGAGTTGTGTGTTGAGCACTTGGAAAGTGCTAAAAGAGAGGGATGGGTGGAGCCTCAAAGGCCACTCATGGCAAGAAGAAGATAGTGAAAGAGCCTCATCCTCCACCTCTTGATTTGCTCTCACACACTATCACTCTCCATCCAAAGAAGCTCAAGGATGGAGCCATTGAGTACAAGATCAAGCATAAGGGCAGGTCCACACCATTCTCAAATGCTAGAGCCATCATCACTCCTCAGCTCCAAGATGACCCAATCAAGCTTCAAGAGCTTCTCTCAGGTCCTCACCATCACACTTGAAGGTGGGAAGGATCCTCCTTCTCACTAGTTCAAGAGACAAGGTAGTCAAGCTGAGTGACTCAAAACAAGCTCACTTGGGAGGAAGTCCCATGGTTATCCTTGTACATAGTTTTGAAATTTCAATTCTCTTTAAGTTTTTAATAAAAGTGGTCAAGGTTTTCAGGTTGAGCCAAGCACTAGAGGAGAGAAGAATGGTGGTGAACCACTTGAGCCCCATGATCCATGTAGCAGCCTCCTCTAGTTGCTATGAACCAAGCCAGCTTCTAGTCATGCCACAAGCACCATGCCCAACTCTCCTTGTGTGGTATTACTCCAACCCTTTGTATATACATTTGATTTTGCCTTGTTGAGGTACCTCTTACTCTCTTAATCACACAAGAGACTGTGTGATTTAAGTGTGGGGGAGGTACCGGATATTTGATCATGTTTGCTTTGTGATCTTGAGTCTCATGCATTGCATTGTACATTCATAAGTGCATAGAAAATCCAAAAAATTTTAAATTTTGAACCATGTAGATTGCATCACTTGCATCCTTAAGATTGAGTCTAGAGCATATAGGTTGCATTCATTTGCATATGGAGCATTGCCTTGTAAAGAACACTCGTTTGCACTGAATTTGACACCCTAGTTAAACATATCAAGTAGCTTAAGCATCTTTTGAAAAGCTTGCATGCTTTGTGCCTTGAAAACTCTTCTTGAAACTTGCTTGCTTGCTTGATATTGGCATTGTTCTTAAGACCAGCTCCATCCTGAACTTAGACTTGAATGAACTTAATCTCTCTTGCATATGGGCATTTGCATACTTGATCATGGATCTCATACACATTTGGGTTATCTTTATCCATTGTACCACCCTTTGTTAACCCAAATGGCACTCCCTTACCCTTGAACCCTATCCATTCTTTGAAGCCTACATTGATTTGCTTGAGTGAGGCCTCTTTTGATAGCTTGTCATGTGCAAAATCTTGAGAGTATTGGGAGCGACATGGATTTGTTCTCATCTCTTGCTAGCATAGGGTCATCATTAGAGCTAGCTTCTAGGATGGTGAGTGAAGTTTTTGTTACTTAATGGTTTATATCTTGGGTTTGGAATGTAACAATGTTGAGATTGATGAACAAAGAATGTATTGAGGAAGAAACACCCTAGGGACCTAGAACAGAAAAAAAAATAATAAGAAAGCTCTTGTATAATGTTTTGACCTTCCCTTCATGTAAAAAAAAAAAAAAAGAAAAGAAAAGAAAAGAAAAAAAAAAAAAAAAAAAAAAAAGATTCAATAAGATAGTGGGAAGGAAAGATTTAAGAGTTAGAGCTTAGAATGTGAATAGAGGTCCTTAGGGGTAGCATCATGAGAAATAAAATGTTCATTGGGTGAGTGATGTGAGTATTTCTTCATTTTGGGTTATGGGATGAATTAAGAGGGTGTAGAACTTGTAATCACTTAGGATTTGGGTAGAATGATGAGGATGGATCCATGTATGCATGAATTGCTCCTAGTCTTAGATAAATTTTGCATAATGATCAAGCTCCTTGATTTTTGAGTGATTGCCACCTTGAAATGATGCATTGAACCCTCCTTTTCATCCATATTAGACCATTTGATCACCTAGCCAAATGATTGAGATCATGTGCCCATTTGTGAGACTTCACCTGTGTGTGTGTGTGTGAATCAATGTGAGGGCTGGTTAAGAGAACATGTTGGTTGATAGGCATTGCATCTTGTGTAGAGGCATAAGAGTCATTGATAGGCCTTGTGAAGCTAGAGCATAATAAGAAAGTTTTGCTCATGCTATTTGCTATGTTTCTTTAGGATGTCAGGTTGAGTGCTATGAGTGTTTCCTGTGGCTTTGTTCCCATCTTTGCATCCACCCCTTGTGTTTGAAAAGTTTACTTGAGGACAAGCAAAGGTCTAGTGTGGGGAGTTGATGTCTTGCATATTTACATGTTTTTAGCTATCATATCTTATGCATTTTTGCTCATTTAGGTTAGGCATTAGGCATCTTTAGGTCCATTTTGCATTCATTTGTCCTTATCAGGTGTTGGAGTATGCTTTGGTGTGATTTGAGGTGTTTGGAAGCCTTATGGCCCAAAAGAGGTGAAGAATCAAGTTTGGCCATGAAAAGAGAAGTCAATCCATGATCTGATCAAGACAAAGATGAGCATGGACGGAGGCCTTAGACATATCTTCTGATGCTAAGATTTGGTGGAGATACAGCATTTTGAGTTAGCTTTCCAATGGAGGTGGTTTCAAGTCATTTGGAGCCATATTGGAGAAGTTATGATCGATTCATTGGAAGCATGTCAAGACACCCGACCTGGGCACCCGACCTAACCTACCCGCACGGGTTGGGCGAGAGATGATGGACGCCAGGGAGTGTACCCGGCCTCACACACCCGAGATGAGATCCCCGCACGGCTCCACACACCCGCCACCACTACCCGCGTATGGAGTGCACCCGTCAAGGACACACGGGCGAACGGACCCGACGGCTTAGAGATCACGGACGGATGGACACCGACCTGCACTTACCCGGCACCTCGACTACTCCTTTCTACCCACGGACCAGGACACTCGGACGTCCCACAGTCCTCCTAAACGCGCACCAGAAGACACCCGACTAGTATCACCCGGCCAGCACCACCCGCACGTCCTGCCACCAGCTGGACGCCCACCACGCCCGAACACACCCGCCTAGAGAGGCCGACGGCCTGGACGCCGGACGAGCAGGACATACCCGGCTGGTCACACCCGCCATGGACCAGTCCAGCCTGCCAGGGTGGCTCAGCTTCTTCCTTTCTTCCTAGCTTCTCATTGGTTGAAAATCAAGTTGGCCAAGGACCTTTTAGTAATTTTTATTTTATGTTTCTAAGGGTTTCCAAGCCCCATATAAATACTCTTGTATCCCCTTTGAGGGACTTATCTCATTATCTATCTAAGAACACATAAACCTCTTGAGTAAAGTTTCATCTTGATTCTTAATCTCATCTCATCTTGTGTTTTGATTGTTTGATTTCATATCCTTTCTTTCTCTATATGTTTGAGCTTAAATCTATCATGGATTTAAGAGTAAGCATGTGGATTAGTGAGTAGATCCTTCTAAGATCCATGGGTTAGGGTGATAGAGAGTGATTAAGTTAGATCCAAGGTGTCTATTGTTAGATCTATCATTTCCTTGCATAGATTAGGTGTTTTAAAGCTATATTTGAGTTGGCCTCTCAAGCATAGAGCTATAGGCATTTCATGCCCGAAGGTGTTCTATGAAATGCCTGAACCAACTCATCTATGCTTTTAGCTTGCTTTGCCTAAGGGATTAGTTGTCAAAGGAGCTAGGATTGCTATTAGACTCATTCTCCATGTTTGCTTTGATCATTACAGCCAAAGGGATTTGGTGTACTTGGGTGATCATTGCAAAAGAGCATTCATCTAGGGATAGAGCTTGCTTAGTTTTGTTGTCTAGGCATAAGGATTAGATTGATTGAAAAGTTAGCATCTTGGATTGAAGCTTAATCATTTGATATCAAGTCCCTATACCCATGGGTCTCACTCTCCTCATAAGAAAGAAAGTTCAATCTTTTATTGCATTTTTAATATTGTCTTAGTTTCTCAATCATCCTCTCATCTTGATAGACTTAGATTAAGCATGAACTTGCATTCCCTTTGCATTAGAATCTCTTAGAATTGGATTGACATCTTGTATTCTACAACATTTGATGTCTTGCATATTTACATGTTTTTAGCTATCATATCTTATGCATTTTTGCTCATTTAGGTTAGGCATTAGGCATCTTTAGGTCCATTTTGCATTCATTTGTCCTTATCAGGTGTTGGAGTATGCTTTGGTGTGATTTGAGGTGTTTGGAAGCCTTATGGCCCAAAAGAGGTGAAGAATCAAGTTTGGCCATGAAAAGAGAAGTCAATCCATGATCTGATCAAGACAAAGATGAGCATGGACGGAGGCCTTAGACATATCTTCTGATGCTAAGATTTGGTGGAGATACAGCATTTTGAGTTAGCTTTCCAATGGAGGTGGTTTCAAGTCATTTGGAGCCATATTGGAGAAGTTATGATCGATTCATTGGAAGCATGTCAAGACACCCGACCTGGGCACCTGACCTAACCTACCCGCACGGGTTGGGAGATGATGGACGCCAGGAGTGTACCCGGCCTCACACACCCGAGATGAGATCCCCGCGGCTCCACACACCCGCCACCACTACCCGCATGGAGTGCACCCGGTCAAGGACACACGGGCGAACGGACCCGCGCGGCTTAGAGATCACGGACGGATGGACACCCGACCTGCACTTACCCGGCACCTCGACTACTCCTTTCTACCCACGGACCAGGACACTCGGACGTCCCACAGTCCTCCTACCCGCACCAGAAGACACCCGACTAGTATCACCCGGCCAGCACCACCCGCGCGTCCTGCCACCAGCTGGACGCCCACCACGCACAACACACCGCCTAGAGAGGCCGCACGGCCTGGACGCCGGACGAGCAGGACATACCCGCTGGTCACACCCGCCATGGACCAGTCCAGCCTGCCAGGGTGGCTCAGCTTCTTCCTTTCTTCCTAGCTTCTCATTGGTTGAAAATCAAGTTGGCCAAGGACCTTTTAGTAATTTTTATTTTATGTTTCTAAGGGTTTCCAAGCCCCATATAAATACTCTTGTATCCCCTTTGAGGGACTTATCTCATTATCTATCTAAGAACACATAAACCTCTTGAGTAAAGTTTCATCTTGATTCTTAATCTCATCTCATCTTGTGTTTTGATTGTTTGATTTCATATCCTTTCTTTCTCTATATGTTTGAGCTTAAATCTATCATGGATTTAAGAGTAAGCATGTGGATTAGTGAGTAGATCCTTCTAAGATCCATGGGTTAGGGTGATAGAGAGTGATTAAGTTAGATCCAAGGTGTCTATTGTTAGATCTATCATTTCCTTGCATAGATTAGGTGTTTTAAAGCTATATTTGAGTTGGCCTCTCAAGCATAGAGCTATAGGCATTTCATGCCCGGAAGGTGTTCTATGAAATGCCTGAACCAACTCATCTATGCTTTTAGCTTGCTTTGCCTAAGGGATTAGTTGTCAAAGGAGCTAGGATTGCTATTAGACTCATTCTCCATGTTTGCTTTGATCATTACAGCCAAAGGGATTTGGTGTACTTGGGTGATCATTGCAAAAGAGCATTCATCTAGGGATAGAGCTTGCTTAGTTTTGTTGTCTAGGCATAAGGATTAGATTGATTGAAAAGTTAGCATCTTGGATTGAAGCTTAATCATTTGATATCAAGTCCCTATACCCATGGGTCTCACTCTCCTCATAAGAAAGAAAGTTCAATCTTTTATTGCATTTTTAATATTGTCTTAGTTTCTCAATCATCCTCTCATCTTGATAGACTTAGATTAAGCATGAACTTGCATTCCCTTTGCATTAGAATCTCTTAGAATTGGATTGACATCTTGTATTCTACAACATTTGATTAGGACTTTGAAAAGGCCTGTCATCACCGAACGAGAAGATTCCTTCCCGAACGAGAAGATTTAAACGACGCTATGATGCTGGACAATCTCGATCTTATCAATGAATGCCGCGACCAGGCGTTCATTCGAATCCAAAATTACCAGCACGCTGCCACAAGGTGCTACAACTCAAACGTACGCCTTCGTAGGTTCAGAGAAGGCGATTTAGTTTTACGCAAAGTCTTCCAAAACACTGCCGAACGAAACACAAGAAAACTGGGAGCAAACTGGGAAGGACCATACAAAGTCATAAAAGTGGTCCGACCAGGTTCGTACTAAATCGCGAACATGCAAGACGTGAAAATCCCAAGAACTTGGAACGCGATGCATCTTAAAAAATACTATCACTAACAACGACGTGGTACAAAGAACTACGAGATGGCTTGATCCCCGAAAAGGGTACGTAGGCAACTCGCCAACCGGCGGGTTCAGATATCCCCCCCTGATTAAAAGGGGGGGGGAGTGGGGTGCGTATACTCATATACTCCTACAAATTTCAAAAATTATGAAACTTTCGAAACTCTTTATAGACAACACATTTCGCTAACTACTAAATGGCTACGACAACGGATCTAGTATCCACTAAGCGATTATCACATCCAAAAAACAAATCACGGAAGGCCAACACTTCACGAAGCACAGTGAATGTAGACGTTTCTCCCTGGGTCAAATTTACGCGACCCCTTGGTCCTGCGTCCAAACTGAAACAACAGTTTTCTGGCTGCGAACATTCGCAAAACATCTCCAAGCCCGTAGACGCCAAAAAGGGGCGATGGACAGAGGAGCTCGAAGGAGTCCTTTGGTCGCATCGTACAACCCCGAGACGGGCTACGGGTGAAACCCCATTCGCCCTCATTTACAGAACGGAATGCATGATCCTCGCGGAAGTAGAATTCCCCGGAGTACGGAGAAGATTCTTCCCCGAACGGGAAGATTTAAACGACGGTATGATGCTGGACAATCTCGATCTTATCAATGAACGCCGCGACCAGGCGCTCATTCGAATCCAAAATTAACAGCACGCTACCGCAAAGTACAACAACTCAAACGTACGCCATCGCAGGTTCAGAGAAGGCGATTTAGTCTTACGCAAAGTTTTCCAAAACACTGCCGAACGAAACCCAGGAAAACAGGGAGCAAACTGGGAAGGACCATACAAAGTCATAAAAGTGGTCCGACCAGGTTCGTACCAAATCGCGAACATGCAAGACGTTAAAATCTCAAGAACTTGGAACGAGATGCATCTTACAAAATACTATCACTAACAATGACGTGATACAAAGAACTACGAGATGGCTTGATTTCGAAAAGGGTACGTAGGCAACTCGCTAACCGGCGGGTTCAGCTATCCCCCCCGATTAAAAAGGGGGCGAGTGGGGCGCGTATACTCGTATACTCCCACAAATTTCAAAAATTCTGAAAGTTTTGAAACTCTTTATAGACAACACATTTCGCCAACTACTAAACGGCAACTGACAACGGATCTAGTATCCACTAAGCGATTATCACATCCAAAAAACAAATCCCGGAAGGCCAACACTTCACGAAGCAAAGTGAATGTAGACATTTCTCCCTGGGTCAAATTTACGCGACCCCTTGGTCCCCCGTCCAAACGGAAACAACAGTTTTCTGGCTGCAAACATTCGCAAAAACATCCCTTAGCCCGCAAGCGTTTCAACCACGAAATGCGGCACAAGGAAAAATCGACCTTCAGCACTGCGAGACGTCGCTAACGCTTGAAGGACATTCTTTTCCGCAAAACGTTCCAGACGAAATCTTCGTCTCTAGAACTTAAAACATACAAACGCACCTCAAAACGGTATCATTTCGTTGTTGCGGATCACAACAAACGAACTCTAACGTCCTAAACAGACAATAAGGTAGGCTCTCTTACATCCGACAAGGATAACATAGCGCGCTATACAAGAAGTCCAAAATTTTGGATAGCTCTTCCAAACGGAAGTAGCTCGATTCGCACCTAAACAAATCGTATAAGCCCATAACAATTCGCGGATTTTAAAACGGTACGAGTCAGGTTAAAATCGCAAACAGGCAAAACGAAAGCCGACTTGTCATCGCAAAGCCTCAGGCCGAGAGTAAACCTAGGTCTTGCCCTAAACCCAGCCACGCTGGATCTTGACATCTCATAGGCATAGTATCGGTACCCGATACGAGATCCCAAAACTTGTCTCTTCACTTAAGTCTATTCGTTTCTGAACCTTCACAGAATCAGAAACCGCGAAAAATCTCGCTTTGTACAATTGATGGATACGGTGATCATCTAAGAGGCAGGAATGAGACGACAACTCACACCCTGTCCCTCTAACTTCGATAAACAGAAGTTCACTTAAAACGTCATAAAACCCGAAATATTATTGATTGAGCCGCGAGTTCAACAAACGCCCTAAAAAGAGCAGGGATTCATAGCCACCAACGGCCAGTCCCGAAAAAATACATCATCGCCTCATAGCAGCCGCAACACAAGCAAAATAAAGATCCCTCAAGGGATTGGTAAACCTAGACGCTCATCAGAGCATCACCTTCATCCTCAAACTCACCCGCAGCGGGAACGGCCTCGCCATCAACTCCCACGGTCGCACCTCCAGTGCCTGCCTCATATGCGCCAGCCTCACGATCCTCTGCTGCATGGACCTGATTCTCCGAGCCCTCCGAATCAGGTACAAGGGTGCACTCGGACTTCAGACCAGCGAGAATCGAGTCAAATTTCCCATCAGAAGCCGCCAACTCTTCTTTGCAAGACAACAACCTGGCTTCCTCGGAATCCAGAGTTAGGGCCTCGTTGCCCCTAAACAGCTGAAGCTCACCCAAGCTCCCTTTGATTCCCGCCAAAGCCAAGTCCCTATTACGGACAGCTATCAGAGATTCGAACAAACTGGCCATCCTCGTCAAACGAGCAAAGAAGTCGTCGGGGGGGGGATCAGCGGTCTCTGCCGACTTGTCTCTTCGTAATTCTGGATCGTCTGTTGGAGACGACAGACTTCCGAGGATTTTTTTTTCTTCTCCTTCTTCACTTTGAGCAACGAACTCGCGGTCTTCCCGAGGTCGCGTTCGAGGTCGCCGATTCAAACTACAAGCTGAGACGTCTGGGCAGCATGGGTGCTTTCGATGGTCTGCAATGCAGCCTCGGCACGCTTCAACGCTTCCTGCGACGACTCCAACTCCTTCGACAAACGCGCAACCTCCGATCCGCATTCACCAAGCATCCCATCGATCAGCAACACAAACTGTCCGCAAAAGAAATGGTAAGGATCATCGCAAAAAGAAAGAAAAGAAGAATTACGGATAAATCAAAATCAAAACCTTGGAAAGATGTTGCGACAACAGTCCTGAAGGCTCGCCCGCTCCGCTCTTAGCGCACCTCTTTCTCTTCGTCGCCCCGGTTGCGGCACCGGCCCTCGAACGCCCCTTGGGCAATAGTGCGGCACTGGGTTCTGGGAGTCCCAAAACGATCTTCGAAGCCGGAGGTGTGGACTCGACCACGTCCTCCCAACCAGAAATTATGATCTAAGCAGTAGAGGAGCCTGAGGGACGATCCTGAACGTCGGGAATCTGCTCGGGGACGACTACCATTCCCGCGGGCAAGGGAGCATCGGATGGAACCTCAGAACAAGGGATTGGGGACGAAGGCACAGGCGGAGAAGGAGCGCTAGGCGCTTCGGTTCTCACTCAGTTCGAGCCTTTCGCGCGCTTCGCCGCGACAGTCTTTCCTTGAAAGAGTCAAACCCAGTAATGAGAGATGGAGTGGCTTCGTGAACAGCTAAAACCGGCGGTGCCTGACTGGCCTCACCCATCTCGACGTCGGAATCTTTTTTTTCAACTTGAGAAGAAGACATCTTCTTTGAGAGAGCAAAAGAGGAAGAAGTTGAGAAAAGGAGGAGTGTGTGAAGAATGAGGAGTGATGAGCTACTACTTATAAAGAATATGGGGATTTTGCAATAAAATACTCTTAGCCAAAAATTCGATTTTCAAACTTAAGTCACTCACCCGCAAAATCGTCTCGAGTCTTACGGGCTGGGGGCTAACTGTTGGGGTCGAAAACGGTTATCTTGAAATCAACGGCTAAGATCATTTTCTGTCTACGGACTTTCCGCAAAAGGATCAACAAAGGTTGGATCGAAAAGAACAGGCATGATCAAGGTCCGGCGGCGCCCGTGCTGGCACCAGCGCCACAGGGTTCCGGCTCGCCGTGCTGGCACGGGCACCGGCACCGGCGCCAGCTCGCCGTGCTGGCCCAGGTGCCGCTTCGTTCTTGCCCTGGCGCCGGCTCGCCCGGCGCCGCACCGGCGCCGGCTTCGCCGGCCAGGCGCCAGCGCCAGCTTCGTCGGCGCCGGGTGCCAGCTCGTCCGGCGCCGGTAACTCGACGTGCTGGCCCGGCGGGCACCAGCTCGTCCGGTCGCCAGGCACCAGCTCGCCCGTGCTGGCCCCGGGCGCCGGGCGCCAGCTCGCCCATGCTGGCCCCGGACGCCAGTACATCCAGACAGTTCCCAGCCCGTCCGATTTAGATCAACACTTATTAAATGAATCCATCAGCTCTCGCATTATCTAGACCATCTATTACTTAGATGCTAAATGGTGTTGCGGTCGGCTACTCTGCCGATGGTGTCGCTCGATAGTTCGATAGGAATATCGGCCGATACACCTCTAGCTGCGTCGATCGATTACTCTATAGGAGTATCAATCGATACTGCTCTAAGCAAGCTTTATGCGCGAGTTGATACAATGCTCACCATGATCTTAGATCAGCTTTCGCATATCTCAAGAGGGTCATAGCATGTTTAGGATGTTGTCAGGTATTGCATGTAATGAACAATGCAATCCAAGTTCATGTTCTAGGTAGCTAAGCTAGAAAAAGCATTAGTGAACAATCCTAACAATAAATATCACAACTATAGCAATTATAGGCTGGGGCTAATCCCTCATATCCTATTTAAACCCTAAATCTAACAAATGAATCTACTCAGACATGACTATGTAGTTCATAGCAACAAGGTAATAATAGAAGTTCATAGACCTATTAGAGGGTGAACACTTAGGTTCCAATCACAAATATCTTTGGATCTCTCCTCTAGAATTAGATAACCTTTGTTAACAATTAAAGAACTGAATAGAACTTTATTGAGAACTTGCAAAGTAATGAAAACAGTAAAAGAAAATGAGTAGAAGAAGAAGAAAGTCTTTTAGAAGTTAAACAACTCTTGAAAACTCTTAAAAACTATATCTTTGCCAAAACACTTAGGCACATATAAATATGAGTTTATTAGGTTAAAAAACTCGTCAGGGGCATTCTTGTAAAATGTGATATCTTGAGCTTCAAGTTCGCCAGGTCCAACTTGTCTTTCAGCCTTCAGATCGATCGATAGTACAGGGTGTACATCGATCGATTATGGTCTCGATGTATCGTTCTTCGGCTAATGTGTGTCGATCGATTGCACAGAGTGTGCATTGATCGATGTGTAACTCTGGTGTCGACCTCTGGTCTTGATCTCGGATGAACTCTTCTTTAAGCTCCAAAAAGGCACCTAAAACATCACTTTTCTCCAAAATGCTTCTGAACCTGAAAACATACCTAATAGACTCCAAAACATAGATAATAGTAGTAAAACACTCATATACCATGGGTAAAATCGGGTAAAATCCCTGGTATATCAACTCCCCCAGACTTAACCTTTTCCTTGTCCTCAAGCAAACACACAGGCAGTCTTTATGAAAGAGGTTTTGAAAAGCAGGGACTAAATCAAATTCAAACTTAAAATCATAACCTCTACTTTGTTGCAAACCACATCTAAGAGTCATCGATCACGAAGCACATTATGCAATATCCTAATTGAACAACCTTGATCATCTAGCCAACAACTTAGCAATCATGTCTGACTAACCCCTCTACTGATTTCATTTCTGTACATAAAAATAAAAGTGCAGGCTTTACCTTGGGAGTATTGATCACAGGATGCAAGGTTGCTCAACAAGTATCTGGACCTGCAAGTAAAAATTAGTTCCTATCCTCTCTCTCTACTATTTCTCTCCTAGTCAAGTCTGCTTTCATTTGCAAGACATTGACCAAGATTGGACAGGCTTCCATGAATCAAGCCTTAATGGTTGCAGCCACCAAGTCCTGTTCACTTCTTTTTGACCTATATCCTAGGATTCATTGCGAAGCAAGTCTTGAAGGGGGTAACCACCAAGCCCTGTTCGAACCCTTTACCTATAGAATTCTTATGAATCAAGTCATGAGGGGGGTAACCGCCAAGCCCTGTTTGAATTCCTTCCTAGTTAATAACTAATCCTAGAACATAAATTTAAGATAATTTTCGATTTTTTTTTTATTGAACTGAATAAAAATTAAATCTAATTTCGAAAATGAGAGAGAGAGGGTGATAAAACTATCTACACAAGGCTTTTACCTTCCAGACTTGTTTGAAGCATCCGATCCCATGTATACCAAGCCCCAAGACAAGCAAAGAATTGTCAGGTTAGGTTGGAAATCAGCTTTGGTTGTCATAGCTGATAGGTGATCAACTTTAGCATCTATAGTACATTCTGCATCAACAAATTTAAGAATGGTGCCTAAAAGATTGGTTAGATAAAAAGTGAAATTTAATTTAGCATTATCCCTTTCTTGACTCAATAAAAACCATTTTGAAAACATTTTTGGATGAAATCAAAAGGTAAACAGCATCAGTAAACATCCCCCCAGACTTAAATCATACATTGTCCCCAGTGTATAACCAGTCCAGTGAAGGCATAGGTAATAATAAAGTACACTGATATCGAAACGTTTAGAACGATATACCTGAACGCGATGCGTATCGATCGATGTTGAGTCGCATTCGTCGATCGCTTCTCTGTGGTTCATGTCGATCGATATCGACAGTGTCATGTCGGTCGGTTTCAGTGGCAATCGTCTGCAAAGAAAAACAAATACGAAAAATAAAATCCTAAAGATAAAAATAAAATGAAAAACTACCTAACAGTGAGTTGCCTCCCACTCAGCGCTTTGATTATAGTCATCTAGCTTGACTTTGGATGGAATGAGCTACTGAGATGAAGTCCAGGTACTTGTTGAGAAACAAGTATCCTCTGTATTTTTCTTCTCAACGAACCATGCGTCAAATAGGCTTCTTGTGGCTTCATATTCTATGGTTCGTTTCTTCTTTAACTCAATCAGCTCATCAGTGATCCTTTGAATCCTTTCTTCATGACTTTCAATGCTGAACTCGTGCCATCCTAACTTTCTGTAGGCATGTTCTGAAAGATCACTAAGCTCTGCATGCATTGAATCAAGGCGTTGGATCATCTTGTCATGGATGGAGCTGGTATCGATCGATTCCTTGGTTGAAATATTGGTCAATGGCTGTTGAAGTCCATCGATCGATGCGCTGGTTACTCGGTCGATCGATTCTAAGGGCGCAGGTCTGCTTGCAAGCTGTCTCTGAATAGCTTTAATTTATTTCTGCATCCCTTCTATGCTAGATTCCATGCTTCCAACCTAGTTAACAAGCGGGAAATACGTTTGGTCTAGACGTCTATCTTGTGAATCATCCACGCTTGTTATTGCTGCGTAGACATCATCAGCTAATTTATCCAAATCGGCTCTGGTACAGATCTCTGAAGTCTGTATATCGATCGATGCAATAGGTTGCTTATCGGTCGATTTTCGCTTCTGCAGATTCTCGTGATGCTTCTCTGCAAAGAGCTTCATCTGGCCGTCGATTTCAGTCAATCGCCTATCGATCGATGTGAGGTTGAGCTCGTAGATCGATGCAATCGATGCAGCGTGATAATCAAGTTGACGTTGGAACTTCTCAGCCTCCTGCTGCGTAGTATCTATGCGTAGTGCGAGTTCCTCCACTTCTTTGTCTACTAAGAAGTGTATATCAGCAATTTTCCTCTCAACTGCTTTCAGACGAGTCAATCCTCCAAAAGGATTGCAAGGTGCAGCGTGGTTCATATCTGCATGTGCTTCATTGATAAGGCGGATAGATCTCTTCATCTCTTCTGTGCAGATTCTTAGATCTGCTAGGTTGTGAAAGATACCCTCACAGGTTGTGGTTTGTTTGATGCTGAGACGAGCTTCTGCTTTCTTCAATTCTTTCCAGACATCTCCAAGAGACTCATCAACCTCATGTTTTGAGTAAGTGGTCGATGGTGTGGGCTCCATATCGATCGATGTGGATGTTACTCCGTCGATCGATATTGATCTTTTCTGGCTATGGTTCTGTGCGTTACGAAGATCTTCAAGTTCTAGCTCAAGACGTTTAACCTTCTTGAGTAATCCTTGGTCTGCACTGAACATCCAGTTCATATCACTGCGAAGCTTGTCTGTGGCCTCTTCCAAACTCTTTTCCATGGAGAGCTTTTCCCATTTGCGTTTTCCAAGTAAACCAGTGAACATCTCGTTGATCTCGTCCTTGTTGTAGGTTTCTTGCACCAATTCTCTTCTTGTAAATGAACTAGCGTGCTCTGGTAGACAGATGTAGGAGCGCTCGTCCATTGAAGTTCTTTGGAGCAGTTTCTTAATGTCGTCTTTAGAAATTCTGATTACGTCACCATCTATTCCTCTAGCAAAACCATTCTCTTCTCTGTAGACCCCATACTCATCTCTCTTTCCGAATTCGGGACACTTATCGATCGATGCAACACACTCTGCATCGATTGATTTTTGTTGAAGATATGGATCCTTCCTGTTGAGATGGTTATCATCAACTTCCTTTGGCTCGGTTGTTGTGTCTGCCTCCTAGTGCTGATAATGGTGGTCTGGTCTGTAGCGTTGTTGCTGGAATAGGTTGTGGGATCCATTGGCTAACTGTAGGACGTCTGGAATGTCTTCTTTGGATATGTGGAGTGTTCGTCCATCCATTGAGCGTGCAAAGCCTTGTGAATCCCTGAAAATACCAAACTCATCCGGGATTAGATTACCGAAATTAAGTACATTTGAATTTGTTATCGGGGATGGTTGGGTGTATGTATCGGTCGATGGCACTGGTTCTGAATCGGTCGATGGTTGTTCAGGCCTATCGGTCGATCGATGAGACTTCTTCGGGTTGGGTGATGTGTGTTGGTGTGGCGGTCTCGACCGCGAAGCTTTCGTACTGGTAGTCGCTTGCCCAGCTCCCGATTGAGTAGTCTCCGTCTTGCTTGTTGTTGACTGTGTTGTCGAATGATGCGAGGCAAGTAGTATCGATCGATGGGGAGAAGGCCCTGTCGATCGATGTTGCGATTCTGAGGTTGTGGTGGAGAAGTCGATCTTCATCTTCTCGAAGGTTTTGACATTCTATAGCTCTCTCCTCCTCGTAATCATCAGTATACTCCTCAATATGAGTAGTATTTGCAGCATATGGTGGGATGTAGTAGTCATTCTCCCACGTGTTTACTTCGAAATCACCTTCTGGAAACTCCTCCTCGATCTGATTGAATAGTGAATCGATCGATGACCATGTGTGGCTGTCGATCGATGTCGGTTCACCAGAGATGATCGATGAGACAGTGCTTCTATCGATCGATTCTGCGGTCTCTGTCTCGTATTCGCCTTGTGAGTCGTATTCATCTCCACAATAGCAAACAGCTACAAGGTCTGAGCCGTCTTGGATCTTCTTAGGGACCTTGATGACTCGTCGGATCATAGTAGACCGTATGGTTGATCAGGGTTAGGCACAGTTTTTTTGTCCGAAGGTTGACCCTCGTGGCTAGGAAGGCTCTTCCAAGTAGCAAAGAAGTAGGTAGGGTTATCTTGACGTCCAAGACATGGAAGTCTACTGGAATTAGGGCTTCTCCTATGGTGACCTCAAGGTTTCTCACAATTCCTCTAGAGTTCTGCTGAGAACAATCCACAAAGATGAACGATTCTTCAAGGCTCTATCTTCGACCTAGATGGTCTGCTATCACCTTGGGTAAGATGCTAACTCCAGATCCTGTGTCACATAGGGCACGTGGGAAGTTGATCCCCTGTACTGAACAAGGAACAACAAACTTTCCTGGATCACCCTTCTTCTCTAGTTTGCTTCAATCTTTATGTCTCTCCTCCTTGTGTTTTGAAAAGATTACTTGAGGACAAGTAAAGGTCTAGTGTGGGGGAGTTGATAGCTTGCATATTTACATGTTTTTAGCATCCATATCTTATGCATTTTGATCATATAAGTTAGGCATTAGGCATGTTTAGGTCCATTTTGCATTCATTTGTCCTTATCAGGTGTTGGAGTATGCTTTGGTGTGATTTGAGGTGTTTGGAAGACTTATGGCCCCAAAAGAGATGAAGTATCATGTTTGGCCATGAAAAGAGAAGTCAAACCATGATCTGGTCAAGACAAAGATGAGCATGGGCAGAGGTCTTAGAGATGTCTCCTGCTGCAAAGATTTTGTGGAGACACAGAAAATTGAGTTAGCTTTCCAATGGAAGTGGTTTCAAGTCATTTGGACCTGTATTGGAGAAGTTATGATCAATTCACTTGAAGCATGTCAGGATGGCCGGGTAGACAGGTCCGGGTAGAGACAGCAGGCCGGGAAAAGGACAGACGGATGGAAGTGGTCCAGTCCGGGATGACTGAGCCTGGGACAGGGACCCGGTCGGTTGGCTTGTGCTGGAGGTGACCAGACCGGGTAGACAGGTCCGGGTTGGTGAAGCCGGATGGGGAGAGACGGGACAAGCCGTCCGGACGGCGGGAAGAGCCGGGAACAGCACCGGACGGGCTGGACAGAGGCCAGAACTGGACAGGCCGGGTGGCCAGACCGGGTTGGATGGCTTGGAGTCTCCCCTGACCGAATTTCCAAGCTCCATTCTCATTGGTTGAGACCAATCTTGCTTAAGGACTTTTTAGTAATCTTGTTTTATGTTTCTTAGGGCTTTCATGCCTCCTTTAAATACTCTTGTAATCTCATTAAGAAAAGAACTTCTTTTCTCTCAAAACATAATAAGAACTTGAAGAAAGTTTGGATCTTTGATCCTTTTATCTCATTTCTTTTGTGCTTAATAGATTATCTTATTCTCTAATCATGTTTAGCCTTGAATCATCATTGATTTTGAGGTTTTCCATGGGTATTAGTGAGTAGATCTATCTAGGGTTCATGGGCTAGGGAGACTAAGGGTGATTAAGTGTAGATCCAAGGTGCTTAGTGTTAGATCTATCATCTCCTTGCATTGATTTGGTGTTCTTAAAGCTATATTTGGGTTGGCCTCTCAAGCATAGAGCTATAGGCATTTCATGCCCGAAGGTGTTCTATGAAATGCCTGAACCAACTCATCTATGCTTTTAGCTTGCTTTGCCTAAGGGATTAGTTGTCAAAGGAGCTAGGATTGCTATTAGACTCATTCTCCATGTTTGCTTTGATCATTACAGCCAAAGGGATTTGGTGTACTTGGGTGATCATTGCAAAAGAGCATTCATCTAGGGATAGAGCTTGCTTAGTTTTGTTGTCTAGGCATAAGGAATTAGATTGATTGAAAAGTTAGCATCTTGGATTGAACCTTGATCACCCAAAGTCAATTCCCTTGTCCCAAGAATCCCTTGCCTCATTGAGAAAGAAAGTTCATATCTTTTATTGCATTTTAATATTGTCTTAGTTTCATAATCATCCTCTGATCTTGATAGACTTAGATTAAGCATGAACTTGCATTCCCTTTGCATTAGAATCTCTTAGAATTGGATTGACATCTTGTATTCTACAACATTTGATTAGGACTTGAAAAGGACTGTCATCAAATTGGCGCCGCCAAGTTCTAAGTTGATTTTGACATTGGGATTTAGTTATTTGCTTGAGACTAAGTCATTTTATTTTATTGTATCTTGTGATATTGGTTCTTGCCTCTTCTATCTTTGACTTTCAGGTGTATGATCACAAGAAGCAGAGGGTATCCAACTTGGTTCCTACTGTTGAAGAGATTGCTGCATTTGAGAGGGAGATAGCTAGACAAAGAAGAGAAGTAGAGCAACAGGCTCATCTTCATAGGTTGGGGTTTGAGATGGAGAATCTGCCTCAAGATGGTGATGTTCTAGGGTCAATGGTCCAAGAGCTGACAATCCAAGACCACCACACCAGCCACATCACCAACCACACCAAGCTAGAGCCATTGGAGCCTATGATCAACCTCACATTCATGGTCATAGGTTGGGGATAAGGGCACCAGCTGTGGAGAACAACAACTTTGAGATCAAATCAGGGCTGCTGCATTTGATTGAGAACAACAAGTTTCATGGCCTTGCTGTGGAGGATCCCTTGATCACTTGGACACATTTGATAGCTACTGTAGCTTGTCCAAGATTAATGGAGTCTCTGAAGATGCTTTCAAGCTGAGGTTGTTTCCTTCTCTGGGAGACAAGGCACATCTATGGGAGAAGGCTCTTCCAAGTGACTCTATCACAACTTGGAATGAGTGCAAGAAGGCATTCCTAGAGAAATTCTTCTCTACCTCAAGAACAGCCAAGATCAGAAATGAGATCTCTAGCTTTCAGCAGAAGAACCTTGAGAGCTTTAGTGAAGCATGGGAGAGGTTCAAGGGCTATTGGTCTCAATGCCCACATCATGGCTTCACCAAGGAGAGTTTGCTTAGTACCTTCTACAGAGGTGCTCTACCAGAGTTCAGGAGCAGATTGGACACAGCCAGCAATGGGTTCTTCTTGGGCAGAACTGAGCAGGATGCTGAGGAGCTAGTGGAGAACATGGCCAGGAGTGACTCAGTCTACAGTGAGGAGCATGATAGAGCAAACAGAAGAACTGATGAAGATGATCCGCACACAAGAAAGGCCCTCAAATCTCTCAAGAAAAGTTGGACAAGCTTCTTGTAGAAAAGGCTAAGCAAGAGCAGCTTAACTCCATTGGGAACCAGCAACAGAAACAGCCTGCTAGGACTACTGAAGTTCATGGTGTAGAAGGTCAAGAGGAGCTGTGCTTCATCAATTCTAATGGCACATGGTATAGGAAAGAGCCCAACTTCCAATACCAAAACAACTACCAGCAAAGACCTTACTACAACAATCAACAAGGAGGGTACCAAGCAAACCAGCCTACTCAGCCCCAAGTAAGCTCTTCTCCAGCTCAGGCTCCAAGTTCAAATTTGGAGTCCATGTTCAAGCAACTCTTAGAAGCTCAAGAAAGAAATGCTAAGACCATTGGTGATGAGTTCAAGAACATCCATGCTAAGATTGATGGCACCTATTCTGACCTCAACAACAAGTACATGCAACTTGCCTCTCACCTCAAAGCTTTGAGAGCCAAGTTGCATCCATGTCTTCATCCTCCAAGAATCCAATGGGATCTCTACCAGGGAAACCAGAGAAGAACCCTAAGGAGACTTGCAATGTCATCCTCTCAACTTCTTCAAGGATTGCATTGAGTGATCATAAGAATGATGTTGATGAGATTGAGAGGCTAGTGCTTGGAAATCAGATTGAACATGATAAGAGACTGGTTGTGGCCACAGCTGAAGCTAGAGTTGTGAAGAGAGCTGATAAGAAGGTTCAAGGAAAGATTGATGAACCTAAGGTTGAGACACAAGTTGAGAAGAGTGCTAACCCCAAGCTGAAAGAAGTGAAGGAAGAAGACAATGAGTTTGAGCTCCCTATGATAAGCTCCCTTACCCTCAAAGGTTCCTCACCAAAGCGCAGAAAAAAGTGGTCTCAAAATTCAGAAAAGACCTCAGTGATATTGGAGTCAAGCTTCCAGAGATCAGCAATATGCATGCTGCTCATGTCCAAATGATGCTCATAAAGGACATTCTCACCCACCAAGCTGAAGTGGCTGAACTTTTGGACATCTCACTTCTGAAGATTGATCCACCAATCCCTCCCAAGTCCCTCCCTAAGCTTGAATCTCAAGGGAAGTTCACATTGTCTTGCTCTCTTGGTAAACTAACTATGGATGATGCTCTTGTTGATAGTGGAGCTAGTGTGAATGTCATCTCCTTGGATATGGTGCAGAGTATTGGGATTGAAAGCATGGAAACAGATACTCTTCCTCTCACCTTTGGGGATTCCTCTTCTACAACCCCACTTGGCATAATCAAGGACTTTCCCTTGAAGATTGGATCCTGCACCATACCTATTGACCTCACTGTTTTGAAGATGGAATCTGAAGAGAGAGTCCCTTTGATCCTTGGCACTCCTTTCCTCACAACAGTTGGAGCTTGCATTGACTTTCCCAACAAGAAAGTCACCCTCATGCATGTCAACAAAGCTGTCTCTTATCCTCTCCAACCTCCAATGGAATCAGACTATTGTGGGACAATCACTTGTGATGCACAAGCTGTTGAGAAGCCCCAAGATGAAGAGGTTGTTGGTAAGAAAGAAGGTCTTGATGGGAGTGTTTTAAGGAGTTGTGTGTTGAGCACTTGGAAAGTGCTAAAAGAGAGGGGATGGGTGGAGCCTCAAAGGCCACTCATGGCAAGAAGAAGATAGTGAAAGAACCTCATCCTCCACCTCTTGATTTGCTTTCACACACTCTCACTCTCCATCCAAAGAAGCTCAGAGATGGTGCCATTGAGTACAAGATCAAGCATAAGGGCAGGTCCACACCATTCTCAAGTGCTAGAGCCATCATCACTCCTCAGCTCCAAGATGACCGAATCAAGCTTCAAGAGCTTCTCTCTCAGGTCCTCACCATCACACTTGAAGGTGGGAAGGATCCTCCTTCTCACTAGTTCAAGAGACAAGGTAGTCAAGCTAAGTGACTCAAAACAAGCTCACTTGGGAGGAAGTCCCATGGTTATCCTTATATATAGCTTTGCAATTTCAAATTTCCTTTTTAGTTTTTAATAAAAGTGGTCAAGGTTTTCAGGTTGAGCCAAGCACTAGAGGAGAGAAGAATGGTGGTGAACTACTTGGGCCACATGATTGCCATGTAGCAGCCTCCTCTAGTTGCTATGAACCAAGCCAACTTCTAGTCATGACGCAAGCACCATGCCCAAATCTCCTCATGTGGTATCACTCCAACCCTTCTTGTATATACATATGTTTTTGTCTTGTTGGGGTATCTCTTTCTCTCTTACTCACACAGAGACTGTGTGATTTAAGTGTGGGGGAGGTACCAAGTATTTGATCATGTTTGCTTTGTGATTTTGAGTCTCATGCATTGCATTGTACTTTCATAAGTGCATAGAAAACCCAAAAAAATTTTAAATTTTTGAATCATGTAGATTGCATCACTTGCATCCTTAAGATTGAGTCTAGAGCATATAGGTTGCATTCACTTGCACATGGAGCATTGCTTAGTAAAGAACACTTGTTTGCACTGAATTTGGCACCTAGTTAAACATATCAAGTAGCTTAAGCATCTTTTGAAAGTCTTGCATGCTTTGAGTCTTGAAAGCTCTTCTTGAAACTTGCTTGCTTGCTTGATATTGGCATTGTTCTTAAGACCAGCTCCATCCTGAACTTAGACTTGAATGAACTTAATTTCTCTTGCATATGGGCATTTGCATACTTGATCATGGGTCTCATACACATTTGGGTTATCTTTCCCATTATACCACCCTTTGTTAACCCAAATGGCACTCCCTTACCCTTGAACCCTATCCATTCTTTGAAGCCTACATTGATTTGCTTGAGTGAGGCCTCTTTTGATAGCTTGTCATGTGCAAAATCTTGAGAGTATTGGGAGCGACATGGATTTGTTCTCATCTCTTGCTAGCATAGGGTCCTCATTTGAGCTAGCTTTAGGATGGTGAGTGGGATTTTTTCCTTAATGGTCTAAATTTTGGGTTTGGAATGTAACAATGTTGAGATTGATGAGCAAATGAGTATCATAAGAAAGAAGAACCCTAGGGACCTAAAATAAAAAGATAAGAAGCTCTTAGCTAATGTTTTTGACCTTCCCCCTTCATATAAAAAAAAAAAAAAAAAAAAAAAAGAAAAAAAGAAAAATAAAGATTCAATAAGATAGTGGGAAGGAAAACCAAAAGAGTTAGAGCTTAGAAAATGAATAGAGGTCCTTAGTGGTTGAATCATGAGAAAGAGAATTGTTCATTGGGTGAGTGATGTGAGAATATTTTTCATTTTGGGTTATGGGATGAATAAAGGGGAGTAGATCTTGTAATCACTTAGGAATTGGGTAGAATGATGAGGATGGATCCATGTATGCATGAATTGCTCCTAGTCTTAGATAAATTTTGCATAATGATCAAGCTCCTTGATTTTGAGTGATTGCCACCTTGAAATGATACATTGAACCCCCATTATCATCCATATTAGACCATTTGATCACCTAGCCAAATGATTGAGATCATGTGCCCATATGTGAGACTTCACCTTGTGTGTGTGTGTGAATCAATGTGAGGGCTGGTTAAGAGAACTTGTTGGTTAATAAGCATTGCATCTTGTGTAGAGGCATAAGAGTCATTGATAGGCCTTGTGAAGCTAGAGCATAATAAGAAAGTTTTGCTCATGCTATTTGCTATGTTTCTTTAGGATGTCAAATTGAGTGCTATGAGTGTTTCTTTTGGCCTTGCTTCAATCTTTATGTCTCTCCTCCTTGTGTTTTGAAAAGATTACTTGAGGACAAGTAAAGGTCTAGTGTGGGGGAGTTGATAGCTTGCATATTTACATGTTTTTAGCATCCATATCTTATGCATTTTGATCATATAAGTTAGGCATTAGGCATGTTTAGGTCCATTTTGCATTCATTTGTCCTTATCAGGTGTTGGAGTATGCTTTGGTGTGATTTGAGGTGTTTGGAAGACTTATGGCCCCAAAAGAGATGAAGTATCATGTTTGGCCATGAAAAGAGAAGTCAAACCATGATCTGGTCAAGACAAAGATGAGCATGGACAGAGGTCTTAGAGATGTCTCCTGCTGCAAAGATTTTGTGGAGACACAGAAAATTGAGTTAGCTTTCCAATGGAAGTGGTTTCAAGTCATTTGGACCTGTATTGGAGAAGTTATGATCAATTCACTTGAAGCATGTCAGGATGGCCGGGTAGACAGGTCCGGGTAGAGACAGCAGGCCGGGAAAAGGACAGACGGATGGAAGTGGTCCAGTCCGGGATGACTGAGCCTGGGACAGGTACCCGGTCGGTTGGCTTGTGCTGGAGGTGACCAGACCGGGTAGACAGGTCCGGGTTGGTGAAGCCGGATGGGAAGAGACGGGACAAGCCGTCCGGAAGGCCGGGGAGGAAGAGCCGGGGAACAGCACCCGGACGGGCTGGACAGAGGCCAGAACTGGACAGGCCGGGGTGGCCAGACCGGGTTGGATGGCTTGGAGTCTCCCTGACCGAATTTCCAAGCTCCATTCTCATTGGTTGAGACCAATCTTGCTTAAGGACTTTTTAGTAATCTTGTTTTATGTTTCTTAGGGCTTTCATGCCTCCTTTAAATACTCTTGTAATCTCATTAAGAAAAAGAACTTCTTTTCTCTCAAAAACATAATAAGAACTTGAAGAAAGTTTGGATCTTTGATCCTTTTATCTCATTTCTTTTGTGCTTAATAGATTATCTTATTCTCTAATCATGTTTAGCCTTGAATCATCATTGATTTTGAGGTTTTCCATGGGTATTAGTGAGTAGATCTATCTAGGGTTCATGGGCTAGGGAGACTAAGGGTGATTAAGTGTAGATCCAAGGTGCTTAGTGTTAGATCTATCATCTCCTTGCATTGATTTGGTGTTCTTAAAGCTATATTTGGGTTGGCCTCTCAAGCATAGAGCTATAGGCATTTCATGCCCGGAAGGTGTTCTATGAAATGCCTGAACCAACTCATCTATGCTTTTAGCTTGCTTTGCCTAAGGGATTAGTTGTCAAAGGAGCTAGGATTGCTATTAGACTCATTCTCCATGTTTGCTTTGATCATTACAGCCAAAGGGATTTGGTGTACTTGGGTGATCATTGCAAAGAGCATTCATCTGGGATAGAGCTTGCTTAGTTTTGTTGTCTAGGCATAAGGAATTAGATTGATTGAAAAGTTAGAATTTTGGATTGAACCTTGATCACCCAAAGTCAATTCCCTTGTCCCAAGAATCCCCTTGCCTCATTGAGAAAGAAAGTTCATATCTTTTATTGCATTTTTAATATTGTCTTAGTTTCATAATCATCCTCTGATCTTGATAGACTTAGATTAAGCATGAACTTGCATTCCCTTTGCATTAGAATCTCTTAGAATTGGATTGACATCTTGTATTCTACAACATTTGATTAGGACTTGAAAAGGACTGTCATCACTCTTCCATCTTTTTCCTTTTCTATCTCCATTGGATCAATAATATCCGTGGGTTTCTTCATTATGGCGGTTGGTGGGTTTCTGGAAGGCTTAGATTGTTCCCAGAGTGCATTAAGTCGTGCAACATCTATCTTGGGAAGTTGCACTCGGTGTGTGATAACTGAATATCGATCGACAGCTTCTGGAGTGTGTTGATCGATTTCTTTATCAATCGGTCGATCGATGGGGCGTCTATCCTGTCGGTCGATGTGGTAAGGGCTGGGCGGATGTGCGTGCTTTGCTGCGAACTCCTCGTGAGTAAGTATCTTAACGGTATTGCACTCGTTGGTGGATCCTTCAAGATCCATCGATCGATGCTCGTTTTGTTGCATCGATCGATTGGTGTTGGCGTACATCGATCGATGTGGTGATCCTGACAATGATCGATTCCAGTGGTTGCCGCAATTCTTTCGATCTGGAAGTCTCCCTCTTGCAGCTTCTCTTGCTTTACCACTCTCCAAAAATCATCCTCTATGATAGCACTGACGTTGTGGCCTGTTGTTTCTTCTCCAGTCCCTTTTCCTAAAGCTTCTTGCTTCTTAACAGCTTCTCCTGTCTGAATCACTTGAGTCTCTAGTTTCTTCACATGGGTACTAAAAGCATCAAGCTTTGTGTTCAAAGTGGTGTAGACAAGCGTCAATCTTTCCATTGAAGTTCACCTCTAACTGCTGCTGGCTTTCAAGAACTTTGCTGAGCATGTCTTCTAGCTTTCCTTCTGGGGTTGGTGCGGGTGGCTTCATGTAAGATGAGTTTCCATAACTCCTGTTGTTGACGGGGTTGCTGCTGTTGAAGTTTCCTCTCTGTCCTGCGAAGTTTCTGTTTCCTTGGTTTCCAGACCTCTGAAATCCGGTTCCACTGATCCAGTTGACTTCTGCTTCTGTCTAGTCATTTTCTTCATTAACTTCTGCATCCTCCACTGAGCAGATTTGCTTTTTTAGCAGTTTCTGAACATTGTCAAGTGTAGCTTGTACCTCATTTATCTGTTCCTTTCCAAGGAACGCTGCAGATCTTGCTCTTACAATGTTCTTTGTGCTGTTGCTGGATGCTAGGTTGTCTATTAGCTTCACAGCATCTTCAGGATTCCTTGTGGTGAAGTTGCCTTCACTCGCAGTGTCTAGAGCCATCTGATATTTCAGTGCGATGCCTCTGAAGAAAGTGCAGAGCAGCTGCACTTTGTTGAATCCATGGTGTGGGCAGTCTCGCTGGTAAGACTTGAATCTGATCCAGGTATCCTTGAATGACTCTCCAGGCTCCTGATTGAATGTGGCAATTTTCCTCATTAAGTCTTCAGTGCGCATCATCAAAGAAGTTACGCAAAATGCGCTTTTGATGTCGCCCGGGATGTAAGAGATCCTGGTGGTAGCTGCTTAAGCCAGCAAAGCTTCTCGGATAAAGAGTGTTTGAAGAGCTTACAGAGGTAGTCCACAGGGGCTCCATTGGCTTTGATAGCAGATATGAGATCCTCGAACCTCTCCGGATGGTCCATGGGATGCTCCCGGACAGCCCATAGTAAGGTATCTGCCCCACAAGGGTGTAGTACTGCGGCTTGAGCTCGAAATCGCCTCTGAATAGCGAGGGGACGAATGGCTGATCTGTTGGTGTAGAACTGATCTGGACGGTTGTAGTCAGCTAGTGTTCGAGCAGTCTCTTCTACAGGTTGAACAGCTTAGAGTGCAGTTTCTGGCTCAGGGATTACTTCATTCGGCGCTGAGTTTCTGACCTGCTTCATTACGAAGGTGGCCTTCTTGGTCACGCAAGTCTCCATTCTCATCTCGTGAGAATAATAGGCAAACCATGACTCATGAGTAGTATCGATCGATATACGGTTAGGGTATCGATCGATATCGGATGAAAGATGTCGGTCGACGGTGAAGTAGTGTCGGTCGACGGAAGGTGCGAGTGTCGGTCGACGAAGACGGTGTCTCGGCAGGTGCGTCGGTATCGGTTGACAGGCAGTTGATGGCGTCGATCGATGCGGAACGGATTTCCTTGTGGATTGAATGTTCCAAGCTAGCAGGTCTTCGAGAACAAAAGTTGGGATTCCTTGTTGCTTCGGTGCTGCTGGGCATGTACCGAAAAGACAAGAAAAATTTTGTGTCGAAAACAAATTAAAACAAAAATAGAAATAACCTAGACCTAATCAGATAAGATCCTAATGTATCAAAGCTCCCGGCGGCCAAATTTGATCACTCAAATTACCCTAAGGAGTGACTTTACTCTCTCAAATTAGAGGTTCAGGTTGTAGTACTTAGGGATCGAATCCACGAGAGCTAGTGTACAAATAAGATGCAATCTTAATGACTATGCTAGGTTGAAAATAGTTTAAAGTAAAGTGCAGGTTTGCTGAGTAAGGATGAGATTACTCAGTTGAAAGGATTTGGTTTTGAAAATAGTAAAGAAAAGTAGTTAGATTCAGGGTAAGTATTCAGAATTCAGGATTATAAATACTATAAAGGCTAACAAGTTGCTTGCATGATATGTCGAGCTCAACACTTATTAAATGAATCCATCAGCTCTGCATTATTTAGACCATCTATTACTTAGATGCTAAATAGTGTTGCGATCGGCTACTCTGCCGATGGTATCGCCGATAGTTCGATAGGAATATCGACCGATACACCTCTATACGTCGATCGATTACTCTATAGGAGTATCGATCGATCACGCTCTAAGCAAGCTTTATCTGAGTTGATACAATGCTCACCATGATCTTAGATCAGATTTCGCATATCTCAAGAGGGTCATAGCATGTTTAGGATGTTGTCAGGTATTGCATGTAATGAACAATGCAATCCAAGTTCATGTTCTAGGTAGCTAAGCTAGAAAAAGCATTAGTGAACAATCCTAACAATAAATATCACAACTATAGCAATTATAGGCTGGGGCTAATCCCTCATATCCTATTTAAACCCTAAATCTAACAAATGAATCTACTCAGACATGGCTAAGTAGTTCATAGCAACAAGGTAATAATAGAAGTTCATAGACCTATTAGAGGGTGAACACTTAGGTTCCAATCCCTAATATCTTTGGATCTCTCCTCTAGGTCTAGAATTCTATTACCTTTGTTAACAATTAAAGAACTGAATAGAACTTTATTGAGAACTTTCAAAGTAATGAAAACAGTAAAAGAAAATAAGTAGAAGAAGAAGAAACTCTTTTAGAACTTAAACAACTCTTAAAAACTATATCTTTGCCAAAACACTTAGGCACATATAAATATGAGTTCATTAGGTTAAAAAACTTGCCAGGGGCATTGTTGTAAAATGTGATATCTTGGGCTTCAAGTTCGGTCAGGTCCAACTTGTCTTTCAGCCGCCTCAGTATCGATCGATAGTACAGGGTGTACATCGATCGATTATGGTCTCGATGTATCGTTCTTCGGCTAATGTGTGTCGATCGATTGCACAGAGTGTGTATCGATCGATGTGTAACTCTGGTGTCGACCTCTGGTGTTGATCTCGGTGAACCCTTCTTTAAGCTGCAAAAAGGCACCTAAAACATCACTTTTCTCCAAAATGCTTCTGAACCTGAAAACATACCTAATAAACTCCAAACTATAGATAATAGTAGTAAAAACCCTCATATACCATGGGTAAAAACGGGTAAAATCCATGGTATATCAATCCTCGAAGTGTTACAACTAGTGCTAGGAAGGTTGGTTCTTCCGCAAAATGTATCGTGTAAAAACAGGGACGATCAACTCGAACATCGATTCTTTAGACTATACGATATATTTTGCGGAAAAGATAATCCTTCCGAGAAATCATACGAACGTTCGAGGGCTTGAAACTTGTCCACGGGCTCACTTACGATTCTGGAGACCCAAGCCTAGTAAAAGCTATGACGGTTTATCCTAACTTATTAAAGTGGGATAAATGTCAAGTTTCCGCAGATAAATGTCAATGCTCGAGGATAACTACGAAGATCAACGGAAAAGGAATATTTCGAAAAGAGATAAACTTAGGCCCAAAGGCGAAAGGTTAAACGGGCCACCGACCTAAAGTGACTATATAAGGAGGGCTGGAGCAGAAGAGAAAGGGATCCGAGATTTTAGACTTAAAGAACTCCTGCTAGCTTAGAGAACTTAGGACTTAGGTGGTTAGACTAGTACGGCAAGGCTTAGACGTCTTGACCGCCTCTTGTTCTGTCGTTTCGGTAAGTTAGCATATTTCTACTCCTTTCAAAGAAATCTTGTAGTCTTACTTTTAATAAAACGCCTCTGAGCGACCATTCATATTTTATCTTGCTATCTATCTTTTATCAATTCGAAAATTGATTACGCAGAGAATTCGGACCTTCAAGGAAGATCGGGTTAACTCGGTTTTCCTCCATAATCGTTCATCGAAAATCGACGGTGTGAATTTCGGTTCCCACAAGGGGTTAGTCAGACATGATTGCTAAGTTGTTGGCTAGATGATCAAGGTTGTTTGATTGGGATATTGCATAATGTGCTTATGTGATTGACAGATTCTTAGATGTGGTTTGCAACAAAGTAGAGGTTATGATTCTAAGTTTGAATTTGATTTAGTCCCTGCTTTTCAAAACCTCTTTCATAAAGACGGTCTATGTGTTTGCTTGAGGACAAGCAAAAGGTTACATCTGGAGGAGTTGATATACCATGGATTTTACCCGTTTTTACCCATGGTATATGAGTGTTTTTACTACTATTATCTATGTTTTGGAGTCTATTAGGTATGTTTTCAGGTTCAGAAGCATTTTGGAGAAAAGTGATGTTTTAGGTGCCTTTTTGGAGCTTAAAGAAGAGTTCACCTGTGATCAAGACCAGAGGTCGACACCATGAGTTACACATCGATCGATGCACACTCTGTGCTATCGATCGACACATATTAGCCGAAGGACGATACATCGAGACCATAATCGATCGATGTACACCCTGTACTATCGCTCGATACTGAGGCGGCAGAAAGATAAGTTGGACCTGGCCGAACTTGAAGTCCAAGATATCACATTTTACAAGATTGCCCCTGACGAGTTTTTTAACCTAATGAACTCATATTTATATGTGCCTAAGTGTTTTGGCAGAAATACAAGTTTTTTAATAGTTTTAAGTCTTTATAAGTTTTTAGAGGGTTTACCTCCATCTTCTTTTACTCATTTCTTTTACTGTTTTCATTACTTTGCAAGTTCTCAATAATGTTCTATTCAGTTCTTTATTAGTTCTTCTAAACAAAGGTTAGAGGATTCTAGATCTAGAGGAGAGATCCAAAGAGATTTGTGATTGGGACCTAAGTGTTCACCCTCTAATAGATCTATGAATTCCTATTATTACCTTGTTTCTATGAACTACTTAGCCATGTCTGAGTAGATTCATTTGTTAGATTTAGGGTTTAAATAGGATATGAGGGATTAGCCCCAGCCTATATCTGCTATAGTTGTGATATTTATTGTTAGGATTGTTCACTAATGCTTTTCTAGCTTTGCTACCTAGAACATTAACTTGGATTGCATTGTTCATTACATGCAACTCCTGATAACATCCTAAACATGCTATGACCCTCTTGAGATATGCGAAAGCTGATCTAAGATCATGGTGAGCATTGTGTCAACTCGCGTATAAAGCTTGCTTAGAGCCGTATCGATCGATACTCCTATAGAGTAATCGATCGACGTAGCTAGAGGTGTATCGGTCGATATTCCTATCGAAACATCGATCGATACTGTCAGCAAGATAGCTGACCGCAAACACCATTTAGCATCTAAGTAATAGATGGTCTAAATAATGCTTGAGCTGATGGACTCATTTAATAGTGTTGAGCTATGACATATCATGCAAGCGACTTGTTAGCATTTATAGTATATATAATCCTGATTTCCTGAATACCTACCCTGAATCTAACTTCTTTTCCTTATTGCTTTTAAACCAAATCCTTTCAACTGAGTAATCTTACCATTACTCAGAAAACCTGCAATTAACTTTAAACCATTTTCAACCTAGCATAGTCACTAAGATTTCATCTTATTTGTACACTAGCTTTCTGTGGATTCGATCCCTAAGTACTGCAACTGAAACTCTTATTTGAGAGAGTAAAGTCACTCCTTAGGGTAATTTGAGTGATATCACTAATCAACGAGGTTGGCAATGGAATCTAGCATAGAAAAAATGCAGAAAGAAATCAAAGCCATTCAGAGGCAGCTTGCGAGCAGACCTGCACCCTTAGCATCGATCGACAGAAGAACAAGCGCATCGATCGATGGACCTCAACAGCCATCGACCGACAATTCAACGAAGGAATCAATCGATACCAGCTCCATCCACGACAAAATGATCCAGCGCTTTCATTCAATGCAAGCGGAGCTCAGTGATCTTTCAGAACATGCCTACGAGAAATTAGGATGGCTCGAGCTCAGCATTGAAGGTCATGAAGAAAGGATTCAAAGGATAAATGATGAGTTGATTGAGATAAAGAAGAAACGAACCAGAGAATATGAAGCCACAAGAAGCCTATTTGACTCATGGTTCGGTGAGAAGAAGGATACAGAGGATACTTGTTTCCCAACAAGTACCTGGACTTCATCTCAATAGCTCATTCCATCCAAAGTCAAGCTAGATGACTATAATCAAAGCGCTGAGTGGGAGGCAACCCACTGTTAGGTAATTTTTCATTTGATTTTTATCTTTAGGATTTTATTTTTCGTATTTGTTTTCTTTGTAGTTACGACTAGACGATTACCACCGAAATCGACCGACATGACACAGTCGATATCGATCGACATGAACTAAACAATAGCGATCGACGAAGGTGACTCAACATCGATCTATACGCATCACGGTCAGGTATATCGCTCTAACTTTTTCGATATCAGTATTTTATTTCTGCCTATGCCTTCACCAGACTGGTTATACACTGAGGACAGTGTATGATTTAAGTCTGGGGGGATGATTACTGATGCTGTTTACCTTTTGAATTCATCTAAAAATGTTTTCAAAATGGTTTTTATTGAGTCAAGAAAGGGATAATAATATTTAAAATTTTCACTTTTTATCTAACCAATCTTTTAGGCACCATTCTTAGATTTGTTGATGCAGAATGTACTATAGATGCTAAAGTTGATCACCTATCAGCTATGACAACGCTTTCATTGATTGTTTGGAGGAACCAAAGCTGATTTCCAACATAACATGATATTCTCTGCTTGTCTTGGGGCTTGGTATACATGGGATCGGATGTTTCAAACAAGTCTGGAAGGTAAAGCTATGTGTAGATAGTTTTATCACCCTTTCTCTCTCATTTTCGAATTTAGATTTAATTTCATTTCAGTTTTCTATTCAGTTCAAAAAAAAAATCGAAAATTAGTTTAATTATATGTTCTAGGACTAGTTAGTTATTACTTAGGAAGGAATTCGAACAGGGCTTGGCGGCTACCCCCCTCAAGACTTGATTCATAAGAATTCTATAGGTAAAGGATTTGAACAGGACTTGGTGGTTACCCCCTTCAAGACTTGCTTCGCACTGAATCCTAGGATATAGGTGAAAAAGAAGTGAACAGGACTTGGTGGCTGCAACAATTAAGGCTTGATTCATGGAAGCCTGTCCAATCTTGGTCAATGTCTTGCAAATGAAAGCAGACTTGACTAAGAGAGAAATAATAGAGAGAGAGAGAGGATAGGAACTAAATTTTACCTCCAGGTCAAGATACTTGTTTGAGCAACCTTGCATCCTGTGATCGATACTCCCAAGGTAAAGCCTGCACTTTTATTTTTATGTACAGAAATGAAATCAATAGAGGGTTAGTCAGACATGATTGCTAAGTTGTTGGCTAGATGATCAAGGTTGTTTAATTAGGATATTGCATAATGTGCTTCTGTGATTGACAGATTCTTAGATGTGGTTTGCAACAAAGTAGAGGTTATGATTCTAAGTTTGAATTTGATTTAGTCTCTGCTTTTTAAAACCTCTTTCATAAAGACTGCCTGTGTGTTTGCTTGAGAACAAGCAAAATGTTAAGTCTGGGGAGTTGATATACCATGGATGTTACCCGTTTTTACCCATGGTATATAAGTGTTTTTACTACTATTATCTATGTTTTGGAGTCTATTAGGTATGTTTTCAGGTTCAGGAGCATTTTGGAGAAAAGTGATGTTTTAGGTGCCTTTTTGGAGCTTGAAGAAGAGTTCACCCGTGATCAAGACCAGAGGTCGACATCCAGAGTTACGCATCGATCGATGCACACTCTGTGCTATCGATCGACACACATTTGCCGAAGGACGATACATCGAGACCATAATCGATCGATGTACACCATGTACTATCGATCGATATCGAAGCGGCAGAAGACAAGTTGGACCTGGCCGAACTTGAAGCCCAAGACATCACATTTTACAAGATCTCCCCTGACGAGTTTTTTTAACCTAATGAACTCATATTTATATGTGCCTAAGTGTTTTGGCATAGAGGGGACCACAAGAGTTTTTACAAGTTTCTAACCACCTTTCTACCTTCATCTTTTCTACTCATTTCTTTTACTGTTTTCATTACTTTGTAAATTCTCAATAAAGTTCTATTCATTTCTTTACTTGTTTCTTCTTAATAAAGGTTATAGGATTCTAGATCTAGAGGAGAGATCTAAAGAGATTTGTGATTGGAACCTAAGTGTTCACCCTCTAATAGATCTATGAACTCCTATTATTATCTTGTTGCTATGAACTACTTAGCCATGTCTGAGTAGATTCATTTGTTAGATTTAGGGTTTAAATAGGATATGAGGGATTAGCCCCAGCCTATATCTGCTATAGTTGTGATATTTATTGTTAGGATTGTTCACTAATGCTTTTTCTAGCTTAGCTACCTAGAACATGAACTTGGATTGTATTATTCATTAAATACAATTCCTGACAACATCCTAAACATGCTATGACCCTCTTGAGACATGCGAAAGCTAATCTAACATCATGGTGAGCATTGTATCAACTTCGTAATGTCTGCTTAGAGCCGTATCGATCGATACTCTTATAGAAATCGATCGGCGTAATAGAGGTGTATTTGTCTATATTTCTATCGAATAATCGATCGATACTGTCGGTGATATAGCTGGCCGCAAACACCATTTAGCATCTAAGTAATAGGTGGTCTAAATATTGCGAGAGCTGATGGATTCATTTAATAGTGTTGAGCTCTGACATATCATGCAAGTAACTTGTTAGCATTTATAGTATTTATAATCCTGAATTCCTGAATACCTACCCTGAATCTAACTACTTTTCTTTATTGTCTTAAAACCAAAACCTTTCATCTGAGTAATCTTACCATTACTCAACAAACCTGCAATTTACTTTAAACCATTTTCAACCTAGTATAGTCACTAAGATTGCATCTTATTTGTACACTAGCTCTTTGTGGATTCGATCCCTAAGTACTACACCTGAATTTATTTGAGAGAGTAAAGTCACTCTTTAGGGTAATTTGAGTGATATCACTCTTTCGAGGATCAAGCCATCTCGTAGTTCTGCTTGTTGTTGCGGGCGTTCCTACTCGCTGGATGGGACCTTTCCTGTTACTTCGGCCGTTGAGGCTTTAGTTAGGTCAGAGGTCGTTTCATGAGTAGGGTTTTCTGCTGGTAAGGCGATGGACTTTGGGACTGCGTCGCTGTCCGGAGTCGTTGCCTTGTCGAGTGATTCCGAATCACTTTTTACAGGGTTCTCGGGAATACTTTGAGTCTTCTTGACTCGCTTTGTGCTGACCATGGAGGTTTCCGAGTTTGTCGTAGTTTTTGCTAGGCCAAGAAGCAGAGCCTAGACTGTTTCTTGCACCCCCAGATTACCGCTGTTCCGTTTGGTGTTGGGAACTTGTTGCCAAGATGGTACGTCGACGGTACTGCTTTCATGGCGTTGATCCAGGGGGTTCCCATGATGACATTATAGATGGCCGGGTTATTGACTATGGCAAAGTCAACGATTTTTGTGACTTCCTTAGCCATGACCGGAAGTTTGATCGATCCGAGAGTCATCGGCGTGTTGCCCGAGAAACCAGTCAAAGGTTTGGTTCCGGGACGACTTCCCCGAGTTCGATGTTCATTCTTCGGAGAGTGTCTTGGAAGATGATGTTTACTGTGCTGCCTGTGTCGATGAGGACCCTTCTTACTTCAAGGTCTCGGATCACTAAATCGATGACCAACGGGTCGCAGTGAGGTTTATCGATTCTGATGGTTTCCCGCTCTTCGAAAACAATCGTGTCATTAGGAGCGTCGTCGGTCGGGTACCGAGCCATCTAGTTAGATCTCGTTTCTGCCTTTCTTCCGTAGGCCTTGATTGATGAGACCGAGTCGCGGTAGAATTGCGATTCTCCGATGATCATTCTTACCCTGCGACGGTTGCTGCCGTTTCCACAGTCATCTTGCCTTCTTCCGTGTTTCTCGCCGGACTGGTTTGCGTTGCTCTCGGGAGATTCCTTGTCAGGTTTGGCAGGGGGGTCGGACTACAGAAAGCGGTCTTTTATTACCATGACCTTCGATAGTTTGCCAGCAAGGAGCTTTGCAGCAAGCCTTACTTCGAGAACCTTGCAGTTCATGGTGGAATTCCCTCTGGTCTGGTGGAACTCGCAGTAGGAGTTATCCTTGAACTGGTTCCTTGTCCAGGTGTTTCCAGAGGTTTTCCCTTGTTCGGAGTTGATGGCGTAGTTGTGCTCGCCCTGGACGTCTTCCCCCTCGTGGTGGACATACTTGTCGTTACGAGAGCTTCTCTTTGGGAACCGGAATTCACACCGTCAATTTTAATAAATAAGATTGCGGAGGAAAGCCTAGTGAACCCGACTTTCCTTGAAGGTCCGGATTCTCTGCGTTGCCACACGAAATCGAGAAAATTAATAGATAAAAATAAGAATTGTAATATTTGCTCGAAGGCATTTTATTGAGCGAAGATTGAACACAGGGATTCTCGAAGAGCGAGAGATTTGCGATTAAAGAAAAATATAGAGTCGCAGGCAGCCAAACGTCCTAAGCCTTGCTCATTAGTCTAACCACCTAAGCCCTAATTCTTCTAAGCTAGCAAAGTGCTCTAAGTCTAATTTTTGGATGCCCTTCTCCTCTGCTCTTGCTCTCCTTATATACCCACTCCTAGGTCGGTTTGCCTTAGGATGATGGACCTGCCTTTGGGCCCAAGTTTATCTCTTCAGAAAGTATTCCATTTTCGTCGATCTTAGTAATTATCCTCGAGTTTTCGGTGACTTGATGTTTATCCGATGTTGGAAATCGGATAAACCGTCATAGCCTGATTGGGCCTGAATTCTTAAAATCATAAGTAAGTCCGTGGACTTGTCTTAAGTCGTTGAACGTTTTATACGATTTCTCGGAAAGACTATCTTTCTCGTAAAATAAACCGTATAGCCTAAAGGATCGATGTTCAAGTTAATCGACCTTGTTTTATCGATATCTTCTAGAAATCCAATCCTTCTAGTTTTGTCGTAAAACATCGAGGGCGATTCAATCGAGTCGAATCGAAGATGTTTATTCGTAGCGTGATCGTACCAAACTCCGAGGATCGATCCAACAAGCCAAGATGGGATCAGACCGAGCATGATGGGACCGAGACCAGGGCGAGGGCCGTCGACCGGTGCCAGGGGCTTGCCGCAGGCCACTGCGTGGCGCCAGCCGCCGGCAGGCTGGCTACGCCCGGCCAGGCGGCTTGCGTGGCCCACGGTGCCAGGCTGGCTTGCCGCCCGGTGCCAGGCGGCTTCGCGTGGCGCCTGCCCGGCGCCAGGCTGGCTTGCGCGCGCCAGGCGGCTTCGTGGCGCTTACGCCCGCGCCAAACCGGCTTACATGGCGCTTACGCCCGGCGCCAGGCTGGCTTGCCACCGTTGCTAGGCGGCTTGCGGGCGCTTCCGCCCGGCGCCGAGGATCTCTGCGCCCGTGGGTTTTCCGTTGCCCGATCTTTCCCCGTTGGCGTTAGTGCGGAAATCTTTGAGTTTGGAAGGATCTTTAGCTGTAGATTTCGAGATAACCGTTTTGACCCCAACAGTTAGCCCCAGCTCGTAATATCGGAGCGATTTTGCGGGCGAATGATTAATTTTCTGAAAATCGAAATATTTGGCTAAGGATTCCTTTCTGGAAACCTCGTCTTCATTCCCCTTTTCTTATAAATAGCCAGCCTTCCCTTCTCATTCTTCACATCTTTTCAAATCCTCTCTTCTTCTCTCTCGAAGAAAATGTCTCCATCCCAAGTTGAAAAGAATGATTCTGATGTTGAGATGGGCGAGGCCAGCCAAGCTCCGTCGGTTCCGGCCAGCCAAGCTCGGCGGTTCCGGCCGTTCAGGGCTACTCCGTCCCTCATTGATGGGTTTGAATCTTTCAAGGCTAAGCTATCGGCGCAGTGCTGCGAAGGCTCAAAGCGGGCGAGGCGCCCGATGTTCCTTCAGCGGCTCCAACTCCTTTCCTGTTTCCCGATCTCTTTGCCTGCTCCGTGGCCCGCCTGTTCTTCGGTTCCCAGCCCTGAAGTCCCATCCGATGCCCTCCTACCTGCGGAAGGGTTACTGTTCCTGAACAGATTCCTGATGTTCAGGTCCATCCATCGGGTTCTTCGACTGCTCGATCGCAATCTCGGAAGAGGATGCGATAGAATCTACACCTCTTCCCCGGCGAAGAGGGAACTTCGTCTTAGGACTGCCAGCGGCTGGCGCGACATTTCAAAGGGAAGGGCAAGGGCTGGTCGCATCGGGCAAAAAGCGGCGGGAAGCGAGGAGGCAAACTTTCAGAGCCGTTGGCGTCATCGTTCAAGGTTCGATCTGCAATTCTTGTATCTCTTTTTACGGCGATACTTACCCCTCTTTGCGGACAGTTTGTGTCGCTGATTGTGGAATGCTTGGCGAGTGCGGTGGAAGTCATTCGTCTATCGAAGAGCTGGAGTCGTCGCAGAGAAGCACTGAAGCGTACTAAGGCTGCATTGCAGACTGTCGAGGACACCATGCCCGAGCGTCCCAGCGAGGTTCGTATCAGCGATCTTGGCGTGACCTTGGGAAGACCGAGTTAAGCTACTCAAGGTGAAGAAGGAGAAGAAGAGCAAATCCTCGGAAGTCCGCCGTCTTCAGCGAAGGTCGGACTCATGAGGAGATGAGCGCCCGTAGATCCTCGGAGGTTGCCGATGCCATGACGACTTGTTTGGTCGTCTAGCGAGGATAGCCACCCTGTTTGAGTCCTTGATAGCCATCCGCAAGAGGGACTTGGCTTTAGCGGGGATCGAGGGAGTTTGGCGAGCTCGAGTTGCTTCAAGTAGCGAGGCCCGTCTTTGGACTTGGAGGAAGCGGACTATCGTCTGCAAGGAGAGTGGGCGACCACCGAGGGAGATTCGATTCAATCCTTACCGGCCTGCAGGCGAATGCACCCTGACCTCCGAAGACTCAGAAGATCAGGGCGCGGGAGAGGATTGCGAGGCTGGCGTGGGCGAGGGTAGTGGCGATCGACCAAAGGGAGGCGGCGGCGAGGCTGTCCCTATCGCGAGTGAGTTTGAGGATGAAGGTGACGCTCCTGGGAGGGTCTAGGTTTATCAATCCCTTCTGGGATTTTGTTTTATTTATGTTTCGGCCGTTAAAAGGCCATGATGTATTTAACGGGACTGGCCATTGGTGGCTTGAATCCCTGCCCTATTTTGGGTTTTGTTTGAACTTTGCGGTCTCAATCTATGAAGCGTTTTTGATTATTTATGAACTTCAGTTTTTTGAAGTATGAGGAAGAGGTGTGAGTTGTCGTCTCATTCCTAGTTCCCCGATGATCACCGTACCCATTATGCATAAAGTGAGATTTTCCGCGGTTTTACCGATTCTGCGAAAGTTAGTGAAACAGATAGGCTTAAGTGAAGAGACAAATTTTTGGATCTTATATACCATACTATGTCTGTGAGATGTCAAGATCCAGCGTGGCTGGGTTTAGGGCAAGACCTAGGTTTACTCTCGGACTGAGGCTTTGCGATGACAAATCGGCTTCGTTTTGCTGTTTCGATTTTAACCTGACTTCATTACCGTTTAAAATCCGAATTGTTGTCGGCTTATATGATTTGTCTGAGGCGTGAGTCGAGCTAATTCCTTCTGAAGAGCTAGACCAAAATTTTGGATTTCTTGTATAGCGCTATGTTTATCCTTGCGGATGTAAGAGAGCCTCCCCACGAAGGCGGCAATTTGTGCATTTAGGGCGTTAGAGTTAGTTTGTTGTGATCAGCAACAACGAAATGATACCGTTTTGAGTGCGTTTGTATGTTCAGAGGCGAAGATTTCGTCTGCAATGTTTTGGAAAGAATGTCATTCAAGCGTTAGCGGCGTCTCGATGCTGAAGGTCGATTTTTCCTTATGCGCATTTAAGTGATTGAAGCGGCTTGCGGGCTTTGGGGATGTCTTTGCGAATGTTAGCAGCCAGAAAACTGTCGTTTCCGTTTTGGGCGGGACCAAGGGGCGTAAATTTGACCAGGGCGTCTACATTCACTTTGCTTTGTGAAGTGTTGACCCTCGGATTTGTTTTGGATGTGATAATGCGGCTTATTGGATACTAGATCCGTTGTTGTTGCTGTTCAGTAATTGGCGAAATCGTTGTCTAGAAAGAGTTTGAAAGTTTCAGAATTTTTGAAATTATTGGGAATATCTGATATCGCACCCTTTCGGGGGGGATAGCTGAAACCCGCCAGTTAGGGAGTTGCCTCGTACCCTTTTAGGATCAAGCCAACTCGTAGTTCTTTGTATTACGTCATTGTTAGTGATAGTATTTTTTAAGATGCATCGCGTTCCAAGTTCTTGGGATTTTTATGTCTTGCATGTTGCGATTTGGTACGAACCTGGTCGGACCACTTTTATGACTTTGTATGGTCCTTCCCAGTTTGCTCCCAGTTTGCCTGCGTTTCGTTCGGCGGTGTTTTGGAAGACTTTTCGTAAGACTAAATCGCCTTCTTTGAACCTGCGATGGCGTACGTTTGAGTTGTAGTACCTCGCGGCAGCGTGCTGGTAATTCTGAATTCGAATGAGTGCCTGGTGTCGGCGTTCATTGATGAGATCGAGATTGTCCAGCATCATAGCGTCGTTTAAATCCTCTCTTTCGGGGAGGAACCTTCTCCGTACTCCGGGAAATTCTACTTCCGCCATGCATTCCGTTCCGTAAACGAGGGCGAATGGGGTTTCACCTGTAGCCCGTCTTGGGGTTGTACGATGCGACCAAAGAACTCCTTTGAGCTCCTCTGCCCATCGCCCCTTTTTGGCGTCTAGGCGCTTTTTGAGTCCTTCAAGGACAGTCTTGTTGATGGTTTCTGCCTGTCTGTTGCATTGCGGATACCTGGGAGTTGACTTTGTAAGTCGTATTTTCCACTTTTTGCAGAATGCTTGAATCGAGCAGAGATGAATTGAGATCCATTGTCTGTTACGATTTCGTACGGGACCCCATGTCTAGTTATGATATGTTTCCAGACGAAGTTTTCGACTTGTGTGTCTTTGATACTTGCGTAGGATTCTGCTTCTACCAATTTGGAAAAGAAATCCGTGAGAACTAGGAGGAAGCGCTTTTGTTTTGATGGATGCATAGGTCCGACAATGTCCATGGACCATCGCATGAAAGGATAGGGGGACGAGATTGAGGAGAGGATTTCCGCGGGTTGATGGATTGTTGGAGCATGCCTTTGGCATTTCTCGCACTTCCGCCAGAATGATTTCCGCATGATCCAGAATGGACTTCTTCCATGATTCTTCTTGCCCTTTCTCCTTCTGCATGTCATGAGAGGACGGAGAAGCCACTTATAAATTTCCCCTCTATCGTGGCGTACCGTGCGGCAGGTTTTCACTTTACGGGCCACCCATTTTTTGTGGGTAAGGTTCCATCTACGATATAGGCTCGGATTGGTTCTAACCAAGGGCTGTCTCAGCCATACTCGGTTTGGTCCGCATCCGTTTCCGGTTGATCCTCGACTTCTTCCGCATCTTCAATCTCTCCTCCGATTAGATTGATGACCACTGGTGGTCCGATGCTTGGATGTTCGATGAATTGACCGAATTATCCTGGCTGGATCTGAGCTTGGCGAGGGCAGCCAAAGCGTCGGCCTGGGCGTTTTCGGCGAGGAATTCTGGTCAGGGCAAATTGGTCGAAATTACGGGCCAGTTCTTGGACGAGTTTTAGATATGCGTCCATCCTTTCGTCCCTTGCTTCATATTCCCCGCTGTATTGGTTGGCGACTAACTGAGAGTCGCAGTAAGCGTGAATATTACGGATTTTTAATCCATGGGCTAGCCGCATGCCTGCGACGAGTGCTTCGTATTCTGCCTCATTGTTTGAAGCATGAAAAGCCAATCGGAATGACTGTTCTAGGATTTCCCCGTTAGGAGAGGTGAGTCAAATTCCGATTCTGGATCCTTGTTTGGACGAAGATCCGTCGACATGGAGGACCCAAGTTGAGCTTGGTTCCTCGTTAGTCATGTCTCTAGTGGGTAGTTCTACCAAGAAATCCGCAAGTACTTGGGACTTTGCACATGTCCTTGGGCGATATTCGACGTCGTATTCACTTAGTTCGATTGCCCATTTTACGAGCCTACCGGATTGGCTTGCACTGTGCAGGATTATCCGCAGTGGGAATGTGGTGAGAACTACTAGTATGAGTCTGGAAATATGGTCTTAGTTTCCTTGCCGAGGTTATGACGGCGAATGCTAATTTTTCCATTAGCGGGTATCGAGTTTCTGCGTCCAGCAACGTCTTGCTTACGTAAAAGATGGGCTTTTGTTCGCCGTGTTCTTCCCGTATCAGGACGCCACTGATTGCTGTTGCGGAAACTGCGATATAGAGGAAAAGAGGTTCACCTTCCACCGGTTTTGCGAGAACTGGTGGGGTGGCCAGGTAATTTTTCAACTGTTGAAAAGCCTTTTCACATTGCTCGGATCATTCGAACTTCTTGTTTCCCTTTAATGTTTCGTAAAACGGTAGGCACTTATCCGTGGAGCGCGAGATGAAATGGTTCAAAGCCGCGACTCTTCCGGTTAACCTTTACTTCTCGCTTGGTTCTCGGGGAGGCCATCTCCATCAGTGCGTCAATTTTTTTAGGGTTGGCCTCGATTCCGCGATACGTTACGAGGTATCCGAGGAATTCTCCCGATGCCACTGCGAATCTGCATTTCGCCGGGTTGAGTTTCATGTTATGCTGGTTGAGTCGTGCAAAACATTCCTCCAGGTGGGCTACATGATCGTGTTCGTCAAGAGATTTTACGAGCATATCATGATGTACACTTCCATAGTTTTTCCGAGTTGCTCGGCAAACATTTTGTTGACGAGTCGCTGATACGTTGCACCCGCGTATTTAAGACCGAAAGGCATTACCTTGTAGCATTACGTTCTGCGGTCTGTGATGAATGCAGTTTTTTCGCGGTCGTCGGGATTCATCATTATCTGATTGTATCGGAAAAAGCGTCCATGAATGACGAAGGTTGTTTCCTGCAGTTGCTTCGACCCGTCGATCGATGTGTAGGAGCGAAGCAGTCCTTCGGACAGGCTTTATTCAGATCCGTGAAATCGACACAGACTTCGCCACTTGCCGTTCTTCTTTTTTACCATGACAGGGTTGGCAAGCCAGTCTGGATACCTAACTTCTGTTATCGACCCTACTTTGAGGAGTCTTCGACTTCCTCATTGACTCGATGGCACGCTCAGGTCCCAGCTTTCGTCCCTTTTGTTTTACGGGTTTGTGAGTCGAATCGATGTTAAGTTAAGTGATATGTTAAGCTAATGTCGATGAGCTCTGAGGTTACGAGGTTCTTTATGAGGCATCGATGAGCTCTGCTTTTATTGGTTGCGGAGGTTAGCTCGATTTGGCCGCCGTTCGGGATGGAATCGTCGAGGCAAATTGAGACCACCGGTTCGCAGGTTGTTTCAGCTTCCCTTCGGGGCCTCAGCTCTTTAGGACTGCGAAGGTTTCTGTCGACTTCGTGAATCGTTTGCTTTTCCAAGAGGTCTCGATTTGAATTTTTCCGTTTTAGTTGATGGCGAGGTAGATCAGCTGCTCCGTAACTAC
Organism: Brassica nigra; assembly: GCA_016432835.1. Classification (NCBI taxonomy): domain Eukaryota; kingdom Viridiplantae; phylum Streptophyta; class Magnoliopsida; order Brassicales; family Brassicaceae; genus Brassica; species Brassica nigra. Next base: position 51,369,610 of record CM028242.1, read on the forward strand.
AATGTATTGTTTCGACCCGAAGGGAACTTGAGGCATAGGTGGAATGTTGATGGGATTGCTCTCATGGAATTCAGCCGGGAGTTCCAACTATCGCGTTGTAGGATGTTGGACCATCGATCACCAGAATTCGCGTTTTGGCGCTCCGGCTCTGACTGAGAGGTTAGTCGAGCCGAGGGTCATAACTTCTCGAGAGTCGAATACTGGGCTGGGGTCATCTGTAAGGATGCTTAGATCGGCCCATCCTCTCGAGGGTGCTTTTATAGATAATATTAGCCGAGCATCGGTGTCGACTAATATCCTTGCTACGTCAATATCCTGGATCGTGAGTTCTATTCGAGGAGATTGTTGTGAGGTTTGGCCATACGGGCCGTTCTTGATCCTCGAAGGATCACGATGTTGCGGGCTGACGAAGTAGCCATACTGAACTTCGATCGATTGGTGGTTTTGAGTTAGAGAATCTGTCCCCCTTCTAGCCAAACTGTGGGAACCGAATTCACACCGTCAATTTTAATAAATAAGATTGCGGAGTAAAGCCAAGTCAACCCGACTTTCCTTGAAGGTCGGATTCTCTCGTTGCCACCGAAATCGAGAAAGTTAATAGATAAAAATAAGAATTGTACTATTTGCTCGAAGGCGTTTTATTGAATGAAAGATTCTATCTGGGATTCTCGAAGGCGAGATTTTGCAATTAAAGAAAAATATAGAGTCGCAGGCAGCCAAGCGTCCTAAGCCTTGCTCATAGTCTAACCACCTAAGGCCTAATTCTTCTAAGCTAGCAAAGTGCTCTAAGTCTAATTTTCGGATGCCCTTCTCCTCTGCTCTTACTCTCCTTATATGCCCACCTAGGTCGGTTTGCCTTAGGATGATGGACCTCGCCTTTGGGCCCAAGTTTATCTCTTCAGAAGTATTCCATTTTCGTCGATCTTCGTAATTATCCTCGAGTTTTCGGTGACTTGATGTTTATCCGATGTTCGGGAAATCGGATAAACCGTCATAGCCTGATTGTGCCTGAATTCTTAAAATCGTAAGTAAGTCCGTGGACTTGTCTTAAGTCGTTGAACGCTTTATACGATTTCAAAGACTATCTTTCGTAAAATAAACCGTATAGCTTAAAGGATCGATGTTCAAGTTAATCGACCTTGTTTTATCGATATCTTCTACGAAAATCTAATCCTTCTAGTTTTGTCGTAAAACATCGAGGACGATTCCAATCGAGTCGAATCGAAAGATGTTTATTCTGTAGCCGTGATCGTACCAAACTCACGAGGATCGATCCAACAAGCCAAGATGGGATCAGACCGAGCATGATGGGACCGAGACCAGGACGAGGGCCGTCGACCGTGCCAGGGGCTTGCGGCATGAGCCGGCTTGGTGATGCCTGCCGCCCGGTAGGCTGGCGCCGTCGCCAGGCGGCTTGCGTGGCGCTTGCCGCCGGCGCCAGGCTGGCACGCCGCCAGGCTGGCTTACGCGGCGCCAGGCTGGCTTGCCGCGGCGCCAGGCTGGCTTGCCCGAGCCAGGCGGCTTGCGTGGCGCTTACCGCCCGGCATCAGGCGACTTCGGGACGCTTCGCCCGGCCAGGATCTCTCGCCCGTGGGTTTTCCGTTGCCGATCTTTCCCCGTTGGCCGTTCGTGCAGGAAATCTTTGAGTTTGGAAGGATCTTTAGCCGTAGATTTCGAGATAACCGTTTTTGACCCCCAACATTCTCTGTCTGGTGGACGCTTTTTTCGGGTTGAACTTCTGGGAGAGGACTTTCATCTCCTCTTCCATGTTGATGAAGTCCGTTGCCTTGTGAAGGACATCTTGGATTGTTCTCGGTTTTTCGAGAGATATCCATTGTCGGAGTTTTGACCTATACCAGAGAGTTTTCCGCAGAGCATCGATTGCCACTTTGTCGCTGATCCCGGTGACTCTTGCCATTACTAGCTTGAACCTGTTCATGAACTCTCGGAGTGGTTCGTCTTCTCTTTGAGACAGACTCCATAGGTCGACGTTTGAGGTTTCTCTGTCCATAAACATGGAGTATTGCTTGAGATACTCCGAGGCGAGCTGGCGGAAACTTCTGATAGAGTTTCGTTTCAGGCGAGAAAACCACTCGAGCGCGGCTCCTCTGAGGTTCTCGACGAAGAGGAGGCAGTAGCCAGCGTCTCGTTCGCGTTCCTTGAGTTTGCACCTTCCCATCGCAATCTGGAAAGACTGCAGATGCGCCTTCGGGTCGGTGGTGCCATCGTAGACGGGAATTTGATCTTCCCTGGATCTGAGATGTTAGTTTCTGTAATCCGGGCAGTGAACAGAGTTTTGCGTGCTTCCTCGAGAATTCTGTCGATCTCGGGCGCAGCGCTCATCGCATGGTGGATTTGCGATTTTACTGCTTTGACCTCTGCCGCGGTTTTTGCGATATACTCGCGGAGATCATGGATCTCGTCAGGGTTTGCGGCGGCCTTCCAAGCCTTCCGGTGCTGGTTGCGGTGGATCCAAGCCTGATTCTCGGCCAGTTCTTCCTGCTCTACCCAATAGAGGTTTTCTTCTTCCTCTGTCATGGGTTTTTCGAACGACAAGTCCTGCCGAGCTGACTGGCTTCGTGTTCTTCGTGGGTGGACTTCAGTGCCTTCGTCCGAGCGGTCGGACTGGTCGCTTATGTCTAGATTGATCCGCTCGATATCGTCCTCTTCGTTGCTCCCGGCAGGAGGTGGAAGGTTCTCCATACTCAGCTGTGCACCTGGGGGAGCGTTTCGTCAAGGTTTTGGCCTAAAGAAGTTTTGTCCGCACGTACAGCTCGATCGCCCGGAGTCTCGAAATCGAGTCTTCTACCACTGCGGGATCTTCTGGCCCCGCGCAGGGCTTTGCCCTTGGCCTTCGCCGTTAAGGTTTCCACCTGTTTTGCAAGAGAGGCCACGAGATTTCCTTGTTCGTCCGATTTTTTCTGAGCGGAGGCGAACAATTCCTTCATCTGGTCTAGTATCGCGGTGTCAGTGGTGACCGTCGATATGTTTCTAGCTGGAGCTCTGTCAGCGTTGGCATCGACGGGAGCCCCGTTGTGCATTTTCTGGTCTTTGTCAGCGTCGGTTGTCATATTTGACTGAGTGTGCGTGGTTGCGAGAGAGATAGATCCGTACCCCCTCCTCCTAGCGCCAAACTGTGGGAACCAGAATTCACACCGTCGAGTTTTGTTAATCGGAGGAAAGCCAAGTTAACCTAGCCTTCCATGAAGGTTCTGGTTATCTCATGGGCCACGCACAACACAATCAATATGATAGAAAATACGAAGTAGTTATTCGTAAGAACAAAAGAAGAGCGAAAAGATCTTATTTCCGAATTCGCGTTTGAGCGTGAACAACAGGTAGGATTCTAGGCCACGAGAGCTGTCGGTATGTTCGCTAGTCTAGCCACCTAAGTTCTAACCTAGTTGAGTCGCAGCTCGGTAGTAAAAACGGAAAAATGTCTAATTTGCTCTAAGTGCTAAGTTTGCTCTGAGAAAGCTCTCTCCTTCCTCCTCGCCCCAAGCTCTTTTTATATACTCCCTTCTAGGTCGGTTTGCTCCCCTTGGGACGGACTTATTGCGAGGCGGGCTTTTCCATTTTTCGTCATCTCTCGTGATTATCTTCGGAAACTTGACATTTATCTTCGGAAACTTCATATTTATGTTTTGGAAACTTGAGATTTATCCTTTCCTGCAAATAAAAATAGACCTTCATACCAGCTTTGGGCTCAATCTTATTTCGAAACCTAACACTGTCAGAGTAAGCGTTATTGCGTCCATGATTTAGTTAAAAAAAATTAACAATATTATTGTATTACTTATAATGTATATGTTTGCACTGTAAAACGTAATGAAAACGGAACCCTTATTCCCAAAGATAAAAATGCGCAAATCCGGTGGAGGGCTTAAAGTCGCGTAGAAAAAGAGTAACCTCTTTAATCCAGAAGCAGGAGTTACACATATCTTCAGCCTTGGTGTGGTCAATGTCCCACTGAGTCCATCCGATGTTTATAATAGGAGAACAATTGCAACTGTAGAACAAAAGAACGAATGTTGATATGAACATTTCCTTCTTTTTTAGGAACGCTGGCCAATGATCCCAATTCCAACCAACTTGTTCGGTTCTAACCACCATTCCTATCTCCGCAACTGATTCTCTTGTAAAGAGACACAAGTATTCCTCATCCTGATGGTATATTTTCCTTGTTATTGCATAGGTATACAACGCTCGCTAGCATCCTGCATCAGCTGCGCTCTTTATAAGTGCAAGTCCCTCTTCGTGACGCTCGTACCTGAAGAAATACTCTACACCCTTGATGTATAGAGTACTTGGATTTTCCTCCCTAAAGCATCTTCTCAACAAGCTCTTTCTCACCCTGACGTTCCAAGGATGCTTAAACAAATCGAACGAAGCATACACTCCACCATCGTCTGCCAACGCGCACATCGCCTTGCAGGTAGCGCGGAGTCTATAAAGATCTCCAAATGAGTTGTGTGCCATGCGTTCCACAACTAAAGCTTGAACCTCAGTGGAGAGACTTAGTATCGGGAATTCAGGCATTATTGGTAGAAATATGCACAAACCCAAGTACTATTGGGTGATATTTATACAGACGAACAGTTGAGACGCTTTGAGATCGCAACGATTCATTTACACGCTTTCACACAACGATTCATGTCTCCTGACACTTTCATACACGCTTTCACACTTTGTAACCGTAAAAGTACGTACACTTTATAACGAAAGCGTATACCTACATAGCAAAAGCTGCGCAACAACTCAATTTATAACCTGTGGTACAACATGTAATGTTGGATAATGTTATATAAAGTGGAACGTAAGTTTTGTATTTTTACTTACATACACCATAGTTAACAAGTTGCACACCTACAACTTAATTGTTAATCTTTAGTACATACTTATGTTTGACACTATGATATAAAGTGTAACTTAAGTATTGTATTTGGACATCCGTACACCGACGTAAAAAAACTGCAGACCAACTACATATTTGGTATATAATTTGACAGTACTTTAGTCTGATAAATTGTTTGATTAGAAGTAGTAATGGCATCGAGGAACAACATAACGGAGGAAATGGCAAATGATAGAACATATATGACATAGGAGAAAAACTGAGAGATTCCCCATGATAATAGCCTGCAGTGTGGACAAGAACTTTCAAAATAATAATATCCCATAGACTAAACTTGCATAAAGACCATCTGAACAAGAAACATATTTTAATAATAGGATCTTAATTATTTGAGGCGGAGTTGTCTTTGACGGAGCCAGAAATTGAGGCGGTTGAGTCACCAAAGGACCCAGCGACAGAGCCTGATGCGGCGAGCATGAACCTCCTTCGTCAGCGCCGGAATCGTCAGATCCGTGATTGGATTCCTCGTGCGTGGACGAATACACGTTTGCCATCCTCGTTTTCTTGTCCGACCCGTCGTCATCGCTGAAGTCAACCGGCGTCTCTCCAAGATATGACCAGTCGTCCTCTCTCTCTTCGTCGTCACTCTCGTCGTCGTCAGTCTCGTCGTCGTCACTCGCTTTGTCGGCTCTCGCATCGTCCCAAATCCATTCATCTTCCGGGTGCATGAATCTTGTTGGTCTCCTCTTCCTCTTCCGACTGCGGGGTATCTTTTCCTCAGATTTCTCCTTCTCCAGAATGACTTCTACATCGGCGGCCTCTTTAAAGAGTGATCGAAGCGTCAGAAACCGTGTTGATTCCAAGCCTTCACGGATCTCTTTCTTTAATCCGGCAAGAGCGATTTCTATCAAATCGTGCTCGTTCTTTATCTTCATGATGATCCGATGGCTGAAGAAGAAATTCTCGTACTCAAAAACGCTCATGGAGCCTTGCTTGATCCGTGAAACCATGTTAACAAGACGCTTTCCAAGTTTTAATATGTTTGAGATGTACGAGGAGATGGCAATGAAAGGACTAAAACATCTTCCCTCCTTTTAAAAAACTAAAATCGGTATATTAATTATCCTCGGTAACTACAGGCGTGGGTAACTTGGCGTGTCTACTTTAAGCAGAATGATTGCTATGAAACAGCAATGGTTAAGTTGGTAACATAATTTCAATTGTTAAATAAATAATTATTAATTCGCCCAACCGCACACATTTATGTCATTGGTAGCGTTATTCAACGAAGTGGAAAACACTCCCATCAAGGTCATTACGAATTAAATGCAAGGATAAAAAATAAAATGTTCACATGTAATAGTTTTCCAATGCATTTATACCAAGATTAGTGGTAGACAAATAAACATAAGACGTACACTCGTAATGAAATGCATGGTGAAGAATATTTGTGGAAATTAACAACAGGTGTACGATGTTTGTGGCTATTGTACAACAGGTGTAAGCTATTAAGTTCAACAAAATATAAAAGAATCCTATCAATGTCATTACGAATTAAATGCAAGGATAAAATGTAACCTATTAGTTTTCCAATACTTGTTTTACCAATATTCTTGGTATACAAAGGACAATAGAACTGTGGTAGAGTTTTTGTAAGACAGGTAAAAATAAGACGTACACCCGAAATGAAATGCATCTTTCGGAAATTTGTGGTAGTTAATAACACGTGTACGTTTTTTGTGGTAATTAACAACAGGTGTACGCTATTTGTGGTGTACAATTGTGCTGGTATATCGAATATATCTGAGAACATAATATATATAAATATAGTAGAACATAAAAAATATGTTGCCATCTTTTACATCACTTGGATTCTTCACTTGAAAGAGAATTGGTCTTGTGGTGTTCCTCAAGGTATTCCTTATAGTGTTCAAGATCAATCTTACTGTCGGATTCATCATGACTCTCTTCGACCGGGTTCGGAAGAGACCAGTCACTTTTGTTATCAGCATCATCTTGTTCCTCATTGGCCTCATCTTCTTCCTCTTCGGCCTCAGGGTCGTATTTATTATTATGTTCGGTTCGGGCTTTCTTCTTGGGGCGGTTCTCCGATTCTTTGGATTCTGTTGAAGAGCTATTGGTATCAGACGAGGCTGAACCTTCTTCAACATCCAAAGCTGCCTGCATTATGTCGTCATTGGTCGAGAACACTCCAGACCCAATCTCTGACCGTATGTCCTCGCGTAAACCTTCTCGATACATGCTTACCAAGGTTTCCTCGCCGTGTTTTCCATGCAGACCTGATTTTAGGAACAATGTATTGTATTCTCTAACTGAAGAATCTCCTTGCTTCATTTCCGGTGTTGATAGACAACCCAACAATTCGGTGTATTTATATGGATGTGGGAAAGAAGATAAGCATAGTTAGGAACTGTTTCGTTTGATGCAACCGTTGAATATTGAATGATGTAACCGTTTAAGTGTTAACCGTAGAAAAACATCATATTAAAGCGATGAATTTTATTTAAGGAGATCAACGACCCCCCCATACATTACACAATTGATGAGATCAACGACCCCACAATCATTACAAAAGATAGAAAACAACATAAGATAAAGGTGGACAAAATTTCGAAATTTAAATAAAAAATAAGATCAGCGACCCCCCATGATTAATTTCTTAAGCTCTTCGATCTCCTTACGCATTTGGTCAAGCTCAATATGCAGCTTACGGCGGAGCGAGACCTCCTCACCATATTGACTTTTCAACATATCTAGCTCTTCCTCGATTTTGGCAAGGCAGTCATGTCGGATGTGCAACCCATCTTCCTAGAAGAGAAGAAATATAAATGGATTTGTTTACTTAAAAAATGTCGTCAAATTGAATAGGTTAACCTCGAATCTAACCTCAAAAACTTTGCATACATAGTAGTTTCTTCCTATGTCGTCAGTTTCGACCGTTATAGCTCCACCGCAAGTACATTTCTTTGGAATGCAGTAGTTGCCATACGCACAAGCATAGAGCCAGTCAGCATCCCGTTTGTGCTGCTTCATCTCCGCATAGTAAGGATCCGCCATATCCGTCATCTAGCAATTGGTCACTTTGAAGCTGAATTTGAAGAAAGCTTAGATGTGTTGCAATTAGACAACGACAGAGCCACACCTTCTTAAATAGGGCAACATCGTAACGGATATATTATGTTTGAAACCATTTACAACGGCTATATTCGTCTGCTCGCACCTACAACGGCTATATTATACAGTAACTTCACTTAAATCCTTGTACACCTGTTTGATATTTAATTAACCCCGTTATTGGATTGAATTTTGGGTCTAACTAATTTTGTATTTAGACATCTCTGGCCCAAAGATGATGGACTTAATAGCGTTGTGCGGTCGTTCGGCGCACGCTTTTCCATTAATAAGAAAGAACGGCTGACGTGACGGTGGCGCTTCTCGAAATCCACTATCTCCACTCGAAAACTGTATTTTCGTCTCCTTCTTCCTTATCTTCTCGATCCATTACAAGCCAAAAAAAACCCCTAACTATGTCGTCTTCGTCGTCTGCATCCACCTGTTGGGGTCAAAATCGGTCAACGACAAAATCGTCACCCGAAAGTCCTCGAAAGAAAACTAAGTGACGATCAAAACCAAAAAACGGGCCGTCACTCGATAAAACTCACGGGAAGGCTCGTCCATTCCCGTCTGGCGCCAGCGGCAAGGGTCCTGGCGCCCATCCGTGCAATCGTCTCATGATCTCGGGCAACGGCAGCATCTTGGTCCCTTAAACCCATGTCCGGATCGTCCGAGAACTACAATGATTCTTCCGCAAAGCCTTCACGATTGTTTAAAAGATTCATCTTTTAGACGTCTAAAGTTCGAAGCCTCATTGCTCAAACCCTTGAAGGCGGAAAGTCACGAATCCAAGTCCATCTCAATCCCGATACTCGAGGAGTCGTTGGGTTAAAAGCGATTATCTCGAAATCTACGGCTAAAGATCTTCCCAAACTCAAAGATTTCCCGCACGACGACTAACGGGGAAAGATCGAACAACGGAAAATCCACGGACGGAAAGACGGCCTGGCACCGGCACCCGCCGGCCTGGCGGCACCGTCAGCGGGCGGTCTGGCGCCGGCGGCAGACGTCCACGGCGGCCTGGCGCCGGCGGCACCCCGGCCTGGCGCCGGCGGCACGCGTCACGCGGGCCGGCCTGGCGCCGGTCCACGGCCCTCGTCCTGGTCTCGGTCCTATCGTGCTCGGTCCGATCCCATCTTGGCTTGTTCGGATCAATCTTCGTGAGTTTGGTACGATCACGGTTATTCTAAACACCAACATCTCGACTATACAAGGAATTGGGGTTCCTTCAGAAATACCGAAACCTTCAAAGACCATTCTTTTGAAAAACCGTAAAAACGTCTAAACGGCCCAACGTGGCCAAAACGGCCCACTTACGATTTTCCGAAAAAGAAGGATAACTATGACGGTTTATCCTTATCCTCACATAAGAGATAAATGTCATGTTTCCAGAAGATAAATGTCAAGTTTTCCGAAGATAAATGTCAAGTTTCCCGATAAACACGAAGATGGAAAAAAATGGAAAAAGCCCGATTCGGCCCGCGAGAAGATAGACCGTCTTAAGAGGAGTATATAAGGAGAGCTTTGGGCGAGAAGCAAATCATCACCAAACTTCCAGAGCACTTAGTACTTAGAGCGTTTTAGCTTTCTTTTTTCTGTTTTCACTAGCGAGCTGCGACTCAACTAGGTTAGATCTAGGCGGCCGGACTAGCGGACCTTTCGATAGCTCTTGTAGCTTACTTCTTACCCGTTGTTCACGCTCAAAACGCGAATTCAGAAATAAGATCTTTTTCCCCTCTACTTTTACGATTTTACTTTTCGACTTAAAACTGATTGTATCGTGTGCGGCCCAACAGATATCCGGGACCTTCAAGGAAGATCGGGTTAACTCGGTTTTCCTCCACAAATCTTTATCAGAAATTGACGGTGTGAATTTCGGTTCCCACAGTTTGGCGCTAGAAGGAGGGTGGGTTGCGGATCTATCTATCTCGCAACTGCACACGCTCGATCATGTCTACTGACGTCACCAACGATCAGCCAACGCTAGACGGAACACCCGTCGGCGCCAGCGTTGAAGACACCAACGGAGATCGTCCACAGTCACTGCGATGCAAACACTGAGGCTCAGACAAATGAAGGAACTGTTTACCTCCGCCCAAGAACGGGCGGAACAACAGGACAAGCTAATAACCTCGCCGCAAAACAGGTCGACACCTTAACTGCGAGGAGCAAGTTGCAGCGGATCCACCAAGGCACGCGGCAGAAGACTCGACCGGATCTCGAAGCGAGAAAAGATGCCTCGAAAGAGCCCACTCCTGAGGAAATGGCTCCGAAGGGACAGCAAACGACCTCGCAGAACCTTCCACCCCCGGCTACGGGAAATAAGGAGAGCGACATCGAACGCATCAATCTGGATATCAGCGACCAATCGGATCCTTCCGATGAAGACGCCGACATCCACCCTAGGAGGACCCGAAGCCAGTCCGCTCGGCAGACGGTATCCTTCGAAAGGCCCATGACAGAAGAGGAAGAAGAACTCTACTGGATGGAGCAGAAAGAACTCGCGGAGGATCAAACTCGGATCTATCGCGACCAGCGCCGACAAAATCGGAGGAACGCCGGTAGCAACAGCGAGATCCATGATCTCCGCGAATCTCTCAAGAAGACCGTGGCCGAAGTAAAAGCGGTGAAATCGCAGATCCATCAGGCGACCAGTTCCGCCCCCGAGATCGATAGACTTCTCGAGGTAGAACGGAAAACACCATTCACCGCTCGGATCACGGAAACACGCATCTCGGACCCAGGGAAAATCAAAATCCCGGTCTATGACGGTACGACGGATCCTAAGGCGCACCTGCAGTCCTTCCAGATCGCAATGGGTAGATGTAAACTCCCGGAGCGCGAACGAGACGCGGGTCATTGTCTTCTCTTCGTCGAACACCTCAAAGGCGCCGCACTCGAATGGTTCTCCCGGCTCAAAAGGAACTCCATTGGAAGCTTCCGCCAACTGGCCTCGGCGTTTCTCAAACAATACTCCATGTTCATGGACAGAGAAACATCCGACGTGGACCTATGGAGTCTAGCTCAGAAGGAGGACGAGTCGCTCTGCGACTTCATGCGAAGGTTCAAACTGGTGATGGCCAGAGTGACAAGCATCAGCGACAATGTCGCAATCGACGCCTTGAGGAAAACTCTTTGGTACAAGTCGAAGTTCGAAAGTGGATACTACTGGAAAAGCCGCGGACAATCCAGGATACTCTCCACAAAGCAACGGACTTCATCATCATGGAAGAAGAGATGAAGCTTCTATCGCAGAAGCACGGACCACATAAAACGTCCTCGAAAAAGAAACCCTCTCGTAATGACAAGAACGTCCATCACGAAGGGGAAGACACCCAAGGCGAGCATAACTACGCCATCAACTCGGATCAAGGCAGAACCTCCGGAAACACCTGGACCAGGAACCAGTACAAGGATAATTCCTACTGCGAGTTCCACGAAACCAGAGTCACTCCACTGCGAACTGCAAGGTTCTCGGCGCCCGGCTCGCCGCAAAGCTCCTTACCGGCAAACTGTCAAAGGTCAAGAGTATAAAGGACTTGCTCCTGGACTCCGACCGCCCAAAGACCAACAAAACTGTCTCCGAGGACCACGCAACCGAAAATCAATCGGGTGAAAAGTGCGGAAGAGCGAACGACCAAGGAACAACAGCAGTCGGAGGGTAAACATGATCATCGGAGGATCACAGTTCTACCAAGACTCGTCTCGTCGATAAAAGCCTACGGGCGAAAAGCGAGACAAGTTCCAACTGGTTCCCAGACAGCGATATTCTTAACCACACGATCGCTTTCGAGGAACAGGAAACCGTTGGAATCGACAAACCTCACTGCGATCCCTGGGTTATCGACCTGGTAATCCAGGATCTCGAAGTCGGCCGCATCCTCGTCGATACAGGAAGTACGGTCAATGTTATCTTCCGCGACACCCTCTACAGGATGAAGATCCCACTTGGGAAGTCGTCCCGAGCCAAAACCTTTGACTGGGTTTTCGGTCACTACCATGACCCTCGGAAGAATTAAGCTCCGGTCATGGCAAAGAAGTCACAAAGATCGTCGAGTTTGCAGTAGTCGACAACCCGGCCATCTACAACGCCATCATGGGAACCCCTTGGATCAACTCCATGAAAGCGGTACCATCCACATATCACCTCGGCATCAAGTTTCCGACTCCAACCGGAACCGCAGTCATCCGGGGTAGTCGAAACAATCGAGACTCTGTTACCTAGCGAGTTCAAACTGCGAAAAGATCGAACTCCCCTGCGGCCAACCGAAGCGAGCAAAGGAATCACACAACATTCCTGAAGACTCGAAAAGATGATCCAGAATCATCCGAACAGGCAACGATTCAAGACAGCGAGAAAGCCTCTGAATCCACCGTCGTAAAGGCAGACAGCTCGACCTCCGCACAAACCACCGATCCGACCAGAACGATCGAACGGCAACCGAGGAGTAAAACGTTTGCGACAACTCTCAGAACTACGAGATGGCTTAATCCTCGAAGAGGTGCGTAGGCAGCTCGTCGAAACACGGCGAGTTCAGCTATCCCCTCACCAAAAGGGGACTGGGTACGTATACTCCTATACTCCCACAAAAACGCGAAGAATCCGCACATGTACTTTCGAACTTTTCAAAATTTTAATGAAATTCTTTCTATCATTTATGCTCACTTAAGCATAAACGCGAAAACGAAAATCATATCTTCAAAGAAGCGAGGCGTCGCCTTCTTAGAAAGATAACAAAACTTCGTATCATCCGCTAAAACAGTCCACCTGCGACTTAAAATAACTCACGCCCGTCGATTGGCCCGACGGACGCACAAACGTTTCACTCAATACAAACTCGTAGTCAGACCTACAAGGTCCTCTTACATCCGACAAGGATATCATAGCGCTATACAAGAAACCCAAAATTTTGGTTTAGCGTCTCGGATAAAATCGAAGATAGCTCGATTCTTTTAACACAAGTCATATAAGCCGGCGACTAGTCGCGGACTTTAAACGAAAAGAATCAGGAAGAAATCACTAACAGGCAAAACGAAAGCCGATCAGTCATCGCACAGCCTTAAAGCTGAGTGTAAGCCTAGGTCTTGCCCTAAACCCAGTCTTGCTGGATCTTGACATCTCACAGACATAGTATCGTATACGAGATCCCAAAACATGTCTCTTATCGCTACACCTAAACGCTTCGCTAAAAGTAGCATACGTACCAGCGACAAAAGAGTTAGGATAAAGTGACTACTCGCATTCTTTCCTCTACACTTGACGAAAGTATAAATCAAAACAAAAGACGAAATCTCGCAAATTTTCATATTCATAAAAGCCACAAAAACGACGGGATTCCGAGCCACCAACGGCCAGTCCCAAAACATAAGAATGCAACCTCCAACGGTCGCAGAATAAATTCCTAAAAACGGCCACACACGGCCAAAAAATACGATTCACAAAAGGAAGTCAACATTGAGGAATCCGGATGCGGAAATCCCGAATGAACTAGCAGGCTGGTCCACTTCCTCGTTCACGCCTTGAGCGTTCCCACCACCCTCGGCGTTCTCATCGGCTCCGGCCTCCACCGTATCCTCGGAAACCTCGATAGGTTCCCATAGTCTCCGGACTCTTTCTTCGACCGGAGGAACCAAGGACTCAGCATGAGCGCACTCGGCCATAAAATCCTTCATCTCAGCAATCTCGGACTCGAAGGAGAAATCCGGGTTCTGAGACTTATAAAGGTTTACGACCGAGCCCCGGCACTCGCGGAAATCGCCAACAAACTCCTGAGCTTCTTTAAAACATTGAAACTAAGCAGCAAACGATTCCGCCCGTCTCGCCACCTCAGCTGCGACCATCCTTCTTCCTCTCCTTTTCGCCCAAACAAGAGCTCGAGCATGGAGCTCAGCTTGCTTCGCCTTCTGCGCCTTTACCTCTTGACGGAACTGGAAAAGCTCTCGCTCAGCTTCTGTGGTCTTGAAGTTAGCAATCCTGGACTTGCGGAAACTCGAGTCAAGCGCCTCGCTAAACACTCTTAGTCCCTCCATAAACTCAAGATCAGCAAGCATGCATATATACAGGTTCGAACGTACGGTTAAGAAGTTCGAAGGGCCAAACCTCGTTGACACGCTGGGAGCCCTCGGCAAAAACCCGTTGCTTCTCCTCATCCTCCAGCGACTCGTCAGTAATAAACTCCGGAGGAAGGCCATCAAAGAAATTGTTGGGGAGTGGAAAATCGCTGGCTCCGTCTTTTTCCGTTGGAGCGAAACTAGGGTTTTCTCCCAACGGTGAAGGATCTTCCGAGCCTTCCCCATCATCGATTTCCTTCCCCTTATGAGATCTCTGTCTACGCCTCCAAGTAGGAGCTTCGATGACCGGTTCGGCATCGTACGACGGGACAGGATCTCGGGACCGATAAAGTCTTACTGCATCTCAAATCCGTTCGAGGGTGAAGGACTTCCAAAAAAACGGCCTTTGACGAAGAAGATCTCTCTTGACGAAGAGATCACCATGCAAATGCGCGATAGGCCTGTTCCCTACAAAGCGAAACTTTTTCACTAAAAACTCGCACTTCCGAAATGGTGAAATAGACAACAGCTTTTTTCATCGTATTACCTCAGTTGAAGTTCCATGCTTGCGGAAATAGATGGAGGCAGCTCTCCTCGACAGACTCACCATCTATTCGGACAAAGAAGAAACGCTCCTGCCACGACTTGGGGTTCGAAGTAGTCCCCTGGATTACGGCCATATCCTTCTTAGGCAGCATGGAGTAGTAACCGTCGCTCCCCGTCGGCCGAGTGCCCCAAAGACCTTCGAAATCATCGGGACCAAGATCAATCCCGAGTTCATAGCTTGCGATCAGTACGCCAAGCCAACTCTCCAAGGCAGGAACGCTGAGCTGGCTGATCGAAAGTTCGAAGCGGTGAAGCGCACGAACAATGGCACCAGGGATCGGGAACCACATACGGCAATACGTAAAGAAAGCCTCGTAACATGTAAAGAAACCTTGAGGAGGATTCCGCGCACTCTCGTTACCAACGGGAATCCGGAACTTGACTCCGTCAGGAATCTGGTAAAAATCTCGAAGAATCACGAGATATTCACGAAACCAGGCTCGGCATAAAAGGAGCACCAGGCTGCCTCAAAGGTCTCTTTGGAACAGGGATATCTGGCAGTGATGGGGGCGAACCTACAAGGGCTCAGTAATACGCATTCTTCGCTTCCTCCTCGACCAACTCCTCCTGCTTCACCGTCACATGGGCAGGAGAGTCATCTGAAGATGAATGGGAAGAAGAGTTTCTCTTTGAGGATCTTGAAGGCATTTTTCTTAAAGAGAGAGAAAGGATTCTTGAGAGAGAAAGTAAATTTCTTATGATGAAGTAAGAATGAGATTTCTTACTCCATCCTTATAAAGGAGGTAAAATCACTATTTACCCCGACTTTCGGCAAACGATTACGTCTCTACACCTTCCCTCACGGCCATACCGCAAGCTAGGATCCGACAGGCACTGCGGTTCCTAGCTAGCTGGGGGGCTAACTGTTGGGGTCAAAATCGGTCAACGACGAAATCGTCACCCGAAAGTCCTCGAAAGAAAACTAAGTGACGATCAAAACCAAAAAACGGGCCGTCACTCGATAAAACTCACGGGAAGGCTCGTCCATTCCCGTCTGGCGCCATACCATCTACACAACATCCGGCGAATAAACTCTAGCAATGCCATTATAGGACTATCACGAGCTGGCAGAAGAGCTTTATTCAACGATTCAGCAGCGTTAGAAGTCATCACGTTAAATCTCTCCCCTTCGAAATGTCCATAACTTTTTGTCGATTTTCTCCAAATAATCCCAACATCTCCAATCCGTAAGTTTAATAAGCTCCATGATCTCGTTAAACTCTGAAGCTCTGAACGCTTCCCCTGCTCTGCCAACCATAGCCTTTTGTTCCTTTCCCTTATACTTTTCTTGCACGTTTCGCTGAAGGTGGACAAGACAAATACCATGGTGTGCACGTGGGTACCATTTCTCTTTCGCTGCAAATATAGCTGCGCATATATCTGATATAATACTAAATCACAACCATCTTCAACAATAGTAGATAACCTTTCAAAAAACCATGTCCAAGATTCTGTGTTCTCGATTTCCACTACTGCGTAAGCAATGGGGAATACACTGCTGTTAGCATCTTGTCCGCTGGCACTTAGCAAACAACCTTTGTACTTCCCAAACATGTGGGTGCCGTCCACCACAAGGACCTTCCGCAGGTGCTTCCACCCATCTATCCATGCTTTCAGGGACATGAATGCATACTTGAACCTTGTTTTTCCTTCTTTATCGATTTCGGTTTTAATATCGGTGATTGTTCCAGGATTTGCAAGCTTCAGTACTTCCATGTACTGTGGTAGCATTTTGTAAGACATCTCCTCTGTTCCTTGCGCGGACACAATCGCTAGTTCTTTAATTTTCCAAGCTTTCCAGTATAAGCATATATATTTGAATTCCGTTCGCAATATTTCCGGAAGTTCCATAGCACGCGGTCCAGAGTAGAGTCTCTCGTATTTCGAGCGCAATAGAGCTGCAAGCACTTTCGCTTTACCATGTTTTTTATACTTTCCTCGAACATCGGATTGGCATACATGATTAAGAATTGCCTTCTTGACCAGATAAGTTGGAGAATCACCGAGTTGCACTGCCAATACTCTCCAGTTGCATTCTGTATCGTAACATTTGGCCGTGATTCGGCATTTACAATGCATCAGCTTAAAAGTGCACACCTTCGCAATCGCATAGATGGCCAACGTCAACTTGCACTCCGCTTTGTCTTTAAACATCCTCCCAACGTATATGTCAGAGTCCTCCTTGTTAAAGTCGATGTCCAGAGGCTGGCAGCTGCTTCCATCCATTTCATTATACACAGCATCTACATCATTATATCTATACATTTCTGCTACTTGTATGCCTTTCATGAATGCTTCTCCACCCTGAACTTGTGTAGTTTTGGTGACAGGAGGATCAGCAAACACATCTTCGTCATCTTGTTGGAATGCGGTTGACGGGGGAATAGGAGGGCCAATATATCATCATCATCAGCTTCAGTCACCCGGGTGTGTTGGTTTTTCGGTTTAGGTGGCGTGACAAGAACAGCATCAACCCCTTCCTCGGTCGACGGGGGAATAGGAAGGTCAACAAAATCATCATCATCAGCTTCAATCACCCGGGTGTGTTGGTTTTTCGGTTTAGGTGGCGTGACAAGAAAAACATCAATGCCTTCCTCGGTCGACAAGGGGATAGGAGGGTCAACAAAATCATCATCATCAGCTTCAGTCACCCGGGTGTGTTGGTTTTTCGGTTTAGGTGGCTTGACAAGAACAACATCAACGCCTTCCTCGGTCGACGGGGGGATAGGAGGGTCAAAAAATTATCATCATCAGCTTCAGTCACCCGGGTGTGTTGGTTTTTCGGTTTAGGTGGCGTGACAAGAACAACATCAACGCCTTCCTCGCTCTATGTTCCTTGGGTGTACGAACAACAACGATCTCTAGAGGATGATATATAATCGCATTTTGCATCGGTAAAAGCCGTTGAACGTCTCCGCCTGGAATCCTTTTTGTTTGATTTAGACCCACCTGGACTTGATCTTGCACCCCTATCAGACGCTGATTTTCCACACCGTGGTCTCTGCCACCAATACCGCCAGAACGACGATAACTGTTACCACCTAACTGTCCACCATTATTTCCTTTACCTGGACCTCAAAATCGTCATTGTCGTCCGTCACGCAATCGTTTCGTACGTAATCATGCCAGACATTATAGTCATAATCGGTATCATCCCCTTCATCTTCTGCCGAAACATCTTCCATGTTTCCTCCAGCGTCCACCGCCATATCTCCAGAGGATGCTACTATGTTAGCATCCCTATTGTTTCCATTGTCCACTGCCATATTTTCTAGGCATAATCTTCCTGTACCTTGTTCGCTACAGATTTGTTGAGGGTGATTATCTGACGCCGTATTATCTTGATTAGCCCCACTCCCAACCCCACTGCCATCCATGTTTCTCCAGCGTCCTCCGCCATATCTCCAGAGGATGCTACTATGTTAGCTTCCCTATTGTTTCCATTGTCCACTGCCATATTTTCTAACCATAGCCTTCCCGTATCTTGTTCGCTACATGTTTTTTGAGCCAGATTATCTGACGCCGTATTATCTTCATTAGCCCTGCAGCCTCTGTACCCACCAGGGGCCAAGAACTGAGCTTCCCCACCAGACTGAGAGTTTTGTTTGTAACATGCTTTAATTGTTTCGACTTGCATCAAAAAAGCTTCTTCTTCATCTTCATCAGGAGCTCTGCCAGGTGCATTCATTTGAGACGTAATTACTCGTTCGGACCTTATAAATGTCATTTCTCTTGCAACACACTCTCTG
Source organism: Brassica nigra (assembly GCA_016432835.1). Taxonomy (NCBI): domain Eukaryota; kingdom Viridiplantae; phylum Streptophyta; class Magnoliopsida; order Brassicales; family Brassicaceae; genus Brassica; species Brassica nigra. The sequence goes on from CM028242.1 coordinate 51,388,006, forward strand.
AATGTGACGAAGAAATTAACTGACTTGTGTGCCCAGTGGAGAGCCTTGAAAATCCTAAAATCTTTGTCGGTTGCTATCTCCACGGGAGCAGCCGCTGTACCCACCATTTCACTCTCTCCATCATTAAGCCAATAGCACATTTCGGCAGAGACTTCCCTTCCCGACAGCCCATATTCAGCAAAAAGACTAACTTTTAGGCCATCAGTGCTTCTAATTCTGGAGGAATCGACTGCTCTACCCATTCTATCATTATCTATCTTGAAATCCCAAACTCCATTGTCATACATTATCCACCTCCCAGCCATAACGACAATGCAAGAATTACAGAGACCTACAGTCCAAGAAAAAGTTCCCGTTAGGGTCATCTGCAAATAGAGGAAGCACACATTTATAAAAAAAAATACTGAAGCTTAGAAATCAAACATTGTACCTTCGCCGGTGTTGGAACTGATTTCCTTCCCTTTACCAACACTACTTGAGCCGACGCTCCGACCTCCAATAATTGTTTCAATCATTTTCTGTTAGGGTGGATGCACATCGACGGCCTCAGACGAGCAAGATATTTTCTTCTATTAGGGTTCTTCTTTTTGTTGTCCACCAGTTCTAACTTAGTCTCACCATTACAAGTAAGCACACCCACAAATTAGTTTATTAATATTATCACAAATATCAGAAACATTTAACTGGCGGGAAAAGATAAGGTGAAAGGACAAATTATTACCTTTAACTTTTTAAGCCGGTCACCGTAAAAATAAGTTAAAAAAATGCAGCCGGTCGCTCGCACGTGGAAAACATTCACGTCTCGTGGGTCGCCATATCTGTGGGTCGTTTCTAGTGGGTCGATTTCATAAGTTTCATGGGTCACTCGCGGGAAGTTAATGGGTCAAAAGGTCGAAATGGGCATCGATTTTCTTCTCTCCCTACTAGGTGCCCATTCCCCCAATAAAAACTTGGCCCGACCCATTTCGCCATTTAAGAACTTCACGCGACCCATTGAAACAACGAACCCTTTGTAAACCTAAAGACTAATCATATGAGGCCTTGTATCCGGGTACGTATGGACGATTGATTCCATTCAAATCGCAGTTAGGTAGACAGTCTTAACTTTGTTAAAGCTTTAAGAAAAAAAAATGTCATGTAAAACACGTTGTCATACATGCAAGATTCTAAACTCACAAAGAATTGCCCCCACCTTTAATTTTTCCAGGCGTTGCTGATAAATAGAATTTCGAATCGAACATTAGATTAAACCTCTAAAGAATTAAAGATGTTCTAAACCTTCAAAATTGAAACACTGTATGAATGGAAGAGCATCGACGTGCAATATATGAGATAGTGAGAATACGGTGAACCAAAATGTATTTCAAAATTATTAAAACAATCAGACTGATCAGGACTAGAAAATTTATAAAAACAGGAAATGTTTTATAGCCAAAAGTAGTCGTGTTTGTACTAATAGTGGTGTAATTAACTTATATATATATATACTTTTTTATCGAATTTTAGCTGTTATATATAATATCGTCATAGTGGTTTGAATCGATATCGCAATAATGGATCATTATATATTTATGTTAGAGCTTTTATTAGGTTTTCAGTGTAATACATGCTAATAGCATCACCATCGTTGCGTATGTAATATGTACGTATGATAATATGTAATCAACTTTATATCAAACATATGTGGGTCTACCAAAAAAATCATTTTTCATATATGATTTGTCTTTATAATATCAAACAAATGTGCATGGGTCTACCATATATTTAATATTTTTTGCGGGAAAGAAAGCTCTAATATTATCTATCTCTTACAAATGTGGGGGGAAAGAAAGAAATAGTTAATATTTTTTGAGTTATTCTTAGTATTTTAAAAGAGATCTGCGATATGACTAATATTATCTATCTCTTCAACCAACCCCAAAAAATATGAGGTATTCTTAGGTTCTCCCCCTAGAATAAACATATAGGTTTACCAATCAATATTATTTTGTTCTTTTATATTCAATATCTTTTTAAAAAGAATTCTAAATATTGTCAAGTTATTTTATGTTTTTAAAATAAATAAAAAAGGTAAAAATAGCTACAAGAAAAAAAAATTTTTTTTTAATATTTTCAATACAGTCAGCAAAACACTAAACCATGAATCCTAAACTCTAAACTATTGGGTAAATTTTAAACCTTTGTATAAATCCTAAATTCTAAATCAAAAATACTAAACACTAAATCTTAAAAACACTAAACCCTTTAATCCTGACCCCGAAATCCTTGGATCTGTGTTTAATGTTTTTAAAATTTAGTGTTAGTATTTTTTATCTAGGGTTTATGATTTATCAAAGAGTTTATGGTTTATCCAAAGGTTTATTGTTTATAATTTAGAGTTTATAACGGCATTAAAAATATTTAAAAATATTTCTTTTCAGTAAATACTACAATTTTTTATTTATTTTTACCTTTGTATTTTAAAAACATAACTAGACTTTGATCCGCGCATCCGTGCAGAGTTTATTTTTTTCAAAAATATGTTTCTATTTGTTTTTCATATCACTATAATATATCATATATGTGTCATCGTATACATAATTTTATTTTATACGTACCATCATATAAGTAATTATATAATTAATAGGAATTTATATCGAATGTTTAAGATTCTATAACATTTTTGCTTGATCATTGTGGTCATATTTGTGTGTTTATCTTATAGCTCTGTCTGAAATTCCTTTAAAGATTTCCAGCTTAATAATCATGCAGCGATCTAAGGAACATATATTATCCTTGCTATCCATGTTTATTTTTTAACTTAGTTCTGTATAAAGTTTGAAAATAATGTTTGTGTTTTTTTGGTTCGACAGGTTTAAAACGTTTTGGAGAACGAAGACCACAATACAGATCACAAATTTATACAACGCAGATCATGACAAACTGGAACCAAAAACGGTTAGTAATTTCCATGATTCGACTATTTGTACATCACAATAGTTGTAGGTTAACTGGTTGTCATGATTATTCGCAATAGACATTTTTATTGATTAAAAATATGATTTAAACGAAAAGTAGTGAAAAACAAAGCGAAATTCATTTAAAAAAAAACTGAAAATTCCAGAATCAACATGAAACAAAACCAAAACAACAAACTCGGTATATGTAACGTAACCCTCACATTACTAATCTTCCTTTGTCTTCTCCATTATGATTTTCTTAGCACATAACTTCTTAGATGTACAATTCATGTCCTTATGATCAGCATCTCCTTCCTTACGCTTAGAAGGTGTTGAAAAATTTTCAGATGAACTCTCTTTGTTATGATCAATCAAAGGAACCTAAGATGTACAATTCATGTCCTTATGATCAGCATCTCCTTCCTTACGCTTAGAAGGTGTTAGAAAAATTTTCAGATGAACTCTCTTTGTTATGATCAATCAAAGGAACCTAAGAACGGAAATTTTTTTAGGTCAATTCAATCTCATTCAAATATCAGTGCGGTTATAAAATAACAAACTTGACACTTTGCAAGTATTCACAGAGGATTTGGTGACAATGGAATTGCCTGTGATGACTATCTTGTATTTATGGCTGGTTGGTCTGTATATCCCAGTAGCTGGGTTTACTGAGAAATTTTCGAGGTACTCCATTGACCGACCTGCAAATTCTTAACACGAGCAAGGCAGAGACTCTTACAGGTACACGAGCAAGGAAGTAGCTCTTACAGGTACAATGTATCTCGAATCCCTACAATAACAAATAATCATACATTGGTTTAGTCGTTGGCATTATTAAGTTCTAGAAAACAAATAGCTTTAAAAGAAAGACATACCATCTTATCTTCGAGTATGAACTCGAAAGTCTCTTCTCAAGAATAGTTTGAGTGTTGTGTCCACGAATGAAGAACTTTGACTTCAATCTTCCAAGTATTCTTATATGGTTTGAGATTGTTCAACAAAGTGATTTCGTTGTTTGTAACCATAGTCATAATAATCTATGTTTTACTGTGAGGTGTGGAGGAATGTAGGTTATATAGGGAGGTGACTAATCTAGGTTATAAGGAGTGATTGCGTGCAAAGATATTCTGCGGATATTCTGAACTTCAAATTATTAAGGTATAGCATATATTTTGCAAAATATTTTGGATTGTAAAATCTTGTTTGTTATATTGTTTTCGCTTATTTAGGTAACTAATTATGAAGGCATTGACGACTTTTAAGGAGATTGGGAAGCAATAAATAGAGTTTGAAAATATATGGTCGCAGAAATAAAAGACAGGGAAGAAAGTTTAGTTTAGAAAATTACAGTAATAATATATTGCAAAGACTGCAACAGAGAATCCAGCCAATTCCGTCTACCATATTTTTTCCAAACTCTATATTATTAAGATCTTTTCAGGAATAAAGTAATATTCTGTTACTTTAATTGTTTGATTAATTTAACGATTTGGTTAGCCGATAAACGGGCTAAAGTAAACTGTTAGTTTTTGTGAATAATTGATTTTGATTTTGGTTAAAAGCTTATGTTACTGAAGTTACTAAAGGGACACTAATAATCTTTGTTTCCAAACAGTTTTAATTAAGTCTACTATGTATGATTCTTGTTAAACTTTTTTTTGGTCATCTTTATATGCAATTATATTTTATTTTAATTTTACGTGTTATATATGTTATTGTTTCGCCATGTGATGTATTCTCTGTATAGTTACTTATTATTGGAATTCACCGAAGGGGCCATTTAATTGCGTTTTTATAAGTGGGGGATGTGTCATATATTACTGAAAATATAATTTTTCTTACTCAAACCAAAATAAATATTACACAATTAAATTTTCTGTTTTTTAAATGAAAAAGAAGAAATGTTGTTTTTTAACAATACCTTTGTTGGATTGTCGTTAATAATTTTTATTAAGTAAATAATAATCACAATCTCAACAAAAACTAATTATAAATATGAATTGGGCATTGTGAATAAAAATTTTCGTTGGACCTCATAGTTATAGAGTTAAAAAAAACCATTAGGGTTGCTGTTACTTTTTTCCGGGAACAAACCAACAGTTTTTTGTGACCGACGAAAAAAACTTGTTTCTTCTCTCAAAATAATGAGATCATTCGGCATCTTCGAACAAAGAGACCTCGTTCCAAATCACATCTGAAAATGAATGCAGATCGTTATTGAAAAACGGCATCATATAAAGGTTTGAACCACTATAATTCTTTTTCCAATCGATCTATGTATTTTGTGCTCTTTACGTTTAGTTTTTTTGGTATTAGATTCTGATAGTTCTTGATCTAAATCATGCACAACAGGAACACCGCTCAAGCAAAGAAACTAACAATAGAAGCTCTATTGATAAAAACCCAGCTCCATAGAAGAAAAAAAAATTGTCATGTAAAACACGTTGCCATACATGCAAGGTTCTAAACTCACAAAGAATTGCCCCCACCTTTAATTTTTCCAGGCGTTGCAGATAAATAGAATTTTGAATCGAACATTAGATTAAACCTCCAAAGAATTTGAGATGTTCTAAACCTTCAAAATTGAAACACTATATGAATGGAAGAGCATCGACGTGCAATATATGAGATACTGAGAATACGGTGAACCAAAATGTATTTCAAAATTATTAAAACAATCAGACTGATCAGGACTAGAAAATTTATAAAAACAAGGAAATGTTTTATAGCCAAAAGCCCAAAAGTAGTCGTGTTTGTACTAATAGTGGTGTTATTTGTTGTGAAAGTAATAACTTGTATTCGTTCATATCGACCAATAGGTCTATTTATACATGATATAGAGATCGTCATACATTAATATAAACCTAAGCCCATTACATAAGATAATAAGATAAAGGCCCAGTCCAATGGTTAATGTCTTCTATGCGGCTGGTCTTGTCCGGAAGGTCTGGTCGATGAGCCTAATAGACGGGATGGTTAATGGACATCCATAAACATGATATTCATAATACTCCCCCTTGGATGCCATAACCATTTTCGGGCTTGTAGTGTGCTTAATGTTGCCTCATTAAAACCTTACTAGGAAAACCCAATTGGGACAAAACCATAGTGAAGGAAAAAGAGTACAACACACACTACTCCCCCTGGTTAGGACCTCAGTAAAGGTCTTGAAGCCTGCGTATGTAAATCTGGTGCACAAGCTTCCTGAAAGTCTTGGTTGGTAGATCTTTGGTGAAGAGGTCGGCTGGATTCTCTTGAATGAACTGGTAGCTTCTTGAACGTCTTTATGCCTTCTGGAACTCCACCGAGACGTGGTCAGGATGTACATCTTGGTTGCTTGTCACTCTATGTCCTAGTCGGACTGTTGGTACTTAACCAGTACTCGAATGAACCTTTAGTCTACGATTAAACTATACTCGCAGGTCCTCTTATATCCCACGGATCTTCTAGTCATATGGTCTTGCCATAACATGGACACTTATATATATTGAGTCATCGACCCAAACACATACGAACCATTTGGCTCCTTATGGACGTGCCTTTCCATTTAGGTATACATCACCAGTATGTGCTAATGGCTTATCCATTATGATCGATTTTCTTTATCTGGTCGATCCATGTTGAGTTATAGACCTTGTCCATACTTGTATGTCCCATGATCTTTCTTTATGTATCAGTATGTCTTTCCATGGACCATATAATTCCTTTGGTTAGATACATTATGTCATAGACCTCGATCAAACTTATGTTTGTTTGTCTCACATGAACGGTTAGGTCGGGACAAGGCCGAGATGATTAAGACAGAACATGGCCGGGTATGGCCATGGTCGATATGGACCTTTTGGTCGTGAACCTTAAGGGTTCATTCTTTTCTTTCTCTGACCATATCACATTCTATTCTTGGTATATTGGATTATAGACCTAAATACATATACATGGCTATGATCTCTATTATAGATCATTGTAGTCCCATCATAGCCTGTCCAAGAATCAGTCAAACTTAATCATTCTTTTCTTAACACAAGGGATTTCTTTCATAATATATGGACTGATCGTTCTATTATAGAACTCCTTTTACTAAGTATCACATGTATGCAGCTGCTCTTTGATACAATCCATGAACAGCTCAGGAACGACACTGTTCTATGAGAACTTCTTTCTCATCTTTCAGATCTCTTATCTCTTTGATATCTTAGCTCTAAGCTCTTAGCTCTTAAGTCTTAGGTCTTAGGTCTTAGGTCTTAGGTCTTAGGTCTTAGGTCTTAGGTCTTAGGTCTTAGGTCTTAGGTACCTTTATATCCAGGGATCTATGTACTGCTTACTACATCTTTATGTGTCCAGACATTTTCTATGCTTTGCAGTAGCATCCACCACATAGGAATTCATTCCCTTGTAATATGTTCCCTAGTCTCTGTGGGTAACCTTGTGTAATCAAGTCATTCCTTGAATGCTTTTAAGTAGGGACATGGACGACCTCTTGTTTACATGGTCATGTCCTACATCTCACGGTTTGCTTTTCCTCACAAGACTCATTTGTCCACTGGTCAGATGGCGTTTCTCTTATATATATATATATGTGGCCAATACGCCCGTCTCTTATTCTTTAATTTAAATCCCACATCCCATTCTTTTCTTTATGAGTACTCTCACGTGGGTTCGTGATCCTCGCTTATATCTCTTATGCTCAAGTGCTTTCTCTTATACATCTCTATCACTTATGTGTATGTATGTGTGTATGTGTCGACACTTTATATCATGTTCCATCTCATCGCTTTCTCTCGCGTTCTATCGCGTTCCAGACATGTTTTAATCAATTTAGAGATTTCATTATCCAGGACCTTTGCTACCTTGTAACTTGGCGTCCCAAGCTACATGATTTGGTACCTTAGATGTTCAGCTGGCCAGCCTTGTCTCTATGTCTGGTCTGGTTTCCTTTAGTGAACCCGGATCTATCATTATGAGCACCTTTTCTCTTTCTATCCGAGGTTCCTTATATATGGAACATACTGGTCTATCTTGTATAGACTCTTTAGCAACTTGATTATGTCTCTACTAGGACATTTATTTCGTGGTGGTAAGCTGGTATGACTTAAGTCATTCATTTATTTTGGGTCTAATCTGTCTGGATATCATCTTGTATGATTTCTGTCTTTGTATGGACGTCCAGTATCATGTTATCTGGTCCGAGGATCTTGCCAAGACAAGGACGGTTAATACCAATCCATTTCTCTTATCACATTTACTCTTTACCAGCTTATAGCTTTCTCCTTTTAATGTTGGATAGCCGGATTCATCTTGTATGTAATCCGTGTAACTTGGCCACAATCTGATCACCCATGTTTGGCTCATGGTCTCTTAGAATTCGTGGGAGAAAGACATATTCTTTATCCAACATATATTCCCAATCTCATCTCATCTTGTATGAGGTTCCATCCTAAACGGCACATATGTTTGTGGTGGTCTATTCATAATCTCTTAGGATGGTGTCTGGATCATGACCCTTTATCATACTTAAATGGGAATATCTATGCTTATTTTATATGGCCTGATGCATCTTGTCTTTTATACATGTAGAACTTGTGATGTCCCCAAGTTTATAGACTCTTAAAGTCTGAACCTTATAGGTTATGTCCAGTTCGGCCAAGTTCTTAAGCCTTATGGGTTATGGCCTGATCGGCCAGGCTATCACGTTTATTTGGCCATCATGTTCGGAATTTTATAGTATGGTCATGGACCACACAGGAGTGTATTCTCCCCCTCATGAACATGCTATAAATTCTTTTGTGTAGGGACACTTAAACCATTATGCCATTTCGTGATACTTGGGACAATTAAGTCTCATGAGTTTTCCTTGTGTACATGTTTCACAACGTGAGATTCTATGGGACAACTCTTTGTGCCTTTGTAATATCAAACTTTGCATCAAGTTTGGACCAGGATGGCTAATCCGGTCATGCCATAAAGTGTTTAATTTCGTTGGTCAACCAATCTGGTTACCTAGGCCCTTGTTCCTTATTATAATGATCCTTGGCATAGTCTAGATCAGTAGGGAGTATAGTCTTGACCTCTTATATATATGCCTTAGGCGATTTTCTTATAGTCCAAAAGGAAATTTTTTTTTCTTTGCCCATTGGTCCAATGTGGAAACAATTCATACATAAGTCTTTATGACTCAATGGGTCTTTATTTGGGTGAATCAAATCGTGCCCCTTAGGCAATGCCTTTGGCTGTGGGTTTATATTGGACTATAGACACATAAACACTCGTTTGGTGTTCTCTAACATGCGTGCATTTAGGGCAATAATGTACTTGGCCTTTAGGCGCCAATGTGCTTAGCTTTTGCCACAGCCCTTTAGGCTATTCTGTACTGGTCGTAGGCTCTTATCTTACTGGTCATACCCGCATCATTTGCCTTATATATTGATATTTTGATCATCTCGCTTTGGACATAATTCATGTCCTCTTTATCATCTCCATCATATCCAACATTTTAAACCATATGGGCTTCCGGGTTCTTTTCAAACTCTCAAGATAAAGCTCACATAAGTGCTTTGGAGTCGGGAAATTCTTTGCCCAGTGATTACCCATACCACATCTATAGCACAAATCAGATTTGATTTTAGGTTTAAAAGGACACACTTTGGCCCCGTCCTCGACCACAGCCAAAACCGGGTGAGTTCCCGCGGCCTCGTCCTCGCCCTTGTGCCTTTAAACGTGCCATGACCTCGTCCCTAAACCTTCCCACGGTTATTTGTAGGTTGGTTATTGTGTTTGGACGAGATTTCTTTCCCTTTTTAGGCACCATGGCTGGTTTCGGGTAATGGTTCTGTTCCAGGAGGTCTCATCTCACTGTTCTTTAATAGCAATTCATTATTAGCCTCAGCCAATAATAAACAGGAGATCAAATCAGTATAAGTGGTGAAACCTCTTTCTCAATTACTACTTCACCACAAAGTTTCACTATTTTTTTTTAAATAATGTTGAGTTATATTCATCCACAGACCTATAGTCTTTGGAATCTCAGATTCTTCCACTTAAATGTAGCCTTTGGTAGTAACACCGTTTTATGGTGATCATATCTCCGCTGTAAAGCGGTCCAAAGGTCTAGTGGATTTTCCATTTTTGAGATACTGATTCTTTACACTCTCATTGAGATGAAGATTTCTTTCAACCACTGGAATTGTTGTCTTTAGGATTCATGCAATCAATTTAGGTAATCAATGCATATGGTTTCTTTCAACCAAGCCAATTTTATTATGGAGATCAAATAGTCAATGCATATGGTTTCTTTCAACAAATTGTGAGTTATAAGGCTACACGACCACTAATATGCAAACAAGGTCATTCGGCCACAAGGCCATTCGGCCACTAGGCCAATCGGCCACAAGGCCACTCGGTCATAATGCAAAACAAGGCCATACAGCCATAATAGGAACAAGGCCATTCGGCCACTATATAATCAAGGCCTTTAGTGATTTCATATCACAAGTGAATCAAACAATCTAGATCCAAATCAGATTTATAAATCAAACAATCTATATAGTATGCTGGTCGATTTATTTAAATAAGGTGAATGCAATTCAAATTCAATCAACCATATGATATGCAAAAAATTCTATTAATTCAATCAATCTTATGTTCAATGATGATCATATTTAAATGTCAAGATATATTAGGGTTTTCAAGGCCCCATGATCGATTTCAAGTACATGGTTCTTAATAGTATCATTTAACCAAACTCAATGTTTTAATTAACCTTTATCAATCTTTAACGCCGAATTCAAAACTTTCATGCTATCAATCTTGTAAACAATTAGGTTTGATCTTAAAAAGGTTTCAAGGCCTTAAGATTTATATTCTCAGATTTAATTAACAATCAAACTAGCAATCTTAATTCTCAAGCAATCAATCAAACAAGCAAGCATGAATAATATCAATGAAATCCGAAAATAACTTCTAGGGTTTATAGGGTTACGATTCCAAACATAGGGTTTTAGTTTCTCAGATGATGATCAATCAAACAAAACAATTTAAAAAAAATTAAATGAATCGATTTCAGGCTGAGAAGTTATGAGAGATCAAGTTCTAGGGTTTATCCGATTTTAGGGTTTATCAAGAACAAATCAATCTATTGAATCTTATAGTTTTGTTTCTATGTTCTCAGATTAATGTTTATACCTTTATCTTGCAGATATGAAGAACCGGACCACCAGAGATGGAGAGAAGACCGCGAACGGATCAGGTACTCGCCGGGCTTCTTATCGGCTAGGGTTTCAAAGTCAAGACGGCGGCGCGTACTGATGCTGAGCGTGCAGGCGTCGAAGATTGGACCGTCAAACTTTTTGCGCTGATGGATTTGTCTCGTCGAGAGCTTCAAATTGATATGTGGATCGTCGTCTAGGCCCTTACGGTTTGAGAGAACGATTGATTTGAAGTTTGCGCCGGAATTAGGGTTTTAGAGCAATTGGCGGCGCGTATTGAAACGAAGCGTGAGGGAACGTCTGAGATCGGATCGATGTGAGGTTTTCAGCGCTGGATTCTTCTCGTCGAGAACTTCAAATTGATAGGTTGATCGTCGTCTGAGTCCGTATGGTTTGAGAGGAACGGGTCGTTGAATTATAGCTGAATTTTAGGGTTAGGGTTTCCAAAGTAAAATCGGCGGCGGGTATTGATCCTGCGCCTGATGGCGCGTCTGTGCTCTGATCGGAAATACGTTTGTGAAGACTTGTTCGTCTCGTTAAGAACTTCAAGTGGATAGCTTGATCGCCTTCTGGTTCCACACGGTTTGAGAGAAACGGCCGTTTGAAGTTGCGTCCGGAATTAGGTTTTTGTGGCTGCGGATTTTAGTTAGGGTTTAGAGTTCTTATCGTGCTGATAACGTGTTGTGAAAGTAATAACTTGTATTCATTCATATCGACCAATAGGTCTATTTATACATGATATAGAGACCGTCATACATTAATATAAACTTAAGCCCATTACATAAGATAATAAGATAAAGGCCCAGCCCAATGGTTAATGTCTTCTAGGCGGCTGGTCTTGTCTGGATGGTCTGGTCGATGAGCCTGGTAGACGGGATGGTTAATGGACATTCATAAACATGATATTGATAACATTATTAACTTATATATATATATTAACTTATATATATATATATATTTTTTCGAATTTTAACTGTTATATATAATATCGTCATAGTGGTTTGAATCGATGTCCCAATAATGGATCATTATATATTTATGTTAGAGATTTTATTAGGTTTTCAGTGTAATACATGCCATTAGCATGTCATCTTGTTCGCATTGAACCATGCTTGACATTCACTTTCTGCAGGGATCCCTATCAATTCTTCGAAATAGTTTATCATTCCGAGCCTTCCAGATATACCAAATTATCCAGGAACAAGGATCCCTATCTAATTCTGACTCAATGATGTTAATTATTATGTAACTAAATTTGCTCTTATATATTGTGGAATTAGATAACAATGTTCTTCATGTGTCTTGTTCTTCAAAGTTTATAGATATAATGTTTCATGTTTTTATATGTTACGTACTTTATCATCAGTTTTTCTTTTTTGGTGTAAACTTTATCATCAATTTTTAATCAATCAATGTATTTTTGCAACGTTTGATACACAAAAGTACTTAACTTCAAGTAATCAAACAGAAAAATACTAATGATATGAGAAGAATTTTTCAAATTTTCAAATTGTGGAATTGGGTTTCCCCCCCCCCCCCTAAACACACTAACCCTACTTATTTTCCCCCAAACTATCAAGCTCTTTATAAATCCACCCAAACATATACTTTCTCTTGATAATCCCCCCAAAATTTTTTAATCCCCCTCTCTAATTAAACTTATGAATCGTGATTAATAAATCAGAAGTCGCGTTTAGAAATAGTGATTGCCCAATTTAAAATAACCCAACCCGACATTTTAAAAAAAAACGACCCATATTTTATAATTTATCAATCTTAAATCAAATTTTGGCTTAGGGTTTTTTTCTTTTTTTTCACGACAAACAGAAATAACGTGAGAGAGAGAGAGAGAGAGAGAGAGAGAGAGAGAGAAATAGTATTAGGATTACGGGATATTTGGGGTCTTTTGTTCTCTTTTTTATTATTTTTAAAAATTTCTTTTGCCTTTCTAAAACCTTTTATTTGTACATTTCTCATTAAAATTTTTAAAATTTGTTTTAATTTGTGTTTAATTTGATTAATGAAGGGTTAGTTTTGGGATTATGAAAATATTATATTATAGGGACAACTTAGTGATGGTATTATACTAAGGGGATAATCATGCTGTTTTTGTTGTTGTTCGGTTTTAACAATTTTCCCTTAAAGTTATTATTTTCTATGTATTTATATCTGGATTTAACTATGACCTAATGAAATCCTAATTTAAATTTCATTTTTAATCGATAAATATTTGTAAAATGTAATATTTTCATGATTTAATATTTTTCTATAGAAAATTTATAATTTTCATCTTTCAGTAGTTTTTATGTTTATTAGATTGATAAATTTTTTGGAACATTTATATATTTTCAATTACAATGTTATTTCCTTAATTTTTACATAGATTGTTTTGGTAATGTTAAGAATGTAACGTATAGACCTTACAATTATTAAAAATATTGAGATAATTTTTTTACTTTTAACATTTTTAATACAATTTTAAAGTTGTGTAAACCAAATTTTTGAGTTGTAAAAAAAAATTGTTGCTATAATTTAAAGAGGTTGTCTTGGAGTATGCTTTGAGCAAGAGAAGAAACATTAAGCAATATAGGTGGGATAAGACAAAAGTCTCATATGTGTGTGGCATTGGTGGGAAGTGTAAATGGCGGATTTATTGCTCCTATGATATTGAAAGTCAGAAATGGTTGTTGAAGACGAAGTACAGGTATCATAGCTGCACTCTGGATGGGAAATGCAAGCTGTTGAAAAGTCCGGTGATTGCAAGACTGTTTTTGGATAAGCTGAGACAGAAAGCAGATTTAATGCCTGAGGAGATTCAACAGATTATAAAGGAGAAGTGAAAAATTGTCAGTACACGGAATCAGTGCCAAAGAGGCAGACTTTTAGCTCTGAAATGGCTTGAGAAAGAGTATGAGGAGCAATTTGCTCATCTTCGAGGATACGCACAGGAGATCATGGTGACAAATCCGGGTTCCACGGCCATTGTAGACACATACAAAAACAAATCAGGGGAAGATGTTTTCAACGGTTTTTATGTCTGCTTTGGGGTTCTTCGGGACACTTGGAGAGGATATTGTAGGCCAATAATCGGACTTGATGGTACTTTCTTGAAGAGAGCTGTGAAAGGGGTGTTGCTAACTGCTGTTGGACATGATGCCAACAATCAAATCTACCCGATTGCTTGGGCCGTTGTTCAATCTGAGACAACTGATAGTTGGTTATGGTTTATTAAGAAAATAAAACATGACTTAGTTCTGCAAGATGGGAATAGGTTTGTCATCATTTCAGATAGATCAAAGGGTCTGAAAAGTGCCATGGAGTCAGAGTTACCGAATGCTGAGCATAGAAAGTGTGTGAAACACATTGTGGAAAATGTGAAGAAGAATCATGCCAAGAAAGACTTGCTGAAACCGAGGATATGGGATATTGCTCGGAGCTATACGAAGTCAGAATTTGACTACAATGTCAGGAAGTTACAAGCATATGATTTGGCCTTGTACAATGATGTTATGAAGGAGCTGCCGGAAACTTGGTCTCGACCTTTTTACAAGCTTGGAAGCTGCTGTGAAGACGTTGACAACAATGCAACAGAGTCCTTTAACTCCATTATCACAAAAGCTAGAGCTAAATCAATGGTCCCAATGCTTGAGATGATAAGGAGGCAAGCAATGGAACGCATCGCCAAAAGACACATTGAATCAATGAGGCATGAGGGGGTTTGTTCTAAGTATGTAGCTAAACTGCTTGCAGAGGAGAAGAAGATCGCAGATGAATGCGTGACGATACCTGCAATTCGTGGTGTCTTTGAGGTCTCTGTAGACAACGATGGACACAATGTCAACACAACGATAGACATTACGTTTCAACGTTTGTGGCTTTTGTTTTGTGACTTTTTCTTTGACTTTTTATTTTGTTGTTCTTTGACGTTATATTAGTTTCAACGTTCGTGATGTTATATCTCGTCGTAGTACTCCACTTTTCATTGTGAGATTCTGTTTTCACTGAGTTGTATTTGTATCACACATGGATTACAAGACAGTATGAGTCATTGTAACAAGTCAAATTCATATTTTAAACTCAAGCATAACCAAGCATAAAGAACATAATGTTCGTTTTCTCTCTCTTTCTTTCTCTCTCTCTCTCTCTCTCTCTCTCTCTCTCTCTCTCTCTCTCTCTCTCTCTCTCTCTCTCTCTCTCTCTCTCTCTCTCTCTCTCTCTCTCTCTCTCTCTCCCTCGTCGTATTCTTTAAAATTTTCAAAACCAAACATAATGTTCGTTGCTTCTTTTTTCTTTGATCCTTCTGCTGAGGTAAACCAACAAAAGACACCTCTACTTTTGTTTCTTTAAAACCCCACTTACACACAACGTGTGGTTTCTTTGTTAAACTCGGGACAATGGGCTTGGTGGAGAAGTAGGACTTGTTTCTGTTTCGGTCATGAGCACTGAGCAGTAGGATGGTTATGTATGATTTGTTTCTCTTTCAGACTCATATAAGCAATGTTTAATGGTGTCTACTGCTAGTTTTCAGACTCATAACAGAAAGAAAAAAAACAAAAACATTGTATTCTTTAAAATTCTAAGCATAAACATGCAAAACCAAACATAATTTTCGATTCTAACAAGCAAACTCACGTTCGAACCTTAACATCACAAATCCACATTAAGAAGATGACAATTTTCGAACTCAATACATAATATCTCAATTAGCAGACCCCTTTCCAAAAAACCATTGTTCTCTGTCACGAAGAAGATGAAGTTGAGCTGCTCATGATCAATGGAGAAGTCTGTCACTCTCTCTGCTAGTTTTTTTTTTCTTCGAAAAACACGTTCTCTGCTAGTTCTCTCTCTGTTTTCCGTCTCTCTCTCTCCTCTGGTCTTCTTCTCTCTCTCTCTCCTCTGTTCTTCGTCACTCTTCTCTTCGTCTCTGTTTCTTCTCTGTTTTCGGTCGTCTCGCTCTCTGTTCATGGTCATCGTCTCTCTCTCTGTTTCTGGCCGTCGTCTATCTCTGTTCCTGGTCGTTGTCTCTCTCTGTTCCTGGTCGTCGTGGTCTCTCTTTCTCTGTTCCTGGTCGTCGTCGTCTCTCTCTCTGTTCCTGCTCGTTGTTGTCTCTCTCTCTATGTTCCTGGTCGTCGTCTCTCTTCTCTCTCTTTCTCTGTTCTCTCTCTCTCTCTCTATCTCTCTGTTCTTGGTTGTCTTGTTTGTGTCGTAAGTGAAAAACACAGAATAAACCCTGAAAAAGCCCCCATTTGATTTTAAAATCTGGGTCGGGTTTCTTTTAGTGTCGGGTCGGATGTTTATAATTGGGCAATCACTATTTTTTAAACGCAATTTTTGTTTCACTAATCACGATTGAGAAGTTTAATTAGAGAGGGGGATTAAAAAAGTTTGGGGAGAGTTATCAAGAGAAAGTATATGTTTGGGTGGGTTTATAAAGAGTTTGATAGTTTGGGGTGGGGAATAAGTAGGGTTAGTGTGTTTAGGGAGGGGAATAGGCAGCCAACCTATAGTTTTTGTATAGTATTTAATAAATTTTAATAATATGAATATGGGTATTTCTGTAATTTTAAATTTACATTATTTTTCTTCTCTATTAAACCGTCTCGATCGCGTCCAAACACCACTCGTCGACGTCAGATTGACTCCATATCGCTCGCTCTCCTCCGCCTCAGTCTCTCCTCGACCTCCAGTGTGCTGCGTCGTCTCCTCCTTCGCGCCCTCAGCTCTCTCTCTCGTGCTATGTCTTCGCCTACGCCGTACTCAGCTCCTCAGATCGAAGGCTCAAAAACAATAATGGCCACGTTTCTGATAATTGCATATTTAGTCCTTATTTGTTTTATTTCTTTTCTTTTTGGCCCTAGAGTCTTATAACATACATATTTCTTCAATTTTTATCCAAACTCTTAAATTGTGTATTCTAACCCCTATTAATGAAAACATACACAATAAAGATATTTAAATGCATCCTAAAAAGATTAAAATGAAATAATAGGCAATATTAACTATAAATCATATATTCAACATTATAACATATACTTTACAGACCCTAAACACTATATACTATATCATAAATCATAAGCTAAACACTAAATTAAGTTTGCAAACATAAATATAAAACAGTGAACAATAAACTCTCAAAACTTAAATCAAACACTAAACCTAACACATTAAAAACTATACCCTAAACACTATATCATATTCTATACCATAATAAACCACTAAAATTATACATTTCCATATAGATTCTCACTATATATCCTCAGACCTACATCCTCTAAACCCTAAACCAAAACAAAAGTCCCCAAAACTAAAATACTAAAATTTAAACCCTTAACTTTAAACTCAAAACATCTAACTCTAATCCCAAGATACTAAACTCTAAACCCTAAACCTTAAACCTTAAACTCAAAACCAATAACTAAAAAACCCAAACCCTAAACTGAAAACCCTAAACCCTAAATCTTTAGCTCAAAACCCTAAATTGTTGATTCTAAACCGTATACCTATTTTATCCATATCTATCTCCCTTACCCATCAACGCTTATTTCTTTCGGTCGTAGTAACTGAGAGTTAAAGATTTAGTAAGTTAGTAGACTAAAATGATATAGAAAAAGTGGTAAAAGTTTATGATATATATATATATATATATATATATATATATATATATATATATATTTATATTAGATAATTTACTGAATTGTTGATTTATTTTAAATGATATAATTATAAAGTATATTTTAAATATATAATAATATGAAACTTTGAGCTAGACACATTTTGGTTCTCAAAATAGTTACAATCAGTTTTATATTTAGCCCTAAATCAAACATAATTTTACACTTAGTTTCTCACTACACATTAAATTTAAACCCTAAACCATATACCCAAAACATAAACCAAGTACTAAACTATATACAATATACCATAATTTTTATGTATATACTTAAAACCCCAAACCTAAACTCAAAACCTTATACCAAACACTAGTCCTAAACCTAACAATTAAACCATATACTCAAAAACTTAACACTAAAGCCTAGACCCTAAATTCAAAACCCAAAACTAAACCCTAAACACTAAACATCAAACACTTAACCATATACCATATATTGTAAACCCTAAGACTCATGCCATATACTCTAAAATCAAGCCTTGGAGCTTAAAATTTACACCCTAAATCTCAATTTACAACGGAGCGTATTCCTAGTGTACACCGGAGCATACACCTTATATCATAATGTATACATGACCGTACACCTAATGTACACATGAGTGTAAACTTAGTGTATAGATAGTGTACACCCTAAATCATATCCATTTATTTTGAACCTGATATAGTAGCATACTAGAACGTATACAATGTAACGTTGTCAGAGAGAATGTACACTGAGGTTTACACCGAGAAGTGTACACCCGCATTGTACACCGGAGGTGTACATACGATTGTGTACATCTGGGCGTGTACACCGTAGCGCACACTCCACTGCACATTGTAACTTTAATTTTGTTTAATTTATTTCAGATCAATTAAATCTAATTTCATTCGAGCTTAAAGTTGCAGTTTAATTAATTAATACTACTTTTCTATAGACACAGTCGATAAAATAATATGACACAATCGATAAAATAACTGAGATAAAATATTAAAATAACAATCGATAAAAATATGACACAATCGATAAAATAATTTTGGGTCAGTTCAAAATAAGACTCAATCGGCAAAATAGCCAGTACTGATTTGGACCAGTTAAAAATGAATTTATTGGCAAAATGGGTCGTTTTCAAGTTATCAGTTTGAGATTCGAGTCACAATATAATATTTAGTAAAATTGTCTAAAACCAAAATAAATATTCTATAGAACATATTTCATATACACGAAAAAATAATATGAAAATGGAATTTCAAAAACTTAACTAATATGAAATATTCTGTAGAACATATTTCATATTATTTTATCGATTGTGTCTATAGAAGAATATTATTAATTAATTAAACTTTAACTTTAAGCTTGAATGAAATTAGATTAAATTTAACTGAGATAAATAAAAAAAAATTAAAGTTACAATGTACACTAGAATGTTCGCTACGGTATACACGCCCAGATGTACACACTCGTATGTACATCTCCGGTGTACAGTTCGGGTGTACATTTCCCGGTATAAACCTAGCAGTATACACTTTTCTGTGTACACTCCAGTGTACATTGTAATATTAATTTTATTTGATTTATCTCAGTTAAATTAAATCTAGTTTCATTCAAGCTTAAAGTTACAGTTTAATTAATTAATAATATCCTGCTGGAGACATTCAATAAAATAATATGACAATGTATTAACATCGTAGCGAACACTCTAGTGTACAATGTAACTTCAATTTTTTTTACTTATCTCAGTTAAATTAAATATACTTTCACTCAAGCTTAACATAAACAATAATCCATACTTATGTAATTACATTTAATTTTTCTCGTAGAGCTTTGATATCGGTAAAATATAGAAAATTAACTTATTTCAAAAAATATCAAAAGATACAATATAGAAAATTAAATAATTTCAAAAAATATCGATGGAATTTCAAAAACTTAACTAATGTATATACGGTAAATTAATTATCTTCTTATTTTATAAAAAAGATATACTCTAAATGTGTTATGATGATTATTAAAAATATTAGTGGTCTGCTGGTAAATGCTCATGAAAAATATAAACTTATAACATTCTTTAAACGTACACTGGGGTTTACACACTTGCGTACACCCTATTGTATACCTGGGTGTACACACTGACGTACACTAGAGTGTACAGTTCCGTGCGTACACCGGAGTGTACACCTAGGTTGAATGCAAGCTTCATAGAATGTATGCACCCTACATTGGAACTGGAATCAAAACCTTATGGAAGTTTATATAAATATCCTTCCAAAATGATTCTAAAATAATTCGCTTAAAAAAAGTTGGAAGCTTATGATTCCATTTTCGAATCCCACATCCTAAAAACCAAACTCATAAAAAAAATCATGTTTCTAGGTTTGTATAGAAAAATTAAAATTAAACAGTATTAAAATAGAGAAAATAGATATATTAAATCTGAGCCTAGTGCCGAACTTAATAAACTTCACATTAAATGTGTTATGTCGATTATTAAATCCGAGCCTAGTGCCCAAGTGAAGGCATGCTAAAATTCGAGCCTAGCGCCGAACTGAAAAATTGAGGTATATATTAAATGTGTTATGACGATTATTAAAGACAATAGTGGTTTTCTGGTAATGCTCATGTCCCTAATCCAAGTAATCCAACTTCAACTCCTTCAAGATTTTTTTTTCCTTTCTTTAGTAATGGCAGTAATGTAATTGTTTCATTTTCTTCAAGGATTCTCTCCAACTTTTCTAATGGCCGCCAAACTTATAAAACTCATTGTTTTTGTGTGTACCCTAAATTTCGCTTTTGCGTATCCGTTTTCAACTATATGTCACATAGATGTACACCCTAGCATACACCATAATGTATACCAGGGTGTACACCTTAGTTTACACTACACACCGGGGTGTACATTCTAACATACACTGTAATGTATAACGGGGTGTACACAGTAGTGTACACCATAGAGTATAGTTAGGTGTACACCTTAGAGTATTATACTGAGGTGTACACCATATTATACAAAATCATAAACTTTTAAATAAAATATACAATGTACCTAAATATATATTATTGGTTATTTTGTTTAATGTCATTTAAAATTAAACCAAATCTGGACCAAGAACCATTTGAACCGTATCAAGAAAATTAGTTAGTTTTCTATATTTTACCAATATCAAAGCTCTACGAGAAAAATTAAATGTAATTACGTAAGTAGGGCTTTTTTATGTTAAGCTTGAGTGAAATTATATCTAATTTACCTGAGATAAATCAAACAAAATTAAATTAAATTACACTAGAGTGTACACTATGGTTTACACGCCCGGTTTACACACTTTTGTGTACACTTTCGGTGTACACCCTAGCGTATACTCTAGTGTACACTATTTAGTTTTGTTTGGTTTATCTCAGTTAAATTAAATCTAATTTTATTCAAGATTAAATGAAACACTAAGTCTTAAACCAAAGCGGCGTGTTATGTTGTACACCATATTCTCTAGTGTACACATGAGCGTACACCCTAAACCAAAGTGGAGCTAAAATTACGCTTTAATTAATTAACTAATTTTAAATTTTAAATTAATTAATAATATCCTTCTATATTAAGTTTGGTTATGAATATAATTCTCCTTTCAATTGCAATAGAAATGTTTTTATATAGAAATCCTAAGCTTTAAAATAAAATATACAATGTACCTAAATAGATAATATTCATTATTTTGTTTTATGTTATTTAGAATTAAACCAATACCAAGAACTCATTTTACTGTATCAAGAAAATTTGTTAATCTTCTATGTTTTATTGATATCTAAACTATATGAGAAAAATTAAATGTAAATACATAAATAGGACTTAGTGTTTCATTAGATTTAAATTAACTAAGATAAATAAATAAAAATTAAAGTTATAGTGTTCACTGGAACATATGCTATGGTGTACACACCCCGGTGTACACAAAGAAACCAAGAATTACCAACTAATATTTTTTTACAATTTTGGTGGGTTTTGGCCATATTCATGTTCGTAATTACGCGAGGTGTGAGTCAGATAGTCAGGTTAAGTTAGAAAATTTAAAATTCAAAGATTAAAAGAAGGTTAGTTTTAAGTTTTTCTTTTTTTCAGATACATTTGTATATATTTAACTTTTTACAAAAATAGTAACAATACACTACAATGGTCTAGTGCTAATAGGAGTTTTATACGCACCAGGTTCAGTGTTTAACGCTTGAGTTTTTTTTGACACCAGGTTTAGTGTTCGACGCTTGAGTTGTACACCAAAGTATACGCATCGAGCATACATCCACATGTACACCCAAGCATTGAGCTTACACTCTAGTATACACATAGAGTTTACGATCGAGCGTACACCAAAGACGTCTCTGAACCACACCAAAGTAAAGTGACATCTTAAGAGTCCCCATATTCTCAAAACCCCAATATACTACCTAAGGCATTATTGGATTGAGACACTGCGTCCAAGGATCAAATGTCCGGTTTCCCAGGCAGGAAGGTCCCCAAAAATAAACTACATTCTTCCAAAGATAGCTAGAAATAATTGAAAACTACAGAACTTGTACCCCTAGATAGTATTGGCTGTGGGACATTACATCTTGCATAAACTTCTTGTAGACTGGTCGTATCTCTTTGCTGAGCGTTGCTGAGAACATCATAACTTTTTTGCCCTGAGGAGTCACCTTGAAAATCTCTTGCACATCCCTCCGCATGTCTGATAAAGAAGAGTTTGATATGTTATTTTCAGGGATAAGTAAGATATTTTTATACACGAGGATGTTAGAGATCAGCATACCAAGACACTCCAGCATTTTATCACACTCGTCAAGACTGAAATGCCTTGTATTCTTCAAAGATAGATATTTGTCCCTGGCGAGTCCAAGCACACGAGCAGGTGTTCCAACAAGAATGTGAGGGATTAAAGTCACTCCCTGATTTTAGATCAAGTCAAGATTAAGGGAAAGATAACGCGGGCTGAATCCCGTTAGAACTTATAGAATGAATGTAATTGTATTAATGATTCAGACGAAAAGGTGATTACAAGAGATGATATTTTTGTGATTACAAAAGATAAAAAAATTTGTTCTAGAGCTTGTGCGTCTTAGGGTTTTCTTCCCATGTCCACTTCTTTGATCGTCCTCTTCTTTAAATAGCCTCAGGCTTCGTTTGATCGTTGCTAACTGGTTCCGAGATATCCTCCATAAATTAAGGGATTCGCACCAGCTTTCTTTTGACTGGGTCCTTCGCTTCTTCCTTTGTGCCGCGAGCTACCTCTTTCTCGTGGCCTCTTTTGTGAATATTCCCTGTGCTCAGCCTCCGGCTTTGTTTTAGCTTCCTCCATGGTTTTACTCCATGGTGGGCCTATCGCGGCCCATCGTTAGCTCCCGTCTATTAGTATCTAGCTAGCGGGCCATATTCGGGCCCAACAGTTGCCCCCAGCTTTCGAGGGAAGATTCTTCGTCTCGGAAGCTAAACCTAGCCGCCTGAACTCAATCTTTTCGTTGAGATAATGATTACCAGTTATCTCTTTTGAAGATATTATTTGCCTAATCAGACGGCTATAATTATATTTAACGAGATCAACGGTTCAGATAGAGAGAATTCGAAAAGTTATCTCCGAATCTCGAGGCTTGATGGGATATAAAGCTGCGGGCATTAGCTACTACACTCTCCATCTTCCCCACGTCTCGATTCGGTTTCCTAGGTAACTTCCCTTCTCCCCCTTTATTTTACTGCGTCTCTTATATATTTTTTTTAACTTGTTTTCGATTGCTTCTCTGTAATTCTCTCAAAATTCTTGCTTTCAAAGATTTCGTTTTGCTAGTTAGATTTCTTCTTTTTATCTCCTATCCTTCGATTTCCTTTACTTCTCCTCGTTATGAGTCACCTAAAGGAAGGTTCTGGAGATATCGAAATCACTCCTTCTGGAGCTAGATTACTGAAGGTTAAGCAAGAAGTTGGGGAAAAGATGAATCGAGAGAAGAAGAAAGCCAAGGAGACGATCGCTACGAGAGTCTCTAAGCGGGCGAAGAAGATAGGTGGCTCCAGTGGGGGCGTCCCTTCTGGACCTCATTCGCCTTCTTTGCTACAGAGTCAGGAGGTTGTTAACCTCATGGTCCAGGCTCACGGCCGGAAAGAGTTTGCCAGGGCCTGTAAACGCGACGAAACCCCGGAAACCGCTCCGGAGGGTTGGTTCTGTGTCCACGAGAAGTACATCTCCAAGTGTCATCTGAGATTTCCACTTCCGACCCTCCTGTTAGATCTCCTTGATCACTACCAACTGTCCCTCTCCCAGCTTTGCCCTTCGGTTATCCGGGTGATAAATGGTTTTATCATCAGGTCCAAGGAGGAGGGTGTTACCGTTGGACTCACCGATCTGATGAGCCTCTTTTCGATAAAAGAGAGCTCTTCGAAGGAGGGTGGTAGCGGAACCTATTATCTTCCTGGTCGCCCCAGGTTGTGTGTTTTCAAATTCTCTGGTAGCAACGATGACTGGAGGAAGAAGTATTTCTATGTCAAAATTGATCCTTTGACAGTTCCCGTGGGCCGGGACCTCAAGGTTACTTGGTCCGATGCATCTGGTTAGGATCTTTAGGGATGTGCTCATTGTTATTTTTTTTGTTGCGACCTACTAACTCTTTGGCTCTGCTTGCAGTTATTGAGGATCCTCCGAAACTCTCCGGCAAACTCACCAGAGCTCTGTTCCGGAGACTGCAGCAAAGTTCTTGTACCTGGGGAGCCTATACTACCTCGCGAATAGGTTCAGCTAGATTCCCGGATCGCTACAACGCTTCCTTTTTAGATCCTGTGTCTGTCGCAGATCTAGAAGGTAATCTCTTTCCTCTGACTTGATTTTGGTTTTTAAGATCTGTGAGCCTTGATGATTTTCTGTTTATTTAGTTTCTGAAGGTAACTCGGTGGTATCAATCTCGACCGGAGCTAGCACTTCCGAAACCGAAAGGACTCAAACGAACAAGATGCCTCTTCAACCGTCATTCCGCTCTAAGGGTAGACCGGCCAAAGCAGTTAGCACCTCACGTGGGAGTGAGAAGAATCAGGGAGGATCCTTCCTCAGTTCTGTGAAGGAGGTCCTTGACGACAGAACTTCCGTACCTGCTAGGGATGTCAGCCCCGCTGACCCAAGAGCTCAGGACGCTATTCCTCATTCTGAGGTTCCAGTGCCGGAAGCTGCTTTCCAGGTGTCCAAAGGTACTCCTGAGGTTGAGCCCTCGAGAAATAAGAGACCCAGGACCGATCACAGCGATAGGCCTTCCAGGTCCTCCTCCTCGTCTTCCAGAGGAGGAACTGTCGGCTGGATCGGTCTTGGATGATACTTGGGGCCTGGCGACGATGATGAGGCACATGAAGAGAACAGGATGCTCCCTCCCCTCAATCAACGACCTGACCAACAAAGATGAATATCTCGAGATAGCTCATTACCTGGGTCAGGTATTAAATTTTTAATTTTTTTTGGTTTGCTTTTCTTAGAAAGACATTTAACATTTTGTTATATTTTTGCAGTTGGCCGGAGCTGTTAACAGGTCTCAGCTGAAGTTTGAGAATGCCTTGCACAATACCCCCGATGCTGGGGAGTTAGCTCAGGTTACTGAGCTAGTCAAGGCTACCAAAGCAGAGCTCGATCAGGCTCGAGTCCAAGTCTCCGAACTCCAAGCCGAAGTCAGCAGACTTGGTTCTAAAGCCGATGCCCAGCAAGGAAAGATCGAGAGTCAAGCGATCGATATCCAGGTGAAGAGCAGGAGGATTAACGAGTTGGAGGCTGCCCGGAGGATAGCCGAGCAGCAGGTTCGGGACCTGATCACTTCGTCCCAAGATAGCCAGAAGAATAAGGAGGCTGAGGTTAAGCTAGCTGTTAGGAGAGGGAAGAAAGAGGTTGCCGATGATTATAACAAGATCCTAGCCTCCGTTAAGGAGAAGTTCTCTAGGAAGAAGGACGAGGTCAACTCTCTGGTTTACGCTCAAGAGCTTCAGGCTAATACCGAACTTCTGAAGGATATGCTGAACAATGAGATCACGAGTGCGGAAGAAGAGTACAATCGCCTGATGGCTCTGATGCCAGAGGCGACCACTGCGTATGAGAAGGCGCATGTTTCTGACTTCTCAGTTAGCAAGCTTCCCCTTCCTCAACTTTCGGAGAGCTCAGGTCCTTTTGAGATTAATATGTTTAATCCATCCTTTTCTGGAGAGTATGGTTCTAATTTAGGTTTGGTGGATCCTGTCTTAGCTCCTGTCGAGACGACTCTGGGAGGTGACGACCAGGAGACGGACGAAGGAGTCCCATTCAAAGAGAATGAGCCGGTCGAGGGAGATAAGGATGCCGAGAAGGGCTCTGGCGACAAAGAAGGTTAAGAGCTGAGGATCTTTTGAATTATGTTCTTGTGTTTTTAAGACTTCTGCCCAAGGGGCTTTATTGCGTTTGTTTTCACGACTTATAGCCTGAGGAGGCTTTTAAACCTTCGTTTATGTTAAGATCTTTTGAACCTTAAGTGGCCTGGGGAGGCTTTTAAACCTTTGCTTATGTTTCAGTCTTTGTTTGGTCCTTTCTCTAAGTCACTTGACTTATTTTAATCCATTTTTGGATAAGGTCGAACTTCTAGGTAAATAGAAACTCGAGTTCTGTTAGAACATGTATTGTGATCATTAGATGTGAGGCCTAGTGACTTGTCGGGATCAGGTCTCGGATCCTGTAAATAACAGGTCTCGAGAACTCCGAGTGTTTTTGGTGATGAGGACCTTAGAAAGGAATTCCTGATACATTGGGATTAGCTCAAGGTACTTAGGGACCTGAGTTCGATTTGAAGGGTTCTAAGACATTTTGAATTTTGTTAAGGATTTGAAGACCTTTGTAATCGCTAAGGTTTTTAGGACTTTAGGTTTAGGTTCGTAGGAACCTAAATTCGTTTGAAGGGTTTTAAGACCTTCGAGATTACTAAGGGTTTTAGGACCTTAGGTTTAGATTTGTGATAAGATAAATTTTTTTGAAGGAATTCAAGACCTTCGAGGTTATTAAGGATTTTAAGACCTTCGAGGTTATTAAGGATTTTAAGACCTTGGGTTTAGGTTCGTGGAGACCTAAATTTGTGCGAAGGATTTTAAGACCTTAGGTTCAGGTTCGTGGAGACCTGAACCAATTCGAAGGATTTTAAGACCTTAGGCTCAGGTTCGCGGAGACCTGAATTTATTTGAAGGATTTTAAGACCTTTGATGTTGAAACTCGAGATGTCGTGGGCAGTTGTTTTATTGATAATGTTTATAGAATACATGGTATTGTAATAGTAACACGATTGCTGTTTGGGCTAAGTGTTCTTGATCAAATATATGCCCCCTTTGGCTATGGTGAAAAGAGTGCTGAAATGAGGTTGGGGCTGCACTCATAACGGAGTTGCCTACGTACCCAGTCAAGGGATCAAGCCTAACGTAGTTCAAGGAATTTAGGTACCTAATGATAGTATCTCTTGAGATTCGTGGCGTTCCACGATCGAATTTCAGGTACCCCGGTTCGTACCTTGAGGAGCTTGTAGACGCCAGGTCGTACCATGTGGATGATCCGATAGGGACCTTCCCAATTGGTTCCCAATTTCCCGGCGTCTGGCTCTTTGGTCCCTACGAAAACTTTCCTAAGTACTAGGTCGCCTACAGCGAACTGTCGGGGTCTGACTTTGAAGTTGTAATGTCGGGCCATTGCCTATTGATAGTTTTAAATGCGAAGCAAGGCTTGGTCTCGTCGTTCCTCGATTAAATCGAGGGTTTCAGATAAGAGCTGGTTATTAGCTTCAGGATCAGACGTACAGAGCTCTCGGCGGAGACTCCCAGTGGTGGTGTCGGTTGGGACGACAGCCTCCATCCGTAAGCTAAGGAGAAAGGGGTTTCTTCTGTAGCCTTTCGTGGGGTGGTGCGGCATGCCCAAGAGGACTTCATGTAACTTGTCAGACCAGGATTGTTTGTTGGTTCCGAGGCGTTTCTTGAGGTTTGCTAATATTGATTTGTTAGCAGCCTCCGCCTGGCCGTTTCCCTGAGGACGTCGGGGTGTTGAAAAGGTGAGACGGATGTTTTATTTGTCACAAAATGCTTTGAAGTCACGTGATATAAATTTTCCTCCATTGTCTGTTACGATTTCGTATGGGACGCCGTGTCGGTAAACAATGTCTCTCCATACGAATCGTTCGACTTCGAATCTAGTTACCTGTTGGAAAGCTTCAGCCTCTATCCATTTCGTGAAGTAGTCTGTTAGGACTAAAAGGAAACGTAGCTTCTTTCTTCCACTTCCCGACGCTACTAGTGGTCCTATGATGTCCATGGACCACCTCATGAACAGATACGGAGCGGATATCGAGGATAATTTTTCTGCGGGCTGGTGTATAATCGGTGCATGCCTCTGGCATTTGTCACATGAGGAGGAGTAGACCTCCCAGTCAGCGATAATGGTAGGCCAGAAATAGCCCTGTCTTTTAATTCAGATAGCTAGAGCTCTGCCACCGGCGTGGTTTCCGCAGGAGCCGTCATGCATTTCTTTCATGAGTCTGATGGCATCGAGACCATGGACGCATTTTAGGTAAGGTCCAGAAATGCTTCGTTTATGGATGACAGAATTAATTATGCAGTATCTTGCGCTTAATGCTTTGAGCTTTCGAGCCTCCCATTTATGGGGTGGGGTCTTACCCTCCAAAATGTACTGCATGATTGGTATTCTCCAGTCCTCTCTCCCAACGATTTTGTCATGAAGAGAAGAGGGGGTTCCTGTTCGGGGCGATGTTCTCGGGTTTTATCGTGACTGGATGTCGTAGTGCCCCCGGAGATATTCGTTGGATTAGGCTCCAGAGAGTCTGAATTCCGGGGAATATCTTCAGTTTTGTCGTTGTTCGAGTCGGGTGTGGATGTATTTTCAAGGGAACGACTTCTGCTTCTGGCTGCATAGACATATGAGTCCGGAGTCTGGATTGTGCCCCCGGGGGTATGTTTTTTGAAGCTGCCCATTTTGGTTTTTGGGAACCAGAATGTTGTGAGAACTTTGGTTGCTACCGTCTAATGGTAGTCAACCTCTGTTTGCTCTTTTGGTTTGCTATCGATCTCAGCTTTAGTAGCTATGTCGATACTTGGCTTTTCGATCCCCTCTACGGGTATGATCCGTTTTACGAGGGGGTCTGATGTGGAGGCTAAAGCAGCCAGCGCTGCTGAGGAGTTCTCTCCTCGTGGGATCCTTGTTAGCTCGAACTTGTTGAACTGCTTAGTGAGGTTCTGGACAACTTTGAGGTATGCCCCCATTCTAGCTCAGAAGGAGGACGAGTCGCTCATGGACAGAGAAACGTCCGACGTGGACCTATGGAGTCTAGCTCAGAAGGAGGACGAGTCACTCCGCGACTTCATGCGAAGGTTCAAGCTGGTGATGGCCAGAGTAATAGGCATCAGCGACAATGTCGCAATCGACGCCCTGAGGAAAACTCTTTGGTACAAGTCGAAGTTCCGAAAGTGGATACTACTGGAAAAGCCGCGGATAATCCAGGATACTCTCCACAAAGCAACGGACTTCATCATCATGGAAGAAGAGATGAAGCTTCTACCGCAGAAGCACGGACCACAGAAAACGTCCTAAAAAAAGAAACCCTCTCGTAACGACAAGAACGTCCATAACGAAGGGGAAGACGCCCAAGGCGAGCATAACTACGCCATCAACTCGAGCAAGGCAGAACCTCCGGAAACACCTGGACCAGGAACCAGTACAAGGATAATTCCTACTGCGAGTTCCACGAAACCAGAGGTCACTCCACTGCGAACTGCAAGGTTCTCGGCGCCCGGCTCGCAAAACTCCTCACCGCTAACTATCAAAGGTCAAGAGTATAAAAGACTTGCTCCTGGAGTCCGACCGCCTAAAGACCAACAAAACTGTCTCGAGGACGCAACCGAAAATCAATCGGGTGAAAAGCGGAAGGAGACAGACGACAAGGAACAACAGCAGTCGTCGAGGGTAAACATGATCATCGGAGGATCACAGTTCTACCAAGACTCTGTCCGTCGATAAAAGCCTACGGGAAAAGCGAGACAAGTTCCAACTGGCTCCCGGACAGCGATATTCCTAACCACATGATCGCTGAGGAACAGAAACCATCGGAATCGACAAACCTCACTGTGATCCTTTGGTTATCGACCTGGTAATCCAGGATCTCGAAGTCGCCGCATCCTCGTCGATACAGGAAGTACGGTCAACATCATCTTCCGCGACACCCTCTACAGGATGAAGATCCCACTTGGGAAGTCGTCCCTGAGCCAAAACCTTTGACTGGGTTTTGGTCACTACCATGACCCTCGGAAGAATTAAGCTCCGGTCATGGCGAAGGAAGTCACAAAGATCGTCGAGTTTGCAGTAGTCGACAACCCGGCCATCTACAACGCCATCATGGGAACCCCTTGGATCAACTCCATGAAGGCAGTACCATCCACATATCACCTCGGCATCAAGTTTCCGACCCCAACCGGAACCGCAGTCATCTGGGGTAGTCGAAACAATCGAGACTCTGTTACCTAGCCGAGTTCAAACTGCGAAAAGATCGGGCGCCCTGCGGTAACCCGAAACGAGCAAAGGAACCACACAACATTCCTGAAGACTCGAAAAAAGATCCAGAATCATCCGAACAGGCAACGATTCAAGACAGCGACAAAGCCTCTGAATCCACCGCCGTAAAGGCAGACAGCTCGACCTCCGCACAAACCACCGATCCGACCAGCATGATCGAACGGCAACGCGACGGGAGTAAAACGTTTGCGACAACTGTCAGAACTACGAGATGGCTTGATCCTCGAAGAGGTACGTGAGCAGCTCGTCGAAACCCGCGAGTTCAGCTATCCCCTCACCAAAGGGGAATGCGATAATCCTATACTCCCACAAAAACGCGAAAAATCCGCACATGTACTCGAACTTTGAAATTTTAATAAAATTCTTTCTATCTTTTATGCTCACTTAAGCATAAACGGCTTGAAAACGAAAATCATGTCTTCAAAAGCGCAAGACGTCGCAACTTCTTAGAAAGATAACAAAACTTCGATCATCCGCTAAAACAGTCCACCTGCGACTTAAAATAACTCACACCCGTCGATTGGCCCCGGCGGGCACAAACGCTTCACTCAATACAAACTCGTAGTCAGACCTACAAGGTCCTCTTACATCCGACAAGGATATCATAGCGCTATACAAGAAACCCAAAATTTTGGTTTAGCGTCTCGGATAAACTCGAAGATAGCTCGATTCTTTTAACACAAGTCATATAAGCCGCTATTAGTCGCAGACTTTAAACAAAAGAATCAGGAAGAAATCACTAACAGGCAAAACGAAAGCCGATCAGTCATCGCGCAGCCTTAAAGCTGAGAGTAAGCCTAGGTCTTGCCCTAAACCCAGTCTTGCTGGATCTTGACATCTCACAGACATAGTATCATTATCACGAGATCCCAAACATGTCTCTTATCGCTACACCTAAAATGCTCGCTAAAAGTAGCATCTGGACCAAGCGACAAAAAGAGTTAGGATCTGAAGTGACTACTGCATTCTTTCCTCTACACTTCGAAAGTATAAATCAAAACAAAAGACAAAATCTAAATTTTCATATTCATAAAAGCCGCAAAGGCGGCGGGATTCTAAACCACCAACGGCCAGTCCCAAAACATAAGAATGCAACCTCCAACGTCGCTGAATAAAACTCCTAAAACGGCCACACACGGCCAAAACATACGATTCACAAAGGAAGTCAACATTGAGAAATCCGGATGTGGAAATCCCAAATGAACTAACAGGCTGGTCCACTTCCTCGTTCCGCCTTGGCGTTCCCACCACCCTCGGCGTTCTCATCGGCTCCGGCCTCCACCGTATCCTCGGAAACCTCGATAGGTTCCCATAGTCTCCAGACTCTTTCTTCGACCGGAGGAACCAAGGACTCAGCATGGCGCACTTTCGGCCATAAAATCCTTCATCTCAGCAATCTCGGAATCGAAGGAGAAATCCGGGTTCGAGACTTGTAAAGGTTTCTGGCCGAGCCCGCACTCGCTGAAATCGCCAACAAACTCCTGAGCTTCTTTAAAACATTGAAACTCAGCAGCAAACGATTCTGCCCGTCTCGCCACCTCAGCTGCGACCATCCTCCTTCCTCTACTTTCCGCCCGAACAAGAGCTCAAGCATGAAGCTCAGCTTGCTTCGCGTTCTGCGCCTTTACCTCTTGTCGGAACCGGAAAAGCTTTCGCTCAGCTTCTGTGGTCTTGAAGTTAGCAATCCTGGACTTGCGGAAACTCGAGTCAAGCGCATCGCTAAACACTCTTAGTCCCTGCATAAATTCGAGATCAGCAAGCATGCATATATACAGATTCGAACGTACGGTTAAGAAGTTCAAAGGGCCAAACCTCGTTGACACGCTGGGAGCCCTCGGCAAAAACCTGTTGCTTCTCCTCATCCTCCAGCGACTCGTCAGTAACAAACTCCAGAGGAAGGCCATCAAAGAAATTGTTGGGGAGTGGAGAATCGCTGGCTCCGCCTTTTTCCGTTGGAACGAAACTAGGGTTTTCTCCCAACGGTGAAGGATCTTTCGAGCCTTCCACATCATCGATTTCTTTCCCTTTACGAGATCTCTGTCGCCTCCGGTAGAGCCGATGACGGTTCGGCATCATACGACGGGACAGGATCTCGGGACCGATAAAGTCTTACTGCGTCTCGAATCCGTTAAGGGTGAAGGACTTCCAGAAAAACGGCCTTTGACGAAGAAGATCTCTCTTGACGAAGAGGTCACCATGCAAATGCGCGATAGGCCTGTTCCCTACAAAGCGAAACTTTTTCACTAAAAACTCGCACTTCCGAAATGGTAAAATAGACAACAGGTTTTTCATCATATTACCTCGGTTGAAGTTCCATGCTTACCGAAATAGATGGAGGCAGCTCTCCTCGACAGACTCACCATCTATTCGGACAAAGAAGAAACGCTCCTGCCACGACTTGGGGTTCGAAGTAGTCCCCTGAATTACGGCCATATCCTTCTTAGGCAGCATGGAGTAGTAACCGTCGCTGCCCGTCGGCCGAGTGCCCCAAAGACCTTCGAAATCATCGGGACCAAGATCAATCCCGAGCTCATAGCTTGCGATCAGTACGCCAAGCCAACTCTCCAAGGCAGGAACGCTGAGCTGGCTGATCGAAAGTTCGAAGCGGTGAAGCGCACGAACAATGGCACCAGGGATCGGGAACCACATACGGCAATACGTAAAGAAAGCCTCGTAACATGTAAAGAAACCTTGCGGAGGATTCCTCGCACTCTCGTTACCAACGGGAATCCGGAACTTGACTCCGTCAGGAATCTGGTAAAAATCTCGAAGAATCCTGAGATATTTACGCGAAACCAGGCTCGGCGTAAAAGGAGCACCAGGCTGCCTCAAAGGTCTCTTCGGAACAGGGACATCTGGCAGTGATGGGGGCGAACCTACAAGGGCTCGATAATACGCATTCTTCGCTTCCTCCTCGACAAACTCCTCTTGCTTCACCGTCACATGGGCAGGAGAGTCATCCGAGGATGAATGGGAAGAATAATTTCTCTTTGAGGATCTTGAAGACATTGTTCTTAAAGAGAGAGAAAGGATTCTTGAGAGAGAAAGTGAATTTCTTATGATGAAGTAAGAATGAGATTTCTTACTCCATCCTTATAAAGGAGGTAAAATCACTATTTACCCCGACTTTCGGCAAACGATTACGTCTCTACACCTTCCCTCACGGCCATACCGCAAGCTAGGATCCAACAGGCACTACGGTTCCTAGCTAGCTGGGGGGCTAACTCTTGGGGTCAAAATCGGTCAACGACGAAATCGTCGCCCGAAAACCCTCGAAAGAAAAACCAAGTGACGATCAAAGCCAAGAAACGGGTCGTCACTCGATGAACTCACAAGAAGGCATGAATGGACCGTGAGCCCCGGGGATCGACGAAGGCAAGTAGGCACCAGAGGACACAGGATACGGCACCTACGCAATCGTCTCGTGATCTCGTACAACAGCAGCATCTTGGTCCGTTAAACCCATGTCCTGATTGTCCGCAAAACTGCAATGATTCTTCCGCAAAGCCTTCTCGATTGTTTAAAAGTTCATATTTTAAACAACTAAAGTCTGAAGCCACATTACTCAAACCTTTGAAAACGGTTATCTCGAAATCTACGGCTAAATATTCTCCCAAACTCAAAGATTTCCCGCACGAACGACCAACGGGGAAAGATCGAACAACGGAAAACCCACGGACGGCAAGACGGCCTGGCACCGGCGGCACGCGTCACGCCTATTCTAAAAACCAAACATCTCGACTATACAAGGAATTGGGGTTCCTTCGGAAATACCGAAACCTTCAAAGCTGCCCACTTACGATTTTCCGAAAAGGAAGGATAACTATGACGGTTTATCCTTATCCTCACATAAGAGATAAATGTCAAGTTTCCAGAAGATAAATGTCAAGTTTTCCGAAGATAAATGTCAAGTTTACCGATAAACACGAAGATGGACGAAAATGGAACAAGCCCGATTCAGCCCGCGAGAAGATAGACCGTCTTAAGAAGAGTATATAAGGAGAGCTTTGGGCGAGAAGCAAATCATCACAAAACTTCCAGAGCACTTAGCACTTAGAGCGTTTTAGCTTTCTTTTTTCTGTTTTCATTAGCGAGCTGCGACTCAACTAGGTTAGATCTAGGCGGCCGGACTAGCGGACCTTTCGACAGCTCTTGTAGCTTATTTCTTACCCGTTGTTCACGCTCAAAACGCGAATTCAGAAATAAGATCTTTTTCCGCTCTACTTTATGATTTTTACTTTTCGACTTAAACTCCCATTGATTGTATCGTGTGTGGCCCAGCAGATATCCGGGACCTTCAAGGAAGATCGGGTTAACTTCGGTTTTCCTCCACAAATTGTTTATCAGAAATTGGCGGTGTGAATTTTGGTTCCCACAAGGCCTCAAGCTATAGCGGTTTATCGATTTCCGAACATCTGATAAACATCAAGTCACCGAAAACTTCGAGGATAATTCACGAAGATGGCGAAAATGGAATACTTCCTGAAGAGATAAACTTGGGCCCAAAGGAGGTCCATAAACCTAAGGCAAACCGACCTAGGAGTGGGTATATAAGGAGAGCAAGTGCAGAGAGAAGGGCATCCAAAATTAGACTTAGAGCATCCTGCTAGCTTAGAAGAATTAAGGGTTTAGGTGGTTAGACTAGCGGAGCAAGGCTTAGGGCGTATGGCTGCCTGCTTATCTTTTTCTTTAATAAAATCTCTTTGTCTTTAGAATCCTTGTACTCATATCTTTCATCTAATAAAGCCCGGGCAAATATTACAATTCACATTTTGTCTTACATTAACTTTCGATTTACGTGTGGCAGCAGAAAATCGCGGACCTTCAAGGAAAGTCGAGGTTTACTTGGCTTTCCTCCATAATCTTATTTATCAGAAATTGGCGGTGTGAATTTCGGTTCTCCTGTTTGGCTAGAAGGAGGGGCGGATTCTCTAACTTCGAAAACCACCAATCGCTCGAAGTTCAGTATGGCTGCTTCCGTCAGTCCATAACATCGTATCGCCGAGGATCGAGCAGCGCCAGTATGGCCAAACCTCACAACAATCTCCTCGTAATAGAGCTCACGATCCAGGATATTGGCGTAAAGGGTATTAGCCGACACGGATGCTCGGCTAATATTATCTATAAAAGCACCCTCGAGAGATGGTCGATCTAAGCATCGACAGATGACCCCAGCCCAGATTCGACTCTGGGAGAAGTTATGACCCTCGGTTCAACTAACCTCTCAGTCAGAGCCAGGAGCGTCGCCAAAAACACGGAATTCCTGGTGATCGATGGTCCAACATCATACAGCGATAGTTGGAACTCCTGGCTGAATTCCATGAGGCGATCCCATCAACATTCCACCTATGCCTCAAGTTCCGGCGGCGCTGAGTCGAAAC
Source organism: Brassica nigra (assembly GCA_016432835.1). Lineage (NCBI taxonomy): Eukaryota > Viridiplantae > Streptophyta > Magnoliopsida > Brassicales > Brassicaceae > Brassica > Brassica nigra. The sequence goes on from CM028242.1 coordinate 51,423,761, forward strand.
AATACATGGTAGTCCGCGAGCAGCGCAGATCTACCTCGCTACCGAACTAAAATGGAAAAATTCCAAAATCGAGACCTCTCGGAAAAAGCAAACGATTCACGAATCGCCGGAAACCTTCTGGCAGTCCCAAAGAGCTGAGGCCGGAAGGCGTGAACCAACCTGCGAACCGGTGGTCTCAATTTTCCTCGAATTCCTTCCGGAGCGGTGCGTCAAAATCGGAGCTAACCTCCGCGAACCAATAAAAGCAGAGCTCATCGCATGCCTCAAAAGAACCTCAGTAGGTTAAGCGGGCTGTGGAGGATATGCCGGAATTGACATTAGGCGTAACATGTCACGAACTTAACATCGACCCGACCAAAACCGTAAAAAAAAAACGGCAAGTGGCGAGTCTGTCGATTTCCGCGGATCTGAATAAAGCCTGTCAAAAGGACTGCTTCGCTCCACACATCGACCGGCTGGTGAAGCAACTCGCGAAACAAGCTTCGTCATTCATGGGCGCTTTTCGGGATACAATCAGATCATGATGAATCCGGCGACCCTGAAAAACTGCATTCATCACAGACCGCGGGGCGTATTGCTACAAGGTAATGCCTTTCGGTCTTAAAAGCGGGTGCAGCGTATCAGCGACTTCGTCAACAGAATGTTTGCCGAGCAACTTCGGAAAAAACTATGGAAGTTTACATCGATGATATGCTCGTAAAATCTCTTGACGAACACGATCATGTAGCCCACCTAGAGGAATGTTTTGCGACTCAACCAGCATAACATGAAACTCAACCCGGCGAAATGCAGATTAGCAGTGGCATCGGAGAATTCCTCGGATACCTGTAACATATCGCGGAATCGAGGCCAACCCTAAACAAATCGGCGACTGATGGAGATGGCCTCCCGAGAACCAGCGAAAGTCAAAGGTTAATCGGAAGAGTCGCGGCCTTGAACCGTTTCATCTCGCACTCCGCGGATAAGTGCCTACCATTTCTGAAACATTAAAGGAAACAAAGTTCGAATTGTCGAGCAATGTGAAAGGCTTTTCAACAGTTGAAAAATTACCTGGCCACTCCACCAGTTCTCGAAAAACCCGGTGGAAGGTAAACCTCTTTCCTCATATATCGTAGTTTCGCAGCATAAGTCAGGTGGCGTCCTGATAAAGAGAAAGCGCGAACAAAGCCATCTTTACGTAAGCAAGGCGTTGCTGGGCCAGAAACTTCGATACCATAAATGGAAAAATTAGCATTAGCCGTCATAACCTCGGCAAGAAACTAAGACCGTATTTCCAGTCTCATACTATAGTAGTTCTCACCACATTCCCTGCGGATAATCCTGCACAGTCCAAGCCAATCCGGTAGGCTCGCAAAAATGGGCAATCGAACTAAGTGAATCTGACGTCGAATATCGCCCGAGGACATGTGCAAAGTCCCAGTACTTGCGGATTTCTTGGTAGAATTACCCACTAGAGACATGACTAACGAGGAACCAAACTCAACTTGGGTCCTCCACGTCGACGGAATCTCGTCCAAACAAGGATCCGGAATGGAATTCGACTCACCTCTCCTAACCGGAAATCCTATAACAGTCATTCCGATTGGCTTTTCATGCTTCAAACAATGAGGCAGAATCTGAAGCTTTTCGTGCAGGTTGCGGCTAGCCCATGGATGAAAATCCATAATATTCACGCTTACTGCGACTCTCAGTTAGTCGCCAACCAATACAGCGGAGAATATGAAGCAAGGGACGAAAGGATGGACGATATCTAAAACTTGTCCAAGAACTGGCTCGTAATTTCGACCAGTTAAGCCCTGACTAAATTCCTCGCTCGGAAACGTCAGGCGGCGCTTGGCTGCCCTCGCCTCAAGCTCAGATCCAGGGCTCAAAGGATAATCGGTTTAATTCATCGAACATCCAAGCATCGGACCATCAGTGGTCGTCAATCTAATCGAGGAGAGATTGAAGATCACGAAGAAGTCGAGGATCAGCCGAAGCGGATCGGACCAGACCGAGGATGGCTGCGACAACCCTTGGTTAGAACCAATCCGAGCCTATATCGTGAATGGAACCTTACCCAGAAAAATGGCCCCGTAAAGTGAAAACCCAAGCTGACGGATGCGTCCACGATAGAAGGAAATTTATAAGTGGCGTTCCTCCGGTCCTCTCATGACATGCGAGAAGGAGAAAGGGCAAGAAGAATCATGGAAGAGGTCCATTCTGGATCATGCGGAAATCATTCGGCGGAAGATCTCTGATCAAAATCAAGCGTCCACGGTTATCATTGGCCAACCATGATAAAAGACTGCGAGAAATTTGCCGGAAGTGCGAGAAATGCCAAAGGCATGCTCAACAATCCATCAACCCGCGCAGATCCTCTCCTCAATCTCGTCCCCTATCCTTTCATCACGATGGTCCATGGACATCGTGGGACCTATGCACCCATCAAAACAAAAGCGCTTCCTCCTAGTCCTCACGGTTTCTTTTCCAAATGGGTAGAAGCAGAATCCTACGAAGTATCAAAGACACACAAGTCGAGAACTTTGTCGGAAACATATCATAAATAGACATGGGGTCCATGAAATCGTAATGAACAAGGGATCTCAATTCATCTCTGCTCGATTGAAGCATTCTGCGAAAAGTGGAAAATCGACTTACAAAGTCAACTCCCAGGTATCCATGATGCAGCGGACAGGCAGAAACCATCAACAAGACCGTCCTTGGCCGGACTCAAAAGCCTAGACGCCAAAAAGGGGTGATGGGCGAGGAGCTCGAAGGAGTTCTTTGGTGCATCGTACAACCCAAGATGGACTCAGGTGAAACTCCATTAGCCCTCGTTCTGGAGCGGAATGCATGATCCCCGGAGTAGAATTCCCGATGCGGAGAAGATTCCTGCCGAAGAGAGGATTTAAGCGGCGCTATGATGCTGGACAGTCTCGATCTCATCAATGAGCGCCCAGCGACCAGGCACTCATTGAATCCAGAATTACCAGCAGCTGCCGCCAAGGTACTACAACTCGAGCGTCGCCATCATGAGTTCAAAGAAGCGATTTAGTCTTCGCAAAGTCTTCCAAAACACCGCGAGCGAAGCAGGAAAAAATGGGAGCAAGCTGGGAAGGACCATACAAAGTCATAAAAGTGGTCCGACCGGGTTAAATCTAAATCGCGAACATGCAAGGCGTAAAAATCCAAGAACTTGGAGCGATGCATCTTAAAAATACTATCACTAAACAATAGCATTGATACAAAGAACTTCTGAGATGGCTTGATCGAAAAAAAAAAGTGCGTAGGCAACTTCGCTAACGGTGAGCTCAGCTATCCCGATTAAAAGGGGGGGGGAAGTCGTCTTTCATATACTCCCGAATTTAGAAAATTCTGAAACTTCGAAACTCTTTCTAGACAGCGCATTTCCCAATTACTAGCGGCAACAACAAGGATCTAGTATCCACTAGCGATTATCACATCAAAACAAATCCCGGAGGACCAACGCCAGCGAAGCAAAGTGAATGTAGCGTTCTCCACAGGTCAAATTCTGCGACCCCTTGGTCCAGCGTCAAAGCGGAAACAAAGTTTTCTGGCTGCGAACATTAGCAAAGACATCCCCAAAGCCCACAGGCGTTTCAACCGCGAATGCGGCATAAGGACAAATCGACCTTCAGCGCTTCGAGGCGTCTAGCAGCGAAGGACATTCTTTTCCGCCAAAACATTGCAGAGCAATCTTCGTCTCTGAACATCTGAGCATTACCTCAAGCGGTATCATTTCGTTGTTGCTGATCACAACAAGCGAACTCTAGCGTCCTAAGCGGACAAATAGCAGCCCTTCGAGGTAGGCTCTCTTACATCAACAAGGATAAACATAGCTAGCTACAAAAATACAAAATTTTGGTCAAGCTCTTCGTAAAGGAAATAGAGCTCGCCAAACAAATCATATAAGCCGACAACAATTGGCGGATTTTAAGCAGTGCAGTCAGGTTAAAATCGCCAAACAGGCGAAAGCAAAGCCGATTTGTCATCATGAAAGCCTCAGTCAGAGTAAACCTAGGTCTTGCCTAAACCCAGCCACGCTGGATCTTGACATCTCACAGACATAGTATGGTATATGAGATCAAAATTTGTCTCTTCACTTAAGCTATTTGTTTCCACGAACTTCTGCGTAAATCGGTAAGCTGCGGAAAATCTGGCTTTATGCAAACAATAGATGCGGTGATCATCGGGGAACTAGGAATGAGGCGACAACTCACACCCTCTTTCACATACTTCAAAAAAACTGAAGTTCATAAATAATCAAAAAGCGTTTCATAGATCGAGACCGCCAAAAGTTAAAACAAAACCCAAAAGGGGCGAGATTGAAGCCACCAGCGGCCAGTCGGTAAATACATCATGGCCTCTTAGCGGCGAAACACATATAAAACGAAATCCCAGAAGGGATTGATAAACCTAAACGCTCGGGGCGTCACCTTCATCCTCAAACTCACTGCGATAGGGATAGCCTGGCCGTCGCCTCCCTCGGTCGCATCGCCACCCGCCTCGTCCACACCAGCCTGCAATCCTCTCCCTTGGCTCCTTATCTTCTGAGTCTTGGAGGTCGTACAAGGGTGCATTCGACCTGCAGGGCGGCAAGGATTGAATCAAAATCTCCCTCGGTGGCCCCTCTCCTTTGCGGGCGATAGTCAGCTTCTGATATATGGTGTTTTCACATCATTGTATGTATGTTTCCATTTGATTGAGTCTAAACCGTGTCAGTCTAGTCCCTTTTGATGTTTTACAGGTCTGGAGTTGGTAGAAGAGTGAAGAGAAGGTGCATGAAGAAAATGTCTTTTGGAGCAATCTTGCGGAGAGCACTTAAGAACAGTCCGAGACTGTTCTCGAAGCAAGGCGGACGGATTGATCAGGTTGTTCCCGGCGAATAAGGAAACTCCTATTTAGGAATTAAAGCCCTGTTGCCTAATCTCTTTTCTACCTATTGGCTCCATATAGCGCCATCTATCTATTTTATTTTCTTACATTAGTTTTACATGAGAACTATGTAGGAGAAATTCACACCATCAATTTCTGATAAGTAAGATTGGAGGAAAGCCAAGTAAACCGACTTTCCTTGAAGGTCTGGATTCTCTGCGTTGCCACACGAAATCGATAAAGTAAGCAGAAGACAAAATAGGAATTGTAATATTTGCCGAAGGCGTTTTATTAGATGAGAGATCAGTACAAGGATTCTCGAAAGATAGAGATTTGCGATTAAAGAAAAGATAGAGTGCGAGGCAGCCCAGCGTCCTAAGCCTTGCTCCTAGTCTAACCACCTAAACCACTAGTTCTTAAGCTAGCAGGATGCTCTAAGTCTAATTTTCGGATCCCCTTCTCCTCTGCTCTTGCTCTCCTTATATACCAGCTCTAGGTGGTTTGCCTTAAGATGATGGACCACGCCTTTGGGCCCAAGCTTATCTCTTCAGGAAATATTCCATTTTAAATGGGTCTTAGTAATTATCCTCGAGTTTTCCGCTATTTTTTGGTGACTTGATGTTTATCCGGCGTTAGGAAATTGGATAAACGTCATAGCCTAATTGGGCCTGAATTCTTAGAATCGTAAGTAATTCAGTGGACTTGTCTTAAGTCGTTGAGCGTTTTATATGATTTCTCGGAAGACTATCTTTCTCGTAAAATAAACCGTATAGCTTAAAGGATCGTTGTTCAAGTTAATCGATCTTTGTTTTATCTGATATCTTCTCTGAGAAATCCAATCCCTCTAGTTTTGTCGTAAAACATCGAGGGCGATTCCAACGAATCGAAGATGTTCATTCGTAGCGTGATCGTCCCAAACTCCGGATCGATCCAAACAAGCCAAGATGGGATCAGACCGAGCATGATGGGACCGAGACCGGGGCGAGGGCTGTCGACGGCGCCAGGCGAGGTGCCACAGGCCAGGCGGCTTGCGGAGCGATGTCGCCCGGCGCCAGGCGGCCGTGTCGCGATGCGCCCGTGCGCCAGGCCATCTTGCCGTCTGTGGGTTTTCCGTTGTTCGATCTTTCCCCGTTAGTCGTTAGATGCGGAAATCTTGAGTTTGGAAGGATCTTTAGCCGTAGATTTGAGATAACCGTTTTGACCCCAACAGTTAGCCCCAGCTCGTAAGATGGGAGCGATTTTTGCGGCGAGTGGTCAATTTTTTGAAAATCGAAATTTATTAAGGATTTTTCCTTGGAAAGCTGTGTCATCACCCCTTTTCTTATAAATAGCCAGCCTTCCCTTCTCATTCTTCACATCTTTTCAAATTCTCTCTTCTTCTCTCTCGAGAAGAAAATGTCTTCATCCCAAGTTGAAAGAATGATTCTGATGTTGAGATGGGTGAGGCCGGCAAACTCCGTCGGTTCCGGCCAAGCTCCGGCCGTTTAGGAGGCTGCTCCGTCCCTCATTGATGGGTTTAATTCTTTCAAGGCTAAGCTATCCCGGCGCAGTGCTGCGAAAGGCTCAAAGGCGAGGACTGAGGCGCCCGATGTTCCTTCAGCGACTCTAACTCCTTTACTGTTTCTCCGATCTCTTTGCCTGCTCCCCGGCCCTTCGCCTGCTCTTCCGGTTCCCAGCCCGAAGTCCCATCCGATGCCCTCCCGTCTGCGGAAGGGCTATTGTTCCCGGACAGACTCTTGATGTTCAGGTCCATCCATCGGGTTCTTGACTGCTCGATCGTGATCTCCGGAAGAGGGATGCGATAGAATCTGCACCTCTCCCCGGCGAAGAGGAACTCGTCTTAGGACTGCCAGCGGCTGGTGCAGCGCCGTTGCCCATGGGAAGGGCAAGGGCTGGTGCGGCATCGGGCGAAATAAGCGGGTGCGAAGCGAGGAAGCGAGCTCAGAGAGCCGTTGGCGCGTCATCGTTCAAGGTTGATTTTAATGCATGCAATTCTTGTATCGCTTTTTTCTTTTACGATGATACCTCCTTCTTTTGCGGACAGTTTGTGTGCGCTGATTGTGGGAATGCTTGGCGAGTGTGGGTCGGAAGTCATTCGTTTATCGAAGGAATTGGAGTCGTCGCGAGAAGCGTGAAGCGTACTAAGGCTGCATTAGTGTCGAGGACACCATGCTGCCAGGCGTCCCAGCTTGAGGTTCGTATCAGCGATCTTGGCGCGACAGGAAGACTGCGAGTTTGCTACTCAAGGTGAAGAAGGAGAAGAAAAGCAAATCCTCGGAAGTCCGCGCCTTCAGCGAAGATCCGACTCATGAGGAGATGAGCGCCCGTAGATCCTCGGAGGTTGCCGATGCCAGCGGCGACTTCTTTGGTCGTCGGCGAGGATGGCCACCTATTTCAGTCCTTGATGGCCATCCATAAGAGGACTTGGCTTTAGCAGGGATCGAGGGAGTTTGAATGAGCTCGAGTTGCTTCGAGGTAATGAGGCCCGTCTTTGGACTTGGAGGAAGCCAGACTATCTTCTGCAAAGGAGAGTGAAGCGACCAGGGAGATTCGATTCAATCCTTTCCGGCCTGCAGGCGAATGCAACTGCGCCGACCTCCGAAGACTCAGAAGATCAGGGCCGCGGGAGAATATTGCGAGGCTGGAGTGGGCCGGGTAGTGGCGATCGCGACCGAGGCGGCGAGGCTATCCCTATTGCAGTGAGGATGAAGGTGGCGCTCACTGGGGCGTCTAGGTTTATCAATCCCTTATGGGATTTCGTTTTATATGTGTTTGGCCGTTAAGAGGCCATGATGTATTACGGGACTGGCGTTGGTGGCGAATCCCTGCCCTTTTGGGGTTTTGTTTGAACCGGTGGTCTCAATCTATGAAGCGTTTTCGATTATTTATGAACTTCAGTTTTGAAGTATGAGAAAGAGGGTGTGAGTTGTCGTCTCATTCCTAGTTCCCGATGATCACCGTACCTATTGTTTGCATAAAGCGAGATTTTCAGCGGTTTACCGATTCTGTGAAAAGTTAAGTGAAACAAATAAACTTAAGTGAAGAAACAAATTTTGGATCTCGTATACCATACTATGTCTGTGAGATGTCAAGATCCAGCGTGGCTGGGTTTAGGGCAAGACCTAGGTTTACTCTCGGTTGAGGCTTTGCGATGACAAATCGGCTTCGTTTTGCCTGTTTGCGATTTTAACCTGACTCGTACCATTTAAAATCCAGCGAATTGTTGTCGGCTTATACGATTTGTTTGAAGTGAGTCGAGCTACTTCCTTCTGAAGAGCTAGACCAAAATTTTGGATTTCTTGTATAGCGCTATGTTTATCCTTGTCGGATGTAAGAGAGCCTACCCTCGAAGGCTATTTGTCTGTTTAGGGCGTTAGAGTTAGTTTGTTGTGATCAGCAACAACGAAATGATACCGTTTTGAGGTGTGTTAGTATGTTCAGAGGCGAAGATCTCGTCTGCAATGTTTTCGCGGAAAGAATGTCCTTCAAGCGTTAGCGGCGTCTCGCAGATGCCGAAGGTCGATTTTTCCTTATGCATCTTGTGTTGAAGCGGCTTGCGGGCTTTGGGGATGTCTTTGCGAATGTTAGCAGCCAGAAAACTGTTGTTTCCGTTTTGGGCCGGGACCAAGGGGTGCGTAAGTTTGACCAGGGAGAAGATTCTACATTCACAGCTTGCGTGAAGTGTTGGCCTTAGGGATTTGTTTTGGATGTGATAATGCGGCTTAGTGGATACTAGATCCGTTGTTGTGGCGTTTTGGTTGATTTGAAAAAGTCGTGAAAAAGTTTCGAAAATTTTAGAGTCTTCGAAATTTGTGGGAGTATACGTACCTACTCCCTCCCTTTTTTTAATTGGGGGGGATAGCTGAATCCGCCGGTTGGCGAGTTGCCTACGTACCCTTGTCTAGGGATCAAGCCATCTCATAGTTCCTTTGTACCACGTTTTATCGTTTAGTGGTAGTATTTTTTGAGGTGCATCGCATTCCAAGTTCTCGGGATTTTGACGTCTTGCATGTTTGCGATTTGGTATGAACCTGGTCGGACTACTTTTATGACTTTGTACGGTCCTTCTGTGGGAACCGAAATTCACACCGTCAATTTTCGATAAATAAGATTGCGGAGGAAAGCCAAGTAAACCCGACTTTCCTTGAAGGTCAGGATTCTCTGCGTTGCCACACGAAATCGATAAAGTAAACAGAAGACAAAAATGGGAATTGTAATATTTGCCCGAAGGCGTTTTATTTGATGAAAGATACGAGTACAAGGATTCTCCGAAAGATACGAGGTTTTTCCCTTTGAACCGTATTTTTGAATCTGTGTATGTGCATGCTTGCTGATCTAGAATTTATGCAGGGACTAAGAGTGTTCAGCAATGCGCTTGACTCGAGTTTCCGCAAGTCCAGGATCGCTAACTTCAAGACCAAAGAAGCTGGCGAGAGCTTTTCGGTTCGACAAAGAGGTAAAGCAGAGCATAAAGCAAGCTGAGCTTCATGCTCGAGCTCTTGTTCGGGCGGAAAGGAGAGGAAGGAGGATGGTCGCAGCTGAGGTGGCGAGACGGGCGGAATCGTTCGCTGCTGAGTTTCAATGTTTTAAAGAAGCTCAGGAGTTTGTTAGCGATTTCCGCGAGTGCCGAGCCTCGGTCGTAAACCTCCACAAGTCTCAGAACCGGTTTCTCCTTTGATTCCGAGATTGCTGAGATGAAGGACTTTATGGCGAGTGTGCTCATGCTGAGTCCTTGGTTCCTCCAGTCGAGGAAAGAGTCCGGAGACTATGGGAACCTATCGAGGTTTCGAGGATACGGTGTAGGCGAGCCGATGAAACGCCGAGGGTGGTGGGAGCGCTCAGGCGTGAATGAGGAAGTGGACCAGCCTGCAGGTTCATTCGGGATTTCCGCAGCAGGATTTCGATGTTGACTTCCTTTGTGAAGCGTATGTTTTGGCCGTGTGTGGCCGTTTTAGGAGTTTTATTCTCGCGACCGTTGGAGGTTGCATTCTTATGTTTTGGGACTGGCGTTGGTGGCTTAGAATCCCGCCGTCTTTCGCGGCTTTTATGAATATGAAAATTTCGCGAGATTTCGTCTTTTGTTTTGATTTATACTTTCGTCAAGTGTAGAGGAAAGAATCAGGTAGTCACTTCATATCATAACTCTTTTTTGTCGCTTGGTAGCGGATTGATCGTTCGATGTCGCTTTCCTTGTTTCCGTAGCGGGGTGGAAGGTTCGCGAGTCGTTTGCAGTCCGCCGAACCGTTTCCTCGAGTGGGCTCTTTCGAGGCATCTTTTTCTCGTGCTTCGGGAGATCCGAAGTCGAGTCTTCTGCCGCGGCGTGCCTTGGTGGATCCGCGCGGCAACTTGCTCCTCGCAGTTAAGGTGTCGACCTGTTTTGCGAGCGAGGTTATCAGCTTGTCCTGTTGTTCCGCCCGTTCCTGGGCGGAGGTAAACAGTTCCTTCATTTGTCTGAGCGCCTCAGTGTTTGCATCGGCAGTGACTGTGGACGGATCTCCAGTTGGAGTCTTCTCAACGTTAGCGTCGACGGGTGTTCCGTCTAGCGTTGGCTGATCTTTGGTGACGTCAGTAGACATGATCGAGCGTGTGCAGTTGCGAGATAGATAGATCCGTAACCCCCCCCCTCCTTCTAGCGCCAAACTGTGGGAACCGAAATTCGCACCGTCAAATTAAGTTGATTTGAAGGAAAGCCAAGTGAACCAAGCCTTCCCTGAAGGTCCCGGATATCTGCTGGGCCGCTGCGACACAATCAGTTCGACGAAGAAAATTTGAAAACAAAATAAAATCGTAAGAACAAAAAATAGAGCAAAAGATCTTATTTTGAATCCGCGTTTGAGCGTGAACAACAGGTAAGAGCCTTGGCTACAAGAGCTGTCGGCAAGTTCGCTAGTCTAGCAACCTAAGTTCTAACCTAGTTGAGTCGCAGCTCGCTAGTAAAAACGGAAAATAAAGCCTAAGTTTGCTCTAAGTGCTAAGTGCTCTGGAAGTTTTGTGATCTGGTTTGCTCCTCGCCCAAAGCTCTCCTTATATACTCTTCTTAAGGCGGTCTATCTTCTCGCGGGCCGAATCGGGCTTTTTTCATTTTCGTCCATCTTCGTGTTTATCGGGAAACTTGACATTTATCTTCGGAAAACTTGACATTTATCTTCTGGAAACTTGACATTTATCTCTTATGTGAGGATAAGGATAAACCGTCATAGTTATCCTTGCTTTTCGGAATATCGTAAGTGGGCCGTTTTGGCCACTTTGGGCAGTTTAGACGTTTTTACGGTTTTCCGAAAGAATGGCCTCTGAAGGTTTCGGTATTTCCGAAGGAACCCCAATTCCTCGTATAGTCGAGATGTTTGGTGTTTAGAATAACCGTGATCTTATCAGACTCACGAAGATCGATCCAAACAAGCCAAGATGGGATCAGACCGAGCACGATGGGACCGAGACCAGGACGAGGGCCGTCGACCGGCGCCAGGCCGGCTTGCAGAACGCGTGCCGCCGGTGCCAGACCGGGGTGCCGCCGGCGCCAGGCCGAGGTGCCACCGGCGCCAGGCGGGTGCCGCCGGTGCCAGGCCGCCCGCTGGCGCGTGCCGCCCGGCGCCAGCGGCCAGCGTGGCAGCGTGCTGCCAGCGCCAGGCGGGTGCCCCGGCGCCAGGCGACCAGCGTGGCGCGTGCCGCCGGCGCCAGGCGGCTTCGGCGTGGCGCGTGCGCGGTGCCAGGCCGTCTTGCCGTCCGTGGTTTCTCCGTTGTTCGATCTTTCCCCGTTAGTCGTTAGTGCGGGAAATCTTTGAGTTTAGGAGGATCTTTAGCCGTAGATTTCGAGATAACCGTTTTCAAAGGTTTGAGTAATGTGGCTTCGAACTTTAGATGTTTAAAATATGAACTTTTAAGCAATCGAGAAGGCTTTGCGGAAGAATCATTGTAGTTTGCGGACAATCCGGACATGGGTTTAAGGGACCAAGATGCTGCCTTTGTACGAGATCACGAGATGATTGCGCAGGTGGGAACCAGGACTCTTGCTGCTGGCGCCAGACGGGACAGGGCAAGCCTGCCGCCCGTGCCGTATCATGTGTCCTCCGGTGCCTACTTGCCCTTGTTGATCCCTGGGGCTCACGGTCCGTTCATGCCTTCTTGTGAGTTCATCGAGTGACGACCCGTTTCTCGGCTTTGATCGTCACTTGGTTTTTCTTTCGAGGATTTTCGGGTGACGATTTCGTCGTTGACCGATTTTGACCCCAACAGTCAGCGTCTTCATCGGAAGGATCCGATTGGTCTCTGATATCTAGATCGATGCGCTCGACGTCGCTTTCCTTGTTTCCCGTAGCTGGGGGTGGAAGGTTCTGCGAGGTTGTTTGCTGTCCTCTTGGAGCAGTTTCCTCGGGAGTAGGCTCTTTCGGGACATCTTTCTCTCGTTCTCCGGGAGATCCGAAGTCGAGTCTTCTGCCGCGCCGCGCTTTGGTGGATCCGCGCGGCAACTTGCTCCTCGCAGTTAAGGTGTCGACCTGTTTTGCGAGCGAGGTTATTAGCTTGTCCTGTTGTTCCGCCCGTTCTTGGGCGGAGGTCAACAGTTCCTTCATTTGTCTGAGCGCCTCAGTGTTTGCATCAGCAGTGACTATGGACGCATCTCCAGTTGGAGTCTTCTCAACGTTGGCGTCGACGGGTGTTCCGTCTAGCGTTGGTTGATCTTCGGTGACGTCAGTAGACATGATCGAGCGTGTGCAGTTGCGAGATAGATAGATCCGTAACCCCCCTCCTTCTAGCGCCAAACTGTGGGAACCGAAATTCACACCGTCAATTTCCGATAAACGATTTGGAGGAAAACCGAGTTAACCCGATCATAAGGAAATAGACGAATTCACGGAGTCGAGATTTGATCTCTTTCCTTAACTCAATAAATCGCTCGTAATGTGTGACGGTTTGATGCGATTTTTGAATCCCAGGATACAACCGTGATGAGACTGTTTCGCAACACCCGAAACAGAATCTACGAACTCACTACTACGATATACTCTCGAGACACTTACTATAAAGAAAAAAAAATCTAAAGAGTATTTTTTTTCTAGTGAGAGAAAGCTGCTTTTTCTAGTGAGAGAGATGATTGTGAGATGTGAGATTATGGAGATGATCATGGGGTATTTATAGCTAAATTTTGGCTTGGTCATCAAGTTAACCAAACTTGCAAACCAAGTTAGCCAAACTTGCAAACCAAGTTAGCCAAACTTGCAAATCAAGTTGGCTTAACTTAGTCACTAAGGTGACTTAGCTTGGTTGCTAAGTTTTGTAACTTGGTTACCAAGTTTTCCTTTAAGGCTTAAGCCTTTTTCAACATAGGTCCAAAACCAAAAAGTGAATCAATTTACTCAGCCAATTAAGCTTGTAAAATGACTCCAAAACATCAATTTGCTCAGCCCATTAGGCTTACAAAAATAACTCAATAATCTCCATAATTATTCACTTTAATCAAGAAATTTTACCCAGCCCATTAGGCTTATAAAATTCTTTTCACACTTCCAATTTGTTACACAGCCTATTGGGCTTATAAGAAATTGATCCAACAATCCCCAACATGAAAATAATTTACTCTGATCACTTGAAGACTCGATAGACTCTACAACTAGACCTAACCTAAACTAGACAGACAGACTTTTCGAGAGTATAAACGAAAAACTAACTGTATATGATGTAGTGGCATTTTTCAGCTTTGAACTACTCATTGTTAGTATCTGCCGGATTTACTTTTCAGGTGGTGAACTTGATGTCTTGAACCCCCCGAAAATTTATGTAAACCGAGTCAACAGATATAACACAGTTGTGTTTTCTCGTAGAGTTAAGTTCTCTATTGTGTTCATTTTGGCCGTGAACTTGCCTGGTTTGTCATGAGTGAACTTGAAGAGTATAGCCTAAACTTCATTCTCCTAGAAACGGCCTCATTTCACACTCATTAGGTGATTGCCATGTGCACCTATCATATATACAATAAAATACCCTGTAATACTTTATATACATGTATATGAAGGCCATGGTCTTATCTCATTAAAAGCCAATGCTTAACCTTAAATTTACAGGAGCACTGTTATCATCTTGGAATATGGGTAGATTTCAGTGCTTTATTGGATTTTGTTTGATTTAGTTGTCCCTTTGAACCAACTTCTTGGGATCTCCAGTCATGTTGGTAGGGTTTCCATCAAACATCCTTTAATCATAGGCAATAAACCCATTCCCTTCGATGATTTCAAAACTTAATCTCATATTAAACCTTTGGTAAAAATCCATAAGGTTGTCAGCTGATTTTTTGAGATCACAGTTTATAATGATTTTATGTCGTCTTATGTGATGCGAATTACCATTATAGAGATTATCCAGTGCCCAAGCTATAGTCGATTGACTATCGCAGTATAAGCGTAGAGTTGGGACTGGTTTCTCCCACATTGGAACATCTTCCAAGAAATTATGAAGCCATTATGCTTCTTCTGCTGCTTTTACTAAAAGCAATGAACTCAGATTACATTATGAATCTGGTCAAAAAAATTTTATTTGGAAGATTTCCAAGATATTTCTTAGCACCCCACACACTTTGAGGTATTTGTATGAATGTACATTACCTTTTAAAGTACATGGTCATTTGCCAATATTTTAATGTGGTAAGCAATACTCCCCGCCCCCCACATTTCCTGAAATAACTCAGGATCATGCATGCTTACAATCATCCGTTAAGAGTTTAGACTTTTTGTCCCACAACTTCATTTGGATTCTAGTGAACAAGGAGACGAGTAATAATGTTAATTCTCTTAAGAAAACATTTATTCTCGTTTAAGTTGCCACATTCTATTCCATTATGGAATATTGACTCAAAACTACACTTCATGTGTTAGTTTTTATCAAATTGGTTTGAGATTTCATATTGTCTCTATGTAAACCAATATTGCTACAACATCCGCCAGCCCTGCTGCGATGTGTGTCAGCTTTTCGAAACTATACATTGAACTTCTTTTAAGCACATTGCTTTCTAAAGCTAATGTATAATTGAATATGAACTTTAGGCTTTTCTTGTTCTTTTGCTCAATCACTTTCATTTTATGTTCACAATTGTGATGACATATACTTTGTGATTTGCATATTTTTGTCTTGCCTGACAATCAAGTCATAATATGGCACTCGGCCTTTGCTTATGAGAGATCGTTTTTAATGGAGAATTTCCAGTTTAACTATAGACCTAGTATGCAAATAAATTGTCATACATGCAGTCTTTATCTCATGCATGAAGAATCACAACTCTTTGATTAGATAGTTTGTCATTGCAAACTTCTTTGAGCTTGTTTTCTTAGCCTTGATTTCTCCATGTCGAAACTCAAAGTTTCATGGAAGTATTCAACTCACTGTATAGAGGTTTTACTAGGCATAGACAAATCTTCACATGAAGACAATCCAAATGGATGACCATTCCCAATTAGGGTTGTCGTCTCACTGGTCATATTTGTATAACAAAATATTTCATGATTATTTGAACGCAATCTTTAATCTTTTGATTTAGATTTATTCAAAATAAAATATTTGAAAAACAATCTAAATATAGATTAGATTTATACAAAACAAAAATTTTATAGTCATTTAGACACAATTTTTTTATAATAGATTTATCCTTATGGACACAATCTTTATATTTTGATTTATCCATAATAGTTATTTGGACTCAATCTTTAAATTCATATTTATCCGAAGGTACTAAGACGTTTTGTCTTACATGATTTATCCAAAAAAATTATGAATTCAATCTTTTAAGATTTATTCAAAAATATTATGAACTCCATCCTTTAAGATTTATTCAAAAGTATAATGAACTCAATCTTTTAAGATTTATTCAAAAATACTATGAACTCAATCTTATAAGATAAATCTATATTTTACAAGACTTATCTTAAGAGCTTAAAAATTGGAGCTCGTTAGTGAGATCATTAATCACTATTGAAACTATTCTCAAATTACGCAAACCGTAGTAAGTATTGAGAACTCAATTCAATAAGCAATTAAAGTTTTAATAGTCGTTCCCAGAACTCGTTTTAAAGACGTTCTTAAACGCTATTTTTTTTTAGAAAAATGAGATCGCGAGCCTTTCTAAGAATGTCGCGTAAATCATTTTCTAAATATGATTCGTCTTTTTTCCAAAACGCTCTAGAGAAAGCTAAAGAGCGTTCTTAGAACCGTTTCAGATTGATTTAAAAATGTTTTCTAAAATCGTTTTAAACATATTGTTCGCAATATTCAATTAGATTCAGGCGATAAGCAAGAAGCGATTTATTGAGTTAAGATTGTAGGACCGCGAAAATCCTGATTGAAAATTACGAAACAAGAAGCATATAAAACGATAATATGAAGATTAAAAACATTTAAAAATCATAAGGAAATAGACGAATTCACGGAGTCGAGATTTGATCTCTTTCCTTAACTCAATAAATCGCCCGTAATGTGTGACGGTTTGATGCGATTTTTGAATCCCAGGATACAACCGTGATGAGACTGTTTCGCAACACCCGAAACAGAATCTACGAACTCACTACTACGATATACTTCGAGACACTTACTATAAAGAAAAAAAAATCTAAAGAGTATTTTTTTTTCTAGTGAGAGAGCTTCTTTTCTAGTGAGAGAGATGATTGTGAGATGTGAGATTATGGAGATGATCATGGGGTATTTATAGCTAAATTTTGGCTTGGTCATCAAGTTAACCAAACTTGCAAACCAAGTTAGCCAAACTTGCAAACCAAGTTAGCCAAACTTGCAAACCAAGTTAGCCAAACTTGCAAATCAAGTTGGCTTAACTTAGTCACTAAGGTGACTTAGCTTGGTTGCTAAGTTTTGTAACTTGGTTACCAAGTTTTCCTTTAAGGCTTAAGCCTTTTTCAACATAGGTCCAAAACCAAAAAGTGAATCAATTTACTCAGCCAATTAAGCTTGTAAAATGACTCCAAAACATCAATTTGCGCAGCGCATAAGGCTTACAAAAATAACCCAATAATCTCCATAATTATTCACTTTAATCAAGAAATTTTACCCAGCCCATTAGGCTTATAAAATTCTTTTCACACTTCCAATTTGTTACACAGCCTATTGGGCTTATAACAAATTGGTCCAACAATATTGAGCCCAAAATCAAATAAAAAAGAGTAAGCCTAAATGTTAATTAGCTAACTAATCAAACTTAATGTTTGTTCATTTTTATTTTTACGGGGTCAAGCAACAATATGTAATGGGGTCATGATTATTTTAGTTAACAAAGCAAATATTTTCAAAAAATAAGTGGGGTCAGCTGACCCCCCTCTATACTGTGTAGTTCCGCCCCTGTCTGGAGGGGCCAGTAGAAATGCATCATCGATTGCTGAGACAGGTCCAGATGGTCGTGCGCAGGGGAAGACGGACGTCTCATCTCTGAAGGTGGTTAAGAAGGCTCGAGTTACTTGATATGGAGCAACAATGGTTTAATGAAAAGACTTTGGATTTTAATAACGCTTATGCACCTTTGTTTACTTTAACATATTTGGTTATCCCTGTTTTGGTTTTTCCCAGTTTTATGGGTAGTCTATGTTTTTCAGACGGTCTTGATTTAAATTTTTATATAATGATAATCTTTGCCATATGAGTTTTTGTTGTTCAGCATCGCGTTTTAGGATTGTTCGTTTTAGTACAAATGCTTTTAAGCCTATTATGTTCAGTTTCTGAGAAAGTGAGTTTATTGTTATAATTTTTATGAACCTATTTTACTCCAAACATTCTCTTTTAAAACAATAAGAAAAAAAAAAATATTAGTTTGTTTACTCAATAACGGTGGTATCTATTTTCCATACTCGGATTATTCACACCGTAACTGACTTGACAAGCACGTAAAGTCATCTGTACCAAATATGCTTAGTATGTCAAAATACAACACGAAGAATAAAAGAATATTATGTATTTGTTTGCTATTCATAACTTTATTTAAAATATATTTCAAATAAAATGAACGCAAGTGGTGCGTGACATAACCTCACAAAATATAATCAATACAGCAGAAATTATTTTGGCATAGTTATAAACATATAAATATAATAGTAATATTTTTAGAAAACAAAGTAACTAATTAGTACATCCATAATATTGTTAGGTTTAAAAAATATTCATTCGCATATTTGATAGAAAGGAATATATATAAATAAAAATTCAAAAGTAAAATCGTTTTAGTAGTTCCTAACTGTTGTTTGAAAATTAAAATTTAGTTTACCGTAAGCAATATATATATATCAAAGATATTATATTTAAATATTTAATTAGATTAATATATTATGTATTTAATGTAAACGATATATATACATATATAAAGATATTTTCCGTATGATTTTAAAATCATTTGTATTTTGTTATAGAAATTTAAACTTCAATCACAAATTTCTCAATGGGATCTAAAAAAATATTCAAATACAATGACATGTACAAAATTTAACTAATATGTATATTCTTATATGATAAAATTTATATTAAATGTTTACTCAATTGTGAAATTGTTTTAAAATTCACATTCCGTCCGTAGAGGCGGGCGATCCTAGTGTACATATATTTTAATGTATAAATTTGTTTTTATTTTAGTTAAAACATATTTTAATAATAAATTAACTTATTAATTAAATTATTAAAATACGAAATATATTTACATTTAAGTAATATAAAATAATTTATTACGTAACTCAGTGAGTCAACTAAAAGTTGTCCAACAAACATAGTTTATGGTGATCATATACAAATAGATTTACTAAATGGGTTATTTGATTAGTTTTTATACCAATTAATGAATTAAATAATAATCCAAACATTTAATTAACAGATATATTAATAATTAATTTTGAAAAATATAAATATTTACATATTTTTTATTTTTGAATTCTAAGATAGAATGAAAATTTTATTTATTTATAAATATGTTATTAGCTTAAAATTTTCATTAATGGTGATACTAAGTTATGATTATATTACAAGCATTGTACCAAAAATGTAAAACTTCATAATACAATTTGACATGTCATTAAGACATGTCATCATTTTCATAAACCATGTCAACTTTTTCAATGGAGATGAATGTGATGACAACATTTTTTTTTAATAATTCGTTTAATTAAAAATCACTTTTCAAATAATGTTAGGGGAATACTGACTTATGAACTCCATTTGAGAAGCACGAAACATACAATATAAAAAAACAATTTTATTATATATTATATATTTTATTACTTTAACAATTAAATCCATTTTAACTAAAAACTAATTACTAAAACTCATATTTTTGCAAACATTTTTGCTCAACAATTGCGAAGATATTCTTGAATATAAAGGTATATATATTTTATTTCATTATAAAAGTGGAATTCAATAAACTGTATGTAGATTTTGATTTGATTAATGACATTATCTGTTAAGGATTTATATGGCAAAGATGTGGTTCACTTACTAACACGCCATAGAAGAGGAGCTTGAACAACTCAAGCTGGAAAAAGTTTGCTCGATGGCTTTTTGGTTATGTGAGTGCTTGAAACAAATTGGTTATTTGATTAAATAACAACTTAATGGTAGGGTGATAACATGCTTGTTTTTTTTTTTAAGAATTTAAATGAAATTCTTTTTTTTTTTCTTTTCAATTACTTGAACAATGAATATTTGTTGATTAAAATTTGATTTAAAATTTCCATTTATTATTATTAATAAAACAAAATATTTTATAGGTTTGCCGATGATAACTTGGAGAGGCTACGCTTTTCCACACCATGAGTTAGAAGTGGTACATCGACCATTTCTCATGCTTCAGGAATTTCCCAGGAGAAAAATTTGGTCCCGGTCGTCCCTCCTCCTGCTGCTCCATATGTGTTGGGTGTCATGACTGTTGAATAATTGGTTCAATAGCCAGGTTGGGAGCATCTCCCTCGACTCCATCCTCACCCAGACCGACAGAGTGAATGGTTTGTTCTTGTTGTATACTTCGTTTTGTTTCATTGTATTTTATAATTTACTCATTGTGTAGGTTCAACAAGTCCTGAAACGACATTAGCACCAGCATTAACAGGATGATGTACTCCATGCTCAGAAACTGATATCCAACCCACAGCAAGTTCTCGAACTCCGAGCGCGAGTTGCAGTTTCGTCAATTTTTCGGTAATTTTTCAATATTTTGAAAACTTTTTGGTTCTAATTTTTCTATTATGTCTGTACTGATTTTATGTTATTCGTTGCTCAGAAAGAATTCAATTGGGAGTCTGGACATACGGAAACAGTCTGTCAAGCCTTCCGCCAAAAAGCCATGAGCAGTTATGGGGACCAGATCTATGAGTGGAAGCAGCTGTGGAAACATGGCAAGACACCGAAATCTATTAACGGGACGGTCTGGCTCGAGTTGCAGAAGCATTGGTTTAAAACAGAGTCTAAAGATAAGTCAGCCACCAACTCCGTGAACCGCCAAAACAACTGTGGCGGGAAAGGTTCTTATGTCCACAACTTGGGTGCATGTCTTCTCTTGAAGAGAAACTTGTAAGTTCTTTATAAAATTAAAACACAAAAAATATTATTAATATATTTATAGATTTAATTTTAACAGGGCCATGTAAAACTTTTGAATAAAATTATACTAACTAAAAAACAATTCTTGGTAGGCAGTAGTTGCCCCACCCACTCACAACATCAATTGCCCTCTGGCAGGTAACTGTGATTGCAAATAGACTCGAGACAGCAATTATGGCGCATAATGTTTTTGATGGACAAGGGAAAGCTGAAGGATTAAGTCGTTCTTCTCTATTCAGTACTCACAAGGACTCACTTTCATCAGCTGGACTTGTGATTTGATGTCTGTGGAGCATGACCAAGAGAAGGTAAAATCAACTGTTCTGTATATAAAGAGCAGACACTACCTCATTTCTTGTTTTGTTTAAACCATTCCATTATTTATTTAAAAATATGATGAGCAACTGATTTGCTGAGCTAGAAGCCTACAGAGTTTGTATCCTTCCCTAGTTATGCCTTTTTGATGATACATAGAAAAAACTTGTGACATTGTACAAGTAAGTTACAAAATTTCAAATGTGGTTTCTACTCGTGTAAAAGGATAAAGATTCACTGTATCACCATGAAAGGAGCTTTTACAAGTGCATCAACAATTAGAGATTAAGTGAAAATTTTGAAAATGGCTATGCATATCTTCTGACACGTAGAAAACATGTAGTTTCAAGATGATAATCATTAAAAAAAAAAATTTTAAAGTAAAAGTTTTAATTTATTTTTTTCATTATAAACGTCTTAGTTTTAGTATAAATATAAATAACTTTTTCATTATATATATATATATATTGGCTTATCAATTTGTTTTTAGATTTCGTGAAACTTAAATTATAAAAACAGTATTTATTTATTTTATCTTGTATTTATAATTATTTTATTTAACATGTACATATATTTTAATGTATAAATTTATTTTTTATTCTAGTTAAAACATATCTAAATAATAAATTAACTTTTTAATTTAATTAATTAAACATGAAATATATTGACATTTAAGTAATATAAAGTTATTTATTAATTAACTCAATGAATCAGCTAAAAGTCGTCCAACAAAGATATTTTATGATGATCGCATACAAATAAATTTACTAATTTGATTATTGGGAAAGCCTGGAGTTTAGAATGTAGCATGTATGAGAACGTGTTTTAATGGCCCATCATTCTAGTAGGCAGCCTGATATCTTGTATATTTACATGATTATAGCCATTCATTCTTGTACATTTTGAGTATATGGATTAGAGATTACATATCTTTAGAGTCCATATTTTATTCATTGTTCTTATTAAGTGTTGGAGTGTACCATGGAGTTATTTGAAGTGTTTTGGAGCATTGTGATCCAAAAGGGGGTGAAATATAAACATGGATGGGGACCTTAAAGATGTCTTCTGTTGCTAAGATTCTGGGAAGACATAGGAAATTGAGTTAACTTTCCAATGGAAGTGGTTTCAAGTTATCTGAAGCTGTATTGGAGGAGTTACGTTCGATTTACTAGAGGCATATCAACCCGGGTCGAAGTGTGCGGGTAAGCCCCTACCCTGGTCCAGCTCCTACCCTGAACGGGCGAGAGCTGGGCGAGGAAGAATTCCACACGGGGTAGAAGTGCGCGGGTACTGGTCCAGCTCCTACCCTGAGCGTTTTTCTCCTCCTTTGGTCGACCATGAAGTGTTACAAGGCTCTTTGGTCATTTTTCTTGTGTTTTTAAGGGTTTAGAAGGATATATAAATACACTTGTATCTCAAAGTTGGGAATTATCTTCTTTTCTCTCTTGAACTCATAGACCTCTTTGGAGAAAGATTGATCTTTGAATCTATTTTCATCTTTTGATCTAGTGTTCTTGAGCATTTTTATTTCTTTCTTGACGTGATTAAGCTTGAATCTCTAATGGGTATGAGAGTAATCATGGTGATTAGTGAGTAGTCCACTTTTGGATTCATGGGTTAGGGAGACTAAGGGTGATTAAACTAGATCTAAGGTGTTTTATTGTAGATCTCTCTTATTCCTTGCTTGAAGAGTGTTTTTAATGCTATTTTAGAATTGTCCTCTCTAAATTTGAGTTTTAAGCATTTCTCACCCACAAGGTGTTTTGATGAAATACCTTAACCAACTCTTCTAAGCTTTTAACATTCTTTAACAAAGAGATTTGTTGTTAAAGGTGTTAAGATGGCTAATAGACTTGATATTAATGATTGCTTAGATAACACTCAATCAAATAGATTTGATGTTTGAGTTATCATTGTAAATGAGCTTCCATCTTGAGAAAGAGTTAGTTTAGGGTTATGTTCTAGGCATAAGATTGATAGATTGATTGAAAACTACCACTTTTAGTTCAAAACTTGATCATGCAAGGTTTATTCTCTAGTTCCATGAGTTCTCCCATCTCATAATCAAACAAAGTTTCAATTTTTTATTACATTTTAGTGTTGTTCTAGTTCAAAACCATCTCAGTTATTAATTGCACTTAGATTAAACATGGTCTTGTATTCCTTTTACATTAGAATCACTTAGGATTGGTTCGACAAACTTATATACTACATCATTTGGTTAAAGACCCTTGAAAAGTTCTAACACCACAGCCTTCCCTTTGTTAAAATAGAATTTCGACCTGGGGAGGGCAGTGGGGGCAGTGGAAGGCTTAAACAGAGCTCTTGATAAATACAATCTAACATTCCTATTTAAAAAAGGCTTAGACAAGATCTTGACAAAAGAGTTAATTAGTCAGCTCGTTTGAGCAAGATATGACTAATTGTAACGAAGCCAATAATGATTGTGAGGGAGGCAAAGTCGAGACGATGAGTTCATAGTTACAAAAAACAATTGTGGTCTTCATACAGACAACGAGTATCCTTACAAGACTGATAATGGAGTTTGCTGATGGACCACTATAAAAATGATATTGTAATAAAATTGATATCGTACAACAAAAAAATGAAAAATCAGCCTTCAAATTTTGTGTAGGAAAACGACGAATTTTCTCTACGGAAAGCGGTCCCTCGCCAGCCTGTTACCGCACTTACTGACTCCAGCAGCCGTTCATCTTTACGAAACGGTAAAAATGTTTTTTTCGCTTAAAATGTTTTGAATTTTTTTCTTATATATTACTTTTATTTCGTAATTAATTTGGAAAGAAATTTTACTTTATTGTTATACTTTGCTTTTTTACTTTTATTTTACCCACGAAGTTTTGATGGAACATGGGGAACACACCTAAATCACGGGTATGGAACTGACCAAGTTCGTGACCAGTTTTGTCAAAAGGTAATGTTCGTGACCCAGTGGCAGAAGTTCATAGTGATAAGAGGGGTTTGGTAGACCCCGGTCAAATTGTTCTGTCAGTTGATTTTAACGTATATTTTTGTTGGGGTCAAAAACGGTTATCTCGAAATCAACGGCTAAGATCATTTCCTGTCTACGGACTTTCCGCAAAAACAATCAACAAAGGTTGGATCGGAAGAGAAGTAGCGACCAAGGCCGGGCCGGCCGCAGCGCTTCAGTCGGCCCGGCTTGACCTTGGTGGTCCGTCGCCGGCTGTCGGTTCCGGCGGCTGGCTCCCGTGCTGGTCCCGGGCGGCTCCTCCGTGCTGGTTCCGGACGCCGGGCGCCGCCCGTGCTGATCCGGCGCCGGCGCTCGCCTGCAGTCTTAGTCCGGCCGCGCCAGCTCGCCGTGCTGGCTCGGCGCCAGGCGTGCTCACCGATGTTAGTCCGGCCGAGCTCGTCCATGTCACGCCCGACGCGGCAGCGTCAGCTGTTCCCAGCTCGTCCGATTTAGATCGCACCTCGTGGCTTCCGTGAAGTCGTAGCACCTTAGTTATGGACCTAACGTTCCTCGGTTCAAGTCGATTGAGTTATCCTCGAAGTTTTACAACTAGAGTTAGGAAGGTTGGTTCTTAGAAAAGTGTATCGTGTAAAACAAGGACGATCAACTCGAACATCGATTCTTTAAGCTATACGATTTATTTTACGGAAAAGATAATATTTCCGAGAAATCGTACGAACGTTCAAGTGAAATGCTAAGTTTCCGCAGATAAATGTCAATGCTCGAGGATAACGACGAAGATCGACGGAAAATGGAATATTTCCAAAAGAGATAAACTTGGGCCCAAAGGCGAAAGGTTAAACGGACCACCGACCTAGAGCGTATATAAGGAGGATTGGAGCAGAAGAGAAGAGGATCCGAGATTTTAGACTTAGAGAACTCCTGCTAGCGTAGAGAACTTAGGACTTAGGTGGTTAGACTAGTACGGCAAGGCTTAGGACGTCTTAGCCGCCTCTTGTTCTATTGTTCCGATAGTTAGCATATCTCTACTCCTCTCGGAGAAATCTTGTATTCATACTTTTTAACTAATAAAACGCCTCTGAGTGACCATTCATTTTTATCTTTCTACTTATCTTTTATCGGTTCTAAAGTGATTACGCAGAGAATTCGGACCTTTAAGGAAGATCGGGTTAACTCGGTTTTCCTCCATATTTGTTCATCAAAAATTGACAGTGCGAATTTCGGTTCTCACAGTTTGGCGTTAGAAGGAAGGGAGGACGAATTCTCTAACTCGAAAGTCACTAAGCAATAAAGGATATAGGATGTCGCTCCGGTAGCGATGTTGTTTCCTTCAGGATCGAACAGCGGCCGACCAGGCCAAACGCCACAACGATCTCCTTGTAATCGAACTAACGATCCAGGACATCGACATAGCAAGAGTGTTAGTCGACCCCGGATGCTCGGCCAACATTATCTACAAGAGTACCCTTGAGAGAATGGAGGTCGACCTGTCTGCCGTCCGCGGAAGAACCTAGCCCGATATTCGGACTCTCGAGATCTTACTACGACTCGGCTCGATCAGCCTCTTGGTTAAAACCGGGAGCGTCACCAAAATCACGGAATTCTTAGTCGTCGACCGTCCAACATCGTATAACGCGATCATCAGTACTCCATGGCTGAATTCCATGCGAGCGATCCCCTCGACATTCCATCTGTGTCAAAGTTCCCAACCCTCGCGGAATCGAAACTATACAAGGAAATCGCGGGATGGCGCAAGTATGTTTCGCGCGAGCTGAAAAAAACTCAGTAGTCGAAGCCTCGAAGCAAAAAGTAAAGCTACTCGATAAGAACGCCGAACAAGACTCGAGCGTCTTACGGCAATCTCGAGGATCGAAGCCGTAAGCGGAAGCGAACCAACTTAAACTAGTAATCTCGGTCTGCCTGAGCGAATCGTTCCCGAGCGATGCGTCGATATCGAAGCCAACCTCCGCGAACCTTTGAGAACGAGCTCATAGCTGTCTCAAAAGAACCTCAACACATTCGCGGGCGCGGAGGATATGCCAGGGATCGACATCGACATAACTTGCCATGAGCTCAACATTGACCCAACCTACAAACCCGTCAAACAAAAAAGGCGGAAACTAGGACCAGAGCGTGACACCGGGGTAAACGAGGAAGTTGAAAAACTCCTTAAAGTGGGGTCAATAACGAAGTCGATACCCGAATGGCTCGCTAACCGTGGTCAAAAGAAAACGGCAAATGGCGAGTCTGCGTCGACTTCACTGATCTCAACAAGGCTTGTCCAAAAGATTGCTTTCCACTCCCGCATATCGACCGACTTGTCGAAGCAACAGCAGGAAACAAACTTTTATCATTTATGGACGCCTTCTCCGGGTACAATCAAATTATGATGAACCCGGATGATCGCGAGAAGACCGCATTCATCACTGACCGCGCGACGTATTGCTACAAAGTAATGCCTTTCGCCTCGAAGCAGGCTACTTACCAGACTCGTCGGCGAATGTTTTCCGAGCAGCTCGGAAAAACTATGGAGGTATACATTGATGCATGCTCGTAAAATCCCTTGACGAATATGATCACGTTTCCCATCTGGAAGAGTGTTTCGCAAGGTTGAATTTGCACAACATGAAATTGAATCTGGCTAAATGTAGATTCGCTGTGGCATCGGGAAAATTTCTCGGCTACCTAGTCACGTGTCGCGGAATCGAGGCTAACCCCAAACAGATAAATGCGTTAATAGAAATGGTCTCGCCCAAAACAAAAAGGGAAGTCCAAAGGCTAACAGGGAGAGTCGCCGCCTTAAACCGTTTTATCTCGCGCTCAACGGACAAATGCCTTCCTTTCTACGACACATTGAAAGTGAACAAGAAATTTGAGTGGACAGAGGAATGCGAAAAAAGCTTTCCAACAGCTAAAGCATTACCTGGCCACTCCTCCCGTCCTCGCGAAACCAGTAGAGGGAGAACCCTTGTTCCTGTACATCGCAGTATCCACAACAGCGGTAAGCGGCATTTTGATTAGAGAAGTACGTGGCGAACAGAAACCAATCTTATACATAAGCAAAACGTTGCTAGACGCTGAGACCCGATATCCCCTGATGGAGAAACTAGCATTCGCGGTTGTAACGTCGGCAAAAAAACTCCGGCCGTATTTTCAGTCGCATACCATTATAATCCTCACCACCTTCCCCTTGTGAACAATTTTGCACAGTCCGAGTCAGTCAGGACGACTCGTAAAATGGGCAATCGAACTAAGTGAGTACGACGTAGAGTACCGCCCAAGAACCTGTGCAAAGTCTCAAGTATTGGCAGACTTCTTGGTGGAATTGCCCATGGGAGATATGACAAACACGGAACCGAACTCAACTTGGATCCTTCATTTTGACGGATCATCGTCCAAACAAGGGTCCGGGATAGGAATCCGGCTCACGTCTCCGACTGGCGAAATCTTGGAACAGTCGTTCCGATTGGAGTTCCATGCGTCAAAAAACGAGGCCGAATATGAGGCACTCATTGCGGGCTTACGGCTAGCCCAGGGGCTGAAGATCCGCAACATTCACGCTTACTGTGACTCTCAGTTAGTCGCAAATCAGTACAGCGGGGAATACGAAGCAATGATGGACGCATATCTTAAACTCATCCAAGATCTCTCCCGAAACTTCGACTACTTTGCCCTCACTAGGATTCCTCGCTCGGAAAACACTCAGGCGGATGCCTTGGCCGCACTCGCGTCAAGTTCGGATCCTGGACTAAGTCGGGTAATCCCCGTCGAGTTCATTGAACATCCAAGCATCGGACCTCCTGTGATCGCCAATCTTATTCGAGCACAAATCGAAAACGCGGAGGAAATAGATGACCCACCGGAAGAAAACGTGGATCGGTCGGAATACGGCTGCGACAGCCCTTGGCTGGAACCAATCCGAGCATACATAATCGACGGAACACTTCCCACCGAAAAATGGGCAGCCCGCAAAATCAAGACCCAGGCCGCACGATACGTAACGGTAGAAGGAGAAATCTACAAATGGAGATTCTCCGGCCCACTCATGACCTGCGCTGAAGGCGAAGAAGCGAGAAGAGTAATGGACGAGGTCCATTCCGGGTCGTGCGGAAACCATTCCGGCGGAAGATCTCTCGCAGTCAAAATAAAACGCCATGGTTATTACTGGCCAACTATGATCAAAGACTGCGAGAAGTTCGCTCGAAAGTGCGAAAAATACCAAAGGCACGCACCGACGATCCATCAGCCCGTGGAAGTCCTCTCGTCCATCTCATCTCCGTATCCCTTTATGCGATGGTCTATGGACATCGTCGGGCCATTGCATAACTCGAAGCAGAAACGTTTTCTCCTGTTCCTCACGGATTTCTTCTCAAAATGGATGGAGGCAGATTCCTACGCAAGTATCAAAGACGTACAAGTCGAGAACTTCGTATGGAAGAACATAATCAACAGACACGGGGTCCCTTACGAAATCGTGACAGACAACAGGTCTCAGTTCATCTCTACCCGGTTCGAGGCATTCTGCGAGAAGTGGAAGATATGACTTACCAAGTCGACTCCCAGATATCCGCAATGCAACGGCCAGGCAGAAACTATCAACAAGATTGTCCTTGACGGACTGAAAAAGCGCTTAGACGCCAAAACGGGGCGATGGGCAGAGGAGCTCGAAGGAGTCCTTTGGTTGCATCGTACAACCCCGAGACGGGCTACGAGTGAAACTCCATTCGCCCTCATTTACGGAACGGAATGCATGATCCCCAAGGAAGTAGAGTTCCCCGGAGTACGGAGAAGATTCCTCCCCGAATGAGAAGATTTAAACGACGCTATGATGCTGGACAATCTCAATATTAGCAATGAACGCCGCGACCAGGCGCTCATTCGAATCCAAAATTACCAGCACGCTGCCGCAAGGTACTACAACTCAAACGTACGCCATCATAGGTTCAGAGAAGACGATTTAGTCTTACGCAAAGTCTTCCAAAACACTGCCGAACGAAATGCAGGAAAACTGAGAGCAAACTGAGAAGGACCATACAAAGTCATAAAATGGTCCGACCAGGTTCTTACCAAATCGCGAACATGCAAGACGTGAAAATTCCAAGAACTTGTAACGCGATGCATCTTAAAAAATACTATCACTAACAACGACGTGGTACAAAGAACTACGAGATGGCTTGATCCTCGAAAAGGGTATGTAGACAACTCGCTAACCGGCGGGCTCAGCTATCCCGATTAAAGGGGAGTAGGTCGATATACTCATTATACTCCCGCAATTTGAAAATTCTGAAACTTTTGAAACTCTTTATAGTCAACACATTTTCGCCAACTACTAAATGGCTACGACAATGGATCTAGTATCCACTAAGCGATTATCACATCCAAAAAACAAATCCCGGAAGGCCAACACTTCCGACGGTGAATGTAGACGTTTCTCCCTGGGTCAAATTTGCGACCCTTGGTCCGTGTCAAAACTGAAACAACAGTTTTCTGGCTGCAAACATTCGCAAAACATCTCCAAGCCCGCAAAAATTTCAACCACGAAATGCGGCACAAGGAAAACTCGACCTTCAGCACTGCGAGACGTCGCTCACGCTCGAAGGACATTTTTTTCTTCAAAACATTCCAGACGAAATCCTCGTCTCTAGAACTCAAAACATACAAACACACCTCTAAACGGTATCATTTCGTTGTTGCTGATCACAACAAACGAACTCTAACATCCTAAATAGACAATAAGCCGCTTTCTAAAAGGTAGGCTCTCTTACATCCGACAAGGATAACATAGCGCGCTATACAAGAAGTCCAAAATTTTGGTTAGCTCTTCCAAACGGAAGTAGCTCGATTTGCACCTAAGCAAATCATATAAGCCGATAACAATTCGCGGATTTTAAAACGGTACGAGTAAGGTTAAAATCGCAAACAGGCAAAACGAGTGCCGACTTGTCATCGCAAAGCCTCAGTCCGAGAGTAAACCTAGGTCTTGCCCTAAACCCAGCCACGCTGGATTTTGACATCTCATAGACATAGTATCACTACCCGATACGAGATCCCAAAACTTATCTCTTCGCCTAAGTCTATTCGTTTCACGAACCTTCGCGCAAATCAGAAAACCGCGAAAGGTCTCGCTTTGTACAAACAATAGATACAGCGATCAACGGAGGGTTTGGAGCGAGACGACAACTTGTATCCTCTCCCTCTAAATTTCGAAAAATAGAAGTTCATTTAAACGTCATAAAACCCGAAATTTTTAGATTGAGCCACGAGTTCAACAAACGCCCCAAAAAGGGCAGGGATTCGAAGCCACCAACGGCCAGTCCCGGAAAAAATACATCATGGCCTCATAAGCGCCACAACACAAACAAAATAAAATCCCTCAAGGATTGGTAAACTAGACGCTCCTCGGAGCATCACCTTCATCCTCAAACTCACCCGCGGCGAACGGCCGCCATTGACTCCCTCGGTCGCGCCTCCACTGCCTGCCTCATCCACGCCAGTCTCGATCCTCTGCTGCCTGAACCTGATCCTCCGAGCCCTCGAATCGGTACAAGGGTGGACTCGGACTTCAGGCCAGCGAGCATCGAGTCAAAGTTCCCCGGCCGCCAACTCCCCTTGAAGACAGCAGCCTGGCTTCCTCGGAATCCGAGATAGGCCTCGTTGCCTAAGCAGCTGGCTCGCTCAAGCTCCCTTCGATTCCCGCCAAAGCCAAGTCCCTCTCACGGACAGCTATCGAGACTCGAACAGACTGGCCATCCTCGTAAAACGCGGCGAAGAAGTCGCCGCGGGGATCGACGGTCTCGTCGACTGCGAGCACTAATCTCTTCGTAATTCTGGATCTGTTGTTGGAGACGGCGGATTTCGAGGATTTGTGTCTCCTCTCTTCTTCACTTTGAGCAACGAACTCGCGGTCTTCCGAGATTGCGTTCAAGGTCGCCGATTCGAACTTCGAGCTGAGGCGTCACGGGCAGCATGGGCATTTTCGATGGTGCGCAATGCGGCCTCAATACGCTTCAACGCTTCTGCGGCGACTCCAACTCCTTCGACAGGGCGCAACCTCCGATCCGCAGTCACCAAGCATCCCATCAATCAGCGACACAAACTGTCCGCGAAGAGAAAGGATAAGGATCATCGCAAAAGAAAAGAAAAGAAGAATTGCGAACAAATCAAAATCAAACCTTGGAACGATGTTGCGACAACAATCCCGAAGGCTCGCCCGCTTCGCTCTTAGCGCACGTCTTCCTCTTCATCGCCCCAGCTGTGGCACCGGCCCTCTAACGCCTCTTAGGCAACGGTGCAGCACTGGGTGCTGGAGTCCCAAAGCGATCTTGAAGCGCGGCGTGGACTCTACCACGTCCTCCCGACCAGAAATTATGATTGGAGCGGTAGATGAGCCCGAGGGACGATCCTGAACGTCGGGAATATGCTCGGGAACGACTGCCCTTCCCACAAGCAAGGGAGCATCGGGTGGAAACTCGGAACAAGGGGTTGGGGGCGAAGGCACAGGCGAAGAAGGAACACTAGGTGCTTCGGTTCTCACCCGGTTTGAGCCTTTCGCAGCGCTGCGCCGCGAGAGTCTTTCTTTCAAAGAGTCGAACCCAGCGATGAGAGACGGAGTGGCTTCATGAACAGCTAAAACCGGCGAAGCCTAACTGGCCTCACCCATCTTGACGTCGGAATCTTTCTTTTCAACTTTAGAGGAAGACATCTTCTTTGTGAGAGCAAAACAGGAAGAAGTTGAGAAAATGAGGAGTGTGTGAAGAATGAGAAGTGATGAGCTACTACTTATAAGGATATGAGGATTTTCGCAATAAAATATTCTTAACCAAAAATTTCGATTTTCAAACTCAAGTCACTCGCCCGCAAAATCGTTTCCGAGTCTTACGGGCTGGGGGGTTAACTGTTGGGGTCAAAAACGGTTATCCCAAAATCAACGGCTAAGATCATTTCCTGTCTACGGACTTTCCGCAAAAACAATCAACAAAGATTGGATCGGAAGAGAACATGTGCGACCAAGGCCGGCGGGCGCTCGCCGTGCTGGACCGGCGCCGGCTCGCCAGCGCTGGTCCCGGCGCCGGCTCGTGCTGGACCGGGCACGGCGCCGGCTTCGCCAGCTGTCAGGCGCCGCTCCCTGCTGGTCGGCTCCGGACGCCTCGCCCGTGCTGATCTGGCGCGCTCGCTGGTCTGGCGCCGGCGCCGCTCGCCGTGCTGGTCCCAGGCGGCGGCCGCTCGCCCGTCTGGTCGGCGCCGCGCTTGCGTCTAGTCCCGGCGCCAGGCGCCAGCTGCTGGCCGGGCGCGCTCATCCGTGTTGGTCGGCGCCGGCGCCGGTGCGAGCTCGTCCATGTCCTGGCCCCGGGCGCCGACGCGTCCAGCCTGTTCCCAGCTCGTCCGATTTTGATCGTACCTCGTGGCTTCCGTGAAGTCGTAGTGATGCACCCTAAATTAGGATCACTCGACCGGACTGATAAGGGGATATGATCTCAGACAGATTGAATGAGAAATGATGGATTGAAGGGTCGCACAACAGTTGCGGAAGGCTGTTGATATTCCCGAACTCCGATTGTTGCTTGATATGACGCACAAGTCCAACAAAAAAGAGATATAGATGGATCGAAGGGTCGCACGGCAGATGCGGAAGGCTGCTGATATTCCCGAAGCCAATTTGATGCCGGATGTGACGCACCGGTCCAACAAAAGGGCAGCCTCGATCTGTTGTCGGATATGACGCACCGGTCCAACGAGAAAGAGAGAGTTACTTGGAGCTAACCACACCAAGAACAAGAAAGTGAGATTCCCTCTCAAGGTTCCAAAAATAATCACTCAAAACTTATTTTATTTCATTGATCAAATGGCCTTTATATAATAGGCAAAGCATACAAAAGGTTGGAATAGAAAAGACTAGTCAAACATAGAAATTAGCAACTTATAAAAACAAGGAATACTTGACCAAAGACCAAAGACCAAAGACCAAAGACCAAGACTTTTGACCGAAAATAGGAATTTGTGGTCGCAAAACTCTTCGGCTGATCTCGTCCTTTTGCATGGTCGACGGGTTCTGGATTGCCGTCAGATTGATATATTATTTTACCATACCTTCTCGTTTCTTGTTGGGCCTTTCTTTCTTTCGGCTGAAGCATGTTCATAAACATATTTTCATAAATCGTTAAGCCCATCTCGTTTAAAACTCAAGCCCAAAAGCCAAACTTTCTTGATTTGTTTATGCTGCTGATTCAGGGCACATCATTCCCTCCTTCTTTAAAAAGATTTACCCTCAAATCTGTCTTTCTTTAGCTTCAGATAGAATGATCTCTTGGCTTTTCGTAAAACTCTTTTTTTTTTAGAAAAGAAGATGAAAGGTAGAAGATGGATGAAGAAGATGGAAAGATGAGAAAAATGAACAGATAGTACCGGTTGAGTGGCTCTGATACCACTTGATAGACCCTAGGAAAGGCACTCGACTGGTAAGGGAGATATGGACTCCGAAAGGAGAACTGGTGGAATGAATGACAACACAATGGGATGCGGAATGGCCCAATGATACTGTCTGGCTTCAGTGTTGCTTGATATGACGCACAAGTCCAACAAAGAAGGGTTTCCAATCGTTGCTTGATATGACGCACAAGTCCAACGAATTAGAGGAGTTGCTTTGAGCTAACCACACCAAGAACAAGAGATGTGTAATTTGGAGCTAACCACACCAAGAAACAAATGAGATCAATGGATATTACACACCATTGAAAAAGTGAGATCAATGGATATCAAAGCCTTCACCCCGTTTTGGGTGTATCAACTTGGTATCAGAGCCACTTTGGCTGGTTTGTTTTCTATCTTCTTTTCATCTTCTCATCTCTTCATCATTTTCTTTTCTTATTTCTTTTTGGATCCGGGCTGTTCCTTTACTCCCTTGTGATCGCCATCTTTTAAAAAAAAAATCAATAAAAAAAAAAAATCCGAAAAAAAGAGTAAACGATTTTGGTTTGAATCACTTCTGAAGAGAAATCCAGGGGGAGTGGTGGAAGAGAAACCCTGCTGGCTGAAGAGAAACCCAGCCTTAGGACAGTTAAAGCGGATCCACACAAAAAATCTCTTCATCTTACCTTCTCTTTTCTTTTTCTCACAAAAGTTTGTCTCGGGTTTTGATTGCTGAATTTTGACTGCCTATCATCCTTTGAACCAGTGAAAGAACTCTGAGTGACCATCTAAATATCGTGAGCTAAACACTTTGAGTGTGTGAGGATTTTTATTTGCTAACTTTGTTAAGTGTTTCAGGATGTTTGGACTTCTCAAGAAATCAAAACCACTACAAGATGATGTCTACTTTCCTTTTAAAACTGTTGTTGAAAAGAAGCAATTGATTTTTGATAAGAGACAGTTTGCTTCTAATAAATTTGATTTTGTGCAGAAACAAAGGAAGAGACAAAACAGGCCGAATGATGAGAAGTGGGTCAGAAGTGGTGATCGTCCCTTCACCAAAGCCAAGAGAAGCAACTATGATATACTTGATCAGAAAGAGCTTCAGACTTATGCTACTTTGGAGAAGATGTTGCATAAGGCAATTCATGCTATTCGGCAACTCAAAAGGAAGGGAAACACCAACACTTCTTTAGCATCAAAACAACAATGTAAGTCTTTTTATCTTTCAAATTCTGATTTGAAAACTAATGAGATTTCTTTTGATAAAAGCAAAGCTGTGAAACCCACAAGCAAAGCTCATTCTACCAGGTGCTTCAAATGCCATAGGATCGGTCATTATGCTAACAAGTGTCAAAAGCAAAAACCGTTGGTGACTTTGGAGAATGAGAACCTTAAAACCGAGCCAGAAAAGGAAGAGCTTTTGCCAGTTCACAAACCGGATCAAGCTCAAGGTGAGCAATGTTCTGATTACGGTTCTTTTGCTTATAATCCTTTTCCTTTTCATGTTTCAGATTTGAGGACAAATCTTTTTGAAGAAGGAGGGAATGATGCCCGTTT
Organism: Brassica nigra; assembly: GCA_016432835.1. Classification (NCBI taxonomy): domain Eukaryota; kingdom Viridiplantae; phylum Streptophyta; class Magnoliopsida; order Brassicales; family Brassicaceae; genus Brassica; species Brassica nigra. Next base: position 51,458,433 of record CM028242.1, read on the forward strand.
ATGGATCAGTACATGGAACCATCTGAAGAGAGTGTGCATGAGTTGAAACCAGCTGAAGTGAAAGTTGATGATCTGGATGAGCTTAGTGAGCTAAGTGACACTAGCTTGGAGCTGAATGAGCTTAGTGAGACTGAAGATGGAGCTGGTTTAGTTGCTGGGCGAAATGGGCCTTTTTCAGCCCACGGAAAAATTCATAACAAATTCAATTTGGGTCTGTTTTACACCAAATTCGACCAGGCCTTTGCTGATGGTCTCCTGCCCATTTGCATCAAGAAATATCAACAAAAGGAGTCAAAGTCGTGCCTAGGAAAGAGGCATTCAAACTCTGGTCAAAAGTCATAGTCCACATTTCGGTTTTCCATAAAAAGTCTTAGTCTTTGTTTGTGTTTTTTATGCTTCTAGTTTTCCACAATTATTTATATCTTTCTTTGACTCATTTGAGTATAAATATGTAACTTCAGTCCATGAATAAAATCAGAGAGTTTTTGGGTTTCATTTTCGTTCTTCTTTGTCTGAGTGAGAGAGAGTTCTTAGCTAGTTCATCGGTTTGAACCGGCTTGTTGATTTGGTGGTCAGCCAATCATCTTTGTGTGTTCCTTGGTGGTTAGCCAACACACAATCATCCTTTCTTAGGTGGTTAGCCTTAAGGACGTGGTATATCAAGAGCCATTCCACATCTCTTGACGATCCATTCATTCCATCCCAGTTCCCGAAGTGCCAATTGCCTTCTCGGTTCATATCAAACACCCGGCCAAAGCCTTCATCCCGTTTTGGGCGTATCACGTAGCACCTTAGCTATGGACCTAACGTTCCTCGTTTCAACTCGATTGGAGTTATCCTCGAAGTTTTACAACTAGAGCTAGGAAGGTTGGTTCTTCCGCAAAGTGTAACGTGTAAAACAAGGACGATCAACTCGAACATCGATTCTTTAGGCTATACGATTTATTTTGCGGAAAAATAATCTTTCCGAGAAATCGTACGAACGTTCGAGGGCTTGAAGCTTGTCCACGGGCTCACTTACGATTTTGGAAACCCAAGCCCAATAGGAGCTATGACAATTTATCCTAATTTATTGAAGTAGGATAAATGCTAAGTTTCCGCAGATAAATGTCAATGCTTGAGGATAACTACGAAGATCGACGGAAAATGAAATATTTCCAAAAGAGATAAACTTGGGCCTAAAGGCGAAAGGTTAAACGGGCCACCGACCTAGAGCGACTATATAAGGAGGACTGGAGCAGAAGAGAAGAGGATCCGAGATTTTAGACTTAGAGAACTTCTGCTATCTTAGAGAACTTAGGACTTAGGTGGTTAGACTAGTACGTCAAGGCTTAGGACGTCTTGGCCGCCTCTTGTTTTGTTGTTCCGATAGTTAGCATATCTCTATTCCTCTCGGAGAAATCTTGTATTCATACTTTTTAACTAATAAAATGCCTCTAAGCGACCATTCATTTTTATCTTGTTACTTATCTTTTATCGGTTCTAAAGTGATTACGCAGAGAATTCGGACCCTCAAGGAAAATCGGGTTAACTCGGTTTTCCTCCATATCTGTTCATCAAAAATTGACAGTCCGAATTTCGGTTCCCATAATTTTTATCCGATTTCCTAAAATATTTGTTTGATATTACATTATGACAGTACTCAAATCTGAGTTTAGAACTTTTCTGTAGATATAATTCATATAATTTTAGTTATGATCCCATTGGAAAATAGTTTCAAGTCCACCATTGTTCGTGACTATTGGATCTTTAGAAATTCGTGAGGCAACACTTGGGAGTTTGGCTACGTCAAGATGGCTAGCAACATTGCAAACTCAAGATGTATATGTGACATCACTATGCGAGCTTTCACACTCTCTTAGCAGCTCGTTTTTTAGTATACTTAGTATTCCAATAACCACGGTAGCATCTGAATCAGCGTTCAGTATTGGAGCTCGGGTGTTAACTCCGTACCGAAGTCGCTTGCTTCCCAAGAACGTCCAAGCTCTACTCTGCACTCGTAACTGGTTACGAGGTTTTGCAGAATATGAAGGTAACTTATATCTATTGTGATCTGGAATTTTGTTATTGATAAGTAAGAAACTGAAGACTTGTAAATTTGTAGGTACAATAGAAGATGTTGATGATATGTGCAACGAAGATGCTAGGAAGACTACAAGTACTTCTGGAGTCGAGGGTTCAAGATCAGATTCAGTGCGTTGAATATTTGAGGTAATATCATTCGGTTCTTATCTTCGAGAAATTTGTGATTTGAGTGATATGGGTTTGGTGGCTATTGAGTGATTTGAGTGATATTGATTGTGTTTGGTCTTTAAGTTGGTAGATGACAGAAGAATAGAAGACAGTGAGGTCGTGATGATTGATGAATGGATTACTGGTTATGGTGAGACGAGGATTTTGAATTTTTGATTAAGCTCTCAATGTTAAGAGAGTAGTAGAATTGCTATGTAGACAGTAATTTTCAGTGAAACAAATTTAATAAATAATTTATGAGACCGTCTTTTATATTTTTAGTACTTAGAAGAGATTACTTTATCAAAAATACATATCAAAAGTTATTGAAAAATAATTTATTTAGAGTTCATAAAGTTAAAAAATGAAAAAGATAATTATTTATGTAAAAATCGTTTTACAAACATAATTAAAACAAAAAATAAATAATAGAATATGATCTAAATGTGAACAAAAAAAAAATCTGATCTAAATGGGTCTAAGTGGGTTGAAATGGGTACATGTAAATTTTGTGGGTTCTAAATAGGTACATCTAATAGGCCTATTCTTAAATGGGTTTAAATGGGTATGGGTTCTTAATGGTGTAGGTCTTAAATGGAGTGGGTTTAAATGGGGTGGGTTTACCCATATTAACATCCCTATTTTTTACCGATAGAATCTCCATGTTCAAATAACACGATCTAAACGTATGTTAAAACATCTCCAATATAAAACTTTTTTTTCCCCTAAAATGGAATAACTCTATAATGAAGTTGAGTTTTGCTCTAATCTCACTCCCTTATGGAATAAAAATTAAATGATGAACAAGAAATGGAATCATTATTCCACTAATGGAGTAACCCCATTTTTTACTTCATTATGGAATAGAAAATTGAGTAGGGTTGGAGTATTTCCTACTCTTAACTCTATTTTAGAATAAATTACGAAGGGGGTTATAGATGCTCTTATGCAAAGAATCGTCTGAATCAACAACGTATTTTGAAGGAAAAATATAAATGTAGTGAATGGTGGGGTTTGTAATATGTTTTGAATTTGTAAAGGGTCAAATCTTCATTTTTTTTTTTGAAAATACGAAGATATGGAAGTCCAACTGGCTAATTCCTTGAAAGTCTTTTTACCAGTGTCAGATAATCTGGTTACTTGCAATGTGAATTAGATACTTCTATCATCTGACTGTATAAATGGATAAGTTTGAGCTTTGAATCCTGGGTGCTCAGCACCTTTTCAGAGTTTGTATAGTAGTATCTATGGATACTTCGTTTGGGTCTAGTGATGAATGTTTTATGTGTGTATAACTTGTATAGTAGTATCTAAAGGGAATTTTTCAACCCCAACATTTCGCGTCATGTCTTTTTATACCCAAACAAATCATAAGTGTAAAAGCATACCTGAATTAAAAATTTATTTAAATTTTTGATCCACCTTGACTAACCGTTATGTTAAGATAAAACGACGTTGTTTTGTAATGGAGGATAATTTTTTAAAAAGTTACATTTGCTAGGGATCGAACCATGGTCCCGTGGATTTAATAAAGTTTTACTTACCGCTGTGCGACAATACTTCTATTTTTTATTTATCAGATTTAAAACATGTATATTCTGATTTCTATATTTCAAGAAAAACATATTTTTGTTTACAAATTTTATTTAGTAAAATTATAATTGCATCAATAATTTATATATTTCAAGTTTTTACACTTTTACAGTACTAAATAAAGCTAAAATGATATTTCATAACTGATTCAATCTAATTAAAAATGACATTTATCAAATACTTATCTAATTTTAAATATTTAAAATTTTAGTTTTAAATTTAAATATTTAAAATTAGATAAGTATTTGAGAAATATCATTTTCAAATTAGATTGAATAATTTATGAAATATCATTTTTAGTATTTAAATATTTAAATTAGATAAGTATTTGAGAAATGTCATTTTAAATTAGATTGAATAATTCATCAAATATCATTTTTAATTTTTAAATTTTGAAAACATCTATTCTCTGTGTGATTTTATTTAGTACTGTAAGAGTGTAAAAAATTGAAATATATAAATTATTGATGCAATTATAATTTTACTAAATAAAATTTGTAAACGAAAATAATTATTCTCTTAAAATATAGATATTTAAATCTAATAAGAAAATAATAAAAATGTTGTAGCAAAGTGGTAAGTAAAACTGGATTAAATCTGCTGAACTACGGTTTGATATCCACCAAACGTAAATTTTTAAATTTTTCCTTCTTTACAAAACGTCGTAGGTTTGTAAAATATTATGGTTGACTAACGTGATGTTAGTCAAGATAGGTTTTCACGCTATGGATTAAAGTTTGGGTCGAAAATTTAAATAAATTCTTAGTTCTGGTATACTTTTACACTTTTGATTTGTTTGGGTATAAAAAGACACCACACGAAATATTGGAATCGATAAAAGCCCTTTTCCCGTGTTTAATCTTCTTCTTGTCTTTGTCTTTTATACCATTCACTGAACCGAACCACATTTGCATTAACAAAAGATATCCCTCTACAATTTTTTTTTTGTCGGCTATCCATGTCATTAAATCAAATTCTGATCATATGAGGTATTTCTTCGAGGAGCATTTTCATCGGACAGTGTCTGGTTTATATGAAATACGTTTATGCTTTTAATCTTTTTTTTTGCTAATGAATCCGCACATATATTTTTTGTTTATGGGATGTGAAACACGCTCTCACAAATCTCCAATAATGGAATGCATCAAGGTCGGCCAGTCCGTTGGCTTGTAGTCATATCCTCTACAATTATGTTTAACGTTGATAGTGTTTTGTGATACACTGAATCACACGTTAACTATCACATGATATTTCTTTTCATTTAAAAAAAAAATTGAATTATGTTAGAAATATTTTATATATTTAGTATTTGGATCTATATTGGTCGAAGTTTTATTTTGGATGGTGGGAGATCTAGAGTCTTCATACTCTGATTTTTAATCATTATTAATTAACCACTAGCTATAAACAATTTAAATAGTACAGAAATAGTTAGTCCAGATTTCGGTTTATATTTGTTTCTTATGTGAAAAGAAAAGTTCAAAATATTTATAATCTATAGATGCTTTAGTTGTTTCGTCTTGGTAGATAAAACATATATATTACTAAATTTTATTTTATTTATTTTAAAATTATGGTGAAAGATTTACTATGGCACTCACTCGCCATCCACCAGTTCACTCTAATGGACAGATACCACGTTTTTTCTAATAAATAATTCTTAACTATATGAGCTGTGAGTACTATAAATACTACCATGTGTTAGGCATATTAACACACAAAACCAAAGTTTCATAAGCTTTAACCTCAAAATGAAAATGAGTAGTGCTAAATCAGCCATGCTAATCTTCTTACTATCAGTGGGCATCGCATCTTGCGCCATTGCCATGGACATGTCCGTCGTATCCTACGATGACAACCACCATGTAACCGCTGGTCCCGGCCGCCGCAGCAGCGTTTTTGATGCCGAGGCATCGTTGATATTCGAGTCATGGATGGTCAAGCACGGGAAGGTGTACGAGTCCGTCGTCGAGAAGGAACGGCGTTTAACGATTTTCGAGGACAACCTTCGTTTCATCACTAACCGCAACGCTGAAAACCTTGGTTATCGGCTTGGTTTGACCCGGTTTGCAGATTTGTCGCTCCATGAATACGGACAAATTTGCCATGGGGCTGATCCGAGACCACCTAAGAACCATGTTTTCATGACTAGCAGCAACCGATACAAGACTAGTGCTGGTGATGTGCTTCCTAAGTCTGTTGACTGGAGGAAGGAAGGTGCAGTGACTGAAGTCAAAGATCAAGGCCATTGCAGTAAGTGTTGTGATTTTAATTCCGATGTTCTTTCCAGAATAGAATAATAAAATTGTTAGATAATATTTAGAACCAGTAAAAAAGTAAAACCTAAACGAATCCTTAGCTAATTAATAATAAGAAAATGATCTTAATCCGTTTTAACTGGAAAATATATTGATTAAGTATATCTTGGATTCATTATAACTAGTGTTGGTTAATAATACGTATCACTCTCAAAAACAAATGCATCAGTCTCAATAAGTAACCAATAGCTATTTTACCTTTTAGTCCAAAAGTATACAAGCTTCATGCATACTTTGTTCTTTTGTGAAGGGAGTTGTTGGGCTTTCTCGACGGTGGGGGCAGTGGAAGGCTTAAACAAGATCGTGACAGGAGAGTTAGTCACTTTGTCCGAACAAGATTTGATCAACTGTAACAAAGAAAATAATGGTTGCGGGGGAGGTAAAGTCGAGACTGCCTATGAGTACATAGTTAACAATGGTGGTCTTGGTACAAACAGCGATTATCCTTATAAGGCTGTCAATGGAGTATGCGACGCCGGCCTCAAGGTCGGTATAGATACACTCACATATATAGAAAAATGTCTAACAACAGCAAAAATAACAATTTTATATCTTTTTATAGGAAAACAACAAGAATGTTATGATTGATGGGTATGAGAATTTGCCTTCCAACGACGAGCTTTCTCTAATGAAAGCGGTTGCTCACCAGCCTGTAACAGCCGTTATCGATTCGAGCAGCAGGGAATTTCAGCTTTATGAATCAGTAAATAAAAATAAATAATGTAAATTTCGTTTAAAATTGGTTTTAAAAGCTTTATTCTTATTATTGTTTGTATATCATTTTCTTAAACTTCGAAGGGAGTTTTTGATGGAACGTGCGGAACAAACCTAAACCATGGAGTTGTTGTGGTTGGGTATGGAACCGAGAACGGTCGTGAACTTTGGATCGTGAGGAACTCATGGGGAAACACTTGGGGAGAAGCTGGCTACATGAAGATGGCTCGCAACATTGCAAATCCAAGAGGATTATGTGGTATCGCGATGCGAGCTGCATACCCCCTCAAGAACTCGGTTTCTAACGATATAAGGTCCATGGCCTAATAATATGAACTAAATGTACGTGTGATGCGAGGGTTCGAGAGTGAGCGAACAACCTATTCGACTTTGTAGCAGAAATAATGTATCAATGGGTTTTATTTTGCAATATATTTTGTAATTGTCGATTTGGAGCATTGTAATATTTAAGAATATTTCGTTTGGGTCGATGATGAATAATATTTCCTCTTTCGAGAAAAATGCTAAAACATTACCGAACTTTTGTTTTTGCTAAATTGTAAAATATCATTTCAAGAAATGTGCTGTTGAAGCTTACAAAATTTGATGAACAAAACTATAAAAACCTCTAGATTTGTTTCATCGCAGAAAAAGCAAAAAAAAAAAAAACATAGAAACAAAAGCAATCAAACGTTTGAGACTCTCACCGTCAGGGTGCAACGGGAGTCGGGGGAGACCACTTCCGATACGACGATGAGAAGTTTCAATCGGAGGCTCTGTCGCTAAAAGAACCACCACTTGAATCCATCTCAACTCGCGAACAACATTGTGAAAAAACAATTGGACATAGAGATCTTAACGAACTCGTTCAGTACTCAAAACACAGCTTGTTTTATTAAGAATCTCTTAGACAATCACACTTTGACTTGTCTAATTCGAATTACACAATGTCCAACAGGACTTGATACGAACCAATTTCTAATCTACCCAAGGACAGGTCGAGCTACTCTCCCCATGTCTCCAAGAACCCAATGCGCAATGCTGAACACACTCAAGCACTTGCTTTTTCAAATCTAAAACCCGTAGTTAGGCCATCTGCCTTTCACTCGCTTTTATACTCAAGATGCAATCTCATCTTCCTCATATCTCGCAGCCGGTAGATCCTTCAAAGCTTATCTCTAAAGCTATGATCTAGCTGTTACCAAATCTTTGCGAAGCTTATCTCCAAGCTTCTCTCTAATCCACATCACGCATCCGTAGCTTGTCTTGAACCGGTATCTCACACATTGAACCGCTTGCGTAACACACCTTCGTCCGGTACATCACATACCAAACCAGCTAAGTGACACTCAACTACCTCACACGGGATCAGCTCAAATCTCTGAGCTAACATTCTCCCCCTTTTTAGCTCAATGTGACTTCTCTGCAACCTGCAAGAGCACACTCAACCATAACCACAAACATAGGAGGGTAAAGCATCGGTTAGCAAATCTGATGATCAAACAAAAAGATTATCCCAAAAGATTATCCGATTCCACATAAGAGAAAAGGACAATATAGCCGAGAAAAAGATAATACAGCCGATAGAGAGTTCAGAGTTCATCACACATGGAGTACTAGTACATAAAACATAAAGTTCAATGATACATAAAGCAGAGTACGGATAGAACGAGCAATCGTTGTCTTGATCAGTCGAGGTGCTTCCACTAATAACTCCATAGTCTCCCCCTGCGGAGAGTCACAATGAGATAAAAACAAAGGAGTTAGTACAGCTAGTGTGATTTAATTAATCTCCCCCAATGAACCTTAATCTTATGCCGAAGTTGTATGGCTTTGAGTTCTGCAATGGCATGAGCGATATCCTCTTCCAGGTTGGGAGCGCGTGAGACAACACCATCACCTTTTCCAGCCTTTTTGTCCTTGACCACAGGTTTTGGACATGCCACGAGTTCTTCATCACTAGCATCTGGTGGTATTGAACGTTGAGAGAGTAAGACTTGCTGGATCAGAGTGGGGAAGAGGATCCGGCGGGATTGTTCGGTCTTGATGTTTTCTGCCATAGACGTGATCTGATTGTAGACCAGGTTCCCGAAGTCAAAGCGGTTGTGATGATGGAGCATGTAGACGAACCTCAGACGCTCGGGATTCATTGCCGTGTAGCTGGTGGTGGGAATCCAGTTGGTGCACACAAGCTTGTAGAGAACTTGATTCTGACGGGTAAGGAACTTGGAGCTCATGTCTTCCCAACGCAGAATTCTTCCCTCAGAGAGAAAGTCGCAGACTTTGTCAATGTCCTCATCCATCCAATCTGGCTCCTTGTCAACTCCAGTAGTAGAGAAGATGGAGTTTATCAACCGGGGAGAGAACTCGACTAGTGAACCTCTGACATAGACCGCAACACCATCATCTCGTTTATCAGCATCCACCAGATTGGCAATGAACTCTCTGACAAGACACGGCTGAAATGGATCGACATCAATTAGAGTGTAGATCAGACCGGAACGCAGCACCACGTCCTTGACATCCTGGAGATCCTCATCAGAGAGAGCTAAGCTCAGTTGTTCATGGAACTTACGGGTTTGCAGGGAGCGATATATCTCAGCAGCAGCTTGAGAGGCAAAGAGACGGTTGTAGGGTCGCTTGGATGGCTTGAGAAGATCTGGATTCTCTCTGACTCTAGCTTGAAACGCATTTCGAATGGATGCATGTCTGGTTTCCTTTGAAATCAGGTCAGGGGAATCAGGTTCTTCATCTGCATGCACGGGATTCTGAGTCTCGACATACTCTGGAGTGACATCGGAGTCTTCCGCTTCAGGTTCAGAGGTGGGACTGCCTTCTGGTTCGGGCGATTCAGGAGGCGGAGTGCAGCGATTGCGGCGAGGGCGTTTCCGAGCAAACTTACGAGCGCATGATGACGGAGGGGCTGTCGGAGTTGCTGAGAGATCCGGTGATGAGTTGACCGGGGTATCACCGGAGGTCTGAAGGCGAGCACTTCTCCTTACTGACTGCATGTCTGGTCGGCAAAGAGGAGAGAGAGTGTGACATACCGATGAAACCCTACCACTTTTGAAACAAAATAATGACCCATTTCAGAAAGCCCAACTTGCTGACATCATATCATACAAAGGAAAAAAGCCCAGCAGTATTCTTGAAGCCTACGTTACCCAAACACGCTTATTTTGACGCCAAGACACATATGTACTGAGAGCTGGGGATCAAACCTTGGGTAGAGGAACACACATTTACACCTAGGACAGTTTAAACCTCGTGCAGCCGAAGATGTATGACCACACTCGATGATAACTGGAGAGAATCGACATAGATTTTGCAGGTAGACAGAGGCATGATGAAAATCGGTACTTGTCACAACCCCAGTGTGTAGCTATTTCTCAGCCGAGTAGCTGTCACACACCAGATTACTAGGTTGAAATCCCAAAATCAATTCAGAGCACCCCCTTAGTTGCAAGACACTTCACATTTAGATGCTCTAGTGAGTTCACTCCTTCTCCATCAGTGACACTCCTTTTAAGCAGCTTTCTTGTGGACACGTTAACTTTAGATTTACTTGTCGGAAATTTGTAGTTTCAACAAAGTCAGTGACATGTCTAGACACCTAGCATCACCAGGTTCAAAGTGTGGTAACACCCTGACCCACGATGAGTGTAACAACATGTTTGACTTTGCCTTATCGGAGCAGTGATCATCACCAGTACAAGAGTGTCGCAGCACCCTGTCCCACAACGAGTACTCGTCACGCAAGGCCTTATGATGAGTGACTTACTTGTACTCATATGTAACGTATAGGTGATGTCCAATTTCTGTTTCTTTCCCATCCAGACAGTGATCGATGCTCAGACTCAATATGTTAGCATCCAGTTCCAAGACGAGTGTCTTTCATATTGGGATTCTCGCAACTAAGATGAAGCTTGAGCTGACTCAGAATTCTTGACTAGTAACTTGCTGAGACAGAGTTTTCGAAGATTGATGAAGTGATGTTGTGACTCTGTCCACCTTGCGAGTGTCTATTCCTCCAGTTATGGTCAGATCAGGCTGAGATATCAATAATCCCCAGAGCCTTTCGGAGGCCTAGGAATGCATTGAAATCTAGAGGCTTTGTGAAAATATCGGCTAACTGATTTTCAGATGATACGTGTTCTACGACCACAAGTTTTAGCTCCACTAGCTCTCTAACAAAGTGGTGTCGCAGGTCAACATGCTTGGTGCGTGAATGTTGAATGGGATTCTTGGTCAAGTTGATCGCACTCATGTTGTCACAGTGAACCAGCATAGAGTCAGTGGTGTAGCCATAGTCAATCAGCATTTGTCTCATCCAGAGTAGCTGTGTGCAGCAGCTTCCAGAGCTATTTATTCAGCTTCTGCAGTTGACAAGGAGACACAGTTTTGTTTCTTACTATGCCAGGGGATCAAGTTATTGACGAGAAAGAAACAACCTCCAGGCGTGCTTCTACGGTCGTCCACGCACCAAGTCCAGTCTACGTTGCAGTATCCAGCAAGGTTAACATTAGTCTCGAAAGAGTAGTGGAGTCCGAAGTCCAGAGTTCCTTTGACATACTTGATTATCCGTTTAACAGCATTCAAGTGTGACTCCCTTGGAGAAGCTTGATATCGTGCACAGATGCCGACACTTAAGCAGAGATCAGGCCGGCTAGCAGTGAGATAGAGGAGGCTTCCAATCATGTCTCTGTAGAGTTTTCATCCACTTTCTTGCCTTTTTCATCTCGAGATAGTTTGGTGGTGGTGCTCATAGGTGTTCTTGCAGTTTTGCTGGTCTGTAGACCAAATCGTTTTACTAGGTTCTTTGCATAAGTACTCTGAGTGATGAATATCCCATCATCCATCTGCTTGATCTGAAGACCTAGGAAGTAGTTGAGCTCTCCTACCATACTCATCTCGAATTCCTTAGTCATTGTTTTCACGAATTCATTGACTAAGTGCTTGGAGGTGCTTCCAAATATGATGTCGTCGACATACACTTGGATCACCAGGATGTGTGAGTCAATGTCCTGGGTGAATAGTGTCTTGTCAACTCCTCCTCTTTTGAACCCTGCAGTGATCAGAAAGTGAGTCAGGCGTTCGTACCATGCTCTTGGGGCTTGCTTAAGTCCGTACAGCGCCTTTTTCAGCTTGTAGACATGGTCAGGGTAGTGGGGGTCCTCAAATCCTTTGGGTTGGGTAACGTAGACTTCTTCCTGAAGCAGGCCATTCAGAAAGTCGCTCCTAACGTCCATTTGATAGAGTTTGATTTTGAGTTTGCAGGCAATCCCGAACAGTAGTCGGATTGACTATAGACGAGCTACAGGTGCAAAAGTCTCATCAAAATCTTCTCCCTCTATCTGAGCGTATCCCTGTGCTACAAGACGTGATTTGTTTCTGATCACATTGCCGTGTTCATCGATCTTGTTCTTGTGAAGCCACTTGGTACCAATTACATTTGCATCGTCTGGCCTTGGGACTAAAGCCCATACTTGTAGACGCTCGAACTGATCCATCTCTTCATGCATTGATGCGGTCCAGAACTCATCCTCCAAAGCTTCTTGGATGTTCTTTGGGACTATCTGTGAGATGTAGCAGTCCTCTTTGGCCAATTCAACTAGGAAGCAAGCCAATTTCACCATTTCCTTAAAGTTAATCTGCTTCTTGCGAGTGACTCTTTTATCAAAGACACCACCAATGATGTCATCTGCAGAGTGATTCTTATGCACGCTTGTCGTCGTTGGTAGTATCTGTTCCTCAACATCTGAGACTTCATCATCATCTTGAATGAGAGGAGTCTTGGTTTCAATGGTGTGGTCAGCTTCATCGGGTTCACGTGTAACACTTACATTTGGTAGTGTAGCGCTCCTCTGGTAGTATCCTACCTGATCATCAAAGACGACATTCACTTTATCATCGATTCGTTTTGTTCTGGAATTGTAGACTCGAAATGCAGAGCTGTTCGTGGAGTAGCCAAGAAACATTCCAACGTCACTCTTCGCATCAAACTTTCCCAAGTTGTCCTTGTCATTTAGAATGTAACACAAGTATCCAAAGACGTGAAAGTAGCTCAAGTTCGGGGTTTTTCCAGTGTAGACTTCATAGGGAGTGGTCTTGGTCTTTGGTTTAATGTATACCCTGTTGATAATGTAGCATGCTGTGTTTACTGCTTCAGCCCAAAATTCAGATGGTACCTTATTGCCAGCAAGCATTGCTGTAGCCATTTCCTGCAGAGTTCTGTTCTTGCGTTCAACGATTCTGTTTTGTTGTGGAGTGCGAGGTGCAGCGTACTGGTGTTGAATGCCTTGATCTTGACAGAACTTATCGAAGAGGTTGTTCTGAAATTCACCACCGTGGTCACTTCTGATCTGGCAGATGCCTCCTTTCTTTTGCTTAAGCTGTAAGGCAAGTATTCGAAAGCTATCTATTGCATCTGACTTGTTCTTCAGAAATCTGACCCATGTGAATCGAGAGTAGTCATCCACAAGTACAAAGATGTATTGTTTCCCTGCTACGCTGTTAGGTGTGATTGGTCCCATAAGATCCATATGAACTAGTTCGAGAATTCGATTTGAGTTGGTTTGAGAGACTTGTTTGCCTTGGTAGCAGGCTCCACAGACACTGTCCACATGATCTTCAAGAGGTGGGACTCCGCTGATTGCTTTAGCCCGTACAAGACGTGATAGTCCATGAGCGTTCATGTGTCCCAGTTTTCTGTGCCAAAGCTCGAGATGGGATCCCTTAGCTGTCAGACACTGATTTGTTGGTTTCCACAGATAGCAGTGGTTTGCCGATCGATATCCACAGAGGACGATATTGTTCTTGTCATCGACAGCTTGGCATTCTCTTTTGTCAAAGATAACTCGTAATCCATCATCACAGAGTTGGCTTATACTAATGAGATTAGCCTTCAACCCATCGACCAGGTACACGTCAATCAGGTTAGGCAGATCTGGTCTCTCAGTAATACCTACACCGCTGATCTTGCCTTGACCACCATCTCCAAATGTAACCTTACCACCTGTAATTTCTTCGACTTTTATTAAGTAATCTGCATTACCGGTCATGTGTCTAGAACAGCCACTGTCGAAGTACCAGGGAATCTCATTCTGACATGAGCTGTTAGATGTGGTGTATGCAACCTTTCCTAGAAGCTGTGAGGATTCATTAGTGTGTGAGTCATCTCTGTCAGTGTGTAGCTCATCTTTGTTGTTTTTCACACTGCAGATTTGACCAAACGCTAGATTGCACATGATTTCCTTTCCAGGTCTCTGTGTAGTGACTGATGATAAGGTTGATTCCTGCGTCTCCCTTGGCTTGGTCAATACTCGGTTGTTGAAGTTTGGGTATAGATCTGTCTTTGCAATCCAAACACTTCCAAACTTACTTGGTTCCAGGTAGCATCGGTTTCTCATCCATGCTTCTTGGTACTGTTTTCTTTTGAAGTAACAGTTTGACGCCCTATGGCCAGGTTTGGAACAGAAAAGACATCCGTTTCTTTTCTTCTCTGGAAGTTTCCAACCGTGAGGTAGAGAGATGGGTTTAAGAAGTTTACTTTTCTCAGATTCTGACGTCTTGGTTGCAACTGTGCTCTTGACAAATTTAGTTCCATAGTTGTCGTCCGCTGACTTTGATGTGGTTCTTTGAAACCCAAGTCCCCAGTTAATCGTTGGAGATAGTCCCAAGGACAAGATATGATCAAGAGTTTCTGAGCCGGTGTTTAGCATTCTTCGCATTTTGTAGTTCTCAGTCAGTTCTCGTTGCAGCAGACGACTTTTATCGAGCTCTTCACTCAGTAGTAGCTTAGTTTGATCGAAGCTTGCCTCAAGGATTTTCAAGGAGTGTGCTTGTTCTGAGATAGTTTTCCTGAGAGCATTATAATCTTCCTTATCGGCCTCTGTAGAGATGTTTTTCTCTGAGTCACAGCTGTTCTCGGTCTGTTCCAACTCTAGTATGTTCACTTGAGTCTTTAGCATTGCCCTGTATTTGATCAGTTGAAGGTTCTCAAGGCTTAGTTCAGTGAACTTATCGAACAGGCACTGATATTCTGCTTTCAGGCCAGTGCCCTCCTTCTCAGCTTCGGTTTCTGAGTCTGATTCAGAGCTTGACAGGGATTTTTGTGATTCGTGGTCTAGACCAATGTGTGCCACAAAGTTTAGCACGTGTCCTTGATTCACACTCATTATCACCCTCTGTTTCAGAGTCAGTGTAACATATCAGTGGCTCATGTGGCTCATCAGCTAGGTTGACGTGAGCAGAGAAGTTCAGCACGAGTTCTTCACTTTCACTGTCTTCATCAGATTCGGTGTCTCTGAAGCATATCAGAGACTTATCCTTCTTGAGGTTGTTTGGACATTCACTTCTCGTGTGTCCGTAGCCTTTGCACTCTATACACTTGAACTCTTTCATCTTAGTGAGAGGGCATTCGTTTCTGTAGTGACCAAACCCTTCACATTCATGACACTATAAGTCCTTTCGTCGATTTCCCTGACCTGAGTCATTCCTATTGTTCTGAGAAGAGCGATCACGATCTCTGCCTTGGAGTCTCTGAGAGGAACTGTGGTAACCGAAATTCACACCGTCGATTTTAATGAATAAAAACGGAGGAAAGCCAAGTTAACCCGACTTTCCCTGAAGGTCCGGATTCTCTGCGACAGCCAACGACAAGTGACCGAATAAATGCCGAAAAGGTTTTGTTAAGATTTGGGACTGGACCTTAAGAAAGGCTGCCTACGTACCCCTTTCGAGGATCAAGTCGGACGTAGTTCAGTTAGAAAGAATTGAACAAGAGATCGAACCGTCTGGGCGGGTTCGTCTAGTATGAGCGTTTGTCATAGAAACAGGCATGTCGAAGATAACGCCTAGGGTTTCTATGTGTGGAGCTCTTAAGTAAAGAATTGTCCGATCCTTCCGAGGAGCGGAGATTTCGATCAGGAGGCGCCAGACGTTCTAGGGCCTGGTTCGCCTATCTGGCGTTGGTCATAGAAACGGGCATGTCGAAGATCATGCCTAGGGTTTCTATGCGGAGCTCTGAGTAAAAGTATAGTTAGATCCTTCCAGAGGAACATGGGTCTTGGAGAAGATAAAACAAGAACAAGAGGCGCCAGACGTTCTAAGTCCTGCCTCGCTGGCCTAACCGCCTAAGTTCTAAGTTCTCTAAGCTAGCAGGAGTTCTCTAAGTCTAGATTCTAGGATTTCGGATCTTCCTCTCCTCTGCTCTTGCTCTCCTTATATACTCACTCCTAGGTCGGTTTGCCTTAAGATGATGGACCTCGCCTTTGGGCCCAAGCTTATCTCTTCAGGAAGTATTCCATTTTCGCCGATCTTCGTAATTATCCTCGAGTTTTGGTGACTTGATGTTTATCCGATGTTCGAAATCGGATAAACCGTCATAGCCTGATTGGGCCTGAATTCTTAAAATCGTAAGTAAGTCGTGGACTTGTCTTAAGTCGTTGAGCGTTTTATCGATTTCTCGGAAAGACTATTTTTCTCGTAAAATAAACCGTATAGCCTAAAGGATCGATGTTCGTTAATCGACCTTGTTTTATCGATATCTTCTACGAAATACAATCCTTCTAGTTTTTGTCGTAAAACATCGAGGACGATTCCAATCGAGTCGAAGGTTGTTTATTCCGTAGCCGTGATCGTCCCAAGCTCACGATGATTGATCCAAACAAGCCAAGATGAGATCAGACCGAATCTGATGGGACCGAGACCAGGGCGAGGGCCGTTGACCGCGCCAGGCGGGTGCCGCGGCCGAGGCCGGCCAGCGGCAGTGCCGCCCAGGGTCGGTGCCGCCGGCGCCAGGCCGTCCGCGGTGCCGCCGGCCAGGCCAGCCCGCCGGGTGCCACGGCGCCAGGTCGGTGCCGCCGGCGCCAGGTCGGTGCCGCGGCATCAGGCGGCCAGCGTCCGCAGTGCGCCGGCATAGGCCGGGTGCCGCCGGCGAGCCAGCCGCGTGGCGCGTGCCGCCGGCGCCAGGCTGAAGATCTCGGCGAGGGCTTCGATTTGATATCTTGATCGTTTTCTGGTTCCTCACGGTTTGAGAGAACGACCTCTTCGAAGTTTCGAGGCAGATTCTTTTGTGTTTAGGGTTTTTGTGGTGATCGAATCTTGATGTCCTTGGAAGCGGACCGATCTTTCCGGGGACTCGTCCGCGCGCCCGTAGTCTTCGATCTCACAGAGAGTGGATATTCTAATTTGAGAAAATCTCATTATAACTTCTTTTCAAATTATCCGAGACTTTTGTTTCAAGTAATACTTTCTAGAGACTTTCAGTCATTGATTCCGTCGTGACCGATTTTGACACCAACAGTTAGCCCCCCCAGCTCGTTAGAACCTTTGTGATGTTCTTGCGAGCGATAAGACATGTCAGGTAAGATAGGCGGAATTAATGGTTGAAAGGCTCCGTTGAAAGTGGTAAGATTGGGGCTGCGCCTTTCGAAGGCTACCTACGTACCCTTGTTGTAGGGATCAAGCCTTCCGTAGTTCGTTTTGGAGTTTAAGACCCTTGTGATCGGTTTTCCAGCGAGACTTATATGGTCTGGTTATGTGTCATGAGAGACTTTCGAGCATGATGCTGTTGATGTATTTGTTTTGGTCTGGGCGTTGTGAGGCCATTATGTGTTTTTCGATTTTTTATGAACTTCAGTTTTTTCGAAGTATGAGAAAGAGGGTGTGAGTTGTCGTATCATTCCTAGTTCTCCGATGATCACCGTACCTATTGTTTGCATAAAGCGAGATTTTCCGCGGTTTACCGATTTCTGCGAAAAGTTCGTGAAACGAATAGGCTTAAGTGAAGAGACAAATTTTGGATCTCGTATACCATACTATGTCTGTGAGATGTCAAGATCCAGCGTGGCTGGGTTTAGGGCAAGACCTAGGTTTACTCTCGGACTGAGGCTTTGCGATGACAAATCGGCTTTCGTTTTGCCTGTTTGCGATTTTAACCTGACTCGTACCGTTTAAATCCGCGAATTGTTGTCGGCTTATATGATTTTTCTGGGCGTGAGTCGAGCTACTTCCTTTACGAAGAGCTAAACCAAAATTTGGATTTCTTGTATAGCGCGCTATGTTTATCCTTGTCGGATGCAAGAGAGCCTACCCCTTGAAGGGGCTATTTGTCTGTTTAGGACGTTAGAGTTCGTTTGTTGTGATCAGCAACAACGAAATGATGCCAGTTTAGAGGCATGTTACCGTTTAGAGGTGTGTTTGTATGTTTTGAGTTCTAGAGACGAGGATTTCGTCTGGAATGTTTTGAGGAAAAGAATGTCCTTCGATTAGCGGCGTCTCGCAGTGCTGAAGGTCGAGTTTCCCTTGTGCGCATTTTGTGGTTGAAATGTTCGCGGGCTTTGGAGATGTTTTGCGAATGTTCGCAGCCAGAAACTGTTGTTTGGTTTGGATGCAGGACCAAGAGGTCGCGTAAGTTCGACCGGGAGAAGCGTCTACATTCACGGTGCTTTGTGAAATGTTGGCCTTCGGGACTTGTTTGTATATATTAAGGATGACTCATATAACTCTTGGAGCCTTGTCACGAGTGTTTCTTTTCATGCCGTGTTTACGGGCGATAGAACTTAATCGATTGGCGATAAGTTTAAATCTTCCGTTAACCATATGGTTGTTAGGACTGAGTTTTGGTATGAAGAGTTTATCGTATGATTTCCGATTCTGGGTTATACGACAAATTGCTTGCGTAATAGTCACTTGGCGTTCTATGAACAAATCGTGGATTGTTGTTTTTAGCCGTTAAGTGATTGGAGCGGTGGTCGCTCAGTAGCTTTGGATTGGCATGGAGGCTAGATTCAGCCGTATCGCCAAGGAAGTTCTTAGTAACGATCAGACCATGACCCTTATTAAGGTCATGTTAGTTTGATTGTCCTTAATGGGGATGCCGAATTCAGGTCCGGCTTTACGGAAGGTAGTTGGCGAGGGCCAAATAGTGTTTGCCGAGATAGACATGCCAAGCATAGCGGAGTTTTCTGAGTTATGGCTGATGGCTTTTAGAAACGATCTTCCACTTTAGGTCTCAGTTATACGATGAATGGTTCGTATAAAATTTTTTGTTGCATGAAAATCGTTTCATTTTATCCGAGGGGACAAAGTTTAAGAGATTGACGAGGACACGCGCGGGTTCATCTGCGTGATTATTTCCTGCTCGGACGTAACCGCGGGGAGTGAAAGCAGGAGCCAGAAACCTTGTGGAGCAAAAACTGTCTATGTCAGTTACCCGTTGGACCCATTATGTTTATTTTACGAAAGTTGCTTTGTATGAATTTACTCGACCATACAGAGGATTTTTCGTAAAAGTGATGTAAGAGGGGGTTTTCGCAAAGGTAACCGGGCGTTCCTCACAAATTACTTGCGATATTCGCGACCACGGATTATGTTTTCCTCATTCACTTTTGCGTACTGCGAAATCGTTTTGCATGAGACCGATCATGTTTTTCCATAGGCTGTTTTGTTTTAAAATGTTCTTGTTATAAAAAAGTAATGGATGACCGGTTTCATGGAGATAGAAAATCGCAGATTGTTAAAGTAGCGATGTTTCCGCGGATTACGGGGAGATGTTTCCGCTATGATTTCGACCTTTGACGAAAGCTGCTTCAACTACTTATGGAGTTTTACGAAGGTTATTTCGTTATTTTCGTAGTTCACCGTCGTGCTATTAGTCTGACGTTGGTACATGTTTCTAGTCGCGAGTTCGCGGCGAGAGATGACATAGAGTTTTCAGGACTATGTTTGTAACGGTTGGGATATGCGCTAGCGTTTTAAGACGAATCTTATTGCTGCGAGAGTTTGCTTTGTCAAAAGCGTTGTCTTGATGCTGAAGCAAAAAGTTTTAGAAGATGGGATTATACGGGTATAGTATGCGTACCTACTTCCCTTTTCTTTTACGAAAACGGGTTAGCCGTTCTTCGAAGGCTTGTGCGTTTTTCTTTCTTTTATGAAGCGGGATGAGTATGCTTTAGAACGGCGTGG
This sequence comes from Brassica nigra, assembly GCA_016432835.1. Classification (NCBI taxonomy): domain Eukaryota; kingdom Viridiplantae; phylum Streptophyta; class Magnoliopsida; order Brassicales; family Brassicaceae; genus Brassica; species Brassica nigra. The sequence continues at coordinate 51,478,259 of CM028242.1, forward strand.
CGATCGTTTCGGTTTTCGAGACTAGATCGGTTTGCATGTTCTGCCTGGACAATCAAGGAACGATGGAACGAGACTGGAAAAATTTCCTAAGACTTAGTGCTAGACTATCCACCTAGGTCCTAAGTTCCCTCAATTCTACGGCAGTTTTCAAGACGTTTTGTTCCTGTCCTACTGAAGAATTAAAACTTTACAAAAATTTTCGAGAAAATAATATTTGAAGGTTTCGGCATTTCCGAAGGAATCCCATTTCCTCGTATAGTCGAGATGATTGGTGTTTAGAATAACCGTGATCGTTTAATACGATGAATCAAAATCCATTCATCATTCGAACCTTTTATGGTCTTCCGAGATTTCTCGAGTATCGGGATCGAGATGGACTTGGATTCGTAGACTTCCCGTCTTCGAGGGTTTGAGTAATGAGGCTTCGAACTTAGATTCAAGAATATGAGCTTTGTTAAACAATCGAGAAGGCTTTGCGGAAGAATCGTCGTGTTTCTCGAACAATCCGAACATGGGTTTAAGGGACCAAGATGTTGCCGTTGCCCGAGATCACGAGACGACTGCACGGATGGGCGCCAGGACCCTTGCCGCCGGCGCCAGGCCGGGGTGCCGCCGGCACCAGGCTGAAGATCTCAGCGAGGGCTTCGATTTGATATCTTGATCGTTTTCTGGTTCCTCACGGTTTGAGAGAACGAGCTCTTTGAAGTTTCGAGGCAGATTCTTTTGTGTTTAGGGTTTTTGTGGTGATCGAATCTTGATGTCCTTGGGCGAGCGGACCGATCTTTCCAGGGACTCTCGTCCACGCACGCCCGTAGTCTTCCGATCTCACAGAGAGTGGATATTCTAATTTGAGAAAATCTCGTATAACTTCTTTTCAAATTATCCGAGACTTTTTGTTTCAAGAAATACTTTCTAGAGACTTTCAGTCATTGATTCCGTCGTGACCGATTTTGACACCAACAGGAACGATTGTGGCTCTTTTCAACTCGTTTCAGCATTTTGTTGAAATTCTTGGCCATGAGAACCATGTTTTCTTCTATCTTCTTTACTCTCTCAGCTTCTTTGGTTTCTGCAGAGAAGGCAACTCCTTTCTGGTCTTTGGATGATTCATCCACACGTTCTAAGTCATGCACTTTCAGTATACCAGCTAGCTGATCGAACTTCATCTCATCTGTGTTGACTGCTATCTTTAGTACAGCTTTGTAGGCTTCAAATCGGGGTGAGAGACATCTGAGAAGTTTCTTGACCAGATTTTTCTCATTATATTTTTTACCGAGAACCGAGGCTTCATTCGCAATTGAACTGAGTTTAGAAATGAAGCTTCCGATTGTCTCATCTTCTTCCATTCGAAGGTTCTCAAACTTAGAAGCTAAGTGATCATTCCTAGTACGCCTTACACTCGTGTTTCCTTCAAAGTGGTTGATGAGTGTATCCCAAGCTTCCTTTGCTGATTCGCAGCCTTGTATGATCTTAAATTGATCAAGATCCATAGCGGAAAAGATTGTGGTGAGAGCTTTTGAGTTGAATTTGGAGGCTGCTTTATCAGCATCAGACCATTTGTCTTTTGGTTTTGGACCTTCAGATTTGTCCTCCATGATCATTGTAGGAGCTTTCCATCCTTGCTCTACTGCCGTCCAAGCGTCTTCATCAATTCCTCTTATGACATGACGCATCCTGGCCTTCTAGTGACCGAAGTTTCCTTCGTCAAGCATGATCGTTTTCTGGAGGCCCATGAGTTCTTTCATGGTGTCCATAGATGTCATGAGATCTCGACCTATGAGTAGACTCTGGGAGTCCACAGAGGTGACCCCCTCTGATAACAAATGAAGAAACAATTGGACACATATATCTTAACGAACTCGTTCAGTACTCAAAACACAGCTTGTTTTATTAAGAATCTCTTAGACAATTACACTTTGACTTGTCTAATTCGAATTACACAACGTCCAACAGGACTTGATACGAACCAATTCCTAATCTACCCAAGGACAGGTCGAGCTACTCTCCCCCTGTCTCCAAGAACCCAATGCGCAATGCTGAACACACTCAAGCACTTGCTTTTTTAAATCGAAAACCCGTAGTTAGGCCATCTGCCTTTCACTCGCTTTTATACTCAAGATGCAATCCCATCTTCCTCATATCTCGCAGCCGGTAGATCATTCAAAGCTTATCTCTAAAGCTATGATCTAGCTGTTACCAAATCTTTGCGAAGCTTATCTCCAAGCTTCTCTCTAATCCACGTCACGCGTCCATAGCTTATCTTGAACCGGTATCTCACACATCGAACCGCTTGCGTAACACACCTTCGTCCGGTACATCATCACATACCAAACCAGCTAAGTGACACTCAACTACCTCACACGGAATCAGCTTAAATCTCTGAGCTAACACATTGACCCTTGCACATACGACAGCCAGAGACATGAGCAATTCACCACATGCACCCATGCCGGTGAGATTGGATGAGACGGAATGGGACGAGCCTTCTCACAACACCGTACGGCACTGGAGAGACGAACAAAACACGAAAAAGAGGGTGTCGAAAAAATTATGGTTGGGACCAAGGCCGGCCTTGAGATTTTTAGTGCTATAGATGATTTAAGAAAATTGGAAGCGCATGTTTCCACAGATGCCTTTTACGTCCAAGTTTTTTTCTTTGGCATAGGACCAAGCCAGATACGTTAAGCATTTTGTTAGCACAATGTATAAATCTAAACCTCTGTCTTTTGAAAACATTATTTACAATTATAGCAAAAAGACAGTGGTAAGAGACGAGAGCAATGAGCAATTTCAAGGAGAATGAAAGAAACAGTACTGACTACGTACACGTATTAGAGATTGTTGAGAAAATAATTACAAGTTGTGTCTTAAGATTTGCACAGAGTTAAACTTCCTTCATTGACGATGTTGAGATAGTATCCTTTTTCATTTTTTTAAGAGAAATTAAATTATTTTTAAGGAGCTAATAGGATTTGGTTGTCAATCACGAAACGAAAAAAAAGAATGTACCATTGGCTTCACTAACTCGTGCCCGACTGAATACAAGTTATCAAATTTGGTTTACGAAATGGAAAGAAACTCGTACGTGGCCAACTGAATACAAATATTGTTAGGCAAAAAATGGGTACATTCTTAATTATTGATATTTTCCCTTTTTGCTTTTCTCTACCAAAAATAAAATAACAATTAAACGTGCACTTTCGACATTCTATTTTTGTTAAAAAAACACTTCAATTCCGACTTCTTGATAAGGCCAGTAATTGTTAGGGGATCAATGAATTATTTTTACTTTTTATAATATCTTAAGCTAAAAAATAATAAAATATAGTTATTTGATAACTTAGGCCTGCCAAAGAGTTTTGCATTTTGATGATTATTTTCCTATTGTAACATTCTTATTTATAATATGGAAAATGAAATAAATAAAATATGCACACTAGATTTTGACCCGCAATATCAAAGTACGGAATAATTTTTCTATGAAAACTTTATATAAATGTTTTTTCTAATTATTTGAAATAGGTCTGGGCATAAAATCTATAACCTGAAGTTCGAACCAAACCCAGACCAAAAGATCCAATCTGTACCCAGTCCGAAATGTTAAACAATACAAGAATGCGTCTTGTAGGGTGGTACAAAATATATCCGAAAGTTTTATTACCCAAACTAAAACGGGTAATCTGAAAACAGAAAATCCCAAAAATTCAAAAAACTGGTCTGGATGTGCCCCCAAATTAATCATAAATGTAAATATTTGATACATAAATATGTACCTCAAATATTTAGTTATATATTTATTTTGAAATGATGATATCTAAAATAAATATTTATATTTTAATTGAGTACCTTAAATCTCCATTTCTATACAAATAAGTATATATGTCTTATGTTTACTTTTAAATTTTAGATGTAACTCGGATATATCCAAACTGAACCAATATAACCCGAATCTAAACGGTATATGGTTACTTCTTGGGTTAGGATGTGATACAAATCAAAACCAAAAATCATGTGTTATATCCGAACCCGAAATGTACTACAAATTTACCTGAATGAGATCTACGATGTGATATAAATTAGAACCAAAATTCAAAATACCCAATTCATATTCCAACAGGTACCTGAACGCCCAATCCTAACTTAACGTGTGTTTTATATTTTGTTCAATTAGTTTTATATTTGATAAATATTTACATGTTTGTTGGAATAACCCGTAAAACTATACTGATAAAAATATCATAATAACAAGTTCCATCGAATCTTTAAATATTAATAGTAGCTAACTATTATATATATATATATATATATATATATATATATATATCTAATTGTAGTGCACTGTCTATAAAAATTATATTATTATGTATTTAATGAGGGTTCTGAAGATTTTTTTTCATTTTGATTAAAGTACAGTTGTATATATATATATATATATACGAATTAGTAGGTATATATAATTTTAATATTAACAAAAATATAATTTATTAGTTATTTAATTTTAGTGTTCAGTATAAATCGAATTCATTATTTAAAAATAATAGAATAGTTATTTATTTTCTTAATTTTAGGTTAGAATATATATTTAATAATAATTTAGTTAGGTATAAATAAAAATAATATGAACACAAGGGTATCCAACCCGTATCTCAATGGGTACCTGAACACCCAAGCCTAACTTAAAATGTGTGTTTATGTTTCGTTCAATTAACTTTATATTTGATAAATCTTTTACATGTTTGTTGGAATCACCCATAAACTATACTTATAAAAACATCAATAATAACATGGTTCATCATATCATTAAATATTAATAGTAACTAACTATTAATATTTATTTTATCAAATATATATATACATCTATCTATCTATATATATAAAGTTGGTTTCTAATCTCTCCTTAGGGGAATAATGACATGTGGCACTTAGTTTGCGTATTGGACTATTGCGTTGTTGGGCCTTAGTTTATTAAATTTTTCTGGCGCAGACACCTTAGATTTCTCTGTCTCTGTTTCTTTCTTCTTCGGCCGCCGATTTTCAGTTGCGAGACGATGAAAAAAAATCTGAGGAGCGTTATGCCGTTTCGTTTGGAACTGATTTATTCGTGATTTCACCACTCCTAAGCATTTAATCCGATTCATTGTGTTCATCCCACTCCTTAGCATTCAATCCGACTCATTGCGTACCCAGAGTAACTTACTGGAGCTTCAGGTATAAATACTCCCCTCATTTAGAGATGAAGATTACAGCTTTTACTAGAACCAGAAGAATATTCTGTTAAATTTTCCGGCTATTACTATGGCGAATCTCCAGATCCTTCTTGCCGATTTGAGAGCTGGGCGGTGCTCCGACACTGCAGAGGTTAGGTTGCTGCAATGGATTTTGTTACACTAATTCAGGATCTCAGGCGTCATCGATTGATGAATTTTGTTGGAGAGGAATTTAGCATCCCTCCATAAGGCCCATCGAACAACAGTGTCAGGCCCGTCAGTACTAACAGTCTAGTCACGACCGATTTAGCCGAAGGATCGATCGGCTGGAACAAGCGATCGATCGGCTTAACTCGCCAGCCGACCAAGTCATCTAAGTCGATCATCGACTCATCAAGCCTTCATTCGGATGAAAGCCCATTTAGCATAGAATTTGGCCGAGTTTCTAGGGCGACCTAGCTTTAGGGCGAACGAGGATAAGACGAGCCAAGGCTATAAAAGGGAGACGGAGTGGAAAGAGAAAGGGATCCGATCTAGGGTTTAGCAACCGATCGAGTCTCTTACTGTCTTCGTCGGTGCTTAACAAAGCTTTGACGTTCGCTTTCTTTTCCGAAATTTCTTTGTAATCGTCCTCGTTTCACATACTACTAATAAAACGTATTTGTAAGACCCATTAAACCGAGTTTATTTTACTATCATTCGATCAATCAAACTCGTATTCAACATTTGGCGCCCACCGTGGGGCATTACAGAGTAACGTTGACAACGTCAGTATGATTCCCGACGACACACCCGCTGACGGCGACCAACCGTCAACTTCTACTACGCCGGCCTCCGATGCGCCGGCTGCTTCGGTCCCGTCCGTTCCTGAGATGCTGCAAGCCATCATGGCATGCTTCATTCAACAAGAAGAAACAAACAGGGCCACGAACGAATGTCTGGCCGCCCGCTCTCGGCACCCTAGACGGCGAGCACGACAGAACTGAAACCGCAAGACGAAGACTGTTCGCCACTACTGGAGGCGACGCGAACCAGCAAACAAACAAAGCACAGGCGACCGATGGCTCGACCTCTTCAACCAGTCGCCAGATCGCAGATCTGCAACTTTCCCTGCGAGACATCCATTCAGAGATCCTCCACGTTAAGACCTCCGCTCCGGAGATCGAGCGTGTTATCGCTTCCACGCAACGGAACCCTTTTGCCGAGAAAATAACGAAAGTCAAGATTAAGCAGGCAGAGAAGCTTCGTATCCCTCCATACATGGGCGTCAGCGATCCGGCCGATCACATGACCGCCTTCAATATTGCCATGGGTCGGAACAACTTCTCAGACGAAGAAAGGGATGCAAGTCTCTGTCAGCTCTTCGTCGAGAGCCTCTCTGGACCGGCTCTAAGTTGGTTTTCCCATCTTGAAGAAGGATCGATCGAAAGTTTTCACGACCTGTCCGCATCTTTTCTCAAAAATTTCATCATGTAGTCTCGTCAAGGAACTTCCATTGCTGACCTGTGGAAGCTTTCCCAGTCTTCTACCGAAAGCCTTAAGGACATTATGGAGAGATTCAAGCAAGTCCTGTCCAAGGTCCTTGTGCCAGACCACACCACCGTTGACGCCCTGGTCAACACACTCTGGATTAACTCCAAGTTCCGCGATTACCTCTACGCGAATCCAACGATCACCATTGAAGACGCTCTCCACAACTCCAAGAACTTCATTCGGATGGACGAAGATAGAAGAGCTTTCAATGCGAAGCAACAGGCCCAAAAGTCGACGGTGGCCAAAGCCCCTGACGCTAAGGAACCGCGACAGCATGCTCCTTACAAAAAGAACGGATCCGTCTTCACTATCGCAGATGACGACCGTTCGAGCGCAACCACCGCAGTACGTGACCCCAAGTGGAACGTGTGGGAAAGAGACACAGAAGATAAAACACAGCAGTCTCGACAGGTCGTTTCTGCCAATCCCAAGAGCTCGTTTGACAAAAACAAGTTCTGTGAGTACCACGACATGAAGGGTCACGATACCAAAGAATGCCGGCATCTCTATGAATCATGGCTCACAGCTACTAGAGATGGCCGTCCAAAGGTCGAACCACCAAAGTCCAAGACGGCCAAAAACAATAAGAGTTGGAGTAAGAGCAAGGACAAAAAGAAGAAATCCAGCGAGAAGAAGGAAGAAGGCTCTCCCCCAATGGATGATGGTGATCAATCACATCACGACGAAGATTCAACCTCCGACGAAGAAAAACCGAAATCTCGAGGAAAAATCTTCACGATCGAACCACGCTTTCCCTGCTCCATCCACAACAGAAAAGCCAGGAGACAATCTACGAGCTTCGCTCAATCGACAGTCGATGATAACGGTCGAGAGTCTCACTTCGACCGATAGCACGCACATGGAAGTCGATGATGCGCCAGCAAAGGCCAGTCGCTTCAAAGGAAAGCCCGCTTGATGCTCGGCACGTCCTCGACGCCAAGCGAAAGGATTGCCAACGGGACAAGCTTAAACGGGAAGTATGGTCAAGGGATCGCTCTGATGAGTCGGAGACGACCGATCTTCGAGCTCACCTCAACTCGAAGGTCCCTGATCTTCGTGAAAAACTCAAGCGATGCAAAACCGGTCCCTCGGAAGTGGAGCCATAGCCGATCATTCCTTATCAGCGCAAGCCCCAACACCTGCGTACCCGCCTCAACTCTCTTAGGGCCGCGCGAACGACGCAACTAAAAAAGGAACCAACAACCCAAGGGCGACCGCAGCACCTGAACGTGATCATGGGAGGATCCCCTCTTTGCAATGACTCCGTCAGATCGATAAAGGAGTTCCGCAGGAAAGCAGTCAAGGCCAAACGCTGGCCCACCATCCCCGAAATCAGTCGCCAAATTACTTTCTCCGTCGAAGACGCCGAGGGTGTTCATATGCCACACAACGATCCGCTCCTCGTCGACATCGGCATCAGCGACTGCACTGTGACCAAAGTGCTGGTGGACACTGGCAGTTCGGTCGACCTCATATTTAAGAGCACACTCATCAAGATGGGTATTAGCCTCGACAACATGAAACCCTCCGCGCGTTCGTTGACGGGCTTCAACGGGTCAACGGAGAATATGCTCGGGACAATTCGCTTGCGCGTTTACGCTGAAGGCATCGCAAAGAATGTCAAGTTCTCAGTTATCAATGTCCGAGCTCCATACAACGCGATCCTCGGAACACCATGGCTCCATTCAATGAAAGCCATTCCTTCTACCTATCACCAATGTGTCAAGTTCGTCGGCAACGACGGACAGATCATCACTCTTCAGGGCGATCAAGCAGCCGCTCGTGATCTTCTCGTGGCTGAGGTGAAAAACCAAAAGTTGACCTCCCACGTCAACACAGTCGCCCCACCATCACAGAAGCTTCATCCTTCCCACGAGGAGGCTCTTGAAGTGTCCATCGACAGCAACGATCACTCCAAAACAGTCCGAATTGGCGCGCACCTTCCTGACGAGACGAAAGACAAGATCGTTTTGTTTCTCAGAGACAATGCATCGACGTTCGCTTGGTCTGCTGCTGACATGAAGGTGATCGACCCCAGCGTCACCACACATCAGCTCAACGTCAATCCAACCTTCAAACCGGTTCGTCAAAAAAGACGCAAGCTCGGACCCGACCGTTCCGAAGCCGTTAATGAAGAGGTTGATCGTTTGCTTGCTGCTGGGTCAATCGCAGAGGTGAAATATCCCGAATGGCTGGCTAATCCAGTCGTTGTTAAGAAAAAGAATGGCAAATGGAGAATCTGCGTTGATTTCACCGACCTCAACAAAGCTTTCCCAAAGGATAGCTTCCCCCTTCCTCATATCGATCGATTGGTCAAATCAACTGCAGGCAACGAGCTGTTGACATTCATGGAAGCTTTCTCCGGTTACAACCAGATATTAATGCATCCGGATGATCGCGAGAAGACAGCCTTCATCACGGACCGTGGAATATATTGCTACAAGGTAATGCCCTTCGGCCTCAAGAACGCTGGCGCGACTGTTCGCCGAGCAACTGGGAGTCACCATGGAGATCTACATCGATGATATGTTGGTGAAATCCCAACAAGCAGCCGACCACATCGACCATCTCAAAGATTGTTTTTACATCTTGAACAAGTACGGCATGAAACTCAGTCCAACGAAGTGCATTTTCGGAGTAACGTCTGGCGAATTCCTCGGCTACATAGTTGCTCAAAGGGGGATCGAAGCGAACCCGAAGCAGATATCCGCCATCCTCGACCTCCCCAGCCCCAAGAACAGCCGAGAAGTGCAACGGTTGACAGGCCGTATCACCGCCCTCAATCGATTCATCTCGCGATCGACCGATAAGTGCCTACCTTTTTATGATCTATTGCGTGGCAACAAGAAGTTCGTCTGGGACGAGCGTTGCGAGGAAGCATTCAGCCAGCTCAAACACTACCTTACAACACCACCCGTGTTGGCCAAACCGGACAAAAGGCGACACACTGTATCTTTAAATTGCGGTCTCTAGCGCAGCTGTGAGCAGCGTGCTCGTCAAAGAAGATCGAGGCAAGCAACGCCTGATATTCTACACCAGCCAACGGATGACTGGCGCAGAAACACGGTACTCGACGCTCGAGAAGATGGCGCTCGCCGTTGTAACTTTGGCGCAGAAACTCAGACTCTACTTCCAATCTCATTCGAATGTAATACTGACTAACCTACCGTTGCGCACCGTCTTTCAGAATACCAATAACTCAGGCAGACTTTCGAAGTGGGCTATCCAGCTCAGCGAGTACGACATCACTTTTAAAAATAAGCCAGCCGCAAAGTCCCAAGTACTGGCCGATTTCCTCATAGAGCTAACGCCAGACCTCGAGCAAGATCTGCAGCTGCCAAACGCAACCTGGATTATGCACGTCGATGGGTCGTCCTCCAACAAAGGCTCTGGAACTGGCGTCCACCTTCAATCTCCGACCGGTGAACTGCTCCAGCAGTCTTTCCGACTCGATTTCAAAGCCTCCAACAATGAAGCCGAATATAAATCTCTCATTGCTGGATTGCGCCTTGCGCGAGCAGTCCAAGCGAAAAGCATCCATGCATACTGCGACTCTCAATTGGTCGCTAACCAATTCAGCGGAGACTATGACGCCAAGAACGACCGAATGGATGCCTACCTAAAAGTCGTCCAAGACCTTGCCAAAGAGTTCAAATCGTTCCAACTTACTAAGATTCCCCGCGGTGACAATGTCTGTGCGGATGCTCTGGCAGCACTCGAGAGCAGCCCAAGAGATCAAGTCAAACGAACCATTCCAATTCACCAGATTGACAAACCGAGCATAACTCTCCGAAACGAGGAAGGCAAACGTGTGGTGGCTATTGCTGCGGCAAACACGATGGATACAGGTGAATCAAACGATCAGCCAGATGAGACATCACCCGACTGGCGAATCCCATTCATCGCGTACCTTTCCAACGAATCCCTCCCGGCAAACAAATGGGAAGCCCGTCGCCTGAAGACCAAAAGCGCACAGTACGTGCTCATCAATGGGAGGCTACATCGCTGGACATCTGATAAAGTTCTGTTAACGTGTCTTGGTGCAGAAGAAGCATCTTTGGCCATGGCTGAAACTCACGAAGGCGCTGCAGGGAACCATTCCGGTGGCCAAGCGTTGGCTCTCAAGGTGAAACGCCTTGGGTTCTATTGGCCAACCATGATCGCAGACTGTGATACGTATGCACGCAAGTGCGACAAGTGCCAACGGCATGCGCCGAACATCCACAGTCCGACCGAATTACTGCACACCATGACGGCTCCATACCCGTTCATGCGATGGGCGATGGATCTTATCGGACCGATGCCAAGTTCCCGCTAGCGCAAATACGTTCTGATCATGACAGACTACTTCACCAAATGGGTCGAAGCAAAAGCACTCATCCACATCACTGACAAAGACGTCCAGAATTTCGTATGGAAGAACATCATATGCAGACACGGCCTTCCCTACGAAATTGTCACGGACAACGGGGCTCAATTCATTTCGAACGATTTTCACGGTTTCTTGGAACGATGGAAAATTCGTTTGAACACTTCGACGCCTCGCTATCCGCAAAGCAATGGTCAAGCCGAAGCCACCAACAAAACTATCATCGACAGCATCAAGAAACGTCTTGACCTCAAGAAAGGTCATTGGGCCGACGAGTTGGATGGAGTACTCTGGTCGCACCGCACAACTCTACGTACCGCAACCGGTCAAACGCCCTTCTCTATGGCATATGGAGTCGAAGTTATGACTCCGGCAGAGGTCAGCGTCACAAGCCTCCGCCGAGCAAGGATGCCATAGAACGAAGACCTCAACAAAGAAATGTTGCTCGATGTCCTCGATGCGGTTGAAAAACGAAGAGATCGGGTGCTCCTCCAAATCCAGAATTACCAACATCTCGCCGAATCCTACTACAACAAGAAGGCGTGCGCTCGCCCGCTGGAACTCAACGATCTAGTTCTCCGCAAAGTATTTGAAAACACTAAGGAGTGGAGGGCCGGCAAGTTGGGAGCAAACTGGGAAGGACCTTACAAGATAGTCGAAGTAGTCAAACCTGGCGTCTATCGATTGGAAACATCAACTGGCGAACCAGTGCCACGAGCTTGGAACGCCGCCAATCTTCGCAAGTACTATGCTTAACCATCCGCTTTCGGATGGCCCAAAAAAAAACACCGAGTGGATGACCTAACCGTCACTTTCACCCGCTTGCCGAACGGATGACACTACGTCACTCTCGTCCGGCCTTTTGGCAGATGACTCTGGGTCACTTCTGCCCAAGCACCAAATGAGCACGTTCATGTCACTTTTGTCCAATCCAAGGCAAATGACTTAACCGCCATTTGGTCAAACCGAACTACGAATGGCTTGATCCCCTTATAGGGTACGTAGGCAACCTACCACAGGCCCAGCCATAATCCTAAATATATATATATATATATATATATATATATATATATATATATGTGTTTGTGTGTGTGTGTGTGTGTGTGACGAAGCACTCACGCAGCGCCGTCGCGCTTTATCACTTTCGATCAACCAAGAATGACTATACGTCGCATGGTCAAAATCTGACCAACGATCTCTATACTGAGGTTCAGTCAAACAACGGCGCCGTACGAACGCTTATACGTCATTTTCGATCAACCAAGAATGACTATACGTTGCACGGTCAAGATTTGACCAACGATCTCTATACCGAGATTCAGTCAAAAAACGACCCGCCTCGCAGAGAGAGTCATGTAAGCGTACGCACATCACTTTCACTCTACCCGAATGATTACGTACCACAGGACTATACGTCACTCCCACTCTTCGTAAAAAGACAATCGATCGACGACGTTTCACACAACTCAAGCATAAAGTAATGCATCCCATCCGACCGAACGGTTAAACAACACATTTCTTCCATCGAAGAATAGAGGACCCGAGCTTCTCAACACATTGGCGACCTCATCGGCCTGGTCCCAAAAACGTGTTACAGCTCACGTTTCAGCTAGTTAGACAGTAAATGCGCAGTTAACCAGCAGATGACAAGGAGCGATCGATCGACACCGTCTCCGGTTGATGTGGCTGCAACGGTTCGCATCATACTTCCTAACTACACATGTATCTGGCATCGAAGAAAAGATAAAAGCGACCAATAAAAATAACAGCAGAGTCACTCCCAAAGTTCAAATAGAAACGGAGGTAAATATTACAACAACCAGCAATAGATCAAGTCGAACATTGGAACAGTCAGAAGACGTAGCCTAGAAGCTACAAGCAAGAGTAAATAAAGTCCAAGGACAACAACAGATCCAAAGGAAGCCGACAATACAAAAAGTAATAATACAACAAAGCCAACCGATCCTCGACGACTAGTCTTCGTCGACCAGGTCCAAAGAGGTAGCACCTGACGCCCCTCCAACATCCGGATCCGTGACCATAAGCTCTGGACTTCCGGTCAGGGTTCCTTGAGTCGCAGGATGCCCGCTAGCCGGGCCAGAAGGTCGAAGAGCAGCTGCAGCAAACGGATCAACATCTCCCAAGCTCGAGTCGGGCTGGTTCAAACTCTGTGCCGCTTCAAGACCAGGGAAACGGGGGAGAACAAGGTCCTGCTCCGAGATAACCTCAACGACGATCTCCTCCATTTCCTTCCTGTATTTCGCTTCATTAGCAGCCAGGGTATCGATCAGCACCTGCGGAATAGGTATACCCAGATCTTTCAGCATATCCATCGAATCCAGAGTTCCAGAAGCCGCGCTGTGAAGAACAAGCTTCTCCTCGCGCCTATCCTGATCGATCATGTAGCCCTTGAACTTGTCGAGGCGTTCTGTAGCCCAGCCGAGATACAACTCGTCTGAGAAACAAGATCACGACGATGTGTCTGTCTCATAAAGCCCATCGTCTTCTTAGCCGTTTCGGCCTCTGCCTCCAACCGTGCAACCTTGCTACGGGCAGTCTCCAGCTCCTCTTCCAGACCATCAGCCGTTTGTTTAGCTTGCTTACCCTCGCGGAAGTAACGAGTCCGTTCATTGACGATCTCCTTCGATTTCTCGATAGCAGCTTTTTTTAGCTGCTCGATCTCCGCGTCTTTTGCCTCGATCGTAGCCTCGGCCCTGGCAAAATCCGAAGCCATTCCCCTCAGCGCCAGCTCGTAGTCTAGAATGAGCCGGTTCTTACGAATAACGGCCTGCAAAATATACGTAAAAATGAGAAGAGAGGCCACAACAATCGATCGTACCCATGAGCAGCACTCTAAAAGAAAAGGAGCAAACTTAATAACCAGAAAACATACCTCCATGTCAGCTTGAGTGGATTCGACGAACCTATCCGGGAATGCCAGCTTAGGGATTTTCGGCATCAAATGAGTATCACCTCGGATCTGGCGCATCAACTCAGCACATGCCTCGGGATCGCTAACAAACGGAGTATCCTCGTCATGGTGAAAAGTCCAACGCTCGGAGACAGCTAGAGCAAGCCTATCGGATGGAGGGTGTGATCCGCCCCAGGGCAGCAGACGGGAAGCTGGCAGGACTATCCCCTCAGAAGAACTTGAACGACCGTCATGAGACCTCTTTAGTTTTTTTTCGCTGAGATCATGAGAACCTCCGTCGGTCAGCTCTTTCCTCTTCGCACTGAACGAACCGGCCCGGTCCTTCTCACCGAACTACCAGGACCCTCCACCCCATCGATCAAATGATCGCTCGCCTCTCGATCCCCCTCGGCTAAATCGTCTCCATTTCCCGGATCCACTACTGCCTTCCTAGAAGATTTCTTTTTCTTCCTCGACGGGTTAACGTCTATGTCGGTTCGATAGACTCCTTCGCCGAGAAGTTGGTCGTCGTAGTATCCGTCATCCCGCCCGGCGGTCGTTGAACTTCGACACCCTCCAAGCCAGTCGTAGCCTCCTCTGACGGTGATGCCTTGGCCTCGGTGCCTTTAGGCGTTAAGATAGAGCCAAAGCTCCCATCGCCTAGTTGATCACGAAGAATCTCACTGTAACTGGGGTACGCCTTTGGAATTTTACCCATGAGTGGAAGTGCCAACCTTTTTCTTTTTCCCTCCACAAAAGGCTCGTTCGGCATCCAATCGACTGAAACGAAAGAATGACCGATCAGGATGCATAAGTAAAGCTCTTGAGAAGAAGCTGACTCCAAGCGATCGATATTAAAAAGACAAAGAAATACCTCGGGCGATCCGCTCCCGCTGCCGTTTGATTCTGTCAAGATCGAGGTCTCCCCACTTTTGCTGGCTAAGCACCGTGATCTTCGGGATATCTCTCCAAAAGGTATCTCGAGGACCAATGGTATTCGGAGAACCAATTGCAAAACCACAAAGCAAAAGTCAGCACCGACGAAAGAAAAAAAAATCGATTGGCTCAAGTCGTCTACCAATACGATCGCTCCACAACACGCGACACTCATCACATGGCGGCTCCTCAAAAGCCGATTCATCGGCCTTCACATAGAAGTAAAAGCGCTGCCAATGCTTAGTCCATGGAGGATGGCCGGACAAGATATGGAGTCCCGACCACACCTGTACTGTAAGAAGAACGTTCGGCTTAGGTTGAACCTGAGTTAATTCTTCAAAGGCACGAACAGACATCGACGTCTACCTCAGCCGCCATCACCATCAAAGCCACGGCAATTCTGATCGCACCAACCATCAACTGCGTCATAACCACATCTCGACGAGTGCAATAGGCGGTTATCAAGCGAGGGATGGGAAACCATAACCTAGATTCTCGCCCAAAGAAGGATTCATATACGCAATGATAACCAACCGGAGGCGTCCTTGGTTGCTGGTCGGAATTCGGAATGACGAAGGTAACGCCATGCGCCCGACATCTCTTCAACAGGGAAGTAACACTCCCAACCGACGATCGAGTGGACAGAACATCACCCCAATTTTGCCTCTCCGGCGAAGACGAACGAACGAGCTCTGGCGCGAGGTTTAAAAGTTGTTTGACCCTCTCACCTCGGCAATAACAAAATGGGACTCATCGGCCGATCGCCTTTAGGGATCTAATGGATCGATCCGCAGTGCCGCCTCCGGTCGCTAACTCAAACCTGGCGTCTCCCGAGTCGGTTGCTCTTCCGCCGCTCGCCTCGCGGAAATCTTTCTCATCTCCATCGAACGCCCCAGTAGAAGAACGATTTCGATCGATCGGATCGACCGACATACCCTGGTGAGCTCTAATCGCAGAATCCAGCAGCTTCGGGGGAGAATTCTTCATCGGAGTCGCGTCGATTTGAAGACCCTTCCCCTTCTCGGATTTCGTGAGCCTCCTCTGGCCGGGAGCCATTGCCAACGCCCAATCGACTGTTCGCCGGCAAACCCAGAACCACGGCGGCAGATCGGCGAACTCGGCCGAAAAGAAAAAAATGGGAAAGAAGAAGAAAAACAAAAGAAGAAGAAGAAGAAAGGAGAGAATACCTTTTTTGGTTGGAAGAGAAATATAAAAGAAAGGGAAGATCTCCCTTCTATTTATAGAAAAGAGGTCGCGGAACCCGAGGCAGGGTGCAATCATTAAGTCTATTGGGCCTAAGAGCCCGCTATACTTCTCGTACGAACGATCGTCATTCTCCGCGCAAAGCTCGGTCAGCCCGTACCCGTAGACACTAGGCGCGAGCCGATCAACGGAAAAATTCAAGCAGCACGAGTGGCACATACCAATCGATCGACCGATATGCCTTTAGGAACAATAAGCGATGACACGCTAAGCAAGCGATCGAGCGCTAGGGAAACCATTCTGTGGTCCTGCCGATCGATTGAACGCTAGAGCTTGTTGCCGACAAGTCAATTCGAGCGAGCCGATGAAAGGATCGAGCTGGACGACAAGGCGACACGGATCCGAGAATCGAACGATTCGATCGATAAGGGCGACCTCATGCCGACCGATCGATTGGCTCAATCTCATGCCGACAGATTGACATATCGACCGATTGGCTCAATCTCATGCAGATCGATCGATCCAAACTGAGCTTCGATTGTCACACGACGAGACTCACATCACTACGAGAGGCTCCTAACGAAAGAAAAAAGAGCGACCTTGAATCAATCGTCTTGTCTTCTAGTTGCCTGTTCCGTAAGGTCAATGGTACCTCAGAAGCCCGGTCTCGATGTACTGCTTCCAAGAACGACGAGCTCAGCTGATCGACCGACCCAAGAGTCCTATCGGTTGTCATGGATAAGACACGCATCTCCATGATGACCGATCGATCGCCAAGCAATAAGTTACGGGGCGACCGATTAATTGACCGATAGATGGCCGAAGGCAACGGAAACGACCCCATTGTTCTCAAAACCGACTCTTGCACTCCAAATACGAAGAACTGTGAGTCTTCATAAGTGGACTGGGGACTTACTGTTGGAGAAGAATTTAGCATCCCTCCACAAGGCCCATCGAACAACAGTGTCAGGCCCGTCTGTACTAACAGTCTAGTCACGACCGATTTAGCCGAAGGATCGATCGGCTGGAACAAGCGATCGATCGGCTTAACTCGCCAGCCGACCAAGTCATCTAAGTCGATCATCGACTCAACAAGCCTTCATTCGGATGAAAGCCCATTTAGCATAGAATTGGGCCAAGTTTCTAGGGCGACCTAGCTTTAGGGCGAACGAGGGTAAGACGAGCCAAGGCTATAAAAGGGAGACGGAGTGGAAAGAGAAAGGGATCCAAAAATTGAGACAATAAGACTGACGGCCAGATATAGGGTTTAGCAACCGATCGAGTCTCTTACTGTCTTCGTCGGTGCTTAACAAAGCTCCGACATTCGCTTTCTTTTCCGAAATCTCTTTGTAATCGTCCTCGTTTCACATACTACTAATAAAACGTCTTTGTAAGACCCATTAAACCGAGTTTATTTTACTATCATTCAATCATTGCAAAGAGGGGATCCTCCCATGATGACGTTCAGGTGCTGTGGTCGCCCTTGGTTTGTTGGTTCCTTTTCCAGTTGCGTCGCTCACGCGGCCCTAAGAGAGTTGAGGCGGGTACGCAGGTCTTGGGGCTTGCGCTGATAAGGAATGATCAGCTCTGGCTCCGCTTCCGAGGGACCGGTTTTGCATCGCTTGAGTTGCTCACGAAGATCAGGGACCTTCGAGTTGAGGTGAGCTCGAAGATCAGTCGTCTCTGACTCATCAGAGCGATCGCTTGACCATACTTCCCGTTTAAGTTCGTCCCTTTGGCATTCCTTTCGCTTGGCGTCGAGGACGTGCCGAGCATCAGAAGCGTCAGGCCCGTCAGTACTAACAGTCTAGTCACGACCGATTTAGCCGAAGGATCGAGTGATAGTAAAATAAACTCGGTTTAATGGGTCTAGGGTTTAGCAACCGATCGAGTCTCTTACTGTCTTCGTCGGTGCTTAACAAAGCTCCGACGTTCGCTTTCTTTTCCGAAATCTCTTTGTAATCGTCCTCGTTTCACATACTACTAATAAAACGTCTTTGTAAGATCTATTAAACCGAGTTTATTTTACTATCATTCGATCAATTAAACTCGTATTCAACAAATCTTGGTGAGTTAGACTTGATTTTTCGATCTATAAATATGTTGGTATTTCATTTTTTTGTTACAAATATTCTGGTCTTTCATTTTAGTATTCATCTGTCCATAATACGGAGTCAACAAAAAGTTGTTGGTTGCTACATGAATAGACAATACTATTGCTAAGAGCACGAAGCTCAAAATTGACATTTTGAAGGTATTTGATCTCTTCCTTTTCCGTAATGGAGATCTTGCGAGGCCAATTTAACTTCATGATAACGATGTTAATATTTTTTTCTCGCTATCATAGCTCCAACCTCCAAGTTCCTTTCTTTCCTATTAAAGTATCTTAGACATGAATACGCCTAATACAAGTTCTTCTGTTCTTTCCTTTGTTTTTCTTACTATCATAGCTCTGGGTTCCTTTTCTCACTTATTGGCAATGAGGCTAACACACTTGGTATGTCTGTTTCTGCTTCCTCTATTTTCAAGAAATTCAATGTGAATATTTATTACTCCAAAAGAACTTACAATTTTTTGTTTCTTTCTTACAGGAGCAACTTTGAAGGTGGTTTCTCTCTTTTCACATCATTGGGTAAGCAAAGAGTTTTCTTCACACTCACTGGCATGTCTTTAAGTTAAACTTACGTATCTTTATTTTGGTTCAAGTGTTGCACCTACATGAGCTGACTTCTAGACATGCTACCCCTAGATACTTAAGTAATTTGGAGGAGATTTCTCATGACTCTTCTGAAGAGGACAATAGTAGAGAAGCTGAACATTAGCTTCTTCTTCTTTCAGTCTCTCAAGAATGGTGTCTTTTATTGGGTATCTAAACCTGTTTCTTCGTTGGTGTGCGTTTTTCTCTTATGAGTTACTCTTGAATGCAAGCTTAGGGCCCATGTTTTTACTTCTTTGTTTAGCTTTTTGTTTTGTGTTTTTTCTCACTAGCTTTTGATGTTTCTTTTGAGATTTCCAGCAAAAATATGTTGTAAAATCTCTTCTTTTTGCCATATCAAATCTGTTGTACGAAAAGACTCCAACCCAATCAACGGTTTGAAGATATTCCTTTGGATTATCTTTTAGGAACCTGTATAGATATTCATACTTGGATCTTATCTTTTTAGTAAGCTGAATATCCACTTTCATAAAGTGATTAAAAACAGTTATTTCTTACTTTGTTTAGTTTGGTTCTACTGATGTTCAGAGTAAAAACCAGCTTCATTAACTAAAAGTACTAAATCTTACTTTGTTTAGTTTGTTTAACTACGCTTCAACAAATATCATAATAGGAAAATAATTTAAACAATTACACTCTACTTACTCTTACCACACAAACAAAGATATGTATTATATTTATCGAAGGAGGTTCACGCCTATCAAAAAAACGAAATAGTGTGCAGTACTAAGATGTTAAAGACATGCCTTCACAACAATAACGTGAGCTAGAACCGGATCTCGTGGTCTGGTGGTAAAGGAACCTCGGTTGAGGTGCCCGCCATCACGAGTTTGAGCCCCGTGGCTTCTAGGACTTTCTTCGCCAGTTTCGGTTGGACGTGGTGGGATAGTCGGACTAAGTGAGAGGTCCGGATACGGAATTATCAAAAAAAAAAAAAAACGTGAGCTAGCTAATAAACAGTTTTTAAAAAAAATTGATCTACTTGTCTTTTTTTTTAATCTACATATCTTCTTTCGTAAGTTTTTTTTTGATAAAGCTTCTTTCCTAAATTCACATATATTTAATAATTTTACTTAAAATTTAAATTAATTTCAACATATAGAAAAACGATGGTTATGAGATGAAAGAATGAGATCTCCATGCCGTTAACCAGTAGTACAGAAAATTTCAATTTATACCTTTGCGGTAAATACTCACCGGGTAATTAAAGTAAAACCACCACAAACCAGCTTCTGCACACATGAAACCTCCCTACCTTCAAGGCCTTTTCAGACCAAAAAGAAACCTTATTAACCGAAGACAAATTTGTTCGATAGAAGAAGTCCAAAAATCCATATTCGAGTGACCAACAAGCTAAAATTGCCAACACCCAATCGTTTCAATCAAAAGCTAAGAGTTATCATCCTATTATCAACTGCCGAAGTTCTGCGAAAAATTCAGCGCCTTAACAATACAAATAAACAAACAAATAACTCAGGTAAGCCCGTACAACATTAAAAAGAATAACTCAAGGAATATGGCTTCCTATCTTCATTTGTCCAACATTAAGGGCATCATATACGATCAACAGAGTTTACGTATATATAACCCGACGAGTCTTCTATGTTCAGAATTATATCATATCTATCTATATAAAATAGACTTTTCTCTCTTCATGTGACATGTGGAATGGGGATTTGTTGACATGTGTCTTCTTTTATTCTTATTTTTATATTTAAAGTTCTTCTTTTTTAGATTTTTACAATTTGGTTCATCATTTTCTAATTGTGTACATTTAATCATTCTCACACTAACCATCATCTTTTGAATTTTTATAATCTATTTTATTGGTCATAAAAATGAAAGATGAATAAAAGGTAAAATAATATAAATATATTTTAAATATTTAGCTTATTCACAATTAAAAATAACATAAACTTCCACTATTTTGTTATTTTTACTATTTTATTATTTAGTTTACAAATTATAAATTTATTTTATATTAACCAAACCAAGAAAAATAAACTAGAACACAATACATAATCTAAACATAAAACCTTTGTAATTATAGTAGAAAAATAAAATG
Source organism: Brassica nigra (assembly GCA_016432835.1). Lineage (NCBI taxonomy): Eukaryota > Viridiplantae > Streptophyta > Magnoliopsida > Brassicales > Brassicaceae > Brassica > Brassica nigra. The sequence continues at coordinate 51,499,199 of CM028242.1, forward strand.
CCAAAGTAATACTAATTCAATAAAAGTTTCGAATTGAAAAGAGATAGAAAAACAAAGACTATACCTGATTTATAGTAGAGTGTCTTGGCAAAAACAAAAAAGGTTAGAAAATGGTAGAAAATATAAACTTTGAGATAAAACAATCTCTCGAACAAAAAGGAACACGATCAAAGGTAAATTCAAATAACCAAGAAAATGTATTAGAAGAAGAATAATCAACAGAATGCCAAAATTGTCATGAAGCAGAAAGACATATGCCTAATGCACCATAAACACAACCATCAACTAAGAGGTAAAAAATACCTCACAACTAAACAAGCACAAATAAGACACCTATGCCTATGAAGAACCACAAAGCTCTGGTTAAAAGAGACCAAAATTCCAAGAGACTAACTCAACACACTTATACTCGGAGAAGTTGGAGAAGAAGAGAAACAACCCGGAAGAGGAAGAATGAAGCCAACCACCGAAAAACCAAAGCCCAAGTTTGAGACCAGAATTAACATTTCAAACCTATAGAACATACACAGAGAAAAACACTATCCAAACTTGAAGTGGCAAACATGGCGAAAGGAAGAACCACCAGAGACGTGAGCAGTGATGAGAGCTGCAAAAAGATGAGAGAAAAAAGATGGAAGGGTAGATAAAAAAGAATTGAGCAAACCGTAGAACCATCCTCGAGCTATGGAAGAGAGCATAAAAGTTAGATCACCAAAAATCCGATTTTGAAAACTAAGACAAACATGGACTATCAACGGTAAGCTAACGACGAAAAAACACATCATCAATTACGACTAAACTCTGACCTAACTCAAGAAGATGCACTTCCTAACATCAGCCAAAATCTAAGGAAGAACAGAAGCAGCCAATATTGACAGGAACAGCCTACAATGCCGTGAGGAAAAATTGAACAACTGGAAACTTAAAAACAGAGATCTATAATAAATACTAGATAATCTCACACGAGAAGAAGATGAGGAAGAACAAAAGCATAGAGGTGAGTCCTTTTCCGGGTGATTGTGAAAAACACCTCACTGCCGGAAAAGTAAAAGAAATACATAAATTGTGACGGCTCAATGTCAAAACATAGGGAGAGGGTACAAAATATCATAAAATAATAACGTTCAAATAATTGAAAAAAATAAAATTTTAACACAGAAACTCTAAATCTTAAATCAACAAATGCTTAAATACAAAATTATTGAAATTTAATATGTTTTAAATCAGAGACTTACTTCACCACTAATAAGTACTACTATGCACACAACAATACATTATTGATAAATAAATACAAAATCTATTAACATATCACCTATTACTATATAACACAATAAAAATATAAAATAATGCTCTTAACAAATAAAGATGACCACAAAATTCAAAAATCATACTTAACAATAATGAAATAATATTCAGCTGAACACCCCTAGTCTATCTATATAAAGTAGACTTTTACCTCTTCATGTGACATGTGGAAGGGGGTTTGATTACATGTGTCCTCATGTATTTAGTTTTTATATTTTAAGTCTTCTTTTTTAAAATTATTATAATTTGACCCGATACTTTGTAATTGTGTATTTTTCTTCTTTAATTGATTCCATAAGTTATATATAAATTGCATACAAATGAATTTTAAATATAATTCATCATATCTAATCTCTCTCGCAAAAACCATAATCATATGAGGTTTGATAATTTATTTTAATAATCACTAAAATTCAAAGTAAATAAACAAATAAGAAAAATAATATAAATATATTTTAAATATTTAATTTATTCAAACTAAAAATAAAATAAGTTTTCACTATTTTATTATTTTTATTATTTTCAATTATTTCATTTACAAATTATATATTCATTTTACTATTAAAAATAAAAAATTACCAAACTGAGATGAAGAAACTAAAGAACAATACATAATCTAAACCTAAAACCTCCACAATCATAGTGAAAAGCAAAATGTCAAAATAACACTAACTCAATAAAGGTCCAAAACTAAAATGAGATCAAAAACAAAGATTAATGTACCTCAACTTATTATAAAGTGTTTTGGTCCTAATAAAGATAAGTCAAAAAAGGGTAGAAAGATAAAATTGAGAGAAAGCAATCCCTCTAACACAAAACAGCTTGACCAAACACCAATGCAAAGAACCAAGAAAATGGATCAAAGGAAGAATTGGAAAGCCAAAATCACCACGAGGTAGGAAGACACATGTCTAAATTACCGGAAGCATAACCACCAGCTAAGAGGTAAGATGCACCTCACAGACAAAACAAGCAAAAACATGGAAAGCAGGGGAAAGAAGAAAAACAACCTGAGGGAGGGAGAATGGAAACCAACCACCAAAAAACAGAGTCCAAGCTTGAGACCAGAAACAACCTTTCAAGTTCACATAGCATACATGGAAGAAAACACTATCCAAACCTGGAGTGGCAAACATGGCGAAAGAAATAGCCACCATAAATGCAACCAGCAGTCAAAGTTACAACGAGATGAGAGAACATAGATGGAAGGGGAGAATAAACAAAATCAGCAAATAGTGTATACGTCATTGATATATGAAAGAGAACATATAAACCAGATCACCAAAAACCATATTTTGAAAACCAAGATGAGTAGGGACTATCGACGGCAAATAGCAGCGAGGAAGACAACATCAAAGATGACTAAACTCTGATCCAACCCAAAGGGATGCAGCCCCTAGCCGAAATCTGAAGAAGAAGAAGAGCAACCAATATTAACGGGAACAATCTATAATACTGTGAGAAACAACCGTACAACTGGGAACTCATAAAACCCAATCTAAAATAAATATCTGATAATCTCACAGGAGAAGAAGACGAGGAAGAACGAGAGTTGAGTCTCTTTCTGGCGATGGTGAGGAGTACCGCACAATGGAAAAGTAAACAAAATACATAGATGGTGATGAATCAATGTCAAAATATGGAGAGTGGACAAAAAATATCTTAAAAGAATAATGTTCAAAAATTTGAAAAAATAAAATACAATTTTAACACTAAAACCGTTAATCTTAGAATCGGAATGCTTTATATCAGAGGTTCACTATACCACTAACTAGTATTACTATATACACAACAACACATTATTGAAAAATAAACATATAATATATTAACATATACTACATAACATAATAAAAATATCAAACATTGCTCTTAACAAATAAAGACGACCACATAATTAAATCATACTCACTCTGTTTCTAATTAGATGATGTTTTAATACAAAACATACAAATTTAGAAAAATATTATTTATATTCAAAACACTTGATTAGAGAGAAAAAGTAATTTGAAACACTTGATTTGAGAGAAAAATAATATTATTTTATTAGTTTTTACCTTAAAAATCTCAAAACTTCATCTAATTTGAAACAAAATTATCTTCCTAAAACATCATCTAATTAGAAACAGAGGGAATATTTAACAACAATAAAACAATATTCCGCACTAAACGCGGATAAGCCCCTAGTCTCAACTAAAACCACTTCTCTTAAATGCATATATTAAGTTGACCATTATATAATATAAAGCAATCTTGCAATCCTGCAACGCCAATGACAATACATCAAATTCGTCATTCAAAATTCTAATATCTTATTGTGGAGAAAAAATTTTAAAATGCGAAAGCCATTTTCATAATCTTTACGTCCAAATGTTAATCTTACAAAACAAACAACAATAGCGTACAATAAATAACTGCGTACAATAAATAACAAATATAGCATATTCCGCGCATAGCCTATTTACAAATATGCAAAAGCTATATAGAAAAACAATAGTTGACATCCAAACAAAAAAACACCATGATTAGTTATTTACTTACTGGATTCAAAATCATTTTGAAGATAGGTCTAACTGTTAACCATCGTAGAAAAAGAAGGAATGAGTAGGGAAAAAATGCAGATAAATGAATTTATGGGAATTAAAAGAAAAATTATTCCTTATCAATTTTGGAGAGAAACAAATTTATTCTATATTCTTCTAAAATAAAAGAAATGAAATAGAATAGAAAGGAAAGATTAGTACTTATAAATAGTAAAATAAATAATGAATAGTAAGGTATGCTATATTCCCTTTCATTCTTTGGTTACCAATTAGACCCAAAATATTTGCCCAATACTCTCATAATGAAACCTTTAACAGATTGCCACATCCATGACATACATGGACAAAGCATGCAGGATTGTTATTATTTTAAGAGGATAAAATAATTTATTATCTTCATTCAAACAAGATAATCACAAAACAGACATGTATATTTAGGTGTTTCCTTGTGGAACATTGACTTAGTTAATGTTTTAAATTAAACTATATTTATTTTGATGTAACTATCATCTATTTATTATATTTTATAAATTACCAATGCTATTTTTCTTTGACCTAAGCAACTTCAAAACATAAACATAGTAATACAATATTGTCATTAACCACTGTCAAATGGATAAAAAAAGCAATTTTGAAATTTAAACTCCTTAGAGAATAAAATATATGAACTGGTAAATACCACTAGTATATATATAATTTAAACTCTATCAATAACAATCATATAATTATAATTATGTATTTGGTGAAGGTTTTTAGAATTTTTTAAAATTTTTATTTATTAAAGTACAGTATATATGAATTAATAGTCATATGTAATTTATATTAGTAAATAAAATATAACTAATTAAATTTAGTGTTAATATAAATTGAATTCATTATTTTAAAATTCAATAGATCAGTTACTTAGTTCAATAATTTTAGGGTAGGTTATATATTTATTAATAATTAAGTTATATATAAGCAGAAATAATTGGAAAACTAGTTAAATGTAATGGTTTAACTTAGACTATTTGTAAGTAAATAAAAATTGTTTTTGTTTTAACATCATTGATATGGAAAAGTAGAACGAACAAAAAAAGGTGATGTGAGTTGCCAACCATAATTTTTTTTTATTATTTTATTTTTTGTCATCTCCCATCTTCTAAGATCAAGTGGTAGTCGAGTCTGAGTCGTTCCGTAGAGACATTCTATTCGACTGGGTCTGATCTATATGGGAAAAACGATTACAGCTATTTCTAGCCTCCTTTGCAAGAGAATCCTATTTTTCTCTTATGTCCACTATTTTAAAACGATTAAAATGTGGTCTAAAGATTCTAGAAAATGAATTTTATCAAAATCATTCAAAAGATATAAAATTATTTGATTTTTTTTGTTTTTTTTTTTAAAAAAAAATTGTGTGTAAATTTATTTTGATTTCGTTCACAAGGAAAAGAAGAAGAAAATAAAACTTTCCTTTGAATTTTTTTTTCCAATTTTCTAGAAGTCTTTTTTCATATTTGAATATATTCAACGAGATTTTTTTAAATCTTTTTTTTTTGTTGGCTGCCTTAAATCTTTTGAGGAAGTTTCACTGTCTGCACAGCTGGCCTTGGACAGCTGGCTGCGGTGGTTCCTGATAATCCGATTTGGAAGCTTCCGGTATTCAACCGGAGCGGGTAATAACACCCCTGTCTTCTTTCCCTCCTCCGATGTCTCCTTGCTTTATTCTCAGTTGCATGTTTATTTGATCTTGCCATTTCTTCTTGTAACCAACGATTTAATGTTTCTCCCATGAACTGGAAATGGTACTGTACCGATGCTTCTCTAGGGGAAATTATTAATAAATTTTAATTTTTTTTAAAAAAAAATCAGATAATCTATCTAATTTCAGGTAGTATTTTAAAAGAGATCTGAGATTTGGCTGTAATATTATCTATCACTTTCACCAAAACAATATTATCTATTTCTTTTTCCCGCAGCCATGCTGTGTCGCTGTGCTAGATCACGAACGCAGATCTTCTCCTACGGCGACAAAATATGGTAGACCCATGCACATTTGTTTGATATTATAAAGACAAATCATATATGAAAAATATTTTTTTGGTAGACCCACATATGTTTGATATAAAGTTGATTACATATTATCATATATACATATTACATATGGAACGATGGTGATGTTATTAGCATGTATTACGCTGAAAACCTAACAAAAGCTCTAACATAAATATATAAATATCCAATATTGCAACATCAATTCAAACCACTATGACGATATTATATATAACAGTTAATTACACCACTATTAGTATATGTACACAAACACGACTACTTTTGGCTATAAAACATTTCCTGTTTTTATAAATTTTCTAGTCCTGATCAGTCTGATTGTTTAAATAATTTTGAAATACATTTTGGTTCACCGTATTCTCATTATCTGATATATTGTACTTCGATGCTCTTCCATTCATATAGTGTTCCAATTTTCAAGGTTTAGAACATTTTTACTGTTTTAGAGCTTTAATCTAATGTTCGATTCGAAATTCTATTTATCGGCAACGCCTGGAAAAATTAAAGGTGGGGCACACCATTGTGAGTTTAGAATCTTGCATGTATGGCAACGTGTTTTACATGAAGTTTTTTTTCCTTGTTTTAAGCTTTAACAAAGTTAAGACTCCCTGCTTAACCGCAATTTAACCACGATTTAAATCGATTCAATCGACCATGCATACCGGATACATGGTCTCATGTGATTAGTCTTTAGATCTAAAAAGTGTTTAGGATCCATACGGTTATTAAAAAAAAACTGCCTATCTAACCAACCACATGACAAACTTTGACAAACTTTGATAAGAGAAGAAATTTGCCTGACCAAAAAAAGTTGGATTAGGGTAAAGAGCATCAGACCAGTGACATATATATAATTGTAATTACTTAAAAGTCAGGCTGTTTCCTGCCACGTACAAGAAGTGCATTTGCACATGGGTCCAATGTTTTTCATTTTTCATTTTTGTTTTGCTAAAAGGGTCCAAATTCTTTTGTGACAATTTTAATGAGAATTTGAAGTAATTTTTGGAAATTAAGGGCCCTTTTGAATTTTTTTTTCTTGATCAAGAAAAATTGTTTTAGATGCTCTTACAAAATAAAAATTTCCGTAGGTCCACTCAATCAATGAAACAGGTCTATTAATAGTTGATATAAGAACTTATTTCTAAGTGCCAGAAATGAGATGACAACTCATACTCTTTCTCTCTATCGATGCATATTGATGCACTATGCAATTTTAAAAGCGATAAACTGCGACTTTATCCAAAACAAATAGCCTATGAGGCTAATCTCAAGGCCAACAAAGGTCTAATATAAAATGTGATAGACAGTATCATGCTCGAAAATCTCCACATAATACATAACTAGGCCGTAAAGTTCCCACTGAAAAAAGATCGTAAGAATATTAATTCCAGCGCAAACTACGAAAAGTTTGATCCCTTCAAAAGTGTAAGTAGAGAGCCTTCATAAGGCGCATTCCCAATATTATCACATTCCATTCTTATGAGGAAAGAAGAGTGAACCAATCACTTCAACTTTCGGAAAAAACTAGTTTCACCAACGGACCTTTTAGCGATTAATTTCACCTAACAAGGCTATCACAGAATCAAGCGTAAAATCTAGCGAGCTGGGGAGCTAACTGTTGGGGTCAAAATCGGTCACAACAAAATCAATAGTTAAAATCTTCCGAGAAATTATGCCCTAAGAAAATATGAGTCAGAAATATTGACGAAACTACACTTTATAAGCCGAGCCCATTTAAATAAGGTTACAATAACAAAATTTCATCCCTGACAAAGAATGAAAGGAAGAGTTTTGCGAGAAAGGAAGATCTTTACGAAAAAATCTTCCGCAAAACGAAATTCGAAAAGTTTTCTGCGGAAAAATATCGTAAGAAAATTTATGAGATAATCTTCCGCATAAATTTCAGAAAATCTTTACGGGAAAACTTGCGTAAAACATACGAAATGGTTCCAAAAGTATACAAAGCATTTAATGGAGGAAATGAGAACAATAGAAAGGCTTCACCACTAATAGAAAGGCTTCAAAACTCAAAGTCAAACACAAAACTAACCTATGTTTTTTTGGATTTTTCCTTTGTCCTATTCACCCCAAAAGTTCATATTATTCACGAAAATACCATTAATTTTCATTTTATTTTTTTTCCGAAAATTTCCTTTTTACTCTCTCAACCTCATCATCTTCAACTATTTACAAGATTGCCATTGTCATCAATACTCCAACCACCATGAACAACCAATTTGAAGCTCTTAATGCACCTCAAATCGATTTATACTCTCTCTTACTCAATTGTTATGAACTAAAAACAACATCTCTTTCACTTTGTCTCCATATTCATCCAAAGAACTCAAGCTTTTGATTTAAAATTTTATATGGATAGAGCCATTCAAGCATACTATTCTTGGTGGGTTGCTTTCGTTTGAGGTTCTAGGTGGTTGGGAAGACTTCTGTGTGCTAAGGAAGTCATCTCACTAGTTTAAGGTATGAAATTGAATTTTTTTCCAGATCAGTTCGCATAGAAGACTTACTCGTAAGTCGTCTGGCTGTAGAAGACTTACGGGTAAGTCTTCTGGTCTAAACGACGACTTACATCCATCTTTTTTTGTTAAAAAAAAAATCTAGAGAATACCGTAGACGACTTACCAGTAAGTCGTCTAGGATAAACGGGTTGGTTTTGTATTTGACCGAATTGTGTAAGATATTTGACTTTTCCTGGACGACTTACCAGTAAGTCGTCTCTGGGAGAACAAAAAATTCAATATTTTATTTAAGCTAGACGACTTACTTGTACGTCGTCTCGGGTTAGTTTTGCAATTGGAAAACAAAACTTAAATATTTAACTTTTCCCAGACGACTTACTCGGGAGTCGTCCTTCCGAACGACTTACTTGAAAGTCGTCCAGGATAAGCAAAGTCGTCCAGATTTTTTTCCGAGATTCTGGTCAAACCTTGCTTATCTCGGGACGACTGTCTTGTAAGTCATCTAATTGGACGACTTTCAAGTAAGTCATCTGGGAAAGTTAAATATTTAAGTTTTATTTTCGAATTGCAAAGTAACCTGAGACGACTTACTTGTAAGTCGTCTTGCTTTCATAAAATATTGAGTTTTTAGTTTTCCCAGAGACGACTTACAAGTAAGTCGTCCATGAAAAGTCAAATATCTGACACAATTTGGTCAAATGCAAAACCATCCCGTTTATCCTAGACGACTTACTGGTAAGTCTTCTATATATTTTTTTGTTTAACAAATAAAGCTGGACGACTTACATGTAAGTCGTCCCATTTAAAAATCAATTGCAAAAATGACCTGTTCGGACGACTTACTAGTAAGTCGTCTAAGTCTTACAGACGACTTACTGGTATGTCGTCTGCGTCAATGTTTAGTAAACTTTCATTTTCTCTATGTTTACTAATGTGTTTTAATTTGAATTTTTTCAGATGATGCGTCAGTTACATGCAGTGTATGGAGAATGGTTGTTGAAAGATGGCTGTTGGGATTTTGTGGTTGATACTTTCAAAGGAGCGAGAATATTTTTTCTGAGTGAAGGTTCGACACATGCTGAACTTGTTGCAATGGCTCAAGAAGATTATAACCTCGACATGAGCACAGAGTCAGTGGAGATATCCTACTCATTACCACCAGAAATGATGCAACAGATGGCTCCAAACACCCTTCCTATTCATGTTACAAGTGATAGACAAGTTCGAAACTTGTTCGAGATAGCCAAAACGCATGGAGTACGGCTTTGTGTATCAAGCCGTAGCAAGTTCAAATACATAATCTATCGTAGCCTGCTTATCACCCCTCATACGTTTCCAGGTATTCATCATTGTCCTGGTTATCTTTCATATGCTGGTCAGGAAGCTCGTTAAATATATCCACCGCCATCCCATCCCTGATAGACTTCCCGTTGGGCTTAGCAAAGTCTTTTTTATTAAATGTCATCCCAAGAGCATGATATTCAATGTACTTTAGAGCGTACACGCCACAATCACCAGAACGGGCCTGAGGTATATTGGTCTCTCTCTCATATGTGAATGGCTCCAGAGTGTATTGGGCACGCTGTTTGTCGGAGGAAGCGCACTCAACAAGCAGATACGGGACCATGTGGAGAAAAGGCTCCATTATATCATCGAGTTGTTCTTGGGAGATACTGGATATAATGCTGTCCCAGACGATTATATGCCTCTTAGGGATCAATATCATCATAGCAATCCAATGAGCATCCTTGTAGTTCACTGGCGCGTAGATATCATCAATATCCGTCCCCCAACACTTCTTCGACTGGCAAAATGATGGTATAGTGCCTGAAAATTAATTCCACGCCCCACCAGGGAGTCTTCTTCCTAAACCGTTGCGATCGGGCTCCGAGCTCTTAAAATCCTTGTAGCTGGCTCTCCATTTCTGAGAAAAGAGATGATCAAGGAAGCAAAGTCTCTTGCTCATGAAGTGGTGTGGCCTAGCATCGTACCTCTTCCTCAGCACATTAATCCAAGCATCCATATGCTGCATTTAAAATAATACAATGCAGAAGATATCAGACGAATTACTGGTAAGTCGTTTACATAGAAGACTTACCAGACGACTTACCTGTAAGTCGTCTACGAAGAAGACTTACAGGTAAGTCGTCCGGTAAGTCTTCTATAGTAAGTCGTCTACGAAGAAGACTTATCAGTAAGTCTTCTGGTAAGTCTTCTACATAGAAGACTTACCGGACGACTTACCTGTAAGTCGTCTACGAAGAAGACTTATCAGTAAGTCTTCTGGTAAGTCTTCTACATAGAAGACTTACCGGACGACTTACTAAGTCGTCTGGTAAGTCTGCTACATAGAAGACTCACCGGACGACTTACATGTAAGTCGTCTAGTAAGTCTGCTACATATAAGACTTACCAGACGACTTACCTGTAAGTCGTCTGGTAAATCTTCTACAGACATAACTCATAGCAGAAGACTTACACAGTCTTCAAGACAGGATACGGAGGTCCGGAGGTTGTTATACCAACAAGTTGGACTTTTACGTGGTTTCTTGTCCATAGGTGTTCGATAATCACTACAAACACAAAATGTAGAAAAGCAATCAGTTTTTGTAGACTAGAGCAAGCTATTATGGGAAAAGCAATCACTTACGGATCAGTTTTCAACCAATCAGCTAACTCCTTCAACTTCCTCTTGTCAATTGGTGCAAAAGGATTATAGCCTGGGAAAAGCTTTGGGTTGTTTGGAATGATCACTTTGTCCGTGCTGTTTGCCGCATAAGGAGATTGCTGTGAGGCAGTGTGGGAACCAAAATTCACACTGTCACAGTGCTGGGCCACACACGACACAATCAATGCAAATTTAAGTTGTAAAATGAAAATCGTAAAATAGAGCGAAAAAAGATCCTATTTCTGAATTCGCGTTTGAGCGTGAACAACGGGTAAAGAAATAAGCTACAAGAGCTGTCGAAAGGTCCGCTAGTCCGGCCGCCTAGATCTAACCTAGTTGAGTCGCAGCTCGCTAGTGAAAACATAAAAGAATGCTAAAACGCTCTAAGTGCTAAGTGCTCTGGAAGTTTGGTGATGATTTGCTCCTCGCCCAAAGCTCTCCTTATATACTCCTCTTAAGAAGGTCTATCTTTCTTCGGGCCGAATCGGGCTTTTTCCATTTTCGTCCATCTTTGTGTTTATCGGGAAACTTTACATTTATCTTCGGAAAACTTTACGTTTATCTTCTGGAAACTTGACATTTATCTTTTGGAAACTTGACATTTATCTCTTATGTGAGGATAAGGATAAACCGTCATAACTATCCTTTCTTTTCCGAAAAATCGTAAGTGGGCCGTTTTGGTCACTTGGGCGTTTTTACGCTTCTTCGGAAGAATAGTCTTTGAAGGTTTCGGCATTTCCGAAGGAACCCCAATTCCTCGTAAAGTCGAGATGTTTGGTGTTTAGAATAACCGTGATCGTTCCAACCTCACGAGGTTAATCCAAACAAGCCAAGATGGGATCAGACCGAGCATGATGGGACCCAGACCAGGACGAGGGCCGTCGACCGGCGCCAGCTTGCGCCGGCAGGCCAGGGGCGCCGCGGCGCGGGCTTGCGCGGCGCCAGGCCGCTTATGGACGATGCCGCCCGGCCAGCTGGCGTGGCGTCTGCCGCCGCCGCTGGCTTGCCGCCGGCGCCAGGCTGGTTTGCCGCGGCGCCAGGCTGGCTTGCGCCGGCGCCAGGCTGGCTTGCCGCGCCAGGCTGGCTTGCCACCGCCCAGGCGGCGGGGCATCACGCCAGGCGGCTTCGCGGCGTCTGCCGCTGGCTCCATGCTGGCTTGCCGTCCGTGGGTTTTCCGTTACTCGATCTTTCCCCGTTTGCCGTTCGTGCGAAATCTTTGAGTTGGAGGATCTTTAGCCGTAGGTTTCGAGATAACCGTTTTCAACAAGATCTTCCGAGATTCCTCGAGTATCGGATCGAGATGGACTTGGATTAGTAGACTTTCCGTCTTCAAGGTTTGAGTGATGAGGCTTGAACTTAGATTTAAAATATGAACTTTTAAACAATCGAAGGCTTTGCGGAAGGATCATCGTAGATCTTGGACAATCGAACATGGGTTTAAGGGACCAAGATGTTGCCGTTGCCGAGATCACGGCGATTGCACAGATGGGCCAGGACCCTTGCCGCGGCGCCAGACGGAGTGGACGAGCCTGCCTCCGGCGCCAGGCGGCGTGGGCTTCCTGCGCCCGTGCGTGTCCTGCGTCCGTCGGTGGCTGCTGTTGCTTTCGCCTTCGTTGATCCCGGGGCTCATGGTCCGTTCATGCCTTCCGCGAGTTCATCGAGTGACGCACCTTGGTTTTGACCGTCCACTTAGTTTTCTTTTCGAGGATTTTCGGTGACGATTTCATCGTTGACCGATATTGACCTAACCGTTAGCCTAGCTAGGAACCGTAGTGCCTGTCGGATCCTAGCTTGCGGTATGGCGTGGGGAAGATGTAGACGTAATCGTTTGCGAAAGTCGGGTAAATAGTGATGTTACCTCCTTTATAAGGATGGAGTAAGAAATCTCATTCTTACTTCATCATAAGAAATTCATTATCTCTCAAGAATCCTTTCTCTCTCTTTAAGAACAATGTCTTCAAGATCTTCCAAGAGAAATTATTCTTCCCATTCATCCTCGGATGACTCTCCGCCCATGTAACGGTGAAGCAAGAGGAGTTTGTCGAGGAAGAGGCTAAGAATGCGATACCGAGCCCTTGTGGGTTTTGCTCCATCGCTGCCAGATGTTCCTATTCGAGGAGATCTTTGAGGATGCCGGTGCTCCCTTTACGCCGAGCTTGGTCTCACGTTACATATCTCGGGACTCTCGGGATTTTACCGATTCCGATGGAGTCAAATTCGGATCCCTGTCGGTAGAGTGAGGAATCCTCCGGAAGGTTTCTTTACATGTTACGAGGCTTTCTTCGTATTGCCGCATGTGGTTCCCGATCGGTACCATTGTTGTGGCGCCGCTCGAACTTTCGATCATCCAGCTCAGCGTTCCTGCCTTAGAGAGTTGGTTTGGCGTACTGATCGCAAGTTATGAGCTCGATTGATCTCAGTCCCGATGATTTGAAGGTCTTTGGAGCACTCGGCCAACGGGGCGTTTTACTCCATGGTGCCAAAGAACGACATGGCCATAATTCAGGGGACTACTTGAACCCTAAGTCGTGGCAGGTTTCTTCTATGTCGAATAGATGGTGAGTCTGTCGAGGAGAGCTGCCTCCATCTATTTCCGCACGCATGGAACTTCAACCGAGGTAATATGATGAAAACCGTTGTCTATTTTATCATTCGGAAGCGAGTTTTAGTGAAAAGTTTAGCTTTGTAGGGAGCGGGGCTGTCGGCGCATTTGCATGGTGATCTTTTAGTCAAGAGGGATCTCCCGTCAAAGGCAGTTTTATGGAAGTCCTTTACCCTTGAGCGGATCGAGGCGCAGTAAGACTTTACGGTCGAGATACTGTCCCGACATGCGATGCCGAACCGTTATCGAAGCTCCTACTGGGCGTAGACAGAGATCTCGTAAAGGAAAGAAATCGATGGTGGGGAAGGTTGGAAGATCCTTCACCGTTGGGGAAAACCTAGTTTTGTTCCAACGGAAAAGGCGAGCCAGCGATTTTCCACTCCCAACAATTTCTATGACGGACTTCCTCACGGAGTTTGTTACTGACGAGTCGCTGGAGGATGAGGAGAAGCAACGGGTTTTGCGAGGGCTCCCAGCAGGTCAGCGAGTTTTGCCCTTTGAACTTCTTAAGCGTGCGTTTGAATCGTATATGTGCATGCTTGCTGATTTCAATTTATGCAGGGACTAAGAGTGTTAAGCAATGCGCTTGACTCGAGTTTCCATAAGTCGGGATTGCTAACTTCAAGACCAAAGAAGCTGGCGAGAGATTTTCCGTTCGACAAGAGGTAAAGGCGCAGAACGAAGCAAGCTGAGCTTCATGCTCGAGCTCTTGTTCGGGCAGAAAGGAGAGGAAGGAGGATGGTCACAGCTGAGGTGGCGAGCGGAATCGTTTGCTGCTGAGTTTCAATGTTTTAAAGAAGCTCGGGGAGTTTGTTGGCGATTTCCTTGAGTGCCGGGCTCGGTCGTAAACCTTTACAAGTTTCAGAACCGGTTTCTCCTTCGATTCGAGATTGCTGAGATGAAGGATTTTATGGCCGAGTCGCGCTCATGCTGAGTCCTTGGTTCCTCCGGTCGAAGAGTCCGGAGACTATGGGAACCTATTGAGGTTTTCGAGGATACGGTGGAGGCCGGAGCCGATGAGAACGCCAAGGGTGGTGGGAAGCGGCAAAGTGAGCGAGGAAGTGGACCAGCCCGCAGGTTCATTCGGGATTTCGCGTCTGGATTTCGATATTGACTTCCTTTGAATCGTATGTTTTGGCGTGTCGCGGCGCTTTAGGAGTTTTATTCTGCGACCGTTGGAAGTTGCATTCTTATGTTTTGGGACTGGCCGTTGGTGGCTTAGAATCCCGCCGTCTTTGCGGCTTTTTATGAATATGAAAATTTGGGAGATTTTGTTTTTTTGTTTTGATTTATACTTTCGTCAAGTGTAGAGGAAAGAATGCGAGTAGTCGCCATTATCCTAACTCTTTTTGTCGCTTGGTCAGTATGCTACTTTTAGCGGCGTTTTATGTATGGCGATAAGAGACATGTTTTGGGATCTCGTATACAATACTATGTCGTGAGATGTCAAGATCCAGCAAGACTGGGTTTAGGGCAAGACCTAGGCTTTCTCTCAGCTTTAAGGCTGTGCGATGACTGATCGGCTTTCGTTTTGCCGTTAGTGATTTCTTCCTGATTCTTTTCGTTTAAAGTCTGCGACTAATGCGGCTTATAGGACTTGTGTTAAAAGAATCGAGCTATCTTCGAGTTTATCGAGGCAGCTAAACCAAAATTTTGGGTTTCTTGTATAGCGCTATGATATCCTTGTCGGATGTAAGAGGACCTTGTAGGTCTGACTACGATTTTGTATTAAGTGAAGCGTTTCTTGTGTCGTCCGTCGGGCCAATCGGCGCGTAAGTTATATTAAGTCACAGTGGACTGTTTTAGCGGATGATCGAGTTTTGTTATCTTTTAAGAAGTTCGCGACGTCTCGCGTTTCTTTTGAAGATATGATTTTCGTTTTCGAAGTGTTTATCGTTTAAGTGAGCATAAAAGATAGAAATTTTATTTGAAAGAATTTGAAAAGTTCGAGTACATGTGTGGATATTTGGCGTTTTGTGGAGTATAGAATTATCGTACAGTCCCCTTTTGGTGAGGGGATAGCTGAACTTCGCCGGGTTTGACGAGCTGCCTCGTACCTCTTTTCGAGGATCAAGCCATCTCGTAGTTCTGTGTTTTGCAGACGTTTTACTCCCCGCGTTGCCATTCCGATTGTGCTGGTCGGATCGGTGGTTTGTCGCGGGGTCGAGCTGTCTGTTTTCGGCGGTGGACTCGGAGAGGCTTTGTCGCTGTCTTGAATCGTTGCGTGTTGGATGATTCTGGATCATCTTTTAGTCTTCGAGAATGTTGTGTGATTCCTTTGCTCGTTTCGGGTTGGCGCAGGGGCGTTCGATCTTTCGAGTTTGAACTTGGTATAGAGTCTCGATTGTTTCTGACTACCCGGATGACTGCAGTTCGGTTGGAGTCGGAACTTGATGCGAGGTGATATGTGGATGGTACTGCCTTCATGGAGTTGATCCAAGGGTTCCCATGATGGCATTGTAGATGGCGGGTTGTCGACTACTGCAAACTTCGGCGATCTTTGCGACTTCCCGCCATGACCGGAACTTAATTCTCCGGGGTCATGGTAGTGGCGTCAAAACCAGTCAAAGGTTTTGGCTCAGGGACGACTTCCCAAGTGGGATCTTCATCCTGTAGAGGTGTCGCGGAAGATGGCGTTGACCGTACTTCTGTATCGACGAGGATGCGGCCGACCTCGAGATCTGTATTACCAGTCGATAACCAAAGGATCGCGATGAGGTTTGTCGGTTCCGACGGTTTCTGTTCCTCGAGCGATGTGGTTAGGAATATCGCTGTCAGGAACCAGTTGGAACTCGTCGGCTTTTAGCCGTAGGCTTTTATTGAGAGACGAGTCTTGGTAGAACTGTGATCCTCCGATGATCATGTTTACCCTCGGCGGCTGTTGTTCCTTAGTCGTCTGTCTTCTTCCGCGCTTTTCACCCGATTGATTTTTGGTTCGCGCGTCCTGGAGACAGTTTTGTTGGTCTTTGGCGATCGGACTCCGGGAGCAAGTCTTTATACTCTTTACCTTTGATAGTTAAGCGGTGAGGAGCTTTCGCGGCAGCCGGTATGAAGGCTGCAGTTCGCGATGGAGTGACCTCTGGTTTCGTGGAACTTCGCGTAGGAATTATCCTTGTACTGGTTCCTGGTGCAGGTGTTTCGGAGGTTCTGCCTTCTCGAGTTGATGGCGTAGTTATGCTTTGCGTCTTCCCCTTCGTGATGGATGTTCTTGTCGTTCGAGAGGGTTTCTTCTTTGAGGGCGTTTTTTGGTCCGTGCGGCGATAGAAGTTTCATCTCTTCCTCCATGATGATGAAGTCTGTTGCTTTGTGGAAGTATCTGGATTGTCGCGGCTTTTCGGTAATATCCACTTTCAGAACTTTGACTTGTCTAGAGAGTTTTCCTTAGAGTCGATTGCGACATTATCGCTAATGCCTGTTACCAGCCATCACCGGTTTGAACCATGAAGTCGGCGACTCGTCTTCCTTCTGACTACGCTCCATAGGTCCACGTCGGACGTCTCTCGTCCATGAACATGGAGTATTGTTTGAAAGCGCCGAGGCTTGTTGGCGGAAGCTTCCAATGGAGTTCCTTTTGAGCGGAGAACCATTAAGCGCCTTTGAGATGCTTTCGGCGAAGAAGACAATGACCAGCGTCTTGTTAAGCTCGGGAGTTTGCATCTACCCATTGCGATCTGGAAGGACTGCAGGTGCGCCTTAGGATCCGTCGTACCGTCATAGACCGGGATTTTAATTTTACCTGGGTCGAGATCGTGTTTCCGTGATCCGGCGGTGAATGGTGTTTTCGTGCTTCCTCGAGAAGTCTATCGACCTCGGGCGGAACTGGTCGCTGATGGATTTGCGATTTCACGCTTTCGACCGCGGTCTTTTGAGATTCGCGGAGATCGTGGATCTCGCTATTGCTACGGCGTTCCTCCGATTTTCGGTGCTGGTCCGCGATGGATCGAGTTTGATCCTCATGAGTTCTTCCTGCTCAATCGGTAGAGTTCTTCCTCCTCTTAATCATGGGCCTTTCGAAGGATACCGTCTGCGGCGGACTGGCCGAGTCCTCAGGGGTGGATGTCAGCGTCTTCATCGGAAGGATCCGATTGGTCGCTGATATCTAGATCGATCGCTCGGCGTTGCTTTCCTTGTTTCCCATAGCGGGGTGGAAGGTTCTGCGAGGTCGTTGCTGTCCTCTTGGAGCCGTTTCCTCGAGTAGGCTCTTCGGGCATCTTTTCTTGTTCTCGGAGATCGAAGTCGAGTCTTACGCCCGCTTTGTAGATCAGCGGCAACTTGCTCCTCGCAGTTAAGGTGTCGACCTGTTTTGCGGCGAGGTTATCAGCTTGTCTTGTTGTTCGCCCGTGCGGGGAGGTGAATAGTTCCTTCATCTGTCGGCGTCTCGGTGTTTGCATCATGGTGGCGTGGGCGCATCTCGGTTGGAGTCTTCTCCAGCGTTAGCGTCGGCGGATTGCTCCGTCTAGCGTTGGCTGATCTTTGGTGGCGTCGGTGAACATGATCGGCGTGTCGCGATTCGCGAGATAGATAGATCCGTAACCCTCCCTCCTTAGCGCCAAACTGGAGAACCGAAATTCACACCGTCAATTTCCGATAAGCGATTTGTGGAGGAAAACCGAGTTAACACAATCTTCCTTGAAGATCCGGATATCTCGCTGGGCTGACACAATCAATGCAAATTTAAGTTGTAAAATGAAAATCATAAAATAGAAGCGAAAAGAGATCTTATTTTTGAATTGGCGTTTGGCGTGAACAACGGGTAAAGAAATAAGCTACAAGAGATGTCGAAGGTCCATTGGATTAGGCCGCTAGATCTAACTGGTTAGTCGCGGTTATTAGTGAAAGCAGAAAAGAATGCTAAAGCGCTCTAAGTGCCAAGTGCTCTGGATGTTTGGTGATGATTTTCTCCTCGTAAAGCTCTCATATATACTCCTCTTAAGATGGTCTATCTTTTTCGGGCTGAATCGGGCTTTTCCATTTTCGTCCATCTTTGTGTTTATCGGGAAACTTGACATTTATCTTGGGAAACTTGGCGTTTATCTTCGGAAACTTGATATTTATCTTTTGGAAACTTGACATTTATCTCTTATGTGAGGATAAGGATAAACCGTCATAACTATCCTTTCTTTTGAAAAAATCGTAAGTGGGCGTTTTGGTCACTTAGCGTTTTATGGTTCTTGAAAGAATAGTCTTTGAAGGTTTCAGCATTTCGAAGGAACCCCAATTCGTATAGTCGAGATGTTTGGTGTTTAGAATAGCCGTGATCGTTCCAACCTCGAGGATTGATCCAAACAAGCGAAGATGGGATCGACCGAGCATGATGGGACCGAGACCAGGGCGAGGGCCGTCGACGGCGGGAGGCTTGCGCGGCGCCGGCAGCTTCGGGGCGCTGGCCGCACCAGGCTGGCTTCTGTTGCTGCGCCGTTGATCCGGGGCTCATGGTCCGTTCATGCCTTCCAGCGAGTTCATCGGTGGCGACCCGTTCTTGGTTTTGACCGTCATAGTTTTCTTCGAGGACTTTCGGGCGAAGATTTGTCGTTGACCGATTTTGACCCCAACAGGCAGCAAGTAGCCTTTTCGCTCCTCCTTGCTTTGCAAACTGCCAAAGCAGATTTCCTCTTTGCTGATATCTAACTTCCTCTGCTGTACATCCTCCACCGTGGGTACATGTTGCTCCAAAGAACCATGCTCGGTTACGTAGCTTGTTCCTCCGGCATGCTTCGGTGCTGGAGCTATATTCTTGGTCAATGAATGTATCACTAGACTAAGCTCTTCGAGGAATCAACATCTTCGAGGAATCAAGCTCTTCGAGGAACTAGCATCTCGGACATTTGAGGCTTGTTCCTCCGGCAAGCTCTTCTTTCAGCGTTAAGCCCCATTAACACTTTCACTCTGCAATGTACAAGATGTGTTTATACAATATTAACCAAAACAAAGATCCATTTCAAACAATATTTAGCAAAACTCAATTTCAAACATGAAACAAAATCCATTTGAGGAAACAAAGCTCCATTTCAAACATGAAGCGAAATCCATATACAAGCACACATGTTCGACATACAAAAACAATGCCAATCTAACTTTCACTTCTTTTTCTTACGACTTTTTCTACTCAATATCTTCTGAGAGGTGTTGGGAGAGGTACTAACCCAGGGTTCGTGCGTCGGTTTAGGCGGAGAGGTAGTGTTCTGAAGATCATCGGATGATGTCCCTTTCCGTTTTGGTGATACCAACCACCTTCTCCAAAGCTTCCACCACTATCCGACCGGATGCTTGAACTCCTTAAGGCACATCCCAAACCCTTCCCTCATGCAATCAGCTAGGTCCTTGAAGCATCTTTGAAAATCCTCTTTGGTCATCCCACTAATCGTAGTCGTCTGTAGGAACCTCTTCCTAGCCTCTTCATTGTGCCGGCGGTGCCTGTAGGAGGCACGTAGTAACCTCGGCGGTGCCTCTTTCACGAGCTTTCTTAGAGGTCTTGGACTGTCTTCCTTCACCACAACTATCTCTTTCTTCGCTGGAATCAGAACCGCCCGGCAAGCTCTTGACCCAAGTACCGCGACTTCCCAGCAATCCATGAGTCCACTTCCACGGTCTCGATTAAACATGACTTTAATTATGTTTTCAGCGGCCGGGTCCTCAACATTAGAGTCCCATTGTGGAAACATTTCACCAATGTCCTTCTCAACAAAGTTGATCACCGTAGTCTGCGATAAATAGAAGATATGAACCCGATATTTGTGGATTAAGAAGATGGAAAGAAAAGACTTGAAGACTTATAATTAAATCGTGCGGAAAGTCTTCCATTGGACGACTTAGTAGAAGACTTATAATTAAAGTCGATGCGGAGTTTTCAGTTGGACGACTTAGTAGAAGACTTATAATTAAGTCGTGCGGAAAGACTTCAACTGGGCGACTATCGGGCGACTTAATTATAAGTCTTCACTAAATCGTCAACTGAATTTTCGAACGACTTAATTATAAGTCTTTCTCGAAATCTTTTGGATTGAAGTTTAAATACCGTCCGGATAACACAACCATCAAGTATAACATTTTAATTATAAGTCCGGAAGATTTTCGGATGACTTATAATTAAGTCGTCTAGCAAGTCTTCCGGCTGAAAGACTTATATTTAGGGCGTCGGAAAGTCTTCCCTGGAAGACTTTCCAAGCGACAAATATAAGTCTTTCAGCTGAAACTTTCGAAGTTAATTATAAGTCTTCCAGACTTCGATTACAACATGTTAAAGCCGACCTGAAAATTCGTGAAGCTGTAGTAAGCCGACATAGCGGTTATAGATCTACAAAATAGGCGTGAAAAGAAGAAGCGGTGAGAGCGACTATAGATACATCTTAAGTCATAAATTGATAGAGGTATAACTAACCGGTGGCGGAGTTCAACGAGAAAGGCGGTAGGGTTCTGAGAACCGGCGGTGAGACGAGACAAGGCGGCACTAGGGTTCTGGATAAGCGGTGCTAGAGTTCTGAGAAAGCGGTAGGGTTCTGAGAGAACCCGGTGAGCGAGCAGAAAGCTGGGATTACAGAAAAGCGGTAGGGTTTCCTTTCAGATCTGAAATAGAGGCGGCGGTGAAGCGGTGGTGAAGCGCGGTGATAATGGCGAGATAGCGGTGAAACGGATTAGAGAATCGGCGAAATCGCCGAAATCGCCTTTGAGAGAAGCGGCTTTAGGGTTTTCTGATTTCGCGAAAAGTGAATAAAAAAAATCATCTTATATATGTCCGGTAAATAATCCGGTTAAGGTTAAAGTACATTGGTAAAATTAAAGGTTGGTCGGTTTGGAAGACTTACTAGTAAGTCTTCTTTTGAATCTTATACATTAGGCGACTTACTAGTAAGTCGTCTACCGTAAATAATCACCGGCGACTTCGGTAAATCGTCCCGGTCCTAAATTTAACCCACTAAACTAAATTGACTAAATTAACTAACTAAACCGTTATAAAACAAAACAAAACTTAAATAGTGTTTACTATACACGAAATAAACACATTTAGGTAAATTTTAAATTTTTCAAAACAACATTTATGTTTTCCAAAATCTAATCCTAAGAACACATACAACACTGACATATGTTGGTGAAACTAAACCAAAGAATATCATGTCTCACTACTTTCACTCATCATGTTGAAAACAATTCAATTTTGTTATATCTTTATTTATATCACTTGAAACATATGTTAATTACATGATTTATATTTTCACTTATCAAAATATTTTTTACAAAAATTTTAAATTATTTTAAGAAGAACTATACCGGGGCGACTTGCGGGGTTAGAAGCGTTAAAAAATTCTGTTTTTGTTTGTTCACAAGGGGCTGGTTGTAATTTCAATAGCCTTTTAGGTTACTTTTGCATTTGATTCAAGTTTGGGTTTAATTTTGTAATATAAATCAAGTTGTGAGTCATATTTGGCAATTTTCCCTTGAATATATTCAATGAGATTTTTTTAAATCTTTTTTTTTTTTGGTTGGCTGCCTTAAATCTTTTGAGGAAGTTTCATTGTCTGCACAGCTGGCCTTGGACAGCTGGCTGCGGTGGTTCCTGATAATCCGATTTGGAAGCTTCCGGTATTCAACCGGAGCGGGTAATAACACCCCTGTCTTCTTTCCCTCCTCCGATGTCTCCTTGCTTTATTCTCAGTTGCATGTTTATTTGATCTTGCCATTTCTTCTTGAAATTAACGATTTAATGTTTCTCCCATGAACTGGAAATGGTACTGTACCGATGCTTCTCTAGGGGAAATTATTAATAAATTTTAATTTAAAAAAAAAAATCAGATAATCTATCTAATTTCAGGTAGTATTTTAAAAGAGATCTGAGATTTGGCTGTAATATTATCTATCACTTTCACCAAAACAATATTATCTGTTTCTTTTTCCCGCAGCCATGCTGTGTCGCTGTGCTAGATCACGAACGCAGATCTTCTCCTACGGCGACAAAATATGGTAGAACCATGCACGTTTGTTTGATATTATAAAGACAAATCATATATGGAAAATATTTTTTTGGTAGACCCACATATGTTTGATATAAAGTTGATTACATATTATCATATATACATATTACATATGGAACGATGGTGATGTTATTAGCATGTATTACGCTAAAAACCTAATAAAAGCTCTAACATAAATATATAAATATCCAATATTGCAACATCGATTCAAACCACTATGACGATATTATATATAACAGTTAATTACACCACTATTAGTATATGTATACAAACACGACTACTTTTGGCTATAAAACATTTTCTGTTTTTATAAATTTTCTAGTCCTGATCAGTCTGATTGTTTAAATAATTTTGAAATACATTTTGGTTCACCGTATTCTCATTATCTGATATATTGTACTTCGATGCTCTTCCATTCATATAGTGTTCCAAATTTCAAGGTTTAGAACATTTTTACTGTTTTAGAGGTTTAATCTAATATTCGATTCGAAATTCTATTTATCGGCAACGCCTGGAAAAATTAAAGGTGGGGCACACCATTGTGAGTTTAGAATCTTGCATGTATGGCAACGTGTTTTCCATGAAGTTTTTTTTTTATTGTTTAAAACTTTAACAAAGTTAAGACTCCCTACTTAACCGCGATTTAACCACGATTTAAATGGATTCAATCGACCATGCATACTGGATACATGGTCTCATGTGATTAGTCTTTAGATCTAAAAAGTGTTTGGAATCCACACGGTTATTAAAAAAAACTGCCTATCTAACCAACCACATGACAAACTTTGACAAACTTTGATAAGAGAAGAAATTTGCCTGACCAAAAAATGTTGGATTGGGGTAAAGAGCATCAGACCAGTGACATATATATAATTGTTATTACTTAAAAGTCAGGCTGTTTCCTGCCATGTACAAGAAGTGCATTTGCACATGTGTCCAATTTTTTTCATTTTTCATTTTTGTTTTGCTAAAAGGGTCCAAATTCTTTTGTGACAATTTTTAGTGAGAATTTGAAGTAATTTTTGGAAATTAAGGGCCATTTTGAATTTTTTTTTTTTGATCAAGAAAAATTGTTTTAGATGCTCTTACAAAATAAAAATTTCCATAGATCCATTCAATCAATGAAACAGGCCTATTAATAGTGGATATAAGAACTTATTTCTGAGTGCCAGAAATGAGATGACAACTCATACTCTTTCTCTCTATCGATGCGTATTGATGCACTATGCGATTTTAAAAGCGATAAGCTGCGATTTTATCCAAAACAAATAGCCTACGAGGCTAATCTCAAGGCCAACAAAGGTCTAATATAAAATGTGATAGACAGTATCATGCTCGAAAATCTCCACATAATACATAACTAGGCCGTAAAGTTCCCACTGAAAAAAGGTCGTAAGAATATTAATTCCAGCACAAACTACGAAAAGTTTGATCCCTTCAAAAGTGTAAGTAGAGAGCCTTCATAAGGCGCATTCCCAATATTATCACATTCCATTCTTATGAGGAAAGAAGAGTGAACCAATCACTTCAATTTTCGGAAAAAACTAGTTTAATAACGGACCTTTTAGCGATTAATTTCACCTAACAAGGCTATCCTCCCCTCCCGAGAATCAAGCTTAAAATCTAGCGAGCGGGGGAGCTAACTGTTGGGGTCAAAATCGGTCACAACAAAATCAATAGTTAAAATCTTCCGAGAAATTATGCCCTAAGAAAATATGAGTCAGAAATATTGACGAAACTACACTTTATAAGCCGAGCCCATTTAAATAAGGTTACAATAACAAAATTTCATCCCTGACAAAGAACGAAAGGAAGAGTTTTGCGAGAAAGGAAGATCTTTACGAAACAATCTTCCGCAAAACGAAATTCGAAAAGTTTATGCGGAAAAATATAGTAAGAAAATTTATGAGATAATCTTCCGCAGAACTTTCAGAAAATCTTTACGGGAAAACTTGCGTAAAACACACGAAATGGTTCCAAAAGTATACAAAGCATTTAGTGGAGGAAATGAGAACAATAGAAAGGCTTCACCACTAATGAGATAAGTTTGGGGGCTACGAAAGTGTGTGGAATCATCAATGGAGGATAGAAAAGGACAAGGGAAAGAAGAGAGAAACCCTCATCGGCCATTGGGCACTCTCTCTCCTCTCTCCAAGTCCTCATCGCCCTTCTCTCTCTCTCTCTCTCTCTGCTCAAAAGCCCCTCGCCATTCTAAGATCCATGTCGCCCTTCTTAGCTCCTTGTCTCCCTTCTCAGCTCTCTTCTCAAATGCCCCTCGCCCTTCTCAGCTCCATGTCGTCCTTCTCTCTCTCTCTTCCTCATCGCCCTTTTTCTCTTTCTTTTCTTCCTCATCGCCCATATCTCCTCTCTCCTCATTCCTCATCTCCAATGAGGTCTCATCATGTTCTCCTTTGAATCTCATTTGAAATGTATTTTATTCCATCGTAATAGGAGTTTCTATTGAGATTTTACGAAGAAAACAAGTAGTACGTTGTTTTCTGATAAAAGTTTAGTCGAAGTTTCAGTCAAGAACGGTTATCTCAACACCATCATGCTTTTGACAAAATGAAATTATATTCATCATTTCATAGACCCACGACACCAGAAAACCGTAAATCAGACAAGTCAACGATTTCTCAGATAGAAGTCGTAAAAACGTGTAAGTCGTAAAAACGCGTAAGTTGTCAACCGGTCCAAAATGACCTAAAACACGATGAAAGCCCACTTATGACTTGGATCGAGAGTCATCCCAGATCGCAATGCCAGTTTACTTGGCTTGAAGTAGAATAAGGAAAAAGAGGATAAATGGAAGATTTATGAGGATAAACTCAAATCTCGAGCAGGTAAGGAAAAATCTTCTAAGAGGATTAACATGAATAACGAAAGATAAGTAAAGGTGGCGGACTCTGGAGACATATAAGCAAAATCGGGGCAGAGAAGACGAAAAGAAGAATTTAGGCTCTTAGAGCTCTTTGCACGTAGAAACCGTAGGCATTATTCTCGGCATGCTTAGTTTTTTTTTTGTGGCTTGCACTCAATTACTAGATGAACGTCAGGAAAGCAGTTTGATCTCTTGGTCATCTCTTTCTACATTGAAATATGTTCAGCTTGATCCTCGAAAAGGATAGGTAGGCAGCCTTTCATATGGTATAGTCCAAAATCAATAAAAAACCTTTTTGAACCTTTTTCATCTTTTGTTAAACGAGTTGCGTCTCACATAGGTCTTCTCGACATAAGTGATTACGCTAGCAAACTTTGTTAGGTTTTACTGCCTATGTTATTTGATTTTTGTTGTAATACCATTTTCAGACGAACTTCCCGTATGATTTTGTCTCTGGAACACCCATACGTAAGTTCGAGATAAAGATCTACTTATTCTAAATTTGTTTTGTTGCCTCTCTTTATTTACTGCATTTATTTGATCACATGTCGTTGGCCCTTGCAGAGAATCTAGACCTCAAGGAAAGCTACGGTTTCTTCCACTAACAAATTTGACAGTGCGAATTTTGATTCCTACATAAACAGCATCCCAGACAATATCAGAAAGTCCCGAAAACCTGAGCACACCAACATTATTGGAGAAGTAAAAAGATGGCTGAAAAATCACCATGATAGGTTGAAAGGAATCTTGATTAAGAAAGAGGCCTTCAACGGAATTCTGAGCTCTGCCACACTCAAGAGAATGGAGTCTTTGATGACAGGCTCTAAGAGATCTTGAATTGCATAGAGACGAGAAGCAACGGAAAGGCAATATGGATAAAATGCATATGAAAATCAGCAATACTGCATATCTATTTTTCCACGCCTTGTTAGATGGATCTGATCCAGATCTGACGGCCACATTCCAAACAAACAGAAAAAGCAATGACTTTAGGCCAGGTATGCTCTTCACTGCCTTGCTTACTCTCCATAGAAGTTTAGATCACCCTAACCTTTTGATTATGTCTACCGTAGCAGAAATCCAAAGCAGCAGAGACTAGGAAGAGGTGACGAGACGAAAAGGAGACATGAGCCATGTTCGTTTGGTTGCCGCGGATTTTGGCATCAGTGTTGGCATCGGCGTCAGCATCATGTTCGTTTGGTTGTTGTTCGTTTTATAGACGCCGACGCCGACGCTGACACTGACGCAGATTATTGTTCGTTTTGAAAACGCAGGAAATTGACGCTGACTCTAGACGCTGACGCAGGAAGCAGTTTTGGGTTGATCGTTTGACAGACGCTGCGACTATTTTCATTTAATCATATTTTATTTTTAAAAATTTGTAAAATTGTATTTTAAATAAATAAAATGTAGCTTAAATACATTTACATCCATAAGAATATTATGTTTACTTGGTAATAAATTTTTGATTCAAATATACAAATATAACAATATTAAATATCATAAATCATAAACTAAATTAAAAAAACGTTAAAATATTTATCCCGAAACAAAAGCTAAATAATACATCAAGTTGGTTGATAAAAAAAATACATCAAGTCTTAAATAAAAATCACATATAAATGATAATCAAAGTTATAAGCAAAGAAAAACCAACATTTAATACGGTAAACGACCTCTACCATATTCATTTGTGATGTTATCACGCAATCTTCCATCGCTCTATCCCCGGTAGGCTCATATACAATATGTTCACCACCACGATCATCATCATCATCACCTTCTTCTTCTTCTTCATCACTATCACTACCAGCTTCTTCTCCTTCTCCATCATCATCTCTTTGCCATTGTACAAAATCATGATCTTCCCGATGTGAATCACGTATGAAGTTGTGTAGCGCCATCGTCGCTGTCACCAGCTTAATCCACTTGACCAGACCATACTTTTCGCGTTCATTTCACCAATCATCTGACATGAGGATTCTTCCCATGTTGTCAAACCCAAGCTCTGTCCTGTTTTGAGTCAACGTCTTAATCCTGATGTATTTCTTCCTACAGGTGTCATACTTGTTCTTGTAGTCCCCCTTCCAATAGGAAAATCCTTTCTTAAACCTCAGCTCAAACGCATCCATGATGTTCTTTTTCCCAACTTTATTCATGTTTGTACCAACCTTATTTCCTTTTTTTCTCTCTTCCACGTACAGTTGAAAAAAATACCTAGTTTTCTCGGGAGTCCAAGTCTAAAACACACCAAAATTAATTATAAAGCATAAACAAACAAAGCAAGACACAGACCCTAAAGCATACGACCTAAAAACAGTTCCAAATGACCTAAAGAAAGTTCCATACGACCTAAAGACAGTTCCATACGACCAGACAGTTCCATACATATAAGAGGCAAGACTAAGTGAGAGAGCCTTACATCTTTTGCCATCTTAAAATGCTATGGAGAAGCCTGAGAGAGCCTGAGACATGCAAAAATAAGCAATGAGACATGTGTTAAAAACAGACTTAAAGAACCTTTGTTTGATCATTTAGTAGTACAAATGGAAACACACAAAAAAAGAATACTAAAAGCTCTGAAGTTTAAAACAAGCTCAAAGAATCGAGTAAACACACATGTTTACACTAGAGAAGGTTGTATTCATGGAAAAAAAGTTAATAAACAAAGACTGATTCAAGATTCATCAAGACCTAGACGCTTAGATAGTTAGATCATGGCAAACATATATTTCAGTAACTAACAAAGTACAGCTCTGTTTTACAATGTTTCATATGAATCAAGTTACAGGAACTATAAAGAACACAACACACAGAAAATTGTACATCTTTTTTTAGTAAAAACAAGTTTCAAAGAATCAAGTAAACACGCAATTTGAAACAGATCCCTAAACAGTCTAAACCCATGTAAAGAAAAATGTGGCTATCTGCAGTGCACTAGATGGTGTATGTTACGAACAATGTTACGAACAGTGAATGTGTATTTCATCAATGGATGAGGTAACAGAAAGCACAGAAAATCCTCCATAAACCATTATATAAAGAAGTAAAAGACTATAGATATAGGTTCACCGCCGCTTACATGTAAAATCCCATAATAGAACATCAACATCATCAAGAACAGAGTGATTGAAACAAAAACCCATAATAGAAACCAGCAGCATCAAGAATAGAGTGATTGAAACAAAAACCCATAATAGAACATCAACAGCATCAAGAACAGAGACAGAAGAAGAAGAAGAGAGTGAACGGGGGATCTTACGAGAGAATGAGAGAGGCTGGAGATGAGAGAGCTTAAGAGGGGCTGAGATTCCGAGCACCAGAGCACAAACAACAGTCGTGTGCTTATCACCCAAAGTAAGGCACTTTTAATCCTTTTCCTAATAGTCCTGAATAAAAAAAAAATAAAGCAAAAAGATCACAACAGTCAACACTTAAGCATCATAAATTCAACAGTCAATCCATAAAACCTTACAAGTTCAAAGAGCATCAGTTCTTACGGCAGTCTGAGCAAGCTGTAGAGCAATAGGCAGCTGCACGTTGAGTTCAATGAGGTTCTACAAGTGGTTTTATGTAAGAAGTCAGCTGCAGGTTCCTACACAACATTAACAGTTCACGTAAGAAGTCATTGAACAAACAGAGTGCATATATATATATATATTAATGCTTCTAACAAATCACAGTAATCTCAAAGAGCATCATGATAATCTATCAAATCTATCAATGGACTCAACTAAACAAGTTGAAACTCCAGATTCATTGTCCAAAACAACAAGCTACAAGAGTGTGAGAGACAGACGAAGAGGAACCTTACCAGAGAGTGAGAGATAGACGAAGAGCTAGCGTCGGAGATGCTATGGGAAAAGCTCGAGTCGGAGATCAAGAGAGAGAGCTCACAGATGGGTTTGCTTCGGAGATTGAGAGAGAGCTTGAGATGGGTTTGTGTCGGAGAGCACGAGATGGAGAGAGCTCGAGATGGAGAGAGAGCTCGAGATAGAGAGAGCACGAGATGGAGAGTGAGCTCGAGATGGAGAGAGATGGAGATCGAGTGATCTGTGAGAAGAGATAGCTCAGATCTATGAGTTGCGTCAAATGGAGGAGAAGAGCAGATTTCTTGACTCGACCGCTATTTTTTTCGGCGACGCTGTGTTCGGACGCAGACGCAGGTACCGGCGTCGATGAAACGAACGAGCGTTCATGAAAAATATTGCCGCAGACGCAGACGCCGAGACCTGCGGCGACCAAACGAACAGCACTATGGTGAGAGACAAAATCTGACACGGTGAACAAGGGGCACGTCGACGGCGACGATGGTCGTGTGCCGGAAACGATAAAGTGAGGCGACAATGCTTGGCTAAAACGACGGTACAGAGAAACAAGAGAATGATTCTCTCTCCTCACTAAAACCTACTTTTTCCTCTATTTTCGACAAGCTGACATGTTAGTCTAGATATCTGTTTTTGCTTTTGCTGATTTAGATACGAATATTAATCGGTTATTATTTGGAAGAGCTGACTTGGGTAATGGGTACCCTAAATTCAAAAGTATGTGTTCCATGTTCACCCCTAATATCTATGAAGTGAAAAATGCATCTTCTCATCTTTGCTTGAGGACAGAAAATGTTAATAACTAGAATCAAACGAAATATCCATAAATACATATTATACAAACTCCAACATTCCCATAGAAGTCCGAAATATACTACAAAGCAAACCCATCGACTACATTATTTTTTCTTTAAAAGTCGAATAAGTTGTTGGCCCACTCGATCCCTTCAATTTAGTTTATCCTATTAGGCCATAGACCTTACTTCGGTAGAAAACGAGTTTCTGAAAGGGTGTGAAGCTCGCATCGCTATACCACAGAAGCCTCTGGGATCGGCAGTGTTGCGAGCCATCTTCATGTAGCCACCCTCTCCCCAAGTGTTGCCCCACGAATTTCTCACGATCCAATAGTCACGTCCTTTATCTGTTCCATACCCCACCACAACAACTCCATGGTTTAGGTTTGTTCCGCACGTTCCATCGAAAACTCCCTTTGAGGTAAGGAAAAAAAAATCAATGCATATAAGAACACAATTCTCTTGTTCTGAAAGACTTTTTTAAAAGAAACTTGAAGAATTCTCACCGATTCGTAAAGCTGAAATTCCCGGCTGCTGGAATCGATAACTGCAGTTACGGGCTGGTGAGCAACCGCTTTCCTAAGAGCATGTTCGTCGTTTGCAGGCAATATCTCATACCCATCAATCATAACATTCTTGTTGTTTGCCTACAAAAATAGTTTTAATTTTTATTTTTAACATCTACTAGATTAGTTTTAACAAAAGAATATTTGAATAAGAGATATCATTTATATATATATGCCACTGTAACTATGCCGACCTTTAGGCTGGCCTCACAGACTCCATTAACAGCCTTGTAAGGATAATCGTGGTTGGTACGAAGACCACCATTTTTAACTATGAACTCATAGGCAGTTTCGACTTTGCCTCCTCCGCAACCATTATTTTCTTTGTTGCAATTGATCAAATCCTGCTCGGACAAAGTGACTAACTCTCCTGTCACGATCTTGTTTAAGCCTTCCACTGCCCCCACAGTCGAGAAAGCCCAACAGCCCCCTTCAAAAATAAACACAATGCATGCATGAATGAATGAAGCTTTTTTACATTTTGACTAAGATATCGGTAATGTTAATGGTTACTAGTGAGTGCCGAATCTTGTTTGTCACTAACACTAATGTTTTCTCATCTGGCGTGCCCCAAAAGTGAGAGTGACACATCCACCAACCATAATAAATCTTAAAAGTGGTACAGTTATTTTCTAAGGTTAAATTATTATTATATAATTAAATTACTTTCAAATACAACTTCCTTTGTTTCATTTTAATTGTTGTTTTAAATATGTGCACACAGATTAAATACATATTTAGTTTCGTATATATTCTAACAAATAACATAATTACTTATATACCTAAGCATATTTCAACACTGATAGAAAAAATCATATTTCAACCAAAAGAAAAAATAGTCTGAAAAATACAAAGAATCATATAGCATATAAAGTTAATGAATTTTGCATTGAAATTCTAAAACGAAATATATTTTGAAACAAAAATTTTACTCTACAACTACAATTAAAATGAAATGGAGGAAGAAATATATTAATCGTTAAAAACCCATTTTGAGAAACCAGTGAGTAGTGATGCTATAAAAAATATTAGATTGAATTTTAAAATCAGAACACTTACTGCAATTGCCTTGATATTTGATTTCAGTCACTGCGCCTTTTTTCCTCCAGTCAACGGACTTGGGAAGAACATCATCAACACTAGTCTTGTATCGGTCGCTGGTAGTCATGATAATGTGGTTCTTGGGTGGTCCTGGATCAGCCCCGTGACAAACTTCTTTGTACTCACGTAGAGATAAATCAGCAAAACGGGTCAAACCAAGCCGATAACTAAGATTCTCAGCGTTTCGGTTAGTAATGAAACGTAGGTTGTCCTTGAAAATCGTTAAACGCCGTTGCATCTCGGCAACGGAGCTATATGCTTTCGCATGTTTGACCATCCATGACTCAAAGATCAGCTCAGCCTCAGTATCGATAATGCTCTGGCGACGACCTGGACCCAAGGTCACGAGGTGACTATCGTCGTAGGACACGAAGGACATATCCATGGCAGTGACACAAGATATGATGACCATTGCTACTAAGAGGATCATCATGACTGATTTAACACTACCCATTCTCATTTTGACGATTAAAACTAATGAAAACTTTGATTTGTGTTTTTTTTTTTTACTTTTGTGCTGTGTAAATTTGGCAAGCATGGGACAGTATTTATAGTACTTAGAGCTGATGACAATTGTCCATTGGAGTGAACAAATGGGCAAACTACTCGAGGGCCCCAATAAAATCTTTCACGAGAGATTTTGAAACAAGAACAACTTTACTAATTGAAGATCACTATTGTTTATAAAATTTTACAGTTACACTTAATATTTACTTAGAAAATCAGGTTAATCTTAACAATTTAAAATGGATTATAATTTTATTCAATTTTTTCATATAACCACAAGCCCAGACCTAAAAATCTAGCTAGTCTCTCATATAATATGAATACTATAGTTTGATCAGTGAACATGAGTGATTATCTTGTTTTTTATATGGGTTATAATTTTATTTATATGGATAAAGGATTAATTATTATGTAACTAAATTTTTTCTTATATATTGTGGAATTAAATAACAATGTTCTTCATGTGTCATGTTCTTCAAAGTTTATAGATATATTGTTTCATGTTTTTATACGTTACGTACTTCATCATCAGCTTTTTTTTGGTGTACACTTTATCATCAGTTGTTAATGAATCAATGTATTTTTGCAATGTTTGATACATAAAACTATTTAATTTCAAGTAATCAAATAGAAAATACTAATAATTTGAGAAGATTTTTTTTTTCATATTTTCAACTTGTATAATTTTCATATAGTATTTAATAAATTTCAATAGTATGAAAATGTGTATATCTGTAATTTTAAAAATTTACATTATCTATCTTCACTATTAAAAAAGAAGTATACATTATAGTTAACCTTTACTTCATGTGTTATATACACAAATTGCCATTAGAATTCATTAAGGGTAGTATTGAAAATAACATTATATTCATTAATCATATTTTCAAACAACAATTAAACATTAACAATTGTGTCTAATATCTAGTCTTCTTCTTCTTCTTCTTGATTTGGCACTATGAGAATATATTTATCAAAAGAAAAAAATTGGACTTTGTTTCTCTGTTTCTATCTAGCTCTCTGACGCTTTTACTTTCGCTTAAAATGTATCACGATTGGAGAAATTTGACTACGACATATTAAGTTCAATTATGTAACATTATTGGGAGAAAATCCAGGTCTAAGCTAGATTGTGTTGTTGTTAGACTTCTACGAATTCAGTGTCTTGTGTTTATACGTTCAATGATTTATCTTCCGATCTCATCTACGTCTTATGTTTAGTTAAGTGTGTGAATTCTTCGTTTGCTGTCTTATATGATGTTGCCTTGTAATACAGATTGCCAAAATATTATTGTCGATTCAGGCCATTGTTGAAAGCCATACTGGTAGTGGCTCTGACTTTTCAAAGTCATATTTGCTTCATGCATCTCCAGGTTAGCATCTAAAACGCTTCCACGGTATCATGGTTTTGCTGAATTTGAGCTATGTTAAATGAGTGATTTTGCTTTATTTCCAGGGTTTTTAGTACTTAAACCCCTCAATTAAAGATGAATGGTAAGAAAACTCCTCGCCTAAAAATCCTCTAAATCAGACCCTCAACTTTAATTCTGTTTATGTATGTTACTGCCGTCTAAAATACCTTGATGGAGGGTAACAGGAATTAACGAAATTAAAATTGATAGTTAATTTTGTAGGATTTTTAGTTGAGGGGTTTTACTACGATTCATCTTTAGTTGAAGGGTTTTATTACTACACATCATATGTTTTTAAAATCTTTGTAATCATTAATGCATTGCTTAAAATTGATTTGTAAGCCTTTACAACTAATTTATAAATTTCTATACATTATTTTATCAATCTTATAATCGATTTATAAAACTTCATAAATATTTTAATACTTTTAAAAATGTTTAATAAGGTTTTACGATGATTTTTAAGCTTTTACAATTCCTGTTACCTGTTAGGATATATCAATACAAGATTATTTGTGATACTACGGAAACATGAAATAATACTACAGAAACAAGAAGTAAGACTACAAAAACATGAAGTAATAAAATAAATGAAAAATTGGAAAAAAAAAAGACACTCTCAACTTTTGTTTATCTTTTTAAGACTTTTGATATTTTTGGTCATTTTGGATATATTTTGTCCTTCTGTTATGAGAACAATAGTAAACTGAATTTTAAAAATATAAAAAACATGAAACATTTACTTATCAATTGCTTTTGGACATATTTTGACCATTGTAACATATACTTATCAATTTATTTTTAGAATTTAATTTACTAATATTTTTTAAAATACATTGTGTAAGAACATGATCAATGGGGTTGTTTTCATGGGTATCTAACCACCAAATATTAGTAAGAAATAAGAAACCGAGTGCATAAAGTATTTAAGAGATTACTGTGCCACATGTTTATTTTAAAGTGGTACATTTATTTTCTAAGCTTAAAACATTATTATATAATTAAACTACTTTCAAATTCTACTTTGTTTGTTTCATTTTAATTGTTGTTTTAAATTTGTAGACACAAATTAAAAAAATATTTAGTTTTGTATGTATTCTAAATAAAAACATAATTGCTTGTACATCTAACCACATTTCAACACTTACAGAAAAAAAAATCATATTTCAACACTGATAGAAAAAACTACATTTTAACCAAAAGAAAAATAATCTGTAGAATACAAAGAATCATATAGCATATAAGTTTAATAAATTTTGCATTGAAATTCTAAAACGACATATATTCTGAAATAAAAATTTTACTTTACAAAGACAATAAAAATTAAAATAGAAAGTAATATATTAATGGTTAAAACCCCGTTTTGAGAAACCAATGAGTATTGATGGTCTAAAAATTGTTAGATTGAATCTTAAAATCACAACACTTACTGCGGCCTTGATATTTGATTTCAGTCACTGCGCCTTTTTTCCTCCAGTCAACGGACTTGGGAAAAACATCACCAACTATAGTCTTGTATCGGTCACTGCTAGTCATGATAACGTGGTTCTTGGGTGGTCCTGGATCAGCCCTGTGACAAACTTCTCTGTACTCACGTAGAGATAAATCGGCAAACCGGGTCAAACCAAGCCGATAATTAAGATTCTCAACGTTTCGGTTAGTAATGAAACGTAGGTTGTCCTTGAAAATCGTTAAACGCCGTTCCATCTTGGCAACAAAGCTATATGCTTTCGCATGTTTGACCATCCATGACTTAAAGATCAGCTCAGCCTCAGCATCGAAAATGCTCTGGCGATGACCTGGACCCACGGCCACGGTCATGGTGATTATCGTCGTAGGACACGACGGACATGTCCATGTCAGTGATACAAGATATGATGACTATTGCTACTAAGAGGATCAGCTTGACTGATTTAACTCCACCCATTCTCATTTTGACGATTCAAGCTGATGAAAACGTTGATTTGTGTTTTTTTACTTTTGTTCTGTGTAAATTTGGCAAGGATGGGACAGTATTTATAGTAATTAGGGCTGATGAAAATTGTCCATTGGAGTGAACAAATGGGCAAACTATCTTACAAACATTTGCATGATGGCCCGAATAAAATCTTTCATCAAAGATTTAAAAACTTCTACATCTAGGTATGCATGGGGTTCGAATCTCGGACTATTGCAGATTGTATGATGCGAAACTTACCGGAGATTCAAAAATACTGTAGGCAGATCTGTTTGTTGTGGTCATCTGCTGTGGAGAGGGCCTTTTTATCGTGGATGTCATACATGCAGAAACGTCCGTTGATCCAAGTGTTTCAAAGAGAGTTTCATCATAGAATCATTATATGTTGAGTTGTTCATCATTATCGCATATGTTGCATGTAGTTGCTCACTATATTTAATAGAGTTAAAATTTATATGATGATATTATGTGTTACCAAGTATTAAGAAATAAAGAGATCTTGAAACAAGAAAAATTTTAATAAGTGAAGATCACTATTGTTTATAAAATTTTACATTTCCACTTTATATTTACTTAGAAAATCAGTTTAATCTTAACAATTTAGAAAGATAAATAATTAAGACGTTTATGGATTATAATTTTCATTTAATTTTTCCATATAACCAAAAGACCAGACCTAGAAATCTAGACTAGTCTCTCATATAATAGAGTTTGATCAGTCAACAGGAGTGATTATTTTATTTTTATTTTTATATGGGTTAAAATTTTATTTATATGGATATATATATGATTAATTAATTATTTTTTTACAATGAACGGCTAATCTATTAGTCAAACTAGAGGTGGTCTGGAAAACCAGACCAGAACATAATAACCAACAAAATATAAATCTCTATAGAATGATTTTGCAGTCCTCGCTAAAGAGTCGGCTACTCCATTTTGCGCCCTTGGGATATGAGATATCTTGAAATCCGGAAAGCAAATCAGAAACGTCTTTATCACCTTCAATTCCATTGCAAAGCTTGGCCATGCTCGAGGCTTCTTTATCATTGAGATAAGATCTTTACAATCCGTCCCAAAATTCTGACATGACGAATGTTGAAGCATGTTCTGCATTGTCCATCGTAGAGCTTCCACTTCAGAATGTAAGGCAGTTTCTCGCCTTCTTAAGTTCTGCGTCCCTATCAGTTGAGTCTTCCGCATGTTGTCTATCTAAACCCAACCGCAACCACTAAACTGAGCAGTGGAGGTCCATGAAGCATCCACCATACATATATTTTCCAAGCATGTGACGTGGGGTTCCTCTGTGCTTTGTTCATGTGGGTTGTTGTTTGTCATCTTGTTCGCATTGAACCATGCTTGGCATTCACTTTCTGCATATCTAAGTGGTTCCTAGGGGTCCCTATCAATTCCTCAAAATAGTTTATCATTCTAAGCCTTCTAGATTTACCAGATTATCCAGGGATAAGGATCCCTATCTAATTCTAGCCCAACGATGTTAATTATTATGTAACTAAATTTGCTCTTATATATTGTGGAATTAGATAACAATGTGCTTCGTGGCTAGGTAGACAGTCTTAACTTTGTTAAAGTTTTAAGCAAAAAAAAAAATTGTCATGTAAAACACGTTTCCATACATGCAAGATTCTAAACTCACAAAGAATTGCCCCCACCTTTAATTTTTCCAGGCGTTGCTGATAAATAGAATTTCGAATCGAACATTAGATTTAAAGTAGCCAAGAACACAAATTTAACAAAACGTTTCTTTGTTTTATTAATTCTTTCTTTCTTTCTTTCTTTTTCCTTGTGATCCTCTTACATTAGATCATCTCTTTATATATAGGTCTTAGCTTCTCCTATTACAAGTTTATCTAGAACTTCTTATCTTTATCCTAAACATAGAGTTATTCTTCTTTATCTTTAATGAATAACTTAAACACCAAGTTATCTTTGAAGCTTATCCAACAATCAACCCCTTAAGCTTCAAGGTCTCTTGTACTCCAATCTTTTTCTTCATGTCGTTGAATTTTGTCCTTGCCAACGCCTTTGTTAGGATGTCTGCACATTGATCTTCACTTCGTACAAACTCCACTTCGATTTGCTCTTTTTCTACACACTCACAAATGAAATGGAACCTCTTCTGGATGTGCTTACTTCTTCGGTGAAAAACAGGGTTTTTAGCCAATGAAATGGCCGACTTGTTGTCAACATAGATCGTCGTTCTTCCTTGCTCTTTTCCTGTTACTTCACTTAGGAGATCTTGAAGCCAGATGGCTTGCTTTTCAGCTTCCATAGCTGCCATGTACTCAGCTTCGCAGGAAGATAAGGCAACCGTTTGCTGCTTTTGAGAACATCATGTTACAAGTGTGCCTCCGAAGAAGAACATGTGCCCTGTAGTACTCTTCCCGTCGTCTGGATCAGAATTGTGACTACTGTCACTAAAGCCAATGAGCTTCTCTGTTCCACCTTTCTTGAACATTAATCCATTGCCAAGCGATCCTTTAAGGTACCTTAGAACTTGCTTCAGGGCGTCTGCGTGTTGCTTTCTTGGAGATTGCATATACCTGCTTAGAATTCCCACATAGAAAGCAAGATCAGGTCTCGAATGCATTAGATACCTGAGACACCCTATTCTCTTTCGGTACAAGGTTGCGTCAACTTCTTCTTTATCATCATCCATTGATAGCTTCAATCCAAACTCCATGGGAACTTGGGTTGAGTTGCAGTCGTCCATCCCGGCTTCTTTTAAGATCCGGCTAGCATATGCTTCTTGCTTAATCATTATTCCTTCGGTACTCTGTTTCACTTCAATACCCAAGTAATAAGTTAGCTTCCCTAGATCAGACATGTCGAACTTACTTGCCATTCCTTTCTTGAACTCTGTGATAGCTTTCATTGAGTTTCCTGTTACAAACAGGTCATCGACATAGATAGTAACAATAAGAAGCTTGTCTCCATCCTTCTTTCGATAGACTGATGATTCTTTTGTGCACCTTATGAACTTCATGTCGGTCAGAATCTTGTTGAGCTTTGTATTCCAAGCTCTTGGAGCTTGCTTCAAACCATACAAAGCCTTAGAGAGTTTGAAAACCTTGTGCTCTTCTCCCTTCTTTTCAAAACCCTCAGGCTGCAATACATAAACATCTTCGGTTAATTCACCATGTAGAAATGCCGTTTTGACGTCGAGGTGGTGAATCTCCCATCCCTTTATTGCAGCCATTCCTATCAAGAGTCTTATAGTTTCCAACCGAGCAACAGGAGCGAAAACTTCATCATAATCAACTCCATGTTCTTGCACATACCCTTTTGTGACCAACCTTGCTTTGAACTTGACGATTGTGCCGTCTGCATTTCTCTTAACTTTGAATACCCACTTAAGGCCTATGATCTTGATCCTGATGCTTTATCAACTAAGTCCCACATTCTGTTCTTGTTGATGGAGTCAATTTCGTCTTTGCAAGCCTTTGTCTACTGAACAAGTTTCTTTGCTTCTTGATAGTTCTGTGGCTCATCGTCAATTGAGAGAAGAAGAATCTCGCATTCCAAGCCAGCTAAAATTATGTAGTCATCGCGATGACTTGGACGATTTACTTGCCGTGTTGATCTTCTAGGAGGATGAGATACGGTTTGATCCGTATTGACAGCATCAGACCCTCCAGACGCCTGTGCTTCAACCCCTTCAGCTGCATCTTCTACTTGTTGCGTACTCATCGAGTATGGACAAAGACCATTATCCATGATATCTCCCCATGTCATTCTGAACATTCCTGATTCTTCTACTTCCTCTGTTTCGACTCCCTTCCAACTCCAGCATTCTTTTTCATTAAAAATCACATCTCGACTTACAATTATTCTTCTTGTGGTTGGGTTGTAGAGATGGTAAGCCTTCGTTCCTGCTTCTATACCAAGATGCACTAGCCTCATTTATCGATCATCAAGTTTTCTTAGTTTCCCTGAGTCAATGTTTGCGTGTGCTATGCATCCGAAAACCCTGAGATGAGCTATGCTTGGCTTTCTGTTCTTTAGACACTCGTAAGGCGTCTGGTTCTGTAAAGCTCTCGTAGGAACACGGTTAAGTAGATATATGGCGTGTCGTACAGCTTCTCCCCACATATAATTAGGAACTTTCATTGCTTTTAGAAGGTTTCTTGTCATCTCCATCAATGTATGGTTCCTTCGTTCAACCACACCGTTTTGTTGTGGCGTATATGGTGCAGTCAAGTGGCGTTTGATCCCTTTATCGTTGCAGAAATCTTGAAACTACTTGTTGGGGTCAAAAACGGTTATCTCAAAATCTACGGCTAAAGATCCTTCCAAACTCAAAGATTTCCCGCACGAACGGCCAACAGGGGAAATATCGGGCAGCGGAAAACCCGCGGTGAGAGAACCCTGGCGCCGGCGTCCGCGAAGCGGCCTGGCACCGGCGGCAAGCCCGCCTGGCGCCGGCAAGCGTCCATAAGCCGCCTGGCGCCAGCGGCAGGCGTCACGCAAACCGGCCTGGCGCCGGTGGCAAGCCAGCCTGGCACTGGCGGCAAGCGTCCTGGCGCCGGTCGATGGTCCTCGTCCTGGTCTCGGTCCCATCATGCTCGGTCTGATCCAATCTTGGCTTGTTTGGATCAATCCTCGTGAGTTTGAACGATCCGACTACGGAATAAACATCTTCGATTCGACTTCGATTGGAATGCCCTCGATGTTTTACGACAAAAACTAGAAGGATTGGATTTCTCGTAGAAGAAATCGTACAAAACAAGATCGATTAACTTGAACATCGATCCTTTAGGCTATACGGTTTATTTTAAGAGAAAGATAGTCTTTCTGAGAAATCGTATAAAACGTTCAACGACTTAAGACAAGTCCACGGACTTACTTACGATTTTAAGAATTCAGGCCCAATCAGGCTATGACGGTTTATCCGATTTCCCGAACATCGGATAAACATCAAGTCACCGGAAAACTTCGAGGATAATTACGAAGATCGGCGAAAATGGAATACTTCCTGAAGAGAAAAGCTTGGGCCCAAAGGCGAGGTCCATCATCCTAAGGCAAACCGACCTAGGAGTAGGTATATAAGGAGAGCAAGAGCAGAGGAGAAGGGCATCCAAAAATTAGACTCAGAGCATTCTGCTAGCTTAAAAGAATTAGGGTTTAGGTGGTTAGACTAGCGGAGCAAGGCTTAGGGCGTTTAGCTGCGACTCTATCTTTTCTTTAATCGCAAATCTCTCTGTCTTTGGAGAATCCTTGTACTCGTATCTTTCATCTAATAAAACGCCTTCGGGCAAACATTACAATTCTTATTTTTATCTATTAAACTTTCTCGATTTCGTGTGGCAACGCAGAGAATCCGGACCTTCAAGGAAAGTCGGGTTTACTTGGCTTTCCTCCGCAATCTTACTTATTAAAATTGACGGTGTGAATTTCGGTTCCCACAGTTTGGCTAGAAGGAGGGCGGATTCTCTAACTTCGAAAACCACCAGCGTCGAAGTTCAGTATGGCTGCCGTCAGTCCATAACATCGGATCGCCGAGGATCGAGCAGCGGCGGTATGGCCAAACCTCACAACAATCTCCTCGTAATAGAACTCACGATCCTGGATATTGGCGTAGCAAGGGTATTAGTCGACACGGATGCTCGGCTAATATTGTCTATAAAAGCACCCTCGAGAGGATGGGCGTCGATCTAAGCACCCTTACAGATGACCCCAGCCCAGTATTGGACTCGGAGAAGTTATGACCCTCGGTTCGACTAACCTCTCAGTCGAGCGGAATGTCGCCAAAAGCAGAATTCCTGGTGATCGATGGTCCAACATCCTACAGCGATAGTTGGAACTCCTGGCTGAATTCCATGAGGCGATCCCATCAACATTCCACCTATGCCTCAAGTTCCGCGCTTTGGGGTCGAAACAATACATGGTAGTCCGCGAAGGCGCAGATCTACCTCGCTACCGAACTAAAGCGGAAAAATTCGAAATCGAGACCTCTCGGAAAAAGCAAGCGATTTCGACTCGCCAGAAACCTTCGGCAGTCCCAAACTGAGGCCCTGGAAGGGAAGCGTGAACCAACCTGCAAACCGGTGGTCTCAATTTGCCTCGGCGATTCCTTCCGTAGCGGTCGTCAAAATCGGAGCTAACCTCCGAACCAATAAAAGCGAGCTCATCGCATGCCTCAAAAGAACCTCGATGCGTTAAGCGGGCTGCGGAGGATATCCGAATCGACATTAGCGTAACATGTCACGAACTTAACATTGACCCGACTCACAAACCCGTAAAACAAAGAGGCGAAAGCTGGGACCTGGCGCCACGCAGTCAACGAGGAAGTCGAAAGACTCCTCAAAGTAGTCGATAACGAAGTTAGGTATCGGACTGGCTTGCCAACCTAAAGGAAACGGCAAGTGGCGAGTCGTGTCGATTTCCGCGGATCTGAATAAAGCCTGTCCGAAGGACTGCTTCCGCTCCACACATCGACCGATGGAAGAAGCAACTGCGGAAACAAGCTTCGTCATTCATGGACACTTTTCCGGATACAATCAGATCATGATGAATCGGCGACCGAAAAACTGCATTCATCACAGACCGCGGAACGTATTGCTACAAGGTAATGCCTTCGGTCTTAAAATGCGGGTGCAACGTATCAGCTACTTCGTCAACAAAATGTTTGCCGAGCAACTTCGGAAAAACTATGGAAGTATACATCGATGATATGCTCGTCAAATCTCTTGACGAACACGATCATGTAGCCCACCTAGAAGAATGTTTTGCACGACTCAACCAGCATAACATGAAACTCAACCCGGCGAAATGCAGATTCGCAGTGGCATCGGGAGAATTCCTCGGATACCTCGTAACGTATCGCGGAATCGAGGCCAACCCTAAACAAATCGACGCACTGATGGAGATGGCCTCCCCGAGAACCAAGCGAGAAGTCCAAAGGTTAACCGGAAGAGTCGCGGCTTTGAACCGTTTCATCTCACGCTCCACGGATAAGTGCTTTCCGTTTTAGGAAACGTTAAAAGGAAACAAGAAGTTCGAATGGTCCGAGCAATGTGAAAAGGCTTTCCAACAGTTGAAACATTACCTGGCCACTCCACGGTTCTCGCAAAACTAGTGGAAGGTGAACCTCTTTTCCTCTATATCGCAGTTTCCGCAACAGCAGTCAGTGGCGTCCTGATACGAGAAGAACGCGGCGAACAAAAGCCAATCTTTTACGTAAGCAAGACGTTGCTGGATGCGGAAACTCGATACCCGCTAATGGAAAAATTAGCATTCGCCGTCATAACCTTGACAAGGAAACTAAGACCATATTTCCAGTCTCATACTATAGTGGTTCTCACCACATTTCCACTGCGGATAATCCTGCACAGTCCGAGCCAATCCAGTAGGATCGCAAAATGGGCAATCGAACTAAGTGAATACGACGTCGAATATCTCCCAATGACATGTGCAAAGTCCCAAGTACTTGCAGATTTCTTGGTAGAATTACCCACTCGAGACATGACTAACGAGGAACCAAACTCAACTTGGGTCCTCCACGTCGACGGATCTTCGTCCAAACAAGGATCCGGAATCGGAATTCGACTCACCTCTCCTAACGGGAAATCCTAGAACAGTCATTCCGATTGGCTTTTCATGCTTCAAACAATGAGGCAAGATACGAAGCACTCGTCGCAGGTTTGCGGCTAGCCCATGGATTAAAAATCCGTAATATTCACGCTTACTGCGACTCTCATTTAGTCGCCAACCAATACAGCGGAGAATATGAAGCAAGGGACGAAAGGATGGACGCATATCTAAAACTCGTCCAAGAACTGGCTCGTAATTTCGACCAATTCGCCCTGACCAGAATTCCTCGCTCGGAAAACATCCAGGCCGACGCCTTGGCTGCCCTCGCCTCAAGCTAAGATCCAGGGCTCAAAAGGATAATCCCGGTCAAATTCATCGAACATCCAAGCATCGGACCACCGGTGGTCATCAATCTAATCCGAGGAGAGGTTGAAGATGCGGAAGAAGTCGAGGATCAACCGGAAACGGATGCGGACCAAACCGAGT
The DNA here is from genome assembly GCA_016432835.1 of Brassica nigra. Taxonomy (NCBI): domain Eukaryota; kingdom Viridiplantae; phylum Streptophyta; class Magnoliopsida; order Brassicales; family Brassicaceae; genus Brassica; species Brassica nigra. Next base: position 51,542,891 of record CM028242.1, read on the forward strand.
ATGGCTGCGACAGCCCTTGGTTAGAACCAATCCGAGCCTATATCGTGAATGGAACCTTACTCGCCGAAAAATGGGCGGCCCGTAAAGTGAAAACCCAAGCGGCACGGTACGTCACGATGGAGGGGGAAATTTATAAGTGGCGTTTCTCCGGTCCTCTCATGACATGCGCAGAAGGAGAAAGGGCAAGAAGAATCATGGAAGAAATCCATTCTAGATCATGCGGAAATCATTCTGGTGGATGATCTCTCGCAGTCAAAATCAAACGTCACGGTTATTATTGGCCAACCATGATAAAAGACTGCGAGAAATTCGCCCGGAAGATCGAGAAATGCCAAAGGCATGCTCCAACAATCCATCAACCCGCGGAGATCCTCTCCTCAATCTCGTACCCCTATTCCTTCATGCGATGGTCCATGGACATTGTCGGACCTATGCATCCATCAAAACAAAAACGCTTCCTCCTAGTCCTCACGGATTTCTTTTCCAAATGGGTAGAAGCAGAATCCTACACAAGTATCAAAGACACACAAGTCGAGCACTTCGTCTGGAAACATATCATAACTAGACATGGGGTCCCGTCGAAATCGTGAATGACAATGGATCTCAATTTATCTCTGCTCGATTCGGAGCATTCTGCGAAAAGTGGAAAATACGACTTACAAAGTCAACTCCCAGGTATCCGCAATGCAACGGACAGGCAGAAACCATCAACAAGACCATCCTTGCGGACTCAAAAGCCTAGACGCCAAAAGGGTGATGGGTGAGGAGCTCGAAGGAGTTCTTTGGTCGCATCGTACAACCACAAGGCGGGCTCTGGTGAAACCCCATTCGTCCTTGTTTACGGAACGGAATGCTTGATCCCGCGAGTAGAATTCCCGAGCGGAGAAGATTCCTCCCGAAAGAGGATTTAAACGACGCAATGATGCTGGACAGTCTCGATCTCATCAATGAGCGCCGCGACCAAAGCACTCATTCGAATCCAGAATTACCAGCGCTGCCGCAGGTACTACAACTCGAGCGTCGCCATCGCGAGTTCAAAAGGCGATTTAGTCTTACGAAAAGTCTTCCAAAACACGAGCGCAGGGAAAGCGGGAGCGAACTGGGAAGGACCATACAAAGTCATAAAAGTGGTCCGACCAGGTTCATACCAAATCGCGAACATGCAAGAAGTAAAAATCCCAAGAACTTGGAACGCAATGCATCTTAAAAAATACTATCACTAACAATGACGTGATACAAAGAACTACGAGATGGCTTGATCCCCGAAAAAGGGTACATAGGCAACTCGCTAACCGGCGGCTCAGCTGCCCCGGATTAAAAGAAGGGGGTGGGGTGTGTATACTCGTATACTCCCACGAATTTCGAAAATTCTGAAACTTTCGAAACTCTTTCTAGACAACGCATTTCGCCAATTACTGAACGGCAACAACAACGGATCTAGTATCCACTAAGCGATTATCACATCCAAAAAACAAATCCCGGAGGGCCAACACTTCACAAAGCAAAGTGAATGGAGACGTTTCTCCCTGGTTCAAATTTACGCGACACCTTGGTCCCGCGTCCAAAACGGAAACAACAGTTTTCTGGCTGCGAACATTCGCAAAGACATCCCCAAAGCCCGCAAGCGTTTCACGAAATCCGGCATAAGGAAAAATCGACCTTCAGCACTGCGAGACGTCGCTAACGCTTGAAGGACATTCTTTTCCGCAAAACATTGCAAACGAAATCTTCATCTCTGAACATACAAACGCACCTCAAAACGGTATCATTTCGTTGTTGCTGATCATAACAAACGAACTCTAACGTCCTAAACAGACAAATAGCTGCCCTTCAAGGGGTAGGCTCTCTTACATTCGACAAGGATAAACATAGCGCGCTATACAAGAAATCCCAAAATTTTGGTCTAGCTCTTCGTAAAGGAAGGAAGTAGCTCGACTCACGCCCAACCAAATCATATTAGCCGACAACAATTCGCGGATTTTAAACGGTACGATTCAGGTTAAAATCGCAAACACGCAAAACGAAAGCCGATTTGTCATCGCAAAGCTTCAGTCCGAGAGTAAACCTAGGTCTTGCCCTAAACCCAGCCACGCTGGATCTTGACATTTCACAGACATAGTATGGTATACGAGATCCAAAAATTTGTCTCTTCACTTAAGCCTATTTGTTTCACGAACTTCTTGCGTAAATCGGAAAACCGCGGAAAATCTCGCTTTATGCAAACAATAGGTACGGTGATCATCGAGGAACTAGGAATGAGACGACAACTCACACCCTCTTTCTCATACTTCAAAAAACTGAAGTTCATAAATAATCGGAAAACGTTTCATAGATTGAGACCGCAAAGTTCAAACAAAACCCCAAAAAAGGGGCAGGGATTCGAAGCCACCAACGGCCAGTCCCGGTAAATACATCATTGCCTCTTAACGGCCGAAACACATATAAAACGAAATCCCAGAAGGGATTGATAAACCTAGACGCTCCCAGGAGCATCACCTTCATCCTCAAACTCACTCGCGATAGGGATAGCCTCGCCGTCGCCTCCCTCGGTCGCATCGCCACTACCCGCCTCGTCCGCGCCAGCCTCGCAATCCTCTCCCGTGTGCTCCTGATCTTCTGAGTCTTGGAGGTCGCAAGGTGCATTCCTGCAGGCGGAAAAGGATTGAATCGAAATCTCCCTCGGTGGCGCCCACTCTCCTTTGCGGGGCGATAGTCGGCTTCCTCCAAGTCCAAAGACGGGGCCTCGTTACCTCGAAGCAACTCGAGCTCCCTCAAACTCCCCTCGATCCCCGCTAAAGCCAAGTCCCTCTTGCGGATGGCTATCAAGGACTCAAACAAGGTGGCCATCCTCGTCGGCGACCAAAGAAGTCGTCGGGCATCGGCAACCTCTGAAGATCTACGGTTCATCTCCTCATGAGTCGGACCTTCGCTGAAGCGGGACTTCGAGGATTTTCTCTTCTTCTCCTTCTTCACCTTGAGTAGCGAACTCGCGGTCTTCCCAAGGTCACGCTCAAGATCGCTGATCTGAACCTCAAGCTGGGACGCGGGCATGGGTGTCCTCAACGATGCAATGCAGCCTTAGCGCTTCAACGCTTCTGCGCGACTCCAGTTCGCCGATAGCGAATGACTTCCGACCCTTTTCGCCAAGCATTCCGTCAATCAGCGACACAAATTGTCCGCAAAAAGGGTAAGTATCATCGTAAAAAGCGATACAAGAATTGCAGATATATTAAAATCGAGCGTTGGAGCGATGGCCAAGCGGCTCGAAGTTCGCCCTCCTCGCTCGCCCTGCTTCCTTTTGCTCCGGATGCTGCACCAGCCCTTGCCCTTCCCTTGGGAAGCGGCGGCACCAGCCGCTGGCAGTCCCAAGACGAGTTCCCTCTTCGCCGGGGAAGAGGTGTAGATTCTATCGCATCCTCTCTTCGGAGATCACGATCGAGCAGTCGAAGAACCCGATGGATGGACCTGAACATCAAGAATCTATTCAGGAACAATAACCCCGAAGGCAGGAGGGCATCGGATGGGACTTCGGGCTGGGAACCGAAGAACAGGCGAAGGGCGAAGGAGCAGGCAAAGAGATCGGAGGAACAGGCAAAGGAGTTGGAGCCGCGGAAGGAACATCGGCGTCTCAGTCCTCGCCCGCTTTGAGCCTTTCGCAGCACTGCGCCGGGATAGCTTAGCGAAAGAGTCAAACCTGTCAATGAGCGATGGAGTAGCATCCTGAACGGCGGAACCGACGGAGCTTGGCTGGCGAACCGACGGAGGCTGGCCTCGCCCATCTCAACATCAGAATCATTCTTTTCAACTTGGGATGAAGACATTTTCTTTCTTGAGAGAGAAGATGAGAGGATTTGAAAAGATGTGAAGAATGAGAAGGAAGGCTGGCTATTTATAAGAAAAGGGGTGATGAGGTTTCGCAGAAAAGAATCCTTAGCGAAAAATTTTGATTTTAGAAAATTCAATCACTTCGCCACAAAATCGTCTCCGATCTTACGAGCTGGGGCTAACCGTTGGGGTCAAAAGCGGTTATCTCGAAATCTACGGCTAAAGATCCTTCCAAACTCAAAGATTTCCGCACGAACGCCAACGGGAAAGATCGGAAACGGAAAACCCACGGGCGAGAGAACCCGGCGAGCGTCCGCAAGCCGCCTGGCGCCGGCGGCAAGCGTCAAAAGCCGCCTGGCGCCGGGCAAGCCAGCCTGGCGGCGGCGGCGTCAAGCAAACCGGCCTGGCGCCCGGCAAGCCGGCCTGGCGCCGGCGGCAGGCGTCACGCAAGCCGGCCTGGCGCCGGCGGCAAGCCAGCCTGGCGCCGGCGGCAGGCGCCACGCAAGCCGGCCTGGCGCCGGCGGCAAGCCTCCTGGCACCGGTCGACCGTCCTCGTCCTGGTCTTGGTCCCATCATGCTCGGTCTGATCCCATCTTGGCTTGTTTGGATCAATCCTCATGAGTTTGGTACGATCACGGCTACAGAATAAACATCTTTCGATTCGACTCGATTGGAATCGCCCTCGATGTTTTACGACAAAAACTAGAAGGATTGGATTTCTCGTAGAAGAAATCGTATAAAACAAGATCGATTAACTTGAACATCGATCCTTTAGGCTATACGGTTTATTTTACGAGAAAGATAGTCTTTCCGAGAAATCGTATAAAACGTTCAACGACTTAAGACAAGTCCACGAACTTACTTACAATTTTAAGAATTCAGGCCCAATCAGGCTATGACGGTTTATCCGATTTCCCGAACATCGGATAAATATCAAGTCACCGGAAAACTCTAGGATAATTACGAAGATCGACGAAAATGGAATACTTCCCGAAGAGATAAGCTTGGGCCCAAAGGCGAGGTCCATCATCCTAAGGCAAACCGACCTAGGAGTGGGTATATAAGGAGAGCAAGAGAAGAGGAGAAGGGCATCCGAAAATTAGACTCAGAGCATTCTGCTAGCTTCGAAGAATTAGGGTTTAGGTGGTTAGGAGCAAGGCTTAGGACGTTTAGCTGCCTGCGACTCTATCTTTTTCTTTAATCGCAAATCTCTCTGTCTTTCGGAGAATCCTTGTACTCATATCTTTCATCTAATAAAACGCCTTCGGAAAACATTACGATTCTTATTTTTATCTATTAAACTTTCTTGATTTTGTGTGGCAACGCAGAGAATCCGGACCTTCAAGGAAAGTCGGGTTTACTTGGTTTTCCACCGCAATCTTACTTATTAAAATTGACGGTGTGAATTTCGGTTCCCACACTCCTTTGAAGTGAACTCCCCACCTCTGTTTGTTCTTAAAGTCGCAATCTCTTTGTTGATATCCTTCTCAACAAGTGACTTAAAGGACTTAAACTTTTCAAACGCTTCATTCTTCTCTTTCAAAAATATTGACCACATGTACCTTGTGTGATCATCTATGATGACAAAGATGTATCTGTTGTGTGACGGTGTTGCAGGAGAGATTGGTCCACAGAGATCTGCATGGATCAACTCTAATGGACGAGAAGCCCTGTAACTAGTTGCTTTGGGAAAAACTTGTCGAGTTTGTGATATCTTGCATATTTGCATTGTTTTACCCATTCATTCATAAGCATTTTCATCATATAGATTAGGATTTAGACATGTTTAGGTTGCATTTTGCATACATAAGTCTCTATCAGGTATTGGAGTACCACATGGAGTTCTTGGAGACATTTGGGTGCATTTGGAGCTCAAAAGAGGTGAAAAAGGTGACCATAGCACGAGCAGAGCATGGGAGCGACCCCCCGGAGCGACCAGGTGACATCGCTCCAGCCGGAGCGACCTCAAGGCGAATTCCCAGAGCGACCCCTCCAAGTGGCTCGCTTCTGCACGAGTCGAAGACACGAAAATAGAGACCGGAGCGACCTTTCAGAGCGACCTACCTAAGTCGCTCGCGTTCTCATAGCCCGGAGACACACGAAATGGAGCTGGAGCGACCTGCCAGAGCGACCACCCGAGGTCGCTCCAGAAGCCAGAGCGACTTGCTGGAGCGACCCTCGGAGGTCGCTCCGCGTTATCATTTCCACAATTTTATTATTTCTGAAGGACCTTTTTGCAATTTTTTGTGCACGTTTTGCACTCTGAAAAACCTAAGTTTTAAGGACCTTGTAGCCACTTTTGGGCAGATTATCTTTTGATCTATAGAGAAAACACAAAGACTCTCTGGAGAAAGTTCTTCTCTTTTGGATTTTTGATTGTTATGTTCGTGTTCTTGTTGATTTCTTACCTATTTCTCTACATGATTAATCTGAAATCAAATATGGGTTTAAGAGGAATCATGGAGATTCGTGAGTAATCACCTTTTGAATTCATGGGTTAGGGAGATTTAGGGTGATTAGGTTAGTTCTAGGATGTTTAGGTGTAGATCATTCATATATCTTGCTAGTAGAGTATCCATAATGCATCTTCTGAGTTGGCCACTCAAAGTTGATCTTTAGGCATTTCCCACCCACAAGGTGTTCTATGAAATGCCTTAGACAACTCTTCTAAGCTTTTAACATACTTTACCAAAGACATTTGTTGTTAAAGGTGTTAAGATAGCCAATAGACTTGTTAGTAATGAGCATTCATCTAGACATAGAGCTTGCTTAGAAATGTGTCTAGGCTTAAGGTTGATAGTTTGATTGATCATTTGCCATCTTTAGTTCTAAACTTAATCACCCAAGGTCTAATCCCTATACCCATGAGTTCTCTTTTCCTATAGTCAAGAAAGTTATTTCTTTTATTGCATTCTATTATTAGTAGTAGTTTAAAACCATCCAAATTATCGGTTGCACTTAGATTAAGTAAGTACTTGCATTCTTGGTGCTTTGAATCCCTCAGAACTGGTTCGACAATCACTCATACTACAACATTTGTCTTAGGAGCCTTGAAAACTCCTATCATCAGTTTGTTTCCCAACCAGACACGAATCACACATCTGTTTCTCTCCTTCGATGCTTGGAAGTCCTAAAACCAAGTTGTTTGACGACATAGTCTTCATGGTTTTAAAGCTAATGTGCCCGAGTCTTGCGTGCCACTTCCATTGTTTTTCATCAAGTTTCGCAAGAAGACAGACTGGTTTGCCAACCATCAAGCTGATTTTATACAATCGGTTAGGAGACCTTGGTACCTTCACAAGCAATCTTCCATTCAGATCATGTAGAGTCAAGTAGTTGTCCTTCATTCTTACTTCACAACCTTGTTCTGTTGCTTGACCAAGGCTTAGTATATTACTTCTTAAGTCAGGTATGAAGTAAATATCTTTTAGAAGCTTCTTCTCCCCTGTCTTAGCCTCAAAAAGTATAGATCCTTTGCCATTGATGCTGACACAAGAGCCATCTCCAAACTTTACTTTTCCCTTTATCTTCTCGTTTAGCTCAGAGAAGTATGACCTTTCACCCGTCATATGGTTACTTGCGCCGTTGTCTAAATACCAGATTCCTTCTTCCTTCTTACTTACTTCATACGTCTTTGGCATCACCTTCTCTTCGTTTAAGAAAACGACTCCGTGCATGTACAGAGCCTCTGCAACCTCTGTCTCTGTTTTATTTATCTCTTCATTCTGTTTCTCAGGGCAAACAGAGGCGAAGTGACCCTTCTTGTGACAATTGTAACATTCTATTTGAGAGTAGTCTTTCTTCTCCTTGCTTCTCTCTTGTGAATTTCTTCGTCCTCGTCCTCTACCCCTGTTGCCACGACCTCGATCGCGATTCGAGCCTCGTCCTCTTCCTCTGTTATTGCCGTATGAATTATCAGAGTTTGAGTATAGAAGAGTTCCTTGTTGATCTTGTGCCACATCTTCTTTTATCCGTTCTTCATAAGATTTTAATCTCCCAACAATGTCTTCATACTTTGTTGTCTCCAAATCTAATAATTGCTCCAGAGATGCAGCTATATGGATAAATTTACTTCGAGGCAAGCTATTAAGTAACTTCTTAACAATTATTGGTTCTTCAATACTCTTCCCTAACGAGATTGCTTGTGATGCAAGTTCATAAAGCTTTCCGGAGAACGTATCTACTGACTCCGTTTCACTCATCCTTAGTCGATCAAAGTCACCCATCAAAGTCTGGAGTCGAGCTGCTCTCACACGTTCTGCACCAAGATTCCTTGATTTGATAGCTTCCCATATATCCTTCGGAGTTCCTTGATCACCAATTTGCATCAACAGATTTTCTGGTATGGATTGAAATAGCAGAGCCGTAGCTATATCATTCTTTTCTGCTTCTTCTATTCCTGGATCTATTGCATCCCATACTTTGTAGACCCGAAGAAGAACTTTCATACGCATCACCCATACCGTATAGTTCGTTAACGTGAGCATCGGACATTTAACTGCATTCGGAACAGCTTCCTTCATCTTCACCAATGCTTTTGAATCTTCCATTGAAATATCTTGACTATCGAAAGAACAATCAACCTGGTTGCTCTGATACAATTAAAGTAGCCAAGAACACAAACTTAACAAAACGTTTCTTTGTTTTATTAATTCTTTCTTTCTTTCTTTTTCCTTGTGATCCTCTTTATATATAGGTTAGCTTCTCCTATTACAAGTTTATCTAGGACTTCTTATCTTTATTCTAAACATAGAGTTATTCTTCTTTATCTTTAATGAATAACTTAAACACCAATTTATCTTTGAAGCTTATCCAACAAGATTAAACCTCTAAAGAATTAGAGATGTTCTAAACCTTCAAAATTGAAACACTATATGAATGGAAGAGCATCGACGTGCAATATATGAGATAGTGAGAATACAGCGAACCAAAATGTATTTCAAAATTATTAAAACAATCAGACTGATCAGGACTAGAAAATTTATAAAAACAGGAAATGTTTTATAGCCAAAAGTAGTCGTGTTTGTACTAATAGAGGTATAATTAACTTATATATATATATTTATTTATTTATTTTTATCAAATTTTAACTATTATATATAACATCGTCATAGTGGTTTGAATCGATATCGCAATAATGGATCATTATATATTTATGTTAGAGCTTTTATTAGGTTTTTAGTGTAATACATGCTGTTGGGATTCGTCGGGACTATGTCAGAGAATCCATCAGGGACTGCGTCAGGATTTGGTGATGGAAATCAAACAAGATCGAATAACTTAAATCAAGACAAGGACGTCATATTAAGAAAAAGGAAATATCATTTTTATGGAGATATGTAAGTTGATAGGATCCTGGAAATATTACTTTCATGGAGTTATGGAAGTTGCAAGTATTTTGGAATATTTCCTAATTGGTTTATGGAAAGGGGCGAATGCCCTAATCCAATTAGGTTTATGTAATAGACTCCTACTATATAAGGGAAGCTCGTGTGTTCTCCTCTTTTTAAGTCCAAGAAAAGACCTAGCTCTGTAACACCCCCGGACCGTCCTAGACATAGGTCGACCCACCGGCCAACAATCAAACAAGAACATGGCCGAAGAACCAACCAACGCCAAGGGTTGGAGATGAAAGGCCAACCGGCCAGCCAACAATCAAACAAGAACATGACTGACCGTCCAACCCAACACCCTAATCCGGAAGCGCTACGTGACGGGTCAGGAACAATCCGGTCAATGTTGCAGAATTTACTCTGCAACTTAGACCAGTTCGTCCACTAACTCGTCCCGCTAAATCAAGGCATAAGGCTTTGCAACCCGTACCCAGACTTAACGGTTTCCGTTAGATCGAGGCCTAAGGCTTTTCAACCCGTACCAAGACCTAACGTTGTGTTAGACCGGACTAGTCAAATATCAGAGTACTCATGTTGCGCATATAAAACAGATACTTTATTGATTTAAGAAATATCCATACATTGACATAAACAAGACTGGGCCCAGCCTAATGCCAAATCGAGTCAACTAAAATCTTATCAAAAATACCGTTACCAAAAGGCATGAAAATCTACACCGGCGGTCCAAACGTCCAGCACCAAGCTATCCGATCATCCTTTACCTAAGCGACCTACAAAATGGACAACGGAGTCGGGTGAGTAACCTAATGTTACTCAGTGAGTTACAATCCCCAACTAACAAATACAACCCCTCGCTATCCCACCCCAAACAAATCTAAAGCGAGAGGTTCACCTAATAACCCATATCAATAATGCTAATAATAAGCAATCAGAAATCCGCAACAGAAAATAATACAAGCAAATTATCGATACTATGAGATAATCGCTAAAACTTGCAAATCGATCTCAATTTAAACTAGGGTTTACCAATCCCCTTACACTATATATATAACTAAGGCCTTGGTGACTTTGTGTTCCTCCACATCCTTGGCAATATCCTAACTACTTATCACAAAGACAAAGAGAAGGAGCTTTAAACCAAACGCGGCCCACAGTACGTTCGGGTCACCACGCGACAGCCCCACTACGTTCGGGCCACTGCTGGTTATCACACGACGATCACGGTCCACAGTTCGTTCGGGTCACCGCGAGACAGCCCACAGTACGTTCGGGTGACTGCCAGTCACTACCTCGTCGTGCAATCACTCAGCCATAGGTCATGACCCCGTCTCTCTGAGTGTTCTCGATCCAGCGAATAAGGGGTTACCATAAACCCGCTAGGTACGAGGTTGAAGAAAAACTAATCACTCCTACACATGCCTATATGGCTAACATATAACTAATACTAAACCCGGTAATATAACCAAGGTTCCAAGCAATAAACACAATCAACACAATCAACCATATTCTAGAATCTAGCATAAAGACTAATTCCATAATACCTAACTATCCACAACCTAGCGATATCATCTAAGCATTCAACATTCTCTAACCAATCAACCTAACGATTAGCATGCGACTACGATTCTCAAGCAATAACTAAGCATGCAATAAACTTATCAACCTAACCATTACTATAAACTAATCAAACATTTACTCATTTTAGACCTGGCCTCCTGCCATTATCAAACTTCCAAGTAACGGGAACCTGCATGAAAACAGTTTAGCAAACAATTGATTATAACTCACAGTGTTCTATGCCGATAAGCAGCTGGTTGATCGGAGAGAACTTGGCCAAACCCAAACAGGACGTCTTGAATGGACTGGACTGGAATGATCTTGACTTGGACAGATCCTCCCCTAATACTGGTCAGGACTGAAATCAACTCGAGCAGAACCTTCCCTAGCTGCTGGACGATTCCTTCGGAAATTTGGGCAGAGTATCAAACCATGATCTCGACTGAACTGAACCCTTGGAACTGAACTGATCTTGGACGGCACCTCCACTTGATCATCAAAGAATATGAATAGAGTGGACAGATTGATTCGGGCAGAGCTTCAGCATAACAATTTCAGAAATTCTTTGATTGGGCAGAAATCGCCTTCTCCGAGGATTATCGGTCTTCAGAAAAGACTACACTCTTAAAAAGAATTATTTATTTCTCTCTCTCTCTCTCTCTCTCTCTCTCTCTCTCTCTCTCTAGGCATGTCTTTGGAGTGTTTTTTGTGTGACAAAGATGATTGAAACTGAAGGGAGTCATGGGGTATTTATAGATTTCATCGACCAGTAATATCGATCCACAGGAGCGACTGTGTGTCATCCTGCTTGCTTCCGGTCGCATGCGTGGCGACACACGGGCGTCCACATGCCCTGATGCATGCTTCCTTTACATGCCAGAAGACACCACCACGTCCACATGTCTCTCAGCATGGATGGGGTGCATGCGTTGCGACACACCGCCCTCTGCGTGTCGATCAGCATGCTTCGGTTGCATGCGCGGCGGCACCTCTGCATGCGCGGCGGCACCTCGTGCTCCACAGGTCTTTCAGCATGGCCAGGACTCATGCAAATTGACACCTCTTCTCCTACCTGGACGACCAGATGTCCATCAGCATGTCTGGATCACATGCACGGCGACACACGGTGCCCACATGTCGATCAGCATGCTTCGGTTGCAGATTGAGCGGCACCTCGTGCTTCTGTTTGTCAAGCTGCATGTGCTGCTTCCATTCACGGCGACACCTCGAGATTCTGAAGACACTCAGCTGGTTAGACAGTTGCCACCACGTTCTTATCTCTTAGATCAAGCCACCTCGAGCTTCTCGGTTGATTTCCGCGATTTTGACCTTTCCGGCATATTTTCGGCCCGCGATCAATCCCGAATAATTTTCCGCTCCCTTTCTGATCCGCTGAATATTTTTAATAAACTCCATATTATTTCTGAAGTTGAAGAAAAATATTTCCCGAGCCTCCGGCTTCCTCGAACAATTCACGATACCAAAATTAGAGATTTTAGCAAACTTCGGGTTTTCCCGTCGTGCTTCGATTCCCGTCGTGCTTGCTTCCTGTCCTGCTTAAATTCTCGTCCTTCTTAAATTCCCGTCCTGCTTCCGACTTCCAGAATCATATTTTAGTGATACGAAAATTTTCCGGGAAAACTTTGCGGTGAAGCAACGTCGGTTTCAAAAACGTCGTGCTTCTAAAACTTCGTGCTTCCAAAATATTTATTCTTCCAAAAGATCCGCCTGATCAATATAAGACATTGTCTAACATGGTTGAGCAGCTTAAGATTCCCTCACGATCAATTCTTTGACCACTTCGTTCTTCGAAATTTCTCGATCGACCCTTGTTGTCTGCGGTTCGGCCACTATGTTGATACTCGACCAATCTAATGTTTTCTCTGAACCATGTCAAATGTTTTGTGATGGAAACTCATCATATATCCTCATACTTTGATTCCCAAAAGCTCGGCCTCAAATTCTGATTTTGTTGATCTCGCCCATTTTACCCCTTTGGGCGGGTTATTAGAAGCTTGGTTTGTAAGCTTTGGTTGTGAGAGAGAGAGAGAGGTTCTATATCTTTGTTCTTAAAATTATAGTGAATTTCCTCTTTGCCAGACACCAGGAATGTAACCATTTTAGGTGAACCCTGGGTAAACAATTTCTTGTGTCTATCTTCTATATTTTTGTGTTCTTTTTCTAATCTCCATAATTCTGCAAACTCATTCTTTCTTACTTACATCGGCGAGTGTGTCAGAGAGGGTCTCAGCTAGTTTTTTTGTTTGATTCTGGTTTAAGGTCAAACTATTTTGCTATTGTGTGGTTGTTACTTCAACAAAGTGGTATCAGAGCCAGGTTTGTGTTGATCTCAATGGCGAAATCAAGAATTGAGGTGGAGCGTTTTGATGGGAAGGAAGATTTTTCATTGTGAAAGAAGAGGATGCTAGCGCATCTGTTTGTCCTTGGTTTAAAGGATGTATTTAAAAAGTCCGAATCACCTTCTGCTTCAGCGAGAAAGAAGGATGAAGATGAGGATGTTTACAGGGAGCGGTTGGTGAAAGAGGAAGCCGAAATTCTTGAAAGATCAGAGAAGGCGATGAATCTGATCATTCTCAATGTTGTGGATCATGTGTTAAGGAAGATCGAGTTGTGTACTTCAGCTGCTTCTACATGGTCTACACTGGAGAAGTTATATCTTTCAAAGACTCTACCGAATAGAATTCACTTGCAGCACAAATTTTATACCTTCAAGATGGTTGATACTCGGAGTATGGATGAGAATATCGATGACTTCTTGAAGATTGTCTCTTACCTGTCAAGCGTGAATGTAACTGTGTCAGAGGAGGTACAAGCGATTCTGCTCCTGAATTCGCTTCCTTCACTGTTCAACTCTCTCAAGGAAACGCTTAAGTACCGTAAGGATACATTGTTGTTGGAAGAGGTGGCAAGTGCAGCAAGGTCTAAAGATCAGGATCTGAAGTCCTCTACGGCTTCAAAATATATTGGTGAAGGTTACTATGCTAGAGGAAGGACTGAGAAGAAGGATCCTATGAGGAATAATAAGGGAAAGTCTAGATAAATCTCAGGGTCTAGGATAACTTGCTGGTTCTGCAAGAAGCAGGGACACACCAAGAGAGAGTGTTTTGCCTACAAGAAGTATGGCAGAGGAGAAGACGAGGCTGAGGCAGCGGTTGTGATAGATCGTGATCTAGAGAATGATGCACTGTCGGTAGGAGATACATGGCATCATGATAAGTGGGTGATTGATTCTGGATGTTCCTACCACATGACGTGTAGGAGGGATTGGTTTCACATGTTTCAAGAGCTGACTTCGGGACAAGTTCTTCTTGGTAATGATTGCGCGGTTGGAGTGCAAGGGATTGGTACAATCAACATCAATATGAAGGTTATGTCAAGACACTCACGAATGTCAGGTATATTCTGGAACTAAGAAGGAACCTGATATCTACTGGAACCTTGGATTTTTTAGGCTTTGAGCATAGTGGTGGACATGGGAAGACTCGGTTTTACAAGCATGGTAAACTAGCTCTTCAGGGAACCTTGTCTGGGTCATTGTACCTATTAGATGGTGACACTGTGTCAGGTGAAGTAAACAGCAGTTGCAGTGTCAGGAAGAAACGATCTAAGGATGAGACAGTCTTGTGGCATTGACTTGGGCACATGAGTATGAAGAATCTACAGATTCTTGCCTTGAAAGGGGTGATCGATAAGAGGAGGATTAGTGTTTTGGATTTCTGTGAGAGCTGTGTGATGGGAAAGCATAAGAGATTAAGTTTTCACATCGGGAAACATGATACAGGTGAAGCTCTCAGGTATGTACATTCTGATTTATGGGGATCTCCAAATGTGACGCCAAGTCTGTCAGGGAAGCAATACTTCTTGTCTACTATCGATGATTGCACAAGGAAGGTCTGGATTTATTCCGTAGCAGCTAAAGAAGAAGCCTTTAGCAATTTCTGTGAATGGAAAAGTTGGTGGAGAATCAAGTCAAGAAGAAGGTGGGTTGTCTCAGAACAGATAATGGGCTTGAATTCTGTAGCACAGAGTTTGACAACTTCTGCAAGCACCATGGAATCAAGAGACACGGGACCTGTGCATATACACCACAACAGAACAGTGTAGCTGAACGTATGAACAGCACTCTGATGGAGAAGGTGAGATGCTTTCTGGTTGAGTCGGGTCTAGAGGAATAATTCTGGGCTGAAGCAATGTCTACGTCAGCGTATGTGACAAACAGGAGTCCATCTTCTGCCATAGATGGGAACATTCCGTAGGAACTTTGGTTGGTCAAGAAGCCCGGTTATCTGCACCTGAGAAGATTTGGATCAGTGGTTTATGTCCATGCAGATCAAGGAAGAGTTAAAAAGGGAATCTTTGTCAGTTATCCAGCCGGTGTGAAAGGATACAATGTTTGGCTTCTTGATGAGGAGAAGTGTGTTATAAGCAGGAATATGGTATTTACAGAAGATAAGGTCTACAAGGATTTGGATGTCTGCAAGGTTAAAGCAGATATCAAAGAGGATCTAAGAAATCAGACTGTGCTGGGAGATACATCAGGATCTGCGTCAGGACCAGAAGTTGAAACTTCAGGTGGAGCTGTTGACGAAACTGCTGAGACAGCTGTTGACGCAGACGTTGAACAAGGTGAAAGTCTTGAAGGATATCAGAAAGCAAGGGATAGAGTTCGGAGAATAGTGCCACCTGCACGGTACTCTGACTCAGAGGATATAGCAGCATTTGCACTATATGTAGCTGATGACGTATGTGCTGAGGAACCTCAAGACTATCATTGAGAAATGAACAGCAAAGAGCAAAAGCAGTGGGATGAAGCATGTGAGAAGGCCTAGTAAGCATAAGGTGATAGGCTGCAAGTGGGTCTTTAAATTGAAGTCTGGTATACCTGGTGTTGAAAAGCCTAGATTCAAGGCTCGGTTAGTTTCCAAGGGATACTCTCAGAGAGAGGGTATTGATTATCAAGATGTGTTTTCACCCGTCGTGAAACATGTGTCCATAAGGTTCTTGTTGTCTATTACAGTGAATCTGGATTTGGAGCTTGAGCAACTTGATGTAAAGACTGTGTTTCTTCATGGTACACTTGAAGAAGAGATTTACATGGAGCAACCAGAGGGATTTCAGGTTAAAGGGAAAGAGGATCACGTTTGTCTACTTCATAAGTCTCTCTATGGACTAAAGCAAGCGCCAAGACAATGGAACAAGTGTTTTGATCGGTTTGTGGTTAGTCATGGATTTGTTAAGAGTGAATACGATCACTGTGTTAACATAAAGGAGGTAACCAAGGGTACATACATCTATTTGTTGTTATACGTGGATGATGTGTTGGTTGCGTCAGCGGATGCGACAGAGATCAGAAAAGTGAAGCAGCTACTCAGCAGCAGATTTGAGATGAAGGACTTGGGTCCAGCAAGACGAATTTTGGGAATGGATATTGAGAGAGATCGTGAAAAGGGGGTTCAGACACTATCTCAATCTGGTTATATCAGGAAGGTTCTCAGGGTATTCGACATGGATGAGTCAAAGAGTGTATCAACGCCTGTTGGTGCACATTTCAAGTTGTCTGCCGTAGTTGATGCTGAAGCAGAGACAAGTATGGATGATATTCCATATGCTAATGCTATCGGGAGCATCATGTATGCTATGATAGGTACGAGGTGTGATCTGGCAAATGCATTGGGGTTGGTTAGCAGGTTTATGAGTAAGCCTGGGATGGTTCATTGGACTGCGGTTAAGTGGGTATTGAGATACCTGAAGGGAACACAAGATATGAAACTGTGCTTCAGGAAGAATGAGGTGTTTAAGGTTGAAGGATTCTGTGATTCTGATTTTGCTTCGGATCTGGACAAGAGAAGGTCGATCTCAGGTTAAGTTTTCATGGCTGGTGGGAATACAATCAGCTGGAGATCAAGTCTACAAAGTGTAGTGGCTCTGCGACAACTGAAGCAGAGTATATGGCGCTGGCTGAAGCGGTAAAAGAAGGAATGTGGTTAAGGGGCTTAGCGGAGGAGTTTGGATTCAAGCAAGACACGGTGGAGATATCGTGTGACTCTCAAAGTGCATTGTGTCTAGCCAAGAATAATGTGTATCATGAGAGGACTAAGCACATCAGAAGAAAGATGCACTTCATCAGGGACATTATCGCTCACAGTGATGTAAGTGTGAAGAAGATATGTACTTCTAAGAATCATGCTGATATATTAACCAAGGTTGTTCCGGTTAAGAAGTTTGGGGAAGCGGTGAAGTTCCTTGGGATGTCCGAACACTGAGGAGCATTCGGCATCGCCTAGCAAAGTGTGAGTTTGGTTAGCCTAAGTAGTGGATCATGTTTGATGTCATCAAGGTGGAGTTTGTTGGGATTCGTCGGGACTACGTCAGAGAATCCATCAGGGACTGCGTCAGGATTTTGTGATGGAAATCAAACAAGATCGAATAATAAAAACCAAGACAAGGACGTCATATTAGGAAAAAGGACATATCACTTTTATGGAGATATGGAAGTTGATAGGATCCTGGAAATATTACTTTCATGGAGTTATGGAAGTTGTAAGTATTTTGGAATATTTCCTAATTGGTTTATGGAAAGGGACGAATGCCCTCATCCAACTAGGTTAGTGTAATTGACTTCTACTATATAAAGGGAGTTCGTGTGTTCTCCTCTCTTTAAGTCCAAGAAAAGACCTAGCTTGGTTTGTAAGCTTTGGTTGTGAAAAAAAGAGACGTTCTACATCTTTATTCTTAAGATTATAGTGAATGGCCTCCTTGCCAGGTCCCAGGGACATAGCCATTCTAGGTGAATCCTGGGTAAATAATTTCTTGTGTCTATCTTTTATATTTCCCGTGTTCTTTTTCTAATCTCCATAATTCTGAAAACTCATTCTTTCTTATTTACATTGGCGAGTGTATCAGAGAGTATCTCAGCGAATTTGTGTGTTTGATTCTGGTTTAAAGTCAAACTATTTTGCAATTGTGTGGTTGTTACTTGAACACATGCTAATAGCATCACCATCCTTGCGTAGGTAAAATGTGCATATGATAAATATGTAATCAACTTTATATCAAACATATGTGGGTCTACCAAATAAATCATTTTTCATATATGATTTGTCTTTATAATATCAAACAAATGTGCATGGGTCTACCATATATTTAATATTTTTTGCGGGAAAGAAAGCTCTAATATTATCTATCTCTTACAAATTTGGGGGAAAGAAAGGAATAGTTAATATTTTTTGAGTTATTCTTAGTATTTTAAAAGAGATCTGCTATATGACTCTAATATTATCTATCTCTTCCACCAAAAAAAAATATGAATTATTCTTAGGTTCCCCCTCTAGAATAAACGTATAGGTTTACCGATCAATATTATTTTGTTCTTTTATATTCAATATCTTTTAAAAAAGAATTCAAATATTCAAGTTATATTATGTTTTTAAAATAAAAAATAAAAATAGCTACAAGAAAAAAGAAATATTTTTATTTAATATTTTCAATACAGTCAGCAAAACACTAAACCTTGAATCCTAAACTCTAAACTATTGGGTAAACTCTAAAACTTTGTATAAATCATAAATCCTAAATCAAAAACACTAAACACTAAATCTGAAAAACACTAAACCCTTAATCATGACCCCGAAATCCTTGGATCAGTGTTTAATGTTTTTAAAATTTAGTGTGTAGTGTTTTTGATTTAGGGTTTATGATTTATCAAAGAGTTTATGGTTTACACAAAGGTTTATGGTTTATGATTTAGGGTTTAGTGTTTTCCTGACGGCATTAAAAATATTTAAAAAGATTTCTTTTTTGTAAGTACTTTGCTGACGACATAATTGTATTTTATATGTACCATCATATAAGTAATCATATAATTAATAGTGTTTTATATGAACCATCATATAAATAATCACATATATTATATCTTTAAAACTTAATGTAAAATATAAAATCATAATTTAAGTTGGTGTTTGAAATTTGGCTCTGTATTGTATTTTTCTTATATATATTGAAAACATTTTTATAACGGTTATTGAAAAATATTTTAGTAAAAATCAAATTTTGAGTATATGTATATTTTGAATCAAATTTTGATATAAATCAATTATAAATTATTTTTTGAATATGAGATACGTATATAATTTTTGAATTTTTTTTATAATTATTTTAGGCAAAAGATGTTTTTAGGTAATTAGATTGGACAATTTTCATTTATTTTTAAACTGGCCTAGATAAATAGTTTCTCATAATATAATGAACTTCCAATTTTTATTACTTAAGCCATCCCATGACTTTTTTTTTCTTAATATAATGTTATCTATGTTTTTAAATACAGTTATACTTTTTTATACTATTATCTATATTTCCAAACACATTTCAAATATACTTCAGTTTTAATAATATAGATATAACTCGACAATATTTCGTTTTCTTTTTAAAAGATATTTAATATGAAATAAAAAAATACTATTGATTGATTAATCAACAGATTTACCCTAGAATGTGAACTCAAGAATATTCATATTTTTTTGGTGAAAGAGATAGATTATCTGATTAAAATAGAGGAGCATCGGTACAGTACCATTTCCAGTTCATGGGAGACATTAAATCGTTTTTTTTTTTGGGACATTAAATCGTTGGTTACAAGAAGAAATGGCAAGATCAAATAAAAATGCAACTGGGAATAAAGAAAGGAGACATCGGAGGAGGGAAAGAAGACAGAGTGTTTTTACCCGCTCCAGTTGAACATTGGAAGCTTCCTAATTGGATTACCGGGAATCACCGCAGTCAGGTGTCCAAGGCCAGCTGTGCAGACAGTGAAACTTCCTCAAAAGATTTAAGGCAGCCAACCAAAAACAGAAAAGATAAAAAAAAAAATTCGTCAAATATATTCAAATATGAAAAAGTCTTCTACAAAATAGGAAAATGTATTTTCTTCTTTTTTCCTTGTGAATAAAATCAAACTAAATTTACCGAAAAAATAAAATCAAACTATTTTATATCTTTCAAATGATTTTGATAAAATTAATTTTCAAGAATCTTTAGACCACATTTTAATCGTTTTAAAATAGTGGACACAAGAGAAAAATAATTGGGGTTCGCAACTCACATCACCTGTCTTTTTTTGTTGGTTCTACATTTTCATATCAATACTATTAATAAAGATTTTTTTTTAATCTACTTACAAATAGCCTTAGTTGAATCATTACATCTAACTAGTTTTCAATTTATATCTACTGATACATCATTTAATTATTAATTAATATATACCTAGCCTAAAATTAATGAACTAAATAACTGATTTTTTGACATTTAAAATAATGAATTCAATTTATATTAACACTAAATTTAATTAACTAATCAATTATGTTTTATTTATTATTATAAAACTATATATATTAATTCGTATATATTGTACTTTAATCCAAATGCAAGAAACAAATCCTAAAGAACATTCACCAAATACATAATAATATAATTCTTATTGATAGAAAATTAAATAATGTATATATAAATATTTGATAAAATTAATATTAAAAGTTAGCTAATATTAATGAGTATAATTTTACAGGTGATTCCAACAAACATGTAAAATATTAATCAAATGTAAAACCAATTTTTACATAACGTAAACACACATTTTAAGTTAGGATTGGGCGTTTAGGTACCCGTTGAGATATGGGTTGGTACCCGTTTAGTTCATATTATTTCTATTTATACCTAACTAATTTATTATTAAATATGACTCAAGCCTAAATTTTAAGGAATTAAATATCCAATCTGTTCTTTTTTAAATAATGAATTCAATTTATACTAACAGTAAATTTAAATGATTAATAAATTATATTTCTTTGCTTATATTACTAATTCTTATATATACAACTATACTTATATCTAAATGCAAAAAAAATACAAATTCATCAAACCCCTCATTAAATACATTATAATATAATTCTTATAGATAGAGTATTAAAATTATATTATTAATATTTAACGATAAAATAAATATTTTTATGAGTATAGTTTTACGGGTTATTCCAAAAATATAAAATATATTTATCAAATATAAAACTAGTTGAACAAAACATAAAACACACTTTAAGTTAGGATTTGACGTTCAGATATCTGTGGAAATACGGATTAGGTACTTTGAATTTCGATTCTAATTAAATCACATCATAGATCTCATTTTGGTAAATTTGTAAGTACTTTCGGGTTTGGATATAGTACATGGGTTTTGGTTCTGATTTTAATCACATCCTAAAACCAAAAAAGTAATCATATACCGTTTGGATTCGAGTTATATTGGCTCGGTTTGGATATATCCAAATTAAATCTAAAATTAAAAGTAAAACATAAGAGATAAATACTTATTTATATAGAATTGGATATTTATGATACTCAATTAAAATTTAAATAATTACTTTTAGATATCATCTCAAAATAAATATATAATTTAATATTTCAGGTACATATTTATTTTCAAATATTTATATTTGTGATTAATTTTGACATCCGGATCAGCTTTTCATATTTTTGGGATTTTTAGTGGGATTACCCGTTTGGGTTTGGCTAATAACACTTTGGGTTCAAATATGTTTTTAACCACCATACAAGACCCATTCTGGTTTTTTTGTTCAATTCAGACAGGGTATGGATTAAATTTTTTGGTTTGGGTTTGGTTAGGACTTCGGGTTACGGATTTTATGCTCTCAATTTCAAATAAATAGAAAATACGTTTATATAAAGTTTTCACAGAAAAATTGTTTGGCGCTTTAAAATCGTGGGCATATTTTATTTATTTCCTTTTTCATATTATAAATAAGAACGCTACAATACGCAAATAATCATCAAAATACAAAACTCTTTGGCAGGCCTAAGTTATCTAATAACACATATCTGTGTGTGTGTGATTTTTTTCATAATCTTTTTAACACATTTGTTATAATAAAAAATAAAGCGGAAGACTTTTTCTAATCATGCAACTCATCTATTAATCTAAGCGGAAGACTTTTTCTAATCATCTCCGCTCTAAGTTGGAGCTCACCGGAATAGCCTTCTTCACTACTCGCCATAAGAAATCTTTTAATTTCGTGCTTGTCTTGATGTTCCAGATATGCTTCAACCAATCCACACGTTCGTCAACACCACTCTGTATCCTTTTGGATAAAATTCCCACACCATATCCAGTTTTCGTTGAGTATTGTCCTGACCTTTCCGTAACCAGATCAGCTTATCAGTAGCAGGGGTTGAGCTAGTTTTTATCTGCAAAATACTTTCCTCATACTGAGGTAGAATACTCCTGATCTTGTCTATACCCACTTATTGGTAAGTGGACATAACAGATCACTGACCATGCTCGCTTAATTTCCAGAAGTCGGTGGCCCTATCGGTCGACATGGAGCTTGGAACGAGAGCCATGGCGCGTCCCAAACTCGTATCTGTTCTCCATTGCCTACAACCCAACTGAGTCCTTTACGGAGAATCTCCCTTCCGACGAGCACACTCTTCAAGCCGTGGGAAGCGGACGTTGGTATGTCACAATCCAGGAAAGAAGAACCTTGAGCATATTTGCCCAATAAGACACGGGCCAGCAGAGAATGGGGTTCCTGGATTAAGCGCCATCCTATCTTTGCTAAGAGGACATCATTAAAGATCTCAATGTCGCGGAAACCTAATCCTCCTGCGTATTTCGGTAACGTCAAAGTGTCCCATGCTACCCAACACATCTTCTTCTTCTCCGGGTTAGCATCCCACCAGAACCGAGTGAGTAAAGACTGTATTTGTTTACACAGAGATAGAGACAATTTAAAACAGGACATCGCGTGGCATGGCATGGCGGAGAGCACTGATTTGAGCATTACTTGCTTTCCTGCGCCGGATAAACACTTCGCAGACCAGCTATGAGCCTTTTGCCTGATCCTATCGAGGATAGAAGCAAAAATATCTCGTTTTCGACATCCGAATTGCTCGGGAAGGCCTAGATATTTACCCACACCACCTTCAGAATAATTTTCCAGTGATTGTTTCACTCTGTTGCGGACAGCCTCGGGTGTTTTTGCAGAGAAAGTGATGGCGGATTTTTGAGGATTGATCCGCTGTCCCGACACCTGCTCATATATGGATAGAATCCTCATCAAAGCTGTGACACAGGAGGGCTTCGCTTTGCAGAAGAACATGGTGTCGTCCGCAAAAAGAAGGGTGTTGATAGAAGGGCTGCCACGAGAGACTCTAACACCGGGGAGAGACCCATCCGCTTGTCCTCTGTTGCACAAAGCTGAGAGCACTTCAGTGCATAGAATAAAAATATGCGGTGAGAGGGGATCGCCCTGCCTAAGTCCTCTAGAAGGCTTCACCAGGGCCTGCGGAGAGCCATTTATCAGGAACGAGTACGAGACCGACTCAATGCAGCACATTATCCATGTTATCCAGATTGGATCGAAGCCAAGAAGCCTCAGGACTTCTCTCACAAATCCCCACTCAATCCTATCATAGGCCTTCCTCATGTCTGTTTTCACAGCCATCGAGCATCGCTTCGTCGCCTCAGAAGTTCGCAGATAATGGAGTGTCTCATGTGTAATAAGAACGTTGTCGGAGATAGCACGTCCCGACACGAAAGCTGATTGAGTATCAGATATGAGAAACGAAAGAAGCTTTGCAATGATCTTGTAATGAGTGTTACACAAAGCAATAGGCCGGTAGTCCGCCACTGTCCTAGCACCGACGATCTTGGGAATGAGCCTGATGTGGGTCTCATTCTGCTGAGGGTCCAAGGAACTGGAGGTGAAGAAGCTACGGACATCCTTAATTACATCGACCCCCACAATGTGCCAATAAGATTGGTAGAAAGTAGCCGAGAAACCATCAGGTCCTGGGGCCTTATTGCCATTAATAGACATCACCGCTTCTCTTATTTCCGAATCACTCGGTATGGCAGTCAATATAGCATTCATTTCAGGTGTGACCTTGCTGCATAAAAGTCCCTGGATCTGCGCGAAAGACTCGTTCCCATTGGTACTGAAGATGTGAGCAAAATAATCAGAGATCACCTTGGTGATCTCCCGTTCCTCGTACACCGCTCCACCTTGAGTTGCTAAGATGGTTTTGTAGACTTTTATTTAAAATTTACAAACTGTATATATATATATAT
Organism: Brassica nigra; assembly: GCA_016432835.1. Lineage (NCBI taxonomy): Eukaryota > Viridiplantae > Streptophyta > Magnoliopsida > Brassicales > Brassicaceae > Brassica > Brassica nigra. The sequence goes on from CM028242.1 coordinate 51,566,786, forward strand.
ATATATATATATATATGTTATTTTATCATTTTTTTCTCTTCTCCAATTTTCTCCATTATTGAGTTCATCGTGCTTTGGGTTTAATAACGCGATTTGCTTATACTAATTGATAGAATCTAAAGAATATTCTCCTTATTGTTTAGATACAGATAAGAGTAGTTCAAGGGAAATCCCTAATTATCTGTAACAGAATCTTGTATATATTGTGATATCAATACGTCGTAATGTTCAGGAGAAACTATTTCAAATTTCATGGTATCAGAGGGTTCATACTCTCAACGATCCTGAACAACAATTATTTTTCTCTTTCTCTCAATCTCTTCTCTTTCGTCTCATCTCTCTCCTTTTCTTCGACTCTCATCACAGTGGCTGCTGCCCCCACTGCCCTCGAGAGACCTTATGGAGTAACCAACATTAAGTCCCATATTCCGATTGTTCTTGACAGAGATGATCATAATTATGACGCCTGGAGAGAATTATTTCTCACTCATTGCCAAAGCTTCGACGTTGCGGGTCACTTAGACGGAACGCTCGTTCCTACTAATGAGAACGACACCACTTGGACCAAAAGGGATGGACTTGTCAAGCTATGGCTCTACGGTACCTTGTCCAAAGATCTCTTCAAGAACACGTTCAAAACTGGCGGCACATCTCGTGAAATCTGGCTTCGCATTGAAAATTTCTTTCGCAATAACAAGGAGGCCAGAGCCATTCAGCTGGACCATGATCTGCGAGCAAAAGAAATTGGAGATCTCACCATCAACGCCTACTGTCAGGAGCTCAAATCCATCTCCGATCTACTCGCGAATGTCGATGCTCCCGTGACAGAGAGGACGCTTGTAACCTACCTCCTCAATGGCTTGAATAGCAAATACGATAATATCATTAACGTCATCATCCATCGACAGCCATTCCCCACTTTTGATGAAGCTAGATCAATGCTGCTCCTAGAGGAAGGTCGTCTCAAAAAGGGTAAGAGGGCTGCTTTATCTCACACCGACACGCCGTCTGCAGACAAAGCTCTCATGGTCTCCTCTACACCAGATCGCAAGCCTGCTCAACCTCAACAACAACAAAAGCAGCAGCGATACTTCAACAACAGGGGTAGAGGAAGACAAAACAGAGGATGTGGTCGTGGTTACAACAACAATCGCCAACAGTTTCAACAATGGAACGCTCCATTTTGGACCAACGGTTATCAGATGTGGCCTCAACAACAGTTCGTTCCTTGGAATCAATATCCTCAACAGCAAATCAATCAGCAAGGAGTTCTGGGTCCCTGACAAATCGTGACAACACAAGTCCCGTTCCAGCAAGCAATCCAACAACCTGGCAATCAAAAGCTTGAACCGACTGTGGACTTCGTGTCAGCCTTCAACACCTTGACACTCGTCGATCCAAGCGACAACAATTGGTACATGGACTCCGGGGCGACTGCTCATTTGACAAACTCGGCAGGTAATCTTAAGTATACTCTTAATTTACGCACCGGAAAGACCGTCACGGTTGCTGATGGTAAACAGGTTCCAATTGCAACCTCGGGTTCTGTCTCTTTTCCCTCAAACGCTCGCCCTTTATCTCTTAATTCTGTTCTTGTTACTCCATCTATTATCAAAAATTTAATCTCGGTTTGTCAATTCACCAGAGATAATTCTTGTTCTATTGAGTTTGATTCATATGGTTTCTCTGTGAAGGATCTTCAAACACGGAGGACGATTCTCCGCAGTGACAGCACCGGTGATCTATATCTGGTCTTCCCCTCTTCAAATAAGGCTTTCAATCAACCTTGGCTGTCTTTGCTACTTCTTCAAATGTTTGGCATCGGCGCCTTGCCCATCCAAGCAACCAGACTCTTAATTCTTTATTTTCTTCTGCTGCTTTACCTTGTAATAAGAAATACATGACTCACCTTTGTGATGCTTGTCAATTAGGAAAGCAAATAAAACATCCATTCCATCTTTCTGAAACGTCCGTCACTGCACCATTTGAGATCATACATTCTGATCTTTGGACCTCTCCAGTTCAAAGCTTAAGTGGTATAACATATTACATTCTTTTTCATTACTTATGGGTCTATCCCCTTCGATCCAAAGCTGAGGTATTCTCGAAATATTACCACTTCTCAAACTATGTTCAAACTCAGTTCTCTACCAAAATAAAAATCTTTTCAATGTGATAATGGCACTGAGTTTAAAAATTCTCAGTTTCAAAATTTCTTTGCTTCACAGGGAACCACATTCCGCTTCTCTTGTCCCTATACTTCTCAACAAAAAGGCCGCTCGGAGAGAATGATAAGAACAATCAACAATTCTGTTCGGCCTCTCCTTTTCCAAGCTAAACTCCCAACCACTTTCTGGGTAGAAGCACTCCATACAGCGGTCCATATGCTCAACTTACTTCCATCTAAAGCTATTGGCAACGAAATTCCCTACACAAAGCTTTTCAAAAAACCCGACAATCTACACTCACCTAAGAGTGTTTGGTTGCCTCTGCTACCCAAATCAAAACCACCCTCACACTATAAAGCTTTCTCCTCGTTCCTCTCGTTCAATTATGCTTGGCTATCCTTCAAACCATCGCGGGTATAGATGTTTCGATCTAGACACTAGAAAGATCATCATCTCGCGTCACGTCACCTTTGACGAGTCTTGTTTCCCATATCAAAAGTCACCTTCTCAAAAACCTCAAACTTATGACTTCCTTGATACAGAAACTGAGCCCTCTCTTATCTTCAAACAGATCCTTCAAAACCCTTCTGCAAGCATCTCTGCTCCAGCTGTGGCTCTCACTGAACCACATGCGCCAACTCAAACTGTATCAACAACGACTGAGGTTCCTCGGCACCAAATGACAACAAAATCCAAACATGGCATCAAGAGAACTCGCCAAATTCTTTCTCTTCACACAGAAACTTACTCTCCTTTACCAAAAAGCCATCTTGATGCCTTAAAGGACCCGAATTGGAATCCATCTATGAATGTCGAGTACGATGCGATAATTAAGAGTGGTACTTTTGATCTTGTCCCTCGACCTGCTAACGCTAACATTGTAAGATCTATGTGGCTACACAAGCACAAATTTGATGCTGCAGGCAGGTTTAAGAAGCATAAAAGCAGATTGGTAGAGAATGGCAAGTCACAAGAAGAAGGCGTAGATTTCCCTGAAACGTTTTCCCCAGTGGTGAAACCGGCGACAATTCGCTCTGTTCTTCATGTAGCTCTGGCGAACAACTGGCCTCTCCAACAGCTAGACGTGCAAAACGCATTCTTCCATGGAAAGCTCGAAGAAACTGTGTATATGTTTCAACCTCCAGGTTTTGTAGACCCAACTAAACCAAATCATGTTTGCAGGCTTAACAGATCAATTTACAGCCTCAAACAAGCTCGGAGAGCTTGGAACGCTCGCTTCGTCACTTTCATTACCAAGCAAGGCTTCACGCAGAGCAGGTCAGACCCGAGTTTGTTTGTGTACAAGAAGGGAGCAGATCGTGCCTACCTATTACTTTACGTTGACGATATCATCCTAACAGCTTCTTCCTCGGCAGTTCGATCCACAATCGTCACCAACCTGAAGGCAGAGTTTCCCAAAACACACGAAGGCACAATCAACTCTTTCTTGGGCATCTCAGCGACGTTTAACGAAAAGGGTTTATTTCTCAACCAAACAAGATATGCGGAGGAAATAATAGAACGTGCCAACATGAAGGACTGCAAACCTTGCACAACACCAGTCGACATGAAATAGAAGCTCTCCGACAAAGATGGTAAAACAGTGCAAAATCCGACGAAATATCGAAGCTTGGCAGGAGCTCTTCAGTACCTGACATTTACCAGACCTGATATTTCTTATGCAGTTCAACAGATTTGTCTGTTTATGCACGACCCCAAGGAACCGAATCTCAAGGCTCTGAAACGCATTGTGCGTTATATACAAGGAACAAAGACGAAAGGACTGCAACTCTTAAAACAGCAGAAAATGAAGATGATAGCCTATTCCGATGCTGATGGGGCTGGCTGTCCATCAAACAGAAGATCAACCTCAGACTTCTGCATTTATTTGGGTGGTAATCTCGTCTCCTGGTCCGCGAAGAGAACCCACAGTATCAAGATCGAGTGCTGAAGCAGAATACAAAGGTGTTGCCAATGCGGTTGCGGAAACATGCTGGATACGCAATCTTCTATTGGAAATGGACTGTCCTCTTCAACGTGCCACAATAGTCTATTACGATAACATCAGTGCAGTCTACTTATCATCAATTCCAGTGCAACACCAACGCACAAAGCACATCGAGATCGACATACACTTCGTCCGGGAAAAGGTTCAGATGGGTCAGATACGTGTGTTACATGTTCCTTCCTCGCTGCAACATGCTCATATTTTTACAAAAGGCCTTCCATCATCATTGTTCATCAATTTTCGAATCAGTTTTGGGAGTGATAGAGCCCCACGCATAACTGCGGGAGGGTGATAGAATCTAAGGAATATTCTCCTTGTTGTTTAGATACAGATAAGAGTAGTTCAAGGGAAATCCCTCAGAATCTTGTATATATTGTGATATCAATACATCGTATTCAGGGGAAACTATTTCTACTTTCACTAATTCTCGACGAATCTAACGTTCCGTGCTTTGGATTACGAAGCTTCATCTAATTTCTTTTAATCTTCGAACTTGTGAAGTATGGAAAACCCTAGAGACAACGAAGCCTACGAGGAGGAGCTCCTATACTACGAGGAAGAGGACGAGAAAGCCCCAGATTCTGCAACTAAAGTTAACGGCGAAGCCGTGAAGAAGTGAGTTCTTTTTTCTCTTCGATCTGTTTCGTGAGGACACTGGCTGATTAGATCTGAGCTTGTTCTGAGATTATGAAGACTTCTTTGCTTGTATGCCTATGAAAGTTGCAGTTTTTAAGTTCTTTAATTTAGAAATTTCTGAAAATTAATAGCTTTGTTTCTCTTTGTGGCATAGGTTACGTGGGGATACACAGTTCTTGATTCAGAGAATTTCTTTTGAAGCGGGAGCTTCTCCGAGCTATTTTTGACTCTGGATTTGAACATCCTTCCGAAGGTAAGTACCTCTCACTCCGTCCCTTTGTTTCTGAGCATTCATTTTGACTTGTTTGTATGTCCTTGCACCATTTAATGGTGACCTATATATGGCGTAGAATATACACACAAGTTATGAGCACTCTACTTTTGGTCATTGGTTATTCAAATTGAATTATCTCACTAAGTTGGAACAAAAATGTTTTGGTCTGTCTGATATTGTTGCTTTGATATATATTTTCTTCTCCCATTGACATTTCACTGATTTCATCTTTTCCAGGTAAAAATGATATTTCAATTTATTGATTTGGAGTGTGCTTGGCATTTTGTAAAGCCACCATTTATAAAGATACGGAGGTTATATTCTACTTATGAACGATCCCTTTGCTGCAATTTTCTTTGGTTCGACATCAGTACAACACGAATGTATTCCTCAAGCTATCTTGGGCATGGATGTTATCTGCCAAGCAAAATCTGGTACGGGGAAGACTGCTGTCTTTGTTCTTCCGACTCTGCAACAGATCGAGCCAACTCCTGGCCAGGTGTCTGCACTTATCTTGTGCCATAGCTTACCAGGTATGTCCTTTTTACTTCATTAACTCATGCTCTCTGCTTTTAATTAATATTTTTTTTTGGGTGCGAATGTTAAAGCTTTTAATTAATAGTTCTGCTGTCTGTCCCCAAGATTTCTCATGCTTATCATAACTTGATGATGAAAATTACTTGCAGATCTGCAATGAGTTCGTGAGTTTCAATACCTATCTTGTTGGATTCGATCTCTTCCTCAGCTGATTATCGAATCTGAAATCTCGATCTCAATCTAAATCTCTACGCAATCGATCTCTCACCTCACACGCTCTTGTTTGCAACCAAGAACGTAAAAACAGAAAGAAAAGATCGCACACAAGATTTGTTTTCCCAGTTCGAGTCTCGATGCGAGATCTCTACGTCTGGGTGCTTGACGGCACAAGTAAACGTTTTCACTAAATCACTCCAAGAGAATGTACAAGAAAGATTGATCAAAGATACTTATACAACCAGTATCACACTCTCGATCGTTTCTCTTCTCTCTCTGATTCTAGTTAGACGTCTCTCTCTTAGATTTCTCTAGATGATGATGATAGACTTCTTTCTCCCTTCAGCTATATAGAAGAGACCGGTACAGCGGAATAAGCCGACTCCAATAACCACCCGGTTATCGCCTTCTTCAATCTTGTACCAAGCTTAAATGAACCAGCTCCGGTTCAAAGCTAACCCGTTGTTTAATGTCACAGACTCACAATTCTCCACCTTGACATTTAACAACGAACGTCCATCCCTCATGCCGTCAAGCGTAGCTGTGCATTTAGCACTTAGTTACTCCGAGATTCACAAGTGCCTGCTCGAACTTGTTACTCGGTATAACCTTAGTCAACATGTCTGCTGGATTCTTAGACGTGTGAACCTTCTTTATCGTCACATCTCCAGCCTCTATTATCTCCCTCACAAAGCTCATCTTCAAAGCTACATGCTTCGAAACTGCAACATGCTTGGTCTTATCATGGAAGACATTGTTTTTAGCCAAGCATATTGCCCTTTGTGAATCGCAGCCAACAACAACTTCTGACACTTCATAGCCAAGCTCTTCGACTAATCCCCTAAGCCATAGACCCTCCTTGATAGCCTCAACCAACGATATGTACTCCGCCTCTGTCGTTGAAAGTGCCACAACTTGTTGCAAACCTGACTTCCAGCTCACCGTGTTGCCTCCAACCTTGAACACAAACCCAGTAGTTGATCTTCATCGATCAAGGTCCCCACCAAAGTCTGAATCGGAATATCCCACAACACTGAACTTCTCTGACCTCTTTCTGAACTCCAGCCCCATGTCTTGAGTTTTCACTAAGTACCTCAGTATCCACTGTACTGCAGACCAGTGCTCCTGGCTTGAATTACTCATAAACCGGCTTACGAGACCCACACCAAAGGCAAGATCAGGTCTTGTACTTATCATTGCATACATGATACTACCTACTGCATTAGCATACGGTACTTCTGTGTCTGATCCTTCAAAACCTTGTTCACCTTCCTTGAGAGCAACCAACTTAAACTGAGCTCCTATTGGTGTGGACACTGATTTTGCTTCACCCATTCTAAATATTTGCAGAATCTTCTTCAGATACCTAGACTGAGACAGCTTAAGAACTCCACCTACTCTGTCTCTCGCTATCTCCATTCCTAGGATCCGCTTTGCCGGTCCTAGGTCCTTCATATCAAACTCTTTGCTCAGCATCTCCTTGACTCTCTTGATCTCTGTCATTTCCTTTCCCACAAGTAACATGTCATCTCCATAGAGAAGTAGATAGACATAACTTCCATATTTAAGCTTCTTCATGTAGACACAGAGATCCAACTCACTCTTCTCGAAATCATTCTTGATCAAAACATTTATTCCACTGTCGTGGCGCTTGTTTCAAACCGTAAAGAGATTTCACCAGCTTGCACACCTTGTCTTCCTTCCCTTCTTCCACATACCCCTCTGGCTGATCCATGTATATATCTCCCTCTATAGTACCATGAAGGAACGCAGTTTTCACGTCAAGCTGTTCCATCTCTAAGTCTTGATCAACCACTATGGATAGCATCACACGAATTGATACATGTTTGACCACCGGTGAGAATATCTCTTGATAGTCAATCCCTTCCTTTTGCGAGTATCCCTTTGCCACTAGTCTTGATTTATGTCTGGGCTCTTCAACTCCTGGTATGCCTGGCTTCCGTTTATACAACCATCTGCATCCTATAGTCTTCTTGCCTTCTGGTAAATCCGTGACATACCACATTTTGTTCTTCTTTAATGACAACATCTCATCGTCCATGCCAGCATTCCATTTTTTCCATTCTTTGCTGCTCATAGCTTCTTCATAACTGTTCGGCTCCTCCGAATCAATCATCTCTGCAACTGACAGCGCAAATGCTACCTCTGAATCTTCAGTAAATCTTGATGGTCTTGTGATATTTCTACGAACACGATCTCCTGCAAGCTGGTAGTTGCTGAGATCTTCCACTTGCTCTGTAGTCTGATATTCCTCTTCCTGGATTAACCCTTTTGTAGCTCCACCTTCAGTCTGACTTTCTTTAGCCGACTCAGATGCTTCCCCTATCTCCACTGTGTTCCTGATTAGTTCAGCTTCTTCTGAAGCCCCTGTTTTCGATACCACATCCTTGGCCTTAGACAGATTCTTGTATACCAGATCCTCTCTGAACACAGCATTCCGACTGATGATACATTTCCGGTCTTCCAAGAGCCACACACGATATCCCTTCACTCCAGCAGGATACCCGATGAACAAGCCTTTCAGAGCCCTCGGTTTAAGCTTTCCCTGATCAATGTGTACATACACAATGCAGCCAAACCGCCTGAGATGTCCATACCCTGGGGTCTTGCCCAGCCACAACTCCTCAGGAATGTTGTAGTCATTTGCTGATGATGGAGTGCGATTGATGACATATACTGCTGTAGCAGTTGCCTCGGCCCAAAACTTTTCTTCCAATCCAGACTCATCAAGTAGACATCTGACCTTCTCCATCACCGTCCGGTTCATGCGCTCTGCTACTCCGTTCTGCTGAGGAGTGTACGCGCATGTCCTGTGTCTCTCTATCCCTTGCTGCTTACAAAACTCATCAAACGCAGTATTACAATAATCAAGGCCATTATCAGTCCTAAGACACCTAACCTTTTTATCAACCTGATTTTCTACTAGTTTCTTCCATTCGCAAAACTTCAAGAATGCCTCATCCTTAGTAGCTAGAAAATAAACCCAAATCTTCCTACAATAATCATCTATAAAGGATATGAAATATTGCTTCCTAGCTAGAGACATTTGCATGTTTGGAGACCCCCAATGGTCAGAATGTACATACCTCAATACCTCTTCACTGTTGTGTTTACCTACACTGAAGCTAAGACGTTTGTTCTTTCCCATGATGCAGTTCTTACAGAACTCCAAGTTGCTGATCTTCTTCTTATCGAAAACTCCTTTCTCTGCAAGAAGTCTCAAGTTCTTGACGCTAGTGTGCGCCAGTCTGCTATGCCACAGAGCCGTGTCATCCTTTGACACTGCAGTACATGCTGTAGTTTCCACCGTGTCACCATCGAGGAGATATAGACTTCCACAAAAAGTTCCTTGCAGAGCCAACTTCCCATTTTTGTAGAATGAAGTCTTTCCAGCTCCACCTTCTTGATTAATACCCTGCAGATCAAGTGATCTCACAGAAATCAAATTCCTCTTTAGGTTTGGGACATACCTAACATTTGTGAGACACTTGACTGTGCCACCAGTTGCATTGATCCTGATTGTTCCAATCCCTTGGACTGAAACTGCTCTGTCATCGGCGAGTAGCACTTGCCCTCCTGCATTTCCTGAGAACTCTGAGAACCACTCACGTCTGGACGTCATATGGTAGGAGCATCCAGAGTCGATGATCCATTGATCTTTTGGATCCTGTTCGGAGATAGTCAATGCATCTACTTCGAGCAATTTATCAATCATCACAGCGGCTTCTCCATCATCTTCTGACTCCATTCTCTTCTTCCTGGCAAAACAATCCTTCTTAACGTGGCCTTCTTTCTTGCAATACCAGCAAGTCAGCTTCGATCTGGATCTGGATCTCGACTTGTTGAGTTCCTTCCTCGGTAATTTTCTCTCCTATCTGGCCTCCCTCGTGTAACATACGCATCACCAGTACGTTGTGACGATGAAGTTTCCTTTACTTCTTTTAGCTCTATCTCTTTTGACTTCGCAGCATTGGTGACATCCTCAATTGTGAGCGTCTCTCTTCCATATTTCAACGTTTCCTTCAGCTGGTTGTACTGAGCTGGGAGAGAGCTTAGCAGCAAGATTGCTTGAACCTCCTCTGAAACAGAAACGTTGACACTGCTTAACCCGGAAACTAACTTCAAGAAATCATCTATGTTCTCATCTATAGTTTTAGATTCTTGCATCTTAAAAGTATAGAACTTATGCTGTAGATGAATTCTATTTTGAAGAGTTTTGGAATTATACAACCTTTCAAGTGTGGACCAAATTGATGCTGCAGTCGTACAATCCTCAAGCTTCCACAGCACATGATCTCCAAGGTTCAGGATGATCATGTTCATCGCCTTCTCGGCCTTCTCCGACTTCTCGTGTTCGAGCTTCTTCACGCGCTCCTTGAAGTCTTCCTCCTCCTCGCCTTTCTTTATCGTCACCTCCGATCCAGAGGTCGCTGGTGCTTCGATCAAAGCATCCTTAAGGCTGAGGATCGATAGATGCGCTAGCATGCGCTTCTTCCACATCGAGAAATCCCCTTGACCGTTGAAACATGAGATCTTGATCTTCGCCATCGATTCCTTTATCGCCATGGAACCTGGCTCTGCTACCACTTGTTGGATTCGATCTCTTCCTCAGCTGATTATCGAATCTGAAATCTCGATCTCAATCCAAATCTCTACGCAATCGATCTCTCACCTCACACGCTCTTGTTTGCAACCAAGAACGTAAAAACAGAAAGAAAAGATCACACACAAGATTTGTTTTCCCAGTTCGAGTCTCGATGTGAGATCTCTATGTCTGGGTGCTTGACGGCACAAGCAAACGTTTTCACTAAATCACTCAAAGATAATGTACAAGAAAGATTGATCAAAGATACTTATACAACCAATATCACACTCTCGATCGTTTCTCTTCTCTCTCTGATTCTAGTTAGACGTCTCTCTCTTAGATTTCTCTAGATGATGATGATGGACTTCTTTCTCCCTTCAGCTATATAGAAGAGACCGGTACAGCGGAATAAGCCGACTCCAATAACCACCCGGTTATTGTTGGGCCCGAATATGGCCCGCTAGCTAGATACTAATAGACGGGAGCTAACGATGGGCCGCGATAGGCCCACCATGGAGTAAAACCATGGAGGAAGCTAAAACAAAGCCGGAGGCTGAGCACAGGGAATATTCACAAAAGAGGCCACGAGAAAGAGGTAGCTCGTGGAACAAAGGAAGAAGCGAAGGACCCAGTCAAAGAAAGCTGGTACGAATCCCTTAATTTATGGAGGATATCTCGGAACCAGTTAGCAACGATCAAACGAAGCCTGAGGCTATTTAAAGAAGAGGGCGATCAAAGAAGTGGACATGGTAAGAAAACCCTAAGACGCACAAGCTCTAGAACATATTTTTTTATCTTTTGTAATCACAAAAATATCATCTCTTGTAATCACCTTTTCGTCTGAATCATTAATACAATCACATTCATTCTATAAGTTCTAACGGGATTTGTGGGAACCGAAATTCACACCGTCAATTTCTGATAAACGATTTGTGGAGGAAAACCGAGTTAACCCGATCTTCCTTGAAGGTCCCGGATATCTGCTGGGCCACACACGATACAATCAATGGGAGTTTAAGTCGAAAACTAAAAATCGTAAAGTAGAGCGAAAAAAGATCTTATTTCTGAATTCACGTTTGAGCGTGAACAACGGGCAAGAAATAAGCTACAAGAGCTGTCGAAAGGTCCGCTAGTTCGGCCGCCTAGATCTAACCTAGTTGAGTCGCAGCTCGCTAATGAAAACAGAAAAAGAAAGCTAAAATGCTCTAAGTGCTAAGTGCTCTGGAAGTTTTGTTATGATTTGCTTCTCGCCCAAAGCTCGCCTTATATACTCTTCTTAAGACGGTCTATCTTCTCGCGGGCTGAATCGGGCTTTTTCCATTTTCGTCCATCATCGTGTTTATCGGAAAACTTGACATTTATCTTCGGAAAACTTGACATTTATCTTCTGGAAACTTGACATTTATCTCTTGTGTGAGGATAAGGATAAACCGTCATAGTTATCCTTCCTTTTCAGAAAATCGTAAGTGGGTCGTTTTGGCCACGTTGGGCCGTTTAGACGTTTTTACGGTTTTTCGAAAGAATGGTCTTTGCAGGTTTCAGTATTTCGAAGGAACCCCAATTCCTTGTATAGTCGAGATGTTTGGTGTTTAATAACCGTGATCGTACCAAACTCACGAAGATTGATCAAAAAGACAAGATGGGATCGGACCGAGCACGATGGGACCGAGACCAGGGAGGGCCGTCGACCGGCGCCAGGCGGTGCCGCGGCGCCAGGCCGGCTTGCGGAGCGCGTCGCCGGGCGCCAGGCCTGCGTGCGCCCGGCGACAGGCGGCCAGCGTGACGCTGCCGGCCAGGCGGGTGCCGCGCCAGGCGGGTGCCGCCCGGCCAGGTGCCGCCGGCAGGCGCCAGCGTGGCGCGTGCCGCCGGCGCCAGGCGGAGTTCCGCCGGCCAGGCGGCCAGCGTGGCGCGATGCCTGGCGCTGGCTTCGCGTGGCGTGCCGCGGTGCCAGGCCGTCTTGCCGTCCGTGGGTTTTCCGTTGTTCGATCTTTCCCCGTTAGTCGTTCGTGCGGGAAATCTTTGAGTTTGGGAGAATCTTTAGCCGTAGATTTCGAGATAACCGTTTTCAAAGGTTTGAGTAATGTGGCTTCGGACTTTAGTTGTTTAAAATATGAACTTTTAAACAATCGAGAAGGCTTTGCGGAAGAATCATTGCAGTTTTGCGGACAATCCGGACATGGGTTTAAGGGACCAAGATGCTGCCGTTGTACGAGATCACGAGACGATTGCGTAGGTGCCATGTCCTGTGTCCTCCGGTGCCTACTTGCCTTCGTCGATCCCCGGGGCTCACGGTCCGTTCATGCCTTCATGTGAGTTCATCGAGTGACGACCCGTTTCTTGGCTTTGATCGTCACTTGGTTTTTCTTTCGAGGGTTTTCGGGTGACGATTTCGTCGTGGACCGATTTTGACCCCAACAGTTAGCCCCCCAGCTAGCTAGGAACCGTAGTGCCTGTCGGATCCTAGCTTGCGGTATGGCCGTGAGGGAAGGTGCAGAGACGTAATCGTTTGCCGAAAGTCGGGGTAAATAGTGATTTTACCTCCTTTATAAGGATGGAGTAAGAAATCTCATTCTTACTTCATCATAAGAAATTCACTTTCTCTCTCAAGAATCCTTTCTCTCTCTTTAAGAACAATGTCTTCAAGATCCTCAAAGAGAAATTCTTCTTCCCATTCATCCTCGGATGACTCTCCTGCCCATGTGACGGTGAAGCAAGAGGAGTTTGTCGAGGAGGAAGCAAAGAATGCGTATTACCGAGCCCTTGTAGGTTCACCCCCATCACTGCCAGATGTCCCTGTTCCGAAGAGACCTTTGAGGCAGTCTGGTGCTCCTTTACGCCGAGCCTGGTTTGGCGTAAATATCTCGTGATTCTTCGAGATTTTTACCAGATTCCTGACGGAGTCAAGTTCCGGATTCCCGTTGGTAACGAGAGTGCGAGGAATCCTCCGCAAGGTTTATTTACATGTTACGAGGCTTTCTTTACGTATTGCCGTATGTGGTTCCCGATCCCTGGTGCCATTGTTCGTGCGCTTCACCGCTTCGAACTTTCGATCAGCCAGCTCAGCGTTCCTTGGAGAGTTGGCTTGGCGTACTGATCGCAAGCTATGAGCTCGGGATTGATCTTGGTCCCGATGATTTCAAGGTCTTTGGGGCAACTCGGCGACGAGGGCGATGGTTACTACTCCATGCTGCCTAAGAAGGATATGGCCGTAATTCAGTGGGACTACTTTGAACCCCAAGTCGTGGCAGGGCGTTTCTTCTTTGTCGAATAGATGGTGAGTCCGTCGAGGAGAGCTGCCTCCATCTATTTCCGCATGGAACTTCAACCGAGGTAGTATGATGAAAACCTGTTGTCTATTTTACCATTTCGAAGTGCGAGTTTTAGTGAAAAGTTTCGCTTTGTAGGGAACAGGCCTATCGCGCATTTGCATGGTGACCTCTTCGTCAAGAGATCTTCTTCGTCAAAGGCCGTTTTCTGGAAGTCCTTCACCCTTGAACGGATTCGACGCAGTAAGACTTTATCGGTCCCGAGATCCTGTCCGTCGTATGATGCCGAACCGGTCATCGAAGCTCCTACTCGGGAGGACAGAGATCTCGTAAAGGAAAGAAATCGATGATGTGGAAGGCTCGAAGATCCTTCACCGCTGGGAGAAAACCCTAGTTTCGCTCCAGCGGAAAAGGCGAGCCAGCGATTTTCCACTCCCAACAATTTCTTTGATGGCCTTCCTCCGAAGTTTGTTACGACGAGTCGGGAGGATGAGGAGAAGCGGGTTTTGCCGAGGGCTCCCAGCGTGTCAACGAGGTTTGGCCTTGGAACTTCTTAACCGTGACGCTCAATCTGTATATATGCATGCTTGCTGATCTCGAGTTTATGCAGGGACTAAGAGTGTTTAGCGATCGCGACTCGAAGTTTCCAAGTCCAGGATTGCTAACTACAAGACCACGAAGCTGGCGAGAGCTTTTCGGTTCCGACAAGAGGTAAAGCAGAACGAAGCAAGCTGAGCTTCATGCTCGAGCTCTTGTTCGGCGGAAAGGAGGAAGGAGGATGGTCGCAGCTGAGGTGGCGAGACAGGCGAATCGTTGCTGCTGAGTTTCAATGTTTTAAAGAAGCTCAGGAGTTTGTTGGCGATTTCAGAGTGCCGGGCTCGGTCAGAACCTTTACAAGTCTCAGAACCCGGATTTCTCCTTCGATTCGAGATTGCTGAGATGAAGGATTTTATGGCCGAAAAGCCATGCTGAGTCCTTGGTTCCTCCGGTCGAAGAAAGAGTCCGGAGACTATGGGAACCTATCGAGGTTTCCGAGGATACGGTGGAGGCCGGAGCCGATGAGAACGCCGAGGGTGGTGGGAACGCTCAAGGGGTGAACGAGGAAGTGGACCAGCCTGCTAGTTCATTCGGGATTTCCGCATCCGGATTTCTCAATGTTGACTTCTTTTGTGAATCGATGTTTTGGCCGTGTGTGGCGTTTTTAGAGTTTTATTCTGCGACCGTAGGAGGTTGCATTCTTATGTTTTGGGACTGGCCGTTGGTAGCTTAGAATCCCGCCGTCTTTGCGGCTTTTATGAATATGAAAATTTGCGAGATTTCGTCTTTTGTTTTGATTTATACTTTCGCCAAGTGTAGGGAAAGAATGCGAGTAGCCGTATCCTAACTCTTTTGTCGCTGGTCCGTATGCTACTTTTAGCGGCGTTTAGGTGTAGTTTATAAGAGACATGTTTTGGGATCTCGTATCATACAATGTCTGTGAGATGTCAAGATCTAGCAAGACTGGGTTTAGGACAAGACCTAGGCTTACTCTCAGCTTTAAGGCTGTCGCGATGACTGATCGGATTTCGCTTTGCATGTTAGTGATTTCTTCCTGATTCTTTTCGTTCAAAGTCCGCTACTAGTCAGCCGCTATATGACTTGTGTTAAAAGAATCGAGCTATCTTCGAGTTTATCCGAGGCGCTAAACCAAAATTTTGGGTTTCTTGTATAGCGCGCTATGATATCCTTGTCGGATGTAAGAGGACCTTGTAGGTCTGACTACGAGTTTGTATTGAGTGAACGCGTTTCTGTGTCCGTCGGGGCCAATCGACGGCGAGTTATTTTAAGTCGCAGGTGGACTGTTTGAAGCGGATGATACGAAGTTTTGTTATCTTTCTAAGAAGTTGCGACGTCTCGCGTTTCTTTGAAGATATGATTTTCATTTTTCCGAAGCGTTTATGCGTTTAAGTGAGCTTAAAAGATAGAAAGAATTTTATGAAAAATTTCGAAAAGTTCGAGTACATGTGCGGATTTTTCGCGTTTTTGTGGGAGTATAGGAGTATACGTACCCAGTTCCCACCCCCCCCTTTTTGGTGAGGGGGATAGCTGAACTCGCCGGGTTTCGACGAGCTGCCTAAGTACCTCTTTCGAGGATCAAGCCATCCCGTAGTTCTGACAGTTGTGCGAAATGTTTTACTCCCGTGCGTTGCCGTTCCGATCGTGCTGGTCGGATCGGTGGTTTGTGCGGAGGTCGAGCTGTCAGCCTTTACGGGGGTGGATTCAGAGGCTTTGTCGCTGTCTTGAATCGTTGCCTGTTGGGATGATTCTGGATCATCTTTTTTTGAGTCTTCAGGAATGTTGTGTGATTCCTTTGCTCGTTTGGGTTGGCCGCAGGGCATTCCGATCTTTCGCAGTTTGAACTTCGCTAGGTAACAGATTCTCGATTGTTTCTGACTACCCCATATGACTGCGGTTCCGGTTGGAGTCGGAAACTTGATGCGAGGTGATATGTGGATGGTACTGCCTTCATGGAGTTGATCCAAGGGTTCCCGTGATGGCGTTGTAGATGGCCGGGTTGTCGACTACTGCAAACTCGACGATCTTTGTGACTTCCTTCGCCATGACCGGAGCTTAATTCTTCGAGGGTCATGGTAGTGACGCTCAAAACCCAGTCAAAGGTTTTGGCTCGGGGCGACTTCCCAAGTGGGATCTTCATCCTGTAGAGGGTGTCGCGGAAGATGACGCTGGACCGTACTTCCTGTATCGACGAGGATGCGGCCGACTTGAGATCCTGGATTACCGGTTGATAACCAAGGATCGCGAGTGAGGTTTGTCGATTCGAAGCTTTCCTGTTCCTCAGCGATCGTGTGGTTAGGAATATCGCTGTCCGGGAGCCAGTTGGAACTTGTCTCGCTTTTGGCCCGTAGGCTTTTATCGACGAGGAGTCTTGGTAGAACTGTGATCCTCCGATGATCATGTTTACCCTCTGGTGAGGTTGTTGTTCCTTGTCGCCCTGTCTCCTTCGCTTTTCACCCGATTGATTTTCCGTTGCGGTCCTCGGAGACAGTTTTGTTGGTCTTTGGCGGTCGGACTCCAGGAGCAAGTCTTTTATACTCTTGACCTTTGATAGTTCGCTGGTGAGGAGTTTTGGCGTGAGCGGCCGGTGCAGTTCGCAGTAGGTGACCTCTGGTTTCGTGGAACTCGCAGTAGGAATTATCCTTGTACTGGTTCCTGGTCCAGGTGTTTCCGGAGGTTCTGCCTTGCTCTAGTTGATGGCGTAGTTATGCTGCGCAGGCGTCTTCTCCTTCGTGATGGGCGTTCTTGTCGTTCGAGATGGTTTCTTTTGAGGACATTTTCTGTGGTCCGTGCTTCGCGATAGAAGCCTCATCTCTTCTTCCATGATGATGAAGTCCGTTGCTTTGTGGAGAGTATCCTGGATTGTCCGCGGCTTTTCCAGTAGTATCCACTTCGAACTTCGACTTGTACCAAAGAGTTTTCCTCGTATGCCGATTGCGACATTGTCGCTGATGCCTGTCACTCTGGCCATCACCAGCGAACCTTCGCGATGAAGTCGCGGAGCGACTTCGTCCTCCTTCTGAGCTAGACTCCATAGGTCCACGCCGGACGTTTCTCTGTCCATGAACATGGGTATTGTTTGAGCGCCGAGGCCAGTTGGCGGAAGCTTCCAATGGAGTTCCTTTTGAGCCGAGAGAACCATTGAGTCGGCACCTTTGAGGTGTTCGACGAAGAGAAGACAATGGCCCGCGTCGCTCGCTCCGAGTTTACATCTACCCATTGCGATCTGGAAGGACTGCAGGTGCGCCTTAGGATCCGTCGTGCCGTCATAGACCGGGATTTTGATTTTCCCTGGTCGAGATCGTGTTTCCGTGATCCGGCGGTGAATAGTGTTTTCCGTGCTTCCTCGAGAAGTCTATCGATCTCGGGCGGAACTGGTCGCCTGATGGATTTCGCGATTTCACGCTTTTACCGTCCGCGGTCTTCGAGATTCGCGGAGATCATGGATCTCGCTGTTGCTACCGGCGTTCCTCGATTTTGTCGGCTGGTCTCGATAGATCTGAGTTTGATCCTCCGCGAGTTCTTCCTGCTCCATCCAGTAGAGTTCTTCTTCCTCTTCTGTCATGGGCCTTTCGAAGGATACCGTCGCGGCGGACTGGCTTGGTCCTTCTAGGGTGGATGTCAAGCGTCTTCATCGGAAGGATCCGATTGGTCGCTGATATCCAGATTGATGTGTTCGGCGTCGCTTTCCTTGTTTCCGTAGCGGGGTGGAAGGTTCTGCGAGATCGTTTGCTGTCCTTTCGAGCCGTTTCCTGAGTGGGCTCTTCGAGGCATCTTTTTCGTGCTTCGGAGATCCAAAGTCGAGTCTTCGCCGGCGTGCCTTGGTGGATCAGCGGCGGCAACTTGCTCCCGGATTAAGGTGTCGACCTGTTTTGCGGCGAGGTTATTAGCTTGTCCTGTTGTTCCGTCCGTTCTTGGGGTAAACATTCTTCATTTGTCGGCCTCAGTGTTTGCATCGGCATGACTGTGGGCGCATCTCCGTTGGAGTCTTCTCAGCGTTGGCGTCGGCGAGTGTTCCATCTAGCGTTAGCTGATCTTTGGTGACGTCGGTAGACATGATCGGCGTGTGCATTGCGAGATAGATAGATCCGTCACCCCCCCTTCTAGCCAAATCGGGGAACCAAATTCACACCGTCAATTTCTGATAAGCGATTTGTGGAGGAAACCGAGTTAACCCGATCTTCCTTGAAGGTCCCGGATATCTGCTGGGCCACACGATACAATCAATGGGAGTTTAAGTCGAAAAGTAAAAATCGTAAAGTAGAGCGGAAAAAGATCTTATTTCTGAATTCGCGTTTTAGTGTGAACGGGTAAGAAATAAGCTACAAGAGCTATCGAAAGGTCCGCTAGTCCGACCGCCTAGATCTAACCTAGTTGAGTCGTAGCTCGCTAATGAAAACAGAAAAGAAAGCTAAAACGCTCTAAGTGCTAAGTGCTCTGGAAGTTTTGTTATGATTTGCTTCTCGCCCAAAGCTCTCCTTATATACTCTTCTTAAGACGGTCTATCTTCTCGCGGGCTGAATCGGGCTTTTTCCATTTTCGTCCATCTTCGTGTTTATCGGGAAACTTGACATTTATCTTCGGAAAACTTGACATTTATCTTCTGGAAACTTGAAATTTATCTCTTATGTGAGGATAAGGATAAACCGTCATAGTTATCCTTCTTTTGGAAAATCGTAAGTGGGCCGTTTTGGCCACGTTGGGCCGTTTAGACTTTTTTACGGTTTTTCGAAAGAATGGTCTTTGAAGGTTTCGGTATTTCTGAAGGAACCCCAATTCCTTGTATAGTCGAGATGTTTGGTGTTTAGAATAACCGTGATCGTACAAAACTCACGAAGATTGATCCAAACAAGACAAGATGGGATCGGACCGAGCGATGGGACCGAGACCAGGGCGAGGCCGTCGACCGGTGCCAGGCGAGTGCCGCGGCATGACCGCTTTAGAAGCGTGCTGCTGGCGCCAGGCGGGTTGCCGCCAGCGCCAGGCGAGTGCTGCCAGCGCCGAGCGCCAGCGTGGCCGTGCCGCCAGCCGACCCGGCCAGCGTTGCGTGCCGCCGGGCCAGGCTCCGTGGCGCGTGCGCCGTGCCTGGCCGTCTTGCCGTCCGTGGGTTTTCCGTTGTTCGATCTTTCCCCGTCAGTCGTTCGTGCGGGAAATCTTTGAGTTTGGGAGAATCTTTAGCCGTAGATTTCGAGATAACCGTTTTCAAAGGTTTGAGTAATGTGGCTCCGGACTTTAGTTGTTTAAAATATGAAATTTTAAACAATCGAGAAGGTTATGCGGAAGAATCATTGCAGTTTTGCGGACAATCCGGACATGGGTTTAAGGGACCAAGATGCTGCCGTTGTACGAGATCATGAGACGATTGCGTAGGTGCCATGTCCTATGTCCTCCGGTGCCTACTTGCCTTCGTCGATCCCCGGGGCTCACGGTCCATTCATGCCTTCTTGTGAGTTCATCGAGTGACGACCCGTTTCTTGGCTTTGATCATCACTTGGTTTTTCTTTCGAGGGTTTTCGGGTGACGATTTCGTTGTTGACCGATTTTGACCCCAACAAGATTCAGCCCGCGTTATCTTTCCCTTAATCTTGACTTGATCTAAAATCAGGGAGTGAGTTTAATCCCTCACAATTGGCGCCGTCTGTGGGGACGAGATAATCGAATCACTTACTCTAAAAACTTGAGGATGAATCCAACTGATCGGACAACGAATCCATCTAACTCCGATCTCCCGATCCAGAGCGATAGCTTACCGAACTAGACTACCACTGGAGTAAGTAACCCAATATCCTCCAGTGAGACCCACTCTGGGCTTCCAACCCCCGATAATCCTCAGCATCAACCCGCTCCAAATCGAATGGAGGCTCAACTTTCTGAGATGCGCCAGACGATGATGCAGTTAGTAGACAAAGCTCAAGTGAATGAGCGGACAGTGCATCAGCTAGCCGATCGGCAGCAACGATTCGAAGAGGTTACTAGATCTCTAACCGCGACAACCCGACCACCGCCACGTCAGGATCCGGGAGTCACCTTCCGAGTTCGGTTAGCTGACGCCTCGTTCCCTCGAGGACGTCTAGATTTCTCCCCTGATAGCACCATTCTAGGAGGACAGAGACCTGTATTCCAAACACCTCGTGCTAGAACAGCTCCCGCGTTTAATCCACCTATCACTGGTGCTATGGTAAGCAATGTAGCATCGACTAGCTCTGTGCCCGATCAGGCTACTGACCGGAGCACTCGCTTGCCACCTCCACCGCCTATTTTCAGGTCCGGAGAAGGAACACCCATCCCGTCCGGGGGCAGAACATCAGCCTCGGGTTATCAGACTAGAATTTTCACCTCGAATCCGGACGAACACCAAAGGACGGATGCCGATCCTACGGTTCACCCCACTTGATGCACCCTAAATTAGGATCACTCGACCGGACTGATAAGGGGATATGATCTCAGACAGATTGAATGAGAAATGATGGATTGAAGGGTCGCACAACAGTTGCGGAAGGCTGTTGATATTCCCGAACTCCGATTGTTGCTTGATATGACGCACAAGTCCAACAAAAAGGAGAAATAGATGGATCGAAGGGTCGCACGGCAGATGCGGAAGGCTGCTGATATTCCCAAAGCCAATTTGTTGCCGGATGTGACGCACCGGTCCAACAAAAGGGCAGCCTCGATCTGTTGCCGGATATGACGCACCGGTCCAACGAGAAAGAGAGAGTTACTTGGAGCTAACCACACCAAGAACAAGAAAAGTGAGATTCCCTCTCAAGGTTCCAAAATAATCACTCAAAACTTATTTTATTTCATTGATCAAATGGCCTCTATATAATAGGCAAAGCATACAAAAGGTTGGAATACAAAAGGCTAGTCAAACATAGAAATTAGCAACTTATAAAAACAAGGAAGACTTGACCAAAAACTATGAATTGACCAAAAATCATAAATGTCTTGACTTGACCGAAATTGAAAGACTGTGGTCGTAAAACTCTTCGGTTGGTCGTGTCTTTTGCATGGTCGACGGTCTCTGCATTGCCGTCAGATTGATATATTATTCGACCATGACTTGTATTTTCTTGTTGGGCCCTTCTTTCTTTGGGCTGAAACATATTCATAAACACATTTTCATAAATCGTCAAGCCCATCTCGTTTAAAACTCAAACCCAAAAGCCAAACTTTCTTGATTTGTTTCTACTGCTGATTCAGGGCACATCATTCCCTCCTTCTTTAAAAAGATTTGCCCTCAAATCTGTCTTTCTTTAGCTTCAGATAGAATGATCTCTTGGCTTTGTAAAACTCTTTTTTTTTTAGAAAAGAAGATGAAAGGTAGAAGATGGATGAAGAAGATGGAAAGATGAGAAAAATGAACAGATAGTACTGGTTGAGTGGCTCTGATACCAAATGATGCACCCCAAATCGGGAAGGATCACTTTAGCCGGGTGTTGGATATGAACCGAGAAGGCAAAGGCACTTCTGGAACTGGGATGGATTGAATGGATCGTCAAGAGGTGCGGAATGACTCTTGATATACCCACGATCTAAGGCTAACCACCAAAGAAAGGATGTAGTGCGTTGGCTGACCACCAAATAACACACAAAGATGATTGGCTGACCACCAAATCAACAAGCCGGTTCACACCGATGAACTAGCTAAGAACTCTCTCTCACTCAGAGAAGAAGAACGAATAAACAACCAAAATGATCTGATTTTATTCATTGTAGAGATTACATATTTATAGTACAATGAGTCAAAGAAATACTTAAAGAAATTGTGGAAAACAAAACATAGAAAATAGATATTTGACCAGATCTAGTCAAGGCACAGAAAATAATGTTTACTGGTCAAAGTTTTTGAGTTTGAGGTGGACTGGTCAAGGAGACCCTTCGGCTACTGTCCAGGTTCATCCGAACTGATCTGGCCATGGGCGGTACGAGTCAGTACGTGCGCGGGACGATCGGGACAGCCTTAGATCCATTCTGGACGTACATGGGTTGATCCGGTTTATAGCTCAATTAGTCTGGTCGGATGGGTGAACCTCGGATGAATTGTTCAGAATGTCTTGATCTCCATGCTGGTTGGCTCCAATGGACTGATCCACGAACCGGGGCACATCACCACTGATCCTGCTCACCAAAATAACCCGAGAGCCAATGAACGACTTAGCCCACCTACTGCCTGGGAAAATGACCGAACCCGGTTTCGCCAGGAACCTGCCCATCAGGTATCCGATAGTGACCCGACTGTCCTTCCTCTAGAGGGACCTGAGGCCATCCGCAGATACATGGCGCAGACTAACGCAGCTCTCCAAAAGTTGAATGCTCAAGTCCACAAGGCAACGAGTTCAGCTCCTGAAATCGAGAGTTTGATCGAGGAAACCCGTGGGACTCCATTCACTGATAGAATTGCCAGCTCTTACATAAGAGACACTCGAAAAATTAGGATCCCTGAATACGAAGGGACCTCAGACCCGAAGGCCTATTTGAGAGCTTTCCGATTGGCTATCGTAAAAGCTCATTTCACGAAAGAAGAGTGTGAGGCAGGATACTGCAGGACATTCGCCGAAAACCTGGTCGGAACAGCCCTCGAATGGTTCTCCGGCCTTGAGCCAAATTCGATAGATAATTTCGATCAGTTAACCAATGCCTTCATGAAGCAGTACTCGACCAATATCCTGAAACAAGCATCTGAGGCTGACCTATGGAAAGTTAAACAAGGGATGGGAGACTCGCTACGAGCCTATATAGAAAAATTCAGAGCAGTAAGAACCAAGCTCTCAAACCCCAACTCTGAAGTTGCCATCGAAGCCCTTAGAAGAGATCTCTGGTATAAATCAGAGTTCTGGTCGGAGTGAACACTCAACCCTCCTCCAACTATCGATGACGCCCTTCATAAAGCTTCTAGATATGTTACCCTGGAAGAGGAAACAGCAGCGTTGGATAAACTCCACAAGAAACCCCAGAATCACCCGAAAGGTGAAGCTGCGGAAGCAAAAGGACCTCACAAAAAGGGGAACTTCCGAAACAATCAGACCCAGGGAGAACATTCTTACGTAGTCGAGGAGGATAAGGAGGAGAAACCTGTCGCCACGACAAATAAAGCCCCCTGGTCGAAAGGCTACGACGAGAGCAAACACTGCTCTTTTCACAATCGGAAAGGGCATTCAACTGAGGAATGCTGGGACCTCCAACGACAACTGGCAGCCAAATTCGCAGCCGGAGAAGTAAAAGGCGTGGACCTCAAGAAGCCGCAGCCATATCAGAAAAGAGGTCCCAGAGACACCTCTCTGAAACGCGAAAGGTCACCTGAGAAGGAGACGGATTCGCCACCCCCAGCTCCCAAGAAAAGAGTCGATATGGTTCTTGGAAAATTCCCTCAGGGAAAAAGCCTACAAATCGAGGCCCTTCTGAGCAAAACCACTACCTCCATCGAGCCCCAGCTCAAGGGTGGATTATATCCTAGGAGGGTCCGATATGTGTCAGGAGTCCGTTAATTCTATTAAAAATCACGTGCGGAAGGCCGCGTCCAACGCCCAACCTAAGTCTCCTAACCCCGAGTCCAACACTAAGATCTCCTTTTGGGAAAGCGAGACGTCTGTGGGAACCGAAATTCACACCGTCAATTTCTGATAAATAAGATTGCGGAGGAAAGCCAAGTAAACTCGACTTTCCTTGAAGGTCCGGATTCTCTGCGTTGCCACACGAAATCGAGAAAGTTAACAGAAGACAAAAATGAGAATTGTAATATTTGCCCTAAGGCATTTTATTAGATGAAAGATACGAGTACAAGGATTCTCCGAAAGACATAGAGATTTGCGATTAAAGAAAAAGATAGAGTCGCAGGCAGCCAAACGTCCTAAGCCTTGCTCCGCTAGTCTAACCACCTAAACCCTTAATTCTTCTAAGCTAGCAGGATGCTCTAAGCCTAATTTTCGGATGCCCTTCTCCTCTGCACTTGCTCTCCTTATATACCCACTCCTAGGTCGGTTTGCCTTAGGATGATGGACCTCGCCTTTGGGCCCAAGTTTATCTCTTCAGGAAGTATTCCATTTTCGCCGATCTTCGTAATTATCCTCGAGTTTTCGGTGACTTGATGTTTATCCGATGTTCGGGAAATCGGATAAACCGTTATAGCCTGACTGGGCCTGAGTTCTTAAAATCGTAAGTAAGTCCGTGGACTTGTTCTTAAGTCGTTGAACGTTTTATACGATTTCTCGGAAAGACTATCTTTCTCGTAAAATAAACCGTATAGCCTAAAGGATCGATGTACAAGTTAATCGACCTTGTTTTATACGATATCTTCTACGAGAAATCCAATCCTTCTAGTTTTTGTCTTAAAACATCGAGGACGATTCCAATCGAGTCGAATCGAAAGATGTTTATTCCGTAGCCGGGATCGTACCAAACTTACGAGGATTGATCCAACAAGCCAAGATGGGATCAGACCGAGCATGATGGGACCGAGACCAGGACGAGGGCCGTCGACCGGCGCCAGGAGGCTTGCTTCCGGCGCCAGCCCGGCTTGCGGGACGCCTGCCGCCGGCGCCAGGCTGGCTTGCCGCTGGCGCCAGGCCACCTTGCGGGACGCCTGCCGCCGCCAGACTGGCTTGCCGCCGGCGCCAGGCCGGCTTGTGGGTTACCTGCCGGCCTGGCTTACGCCGGCGGGATCTCTCGCCTGGGTTTTCCGTTGTCCGATCTTTCCTCCGTTGGCCATTCGTGCGGGAAATCTTTGAGTTTGGAAGGATCTTTAGCCGTAGATTTTGAGATAACCGTTTTTGACCCCAACAGTTAGCCCCCAGCTCGTAAGATCGGAGACGATTTTGCGGGCGAGTGATTCGAATTTTTTGAAAATCAAAATTTTCGGCTAAGGATTTTTCCGCAGGAAACCTGTGTCATCACCCCCCCTCTTTTCTGATAAATAGCCAGCCTGCCCTTCTCATTCTTCACATCTTTTCAAATCCTCTCTTCTTCTCTCTCAAGAAAGAAAATGTCTTCATCCCAAGTTGAAAAGAATGATTCTGATGTTGAGATGGGTGAGGCCGGCCAAGCTCCGTCGGTTCCGGCCGTTCTGGATGCTACTCCGTCCCTCATTGATGGGTTTGATTCTTTTAAGGCTAAGCTATCCCGGCGCAGTGCTGCGAATGGCTCAAAGCGGGCAAGGACTGAGACGCCCGATGTTCCTTCCGCGGCTCCAACTCCTTTGCATGTTTCTTCGATCTCTTTGCCTGCTCCTTCGGCCCCTTCGCCTGTTCTTCCGGTTCCCAGCCCCGAAGTCCCATCCGATGCCCTCCCGCCTGCGCGAAAGGGGCTATTGTTCCTGAACAGACTCTTGATGTTCAGGTCCATCCATCGGGTTCTTCGACTGCTCCGATCGTGATCTCCGGAAGAGAGGATGCGATAGAATCTACACCTCTTTCCCCGGCGAAGAGGGAACTCGTCTTGGGACTGCCAGCGGCTGGTGCCACGCCATTACCCAAGGAAAGGGCAAGGGCTGGTGCGGCATCCGGAGAAAAAAGGAAGCGGGGTGTGAAGAGCGAGGAGAGCGAACTCTCGAAGCCGTTAGCGCGTCATCGTTCCAAGGTTCGATTTTAATCTATCTGCAATTCTTGTATCGCTCTCTTTTGTTTTACGATGATACTTACCTCTTCTTTTGCGGACTGTTTGTGTCGCTGATTGACGGAATGCTTGGCGAGTGCGGGTCGGAAGTCATTCGTCTATCGAAGGAACTGGAGTCGTCGCAGGAAGCGCTGAAGCGTACTAAGGCTGCATTGCAGACTGTCGAGGACACCCATGCCGCCCAGACGTCCCAGCTTGACGTTCGTATCAGCGATCTTGAGCGCGACCTTGGGAAGACCGCGAGTTCGCTACTCAAGGTGAAGAAGGAGAAGAAGAGCAAATCCTCGGAAGTCCGCCGCCTTCAGCAGAAGATCCAGACTAATGAGGAGATGAACGCCCGTAGATCCTCGGAGGTTGCGGATGCCCGCAACGACTTCTTTGGTCGTCTGGCGAGGATGGCCACCCTGTTTGAGTCCTTGATAGCCATCCGCAAGAGGGACTTGGCTTTAGCGGGGATCGAGGGGAGTTTGAGCGAGCTCGAGTTGCTTCGAAGTAACGAGGTCCCGTCTTTGGACTTGGAGGAAGTGATACACTAAAAATGAATCCTTGCTACTGCCAAGTTAACAGTTGTAATTATAGTACTTTAGATTCAAATCCAGAGGACCAGTATACACTTTATTTCTATGAGTTTCAAAATCAAGCTAAGAAGAAGATTTGGTTTTAGGTTTAAGAATGACGATAAGAAACAAGTAAAACTAAAGATTGATTCAAATTAAACAGCTAGCCTAGGGTATTTCATCGGGTGTTGAATTGGAGCCAAACAATTATTCAAGCACAGTGAAAAGCCTTCTAGAACTCGGATCACTCAGCTGGAACGCCCCACTGTCGTGGTTGTGGTCGCTTTGCAGATCGATCCCACCATCTAACTGTCGTTGAGATGAGAATCGATTGCAAGCTTTAGAGGACAGGCCCGATTAGTTCACTTACTACCCTAATATCTACTTTCGTTGATTAGAAATATTAAGCTCATTCAATACATGACAAGCTATCTCCTATGCGGTTAACTAGGTGATGAACTTAGGATCTAACAATAAGTGATCAGATTAATGAAAGCATTAAGAACAGTATGAATGAAGAATTAATTGAGTCCGCTTATCTATGTTTAGCTCATATCTCAACACCCTAAAAACCCTAGGCGAGCTAGGTTACTACTCGATCATGATGCAAGCAATCAAAAACATAATTCCTGAATAATATTGCATAAGAACAAGAGTTGAACCAAAAGGGTTCAGATGATCTTCACGATGAGAGGATGGATTCTTCTCCCTTACAAGTTGCAGATCGCACAAACTAATAGTTCTCTTGTAAAAACTAGCGTAAGAAAATAAAATAGGATAGATGGCGTTTTTATATGGAGGCGCCAATAGGTAGAAAAGAGATTAGGGCAACAGGGCTTTATTCCCGAAATAGAAGTTTCCTTATTCGTCGGGAACAACCTCGGGATCAATCCGTCTGCTTGTTCCGCTTGAGAACAGTCTCGGGACTGTTCTTCTTAAGTGCTCTCCGCAAGATTTCTCCAAAAAGACATTTTCTCTTCATGCACCTTCTCTTCACTCTTCTACCAACTCCAGACCTGTAAAAGATCAAAAGGGACTAGACTGACACGGTTTAGAGACTCGAATCAAAGGAAACATACATACAATGATGTGAAAAACACCATATATCAATTCCCCCAGACTTAGATCCTTGTTTGTCCTCGAACAAGGCAAGCATCAAGAACAGGGAGAAAGGTTTGAAAGTGTGGGAACTCGCTTATTCTCAGCAACCATACTCTTACCACAAATCTCTGAACCATACAAGCTGTAGATTAGAACCACACACACTTACTGGGAACCTCCTGATCGCTGTTCAAAGATCGGCTTTTTACTCTACATCTCAACCTGAAAAGGCAACACTTTCGAGACAAAACTCCTTATGCTCAATTAAGATTAGCGTGAGCTTCTTATCATAGGCTCTACTCAGGGAGAACGGGCTAGGTATAAAACAGGCTAACTTTTATGGTGGAGATCAAGAGTGTTTAGGGGTTACCAAGAGTGGATGCAAGATATCGCACAAAATGGTCGTGAGAGGACGGCTCCATTGATGTCCACAGCCCTTACTCATCTCTGCTAGTCGGACTGCTCTTCGATTAGATCGATCATAGGACTGCTCTGTGCGAATCAATTTCCCTTCAGAACACTTCGCTGGAACCACCATTGCTTTCTCAAAGTGGCATGCATTATAGATTCTTCCCCTTCTCGTCACCAGCAAACAACAAAAATAAAGACTTTCTTTTTCTTTCTTTTCTCTTTTTTTTTTTTGAAAAACATATATATATATAGCAAATACAAGATGATGGGAGGGTGACGAGGAAGGAGGTAACAAGTGATGTACGTGATGCCACTGGTGATTCATCGTGGTTCGTTCTAGCCACTGCCGTCTTTCATTGTTCTTTCTGGTATCAGAACACTCTCACTGATTGTTCCCTTGTCTGCCGTGTTCCACCTTCACTGAATGTGTGAGCATTAATGAGTAAGAACTGTGTCGATCCTTTCCTCTCTGACCTTTTTGCACATATCTGCACATAAAGTACTAGGAAAGCAATTGCATGAGGGTGGAACAAAGGTTAGGATACACGGTGGGAACTAGCTAAAGATGAGCTAGCCACTCAGGAACAGCAAGAGTTATAAAAAGGATAAGAAGTCCTGAGTGTAAGTCTCATTCTCCCCTGATCTAGTGCCCATAACAAGAATAATTAAAGTCCGGATTAGGTTCAGGTAAAGTGGAGTTAAGTCTACCCAGTGTAACCTGATCGGTATAGAACTTCTGGAGTGTCAAATGAGATAAGTCAGGGTGTTCCAGGTCCATGTGTGGATCGTTCATCACTGCTAAGGTCACTGAATAAGAAGGTCAAAGCACGAGGTGGTTAAAAGATCATCACAAAATAAGGTCTAGATTCCCACAATAGTTTTGACTGACTCGATCTTAAAGACTGACTCGATAAAAGCAGACAATTGATCCCCCAGACTTACTTCACACCATCCCTGGTTGTGAAAATAAATCAGTGGAAGCTAAAACACACGAAACAGAAACAAATAACTTGAAAATAAATAGTTCAAATGGATAGGACAAGGGGTAGAAGTAGTCCTTTTGGACTCAGTCTGAATCGCCGCTGCCGGAGTGACCAGCTGTCCTCCTGTTCCTCGGAAGTCTCTCTGCTCCAGCCGAGGTGCCGACTGGTTCCTTGCCTGAGCGCCTTGTTCTCTGCTGTGTCTGCTCTCCTTGGCCTCTGATACAGCCGCCCGTGATTCCCCTAAGGATCCTCTTCAAAAGGCTGTTGTTCTTCTTCTGGGAGTCAACCATCCAGCGTCTGTAAGCATGGTCGTCCGTGACATCGGCGAGATCCTCCAGGTTGTATTCCTCATCAGCATATGGAGTAGCATCCTCCACATCGTCCATGTTCGCATCTAGAACTGGCGCACGGGGATCCTCGCATAAGTGCTCTGGATCGGGCAGGAACACAATGTTCGCTGAAGTTGTGAAATCTGTGAGCTCTGGAAGAGGTGGCTTGCAGAATAGAGTGTTCGCTTCCTTGTCGGCGAACTTGTAAGTGCTCTCATCGCGCAAAATGTGGCAGGGGACCAGGTAAGCAGTGTCAATGTACTCAAACTCGGAGATGACTGCGTAGGAGCCGAGGTTGATGTTGAAGTGCTGGAACAGGGGAGTGAGCAAGCTGCCGCATCGATCCTTCTTGTCGTCTGTTCGGAGCAAAGAGTCTCTCCTCTCATAGAACATGGAGATGAGATGATACCCTGGGTTTGTTTTCACGGGCTGAATGGGTATGAGCTTGTCCCTGCGCAGCTCTCCATTAGTAACCTTAGAAGTGTACTCCTTTGCGAACAGGATGTTTGAGACAATCTTAGCGATGAGTCTCAGGGTAGGGTTCCGAATCTGCGACTGATAGGCCTTGCGAGAAGTGAATTGGCCGGCTGCGATGAGGTCCCAAAAGGCGTTTGCCGGTGTGAACTTCTTCTCAACGGATACCTCCTTAGGCGTATCTGCGATCTCGTACAGCTCGTTAAGATCATGAAGAGTGATCGAGCAGAACTTGCCGTCAGCCATGAAAGAGAAGGAGCAGTTCTCGTACGTGGGTGCGGTAGGGTTCTGGTAACTGATCTGAGCGGTTGCGAGCACTTGTCGGACCAGATCTGGGTAGAGAGCCTGTGCCTTGTAGTAGAGAGGAGCAATGCCTATCGCTTGCAGTGCGTCAAACACGCCTGTGTCGAGGCCGAGGGCAGCCAGAGTCTCCGCATGTGCAAAGCGTGTGGGCAAGATCTCTGCAGCGAGAAGCCGGTTGTACCTTGCTGCGGACTCCTTGTCCCATCCCTCACAATTGTAGTCAAGGAGGAATGGGTCGTTGACATTGATCGGTTGGCCTTCAACCTTATTCGGCCACGGGTAAGAGGAAGGAGCGACTGCCCTTAGAGGGGGTGCGGCAGTTCCGCGAGAGCTCTTACCTAGTGCGTGGAGGCATCTGGGAACAATCTGCGGAACAAGCGCCGGAGTGTTCTCCTGACAAGGTCTCGAATTTTCTTGTTTTCTTCATGCAAGTTAGTGTCTAAAGAAATAAAAACATAAAGAAACAATATTTACACTCACCAGTGGGTTGCCTCCCACCAAGCGCTTGTTTTATGTCACTAGCTTGACTTTAGTGAGCCGATTAGGCTTGAGGGGGATCGCTTAAGGGTATTTCTACACCTTCAGCGATTGTTGTGTCAGCAAGATATGGCTTGAGGCGCTGACCATTGACAACAAATTCTCCACCTCTTGTGTCCAGCAACACAACAGCTCCATAGGGGCGAACCTCCTTGATGGTGAAAGGTCCAGACCATCTGGATTTAAGCTTTCCAGGAACAGCTTAACCCGTGAATTGAAGAGTAGGACCTGATCATTCGGAGCAAAGCTTCTGCTGATGATCCGTTTGTCATGGAATGCATTGGTCTTTTCCTTGTAGATCCTAGAGCTCTCATAGGCCAGATGCCTAATCTCTTCTAACTCGTGGATCTGAATTGTCCGCCTCTCCTTGGCGGGTTTGATGTCGAAGTTGAGCAGTTTCACAGCCCAAGCTGCCTTGTACTCTAACTCCACAGGTAGATGGCACGCCTTGCCATAGACCAAATGGTAGGGAGTGGTCCCTAATGGGATCTTGTAGGCAGTTCTGTATGCCCAGAGAGCATCATCAAGCTTGAGGGACCAGTCCTTACGGGTGGTATTGACTGTCTTTTGCAGGATGTTCTTGATCTCTCTGTTGGAAACTTCCACTTGGCCATTCGTTTGGGGATGATAGGCAGTTGCAACCTTGTGTTTCACGCCATTTTTGCTCAGCAATCCTTGGAACACCTTGTTGATGAAATGAGTTCCACCATCGCTATAACCACTCTAGGCACTCCAAATCTTGGGAAGATGATGGAGGTAAACATCTTGGTTACAACACGTGCATCATTGGTTGGACTAGCAATCGCTTCTACCCACTTTGAAACATATTCCACAGCAACCAGGATGTACTCATTCTTGTGAGAAACTGGGAATGGTCCCATGAAGTCGATCCCCCAGCAGTCGAACACTTCTACTTCCAAGATATAGTTCTGAGGCATTTCGTTCTTCTTGCTTATACTTCCCATACGTTGGCATGCATTGCATCGTGTTATGAAAGCGTGAGCATCCCTGAACATAGTAGGCCACCAAAAACCGGCTTGAAGGATCTTGGAAACTGTTTTGAAGGTGGCGAAGTGACCAGCATAGGACGAACCGTGACAGTGATGAAGGATCCCTGGAATATCAGCTTCTGGAACACACCTTCTGAAGATCCCATCCTTGCCCTGACAATACAAATATGGCTCGTCCCAGAAGTAGTGCCTTGCTTCCCTTAGAAATTTCCTCTTCTCATTCCCTATGAACCTTGAAGGTTCCTTCTCTGCTGCTAGGAAGTTTGCAATTTCAGCAAACCATGGGAGATTTGGGTACTGCTTCTGGATCACCGCCACGAATGCTTCATCTACGCGGGAACAACCCTCGCTAGCAGGTAATGACTGTTCTGTGTTGCACAGACCAATCGCGTTGACATATTCCATTGGTTGTTCCTCATCAAGAGCTGTCTCATCTGACACTTTCATCCTTGAAAGATGATCTGCCACTCCATTATCAACTCCCTTCTTGTCTCTTATCTCTAGATCAAATTCTTGGAGTAAAAGAATCCACCTTAGGAGCCGGTTTAGCATCCTTTTTTGTGAGCAGGTACTTCAGAACTGCATGGTCTGTGTGCACGATCAACTTTGATCCAACCAGGTAGGATCTGAATTTTTCAAATGCAAACACGATGGCAAGGAACTCTTTTTCTGTGGTTGCGTAGCGACACTGAGCTTCGTCCATAGTTCTGCTAGCATAGTATATCGCGTGCAACTTCTTATCCTTCCGCTGTCCAAGAACTGCTCCCACTGCAAAGTCACTCGCGTCTGTCATGATCTCAAAAGGAAGATCCCAGTCTGGAGGTTGAACAATTGGTGCACTGACTAGGGCTCCCTTGATCGTGTGGAATGCGGCTAGACAGTCGCTGTCGAAGGCGAACGGGGTTTCCTTGCAGAGCAGTCGAGTGAGTGGCCTTGCAATTTTCGAAAAATCTTGAATGAACCTTCTACAGAAACCAGCGTGTCCCAGGAAACTCCTTATTCCCTTTACCGAAGTTGGTGGCTGCAGACTCATCATGACCTCGATCTTTGCCTTGTCCACCTCGATGCCTTTCTCTGATATCTTATGCCCCGAACAATCCCATCTCTGACCATGAAGTGGCATTTCTCCCGCTTTAGCACCAGATGCTTTTCTTCGCATCGCTTCAGAACCCTGCACAAATTTGACAAACAGACATGAAAGGAGCTTCCATAGACGCTGAAATCGTCCATGAAAACTTCCATTATGTCTTCGATTAGGTCAGTGAAAATCGACATCATGCAGCGTTGGAAGGTCGCTGGAGCATTGCACAAGCCAAAGGGCATCCTCCTGTATGCATATGTTCCATATGGGCATGTGAACGTCGTCTTCTCCTGATCGTCTGGGTGGATGGGAATCTGAAAGAAACCTGAATAACCATCTAAAAAGCAATAGTAAGGGTGGTTAGCTAATCTTTCAAGCATTTGGTCAATGAAAGGAAGTGGGAAGTGATCCTTGCGAGTCGCAGCATTCAACTTTCGGAAATCAATGCACATGCGATGACCAGTAACTGTTCTAGTAGGGATTAGTTCATTCTTTTCATTTGTTATAACAGTGATCCCCCCTTTTTTAGGTACTACATGAACAGGGCTGGCCCACTTACTATCAGAGATCGCATAGATTACACCAACTTCTAGAAGTTTCATTATCTCTTTCTTTACAACATCTTTTAGATTTGGGTTTAACCTCCTCTGATGTTCTACCTCGATTCATCTTCCAGGTGTATTCTATGCATGTACAGATCAGGTGAAATGCCAGGTATGTCAGCTAGAGAATATCCTAATGCCTTACGATATTTTCTAAGTTCACATAAAAGCATAGCAGTCTCGGCATTGTTCAGGTCGGCATTTACTATGACAGGATATGTGGAATTGGGTCCAAGGAATGCATACCTGAGTCCCTTGGGAAGGGATTTGAGTTCTACCTTCGGAGCTTTCAGCTCGCTCCATGAGTCAGTGGTCTGAGCTGCTGGAACAGACGGGTTACGAGGCGCGGTTGTTCCAGCTGGTTCGCTGAGCTCGCTGTTCTCCCCCAGACTTAGGTTTGCCACTATCTTTTCCATACTCCTTGCTGAATCCAGGACCTTGGCATAGGCATCAGCATCAATACTTTCTAAGCTCTGCTCGGCCTCAGCTCTGACTAGGGCGAGTTCAAGAGGGTCATCGGTGAGAATCTCCTCAATCATTCCCTCATGTGGTTCTAGCGGATCACCCTCTTCTTGGACAGTGAAGGTTTGTCCATCCAGCATTGGTTTCTTGAGCATCTGATTCATCTCAAACTTCATCACAATGTCTCCAAGATGGAGATCAATTTTCCCTTGTCGAACGTCTATGATAGCTCCAACAGTGCACAGAAATGGTCTTCCCGGATCAGGGGTCTTTTGATTCTTCCTCGAGTTCCGAACAACGAAATCGGCAGGGACAAGTGTGTTCCCAATCTGAACTTGGAGATCTCCAAGGATCCCAACCGGAGACTTCACAGATCGATCAGCAAACACTAAAAACATCCTAGTTGGCTTGAAATCCGTATACCCAAGGCGCTTAGCCACAGAGTAAGGCATGAGGTTTATGCTTGATCCTAGATCGACGAGTGAGCATGAGAAGATTGTTCTCCCTATCTGAATTGAGAGGACAAATTTTCCTGGGTCACCCAGTTTCTTGATCCTTTTGTTCTGGAGCACTGCGCTGCACTCCTTAGAGACGATCATGAACTCGCTGTCATCAGATATCTTCCCGGAGATCAGTCCCTTCAAAAAGCTGCGCATGGATGGCATCATCTGGATCGCACTCATCAGAGGAAGTTTGACCGTTAGGTCTTCTAGCATCTTTCTGCACTTCATCTCTTCCTTATCCTTGTTGGGGTCAAAATCGGTCAACGACGAAATCGTCACCCGAAAGTCCTCGAAAGAAAACTAAGTGACGATCAAAACCAAAAAACGGGCCATCACTCGATAAAACTCACGGGAAGGCAAGAACTGACCATGAGCCCCGGGAATCAACGAAGGCGAGCAACAGCAGGCACCGACGGACGCAGGACACGGCACGGGCGGCAGGACGCCCACACCGTGCCTGGCGCCGGCGGCAGGCTCGTCTACTCCCGTCTGGCGCCGGCGGCAAGGGTCCTGGCGCCCATCTATGCAATCGTCTCATGATCTCGTGAAACGGCGGCATCTTGGTCCCTTAAACCCATTTCCGGATCGTCCGCAAACTACAATGATTCTTCCGCAAAGCCTTCTCGATTGTTTAAAAGCTCATATTTTAAACGTCTAAAGTTCGAAGCCACATTACTCAAACCTTTGAAAACGGTTATCTCGAAATCTACGGCTAAAGATCCTCCCAAACTCGAAGATTTCCCGCACGAACGACTAACGGGGGAAAGATCGAACAACGGAAAACCCACAGATGGCAAGAGGGCCTGGCACCGGCGGCACGCGTCACCCGAGCCGGCCTGGCGCCTGCGGCACCCCGGCCTGGCGCCGGCGGCAGCGGCTTCATAAGCCGCCTGGCGCCGGTCGACGGCCCTCGTCCTGGTCTCGATCCTATCATGCTCGGTCTGATCCCATCTTAGCTTGTTTGGATCAATTTTCGTGATTTTGGTACGATCACGGTTATTCTAAACACCAAACATCTCGACTAAACGAGGAATTGGGGTTCCTTCGGAAATACCGAAACCTTCAAAGACCATTCTTTCGAAAAACCGTAAAAACGTCTAAACGACCCAACATGGCCAAAACGGCCCACTTACGATTTTCCGAAAAGGAAGGATAACTATGACGGTTTATCCTTATCCTCACATAAGAGATAAATG
Organism: Brassica nigra; assembly: GCA_016432835.1. Taxonomy (NCBI): domain Eukaryota; kingdom Viridiplantae; phylum Streptophyta; class Magnoliopsida; order Brassicales; family Brassicaceae; genus Brassica; species Brassica nigra. The sequence continues at coordinate 51,602,208 of CM028242.1, forward strand.
TCAAGTTTCCAGAAGATAAATGTCAAGTTTTCCGAAGATAAATGTCAAGTTTCCCGATAAACACGAAGATGGAGGAAAATGGAAAAAGCCCGATTCAGCCCGCAGGAAGATAGACCGTCTTAAGAGGAGTATATAAGGAGAGCTTTGGGCGAGGAGAAAATCATCACAAAACTTCCAGAGCACTTAGCACTTAGAGCGATTTAGCATTCTTTTCATTTTTCACTAGCGAGCTGCGACTCAACTAGGATAGACTTAGGCAGCCAGGACTAGCGGACTTTTCGACAGCTCTTGTAGCCGATTTCTTTACTCGTTGTACACGCTCAAACGAGAATTCAGAAATAAGATCTCTTTCGCTCTTTCTTTCGATTTTCGTTTTTACAACTTTAATCTCCATTGATTGTATCGTGTGTGGCCCAGCAGATATCCGGGACCTTAAATACAGTGATAAATCTTTCACAATTTATTACATAATTCTTATCAAAACACTAAGAGATGTGTATTCAACCGAGAGTTTTAGGTGATTTGTATTAAAATGACAAATACATTGTTATTCAAACATGAATTTTAAAAATTCATTTAAAATCCACTGTTATTGAATTTGACATTTTGTAAACTATCCTGAAATCCACTGTTATTGAAAATATTTAAGTTGTGGAATTTTAAAGTTTTTAGGTAATTTTAGGGTGTTTGGGTGGAGTTTCTTAGTTAAAAAAATTAAAATCCAAATCTCATGATTTTAGGTGATATTCTAGAGTGGTTTACCAAAAATCACCTAAATCTCTACAACTTATTAAAATCATCTAAAACCCAATTAAAAATCATCACCACAAATGTTAGATTGAATACACCCCCCTAAAAAATATCTAATTTTCTAAAAAAATCTTTGTTAGTCTTTCCTGTTATTATTCTCAACTGTTTTTGCTGACAAAAAAATGTAAAGCATTTTTTTCTATTCAAGTTGGATTTCGTTACAATTTTTTAAACTTTAATATTTTAGATTTTACTTCAAAACTTATTAAATTATGGAGAAAATATTTAATACTGATTTATTTCATAATATTATTTTTAAGATTTTCTTAAATTGACCTACTTTTATCATAAAAATTGTTGTGTAAACTTAGAGAACTTTAAAATTAGTTTTATTTTAAATCTAAAAATGAGAAATGTAGATTATGGAAATCATATTACAAATTTTCTTTTTATGGTTTACAAAAAAATATTTAAAATATAATAAATAAATTTGTAGAAAATATACAAGTTGTTAGCAAAGAAAATATATTTATAGAAGTATTTTTTGGTAACTGATAAACAATTTTGGTTATACATATTTTCGACCCCGGTATGAAAATTTTCTGGTTCCGCCACTGCCTCCAGATTCAGACTTGATGTGAACTGACTTGCCGTCTGGCATATTGTCATCACGATCGTTGTTACCCCCTAATTAATTCAGACTGTTATGCATAGATGTATACGTAAAAAGCAATGCAACATAATCCATACTATACTTACTTCAATCACCACGTCAGCAACTGGCACACGGCCAACCTCATCAACGATGCGGGTTATGGTGAATGTCATATGGTTTTCAGTGAAGTTATACGCATTGACCTCACCTTGAAAGTGTATGCATTTCCTTCCATTTCCGCAATAAACGGAGGCAACAGAGGCAACACAGATTCTTCAGGGTTCACTCCATCTTCATGCCAAAAAATGTACATGGTAAGATAGTACATAATAGGTGATAAACAGGTAACTAATCATAAGTGTATCTCATCAGTATCTGACCAGCTTCGCTTGCTCGGAGGTTATGCAGTTTCGTCATTACACCATCAAACCAAGCAAATGTTCCTTCAGCAGTATCATCAGCAATAGCCATCTCCAACTTGATAGCTAAAGTGAGATAGCACAATTGAGAACATATTGAAGATGTGAATGTATATGCGTACAGACTTAGACATCAATATATAGGAAAGACTTACCTACCGAAGAGCTCCAACAGCTTGTGAATTGTCGCACCTCACACATGTAAAAGCAGAGACAGTGCGCTGCAACTTTCTACTGCATCTAGAGCAAACAACATAACACCATGGTCCCCTGAAATATATTTTAAAATGTATAAGTGTTAGTTAGCAGAGCAAAGCTCAACGGATTACCAGTATCAACGCGACCGAACAGGAAATCAAAGCAATATTAAAAAACGATTTTAGTTCACCGGAAAACACCAACAGCCATTAAAAAACGATACAGTTAATCGAAAATATAAATCATACCAACCAACATCCTAAATAAAAATATTTTTTAAAATACCCAAATAACACGATCATGTTCACAGGAATCACTATCAGAACTCGTAATAATAGTATGACACAAATTATTAACCCAGAACGATAGATTTATAAAAGAATAAATTGAAAAAATCACTAAAGTATTTTTTTTAAATACCCAAACAACACGATCAGGTTCACAGGAATCACTTTCAGAACTCATAATAATAGTAGGACACAAATAATTACCACATAACAATAGATATCTAGAATCTAAAATGAAAAGATCACTCACGTTAGCATCCACCATTAGCAGAGCAGCTCACATAAGCTCCCCAACAACGGATGAGCATCTACCGGATTTCAAGTCGGAAAAGAACACCTTCGAGTCAGCCATCAAGAGATAATAGGATTGAGAGACGAATATGCGAGAGAAGGATAGCAGAGAGTTTTGGGATTGCGATTAGCAGAGGCGAGATACGAACCTATTTATACCGAAATCGCCATCCGAGCAACGCATTCGTCGATCTCGTAGTGGGCTCACGAATTAAAGAAAATGAGAGTAAAGAAGCATGAATCGCAATGACTTCCGTTACAGCAACTGGATCAACATCTTCGCCGCCGATCGAAGTTCGAAGTGAAACAAAGAGCATGAAAGGAGAAGACGCTGAGAATGGATTAGGGTTTGCGTTAGGTTAGCTGGTGTTCGAGTCACAAAACGGAGCGCGACACAAAGCCCGTAACGAAGCCGGAACAAATAATAGAAGACGCTGCGTTTCATTAAAAAGGGATACGTGGCAGATGCTGGAAGAAGGAATTGTTGTGCTGGCGGCTGACGTGGCATAGCTGGGAGAGAAGCAGACTGAGTTTTATATATAAAGATGTTAAATAAAATAATTATAAATACGAGGTAAAATATATATAAAAACTATTTTTATAATTTCAGATTAAAGAAATCTAAAAACAAATTGATAAGCCAAAAGATGTATATCTTATGAAAAAAATTTATAGTTTGAGTAAAAACTAAGAAGTTTATAATGGAAAATAAATTAAAACTTTTACTTTAAAAAAATACTTTTTAAAAAATGATTATCACTATGCATGGCGAAGAAAACCTCCTAAAATGTAAACCTCCTAAAATGTTCATATTAGGCCTGCGACTTTGGGTAATCGGTTCGGTATTAGATAGGACCCGTTTGGTTCCAGATATTTCGGTTATTTAGAAAGTGTATCCAAATAGTACCCGACTGAATTTCGGTTTGGATTTGGTTCGGTTCCGACTGATTCCGGGTCGGTTCGGTTAAACCGCTTAAAACCCGAAATACTGTATTTTATTTGTTTTTCTATTTTTCTATTTTATTTTATTTTTTAAAAGAAAAATAAATAGAAATCAGATATATATTAGTAAAATGCAAATAAATACAATAAAGTTGCAGTAGCCTAGTGGTATTGCACTTGCTATTTTGCCTTCAACACCGGGGTTCGATGCTCTTGAGTTACATAAATATGTGTTTTCACATAGAATTCTTTTTAAATCGGATACCCATTCTGTTGGGGAAAAATACTCAGGTATCATTTTCCTCCAGGCTCCAGGCAGGACTCAGGCCTCCGGGTCCCTGCAAAAGAGTACCCCGGGTCCTCACTGAAAGGAACTCAGGAACTACCATTTCCCCCGGGAAAATAGAAAACTTCCGACAAAGAGAACCTTCTATATTTCCAAATATGGAAGAATTCCTCTTATCCAAACCGACTAAAACCGACCTAAGGATGACTATATAAGGCTAATCAAAACCCTAAAGCAGGGGATCGACATCTGGAGACTAAGAGAATAAAGCTAGGCGGCTAGGCTAGGGTTAATACACCAATCTATTGTAGTTCCTACTTTACTCTCTAATAAAACGTCTCTTCATATACAAACTCTTTTTATTCAAATCTCTTTAAACACTCACTAGCTTAACTCCCGTTCCGTAGTACTCAAAAAGGACCTACACAAAAATCTCCTAACAGTTTGGCGCTAGAGGTAGGGGAGTAATCCAAACTACGTGATGGTGACAGTGGAAGAGCAAAACGATCTACCGGAAGCTACTCCGAGAGAAGCCAAACTTCAAAGACAGCTTGAGGGTCTACAGAATCAAATCACCAAGCTGCACAAGGCTCGGGAAAGAGCTACAGGCGACCCAGAGCTCTCTTCGGAAGTACAAAGCCTGAAGGAGAAGCTCGACGAACACTCTAAATATCTGGAGCAAAACGCCGAGAAGCTCGGTCGGCTCGAATCAGAGAACCTAGCCCTCCGGGACGAGAACTAGGCTCTCAACACGGCCAGCAACAAGAAGCGCCGCTTCAGAGCTAGGATCCGATCCATGCCAGACTTCGAAACACCTAGCTCCGGAGCCGGAGTTACACATCCATCTCCAGTACTCGACGGAGATGGGGCATCGTGAAAGAAGACTGGAGCCACCCAGGTTCACGACAAAGAAGACAGCAGCGACTCCGGGCTAGAGCCCGAGCGAGAGGCTCCCAACGGCGCAGCAGCGGCAAGGCCCTCCTCCAACGCCTACCTGGAACAGATGTTCGCCGAGAAGTTCGACGCTATACAATCCCTAAACCCCCAATCCGGAAGAGCAACCCCAACTCTTACGCAGAATCTCCGTTCGCGGACGAGATCAACCTGATAGAGATGCCAAGGAAATTCTCTTTTCCAAACGTCAAGATGTACGACGGAACCGGAGACCCGGACGATCATATCGCCCAGTACAAACAAAGGATGCTAGCAGTAGCACTTCCAAGGGAATCTCGCGAAGCTACCATGTGCAAGGGATTCGGTTCTACCCTGACCGGACTCGCACTCCAGTGGTACATCAATCTGCCCTCTAGGTCAATATCCTCTTTCGCAGCCCTCAGCGACAAGTTCGTGGAACAGTTTGCAAGTAGTCGGGACCTAGAGAAAAAATCGGACAACCTCTACGAGATCCTCCAAGCATCGGTCAGAGCCTTTACACACCTACATAGCTCGCTTCAACCAGGAGAAAGTGGCGATCCCCGAATTTAGCGTTCCTACAGCGATCTCAGCCTTCAATAGAGGTCTACTCCCAGACGGAGAGCTCTATAAGGAACTCACTAAATATACCTGCAGAACCATGGAGGACGTGCTGTCCCGAGCCTGGGCTCAAGTAAAATGGGAAGAAGATGTCGCCAACCGCGCCAAAGCAGAGCAAAAAACAAGACCAGAAGGCTGCCAAGCCTGATAGGAACGATCGAGATGAGAGAATCTCTCAGAGACCAGCTAGGGACTCCGGAAGTCAGAACCGGGGAAGATATCCAAGCGATCAGCGGACAAAATGGAAGGGATCTCTGCGTCCACATGGCCAGAAATCTCTCATCTCTCCATATCTAAACTGGAACTAGTCAACGTCTTGAGGCAGATGGGCAAACAAGTCAAGTGGCCTCAGAAGATGAAGGCACCCGATTCTTTCCGGAACCCGGATCTCTGGTGTGAATTTCACTGCGATCATGGACATAGGACAGAGGACTGCATCGCCCTACGAATTGAAGTCAACGAACTGCTCCAGAAGGGACACCTCCGGGAGTTCCTCTCTGAAAAGGCTGAGGGACATCTGAGCAAGGAGATATCCGAGAAACCCACGAAGGCTACTCCCGCTTCACCGCCTCGACAGGACCGGGTAATTCATGTCATATCTGGCGGCTCGGAGGTGAGCAGCGTGAGCCATGCAGCTGCGAAAAGAAGTACCAGGAATGCTAAACAGGGTCTGGAGTCGGCCCAACCCAAGCGTCTACTCCTAGGTACCGACGAGATAAGCTTCACAGCCAAGGAGCAAGTAAGAATACTCGCCCCTCACCATGACGCCTTGGTTATCTCACTCACCGTGGCAAATTGCCTTGTGAAAAGGATCCTGGTTGATAATGGAAGTTCTAGCAATATCATCTTTCAAATTGCATATCAGGACCTAGGGCTGGAAGAAAGTGCCCTCACACGAAGAGTGACTCCCCTCATCGGATTCAGCGGAGAGGTTAAGCAGACTTCAGGGGAAGTGACATTGCCATCTCGAGGAGGAGTCAACATGGCGACCAAGTTCCTCGTCGTCGACTGCCGATCATCGTACAACATAATCTTGGGACGACCCTGGATCCATGAGATGGGTGCCATCCCCTCAATGCTGCACCAAGTGGTCAAGTTTCGCACACCCTGGGGCATAAAAGCGATCAGAGGAGACCAGGAGAACTCTCGCTCCTGTTACCAAACTACCCTATAAAAGAAGAGCAGGGCTTTATAGAAATTACAGAACGGTCCCCGGTCCAGAACATCGGAGGACAAGGAAGCGAAAGGGTAAGTGGCGCCTCACCCGCCAAAAGCAATTGGACTCTGCGTCTCAGGGCCAGCAGGCGGGCAAGGAACTTCCCTCCTAGACCTCGTCAATCAAGGACACCCGGAGGATCACCAAGTAACGCAACCTCCACTGTCAGGCCGCGCTCGGACCCCGATCACAACCTTGAAAAGAGAATTGATCTGAGATCTTCTCCGCTAGAGAATTTTAAAGGCACCATACGTCAGCAAGCCACGAGAAATCCCAGAGAACTCCGCAAGGGAAGTTCCAGGCCTCCCTCCAGCAGGAAAAACTCAGTTTCTGAGAACACAAGGCACTTCCGATGCCCGAGGCTTGGAGACATCGACAAGTGGACCGTACATCGCCAAAGAAACTGGGGCATGAACATCACGAGGAGACCCCCCGCTAAGTTGGGGCAGGGGTCACATCTCCTAGCTAGAAATCCTTGCTCCTTTGGATGAGCTAAGAACGAGATATTCGGCAAAGAAAATACCTCCCACTACAGGAAGGTGCCTGGGGCAAGTATAATCACCTATTACAGAGCCCAACGGGAGATCAACCCCCGGATCCTCCAGCTACCAAGAGCTAACTTCGGAGGCATCCGCAAGGGCTGGGGCATAAAGTCAGACCTAGTCGTACCCTGGTATCATCGACCAAAGATGACGCAAGGAACTCCCTGCATCTCAGCCTACAAACGACAAGGGTACTACAACAGCAAAAGTGCAATAACAACCAACTCGGGGCCCAGCTCCCTAAAAAAGAACAATGATCCGTAAACATCAAGTCTCAGTCTGATCAACAATGGAAGGAGAGCCGAATGATTCAGAACAGGGTCCAACTACGAAAGATCTCCAGAAGTCCATGGACTCCAAGGCAGCAAAGGTAAAACACTATCAAACTGCTGGAACCCATTGTAACTCAAAGCAGAAAAGCCTGGCACTTGGATTTCCGAATCCATACCAGCACCCTTAAGTCTGACAGTCGCTTCCAGCAGAAGCAGAATGCAGCATGGAGCTCGATAGTGGCCAGCTTCCGAGCGGCAGAATACGAGGTCCCACAGGTACCGGTAGTAGTCGTGCCTAGGTGGACGAAATACGATCCCTGCAAAACCAAACACTCCGGATTCCTACGAACTCCGAGTTCTTACAAATTTCGAGCTCGAATGTAAAAACTCCAGGTTTATTACAAATAAATGGACTTCAAGTCCTTAACGAACCTCTGAGTTCCCAAACAAACTTCCGAGTTCTCAAAACAGACTCCTGAGTCCCAAACAAACTTCTGAGTTCTTAAACGAACTTCCGAGTTCTCCGAACCAATAGGTTCTTAAAACGAACCTCCGGGTTCTCAAGCGTAAAGCCATCAGGCTTCTACAGGATTTACGAATCCCGGACGACATCTTAACATACAGAAGAACTCAGAATTCCCCGGAAACAAGTCCCAGGACTATGAAATCTCCGGACTATCCCATTACCCATGATCAAGCTTCCTAAACAAGACAACAGTTCTACAATTTGCAACTCCCAATATATAAGAGCAACCGCAAAAGCCAAAAGACGCAACAAATGCAGAAAGAAATTCATAAAAGAGACCACAGCAGGGCCATTGTCTTGCAAAAAGCCACAAAGGACCAACAAAAGATATCTGGGATGACGACACCACAAGGGGTTTTTATTCAAAAAAAGAAAAATAAAAACACGGGATCAAGCCCTCAAGGTTTGGCCGAAGACTCCACATCCATATCATAAGACGAGGGAATGGCTGGCTCATCATCGAAGGAAGGAGGAGCAATCCCCTTGTTCTTGGCCTCCTCAAGGACCACCGTTTTATACTGGTCCAGCGCCTTGGCCAAATCCCACCGATCACTCTGCTTCCTTATCCATTCCGTCATTAACTCCCAGTGAACAACAACTCTCGCCCCATTCACAGCCATCACCATCTCAATTTTGAAGTTTTTCGCAGCCGTCTTGATGTCTTCCGCCAACTTTTGATTCTCTTGACTAGTAGCCAACGCATCAGCGGAGGCTTCTTCGGCGGTCTTCTCCGATCTCTTCAATTTTTCCTTAAGGTCTCGGACCTCCAGTTCCAGAGCCATACGGCGGTCCTTTTCCTCCGAGGCCTCACGCTTCAGAACTTCGAGCTCCCCTCGGACAGATGAAACATCCTCGGTAGATAACCGTTCTCCTAGATGGAAGAGCTGGGAAACAGTCTGCAAGAATACAGGATATTCGTCAGAACCTAAAAAATGAGAACTTCGGAAGGCATACAGGAACTTGCCCGAAAAAGTCCACCCTGGAGAACCTGGATCACCTCCGTGGTATCTCCAACCGGGAGGACGGTCCCATCTCGAGGAAACACCAAAAAATTCAAATTAGTCAGAGCTGTGGCTAGGATCCCCACAGAGCGACCTATGTCGACTGATTGATGGGATACCCTGGTCATCACCCCGCTACCTCTGGTCTTTCTCCCTTGAGACAAAGAGGTCGGCTCCGTCTTTACCACAGTAGCAAGATGACTTCCGGTGACAACCACGTCATCCCCGGATACCATCCTGCTAGCAGATCCTCTTTTTGTAGACATCACCTTGGCCGCCTCCTGATAAGCCGCAAACGAATCATCGGCTGCACTCCCTGACATGTTCCCTGCACACAAATCACCATCAGGTATCACATAAGATAAGGAGCGATCATGAATGAATACTTACTCCAAAGGCTGCTACGTTGAAATACGGTCTCGCCGACTAGGAAGCGACATAAAAGCATATCTCTCTGTCCATTTTTTATTGAAGGCCGGTCCTTTTCGCTCGGCTTTGGGTAGCTCCTCCACGATCGACATGCCACTGCAAGGACGAAGATATAAACGCCCCTCTCCTCCGTGGAGGAGAGCCAGATGGTAAGCAAACAGGACCTCGTTAGTACCAAAGGACAGGTGCTCCAGATCACCTAGGTTCTGAATAGCTATTAGGATTCTCCAAGCCGGAGGGTTCAGCTGGGAAGGAGAGATCTCAAATAGATCACATAAGCCAACAATGAGCGCCGGGACCACCCCTCGAAACCCAGTCTCAAAGAAAGCCTCATAAACGGCAATCTCCCCCGGAGCGTGGATGGAAGCCCGCTCTTCTGAAGTTGGAGCCCGCAAAATGGCATGAGAAGGTAAGGAATATTTACTTCGCCACTCTACCAAGTCGTCCTCGACGACCGACGAAGCAGGAACCACCGGTGGAGGAGCAATATAAGCGTAGGTTAACGGCAAGGGGGTGGACAAATCGCAGTCGAGCTCTACGCTCGGATCCGAGGAGCTGTCGGACTGAGAAGCCGGAGAGCCCACTCGCTTTCTTATCCTAGCCCCGCCGGCCGATAGAGGAACAGATGAGGCAGAACGCTTAGACATGGGTTCGGATAATTCCTATCGAATAAATTGCGAGGATGATAAAGAGGATAGCTTACGGATCTAGCAAGTGAGAAGGCCGACCCACCTATACAACCTTAAAAACAGAGGGATCAAGAGGGCAGTACCTGAGTCGAAACGCCGGCGGACGAGTCGGATGACGGAAAAAGAAGAAGAAAAGCGAGAGTATATAAAGAAGAAAGTCGCGTGTCTCGGAATCTTTCAATCTCAAGAAGATTTGAAATTCGAATTCTCCCCCTTCTTTTCAGGCGCGTGGCGTACCAACCGCGATCCGGTAATAAAGGAGAAAATTTTTTAAAAGATATCCAATCTTCGCCAGCAAGAATCCTCAAGAATATATGGTCTTAACGGGCAACACTCTTTCCATCAGGAGGCTGGCATCATAGGGAGGCTCAAATTCGATCCACCTTCCTCAAAAATCTTGGGTCCGATCTTATCTAAATTCACGGACTCCGATCCAGGCTCCTCCCATTCGTGAACTCTGAGATCACTTCTTAGAAAACTGAGCCTCGCTAAAAACTCCACATAAGACTCCGACCCAAGACAAGATTCAAAGACACTGAACTAGTAAAGCGAGGTCCTGCCAGAGGGAAGCCTGCTGAGAATGAGCAACTCCGATTGACTTGAGTGCACAGGTTATTTTCTGAATTCGATGACGAAATCGAGAAATAAGGGGCAAACTGTTGGGAAAAAATACTCAGGTATCATTTTCCTCCAGGCTCCAGGCAGGACTCAGGCCTCCGGGTCCCCGCAAAAGAGTACCCCGGGTCCTCACTAAAAGGAACTCAGGAACTACCCTTTCCCCCGGGAAAATGGAAAACTTCCGACAAAGAGAACCTTCCATATTTCCGAATATGGAATAATTCCTCTTATCCAGACTGACTAAAACCGACCTAAGGACGACTATATAAGGCTAATCAAAACCCTAAGGGGATCGACATCTGGAGACTAAGAGAATAAAGCTAGGCGGCTAGGCTAGGGTTCATACATCAATCTATTGTAGTTCATGCTTTACTATCTAATAAAACGTCTCTTCATATACAAACTCTTGTTATCCTTTCAAATCTCTTTAAACACTCACGAAATAATAGCTTAACCTCCGTTCCGTAGTACTCAAAAAAGACCTACACAAAAATCCCCTAAAACATTTGGTTCCTGGTAAAAACCCGAACCGACCCGATATTCATGGTTAAATATAATTTGATCCATCGGTTAAATTTGGTTTACCCAATCCGATCCGAACCGGTTCAATTTTGGATCGGTTCCAGTTCGGGTAATTGGATATGGTTAAAAGTCGCAGGGCTAGTTCATATGTATGTCTTACTTGTGGCCCTTCTTTGGAAATGGAGACAAGATAGAATCTTGAAACTGCATGTTTTGTACATGTCAGAAGATATACATAGCCATTTTCAAGATTTTCACTTAATCTCTAATTGTTGATGCACTTGTAAAAGCTCCTTCATGGTGAAACAGTGAATCTTTCTCCTTTTACACAAGTAGAAACCACATGTGATATTTTTGTAATTTAATTGTACAATGTCACATGTTTTTGCCATGTATTAGGGAAGGATACAAACTCTGTAGGCTTCTAGCTCAGCAAATCAGTTGTTCATCATATTTTTAAATAAATAATGGAATGGTTTAAACAAAAAAGAAATGATGTGTCTGCTCTTTATATACAGAACAGTTGATCTTACCTTCTCTTGGTCATACTCCATAGACATCAAATCACAAGTCCAGCTGATGAAAGTGAGTCCTTGTGAGTCCTGAATAGAGAAGAACGACTTAACTCCTTCAGCTTTTCCTTGTCCATCAAGAACATTATGCGCCACAATTACTGTCTCGAGTTTATTTGCAATCACAGTTACCTGCCAGAGGCCAAGCGATGTTGTGAGTGGGTGCCTACCAAGAATTTTTTAGTTAGTATAATTTTATACAAAAGTTTGACAATCGCCCTGTTAGAATTTTAAATGTATAAATATATTAATAATGTTAGACAATTGTGTTAGACAATTGTGGAATGCTTGACTTTCCATACAAGGGAAATTCTTTCTCGTGGGTGGGAAGAAGACGGACCGGAAAAGTAAAATGCAAACTTGATCGAGCTGTGACGAACGAAGATTGGCATGCCCTCTTTAATCACTCTGTTGTAGAATTTCTACAACTTTGGGGATCCGATCATAGACCGGTCCTAGCACGGATTCAGTCCAGGGTTAGGAGGACGAAAAAGAACTTCAGATTTGACAAGAGAAGGATCGGAAAACCGGGGTTCAAAGAAGCAGTACTCTCGGGATGGGGACAGGTTGGTGAGATTCCAATGAGGAATTTTCACCACAAAGTTACCTCGTGTCGAAATAGAATTAGTGTCTGGAAAAAACAAAATCCGACTAATTCAGCCATTTTAATTAAAGAGCTAAAAGATAAGATTGACTTGGTACAAGACGATGATAATTCTACAACGGAAGAATTGGAGGAGTTAAGAAGACAGTTGATTGTGGCTTTTAAAGAAGAGAATACTTTCTGGGAACAAAAAAGTAGAAATCAGTGGCATCGTTATGGAGACAGAAACACCAAGTTCCACCATGCAGTTACAAACCAACGAAGGGCCCAGAACCGAATTATCAGTATCAAAGACAAACATGGGAAGCTGGTTGAGAGTGAAATTGAAGTAGAGAACGTGTCTGTTCAATACTTTCGAGATCTCTTCTCTACCTCTTCACCGACAAAAATAGACCCTTCCCTCAGATTTATTTCCGGAAAGGTATCTCATTCTGATAATAGGTTGCTCTTAGAGGAACCATCGGAACAAGAGATTAAGAAAGCAGTTTTTGATATCAATCCGGATAAGGCTCCCGGACCAGATGGCATGACTAGTAAATTGTTCCAGAAATTTTGGCGCGAGATGAGCCATGATAATATTAAACTTGTGAAAGATTTCTTTGCTACAGGACGTTTCGATCCTCTGTTAAACCAGACGAATATCTGCCTCATCCCTAAAAAGAAGAAACCACGAGACATGACAGAGTTCAGACCTATTAGTCTTTGTAATGTTAGCTATAAGATCATTTCTAAGCTACTATGCAAGAGACTTAAGAGGGTTCTTCCGCGATTGATTTCTGAAACACAGTCGGCTTTTGTAGCAAAACGTCTGATTACGGACAATATTCTAATAGCGCAAGAAAGTTTCCACGCCCTAAGGACAAACCAAAGATGCAGAGAAGACTTTATGGCTATTAAAACAGATATGAGCAAAGCGTATGATAGAGTGGAATGGAACTTCATAGCAGCTCTACTACTGAAGATGGGCTTTGATGAAAGACTGGTTGATCTCATTATGTGTTGTGTCACATCGGTTTCATATCAAGTCCTAGTTAACGGGCAACCAAGAGGGCGATTCTTTCCACAGAGAGGCCTAAGACAAGGAGACCCACTTTCCCCCTTTTTATTTATTCTATGCACGGAGGCGTTGATCGCACTCCTTAACGGAGCAGAAGCAGAAAAGAAAATTGTAGGCCTCCGCGTTGCTAGGGCGAGCCCTAGAATCTCCCACCTGCTCTTTGCAGATGATAGCCTTTTCTTCTGCAAGGCGGAATTAAGCCAATGCAAGGAGATCATGGACATTTTAGACATATATGGGAAGGCATCAGGACAAAGAATAAACGCTGCCAAATCCTCGATGTACTTCGGAAACCGAGTGGAGGTAGCTTTGAAAAAAGATATAAAAGAAGTCCTAGGGTTTACTTCCGAAGATGGCATGGGAATGTACCTCGGACTACCTGAACAGATCGGTGGCTCGAAGATGAAAGTGTTTTCATTTGTCCAGGATCGTCTCAATGGACGAGTCAATAATTGGTCATCAAGACTCCTTTCTAAAGGAGGAAAAGAAGTTCAAGTCAAATCTGTGGCCCAAGCGACCTCGACATTTGTAATGTCAAGTTATTTGCTCCCACGAGGCATTACTGACAAATTAAGAAGTACTATCTCTAACTTCTGGTGGAGCTCAAAGCAAAACAGCAGAGGATTACATTGGATAGCATGGGATCAAATCTGTCTCCCCAAGGATTTGGGAGGATTAGGGTTTCGCGATCTCCATGACTTCAATATAGCACTCCTGGCGAAACAATTATGGCGTTTAATACATTACCCAAATTCTCTGTTGGCGCAAGTTTTAAAAGGAAGATACTATAACCATACCTCACCCTTGGAAGATCGACGGACATACTCACCATCATATGGATGGCGTAGTATCATGGCAGCGAAACCTTTGCTCACATCGGGCTTGCGGAGAAAAATTGGAACGGGACGAGATACAAGAGTCTGGAGTGATCCTTGGGTTCCAGATTCAGTGGCTCGACCACCTAGACCGGCGGAACATATTGTTTATAGATTACCCCAACTTCTTGTTCAGTCCTTTATTAGGAATGATACCAAGGAGTGGGATACCCATCTTTTACGAGAATTTTTCCACCAAGAAGATATCCCTTTGATATTGGGACTAAAACCTTCCCATTCTTCTGCTACGGATGGATATGTTTGGAATCATACAAAATCAGGAGTGTATACAGTTAAATCTGGATATGACTTACTTCAAGCAACCAAATTGGGTCGGCTACAAACTGAAGTCCGAGAACCAAGTATCACGCGACTCCAAAGCAATGTTTGGAAGATTAAGGCGCCGAGTAAGATGAAACACTTCCTATGGCAGGCTATCTCTGGATGTGTGGCGACGGCAGAGAGGCTCACTTATAGGCACCTGTGTACCGATAGGAGTTTTCCTAGATGTGCTGGCCCAGAGGAGTTGATTAACCATCTTCTTTTTGAATGCCCTCCAGCCCTGCAGGTTTGGGCTTTATCGGACTATCCGTCCCTTCCGGGTGACTTCCCGAGTACATCTATATACCAAAATATGAACTTCCTATTTTGGAAGAGAAAAGAGGTGGCTCCCTCGAGACCACATTTCGATACCTTCCCATGGATATGTTGGTACATTTGGAAGGCAAGGAATGACAAACTATTCAATGGGAAAGTCGTATCCCCGGTTGATACTTTACAGCTTGCCTCCCTTGAGGCAGAGAGTTGGAGAAAGGCAAATGAAAAGGAAACAACAGACGAGGACCAGGACGAACCTCCCACTACGGTGGTAGAGACGCTTCCTAGGACACCCCGACTTCCTACCTGCCAAATTGATGCCTCTTGGATCAGTAATGGCAGTGTTAGTGGCCTAGGGTGGAGTCTTAAGGATCAAATGGGAAATGAAGTGTTTGGACTTAGGGCCTGCACTAGAAGCCTTTCAGCCCTTCACGCTGAGATGGAAGGTCTGTTATGGGCAGCCTCATGTATGAGAGATAGGAGGTTATCTTCAATACGTCTCGAGACGGACTGCTCGGACCTAGTAGAGATGACTACAAACCCGGAAGATTGGCCAAGCTTCGCAACGGAGATCGACTTGTTTCAGCGATTACAGGAAGACTTCGAGGATATGAATCTGATTCATATTCCTCGGAGCAAGAATGGTCGCGCGGACGCTTTAGCAAAGGGAGCTCGACTCCGAGGCTATATCTTTTCCCATATAGATCAGACCCGGACAGACGGAGATGCTCCTCGGAGAATCAACTCGTCTGGTCACCACTTGATCTAGCTCATTGGGTAGTCGACAAAAAAAAAATATATATATATATATATATATATATTAATAATGTTTTTTGTTTTGTCCCGTATAAAATTTATTTTTCACCTATAAGTCACCTATAAGAGCATCTCTAAAATGACTCTCTATTTTAGAGTTTTCAAAACTCTATATTTAAAGTTTTAAGGTATTTTTCTCCAAAAATAAAACTTTAAATTTAACTTCAAAAATATTTGTATTTTACTCTATGGAACTTTTATAAATAACTAACACATATATAAAAATATTACAGAAATATTAATTAATAAAATCTTACACTAAAATATAAAATTATAAATACATAATTAAATATTAAACTACAAACAAAATACAACATTATTTCATAAAATTATTTTCGTAATGCTTCATCTTATGTTACACAAAATTTGTTTGGACAATATTTTGGAGGTTCCGGAGCAAACTTACCAGACTGTTAGTGTTGTTGTATATTTATATTTGTAATAATTATGCCTTCTTGTACCCTTTTATTAAGTTTCTTTTGTAATATTCTTGTTGTCTAATTCTAGTTTTAAAATAATATAAATTTATTTTAAAATTTTTATTTAATTATATGTGTAAAACTTGAATTTATAAAAACAAATATGAAACAATTATGAGATATAAAAATTTTAAGGATTAAAATGATAAACGAAAAATATTTAAGAATCATAAATGTGATATGTAATTAATTGTAAGGACCAAAATACAAATAAAAAGATGAAACTTCAAATTTGAAGTTTTGAATAGTGAAATTTCATATTTGATGTTTTACTTCACAAAACTCTAAATTTGAAGTTTTAAAATTTTCTTTTTGGAGAGCAAAAAAAATCTATATTTAAAATTTTTTTTTTTTTTTGGAGATGCTCTAAATTAAGGTATCAGAGTCAAGAAACCATGAAGCATTTTTATAATTTAAAAAAATGGTCGGGATGATTCAGTTAAATATTTGTTTGAATAGAAGAGCAGTGTTGCTTGTTGTTTCCGTGTTTTGGCAGTTTTGCATTACATATTCAAGAGCTTGTCTTACTAGCAACTCTGACATACTATCCAATGCTGATCATCCAAAACTAGTATGAATGAGTTCGAATAGAGCGCTCTTGCGACAGGTTGTCTGCACATTTTCCTTTGATAGCAACAAGACAATAACCATCTGGATATGAAACTGGTTTTGGATTTTCAAACTCAAAACCTTCCTTCATGATCGCTACCATTAATATATGTAGCAAAGCAGTACTTGCATGTGACGGTCCACAATCCACATGTTAGATGCGCAAGGTACAATGCACATTTAACATACCGAGAGCAAGAATAACATGTTAGCAGATCGAAACAATTAATTTGTAGGTTTTGGGAAATGCAGAGAGCATACTTTACTTTACAAGATAGTTACGAGATGGTCCTTATATCTATCTCACAGTCTTTAGGAACAAGCTCCATCCAACCGTAACCGATGAGTAAAACAACATATGAGAATCTATGGTTAGATTGTTGCAACTGAAAGAAAAATCAGATTGTCAATCACAGACCTTGTTTGTCAGTCCTCTTAGAATGGAGAATGTTCTCAGTTCCTAGCAACAAACATGCTTCCAGTCCCACCCAAACCTCTTGGAAATGAACGTTTCTACCCAGGTCCATTTGATCTTTTCATGATATTTTCATTATAGTGTTTTCCCACTATAACATTTAGGCGTGATGCTATTAAGATGGCCACAACAGCCTGAAGTATATGCCCTAACATTTATTTTAAGAATACATATAAAAACCTGAAGCATAGAGTGACCAACTCCTAAGCTCCTGTGAGGAGGCCCCACCAAAAACTGGCTTTTAGATTAATCATCAGCCACGAAATTTCACATAGTACACTTTTGGAAGCATATAAAATCCCAGAATCATCATCAGACAAAGAAAAGGAACCCATAAACCATAATCATCATATTCATAAAGTTCATACCTTAAGTGAAACGAATCTCACATATAAAAGGACAAACATAACATAAATACTAAAAAACAAAACTAATCTGAAGTGAGACGTTGGATACAAGCATAAATGCCTTTTGTCTCACTTTTTTCCAGAATAGATACCATAAAACAAAAGATTCAAAACTTAAAGAGCAGCATAACACAAACTCATCTCATTATTCGCCATCGCTGTCTTTGCTTTTCTTTTTCTTTTTCTTCTTCTCACTCTTCTCTGCTGATTCACCAGCAGCAGTTTCATCTGTCTCCTTAATCTTCTTTTTCTTCTTCTTGTCACTCTTCTCTGCTGGTGATTCATCTTCACCATTAACCGCAGCAGCTTCATCCGTCTCCTTGCCCTTCTTTTTCTTCTTCTTATCTGACTTTGGTGTTGCCCACTCTTCTTTATCCTCCTCCTTGTCCTTCTTTTTCTTCTTCTCCTTTTTCTCAGACCCAGCTTCCTCTTCTTTTCCCTCTGCCTTGTCCTTCTTCTTCTTCGACTTCACCTTCTCTTCAACTTCAATTCCTTCGACATCTTTGGTTTTAGATTTCTTGGTTGACACAGGAGCAGGGCTGGCACTGCTATCATCATGCTTACGCTTGCGCACTTCTCCAGTCTCAGCCTTACCCTCGACAGCTGCATTATCAACCTTCTCAGGAGCGGCAGCAGCACCAGCAATCATAGCATCTCCACCAGTTGGCAAGACCACTACGTTCCTGCTCCACTCAACAGGCGTTTTCTCATTAGGCTTCCCATGCTTATCCAACTTACCATCAGCAATAAGCTTCTTCTTCATCGAAGATCTAGGCCCCAATCCCCATTTCCTCGGGTAAGTGTCTCTATCCATCACCACCCGCTTGATCTTAGCCACCACACCATGGTCACACGTAGCCATCACAGACGTGGTCATCTCAGCGATCCCAACCGCAATCGCCTCACCTTTAGTCGTCATCAAAACAACCTCAGTGCTAACATCAATGTCATTCTCGAATCTCAACAACCCAGGAATCATCAGCTTAGCACCATAGCAGATCGCATTGACAGCAGAGTCCTTCACAACGAGCCTCTTGTAGCTCGTCAAGATCACCTCAAGAGGCATAATCACCCTCCTGAGATAACTCTCATCCTTGTGGTTATCATACATCCATTGAGCATCCATGACATCATGCATCGTCACCATGTTATCATTCTCACCCAAGATCCCAGACCTAACCCTCCTAAGCTCCTGCATATGCCCACCAACACCAAGAAGCAAACCCAAATGAACACACATGGTCCTAATGTACGTACCCGCCTCGCAAGAAACCCAGAAAACAACCAAATGCCTGTCGGCATCGTACTCAAGCAGCTTACTCTGGTAGATCGTCCTAATCCTCAGCTGTCTCTTCACGGCGGAGATCAGAGGCGGCCTCTGAAACACAGCTCCGGTGAGCGACTCGAGAGCCCTCGCCACCTTAGCCACATCGGGAACAGCAGAGTGAAGACGAGCCACGCAGACGTACTCTTTACCCGCACCTTGCTGAGATTTCACGAGCCGTGTAGCCCGGTCGATGCAGACGATGAGATTACCCGTCACTTTAGGGTCGAGAGTCCCGCTGTGCCCCGTCTTCTCGACGCGGAGGATGCGCTTGATCCAAGCGACGACCTCGTGGGAAGAAGGGTTGGAGGGTTTGTCGAGGTTGATGACACCGTACCTGATGTAGTCTAGGAGAGGACGCTTGAGGGGAGAGTGGCCGGAGGAGATGGGAGTGTAGTGGCCGGTGCGGACGTTGAGGCGGTCGTAGTTCTTGAGGAGGAGGGGCCACTGGGATGTGTCGATGGCGGGAGTGAAGCTCTGGGGCTTGATCATGTAGTCTACGGTTTCGGCAGGGACTTCTTCGACATCCGTCATGGCGCCGGCTGGATTAGGGTTTCAAGGAGTGGAGGAAGGAGGAAGAGGCGTCGCGTAGTAGAAGACACGAGAGTGTGATCAGGTTTTAAAAGGGTTTTTGAATTAGGGTTTCTTGAAATTGTATTGGGCTTTGCATATAAGTTCAAATTGTCAATGATCTATAAGAAAGGGCCCAACTTAAAAATATACTGTTGCTTTGATTCTAAAGCAACTTTTTTCTTGTTCAACATTCTAAAGCAACTAAAGAGAAATTTTATGTGATATTTAGGTGTGGGTATTTATTTAGGTTTAAATTTTGGTTCAGTTCAGTTTGATTTGTTTGATTCTAAAAACAATAATTTAAATAAAACAAAGTTTATTTGGCTTGTGTTCACTTGGGTTTGATTTGGTTTGAGTTTGGTTCAGATTAATCGAGTTGGTTTTTAATGTTGTTACTAAATCTTAACCAGCATCACAGAGTATTTGTTTTCAATTATATATATATATATATATATTATTTTAGATTATACATTTTAATGTTAATTTTATAGTTTACATTGTCGTAATTAATCAATTGTTTATAAACGTCATATATATTTGTTGCTTCTTATTTTGATCCGCCGACCTTTAAATCCGATTTTTCTATTAACAATATTTTGTACATTTATTCTTTTCAGATAATATATTATTACATATACAAAATTCTAAGATATGGTAATTTATACATGTGTTATATAGTTTAATGTTAAGTCATTATATCATCATACTATATTTTAGCATAAATATTTTATATTTATGAATTTTTAATAAATTTATCAATTTAATATAATGTTATCATATTTAGTTCACTATAATAATTTCATTTAACATGAATTATTCTTATTATAAAATAGATAAAAAAAGATTTTATTTTTATTTTTATATTTCATAAATGATAAGTGAATATATATTAATGCATAATAATAGTTCATTGGTAATTTAGAAATTAGTTGAAATATTTACATAAACTTTTTGAAATATTTACATAACAGATTTGTTAAAAAATTATATATATATATATAAAATGAAAAGATATCATGATTAAAAGATTTTATATTATTAGTTTTAATGAAATACATGTTAATTTTTATACATGTATTATATAGTTTGCTAATGTTAGCACGTGGTACCTACATACTATATTTAGAACATAAATACTTAAGAAAATAAAATATATAAATTTAACAATTTAATATAATTTTATCATATTTATCTCAATATAATAATTTTTTTCTTGAAATGATTGATTATGATTATATAATAGATAAAATAGGATGGAGTTCATATTTTAATTTTATAAAATATATAAATATATAATAATATTTCATAACTAATTTCGAAATTAGTGAAAATATTTAGATATAATTTTGAAAATTAAGATCTTGTTAAAAACTTTTCAACATAGTTGTTAAAATTTTAAAAATATATATTTATATTTAAAATGAAAAGATATAAAAAATATTGTGATTAACATAGTTCAAAGATTCTATATATTATTAGTCTTAATAAAATATATTTAATAAAAAATTTAAGGGATGGTCCAAATTTAAAAATCATACATGAAAGAAGTCATTATTTCTATTTTATTAGGTAAGACAGACTATAATTAGAAAGTTTAAGAAAAGTAATATACAAAAATTTATTTTATAATAAAATCTTAATTAACATTAATTTATAATAATATTATACTACAAATTACGAAATTAATGCATTATTTTATAAAATATTTAAAAAATTTAATAAGATTTTGTTAGATTTTTTGTCAACAAATTGCTATAATTAAAAAAGTAAAACAATTTTATAGGTGAAGTTGTTATATATGTTAATTATTTAGTATGTGATATCGTAATGATGTCAAAATGTTAATTAGAAATAAATGAAATATAATTTCCTAGGGAAGGTTCATTTTTAAAAAATCACACATGAAGAGAAGTTGTGACTTCTATTTTAATATAATAGATAATTTGGTTAAGAAAATACAATTAAAAACATAAACAAATCATCAATTGATAAATTGCTAGTTTTTTCATATTTAAACGTAAAAATAAATATCACAATAAAAATGTAGAACATGTAATTCAATAATTTTGAATCATTATCTTCAAAACCTAGTATAACCATCATGTTAGTTTTCCGATTTTTATGATAATGTAAGACAGTCATGTTTTTTTATTTTATTTTTAGTTGTGTTGCTTTTATTCAGTTACAAGTAAAATGTGTAATAGAAGTAAAATGTATAAAATTATGTTTACCTGCTAGGTTAGATGGTCAACTATCTTTAATATTTAACTGAATTATTTAAATACTTTTGGTTTTAGTTTAACTTAATTAAATAAATACTTTTGTTTTTCTATTCAGTTCGTTTTTGTTTCAAAACTGAACCAAACTGAACTGCTTGATTTGATTGAAACTTTAACTGAATTCTTGGAGCGTATACTTTAATTTAGTCTAGATCAAATTGGACTCAATTGGTTCGATTTGGTTTGATCTGGTTCAGTTTTTTATCCCATCCCTAATTACATATGGGGCTGGACATAAATATTTATTACTTACCTTAGTTTTGTTACCTGTTCTTGCCTATTTCGATTTTTCAAATGTTCATTGTTATCAATGCGAGCATCAAATCATAGGCTATGAATGGTGACCAGGAAATCAAGAGAAATAATGCATTCTTTAATATTCCTAATAAATTTTATCATTCATATGGAATAGTTATTCCTTTTCATTCCTTCTCATTTCTTTAATTGTAGAGAACTATATAACAAATTCGTTCCTAACTAATTTGATATGGAATAATCATTCCTCATCATTCTCATAATTTTATTCTTATCCGTTCTTTTCCTATTTGTTCCTAGTGTTCCTACGATGGTTACCAGTTAGACCCTTAGCATACTTGCAAGTACAACCCAATTTAATATTATAAGTTACTTGCTTATTTATTAAATATTAATAAAATATTGAGTTTTTTATAGTTTAGGTTGTGACTGAAAATAATAACCAGACCATAAAAAAAAATTAAAACCAAAGAATATATTTATGTTGATATTGAGATGTTTAATTCTTTTGTTCTTTTCTTATTTATCAAAAAGCACTGAAATTTGTTTAAAGTAAATCTCGTAATTTTTCTAAATAAAGTAAACAAAACAAACATTCATATTCTTTTTTACTAGAGTAATATTTATCAAATAATTTTTGAAAACCCTGAAAATACTTCCAAATAATTTACAAGTACCCAAGTGAAAAGTAATAGAACATGACAAATTATTTTTGGGCAAGTATTCAAATTAGAAAATAATCATTTTTGGCAAGTTAAGTAAAAGTCCAAATTTTTATTGCTCATACAAGAGAAACCAAGTATCAAGGTATGTTTTTCAAAAAATATCACAACTAGAAAACAAAAAAAATATGGCTGAAGAACATACACTTTAACAATTTATACAAATGGTATTCCAAAGTTTTAAAATCATTTTTCGAATTAGCCAAGTACACGGTATGTTTACTTTTCAAAAATATCACAATTAATAAATAAGAAATATGGCAAAGAAAAAAACCATCAACTCTAAAAGTTTGTTCAAATAATATCCCAAAAATGTTCAAATAATGATTTTTAAACCTTTTGGTCCTCAAACATTACTCTTTTTATATAAAATTGTATAAACAAATGTCTATAGTTGAGAAACAAACAATTTGATCCTGAAACATTACTCTCACTAAATTTCAAAAAACAATTAATCATGTTTCAACTCCTCTAATCCTTGTTCTAAAGCGCAGCCGAAGCGGGCAACTTTGCAGTGGTTAGTTGCTCTACGGTGGTGCTCCACCACGATTACTGAGAAAAAAATCTGATCTTATCCAAGTTCAAAATTGTCAATTGAGTCGCAAATCTATGATATTTTGTTGTGAATAACAAATTAATTAAGTTAAAACAAAGTAAATCACTCAAAAATGATGATTCGCGTTGAAAAGGTTAAAACGGATGTGGAAAACTAGGGTTTCAGGCGAAATGATCGAATAATATGAAGATTGAATTACATATTTATCCTCATTAAAGAAAAACAAAAAACATTGAAAACAGATCTGGGCTTTAAACTCATTACTCTTAAGTCAAATACGGATTTCATAACCGCTAGACTATGGACAACTACACAACCTCATTTTTCAGTTAACTGCTAAGCCTGTATCAACAGCACGCGTTCCACCTAACAAGTTTTCGAACAAGGGCTCTAATAGACTACTAATATGGTTCACCCTTCAGACTTAGCAATACAGTCCAATCAAATTTTTAAAAGAAAACACGATTGAATATATTTAATGAAATCGGTTTATACAATTTTAGTTCATCCAAATTTAAATTTTTATTTACTACTAGATTTGACACGGGATTTGAAGCGCATGCTTAATTTTTATTAGAAAAACTAATTAGTAAATCTTAGAAATTATATATATAGTTTTATTTATTAGAAACATTTAAGTATATAATTAAACTAAAATATATATAAACATTATTTTATGCAAAAAAAAAATATTTCATTTATATGACCCACCTCATATTAGTTTGAATTATTTTAAAGTCCTAAAATTATAATATAACTATATGTCATTCAACCCGTTTCATACTTGTTAAATATTTAAGTATTTATGAAATAATCCGCAAAAAAAAACAGTAATCGTAAAACATAACTAATTCGATGTACTATATAATTAAATGATATTAATCAACTGAATTAAGTATTCTTATTTTATAAAATTCAATTATATTTTAATACTTTAAAGTAACTATAAATTATTGGTTATTTTAAATCATATATCACTTTAATATTTTGTTTTGATATGTTGAAGTATGTTGTAAAATTCATAAATTTATGTTATTATGTACATGCAATTATTTTAAGTTTAAAATTAAAAAAAGTAGTTAATAAATGGATTAAGTTATTTTATATTTATTAATTTTTTTAGTAGTTTTATTATGAATATCAATTATGTCTATATAAATGTTACAGAAATGTTATTTCTTATACTAAAAATCAAAATTAACTAATATTCATTCATAATAATACTTAATATTAATTAGAATTTTAATTATTTAAAAGTGAAGATTAAAAATAATATAAATTTACATTTGAAGTAGAAATATATCAAACATATAATTAAAATACAATCTTATAAAAGAAATTTAATAATATATGTAAATATATTTTATTTTGAAAATATTTAAATCTGAATATGTTAAATTAAGGTGTATATTTAATACTAAGTAAGATTGTTGTATGCAAAATAATCAGAAGTTAAATAAATATAGTGGTCCAACTATGATTTTCCTATAATAAATTTTTAGAATTATTTTATTTTAATAGAGTAGATTGTCACTTACCTAAATACTCTTGCTAGAAATCATATCGTTAGAAACCCGTTCAATCACAGTTAAATAAGTTCCGATTTCTAATATTTATTACTAGATGTTTTGCCCGAGCATGCGGGCAAAAACATTTTACGTTGATTACTATTTAAAATATTACGATAATAAATTATTATTTATATTTTCATTTTAAAAAGTTACGTATTATATTTTTTGAGAATTTCTTTCACTATATTCATTATTGATAAATAAATCTTAGAAACCAGTCAATATTATATTTTCAATTATATAATACTTGATTATATTTAGTTATGTGTTTTCTATTTTTTATTTTGAAATTTTTATCAAAAGATTTTTCGGATAACAACACAATATAAATAGGAATTATCTTTTATTTTAAAATATATTTTTAAGATTTTGAATAATTCTTACTATTTTAAATTTTAATCACTTATCTAATAAAATGGATTTTTGTTTGCTAATATATATATTTATACTATTATTTATGCAGTGATTTGGCTTATGTGTCAACTTCTCCATAGTTTTAGGGTTTTTTTTGCTTATTTGCCAATACTTATTTATTATGTTTAATTATTTTTAGTTAGTAATTTTACCTTTTTATGTTTTAATTTTTATTAGTAAACGAAAGATATATACGTTAGGTTATTAAATTTATCTGTTTGACCAAAAGCAATGGATAATTAAATATAATACAGACTATGACAAACCCTATATACGTTGGTCCAAGGACTATTACTTATATGGTCTCTATTCTTATACCAACTCAATAAACTATGTATATTATATCTTTCGTTTACATGTCTCAAATCAATACCAACACACAAATCTTAAAACTTCTCAGCAAAATAATAACTTGCAATCAATTTCTTTTTTGAAAAGAAAACCTGCTTCTCTTGTTCTTATTGGAGATATTGATCCGGCTAAAGATTGTTACAAGATTAAAGTCAAAGTGGAATACATGAAAAAAATTCAAAAATCATTTCGATTGAATTGGTGTTGGTTGATACCAATGTAAGTATTCTTTTTTTTTAATTCAGATTGATTAGTATTAATTATATTGTTTAGTGTAATTTATTTATTTTTGTTATTTTTAGGAGACGAGGATTCATGCTTCTCTTGATGAACATTCTCTTGGTAACTTTCGATCTAAGTTATCTCAAGGGGATTCTTTTATTCTGAGTAATTTCACCATTGGTGACTATACTACATAATATAGAACAAATCCTCTTCCTTTTGAGATTAAATTATATATAACAACCAGAATTAGTTCTTGTGATGATTTTCCAAAAGAGTTACCAAATAATTATTTCAAAGATTTTAAAGAGACATTGGAAAGCCAGAATGAAAAAGAAGTATTCTATATCATATTCTATTTTTATTAATGTGTCCTTATATATATTCTATTTTTTAATCGATTATTTATTATAATGTTATGTGTTTTAGATATTATTGGTGAAGTTGTGAATTTTGGACCATTAGAAGATCTAATGGCAAAAGGAAAATCATCAACTAAGCTAGAATTAACACTTTGTGACATAAAGTAAGTTTTATTCAGCCTTTAATTTTATATTATTTTATTTTTATTATCTTATACTGTTTTATATTTTTAATATTTAGTGATATGCGTTTAACATGTACCCTGTGGTCTGGGTATGCAAACAAGTATCGGAATTGTTTTTAGGCTTAGTTAATAATTTTCATAATTTTTTTTATATTTTAATTATAAACATATTTAGAAACATGATAATTACAATATTCAGCTATAAAAATATTTGATATTATTTTATTTATTATATATATATATATAAATTCATTTTATTTTAGGTGAGTCAAATATTTTAATAAACGGTTTAAAGAAAATATGATAATTATCGTCTACACAACTATTTGATATTATCTTATTAATATTATATAAAAAATTTCATATATGTCATGAAAAGATTATATCTATATCTTTGGTATTAAAAAGGTTATTTTTTGGATTTTGTTAATATGATCTTATCGATAACATATACTATTGTTTAGTTTAAGAAAATATGTTTTCTAGCAATAGTAAATTTCGCTAATATGTGTTACCACAAAGCTCATGTTTATGTTCTACTATAAGTTACTCGATTATATGTCGTATGAGAATATCGTGAAACGAACTTTCAAATAAAAATAACGAATATTTTAAAACATAAGAGATCTCCTAAACATTTTCGAAACATTGGTGGAATTATTTATTTGTTTTGTAAATCAAAATTTTTAAAACATAAGATAATTCTTATATATATATATATATATTTGTTATTATTTGGAAATAGTATTTTCTATTATAAAAGATAAAAATTAAGATAAAAATTTTATAATTAAATGTTAATTAAACAAAAACATTTGTATAAAGATATTTTAAAATATTTTTAATATGTGAATGTTTTAAATATTTTGATGAAATTTTGTCATATGTAAGTAATTTGATGTTTGATTTAAAATTTTTGAAAAAATTTGAATTAATAAGATATAAACAAATAAATATTCGTAGACGATTATGTCCGCATGTGCAGGCAAAACACCTAGTATACATATATATTTAAATCAATAAATGTATAAACGTTATTAACCGTTCTAATTTTAACGTGAAACCTCCGTTGCGAAAAATCACTTCGCAAATAATAGCATAGATAAATAGATTCAACTTTTTAAACTTACTAACATGTACATTATAAAAATATTCAACTTGATAGTAAATGAGTTACGAGTGGATCAGACAAGATGTAAACGATCAAAGTTGAAGAACTGATCTTCAAAGTCACGGTGACTGGTGTAGTCAAAAACTGAAACGGTCTTAAGTATGTGCACGTAAAAGCGGGGAAGGTGAAACCGGTGATTGAGGAGAGAAGAAGCCATCCTCAAACCGTCTTGTGTCCTTAAAGCTTAACCGCAGGCTACTCTGCCAACACTTCTTCTTCTTAGCCATAGGTTTAGACCGATTCAGGCTCTCCTCTTCAAGTTGACTAGTGAATATTTTGATCCTCTCTAGTGCCGTCTCCATTGTCTGGTGGTCCATGTTCGCAAAACATACTCTAAACCATCCCGGTTCGTGGCAATGGCACGAACCGCCTGGAGAAACGTTAAGCTTCACCTTGTGGATGATCACACGCCATAGCTCGGTCTCCGAATCGAATGTAGCGGTCTTCAAAAGATTTCTTAAATCCATCCATATGAACAAACAGGCTCCAGCCTTCAACCAACCAATGCCGAGACCATCTAAACCGGTTGTTAACTCTGCATGTCTTGCCGCTAACCGTAATTTGCTCTTGCTGAGGAACTGGTCTACAAAGTCTTCGTCGGATAACATGTTAGCAATCAGATGCTGCGTTTGGGATGAGACCAGACCGAAACTCGACATTTTCCTTGCGATGTTAACCACCTGGTTATTGTAAGAGTATATTATACCAACTCTTAAACCAGGCAAACCCATGTCTTTAGAAAGACTATACACAATATGGATCAAATCGCGGTTGCATTCAGGAATCTCCTCGATCATTTCTGCGACGCTAATGAACTCTGATTGACCAAAAGTAGTTGCGGCATAAATCTCATCCGCAATGAGGTGAATTCCTTTGTCATTGGTGAAGTTAATCAGAGATTTTAAGCAATCCCGGTCTAATATCGTACCGAGAGGGTTCGAAGGATTGGTTATGAGTAAACCTTTAACCAGAATGTTCGCTTCATGCGCGTTTTCGTACGCGGCTTCCAAGGCTGCCACCGTGATCTTAAATCCGTTAGAGCTATGACAAGTAACCGGTAAAAGATTCACTCCGGTTCTCCATCTTAAATCTCTATCAAACCTGCACCAATCAAAACCAAACCACGTTAGATCAGATAAAACCAGATTAAACCAAACTATAGTCTGATATTTTGAACATACCCTGGATAATAAGGAGTCGGGACTAAGTAACCGTCGCCGGGGTTCGCTAAACAGAAAGCAACCGTCTCGTGTGCTCCGGTTGCACCGCCACTCATGACGATCCGATCAGGATCAAACTTAACTTTGTTGTTTCTTGTCTTTTCCATAAATTTTGCTACGGCCTGAAGCAACAACAAAGTTAAAATCAATCAACCAAAAGTGATGTGTTAGATGAAGATCAGAGAAAACCGAACTTACTTGTCTGAATTCGGGCAAGCCATGATAATCTTGAAAAATTGCAATGTCGCTGAACTTATTCACACCTTCTTCTGTACAAATCGAAGCTTCTTGATGTTCTAAAACCCACTTACGCATCAAATCTCCACAAAGCTACACAATTTAAGAATTTTTTAGGTTTTTGGGTTATAGAAAGATAGAAAGTTTGAATTTTTTGCTTGTTTGAGAAGTTACCTGGTTTTCAGCAAGACCCATCTGAATAACTCCATCGGGTCTATCAATTGGGTGAAATGGGTTTTCTTCATAGGCTTTCCAGCCATCGAAATAAGCCGAGTTCTCGCCGTGACCGTCGCCGGTGGCGATTCTCGATAGTAGATTCCGATCTTGCTTCTCTCCAGTCAAAGCCACCATTTTTATTTTTCTAGTCTTTTCAAAGGGGATTTTGATAGTTGTTCTTTTGTACTGTTGATACTTAGAAAGTATGGTTTGATGCCTGAGAAGTGAGTTTGTTCTCTATATATAGAGATTTAGTTTCAGGTGGCTACACCGAGTAAGTAACGTTGTCGCAGGTTTCAGCGAAAGTTCCCTGATCGAAAACTACAATAGAAATTTCAATGTGGTTCTCAAAGTTTCGTGTAATTTTGTTCGTGTTTCCCTGAAGTCTGAATTGCTTTTATTGAGTGGATATGAACCGAAATTCTGAAAGTGGACATTGTGGGGAAAATGTTTTACAAGTGAGGGACCAGTGAACAAAAAAATTTCGTCTAATTTTAGTTTCCACTAACAATACATCCCTAGACATTATTTGAGAAGTGATTTTGATATATGTTATCAGTACATTCATTCTCTCTAAATAAAGATGACATGACTCTAAAAATAGATGACATGGTTCTTAAAAAAAATGACATGGCATAACACTATTTCTGACATGTATAATTTTCTTATTACGATTTATATTTTTTGGCAAAAAATTTCAAATATGGTAATGACTAATAACTCATATATTGTCATTAATAGAAATTACCATATAAATATTTATTTTTGATAAAACTATTAAAATATATTAATAACCCATATATCACTATTAAAGTAATATATATCACATAATGAAAACAGACTAAATAAGATTACAAATATAAATTTTACATTAACTTTTATATAATATTTATATAAATATATATTTTTTACCAAAATTAATTGTAAATGTGCATCATCAAATACAAAACTAAGGGGGGTGTATTCAATTGAGTATTTGAGGTGATTTTTCTTAAAATGACAAATCCACTGTTATTCAAACGTGGATTTTAAAAATCACTTTAAAATCCGGTGTTATTGAACTTGTCATTTCATAAAACACTCTAAAATCCACTGTTATTGAACAAAATTTAAGTTGAAGCTTTCAGAGTGCTTTAGGTGTTTGTAGAGTGTTTCAAAAAAGTTTCTTAGTTAATGTATAAAAATAAAAATCCAAATCTCATGGTTTTAGATGAGATTCTAAAGTTATTTAACAAAAATCACACCATATCTCAAATTCTCCTAAAATCATCTAAGAACTCACTAAAAATCAAACCACTTCAAATTTCAGATTCAATACACTCCCTAAACTAGCACTAGTCAATTTTTTTGATAGTTAAATGATTAAAAGTTTATTTCATTTTCTCTGTTCATCAGATTAATTAACAAATTGATTTCTAAATTTAACATATTTTAACCAAGACAAACAAAATCTCAAAATTATTAGACTTTGTATTTATAAATATGTATATATTTAAAATAGATGATAAGATATATATTTAAAATAAATAATAATTAAATATAATATAATATAATTAAAAATATTTCCCCTAGACATTATTTGAGAAGTGATTTTGACAGATGTCATCACTACATTCATTCTTACTAAATGAAGATGACATGGCTATAAAAATAGATGACATGACTCTTAGGGTCTGATTGGCAAAGCAGATGAGAAAGCAGTAGTTGTATGCTATAAAAGCAAGATGTCAGGAAGTTGTATGCTTTTGCTAAACTATTTAATAGATTGATTGGTAGAGCAGTATGGACATGCTATTTAAAATTATTATTAAAATTAGTATATAATATATAATATATTTATTTGTAATGAATATATTTCTAATATATATATATATATATTTCATTTTATATATTAATATATATATATATATTATATTAAAATATAAAAGATATATAATTATTTTATTTTATTTACTAATTTCAAAATTATGTTTATATCGAAAATTTTATTTTAAAAATAAATTTTATAATTAAAATATCTATGTTAAAAATAATATTTCGCATTTAAAATATAATATAATTTATGTGATTAATTTAATTATATTATATTTTAAAATTTAATTTATATAATTAATTTAAAATATAATTTATATAATTATTTTATATAATTTATTTAATCAATTTATATAATTTAATTTATATAATTAATTTAAAATATAATTTATAAAATTAATTTAATATAATTAAATTATATTTTAAATGTGAGATAATATTTAAAAAATATTAATATGGTAAATTTATTTTAGAAATCAAAATTTCATTTTCTGGATATAAAAATAATTTTATGATATTATTAAAAATCAAATAAATGAACTAATTATATATTATTCTTAAATTTATAAATTATAAATGCAAATGCTCTTCCAAAGCTTCATATGAGAGCATTTGCTAGAGAGCATTTGAAGAGCATTAGCATTTAGTAAATACTCTTTTAAATGCTTTTCTAACAAATGTTGATTGGATAATGTAGAGCCTAATGCTAATGCTCTACCAATCAAGGCCTTATAAAAATGACATGGCATAACACTATTTCTGACATGTATAATTTCCTTATAAAGATTTATATTTTTTGGCAAAAATTTTCAAATATGGTAATGACTAATAACTCATATATCGTCATTAATAGAAATTACCATATAAATATTTATTTTTGATAAAACTATTAAAATATATTAATAACTCATATATCACTATTAAAATAATATATATATATATATCACATAATGAAAACAGACTAAATAAGATTACAAATATAATTTTTACATTAACTTATATATAATCTCTATAATATTATTTGAGAAGTCACTTTCCTAGGCGTCACGCTCACGTTTACTCTCACAATAGTTGATTACTATGATTAAAAATTACATTAAAACAATATTATTTCCTTTTAAAATTTTCCAAATAACAATATAAAATAAAAAGGAAACATTTATAAAGTTTAAAACTAATTTAAAACGAAAATATATGTATATATAATATGATTTCATAAAAAGGAAAGTTCACAAAATAGTAATATTTCATTTAAAATATATTTTCACTAACATAAAATATACTTTTGAAGTAATAAAATATTTTCCTTGTATCTATATCTTCTTAGATGAAAACAACATTTGTATATAATATGATTTCATAAAAAAATATTCACACAGATGATCTTGATATTAGAAAAAGAAATATTTTTCTTTAAAAAATAATTTTACATAATACAGATAAATATATTTTTAAAGTAACAGAATTTGTTTATATGTCTATTTTCTTAGATTATTACATAAAATAATTAAGTAACATAAACTGATATATGTTTAATTGACAAAAAAGAATTTATAATTAGTATTATTGAAATGTTTTTTTTCTCATATATTTAGTTGACTATAATATCTTACAAAGACAGCAAAAAAATAAAAATTATATTTTACTTATATAATATAATTTTTCAAAACAATCACATTTTACTGCATATTTTAAGAAATTAAAAAGCTAAAAATAAATTTTAACAATAAACATCATTTGATCAAATAACTACAACATGAGTACTCGACTAATCCAACTTATATCTAAAATCATAGATTTAACTAAAATTAGAATATATAATTAATAATATATTTATTTTATAAATTAAAATTATAGGATGACTTAAAACATATTAAAAATAAAAATAAAATATTACTTTAACAATTTAGTTCTTTTGTAAAATTTAAATATATGCATGGGGCTTTAAAATATTATCATTATATTAATTTATGTAATCCGGAATCAGACACCTTAGTTTTTTTCCATTCTAAGCACAATATATCTTAAATTTTACATAATATTACTAAATTATACTTACATATCTAAGAAAACAATCAACCTAAATGCAAATAAGAAAAACTAATAAAAACAATAATATATTTATAATAAAAAAATATTATAATTGAATTCAAATAAATAGATGGAATTCAATATGTCCAAATGATAATTAAATCGACGGTAAAAACAACAAAACCAATTAGATATAAAATATCTAAAATCATATGTATAATTAAAGTAATATAATATTATTAATATAAATTATACATACAAATTATAAATTAATTTAAAAATAAAAGTAAATATCAATCAATTATTATAATTTATTTATTTTATAAATATTTATGCCTGTGCATAAGCACGGAAAAATCACCTAGTATTTGTATAAATACATATATTTTACCAAAATTAATTGTAAATGTGCATCAACAAATACAAAACTAAAGTAGCACTGTTGACAAAAAAACTAAAGTAGCACTAATCAATTTTTTCTGATAGTTAAATGATTCAAAGTTTATTTAATTTTCTCTGTTCGTCAGGTTAATTAAAAATTGATTTCTAAATTTAAAATATTTAACCTAAGACAAACAAAATCTCAAAATTATTAGACTTTGTATTTATAAATATGTATATATTTAAAACTTGATGATAAGATATATATTTAAAAATAAATAATCATTAAATATAATATAATATAGTTTAAAATATTTTTATAAAATGTAACTTAACTTTATTAAAATTTAAATAAAATAAAATTGAAATAGTTAAACCAAATAAAAAGAAATAAGACTGAAGAAATAAGTTTGTAATTTTCTTTTCAAATCATTGAAGTTAAAATATATAAATAGTGATGTTCAAATATAAATTTATATATTAAAAAAATATTATAATTGAAATTAATATTTCTGCGTATAGCGCAGGAAAACTCCTAGTATATGTTATATATTTTATATAATGGAAAAATAATGGGAAAGCAATTAAATTACTCATTGGAGAAAGTTGAGATCTCCACCTTCTCCTCAATAATGGACTCAAACACGTATTAATGTTTCAACTTTAATACCATTTTGTCTCTATATTTTTAGAGTCCTTCATGTTTATGAATATTATATGGCTCAAAATCTTATTGCACAAAAGCTAGAATCGGTATTATGATATTGATAGTGGCAGACATTGGACCACATGATTGGCGAGATATACGTGTAAATTTGGCAGCCTCAAAGACAGTAACATCCGACAAAGATTTTTCCAGTCAAATAAAAAACATCAAGAGATAAATTTTGAAGCCTTCACGTTGACCAACAATTTCTATGACTTGAGTCTTCTAGACTCGTTTCTTTCTGTTGACAAAAAAAAAAAGACTCGTTTCTTTCTCTTTTTTGTCTTTTCCTTCTTTCTCATATCACAACAGTACACAAGTCGGGATATGAAAGGGTAACTTAACTCGAGATCTAAAAAGCCAAACAGAGTATAAAATTTTGAATAATGTTATTTTTGTAAATTTCGATTAAATTTGTCACACCAGTTAAATTCACGCCATTCTAATTTTATCACAACAGACAAAAATTGTGATTTAGATCTTTTATTAGACCGATATATATATATATATATATATATATATATATATATATGTACACATTAATTGAAAATAGTTAAGTTTAGTTTTCAGTTATGTGCTTAATTTGACTCAAAGTCATATAGCTAAAAATATCTTAACTATACTAATAGTAATCTACGCCGTGCACGGAATAAAATAGTTGATTTTATTATTTATCTTATGTACGTTAAAGGGATTTGCCGTCTAACTTTTTCTAAGAATGGACATTCAGATATCTGTTCAGATTCATTTGATCTATTCGAATTTCAGATTTTAAGAGTTAGAAATTTAAATCTGATTCGGATATTTACAAATTTCAGTTTGAATCTGATTTGAATTTGGTTCAAATCATTGCGGGTCTGGTTTGGGTTCGAGTTCGGATACCCATTTTAATTATATAAATTTTAACAAAATAAATATACTTAAGTCATCAAAATCAGAAAACAAAAATAATATAAAACATAAAAATTTAAATAATGTAAGACTAAATACTTAAATTTACATTAAAAGTAGTTCATTTTAAATATTTGGTTGGAGAACAAATAGATATTTTCAGTATTTAGAACATTTTTTGTTATTTTTAGACATTCACTGTGAATATTTTGATAATTTTTAGATATTTTCATATTTTTGAATATTTAATAGATATAAATTTAAAACAATTAATATATTTAAGTATAAAATTGTGATTTAGCTATTTTTCATATCAAAAATATTTCAGTTTGGATCGGTTTCAGGTCTGGTTATCCGGATATTAAACTTTTAGATCCATCTGAGTACTTAATCAGTTTTAGTTTGTGTTTAGTATTACTTTCAAATCAAGTTCAGTTCGGTTCTTCGAATCCAGATATTTTACCTAGACTTAATTTCTTCTACTAATATAAAGCAAAATAAAATAAATGTAAAACACATATTCTGCGCTTATTTTACATACATAATTATTAGACCATACTTTAAGAATACCAATAAAAATGGTTAGGCTTCATGTCAATATTGTTGGGCATATTTCAAAATTGACGTAGTCGATAACCAATAATGTGTACTTTCTAATAAAGGTAAATATACAATCAAGTGAAAATGGTTAGAGTTGCGTCGAAAATAATGTTATCTCTTCACTCGACACCTGAATCCTATTTTTCAATCGATTTCTTGAAATTTCTTTCCTTTTAAAGCTTTTCTGATTTCTGACTTTTTCTAGCAATTTGATTATGTTTATAATTCTTGGTATGATATGAAAACTCTGTAAAGAAAAGCAATACTTGGAAAACCTAAAGATCCGATTTTGTGAGTGGTGTTTTCACCTCAGTTTCCTTAACTCATGACCAATCACAATTATTTGTTGCATTCGTGTACAAAAAGTCTCAACCATGGCCAAGTTCGGAAAGATACAAAATTTTCAATTTATAAAAACATTCTCATTCCAGCATTTTAGTTGATGCAAATCTTAATGATTTTGTAATTTCTTTCTTCCAACAATGATATTATTCAGTAGTTGCACGGAGAGAACTCTAATTCACTAATACAAATGTTAAAAATGCGGAAACTAAAAATGAGCTGATTAAAAAAATTAGTGTGTAAACACATTAAATTGTCTGCGTATGAGTTAAGAAAATTAGTGTGAGAACACATTAATTGTTAAATGATTGTAAAGCTAACTCGTCAACATTCTAAAATTGAAATGAGTGTGAGCATGCCACGTGTCAATTTGTGTGTGAACACATTTATTGACAAATGCTTCTCTTTTATTATATAAGGGATTTCCAGTGTCGATATTTTTGCTAGTTGACAAATTAATGTCTGGGTCGATGAAAAACAACGACCATTTCACAAATGCTTCTCTTTTAATATATAGAGGATTTCCAGTGTCTATATTTTTGTTAGTTGACAAAGTAATGTCTGGGTCGATGAAAAACAACGACTGATTATCTAATAAAAAAATTCATCACAATTTTTGTTTTTAATGAGGAAGATCAAATTTAAAAAAATTTAAATTGGCACTTACTACTTCAACTTCCAATATTTACACTTCGATCCCTCAAACTACAAAACTTACCTAATTGAATCTTAAAATCTTTTGACAAGTTTGCGACGCCACACCATTTGATAATACTGAATATAAGTGAGACTCATACTAATCAAATCGTTTAAAGGATTAACTTTTGATTACAGAGACTAAAGGGAAACTGAACTAAAGATTTATTTTGTGGTTCTGGACAGTGAAGAAAACTGGTGAATTACAAGTACTTGGATGGATTTTGCAGCATAATTATGGAGTGGAAGCTCGATCAGGACGTGTGGGATAGATATGTTGATTTTTGCATGCGAGATGCACTAATTACAATACCAAGTGGAATGCTTTGGTTCAAATCAAAAAAGGAGAAGATGAGAAAACTGATGTATGTATATGATTAGCATGTATGAGAAGATGGGGTTGCTACAGTGTGTTGAGAAGTTAGGACTCGATGTGTTTGATATGTTTATTAAACATGAATGTTCAGAACACATACACGAAGAGGCCGAGCTGGTCAAGCAGGGCAGATCCGACCCGCTCTCCAACATTACCATCCATAGCTAATATGTCTTCCACACCCGTTCATTCGGCTCGTTAGTCTTATTCTATGCAAAAAGCAGTGTATTAATTTTTTTGAGGCTCAAAAGTTTTGTTTACTGATCATTCAATCACCACATGACCTTTCTCTGTATTTTGGCCTCGCGAAACATTTACTTTTAGGTCACCTATCATTCCACTTCTCCAGCTCAAGGACACTTAACTTTGGAGTTTTTTTGTTGATGTGCGAACGAAAAATGTAAGTGCACTTTAATGATATAGATAGCCAAATCAATTTTTTAACCCTTTCCATATACCACAAATCAGAATGTTAAACTACGCAACATCTCATGGTTATATGAGGTTAATGATCCTAACGATAGTTACATGGTTAAGTTGGCATCACATAAGTGTGCTTGTAGGAAATGGGTTTTACAGATGTTCCATGTAAACATGTTGTATGTGTATTGGATGACAACCAAGAAGACCATGTGAAATATACGATTGGGTATTACTACTTATACATGATGAAGAAAACACACAACGAAAACATCAAGCATGTAAATGATGAAAATTTGTGGGAAAGGATAGGAAAACCACTGGTTGGGACACCATAGCTAAAGAGGCCAAGAGGTAGACCAAGAACATAAGGAAGAAATATGAGTCTCTACACCTCATTTCTCCACTTCTTGTAGAATGAAAGGTACTCTCTCTCTCACTCTCTCTTTTATTTTTTCCCGATTAGCCACCATTTTACTCCGCATTTGCTCTTCACCTATTCTTCAAGAAGATATCTTCATTACACAAATGATTGACAAAAATAAAAGAGGTAGTTATTACTAGATCAGATTCAGATGAATCTAGCTCCTATACCAACTTGGTTAGGAGACATAAATCGGCGCTAGAAGACATTCAATTTATATCCATTCAACTCGATCTTGTTCAGTTTTCTAAGAACTTTCCCTGAGATGTAGAGAATCAGTAGAATGTAGACGATGGGAATATCAACACTGATGTAGGCAATGAGTAATCAACTTGTTAGATTTAGGATTTTCTAAGGTTTAGGATGAATTACAAAGTTGATAGAATCGATGGGGTTATCCATAGGTAGAGTAATTAACTAGAATCATGATCATAAAATAATTGATAGATGCAACGGCATAACTGATTACCTAAGTTCGAGTATGAAGATTTAGGTTTTTCTCCTTCCTTCTCTTCGATAAGAATAGGGATTTTAACAAATTCCTCTTCTGTACCAATTCCAAATTTCATCCCAATCAGTCTCTCCCTACAAGTCATGAATTTAGAATTCTTGCAACTATCTTTGATGAACTAAATAACTATTCACAAAGAGATTTTGTTTATGGATTTAGTGAACTTATTATACCTTCTCTTAATGCTTGTCTTAGTTTTATGAATTTGCAAAGAGATTTGGAATTCTTGGACCTAGAAATAGATAGTCTCTGCAGCGAAAGCTGATGGATTTGATAACTGTGATATAAGTTCTAGAACCATTCTTCATTAACACTTAGAAAATGTTGGATTTGATAAATCTCAACATATCAAATGTTGGCGTCGTTGTCGGAGATCAAACCCAGGTCACTCACGTGACATGCATGAATACTTACCACTATACTACAACTTTGATAATGTGTTATTTGATGATTCCTGAGTAATCAACTTGCTAAATTTAGGATTTTCAAAGGCTTAGTATGAATTGCTAAGTTGATAGAATCGCTAGGGTTATCCATAGATGTCTTCATCCTTGATTGTTCTTAATTACTGCTGAGTTCTATAGTAATTAATTAGAATCCTGATCTTAGGATAATTGATGGATGCAATAACATGATTGATTACCTGAAACTATTTTTGATGAGTTAAATAAATATTCACAAGGAGATTTGGTTTATGGATCTAGTGAACTTATCAGACATGTTTTTAATGTTTGTTTTAGTTTTATTAATTTACAAAGAGATTTGGAATTCTAGGATCTAGACATAGATAGTCTTTGTAGCGAAAACTGATTGATTTGATAACTCTGATATGAGTTCTAAAACCATTCTTCATTAACCCTTATCATTCTATTACTTGGAATTATGACTTACCTGTTTGATTTCCATAGATTTAGCACTTCCCCATCTACAATCTTAGAAACCTATTTATTTATTGCTTTCTTTATGGCTTGCTTTCTTTATTGGTTTCTATTATTGATCTAGCTTATTTGAAACTCAAGTCTATTTTTTGAAAATAGAGTCTTTGTGGATTCGATCTCTAATACTACATCATGCTCTGAAATTGCAAAATAGCTCAAATGGTAAATTTGAGCATATTACAAAGTGATGAAAAACATTCCTTCATATATTAACAAACTTAGAGAGCCATCTTAAACTGAAATCTAAATCTCATGCAAATCCTTGACACGATGTCACTGGTTCATCCAGATCCATTTCTGTCACCAAGACATCCAGGACAAAATGAAGAAACTCAAATCGACTAAGAAGACGAAGGCCACAAAAGGAACATATGAGAACTCTGAAGTAGCTCTTAATGAGACTA
This sequence comes from Brassica nigra, assembly GCA_016432835.1. Classification (NCBI taxonomy): domain Eukaryota; kingdom Viridiplantae; phylum Streptophyta; class Magnoliopsida; order Brassicales; family Brassicaceae; genus Brassica; species Brassica nigra. Next base: position 51,642,065 of record CM028242.1, read on the forward strand.
CTGTAGCGAAGGATGCTTCACTGTACGATCTTGTTGTAATCAACACGAAGCTCGACTTAAGTGGCCATGAAGACCACCAATGAGGATGAATTGATACAAGGGGCTGATGAATCCATAACAAAGTGAATTGTTCTGGAAACAGTAAACATGTCTTTGCTCAAGGATTTGTTCAACCACCATCTAAAAAGGTCCAGACTGAACTGTGTGACAATGTGATCTTTAGATACATCTTTATAGTTATTTTTTTTTGTTAACAATCCGAATATTTCTAATAAGATATTCTGGTAATTCGACCCTTTAATAAAATCTAAATATGTGATTTTGTGTTTTAGGGGTTAGACTAGGAAGAAAAACTTGGTTCAGGGTCATTTGAAGCCATTTTTTTAATTTTTATGTAATTAAAGTATTAGATTAAGGTAATACAGTATATTGTCTAAAACCAAGTTGAGTCATTTTGGGTTTCATAAACTAAATTGGGAAGAAAACCTTGGTTTATGACCGTTTGAGACTATTTTCTCAAAATTAAAAGGATAAATTAGAAATCTTTAACATAAAAGAAAAAAATATTTAATCATATAATTGAAAATATATGTATAATTTATTAACAAATGTCATATATAATGTAGTAAAATCTCTGTAATATTATTTGAGAAGTCAGTTTCCTACGTGTCACACTCACATTAACTCTCACAGTGGTTGATTATGATGATACCCATAATGAATTAAAATTATATAATTAAACACTATTATTGAATTTTTTATTTAAATTACTTTTTAATATTTTCCAAATAACATATAATAAAAGGAAATATTATAAAGTTTATGAAGCAATTTAAAACGAAAATATATGTATAAATAATATGATTTCATTATAAAGGAAAGTTCACAAAATAGTAATATCCCATTTTAAAATATTTTTAAATAACATAAAATATACTAATATACTTTCTTTATATTTATATTTTCACAGATAACAAAATATTTTAAAATCACACTATACACTTTAATGAGGTAGATATATTATATTTTGCATTATTAAAATTATATGTTTTCTTAATATTAAATTTGCTTTTAAATTTTATGTTTTATGTTTGTGGAACTTAATATAACCATAAAAAGGCATAACATCATTTATAATTTATAAAAATATTTTAGTTATTGTAAATATTGATATGTGTTCATGAGCTTCCAAAATGTATCAATAACTTATTATGTAACTTTCTATAGATCATCTTTTATTTTCTAATGTATTTTTCTTAAATCAACATTTAATTTGATATATATATATATATATACTATGAAAATACATGCACATTTAAACGATAAATAAAATTAATTTGACTTGCCTTAATTATAATAAAAATAATTATACCTCAGTTTGAATTTGGAAGAATAGATGTAACTTAAGATACTCACTACATGAGAACTCGACTAATCCAATTTATATCTAAAATCATAGATTTAACTATATTAAGAAAATATAATTTTATAATAATAATAATAATTTATTTTATAAATATAAATTATAAGATGAATCAAAACATCTTAACAAATGAAAATAAAATATTAAACAACTGTTTTAATTTAGTTCTTTTGTAAAATTTATATATGCATGAAATTCCAGAATATTATCGTTATATTAATTTACGTAATTTGGAACCAAACACTTTAATTTTTTTTTTTAATTTCATTCTAAGCACAATATATCTTAAGTTATAAATAATCTTCCTAAAATATATTTACATATCTAAGACAAAAACCAACCTAATGCAAATAAGAAAATTAATCAAAATTTTAATATACTTTGAATAAATTTTTTATAATTGAATTCAGAGAAATAGATGCAACTTAATATATCCAAATGATAACTAAACCGATTGTAAAAACAACAAAACTAATTAGATATAACTTGTCTAAAATTCTATGTCTAATTAAAGTAATATAAATTATGCATAAAACTATAAATTAATTTAAAATTAAAAGTAAATAGCAATCAATTATTATAATATATATTTACTTTATAAATATTCATACCGTGCATGAGCACGGAAAATCACCTAGTCTATATATACTATTATTTATGAAGTAATTTTGCTGATTTGTCACATTCTCCATGATTTTATCTAATCCTGCTTATTTGTCATATTTTTATTAGTTTTTAGATTAAATCATCAATTTATTAATTTATATAATATAAAGATTTTGAACTTTCTAATTAATTTATTAATTTAAATAATATAAATATGTCAAAATTTCTAATTGTAATTATGATTATAATTATTTTAACTTTCACAAGATTGCTAGTTTTTAGCTTAAATCATTAATTTATTAATTTAAATAATATAACTATTTCAAACTTTTTTTAATTGGAATTAATACTATAACTATTTAAAACAAGTTAGGACCAATTCTTATTTTTATACGATGTAAGATGTTTTAAACTCTATAGTTTCATTTTTTCATTCATTCCAAGTTGTCTCGATTATAGTTTTTGACATCTATATTTATGTACTTATGATATTTGTTTTTTTAGTTGGAGTTCTATGTTTTTCTTCTTTCTTTGAGCTAGGAGCGAATCAGTTTTGTTACATGGAGTTTGAAATTATGAATTAGGAAATTATGAATTAATTTGGTAGTTATTTCACGTGTATGTTTTATTACTGTTTAATCTATAAAAAATATGCTTTGATATTAATTTTAGAGAGTTGCCTATGTAATCATGTTATGAATATGTGTTTAATAGTTTATTTCTAAAATGGCTAAAGTATATATATTTTTATGAATAATTACATTTATCATTATATAATTAACCATAGATTAACTTTAATAATAAAAATATCATTATCTATTTTTTATTAAAAGTAAACTTATGAAATATTAAGATAAGTCGATGTATATATTGATCAAGTAAACCAATGAAATATTGTTATTATCTCAGTTCGTTTTTTTAAAAACAATTCTTCTAAATTATCATTGAACTTTAGTTTTTATTTATCTTTTATTTATTTTGTTTTCCATTTTGTGTGTTTTAGTTTTTTTTTGGTAATTTAATACATGTTTCTGGTTCAAAAAATACAAAGTAGATTAAGAGAGACCAAAAGTTCATATTCTTACTTTTGTTATAAACCATTGGAGTGGACGGTCCATAACCGGACAATAACCGAACCAGCCCGTACCGACCAGGAACGGTCCGAACCAGATGAACCAGAGGCGGTTACTACTTCCCATTATGTTTATCTCTATTTCCTATTCCCTGTTGTAATAGGTTTTCCTTTTCCTAGATAGATTAGGAAATATGTACTTTTCCCTTTTCTTATGGGATTGGGTTTATCCATTTATCCCTCATGTAACTTGTATAAATAGAGACCTTTGGTCCATAATAATGATAAGCTTTTCCAATCTCTAGTTTCACAACACGTTATCAGCATGAGAGCTCTAAAACTCCCTGAGACAAAAATCGCCCACATAAACCCTAAAACCCTAATCGTTTTCTCTCTCTCTTCCCGGCAGCCAGAAAGCTCTCTCCACCGACTCTTGCTCTCTTCTCCGACGTGATCAAGCAAGAAAAGCATTCTCCTCCTCTTCTGTTCGTGACCAGACGAGGCGTTCACCTCCTGATCCGGCCAAGCAAGACCCGTCTGGTAGCCAAAGCAATCCGTCCGCAAAGCTCTTCTCTTTTGGTGCTCCGATTTTCAGATCTTCTTCAAACTAAGGTAAATAAAATTCTGAAACCTTAAAGAGAACTCAAAAATCGATTTTGGATTGATTGGTAAAGATTATGACAATTAAAATTTTGCAAACCCCTAAAAACCCAAAATAGAACTGTTAGGTTGAATGGATCGTTTAGGTTGCTAGATGGAACCTATTGAATTGCTTGATTGCTTGATAGTTTGCATAAAGCCTAGAACCCTGGTGCTAGGATTGCTTAAAACCCTAAAGAACATTAATCTCAGCCGCATACATGCAAGCTGCATATATTGCTCAAGAAATCCGAAACCCTAATTTCTTTTGCTTGAAATCCGATTGATTGATTGTTCTAATTGTTTGTTTGAGCTGTTCATAATTGTTCTAGATTGATGTTCTGAGATTAAGGTTGTTAGATTTTTGATTCTATGACTCGAATTCTGAAACCCTTAATCACTAAAGGCCTTGAAACCTCACCTGTGTCCAGCATTGAATCCGTTTAGTAAACCCTAAATCCGCATGATTTCTTGTGTGATTAATTGCTTGATTAAAATTCGAATGAACTGATTAAGAATTGCTTGTTCTAAATTGAATTGATCTGAGGTTTAGAAATTGATGATTGAAACCCTAATTGATTAAAACCCTAATCTGTCGAATTGTGAAATTTCCTTTTTACTAAAAGTTGAAATTTTTCTTTTTTTTTCTGAAAATTTTCTTTTATGTTTGCTGGAAAATTTCCTTTTACTATTAGGGTTGCTAGAAACTTGCTAAAAATCGACTGATTGATCTGATTTAATTTTTTTTTCTGATATTGCTTGTTTTGATAAATTGAAACCGAATTTTTTTTTTCAAAACCCTAATTTGACAATCTGATCCGATTTTTTTGATGATGCTTGAATTGATTTTTTTTTCAATAACCTGATTGCATGATCATATAGAAATCAAATTGCTCAGGTTGCATCATAAACTTTTAGCTTGTTTAATCATGATCAGATTGATTGCATTAACCAAATGGTCGTGTAACCTTGCTTGCATACTCATGGCCGTGTGGCCTTGCATTCATACTTGTGGCCGTGTGGCCTTGATTGATAATGTGGCCGTGTGGCCTCTTTGTTGCATCTGTGTGCATTGATTATTTGAATTAATTACATGAATTCCATATCTAGAATTGATTGTTAAATGATTTCAGATGTCGAAATTTGGGCCTTCGGATTATGATGCCCTAAATCTCTGTGGAGATAATTGTTTGGAATGGGTAATGTACACTTTAGTTGTCCTGAAGTCTAGAGGACTTGGAAGGAGTATCATTCAGGACAATTATGCAACTGAAAGTGAAAAGTATAGGGCCATAACAATTATGCGCCATCACCTCACTGAGGATCTGAGAAATCAGTATATACATTTTGAGAATCCTCGTGACCTTTGGACATAATTAAAGTCCAGATACACAATGGTGTTATTACCAAAGGTCAGACATGAATGGATGAGTCTCAAATTCCAAGACTTTGAGTCTGTGGATGCATATCACTTGGCTTTGTCCAAGATAGTTTATAAATTGAGACAATGTGGTGTATAGGTAACAGAAGAGGATTTACTGTTCAAAACATACTCCACATTCTATCCAGGAGATATGCTGTCAAGACATATCTATACAGCAAAAGGTTTCACCACGTATGATCAGATGCTTTCATGCCTATTGATAATTAAGCAGAATAAAATGCTAAAGAAAAACAGTGAGATGCATGAGGAATCCGAAGCAGCCGTGTCTATTGACTAAGAAAATAAGACTTTGACATTCTGATTTTGTGTTAAGATTTTGATTTCTGTTTTGCTTTCATCTTATTGTCATTCACGAATTTTTTTTTATATAATATTATAATTGTTCTGAGTTCATTTTTGCTTGATAATGTGAATGAATTTGATTGATAAAAATGAGTACAAATTTGCTGGTATAATAACCTAAGACATACGACCAAGGCATTGCCTAAAGGGCATTATATACACCCACAGAATTCGGGGCCCATTGAATTATAACAAAAATGACTTCCAAATAGAAACAATGGGAAAAAGGAAACAAAAGGTTCCTACAGATTTAAGAAAAATCGCCTAAGGCCTTATAAGTAAATGATCAAGACTATACTTGCGTACTCTACTGATCTAGACTATGCCAAAGATCAGTATGATAAGAGGCAAAAGCCATGGTAACCAGATTGGTATACCACACGAAATTATACACTTTATGGCATGACTGGATTAGCCATCCTAAGTCTAAACTTGATGCAACGATTGATATTGCAAAAGGCACACAGAGTTATCCCATAGAATCTCACGTTGTGTAACATGTACACAAGGGAAACTCATTAGGCTATAATGTCCCAAGCATCTAAAGATTATAGCATGTTCATGAGGGGGAGTGAAGACAAACCAGTGGTCCATGACCATACTATAAACATGGACATGACAGCTTTGCCGTACAGGCCATTACCTATAAGGTTCAGACTCTAAAGTCTATAAGCTTGGGGACATCATGAGTTTTACATGTATATAAGGTTAATATGCATCAGGCCATATAAGTGAGCATAGATATTCCCATCTCAGATTGAATACGGGTCATGAGCCCAGACATATACCATCTTAAGAGATTTTGAATAAACCACCACAGACATATGTTCTGTCTAAGATGGAACCTCAGAAGAGGATTGGGAATATATGTTGGATATGAACATGTCTTTCTCCCACGATTTTTTAAGAGACCTTGAGCCAAATATGGGTGATCAGATTAAGGCCAGGTACACGGATTGCATGACTAATGAATCCGACTATCCAACATCAGGGGGAGAAAGAAATAAGCTGGTAAAAGATTAATAAGAGAAATGGAATGGTATTAACCATCTTTGTCTTGGCAAGATCCACAGACTAGAGAATATGATTTAAGACGTCCAAAGAAAAATTACACAAAGCTAGCTAATTGAATGCCAGACAGATTAGACCCGAAAAGAAAAACCAGCTTGCACCACGAAATTAGTATCCTAGAGAGACCTAATCAAGTTGCTACAGAGTCTATTAAAGAAAGACCAATATGTTCCATAAGATAAGGAACCTCGGAAAGAAAAGAGAAAGGTGCATAAAATAAAAAGACAGATTCGAGGTCATAAGGGAAACCAGACCAAACATTGAGATAAGGCTGCTCAGCTGAACATCTAAGGTACCAAACCATGTAGCTTGGGACGCCAAGCTGCAAGGTAATAAAGGTCCTTGATAAGAATGAGATCTCAAATCGATTGGATCATGTCTGGAACACAATGGAACGATATACATAAGAGTGTTGACACATAAATGATAAAGATGCATAAGAAGATAACACTCGAGTTTTAAAGATATAAGCGAGGATCAGAACCCACGTGAATACAAGAATGCATTCATAGATTAAAAGAAAATGTGGGGGTTTAAAGAAGGATTTAAAGAATTTATAGAAGAGATGGGCGTATTGGCCATATAGAAACGCCATCTGATGAGATAAACCAGTGAAAAATGGGTCCTGTGTGAGGAAAAGAAATTGTGAGATGTAGTACATGATCACATGGTCTAAGGTGTGCATGTTCCTACTTACAGCATTCAAAGAATGTCTTGTTACACAAGGATACTCACAGAGACCAAGGAACAAATTATAAGGAGATATACTCCTATGTGGTGGATGCTACTACACAAATTCGAAATTGATAATGTCTGGACACATACAAAAGAAATAATGATGTAGTAAGCAGCATATTGATCAGTGGATATAAAGATAATAAAGATACCAGAAAGATGAGAAAAGAAGTTCTCATAGAACAGCGTTGTTCCTAAGCTGTTTATGGACTGAAGCAAAAGCAGCTGCATATAATATGATAGAATAAGTAATACTTAGTAAAGGAGTTCCATAAGAACAATCCAAATCAGTCCATATATCATTATGAAAGAAATCCCTTGTGTTTATACTAAAAGAAAATTGATTTCAATGATACAAGTTATCAATTGATTCTTGGACAGGCTATGTTTTACATATGATGGGACTACAATGACTTGTAGTAGAGATCATAGCCGTGTGTGTGTATATTGAGATCAGCACGCCACAAATACATAGTGTAATGAGAGATGGTCATAAGAAAAGGCAAAGAGAACCATTAAGGTTCACACCAAAGTCCATACCAATCAAAGACCATGTCCGGCCATGTTCCGGCCCAATCGTCCATGTGAGACAACCAACATGTTAACCCAAAAAACGTGGTATGGCCTTGAGGTACTAACTATCAGCATGCATATAAATATGCATAGTTTATGATATAGCTGATAGTAAAGAAGGTCCTTAGGAACCAACAGCAATGTATAAAGACATTGTAGTAACATCATCGCAGCACACCGACCATGCCATTGCAGCAACATTGGGCTGCAATATATTAGCCATTCATGGGCAAATTATAGGCGTGTGTGGACAAGGTCCATGACCTAACATATATGTTTCAGCACGTTGAGTAGTCCACAGCAAGAAGGTCATGAAACACCATCAAAATATAAGTATGGGTTGCGATGTTTAACTAACAAAGTTTATGTATGAAACTGTAATGCAAGTATGAGCCATTATGTGTATCAGTGGGTAAAGAGGGACCACAATGACCCAAGAGAGTGACCAGGTGTATGTCTGGTCGAGGTCTGATAAATATGGCATTGCTGAAGGCAAGAAAGATCAAAAGCCATGAACTTATTAAAACAGAATGCGCGATGGTCGACGGGATGATAAATTACATCCGCATGGACCATGAGACAATCCGTAAGCGTTTATGGTCGAGGTCTATCCAAGTTAGATGGACGATAACAAAAGAGACACTTCCATGTGTAGAGTGTCCGTGTCTGTAAGTATGTTTTGGTCGAGAACCATAAAACATGCCCGTCCAGATTATGGAGTGGACGACAACAAAGAAGCACAAGTACTTCAAGTTCACTGAAGCAACATTCAGAAGCTCATACAAGAAGATCTTCAGTGATGCATTCATCAGGGGGAGTAGTGTGTGTTGTACTCTTTTTCCTTCACCAAGGTTTTGTTCCACTGGGTTTTCCTGGTAAGGTTTTAATGAGGCAACATGAAGCACACTATGAACTCTGAACGGTTATGGCGTCCAAGGGGGAGTGTTATAAACTATGGGAGTGGACGGTCCATAACCGGACAATAACCAAACCGGCCCGTACCGACCAGGAACGGCCCGAACCAGATGAACCAGAGGCAGTTACTACTTTCCATTATATTTATCTCTATTTCCTATTCCCTGTTGTAATAGGTTTTCTTTTTCATAGATAGATTAAGAAATATGTATTTTTCCCTTTTCTTATGGGATTGGGTTTATCCATTTATCCCTCATGTAACTTGTATAAATAGAGACCTGGTCCATAATAATGATAAGCTTTTCCAATCTCTAGTTTCACAACAACTTTACTTTATTAAGTGAAATATTTTTGATATGTAATTATGCTCTCATGGTCTCATTGTTTTATAACATTCCAATGTGTTAAGAAGACGTAGACCAAAATAAAAATCAAAGAAAACTAAAATAATTAAGAATATAAAAATAAGTTATCATGATATTTAAATTATAATACATATATTAATAACTATTAATAAAATAATTATGTCCACATGTGCGGACAAAACTCTAGTTTATCAATATATCTCAATAATGTTCAGTATAGAATATGTTAAATTATGATGGAAAATGATAAAATTATCACATGCTAAATTTTATATGTTAAAATAACATTTAGTGGGAAAATATTTGTGAAGTCTGGATATTGGATATGTCAAAATTCAATTTAAGAGAAATATGCATATATATTACCTTTTTTGTAAATATATATAAGTCGAGGATCGGTCTGGGTCTAGTTCATATCCTCAAAATTATTGAAACGATTGAAAACAGAATCCATATTAGATGGCGAAGGAACTAGCAGAGAAAGCTAAAGAGGCGTTTTTAGATGACGACTTCGATGTGGCCGTTGACTTATACTCCAAAGCAATTGACTTGGATCCCTCTTGCGCCGCCTTCTTCGCCGACCGTGCTCAGGCCAACATCAAAATCCTTAACTTCACTGGTAATTCAAATACACGATTGCTCATCTTCTTGCGTTTAGGGGTTTTGTCTCTTCGCTTTCTCTTTACGTAATTCGATCTGTTCGTAACTGAACCAAGTTTGACTCTTTATCGGTTTAGGTTAGCTTTAGGGTTCCTTTACTGGCTTCAACAGTTTGAATAGTTGTGTTTGATTCTTGTATCTGACGTATGATCTTTTGTGTTTCTCCATGAGCAGAAGCTGTTGCAGATGCGAACAAAGCCATTGAGTTGGAGCCTACATTGGCAAAAGCTTACCTTAGAAAAGGGTATTAATGATCATCTCTCTGTATTTAGTTTATTGACACTTTGATGATAATTATATTTAAACTTTTGGTTTAATCATGACTTTATCTTGTCATACTATTCTGTATCTGCAGCATTGCTTGTATGAAGCTAGAAGAATATAGTACTGCTAAATCAGCTCTAGAAAAAGGTGCTTCTGTTGCACCAAATGAAGCAAAGTTTAAGAAGATGTTAGATGAATGCAATCTTCGCATTGCAGGTATTGTTACATAGACCCATAGCTTAAGAAGAAATAATCTGCTAAAGATTCTCGATATTTTCTGCACCTTGTCTTAGATTTATAATAAAATCTTTTTTTTTTTTTTATCTCTGTTTAGAGGAAGAGAAAGACTTGGTTCAACAGATGCCACCGACTTTGCCTTCATGCTCTACAACACCACTAGCAACTGCAGCTGATGCTCCTCCTGTTCCAAGTCCTGCACCACCTGCTAAACCTATGTTCAGGTAGTCTAGTTATTGGAAGTGTTAATTTCTCTTTTAATTTTTGTATCACTTGATATCTCAGACTTGATGGTTTTAACAGACACGAGTTCTATCAGAAGCCAGAAGAAGTGGTGGTGACGGTTTTTGCTAAAGGAATACCAAAGCAGAACGTAAACGTTGAGTTTGGTGACCAGATTGTGCGTATCCTGCCATCAGACTTTTAACTCAACCTATAAACCTGTCTCGTTTTGTAATCTGACATTGTGTGTCTGGGTGTTTTGTGCAGCTGAGTGTTGTGATTGAAGTTGCTGGAGAGGAAACTTATCATTTCCAGCCAAGATTGTTCGGGAAGGTATACTGATTCGACAAATTGAAGTTGTGTGGTTTGTATGCATGCTTTTACTTAATCATTATTCATTTGTGTTATATAGATAATACCAGAGAAGTGCAGATATGAAGTATTGTCAACCAAAGTTGAGATCCGTCTGGCAAAAGCAGAGATAATCGCTTGGGCCTCTCTTGAATATGGCAAAGGGCAAGCTCTTTTGCCTAGACCCAATGTTGCATCAGGTTCCTTTTACCCTGTAACCTTTTGTTTCCATAGTGTGTTTCTTTGGTCTCAAAAGATACCATGATGTTTATATTATCTGTTCCAAACCTCTGTACTTCCTTAAACAACTGAAGGCTGAATCAAAAGCGGTCTCTCTCATGTAATTTTTATGTTGATATGCAGCGGTTTCACAGAGGCCAGTGTACCCATCTTCTAAGCCTGGAAAAGACTGGGACAAGCTGGAAGCTGAAGTGAAGAAACAGGTTCCTCTTTTAGCTCCAGAGGCATTGTCTTTACTTTATACTATTATTTGCTTATCGCTTTTGAATGTGCAGGAGAAGGATGAGAAGCTAGATGGAGATGCAGCAATGAACAAGTTTTTCAGCGATATATACCAGAGTGCTGATGAGGACATGAGGCGAGCCATGAACAAATCATTTGTGAGTTGATCAGTCTGTCTTTTGGTTTACTAACTAAACCTTTTTGTTTTTGCTGACAATATATCTTCTCGGATGGTTTTGGGTTTGACAGGCAGAGTCGAACGGGACAGTGCTGTCTACAAACTGGAAGGAGGTTGGGACTAAGAAAGTGGAGAGCACTCCTCCAGATGGCATGGAACTTAAGAAATGGGAGTATTGATCTATTTAAATCCTCTTTTCTGTGTTTTGTCAAAAATAGTGACAAATATTTGAACTTTAAAGTTTGTTTTTGTTTTTTTGCTTGAATTTGTGTTTCTTCATTCTTGCGTTGTGGTCTGATTGTGTTCTGTCAACAGATTTTCATGACATTCTTGCATTGTGATCTTAAGTTAGATGTAAAACCCCAACTTTCAGTTGAAAAATGTTGTCACTCTTACAATTGTCACCATTACAAAACAAATCTACCAGAACAAAGTTTTGCTTCAATCGAACAAAACAATAAACAACCTATCAAAAACAAAGTGGGTTGCCTTCCTCAGTCAGCTACATAGACGTTAAAAATATCGAACCTATCAGATTTATTCTTCTCTTTATTCCCCAACCACCTCTTCCTCCCTGCAAAAGAAGTTAACGTATCAACCTGGCTAGGGATAGTATTTCACCTTATGTGGTGGTGTTCCTGGTCTAGAAAGATTGTTGAATCCAAATCTTACTTTCTTCTCAGTTGACTTGAGAATTTGTAACGAACATGTCAAGCTATCATCAAAGCTCATCATTTGCGCTGTCAAACTCACCACAGTAATTGGGTGCAGAGAATATTGTCATCAGTTGTCTATTTGCAAAGAACTCATATCCATCTTCTACAATATGTTATATCAGTAGCAACAAATTAATTTATTTGAAAACTACATCTTTATATTAGCACTTATATCAGAAATGTGATATGCTTTCTTAACAACTGGATTCGGAAAATAGAATCATAGACAAGAACAATGAATCATAAACCTAGGGATGAATTTCAACGTCAAATTGGGTGGTTCTGCTTCACTAGCGTCCTCACATTCTGATGTGAACCGGATTTATCGGATATTGATTCATCTGACCCGGAGGCGTGTTCAGTAAGCAAGAGTTGGACTTCGAGCTGATGCGGGATAAAAAGGTTTCTCAGGTCTGAAAGAAATAGGGGCAGAGCCCCAAACTTAACTAATTTTATGTCGACAAACATTTTTTTGTAGGAATATAAGCGTTCAGAATAAATACAATCATCACAGTGGATTACGTAAATGATATAAAAAAACTTTATTTTTTTGGCGGCCTTTTTGAGACTCATGTTAATCAGCCTAAGATGAATAAGTTTGTAACTGAGTTGTTTCTAGGATGGTTTTCTGAAGATAACTACTGTTTCTCATCTGTTGGCAAGATCTGGGTTATCTGGCATCCTTCTCTTCTCGTTACTATAATATAGCTAAGTACTTACAGATGATCATGGCTGAGGTTACTTGGCCCTCCTACCAGACCACAGTTACGATGTTGGTGGTCTATGCTTTTACTGATGCTGCTGAACGAGTTAATCTTTGGGAAAAGATCACATCTTTAGTCTCACCTCACAGTCTGGATTCAAAACCATGGCTTCTAATGGGTGATTTTTATCAAATCAGAGAGCCAAGTAAGTGTTGGATAAGCTTCAAGTTTACTTGTCGATTAAGTTATTCATTAAGTTAAGAAGGATAAATTATGTTATTAGGATAAAGATAAGATTCCTAAGTCTAAGGGGTTTAGGTATAAGTTAAGTTCCTAGATCACCATGTAACAGGTTAAGATAAGACCTATATATAGAGATCAAAGTGTAAGGAAGATCTCAAGAAGTTAAGAAATATAATAAAACGAAGGTACTGTTTTATTAACAAGCTTTGCACAAACAAATCGATCCTTGGTGACTATATTTGGTATCAGAGCCAGGTTTTCGTGTGACTGTGAAGCTTAGTCGGAGGTATATATGGATGATACGAAAGCACTGACAAAGATGAAGACACTCGGGAAAAAGGAAGGTGTTCCGAGTACGATCGTCTGTCCAATGCTCAGCACGTCCAACTACACTGTATGGGCAAAGAAGATGAAGGTCTTGTTAAAACTTCACAAGGCTTGGCAAGCAATTGATCCTGGTACAGATGAAGAAGAGAAGAATGACGTCGCAACGGCACTTTTATTTCAATCTTTACCGGAGAACCTCATTCTACACATTGGTGAAGATGACTCCCCTAAAGTTATATGGGAAGCTTTCAAAACTAGAAATCTTGGTGCCGAGAGAGTTAGAACAGCCTGATTACAGACCCTGATGAACGAGTTCGACAGTCTGAGAATGAAGGAATCAGATACAATAGATATTTTCTCGGGAAAAATATCAGAACTTGCATCGAAAGCAACAACGTTGGGATAGAGCATTGAAGAATCTAAAATTGTCAAGAAATTTCTTGACAGTTTACCCGTGAAGTTTATTCACATGACAGCCTCGTTAGAGCAGATGCTGGACTTGAATAATACCACTTTCGAAGAAGTTATCGGGAGACTTAAGGCTTATGAAGAACGGATCAAACCTAAAGAAGGTAACGAGCAACAAACGAACCTGCTATTCTCGAGTACAGAAAATTCGTATGAACAGAGCTCAAGAGGACGAGGAAGAGGCTGGAACCGTGGTCGCAGTAACGGTGGCAGAGGACGCGGAAGAAGTAGTTCTGGAGAGGGGAACAAAGAAAAGAGGGACTACTCACAGATTACATGCTTCAACTGCAAGAAGAAGGGCCATTTCAAGTCTGTTTGCCCTGAGAAAAAGGAGGACAAACAAGAACTCAATGAAACAGAGACAGAGGTAGCGGATGTTGCATTATATATGCATGAAATTATCTACCTCAACGAAGAGAAAGTTATACCAAACACACTTGAGCCAAGCAAAACAGAAGAAGGCATGTGGTACTTAGATAACGGCGCTTCTAACCATATAACAGGTGAAAAATCATACTTCTGTGAGCTAAATCAGAATGTTAAAGGAAGAGTGAAGTTTGGGGATGGCTCATGCGTAAATATTGATGACAAAGGATCAATATTATTTGAAGCTAAGACAGGAGAACAAAAGCTCTTGACAGATATCTATTATATACCTGAACTGAGAAGTAATATTCTCAGTTTAGGACAGGCAACAGAGCAAGGTTGCGATGTAAGAATGAGAGATAATTACTTGACCTTGAGAGATCCAAGCGGAAGACTTCTAGTGAAGGTCCTAAGGTCATCTAATCGTCTCTATAAAGTGCAACTGCAAGTTGGTAAAGCTACTTGTCTTCTGACAAGATTAAAAGAAGAGCCATGGATATGGCACGCACGCCTGGGTCACATAAGCTTTAAGACAATCAGAACCATGGCAACACAAGATATGGTTCATGGTCTACCCGAAGTCAAGGAAGAGAAGCAGATTTGTGATTCATGTTTAGTCGGCAAGCAAACACGACATAGCTTTCCCACTGCAACGAGTTTCAGAGCATCATCGGCACTAGAGCTGCTACACGCAGATCTCTTTGGTCCGATCTCTCCTGCAACACAAGCGAATAATAGATATATATTCGTAATAATCGATGATCACACAAGATATATGTGGTCCATACTTCTAAAAGATAAGAGCGAAGCATTTGAAAAGTTCAAAGCTTTCAAATCTCTTATAGAGAAGGATGTGAACAAGCTGATAGGAACGCTCCGAACGGATAGAGGTGGAGAGTTCACGTCAAAAGAGTTTCAAGACTACTGCAATAAACATGGCATAAAACGCCATTTAACAGCGCCATACTCTCCGCAACAGAATGGCATGGTGCAGAGAAGACACCTTGATGGAGATGACTCGGAGTATGCTAAAATCCATGTAGGTTCCTAACTAAATGTGGGGCGAATCAGTACGTCACAGTACCTATATCATCAACAGAGTACCCACCAGAGCTCTGAAACAAAAGACGCCATATGAAAGCTTGAAGGGAAGAAAGCCGAATATTGGTCATATAAGAGTATTTGGATGTGTAGCTCACGCAAAGATCGACTCCCACCTTCTGAAGAAACTAGATGACCGTTCACAAGCTCTTGTTCATCTCGGAATCGAGCCCGGCTCAAAGGCATATCGACTCTATAATCCTGATACTAAGAGGATCGTTGTTAGTCGAGATGTTATTTTTGATGAAAAAGCTTGTTGGAATTGGAAGGGAGCCGATGAGGAAACTAATAAAAACTCTGGAATGTTTCATATGACTTGGGGAACAACTCTAGATGAAGGGAATGGTCCGTTTATAGCTGGTACGCAACAAGAAGAGAATATTGCTACAGAAACAGAGCAAGAAGGTGATGAAACAGAGACGACACATGCAGAGGAAGAAACAGAGCAACCTGCAACTCAGGAACTAAGACGCTCTACTCGTCAAGTGAACAAACCGAGCTATCTGAATGATTACATTCTACTCGCAGAAATAGAATGTAAGTTGTTGGATTTAAGCTTGAAAGAAAAGGAAACTTGAGAAATAAGTTAACTTTTAATCCTACCGAGTTATGGTTTAAAGGATTAGGAAATATCCAAATATGTTATACCTAATGAGTTTAGGAAATTTGATTTATATATAAGGAGATGCAAGAGTGTTGCATAACTTACGATTGAGAGTTTGTGTAAGAGATTATGAATTGTGAGATTGAGAGAGCTTGAGATTTTGAGTTATTTTCCTCAAGAGATTAATAAGAGAGTTATTCTTATTAAGTTTGATTGTGATTCATATATTGTGATTCTATATTTGGTATCAGAGTTATAGATTCGATACTGGATCTCTTATAAAGTTTTCTTGTTCAAAACCTAAATTCGAACTTGAGAAAAAATCACGGCGAGTTGTAATGGTTATGACGGTGAATGTATTCAAGTTAGACTCGCCAAAGTCTTACAGGAATAAAGAGATGACGACGAGGAGTCAGGTTGCGGTTCAAAGAATCCTCCCACATTGCAAGTCAATAAAGAAGAAGAAAAAGAAAGCAAGTGTTCACGGACATGATTCTGAATTTGATAATAATGGTGGAAAGAAACGCAGGAAAAAGAAGAAGCACAAGAGGGTATCTGGTGGTGATGAGATAGTAAACACTGAAACCTCCAAAGTTAATCGAAGCCATGAGAAAGCACTCGTCAAAAGTGATAATAATGATGATGGTGCTAAGAGAGATAAGAGAAAGCCTGTTTGTGTTGAGGTAAATACAACACACAAACTTAAGAAGAAAAGAAGTACGCTTGCAAAGATGGCGATTAGACACGGTGTACAGTTAACCACGCTTGAGAGAATGGCTGAAGATTTCAAGAAATTGACAGGATGGATACTGCTCTCTAGGAACAGAGACAACTTGGTTCTCTACCGAGGAAATAATTTTTTGTCACGAGAAGTAGCTGAGGCATTGGTGGAGCAAGAAAAATTTGCAAGAAGTTTTAGAGAAGGATCATCAGCCCTGATTGTCCCGAGTACTGAACTTAGTTATGAACTCGTTTCTGCTGGTATCCTTGGTGAAACACTTGACGCTACTGGTAAGTGGGGAAAGAATCTGGACAACGGTCATCTTGCAGAAGAAGTGAAACACGAGGTTGAGAATCTGAGGCATGATAATCTTGTCAGGAAGCTGGAAAGGAAACTTGTTTTTTCTGAGAGAAAGCTATTGAAAGTTCAACTTGGTTTGGCTAAGGTGGAAAAGAGTTTACAGCCAGCAGAGCAGAGAGAAGACTTAGAGAGCATAACTGATGAAGAGATTTTTATGTTCCGCAAGCTTAGTTTGAACATGAAAGCTTTCTTACGTCTAGGTAAGCAAGGAGTGTTTGATGGCACGGTAGAGAGCATGCACTTGCACTGGATTAAAGGAGAACTGGTCAAAAGCATCATGAACGCTAAAACTTTTGTAAGCCATAAGCAAACTGAAGATCCAGAGGTTGAAGAAGACAACAAGAGCTCAAGTGAGGATGCAGGGAAGAAAGCAACTGAGAATTTATAGGCTAAGGGAAACGACTTGAACTCTCCGGAGATTGCAAAGAAGAAAAGTGAGAAAAGGAAGAAGAAGACGCAAAAAGATAGTAAGAGTGATGAAGTTGTGAGCACCCCATCACGTAAAAGCACTAAAAAGGTTAACTTTTGTAGTCAAGTTGAAGTTCTTCCTGCTGAGTCTGAAGAAAGTGATGAAGAAGAAGGAGAAAAAGTTGACCTGGGAACGGGTAAGAGTTTTACAGAGCAAGAAGACGAGTTGATAAAGAAATCTGTATTGGAATACATTGACAACCATGCTTTAGGAGACATAGTTATGAACTGCAAGTCACACAAACACATCAGAAACTGTTTGAAAGAAATAACAGCTGCTGAGTATCAAGAGAAACAGGATAACGAGTGGAGAACTTTTGCGGATGCAATGGGTAAACACATGAACCATGTGAAAGACGCTTGGAGGAGGATACGATTGACGCCTAAGAAGAAAGGTCTTTGGACGATGGAGGTGTACCGAATCCTATTTGATCTTGTTAACAAATACCTGAGAATGAAAGGGTTCAAAGAGAAGAACTCAAAACATGGAATGCTCTTAGATAACATCCTTTGGATGGCAATAAGTTACCAACTTGGAACAAGGGACCATGTCGTCTGCCACACTAAATGGTATGATCAGTTGGAAGAGATTTTGAGCCACAGAAAAAGTGATGATGAAGATCTCTTGAAAGTGAAAGAAGATGATGAGCTTACGGAGATTGCTGATGAGTATTTTGGTAAAGAGACTGAGCTTGGTGAAGGCGACAAGCTCTTGAGAGATTACTTGTTTAAAGAGATGAAGAAAGAGACCCCTCTTTGGACCTCTGAAAAGAAAGATGAAGACTTCGCAAATTGGTATTATCAGGCTTGCAGATTCTGTGAACTAGTAACCTTCTCTGACACAAGAGAACTTTACATTCTAGAGCCATCAGCAACAAAGGTCTGGAACATTCTAAGAACTTACATGGATGCAGCCCTCGAGGAGTTGGGTGACGTGGAGATTAAGAAATTAGATTTGTTAATAAAACATGATTCTCTTGAGAAGGAGAAGGGCCACGATGAAGGGTTTAAGCCTGAGCCTGGTGAACATGATCTTCTAACTCCATTCACCCTACGTCCAACTAGTGAGACCATCATCTACCCTTACTTCAGAAACAAGATTAAGACACACTGTGATCTCCCGATGAAGGTTAACCCGTGGGTTAAAATTATTAGATGGGAAGTTAGCGACCGTAACCCATTGATAAGATGTCGTGAGTTCGATTGTCTGGAAGGTCACAGTACCTTCGCCACCAAGGAAGAAGCTTATGATGAGGTTCTTGAGTTTTTAGCACTTACTATTGTGTCTATGAAAATCTTCTTGTGGTTCCTGTTATAAAAGATGTAAAGAGCGGGAAGGATAAGTTTTCTGGTGCAGATTACACCACAAACGTTGAGGCTAATGGTCGTGGTGTACAAGGTGTGCCCTCATCTTTGTTAAGAAAAAACATAAAGTCAACGGTGTGGCAAAAACGTTATCAAGCGGTTGTGATGCCTGTTCCTTTTAAAGGTGCTGATACCAAAAGGATCTTTGGTGAATGTGAAGCCGTTAAAAGCATCTTGCAAGGTGTTGGAGTCCGTGCTATAGTAGATGAACGAGACAACTATGCTTGCGGCTGGAAGTATGCAGACTGGGAGATGAAAGATGTTCTTTTGAGAATCAAGATTGGTCCAAGCGAGTTGGAAAAGAATCAGGTGAGAATAGTAAGGCGTGACACTGGATTAAAGATGGATGTTGTTACAGTGGACTTGGTTAAAGGAGTGAAAGATTCGATGGAAGAAATACATAGAGAACGTTTTTTTAGCGAAGCCTCTTGCAGACACTTTTACGAAGCCTCTTGGATGCAAGGAGTTTGATAACTTTCTTCCCAAGTTGGGAGTTTTTGATCTTCACTCTCCAACTTGGGGTATTGAGGATATACATGAATATATTCGGTTAGAGTCAGTTATGTTAATATTCCTATATTGTCGATGTACGTATCTTATGATATTAGGAAAACTAGCATGTATATATACTTGTGGTCTTTGACCTAGATGAATACAAGAAACTCTTCTATACTTTCTATGGTTCAATGTCAGTTTCGTACGCAAGTCCAACGATTTGGCAGTGACAATGGAACTGAATTTATGTGTATGCAATCATATTTTCAAGAAAAAGGCATTGCTCATGAGACATCCTGTGTAGGCACACCTCAACAAAATGGTCGAGCTGAGAGGAAGCATCGCCATATACTGAATGTTGCTAGAGCTCTACGTTTTCAAGCTTCTATTCCGATTGAATACTGGGGAGAATGTATATTGACTGCTGCTTATCTGATAAATCGCACGCCTACTCCTTTGCTTGCGGGAAAGACACCGTTTGAAGTTCTTTATAATAGGCCACCTCCTCTTGCACACCTTCGTGTGTTTGGCTCACGTTGTTATGCGCACAATCAGAATCATAGAGGTGAAAAATTCAACGAACAGAGTATTAAAGGTGTTTTCATCGGTTACCCTCATGGACAAAAGGGATGGCGCATTCTAAATCCAGACACAGGGAAAAATTTTACAAGTCGAGATGTTGTTTTTAGTGAATCAGAATTTCCTTATGCGCTGTCTTCTTCTGCGACTGCATCTTCTGATATACCTTTATCGACCCTTACAGAGCCTCCGCTTATTCGCGAGGAACCTATGCCTCATATGGACTCTGTTCTTACACCATTACCAGCTCCAGAACTCAATCACTCTGCCCCAGAGCTTGATTCTGCTGCAGATCCACCTACTGAATCTTCTCATAACTCTGATTCTACAACGGCAGCTGATACTGATGCTGAAGTTACTACTCCTTCGCCTGCTGTTTCTGTCGACACTGATATTGATACTCCTGCAGCAGTTGCAGAGACAACTCCTGCAGCAGTTGCAGAGGTGTCTCCAACGACTTCCGTTACTCTGCCGCAGATTGACATCCCACCGATTCCTGCTGTCTCAGACTTATCACCAGAAACTCAGACCTCGATACAAGCATACGGACACGGGCTGCGTACAAAGAGTATACCGGCAAAGCTTCAGGATTATGTTCTCCAAACTATATCACCAGTTGCTACCAGCCTTACATCTGCTCCATATGCGCTTGAGTTCTATGTTGATTGTTCGAGATTCTCAGAGACACATCGTCACTTTCTTGCAGCCATCACATCTCTGATAGAACCGACATCTTATCGACAAGCTATACTTGATGAACTTTGGCGTGATTCCATTCAGGACGAATATGTGGCTCTTGAGGACAACGGTACTTGGATTATTGTCGACTTACCTCCTGGAAAACATGCTCTCAGCTGCAAATGGGTTTTTAAATATAAATTTCGCGCAGATGGTACTCTGGAACGTCGAAAATCAAGGCTGATTGTTTGTGGGAATAGTCAGGTTGAAGGTGATGATTATGAAGAAACGTTTGCACCTGTTGCAAAGATGACGACAGTTCGTACATTCTTACAAATTGCATCGTCCATAAATTGGGAGGTTCACCAGATGAACGTCCATAATGGTTTTCTCCATGGCGACCTGAAGGAGGAGGTTTATATGCGTCCACCTCCAGGTTTTCGTGGTTCTGATAAGAACAAGGTTTGCCTTTTGAAGAAATCACTTTATGGTTTGAAACAGGCTCCTAGATGCTGGTTCGAGAAGCTGAGATCTTCATTACTGACCTATGGTTTCACTCAGTCTCTATCAGATTACTCACTGTTTCTTTTTGATCGCGGCACTGAGATAATTCAAGTGCTTGTTTACGTTGACGATCTTGTTGTGGCTGCCAGTACACCGTCTCTTCTGGCTTCTTTCAAAGCTTATATGAATCGATGTTTCCACATGAAAGACCTTGGGGTTTCCAAATACTTCCTCGGCCTGGAACTCTCTCGTAGTCCACTTGGTATTTATCTTTGCCAAAGGAAGTACGCTTTAGGAATTATCGAAGAAACAGGCCTCTTGGGTGCTAAACCCGTTGCTTTTCCTGTTGAACAGAATCACGGTTTGGCTTTAGACAAGGGACCAGACCTGGCAGATGTTGCTTCTTATAGAAGACTTGTTGAATACAAAACCGTTATCAAGCGGTTGTGATGCCTGTTCCTTTTAAAGGTTCTGATACCAAAAGGATCTTTGGTGAATGTGAAGCCGTTAAAAAAATCTTGCAAGGTGTTGGAGTCCGTGCTATAGTAGATGAACGAGACAACTATGCTTGCCGCTGGAAGTATGCAGACTGGGAGATGAAAGATGTTCTTTTGAGAATCAAGATTGGTCCAAGCGAGTTGGAAAAGAATCAGGTGAGAATAGTAAGGCGTGACACTGGAGTAAAGATGGATGTTGTTACAGTGGACTTGGTTAAAGGAGTGAACGATTCAATGGAAGAAATACATAGAGGACGTTTTTTTGTGGCTAAGAGAAAGCTTGAAGAAAGCATTCAAAAGGTTGAAACTTGGGATGAGTGTAAGGAATCTCTGAGACAGAAGAAGCTGTCTTTAGCTCCATGGTGTGAAGAAGGTGAGGTTGAACATATTGTGTTGAAGAAGTATTGTGCTTCATTGGTCGGTATATGTTCGGTTATAGATCAGAGAGCGACGAGTCTTTCCAAAATTATGGACTCTGTTTTGTTGAGTGGATCTAAAGCTGAGGGAAAATTTGATATTGAAGAGGTTTGGAAGACTCCAAGGATTTGTAGGAAGTTCAGAGATGTCGTGAGGAATGTGCATTTGGATGATGAAGAACATGGTAAGAAGAAGAGAGAGAGAAACACATGGTATTCACAAAATCAAGTAACGGTAGCGTTGTTTTCTTGTGATGGTGAGTTCATGGTGTCAACAAAAACATTTGAAAGGATTAAGTTCAAAGGAACAAGTGATCTCATCGGTGTACAAGATTTGGTGAGAAAGGATTTCAAGCTTAAGAGGGAGAATATTGGATTTAAGCTTGAAAGAAAAGGAAACTTGAAAAATAAGTTAACTTTTAATCCTACCGAGTTATGGTTTAAAGGATTAGGAAATATCCAAATATTTTATACCTTATGAGTTTAGGAAATTTGATTTATATATAAGGAGATGCAAGGGTGTTGCATAACTTACGAGTTGAGAGTTTGTGTGAGAGATTATGAATTGTGAGATTGAGAGAGCTGGAGGTTTTGAGTTATTTTCCTCAAGAGATTAATAAGAGAGTTATTCTTATTAAGTTTGATTGTAATTCTATATGAGTTACTCATTCTCTCCATCAACGATGAGCCAAGAATTTTCAAGAAGCAAAAGGCAACAAGAGATGGACGAATGCATGTGAAGACGAGATCCATTCCATCAACATAAACAAAACGTGGACTCTTGTAGACAAGCCAGCCGGAGCAAAGATCATCGGCCTCAAGTGGGTGTTTAAAATAAAAAGGAATGTGGATGGATCAATCAACAAATTCATGGCTCGTCTTGTAGCAAAAGGCTATGTACAAGAGCATGGAATCGATTTTGATGAAGTGTTCGCTCCAGTAGCTCGACTAGAGACAATAAGACTTCTAATTGGGTTAGCTGCGGCGAATAAGTGGGAGATTCATCACCTAGACGTCAAGACAGCATTCTTGCATGGTGAATTAAATGAAGATGTCTACGTTTCTCAACCTGAAGGATTTGAAAAGAAGGGAGAATATCATAAGGTTTTCAAACTCTCGAAGGCTTTGTATGGGTTGAAACAAGCACCACGTGCTTGGAACACAAAGCTTGATCAAACTCTCAAGCGGCTGGGATTCAAAAGATCATCAAAAGAAAGCTCTGTGTATCGCAAGGATGATAAAGGAAAGCTTCTCATCGTGGCTATATATGTTGACGACTTGTTTGTTACAGGCAACTCTGCAAAGGAAATCTCAGAGTTTAAAGCAAACATGTCAAAGAGCTTTGAGATGTCCGATTTAGGTTTGTTAACCTACTACCTCGGGTTAGAAGTAAAGCAGAGCCCAAAGTGCATAACGATTAACCAAGAAGCATATGCATGAAGAATTTTAGAGGAGACTGCAATGGACGACTGCAACTCAGTATGTATACCAATGGAGTTTGGTCTACAACTCTCCAAAAGCCTCGGCGAACCTGAGATAGATGCTACGCTTTATCGAAGAAGAATTGGCTGTCTCAGATATCTTCTGCACTCAAGACCAGACATGGCATTTTCAGTTGGCATCCTGAGCAGATATATGCACTCACCAAGAGCTTCACACGGCAATGCACTGAAACAAGTGTTACGATATTTAAAGGGAACAATGGGGTACGGATTGTCATACAAGCAAGGAGGATCTATGAAACTTGTGGGTTACAGCGACAGTAGCACAACACTGATCCTGATGATGGACGGAGCACGACAGGACACCTGTTTTGTCTTGGAGAAACACCAATAACATGGTGTTCTCAGAAGCAGGATACGGTGGCTTTATCCTCTTGCGAAGCAGAATTTATGGCTGCAACGGAAGCAGCGAAACAGGCGGTTTGGTTACAAGATTTGATGAGTGAAATCACAGGAAAAGAGATGAAGAAAACATTGATCCGAGTTGATAACAAATCTGCCATATCGCTGGCCAAGAATCCAGTGTTCCACCACAGGAGTAAGCATATCCACAAGAGGTTTCATTTCATCCGTGAACGAGTGGAGCAAGACGAGATTGATGTGGAGCATGTACCCGGAACAGAGCAGAAAGCAGACATCCTAACTAAAGCCTTAGCAAGAATCAAGTTCAAGGAGATGAGAGATCAGATTCAAGTTCAAGACTTAAGTGAATATGGCTTGAAGCTTAGAAGGGAGAATGTTGGATAAGCTTCAAGTTTACTTGTCGATTAAGTTATTCATTAAGTTAAGAAGGATAACTTATGTTATTAGGATAAAGATAAGATTCCTAAGTCTAAGGGGTTTAGGTATAAGTTAAGCTCCTAGATCACCATGTAATAGGTTAAGATAAGACCTATATATAGAGATCAAAGTGTAAGGAAGATCTCAAGAAGTTAAGAAAGATAATAACACGAAGGTACTATTTTATTAACAAGCTTTGCACAAACAAATCGATCCTTGGTGACTATATTGTTGGAATTGTGAAATCCCATGTCCAACTCTATATTATCCGATTAGTACGATATTGTCCACTTTGGGCCTTAGAGGCAAGCCCGCATTGATTTACTTTTGGGCTCCTTCCCAAAAGGCCTCATACTAATTAGAGTTGGACATCTCCTTAAATATTAGACTCTTCTCTGTCTAATATCCGATGTGTGACTTTATTTGATATCTTACATTCTCCCCCTCAAATTAAGGACCACACTCATCTCGTGTGTTTCTTCCTTTGAGAATGCATCTCACATTCTCGTTCCTTTGAGAATGTTTCTCCCACAACATCATCACAGGTTTCATTATATTCTGACGTTTCAGCCATAGACCTCCTTTTCCACCTGAAGGGTCCCATTCCTATTCGAAGGATATTTCGGTCTTCTTACAGATCTCTCGTCAACCTGGAACTCTGATACTAATTGTTGGAATTGTGAAATCCCATGTCCAACTCTATATTATCCGATTAGTACGATATTGTCCACTTTGGGCCTTAGAGGCAAGCCCGCATTGATTTACTTTTGGGCTCCTTCCCAAAAGGCCTCATACTAATTAGAGTTGGACATCTCCTTATATATTAGTCTCTTCTCTGTCTAATATCCGATGTGGGACTTTGTTTGATATCTTACAGTAAGCACTCCATTCCTCCTTCTCTGAATATGGATAAGCGAGTTAGAGATTTCAACCAGTGCCTCTTGGATACAAATTTGGAAGATCTTAATTATTGAGGCAATATTTTTACTTGGTGGAAAAAGCGTAAAAGATTACCAGTGGCTAAAAAACTTGACAGAGAGCTGGTTAATGATGAATGGTATTCTATTTTTCCTTCATTACTGGCAATTTTGGGAGCCCTGATTTCTCTGATCATGCGGTTTTATCCATCACGATGAATCCTTCTCAGGTTAGGTAAAAAAACTTTAGGTTTTATAACTTTCTCTCTTTTAACATCACAGGGTCTGCAATGTTCAGAGTCTCAAAAAGCTAAATTTAGTGGTAGAACTACTCTGATATTGAGAAGAAAACAGCTGTTGCACACAAAAATCTGCTACTGGCCCAGTCTGAGATTCTTGCGTCACCCTTTACGACCATAGCTCCCATTGAGATGCAGATATCGCAGAAATGAGAGTTATTATCTAATGCAGAGACTGCCTTCTTCTTTAAGTGATCGTGAATCCAGTGGCTATCTTTTGGATATGGAAATTCTCGATTATTTCATAGATATGCAGCGTCCAGACAGGAAAAAAAATCATATCCATTTTCTCATCTCAGAAAGCGAGGAACGTATTGAATCTCAGATTGGAATCCAATAGCTTTGAGTGGACTACTTTTCCAATCTTTTTGGTAGCACGGCCTCTCCGCCAATGTTCATTAATGATGACTTGGACTTTCTATTTGATTCTGAATGCTCTAGGGAACAGCAAGCCAAGTTTGGAAAAAGGTTTACTCCATAGGATATCAGAAATGCCTTCTTCTCTATGCCCAAGAAATAAACAAGTGGACCAGATGGGCATTCTACAGAGTTCTTCATAGTTTCTTGGCATGTCATTGGTTCTGAAATAACAAAAGCGGTATTGGAATTCTTTAGCTCGGGTTGTCTTCTGAAGCAATGGAACTCGGCCTCCATGGTTCTTATTCCTAAGAAGCCTAATGCCTCTCTTTTGAATGGCTTTCGCCCGATATCCTGCTTTAATACTGTCTATAAAGTCATCTCCAGGCTTCTTGCGACTAGGCTTAAAGAGATCATGTTGTTTATGGTATCTAAAGCACAATCTGCGTTCCTTCTAGGCCGGCTCTTGGCCGAAAACGTCCTCTTAGCTACTGATCTTGTGAATGGATATATTAATCTCGTGTCAACTCCTCGAGATATTTTGAAGGTGGATTTAAGAAAGCTTTCGACTCTGTAAGATGGGATTTTATTGTGGCTACTCTTCGTGCTATAGCTATTCCTGAAAACTTCATCAGCCTGATTTCAGAGTGCTTATCAACATCAACTTTCTTAGTCTCTGTAAATGGGATTTATGGGGATTTCTTCAAGAGTACTATGGGGATTCCTCAAGGCGATCCCCTATTACCATACCTCTTTATGCTTGCGATGGAATATCTTTCAAAACTACTACTCTGAAGATATGAAGCTGGAAACATTAGATAATATCATCCAAGAAACGAGCATTTAAAGATATCTCATCTCATATTTGGAGATAATGTAATGGTTTTCTTCGAAGGTACCAGTAACAGCCTTCACGAAATTTCAGAGCACCTTGATGATTTTGTGTCCTGGTCGGGTCTACAAATGAACCTCACCAAGACTGAACTATTCACCTCGGGTCTAGACCAAAGTGAATCCCTTGCTATTGCTAGCTATGGATTCCCTTCTGGAAAACTACCGATCAGGTATTTAGGCCTCCCTCTCATGAGTCATAAATTCAAAAATTAAGAGTCCTCTCAGCACAGGCCAAGATCACTTCAAGTTTCTATTCATGGTCCATGTCGTTTGCTAGCAGGCTTCAGCTTCTCAAAACTGTAATCTTTGGAACAGTAAATTTCTGGTTATCAGTCTTCATTCTACCTAAGGTTGTATCAAAAATATCGAGGCAATTTGCTTGCGTTTTTATTGGCTGGAAATTTGGAAAAGAAAAGCATTGCCAAGAAGGAATGGTCAAATGTATGTCTCTCTAAGAAAGAGGGAGGCCTAGGACTTCGTAGCTTTCTAGCCTGGAATTAGGTTCTTGCTGTCTAAATCCTCCTCTCTCTGGTCAGATTGGCACTGGGATACTCATATTCAGAACATATGTTTTTGGACACTCGAACCATATGCCTCATGGGCATGGAAATTTTTTCTGCAGAACAGTGATAGGTAATGGTAACACTGCGAGCTTCTTATTTGATGTTTGGACACCTCTCAATCAGCTGATCAAGTACATTGGTGCTCAAGGACCTAGAGCCCTCTGAATCAGACAACATGATGTGGATTCTGACACAATTACAAAGTTTATCTTGACTCTCACCTTACCACTATATCTCTTCCTTTATGCATAGACGACAATGATGTTCAGGAACGGGTTGCTGGTGACTCTCCCTTGCGGATTTTTAACTCTGTTACCACATGGGAAGTCATTAGACCTAAGCAAGAGGCGAAGGATTGGGTGGATGTTGTTTGGTTTAAAGATTTGGTTCCTAAGCACTCTTTCACTCTGTGGATTGAAAATGGTGATAGACTGCCAACAAGGAACATTCTAGCTTCGTGGGGTATCACAGTGTCAACTACATGCTTTTTCTGCTCGAGAGAAACAAAGACTAGAGACCATCTGCTTTTAGCATGAAAATATATCTTAGATGTATGGTATGAGGTAATGCTCAGGAACGGGTTGCTGGTGACTCTCCCTTGCGGATTTTTAACTCTGTTACCACATGGGAAGTCACTAGACCTAAGCAAGAGGCAAAGGATTGGGTGGATGTTGTTTGGTTTAAAGGTTTGGTTCCTAAGCACTCTTTCACTCTGTGGATTGAAAATGGTGATAGACTGCCAACAAGGAACATACTAGCTTCGTGGGGTATCACAGTGTCAACTACATGCTTTTTCTGCTCGAGAGAAACATAGACTAGAGACCATCTGCTTTTATCATGAAAATATATCTTAGATGTATGGTATGAGGTAATGCTCAGATGTTTCCGCCTTCTACTATGTTCACAACATGGTCGGATCTTCTATCTTGGATCCGATCTCAAGCACCAACAGGGATCACGATTCTGCGAAAACTTGCCTCACAATCACATCTCTATCCCAGCATTCACAGTGTTCATTGGTATTGATAGAGAAATGCAAAACATTATTTCGGCTAGGAGACATCGAAAGCATTTTAATTCTTTAATGTCTTTGTGGGTGAGTGATCTTGTCTACAATTGGTTCATGATTTTGATCCAGCTTGTTTTTTCCTTTCTTTTTTTTGGAGTGGCTCAGACTTAGATATTTATTTTGTAAAATCTTTCATCATTAATATTAATATGATATTTAAAGTTTAGTAAAAAATATCCAACGTCAAACTCTCCAAAATTATCCTCTCACCTAAAAATCGTAAACCATTTCTATTTATACTCAGTGACTAACTAGCAGATGTGCCATTGTTGATGGAAATTTATTAGTGTGGTTTAACTTTAGCTGATGAGTTCTACATACAAGATTCAAGTCGAGGAACTCAACCACCTTGTGAACCCCAAATGTATATTGTAAAAGCTATAGCACAAAAACATTCAATACTAAATACCAATGAACAATTTGATTTTTCCAAACAGTTATCTTTTATTATAAGTTTCTTAAACAACCATTACAGACTTGTTTAATTAGATTGATTCGACTTCACACTTATGAAAGGATACCAATTTCTAATATATCTAACATAAATGGATACAAATAACAAAAACCATATATCATAAATTCCAAACTCCAATCTTTAACTCTTGTAACTTCTAAAATATAAATATTAAATCCTAAATTTTTAACACTAAGGGTATATTTACTTTTACATCTTTTAATAAATACTCATTTGTGAATTTTTCTTTCGAGTATTGTTTTTAGGTTAAAAACTTGTTTTACTGTTATTATAGAATCTTTATCTCTATAATTTTTTACTATTACAAATTATCATGTATATATATTAATATATCCATCATAAATGACATAGTTAATGACAATATAGCATAATACAAATAACCAAAACCTATGGGGTTGACCAAATTTTTAAGGTTGGTTGACCCTCTTTTAGTCCTTTCGGTAATTTCTTTCACCGTTCGTTCCTTCGGCTAACCAATTAGCACAGAAGACAAAAAATCATTTTAAAAATTCAAAAAATCTTATTTAGTCGCTTCTCTCCCTCCTTCCTGTGTCTTCTTCTCCAAACACATTTGAAATGTCAATGTCATTTTCCCATGACGATCGGTGGGGCTCCGATTTAGCTTCCGCCGGAGAATTCACCCAAAGCTTTCCATCGCTCGCGGCGACTTACTCACCTTCCTGTGGTGAAGAGCTCCTCGAGGTGACCATTGAATACCCAAGCGGCGTCCTACTAAACATCGACTCCATTTCAACCACCGATCCAGAGATCACATCTTGTTCGGCTTCCGGTTCAGGATCAAGGTCTCGGGGCGCATCGTCGGAGTTGCAGGTGGTGGCGAACGCACAACAGTTCTCAAGAGATTTGAAACGGAAGCTTCAGGGAATCCCACGGCGAGAAGGCGGCCGATATTCGTGCCGGTCCGCGCCGGAGCCTGTGGTTCCAAACGGAGGCGAAACCCCCGATCCGGTTATGTTATGTCGTTCCTTAACAAAGAGACTTAGCCGGAATGGTTCGTGCACGCAGAGAGCGATTCACGGTTTGAGATTCATCAGCAGCAAAGAGAACGGGATCGCTGGCTGGAGTGAAGTTCGAGACAAGTTCGCTAATCTTTCCGAAGACAGTTATCTTTGTCGGAGTGATTTCGCTCGTTGCATAGGTTTGAGTTTCGGTTTCTTGTTTTGTCTGATTTCGATGGAAAATTGTGGTTGACATTTGATTTTTCCTGTCTTAGGGATGGAAAAAGAGTTTGCAGAGGAGTTATTCGACGCGTTGTGCAGGCGAAGAAGAATAATGGTCGACAAGATCACCCTTCAAGAACTATACGAGTTTTGGTACCAAATTGCAGACGAAAGCTTCGATTCTCGCCTTCAAATCTTCTTCAACATGTAGTAATCTATCATCAGTTAATTATTGAATATTTGTTTAAACATGAGTTTCTTGATTTATTTGTCACATTCTTGATACTCGCAGGGTCAACAAAAATGGAGACGGTAAAATCACAGAGAACGAAGTAAAAGAGGTGACTTATGTTTTCTTTCTTTCGGTTTTAGGAGGTGACTTGTGTTTCATATTCTAATCAACATTGAGTCGTTGACTATGTGAACCATCCAAGCGTAAGCAAAGCTTTACAGTCTAAGATTTATAGTTTAATGAATCTTACATGTGTGCCATTAATCTCTCCTCAGTTGATTATTTCTATTAGTAAAAGATCATGTTGTTGATATTTTATAGCTATAAATGTTATTCTTTTCCATGTATCTCTTCTAACCAATGCAAGTCTAGAAAATGTAAGTTGCAATTCTCTCTTCTTCTTTTTTTTTTTTTTTTATATACACGATGTTTGATTGACCTTGTAACAGCTTTCTTAATATAAAAGAAGGGTTCGTAACTACTAAATCAATTATAAATTTTCTATAACAACTAAGTTTATGTTGAATCTTTCAAATAGAAGATTCTAATAGGCATTAACCTTTTTGTATGATTTTCCTTGATTTTGACAACTTTATAGATCATTATATTAAGTGCATCGGCAAATAATCTATCAAGGTTGAGAGAACGAGCAGAAGAGTATGCAGCCTTGATCATGGAAGAACTGTCCCCTGATGGGCTCCCCTCTCAGTACATAGAGGTGATTTCATCACTATCTCCCGTATTGTAAAAGGCCATATAAGAAAACATGCTTAAAGACCACAAAGCTATTATGCAGAGCGTTTTCAGAAAAAAAAAAAAAAAAGTGGGCAGAGCAATCCCTGTCAATGAGAGAGAGTAGAAGGGTTCTTAGTTAGTTTGACCTTAGTAATTAATGACGCTGAGATCTTACCTTTCAAGCTCTCTGATAGGGACATGTGACTGAGTCAAGAGACCAATGAGCTTAAAGCTAAGTGCTATGCAAGTTTGTGTGTTTGTATGGAAATAACATAATTAAAAGTTGACGTAGCAGCTCTCTGGTTGGTAAAAATATTAGAGCTTTAAATGACTGGTTCTCAAAACTAATATCTACTGTTTAAGTGTATGATTAGGAGGGGTTTAGATCATTTTAGAGGATCACTGCCTACCTATTTGATTAATATTTTTTTTTCCCTGTTCGGGACTGACATGGACATTTAAAGTATCAGACAAAGGAACTCTGTTCAACATGCTAATATGATATCTTTGGTTGCGCATTTGAAATGATGCAGCTAAAGGATCTAGAGGTGCTACTACTACACAAGGACACACCTCAAAGTTACAGCCAACCGTTCAGCCAAACAAGCCGAGCCTTAAGCCAAAATCTAAAGGATATGAGATGGGGAATAAGTAGGAGTTTGCTATACTCTTTGCAAGACAATTTGAAGAGAATTTGGGTTTTGACACTATGGTTAATGATCATGGTCGTATTGTTTATGTGGAAATGTGTTCAGTACAAACGCAAAGACGCATTCCATGTAATGGGTTACTGTCTTGTCGTGGCGAAAGGCGCTGCTGAGACATTGAAATTCAACATGGCTCTTATCCTTCTACCCGTTTGCAGAATCACCATCACCTATCTTAGATCTACCGCTTTGTCCCACTCAGTGCCTTTCGATGACAGTCTAAACTTTCACAAGGTATCATTACATTTTGTCTTAAGAGGCTATATATGCTTTGATTGATTCCTACCTTTTTTGGTTATTGGCAGACTATCTCTGTAGCAATCATCATCGGAATGCTTATCCATGCATCTAGTCATCTGGCATGTGACTTCCCGAGGATTATTACAGCTACAGATGTTGATTACAAAAGATACTTGGTTCATTACTTTGGTGTGACCAGACCAACATACTTTGACTTGGTTAAAGGTTTAGTGGGAATCACTGGATTTATAATGGTTATATTTATGTTAATAGCATACACATTAGCTAGTCGAAGACTCAGACGGAACCTAACTAAGTTGCCAAAGCCATTTGATAAGCTAACTGGATTTAATGCTTTCTGGTATTCACATCACTTGCTTCTTGCTGTTTACGTCTTGTTGATCATTCACGGTGTCTCCCTCTTTCTCGAGCAGACATGGTACAACAAGACGGTACATTCCATAACTTATATTTCTCATTTGACGTTACATTTCTCATTTGATGTATATTAACAGATGCTGCCTCATGCAGATATGGATGTATCTTGCTGGTCCGGTTTTACTCTATGGTGGTGAAAGGATGCTGAGATTCTTTCGTTCCAGGCTTTACACTGTTGAAATCTGCAAGGTAAAAGCCTCGTTCACATTTACATTTTGAACATAATTACATGAAAAGACAACTCAAATGATTTGGTTTCAGGTTGTAATTTACCCGGGAAACGTTATTGTGCTACACATGTCTAAGCCTGCATCATTTGAGTATAAAAGTGGACAATATGTATTTGTTCAGTGTCCTGAAGTATCAAAATTTGAGTGGTGAGACTTTTTTTGTGAGGTTACACAAGCCTAAGAGTCTATTTACAAACTGTGTTCTCTGACACCACAAAGATTTTTGATCGTAAAATCTATCTCCAGGCATCCATTTTCTATTACATCTTCCCCTGGAGATGATTATCTCACCATTCACATTCGTCAGCTCGGTGATTGGACAGAAGGGATTAAGAAGGCATTCCAAGTGATATGTCAAGCCCCTGAAGCTGGAAAAAGCGGACTTCTCAGAGCAGACGGGCCGAACAAAACAAGGTACAATATTTTTTTTTGTATATCCACATATTATGGTAACTTCATCCCCACGTAAAATATGATATCATCTCTTGTAATTTAGTTTGCCAGAGCTGTTGATAGATGGACCTTATGGCTCTCCAGCGCAAGACCATTGGAAGTACGATGTGCTGTTACTCGTTGGCCTTGGAATCGGTGCAACACCTTTCATAAGCATTTTGAGAGACTTGCTCAACAAGATTGTTAAGCAACATGAACAAGCTGTGAGTTAAAATATTCAGAAAGCTTCTTTAGAGAATTAACAGAACATCAACTTAATTACTCTTTGAGTTATGTTATGTTTTCAGCAACGTCTCTCAGGTAGCTGTAATAACAGCAAAGTCTCGTCAGATCACAGTTTCAGTTGCTTAAACTCGGAAGCTGGGAATAGGGTTCCCACAAATCGAAGGGGAACGTTGAATACCAGGAACGCCTACTTTTACTGGGTAACTCGTGAGCAAGGCTCATTCGATTGGTTTAGAGAGATAATGAACGAGATTGCTGATTCTGATATTAAGGTAAGATACATTAATTCATTAGAGATCTCAATTGGGTATTTGTGCTTGCATCTTGCGTTTACATGTTTTCAAATTTAAAACTGTTTTGCGTTCATGTTTTATAAACCTCTATCACTAATACTCTCGGTTAAGTTTTATTGGCTTAATTTGTTAATTTAGTTTTGGTCAGTTTTCTGTTATAGAAAAATACATTGGAGTAAATCTCATTTCTGTTATAAAGTTACTCTATTTTAGAGGAATAAATAGTAAAATACAGTGAAAATATCTTAGTCAACATTATTGGGGAGTCCTAGCATTGGGTCCTTAGAATATAAATATGTGTATGTATATATTATATATGCGTATATAATTGCGAGTTAAGGACTTCACGGAAACCCATACCAAAAGTTTCTTATTTAAGGAATTTTCGGTTTGGATTTCCGTGAAGTACTTAACCCACAAATATATACGTATATATAGTATATACATACATATATATTTTTTTAAGGACCTTGTATTAGGGACCTCCAATAATGATGGTCTTAGATTTCAACTTATGGTCTACTTTTTGGGCAACAAAAAACTTGACTAATGTTAATTACATAACATATAACATGTGCTAGTTGATACATGTTTCTCATATTAACTATATAGTTTGTGTAATTAGTGATACATTAATATTGTGTAGATGTGTGGCTATGTGATGAAATAAATTTGGTGTAGCTGTCAATTATTTTTTTAGTTGTAAATGTAAACGCCAAAGTGAAACAGAAGGAGAATCTTACGATTGTGTATGGCTTTTTGCATTTGCAGTTTTCAAAAATACATTATGAATAACTTGAGAATGTCTTATATTTAAGTAAACTACTAACATATTTGTCTTATAACACAAATAAAAAAGGGTGTTATTGAGATGCACAACTACTTGACGAGTGTGTACGACGATGGAGATGCTCGAACTACACTTCTCACCATGATCCAAACGCTACACCACGCGAAAAATGGCGTTGACTTATTTTCTGGAACCAAGGCAATTATTTTTGGCCATTACTTTTATCCTTATACATAACAACAACAATTTCGTTTCTTATCTGCGACTTTGATTATTTGTAGGTACGAACACATTTTGGGAGGCCAAAATGGAAGAAAGTTTTATCAAGGATTAGCACCAAACATAAGAACGCAAGAATCGGTAAAAATAAAAGCGAGTTATAATCGATGATGGTCTGTATTTTCCTTGTCTGAAGAAAGTTTTTCTTTTATTTGGTAACGCAGGAGTGTTCTATTGTGGAGGACCGAATTTAGGGAAGGAACTCTCCACATTGTGCCATGAATTTAACCAGACGGGATGTTCAAGATTCGAGTTCCACAAAGAGCAATTTTAAAAGGTTAAGAAATGATATGGCTCCTCTACGAATATGGTTTTTGAATTATCCGAATCAATTACAATATTTGGGTATACATGTAAATTTTATGTTCATGACTATATCTTCGCTTCGTTCATACACCCTTCTTGTTTTCGCTTTTGTTTATGTGTATCAAACTATGAACGAATAGGTGGGCGGGACCCTACGGGAATGAATTTGATTAGAAAAAGTTATATATATATTTTATACTAGGACCGACCTGTTATACGGACGGGATGATAATTTGAAAATAATTTAGAGTAAATATTTTTGATTTTTTGTTTAATATTTATTTTTATTTTAAAATGTTTGTTCTATATTAGTATAAATCATTATTTTATTGATCGTTATTTTTTATTCAGTTTCATTCTCATTACAATGAACTAAATATTTTCTTACGATTAATAAGATTGTTTATTTTTAGTTTTATTCTATTTTTATTTTAATTGTGTAGAATTATTGATTTATTTGTTTAATTTGAAGTTATCTAGTTTTATTCATTTTCTGACATTATTTTATATCGTGTGTCTCTTATTCGACTATATAACTATATATTTTATTTTTACACAGTTGTGGATCTATGTTTATAGTTTTTAGAATTCTTGACATAAATATTTAATACATTCTACATTTATTTAGTAGAATAACTTATCATATCTCTTATATATATAAAATAATCAGTTTTGTTTTTATATTTATTATTTTATTTCTGTATTTTATTCTATTTTTCCAAACAATCATTTTTTGATTTTTTATTATCTATAGATTTTTTATTGTGGTTTTATTTTCGTAGAAACTTTTTTAAAAATATATTATGTATTACTATTTGGTTATATTTTCCTTTATTTTTTATTTTTCTAATCTTGAGTTTCATGATAAAATGGTGGAATCATTTCATAAGCTTTACGCTTTTATTTGCATTTAATAAAACGTGTAGACACAATATCACTAAAAATTGTTTTTATTCTTTTTCTGAAGTGTATGTATTTTAGATGATATTATATATTGTGTGCTAAAATAATTTTACATTGATGAATTTTTTGTTAGATTGTAATTAAACTATTGATTAAAAAGAACTTTTGGGTATTAAGCATTTTTATAAATAATTTTAGTTAATAGAATAAGATGATAAGGAATATAAAGTATTTAATACAATATTAAAAATTATAGTGTAAAAGTCTTAGACAACTTATTTTGATGAGGTTCACATGAGTAGAGAGGGTTAACTCACATTCATATATTATTATATTTATTGTGATTATGAATATACTTTTGCTCTTAGTAGCTTTTCATGTACGGAAATAAAAGATTCTCTATAGTTTCTAGTTGCTACTATATTGATCTCAAATTTCAACAAAGCTAATATCCCAAAAAAAAGAACACAATCTGTGATTTTCAGTATTTTTTTTTTCCATTTTCTATGTTTAAGGGGTGTTCAACATAAGTTGCATCATTATCAATATTAGAAAGAAACCATTAATGACACATGTACTTGGTGTATCTGAGTATCTCTCATTGTATAAACACCAAATGAAAAGTTTTAGTGAGACACACCAAAAATAAAAAACATAGAATTGAGGACGTTCAAAAGGCTAACAGTTTCTTATAAAATTTATATACAATGAAATATTAAGAAAACAAACTGAGAATACGGGTCCTGCTGATGTCACCACGATGTACATACACATAACCAAAACATAATTCCTAAACGCAAGAAACGAAAAAAGCCAATTTCGAGAAACCTAGATTCCTATTTATTCTAACCTTGATTATTCAGTACATAGAAGCGGCTAGGTCATAACCGGAACTCATGACGGCGCATATATGGAAAGACGATGGTTTAAATTAACCATACTCTTCGTCAAGTAACTTAAACCGTTATAGCGAATTCACCAAAACCAATTTTTCCCAAAATGAACTCCGAAAGACTGTTCCTCATGTTACCACACTTGTTTGACAAAGCTAGGATTCTTACTCTCTCGTTTTCTAATCGGCAGTAAAAACCGCAGCAGAATGATCCAAGGTGCATCGCGGAGAGCACAAACACTTTGGATTTTAATTCGAGTCGGCAGCAGAGAGATTAAAATATTTTCCAAGAGAAGACCTCTTTAAACGTAAGTTGATATTGCAAAGAGACATGGATCCTTGTACATGATGATGATTATGATTGATGAATCTCTAAAGGTAAAATGATAACGAATAAATTTTACGCAGAAAAACTAACATACTTATATCTCTAGATTCGTTCATGGAAGAAAAGAGGGGTACTGTGTGAGAGATTGCGTGAGGAGTGGGGAGATGTGTTAATTAAAGCTTTAATGACGACATCTGAATGTCTCAACTTCTAACTTCTGTAACGGTGCCAAAGTTTGTTGTGGGTTTTGATGACATGTAATTCTCAAGAGAGAGAGGAAAATCGGATTTACAGCCCAAACATATAACCCTACCAAAGTCCATCACGCTACAGATTAAATGAAACTCAGAATTTCATTGATCTGGACACGTGTCACGCTCACAAGAACCGACTTTTTGACATAGCATCCTAGGTGGCGCAAGAAGGTGGGAGGAAATCTTATTTTATATATAAAGATTATATCATTTTCAGTTTAAAATATGAATTATGTAAAAAATAGTAATATCAATCACCTATTATTTTTTAGATATAAATATACTATGTATGTGCAGATCTTATCTAATAAAGGAGACTTTTTTCTCTCCTTTGGGGGAATTAAAACACTTGGCATCCTGTCATTCGTTGATGTTTTTGGATTGGGCTTTGTTTTTTTATATCTGGGTTTCTGTTTTGGTCCGACATGAAGCGAGATTAGTAAAGTCGTTGGCCCATTCAAATTTATTTTGAGTTTATAATTGTTTATCAAAAATAGGTTAGCAGGCCCACCACCGAAACCTTTCGACCTTCGTTTCTTTCCACTGCTGTCGGATGTTTATAACCGATGAAATTAGTTTAATGCTCCACTCTCCGTCTATTAATTGATAGAGGTTAATGATGGCATTCAATCGTGGAATCGACAACATCTTCATTCTTTCAGCTTCCTTCATTTCTTCAGTTTCCTCAAACACTTTATATGGAGTTGCAGAAGACGGCTTAGATCATTTTATCGTCTTGCTATCAACTCAGAGAGCATGGAAGGATCTCTGGTGCTTTCTTTGATGCTGGACGAGGCATCATTTCTGGTCTACAGGTAACTATTGCTCTCTTTACTTTGTGTCATTAGATTCACACATACCAATCTCTGTTTGGTGTTTATTTGTTTTTGTCTCCATATTTAAAGGAACAGACTACAAGACTCTTGATGGGACTTTCATACGTGACTACATAGATGTCCCTTACCGTTGATGCTCGCTCATGTTAAAGCTCTTGAAAAGGCTAACCCTCGCAAAATTGGAATCTCCAATGCTGGTACCATGAAAAGTCTGAGTTTTGTTTCTGTGTGAGCAGGTAGGCCGGTGAAGGCGACAAGCCAGTAAGAAGGCCACAGCGGTCGATTACTTGGAAAGAAAGGCATGAGATTCGCAGAGGTGTACAATGATCCAAGCAAGATCAAAGTGGACAGCCAAGCATACAAATTTTAAAGAGATTTTGGAGACTGCATGGTGATGGCAAAATCTTCACTGTCTTTTCTTATTCTTCCTTAATATCTGCATACTTCTAGGACTCCTTCAGAGGTAGATACTAGCTAGAAATTAGAGTCTTGATTCTAGATGGAAGTGAAGGGAGTAGAAGAGATAGTTGGAAAAAAAACAGTTAACACTTCGCAACCAAGGAGTGTGTTTGCTAACGTTTCTGTAAATAGCAATAGAATGACTCATAAGGTGTTCAAAGAATAATATAGAAAGAAGCATAAACTTAGACGAAACTCCTACATTCACCTCAAGATTGGAAAAAGTTAAATCTATAATCACAATTGTACGATTGCAGCATTTGTGTATATAATATATGAGTCTTTAACTGCACAGATGTTTTGATGTGTTTCCTTTACTTCTCTTGCTTGAATTCTAACGCACTGACCAGATTCGTTTTTTCCTTGCACATGCCCATGATTTTTTAGCAGGTGTTTCCTCGATGTCCCTGCAACCTCTCATTTATTCAGATGTTGCACATCTTACGGTAACTAATACGGATACCTCCGTAAGTTCAAGGGTAACGCTCTCTACAAACATAACTACAGAAAAAAACTAAACAACATTTCTGTTCAGGATTCAGATGTGGTTTAACCAAATCAAAGACCGCTACTACAATGCTTAAAGGATTTGCTAGGAAGCAACTTCACTTTTCAGTTGAAGCTTTTACCAATCAACTTCTCTTCAAAGCATTTGTCCTTCACAATATCAAAGATCTACGACCGCAACCAACGTCCACCACTCCCAAACTTTTGCTGGAAAGTAAGTTTAAACAGTTGGTAATGTCCACAATTTATTGTTCTTAGGTCTTCAGCCTTTTATATTGTTCATGTGCAGGGGGCTGATAATAACTCTAAAGATGATATGCCTGGAGCTAGAGTATTTAAAACTAAACCACCCTGGATTGGCAGCTTGTGGAGTGACAGAGGAGGCAACATGGGCCATTAGTGGCGTTCATGAAGAGCCTGTTTGGGGAGGAGTCACA
Organism: Brassica nigra; assembly: GCA_016432835.1. Taxonomy (NCBI): domain Eukaryota; kingdom Viridiplantae; phylum Streptophyta; class Magnoliopsida; order Brassicales; family Brassicaceae; genus Brassica; species Brassica nigra. The sequence goes on from CM028242.1 coordinate 51,681,817, forward strand.
GCTGAAAGTGAAACACTTAAGGAGGATGTCCGCAACATAAAAAAACACGTACTGGTTAGTTTTACAGCTTTGGGAGTGATCAAGTCGAATGCCCATTACTGCTCTTCCTTCCTTTCTATCTTCTTTAAGTTTCAATAAATTATCTACGATCTCCCGACTAGGAATAATTTTAAAGTCGTTTTTTTGTTTTTTTTTTCTTGGCTTGGTCACCAAGAAACCTATTGGGCCAAAACCTTACTTAAAAAGTATGGAAGTTATCATTTCTTTGTTATTTCCCATACAAACACAGACAGCTTGAAAAAATGAATATACAAACTCAGTTTCTCATCTATAAGTTAGTTCACAAGCTAACACATGCAGCTAAAAAAAATCGAATTTTAAAACTTTCTTAGTTAACAAATTAACTAGAAAGAACGTGATTTTGAAAAACCAAAATGGAGCCACTAAGTTTATTAGACCACTAGGACATTCAAATTGCGACCTATCTTCTAAATCCTTGATGATCAAGAAAATAAGGTGTCTCATAGTTAAACACATCAAAACAGTAACAAAATGCATTTGGTAAGGAATTATACATCAATGGCACTCAGCGCTAAATTTTTTCAAAGGGAGCTCTGCAAATTAATACTATTATTCTAATACAACTTTTTACTAAATTAAATATATTTTCTTAAAATAACCAAACCAAAGATAAATTGACACGTGTCAATTAAATTATCGTACGAGATTCCAAAATATATCTGAACTTTTCCAATTGTTTCTCTCCTGGTTTTTGTTTTTGTTTTTTATTTTATTTTTAGTGTTTATATACTCATCCATATCTTACCATTTGACTTGCTCTAAGATCCACATAAAAACCATTTCGTCCTAAATGGATCCTTTTTATGATTGTCTGGTTTATCAATGTATTGGCTAAGTAGAAGCTGAGGTTATAATTGAGCATGGCCGAGTTCATTGGAAAGTTGGACTCAATTCTTAACTTAAAGAAAAGACACACAAATATTATAGGAGCAAGATAGATTTCATTACAAAAATACGAATAATACGAAATATGGTCAGCCACTAATCTAAAATATTAGATCAAAATTACTAAACACAACACATGTGACAAAAAAACACGTTAACAGACAAGAAAAAATGAGTCCAATGTGAACTTAGTAAACCAACAAAGTAACAATGGCATAAACGATATTCACATGCAATAGAACATCCAGCTTCAAATGTACAATACACCAAACTTAACGCAAATAAATAAATCAGTTTTCGTGCCTTATCACTCCTTCATCAGTCATCCCAAATTGCATACAATCTAAGCTCTAAAATTCACATGCATATTAAAAAAATTACTGGTAACCACTAATCAACAACCAAAACTAAAGCAACCAACCTCACGACAATGTATATAAATGCTTACCTGTCTTCACCACATACTATTCGTTTTCTTCGTTAACCACTCAAAAAATACAAGAAACTACCTTTTTCTCTTCTGCATATCCAACCATGTCAACCATACGACTGTCAAACTATGTTAATCCACAGCTATTGACCTAAATAAACCTATAATTAGCCATTATATTAAATTTACTATTCAAAAAACAGCAACACAATAATATAAAGACCAATTAATGTTAGACATTTTAAAGCAGAAATCTCCCATTTCTACTAAAGATATAGTACAATAATTACATAATGTGATCTCTCCTAAAACAAATTACTAACTTATAGTTTAGTAGAAACAATTATCCTAATGAACAACGAAAGAGAAAAATTATGTGAAACAATACATAATAACTACAAACACAATAACATAATCTACGCCTTCTAGGTACCATGTATCAACCATCAAAATTTAACATCTCTAAATAGAATCATACGAAGCATTCGAAAGGATATTCCGCGCGTAGCGCGGACACACCACTAGTATTAATATAATTCATAGTTTATGAATATCAATTACTTTAAGAAATAAATCAGTATATCAGCTATTATGCATATCAAATATAACTTATATATTTTTGTATGTCAGTTATTATGCATGAAGATACATAGTATTAATGCACTAATATTTCATGTTGTAGTAAGCAACATTAGAATTATATTCTAACTATAAAACTAGCAGAAATACATAAAATGCATGAGTCTTGCGAACACTTGTGACCAACAGAACCAGTTGAAAATAAAATGCCTTAACATTTTACACTAATAATATTCTTATCATGCAGCCAAAAATTAAAATAAAAAGATGACCCATTAAACATTCATTATAAAGTTCTAAATAAATGTTTTTGTTTTTCTACAAAATTGAGAACAAAATTTTCAAATGTTTGTGTATCATTTTTTTTCAATTCACAAATAACCAATGTTTTTACTTTTTAATATTAAAAATTTTTATATTTATTTTATCTAGTTATTTTACTATTATAACTAATAAAATGTCATTTAGTAGACATAAGACTATTATAACTATACTGGTCAACATTTTGATGATTCTTTTCATCTAGTCCATAATAAACTTATCTAAATTAGTAATAACCTTCTAAACAATTTCAAAACATATCAATCCACTTTCTCTAAGGAAAACAAACACGAAGCACCATCCTCGGCCCTATATAAACAAAGAGAAGCAACGAAAAAACTAAAAAATAACATCAAAAGCAAAAATACACAGACAGAGGATTTTTTCATGAGTTCCATCAATCCGAAACAAAGTATCATGCAGACCCTTGAGGCCATGCCTGAAGACATGCGTCTTCTAATAGTTTCGAAAGTAGGCCAAAACTCCCCCGTCGACTACTTCAATACGGTACTGACATGCAGAAGCCTAAGCTTCCGTTCAGACAACCCTCTGTTGCCAAAGATCTCAACCTCTCGCCTTTTGTTAAGAACCACTCCTATCCAATCAGTACGAATCATTAATGGACGCCTGCCTTAAAGCAGACAATATTGATGCTCCCTTTGTAAAAGGTATGATTCAATTTTTCCAATCTCAAAATCAAGTCCTAGGTCTGCATCACATCCACATAGCATCAAAGAGTGGTCACCTACAAGGAAGATACATTTTTGGTGTTCTCCTCATGGCCATCAGCGAGACAGACAAAGGAATCAAAATCATCAACGACCTCACGGAAGAGAAAGGTATTTCGTTGGTTGAGGATTGAATGATAAATTTCAAGAGGGCTCTGGAACGTCCACTTCTTCAGATGAGGGATATATATATATATATATATATATATATATATATATATATATATATATATATAGAGCTCGGTTCTGAAAATGTGGCCAGAGCTGAACTGCCATCCTGGAGACGGAACGACGAACACGGTCTGCTCAAAGTGTTTCCACTTCTTTTTAGTCACCGATTTCTACACGATGATGATGGGCTTCAAAAACCTTCTGGATTAAGAACACCCGTAACACCAGACTTTATTAATATCAACCCGTTCACCTTCTCTATTAGCTTGAAATAAAACTTCCTACCATTTGGTTTTACATAAAAGATCTGTGTGGTTGTACAATTTTAAACTGTTGCTTGGTTTTAGTTCCAATTTTAAATTTAAATAAAGCAGAAATTAAAATTTCAAAATTAAGAAAAAATAAACCCATGCAATGAAATAGTGCTATATAATTTTAGTTCTGTAAGTGTACTAATTATAATAAAAAACATACAAGTTAAATATATTCTTCCAACCAAAAATATCAAACTCTTCTTCAAAAACTTTGCTTACGATCCCATAAACATAATACAAAATTCATTTCGAATTCATACATCTTCCATTGTAGTTAACACAGTAACGGAAATTTGACACATTAAACATTGACCAAACAAATTACAGTAGAGTAAAAGGTAAAACTAAGTTCAAGATACAAAACAAAAACCTTTCTATTCCAGAGAGAAAATTGCAATCAAGCACGACAACAACAAAAAACTACATACAGTCCTAAATACTACATAGAATACAACAATTCCCAAATTTTTAAAGGAAAACATTACATACGAATCCAGCTTTTGGTGTTCGTTAAAGATTTATGTTCACTTCAATGACAAACATTTTAATAAAAAAACGCAAGGGTCTGTGCAGCTATAGCATCTTCGATATTAGATCACTTACTCTATTCATTTTTCTGTCGAGAAGCACCTGATAGAAGTAGGTAGAGGCCGGAGGTAAGTGGTATTTGCAGGTGAAATTTGGTTTTCTTTTGGAGGTTAGTCAAAGCAAAAAAAACCTTGAATGTTGTCCACGTTCCAGGAGAAAAATATATTTAGTTTCAATGCAATGAAATATGACTGTTTATAACGTTTCCAAATAACTCTCTGCGAATTACTCAAGTCACAAGCCAAACTCACCGTACTTATCGTAATACAAAAATACAAACATCATGCAAAATATCCAATATTTAAAATAAACACAACCCTGCCTACACTCACTCATAACAACAAAATAAAAGAACACAATGATACCAATTTGAAATAGGAAAAAAAATCCCAATGAAAGATGTCATCATGTCATATAAGAAACTAATGAAAGATGCTCTATTAATTTTCTTAAAAACTGATGTCATAAGTGAATGCTTCATTTGTTACCGTGGTGGCACGGCTCTGATTAAATGTAGTATAATAAAATAAATATGCATATATTACAAAGTCATACATATGTATATATATATAATATAAAATATAAAATATGAATGCTATTCATCTCATCGTCATTTATGTTTATTGTTAAAATACATATCATTTAAAATAAATTACATATCATGTATCTATATTATTAAAACTGAAGTACATTTGGGATTTGTTTGGAAACATGGATAGCATTTTTAAAAAGAGGTTTGTTTGGAAACATGGATAACAACTTTTTTAAAAAAGAGGTTTATTTGGAAACATGGATAGCAGTATAAAAAAGGGTATAATGTTGTTTGGAAACATAGATAGCAGTATATTAAGAAAAAAAAAAGTTATGGGTTTATGTTATTAGTCTATTATATTATGAAAAACTATTTATCTCGGCTTGTTTTAAAATATACGAAAATTGGTTAGTCTAATTACCTAAAAATATATTTTGTATAAAAAAATTGATTCAAAAATATACATATATTCAAAAATTGATTTTTACTAAAATATTTTCTAATAACCATTTAAAAAAATTGTTTTCAATATATATAATAAAAATACAATAAAAAGCCCAATTTCATATACCAACTTAAATTATGGTTTTAATATTTCACATTAAGTTTTACAAATATAATATATGTGATTATTTATATGATTGTTCAAATAAAATACTATTAATTATATGATTACTTATATGATAGTACGTATAAAATACGAATAATTATATGATGACACATATACAATATATAATAGTGACTAATGGTGGACGTTTAGACACTCATTCGGATTCAGTTCGGGTCTGTTTGGGTTTGGGTTTCTAGGGTCAAAGATTTCAGCCCGTTCGGATATTTTGGTTCGGGTAAGATTCAGATCTTTGCGGATTCGGATAACCCATTTTAATTATTTTCAAAATTTTAAAATTCATGATATACTTTAAATATCTCAAAATCTATAAACAAAATAATATATTACATAAAAATTTGAATAACGTATGTCCGAATACCTAAACTTAATATATAAATTAGTTTGGTTTAAATATTTGGATAGAGAATCAATAATTATATTAAGTATTTTTGGTGTTTTGAGTATACTTTAACTATTTTATCAATTTTAGATATTTACTTTTGACTATTTGTATATATTTTCAAGTATTTAAACCAACTTAAAAGTATCATACATATTATAGATGTTTTTATTTACATCAAATCTAAAATAATAAATATATATAAGTATATAAATTTATTTCGGATACACTCAGGTACCCGAAATACTTCGGTTCGGATCGGATTCGATTTCGGTTCTCTAAATACCAAAATTTTGAATAATTCGGATATTTAATCAATTTCGGTTCGGGTTTGATGCTACTTTTCGGATCGGGATCGGTTCGGTTCTTTGGATTCGATTTTTTTGCTCAGCCTTAATATTGACATGAAAAACAAATAGCAACATATTTTTGAAAATAACACCCGCGCGGGCGCGCGGGTCAAAGTCTAGTATCTATTATTAGAATTGTATATTCATGCATGCTATTCTATTTTCGAAAAAGAAGCGGGAAACTGCCTAATGAAAAATTAAAAAGATTAAAAAGGACGAAAAAGGCGATAAAACGGATATTTTTCTCTAATTTCTCACCATGATTCGAGTGCTTGAAGGTGATTTAGAGGATATTGAGGGTGTTTATTCCACGATGTTATATATTTCCATGTGGAAATTTCTTTTCAATCGTGATGAAGTGGTTACTTAGAAGTTATCGAGGATTTAGAATTTATAAATTTTAGGTTGGAAAGTCCAATCTTTATTACTATCTCGATTATTTCCTCTTAAAATTTATTTCATCCAAGGAGGTTTTTCTTCATTCTCATCACTATAGCGGATTCGATTCGAAGAGCCTTTCAAGAAATTGATTTAGGGTTTAATGATGCCTCGATTCCTCTACCCACTGAAAGTTTTTATCAACCCGAGGAAAAGAATCGGTTTATCCTGACTGGGCGTCCGGTCATGCTTTGGAGTCAGAACCTACGCTCGAATATTGTGGCAAGAATGCTGCGTAATTGGGGATTAGATGGTCTAGTTCATGGCAGAATCATTGAAAGGCGTCTATTTCAGTTTGTTTTCCCCTCGGAGGAGGCCATGGAAAGAGTGATTTGCAGAGCGCCATGGGCTTTTGCGGATCGAATGTTGAGGTTGTGGCATTGGACACCACTTATGGATTTAGCACTGCTCAATTACATTCCTTTCTGGATCCATATACATGGCATTCATTTCCAGTTTATGAACAAGGAAGTCATACTCCATATTGTTAGGGCAATGGGACGATATATTCAGATGGAATATAATGAGGAGGCGGGAGGCAGATTAGAATTCATCAGGGTTCGTCTCAATCGGAATGTTTCTCATCCTCTGAGATTTCAGCAACATTTTCAGTTCTCTCCATTGTCAACGTTTTTCTGCGGTTTTATTATGAAAGGCTAAGGGAATTTTGTGAGACATGTGGGCTGTTAATACATGATTTTGGAGTTTGTTTTATCCATATGGTGGACCAGAAAATGAGGAAAATGCTGATGATGACAGTGGAGACGAAGGTCAGGACAAAGAGAAAATTCAAAACCAAAGTGTCATTATTTAAAAAGTCCAAGATGAAGAAGCACAAGAAGACGAAGCTGATCAAGAAGATCCGGTACAAGCTGAGTATGAGAGAAGCATTCTAATTAAAACAAATTATATCTTAAATATTGTAGTATTTATCAATAAATATTTGCACCTCCTACACAAGCTAATCCTCATAATTAGGAGAATACCAAAGCCTACTATTCTATATTGTTTGCATAAAATCTTGGACACTGCTACCCCTATTACACTCTATCATCTAGTCGTACCCAAGTGTTTATTTTCCATTATATTTTTTCATATTTTTTTTTGTTTTGAAAAACCACCTCTACTATTATTTCTCTCTTCTCTTCTCTCTTCTTATTCTCTCTCTTTTCTGGGTTTCACCTCTGTTCATCTGCTTCATCTCCGCTTGTACAGTTGGGTTTTGATTTTTGAATAGCTTAGGTTTTACAAATCTCAGTTTTATATCTAGAGTTTTAATACATTCACTAGTGTTTTTGGCTTTGGTAGTTCGGCGTTTGGTCTCGCCGCTGTGTTTCTCAAAGTGACTTTGCCTCTGATAAAATCGATTGTGATTTTGTGGGTTGATTGCATGCGCTGATGGAGTTGTTGTCGAGTTTATAAAGTGTGCTTATCCTCGGTTGTTGCTGCAATGGAACGCTGCTGCGTTGATTGGTGTGGTCTTTGCATGCATGTTGTTCCGGTTTGTTTCGAAGAATCTAGAGCTCTGTCTCTCTTTGCAACAGGTCGTCAGAGAGAGATGGCAGATAAACACGCTCTGCTCTGCGTTTTCCGGGCATGTGTCATGAGTTCCTGCTCTGTCTCCGTAAGTGGGTTGAAGTGGTATAGTTTGGAGATTTTAATAAAGAGCGAGGCTTTTAATAAGTGAGTTCTCGGGACGGTTTTGTTATCCGCTGGCTTGTGTTACAACTTCTCTGTTCTAGTGCATGTGAAGATTGAATAGTATCACATTTTAAGAACTGGTTAACTCTTATTTTGTTTACTTAAACCAAATCGGCTAAATAGTCAAGCTAAAAATGTATTAAAAATGATAATCAGTATGATATAAGGTTTCATCTAATAAATGTATAAACTGGACATATTGAATAGTCAGTGTTCTGAAACCCGATCCTGACCCGCAGTTAAACAAGTAAACCTAGTGACATAAGATAAATCAGGTTCGGGTTTTATGAAAAAACAAAATTTAAAAACCAAACAAAACCTGCTAAAACCCACTAAAATCCGGAATCAGCTTACCTGTCGAATAACTGGTTGAACCAATAGACAACTTTTAGTTTTTAATTATGTTTTTAAAATCTATTTTGTTTAAATTTTAATTAAGAAATTAGGTTTTTCAATTTTTGTTATCGACATTTTATTAGTGATGTTTTACTTTTGGTATATTTTGGATTTAAGGTTTAATTTTATTATTCACGTTAAACATATAACTATTTAAAAAATTTTAAGTCTTTATTTTTTTTGTTAGATGCATAAATCTTAATTTGTTAAAAAAATTTAATAATCTAAACTATTTTTGATATTTTGTATGTCAAATAAAAATAAAAATATAGAAACCAAAGTTACTTTTTAAATGTTTTTAAATATAAAATATTTACATATCCAAACTATTATTTTATGTTTTATAAAAATATTATAAAATACTTAACTTTAGTTTATATATATTTTTTCCATAACTAATATATTATTGTATAATAAATTTAATTTAATTATTAACATGCGGTTCACCCGCGATCGATCCGGTGACCCGATGACCCGGAAGGTCATCCAATTTAGTATCCGGATCGGATTTAAAAATATTAAGTCAATCCAATCATGTATGAGAAATAATGGTCAGAACTGGTTAAATCCAATTGTGATTTGTTTATTAACTTTTATAACCCAATTCGGTTAAAAAATGACTCCTTTTTAGAAAATGTTAGGTTCAATATAGGCATATTTTTAAACATAGATATGCATTGTATGTGAATCATTAATGATGCAAATATATGTTGTTTAACTGAACCGTGTTTTTAGGCATATGTAGTTATTATAGTATCAAATAGAATGATTTAGTAAGTCATAAAATGTTATTAAAGAATAAATAAAATATGACTTTCTAGTGAGAGTCTATTTTTTAAAATTCACACATGAATTAAAGTTGTGATTTCTGTTTTAATATATAAAATGTAAGACAACTAATATGAGCTATAGTTATTCTGTATTTCAAATGAGCAAAAGATTATTATAAAAACATTTTATTTCATGTTTAGCAAACAGAAGTCAAACACTTTTTAATAAAATATAAACTAGATACAGACCCGCGCTGTGCGCGGATATCATTTGGACAAATATTTCTAATAGTTACTGAGATTAAACTATTTGATTTTAATTTTTTGGTTTGTACTATAACTTCTCTTCCTTATAATTTACTTTTGTTTTGGTTTTTGGTTTTGTATAAAAACATGAACACGTTTTTTTTTTGTTTTTTATTTTTTATAATCAAACACACTTTGTTTGTTAAAACAAAATATAAATACCTTTGGACCATATAATGATAATTGATAGACGTTAGGGAGAGTAATTATACTTTTTGTGTGAAGATACATTGCCCCATTAGTGAAAGCATTATGGTTTACCCAAAAACAAAAATTAAACCCACAGTGTCCAGATAAAAACTTAACAACTTTATCTTTTTGATCTTCTCTTTTGATGGTTCGGTTCTGTATCACATCGTCTTCCTCGATAATCATTAAAAGAAAATCTCTCGAAGCTAACCGTAAATCCATAATCAAAATTGTTCACTCTATCACCAATGTCAATCGATCTACTGTTTTTAAGGTTAGACTCTTTAGTGTTTTTTTTTAATTTGTAAACCATCATATTAAACGATAAGGATTATTTGGAAGAACTTCATTTAAATTTTAAAAGGTCCAACAAAACATGTAACAGCAATGTAAAATATTATAAATAAAGGGCAATTCTCTCAAATAGACCATTTTTAAGTCTTTGTCACAAAATATAACTTCTAAGCATGAAATAACCAAAATGTTTCATTAAAAAGACAAAAGACCATTACACCATAAATATATAAATACAAATATTTTTTCAAATAATATCTCTATAAAAATAGAATTTTTATGTTTAAAAAGGAAATTTTCAAAAAAACATAATTCAGAATTTTTTATTTATTTATTTTTTCTCAAATTTTCTTTTTCAAATTCGAAAATGTTTTTTGAAACTATTTTTATTTTAAAATTTTTAATATTTATTTTGATTTAGAAAAAAACAAAACCTAAATCCAAAACCTCATCTCTTGACTGTAAACCCTAAATATAGGTTAGTTAAGCATAGAGATATAAATTTATATTTACATCTTTAATTAAATAGTTTGATCATTTTAATCCTTGGAAGCTATATTAGTGATAAAAAATTTTAGGATTATCATACGTTTGTAACAGCATTGTAACTGAACCCAAATCGTAAACATGATCTTTAAATATTTTTGAATGCTGTCGAAATATTTACAATACCGTTATAACTTACATGTCAATCTTGATAGGATGCTTTTTAGATATCAACTTACAAAAAAAAACCAAAAAATACGTACTGGAACTATTCTATTGGTTATTGGGATATTTGAGGTTGAACTCAATTATTAAAATCCCAATTTTATTCCATAGCATGAGCTTATAAAAAGATTTAAGAAACATCAGAAGCTTACTACTAAGCCAAGAAAACACAGAGATAATGTAAATAAGATTGCTTAATATACCTTAATTATACATCAAAGAACCCCAAACAGAGAAGAATTAGTTGACTCATAATCCTCTCCATAACCATAAATAAACCAGTATTGCAATCCCTGTATATCATCCGTGACAACACATTATCCAGCATAATATAACTTGTAAAAATAAGACGATAACCAGCTTACCTTACATGTGGATTCCAGAAATTATTATTTATTTGTTTGATCTTTACCACTGAGAGGATCTTTGGCCCTTCAATGTAACAAAACTTTTTTGCCACAGTAGATCTTCCAATCTTTGATGGGCCAGGAGTCTTATCTTCCACTCTCAAGATATTCCATTCCTTTACTCCTTTCCACAGTTTCACCTTAAGAAAATATATGGACTTCTCTTTCGAAATCTCTATCCGCAAAACACCTCGTATCCAAATCATAAAGCTCTTCGAGTTATCGTGATCCCATAAAATTCCAAGCAGTTTCTTCCGCTTCGATCCTCAACCTCTCCACCAACCCAGATTCCGTATATCCCGTCGATCGTTTCCATAAGACCCTCCAAGCACTGGAAGATCTTACGTGACCGCAAATCCTTCACAATTTCCCAAAACCACAAATACTGGATCCGCTCCTCATATTTTCCAAGTCGAACCCAACTCACTCCGATCTCAGTCGTAATCGGAGATCTCACGTCAATCTTCATCGCCGTCAAACCCTAGAACCATCGTGCAGTGTGATAACTATATTAAAAGTGAGGAATGTTGTATTGATCTTATAATAGTAAATAACATATCGGCTAAGTTAGTTTAATTTAAGATGGTTTTAGTAGATTAGATTTTGGTTTAATTTAAGTAATCCGTTATATTATTTAGTTAGCGTGTAAAATTATTATGATAACAAACTTGTAAGGTCCAATATATAAGGTAGTCTAGTAACAAATTTGAAAGAGTCCAAAATTTAAAATCAACTTTCTTAAGTAGATAAAAATAGGACTCTATTTTAATAGATTAGATTTATTAATATTGCTAACGTATTTAATGGCACAAACATCCATTGTTAAACAGCTAAAATAAAATAAGTACATTTTTTTCTAGATTCAACGTTACTTGGTCCACCAGATTTTTTTTTTTTCAACAGCTAAAATAAAACAATTACATTTTTTTCTAGATTCAATGTTACTTGGTCCACCAGAATTTTTTTTTTCAAAGGTCTTGTCCAACAAAAATTAATCAAGAAAAGATTCTGCACCGAGAACAACATTAAGTTTAGTATAGATGTTACCTATGACATATATTGTTTGCGTCAGAATTGTTCAGCCTCTGATTCGCCAAAACTCTCCTACTTATCTTGTGTCATGTATTTGGTGTGGAGGGATAAAACTTAAGCTAATAATTACTAAAACTATCAATTACTTTAAAACCTTTTTAGCTTCTATGCAACGTAGGGACTGTTCAAACATATCACCTATTCTACATGCATACTTCTCCCACACAAATTTTCTTTAGCGTATTTTGCTAATTAGTTAATTCTTTTAAGATCTGAGGCCAATTCACTCTAAAATAAGATATAAGAGACATAAATAATATTATAAGAGATCTTACTGTGTTCAACTTATAGAGTCGTAAGATATACGTAACTTTGGGTGTGCCTGGTTCCCGCTATCATCCGCAGATGCAGTTTTTGCGATTGGTAGCGGTTGTTTGCATTTTGTAACAATCACGCAAATCGCTAAAAATCACCTCAAACCTCCACAGATCTCATAAAATTAAAAGCTGATTTCCGTTAGCGTTTGCGGTTGCATGTAGCAAGTGGATAGATAAATATAAAAATATTTTCTAAAAATATTTTCATTTTAATTTAAATTTTAAAATTAAAATATTATAATTCACCAACATTATAATTTTATTTTATAAAAAATTAAACCAAAATTATTCAATATAATTTTAAACAATAAGATATACACACATATATAAATATACATATATAAATGAAATAAAATATTTTTAAAAGTTTCTAATATAAATCTTCAAAATAAATTTTATTGAAATTATAAATTTCATTTAAACTAAAAATAAAAAATAAATGTGATAATGTTATTAATTATATTATAATAAAATTTATTGTATTTTATCATAATAGTATATTTTGATACTTTTATAATGTTTAAATGTGTGAATACTAATGATTTATTATTAAACCATTTTAGTATTTCATAATCAAACAACCGTTCAAATTATCCTGCAAACACAACAATTTTTAATACAACAATTTTTAATACAATAATTTTTAATTGTTGTACTAGCTAAAGAATCTTAAATAACATTAGAAATCTCAGCTATCCATATCCATAAACTCCTGCAACAGCTACGTTTTAACGGGTTTTTTGTAACGCGAATTTAACGTTCGAGAAGCCGTTAACGATGACGGCTTCACTATATACAAATTGTTTCTGTTCCCCCTCCCACCATGCCTTTTATCAATTTTTAATTGATGTACCAGCTAAAGAATCTTAAATAACATTAGAAATCTCAGCTATCCATATCCACAAACTCCTGCAACTACAACTGCAACAGCCGCGTTTTGAAGGGACTTTTGTAACAGCGAATGTAACGTTGGAGAAGCCGTTAACGATGACGGCGTCGCTATATAGGAATTGTTTCTGGTGGTTGAGGGAATCGTTGATGGAGAAGATATCGGAGAAGATCCATCACAGAGATGACTCGTCGTCAGATGACGAGAAGAAACCTTCATCCCCGTTGTCTCTGAAATCGAAGGTTTACCGTTTGTTCGGCAGAAAACGTACTGTTCACGCCCTTCTCGTCTTGTTGGCTTCATCTGTTTTACTTTCTCCTACATGTTGATTAGGTCGCTGCTTAGAGCTTTATGCTTCTATTATAGGGATGGATAAGTTTGAATAAGCATAGAATCTCAGAGAGATTCTTGCATTAGCTTTGAGTTTTATCAATCTCGTTGCGTATAGTAGTTTGATCTTGGTGATTGCAGTGGCTGATATATTTATAGAGTTGGAGGCTTTAATACTTTTATTAAACGTAAGAAAGTTATTTATACAAGTATACAGGTAGGGCTACTGTATTATAAACTAATTACATAGTGATACTTTATCTATATATTATTTACTTAACACGCCCCCTCAAGATGGTGGGAGTTGATGAACACCAATCTTGCTTCGCAGATCTTGAAACCGTGCTCGTGGTAGTGGTTTCGTGAGTCCATCTGCTAGCTGATCATGAGTGGAAACATGAGATACTCGAAGTCTTCCATTCTGAATTTGACCTCAGACAAAGTGGTAGTCAAGAGCTATATGTTTCATGCGAGAATGGAACACTGGATTAGCACAAAGGTAAGTTGCATCTATGTTATCGCAGTATATGGTTGGGATTGTCGGAATCGGAATTCCAAGTTCATGTAATAGCGAGCAAACCCAGCTAGCCTCTGCGGCAGTAGTGGCAACAGAGCAATATTCCGCTTCTGTAGAGGAACAAGCAACTCCTTTTTGCTTCTTTGACGTCCAAGAGATGGGTTGACTACCAAGGTAGATGACATATGCATTGGTGGAGACGTAGTCGTCCGAGTCACCCGCCCAGTCTGCATCAGAAAGGGCATGTAGCACTGGTTGTTGCTGTTCGCGGAGAAAAATTCCATGAGAAAGAGTACCAGATAGGTAACGTAGAACACGTTTAGCAGCTTGCCAGTGATCCGTCATAGGCCTATGCATATACTGAGAGAGCTTGTTGACTGCATAAGAGATGTCTGGCCGCGTAAGAGAGAGATACTGAAGACTGCCCACAATCTTATGATACTCATGAGGATCAGGTATAGGCGTGCCAGACTTCTGAGTCAACTTTGGCGAGGAGGGCAATGGCGTTGTAACTGGCTTGGCATGAAGCATGTTGACTTTGGTAAGAAGATCAGTAATATACTTTCGCTGCATCAGATGCAGACCTTGTGGCGTCCGGATTGCTTCGATGCCAAGGAAGTAACCAAGTGTTCCCATGTCTTTAATTGAGAATTTCTTAGCAATAGTATCGATGATACTTTGAACCAGCGCCGGAGAGCTTCCTGTAACAAGGATATCATCAACATAAACCAGAAAATAAACATAAGTGCCATTGTACTTCATGATGAATAACGATGTGTCAGACATGGATTTCTTGAAGCCGATGGAGAGGAGATACGTTTTCAGTTCAGAATACCAAGCTCTGGGAGCTTATTTCAAGCCGTAGATCGCTTTCCGAAGGTGACAGACATGTGTAGGTTTATTGGGGTCTTAAAACCCAGGCGGCTGAGACATAAACACTTCCTCTTTCAAATGACCTTGTAAGAACGCAGTATTGACGTCAATTTGACGCACCGGCCAGTCACAGTTAACAGCCAATCCCTGTATGAGACGGATTGTTGTAGCTTTAATCACAGGACTAAATGTGTCTGTGTAATCGATTCCTTGTGCTGATGGTATCCTTTTGCAACAATCCGAGCTTTATATTTGTCGATGGAGCCATCTAGATTGTACTTGATGGTGAAAACCCAGCGACATCCAACTACATTCATCCTCTGTGTCACTTTAACCAAGTCCCAAGTGTAGTTATCGTTTGTAGAAGTGAACTCAGAACTCATTGCTTTGCGCCAGTGAGCATGTTTCATCGCCTGTTGCCATGTTGAAGGAATCCAGTGAGGATTACTTTCAACGGTAGCAGCAAGATTGTACTTTGTAGCTGGCTTTTTGATGTTGTTCTTTGACCTTGTAGTCATTGGATGAGACGCTTGAACCGGTGCAGGTTGAGCAGATGCAGGCTGTTCCGCATGAGGCGATGAAGATGATGATGTGTCAGGAGATGCCGAGGACTGTTGCGGTAGTGTTTCTTGTTGTGAAACTGCTGGTGTCGTCGCTGTCTCATTGTTGGCAGGTTCCAACGATACCGCAGAAGTAGAGGAACTCGGATTTGGTGACGACGAAGCTGGTGGAGTATCTGAGCCCGGGGGTTGCTCATTCGTAGCTAAGGGAGTAGACTGTATGAGTGGAAATGGTGCAGGGACGGTGGTAAAAGGTGGTGCTGGGTTGGGGTTTGGCGAAGGTTCAGAAGAGTTTTGGGTTGGTCGTTGTGTAAGAGAGGTGTATGGGAACTGTTTCTCATTGAAGCGTACATGCCGAGTAGTGTAAACACAACCTCTAGTTGGATCAAGGCATTGATAAGCACTTTGGATTAGGGAATAGCCTATGAAGACACAAGGTAAGGACCTAGTTTCGAGTTTTTTTGGGGCATAAGGTTGTAACCATGGGTAGGCAAGGCAGCCAAAGGTTCTTAGTTTGGAATAGTTTGGAGGTTGGTGAAAGATTTTCTGGAAAGGTGATTGGTTAGAGAGGTTTGGGTAGGGAAGACGGTTAATTAGAAAAACCGCTGCGGCAAAAGCAAGAGGCCAAAGGGTCAATGGCATGTTCGCGGTGGAGAGAAGGGATAGGCCTGTTTCGACAATGTGTCGATGCTTCTGTTCAGAGATACCATTGTGTTCTGGGGTATGAAGAGGGCTTGTGAGATGGGTGATGCCGTGGGTAGCAAGGTAAGGGCATAGGGCAACGTATTCTCCGCCTTTATCGGAGTATAGGTGTTTGATCTTTGTATCAAAACGGTTTTCAACAAGAGGTTTGAAGAGAAGAAATATATCTTTGACTTGGGATTTGGCTTTAAGAGGGTATAACCACGTATATCGTGTATAGTGGTCAACAAAGATAAGGTAATATTTGAAGTTTTGAGATGAGAGAATTGGTGATTGCCAAACATCAGAGAAAATATATTGGAGAGGTTTTGTGGAGGTTATTGAACTTGTTTGAAAAGGAAGCTTATGAATTTTATTGAGAAGACAATCATTGCAAGGAAGAGTAATAGAGTTTGTAAAACAAGGTAAAGAAAACTGAGAAACAATGGTTTTAAGGATAGTAGGGGAAGGGTGTTTAGGCGATGATACCATTGGTCTAGGGTGGCCTTTGTGTCTGGATATGCAGCATAGGAAGCAGGAGAGGTTGATGCAGACATAGGCCACCATACAGTTCACCCTTCGTTTTGCTTTGAAGCAGCTTGACCCCCGTGCTGAGATCCTTCACCTGAAACAAGGCAGGAAAGAACTCCACGGATACTTGATTAGCGTTGCAAAGACGATAGACAGAAATCAAATTCTTATGAACATTAGGTACACATAGTATGTCCTTAAGATTCAAAGATTTTGATCGAGCAGGGATAGAAGCAGAACCAATATGCGTGATTTGCAAGCCTGATCCATCCGCTATAGCAACCTCATCACCTCCCTGATAGGGTTGATGCAACACAAGGTTGTTGAAGTCTGAAGTCAGGTGATGCGTGGCACGACTGTCCAGAAACCATGGCACTGAGTTGTATGGATAAGAGGCAGCAAGATTAGCTCTTGGTTGCCATTGCGTCGGGTTTGAAGCAGCCAACATCGTGCCTCCTGCATTCTGAAGTTGAGTGCATCGCCTAGCACTGTGGCCAAAGACTCCACAAAGCTTGCACTTGCCTTGATAACCTCGTGGAGCAGAGTTGGTAGAAGGCGCATGGAACTGCTGCTGTTGCTGCCAGGTTTGGTTCCCACGGTTGTTGCCTTGATAACCACCACGCTTGTTGCCTTGTTGACGGCTGTTTTTGTTGTAACTGTTGCCTTTGTAGTTGGTAAAGTTTGCAGTGACCGCAACAGAGGCAGGAGCAGATTGCTTTGACTGGAGTTTTGCTTCATGATTTATCAGCTTTTCATGAAGTTCCGTAATGGAAGGGGGATTGTCACGGCTCTCAACTTGATCAATCAAGGTTTTGTAATCCTCTGGAAGACCCTCAAGTATAGCATCAATCTGATCTTCATGATCCTCTGGTTTACCAAGGAGAGCAAGCTGATCGGACATAGCCGTTAGTCTTTGAACGTATTCATTGATAGACTTCGTACCCTTTGTAGCAGTTTTGAGTTGTTGTTTGAGTTGCTTGAAATGTCCTCGGCTTGGCTTCGCATAGGTAGCGGTGAGAGTACTTCAGATCTCGGCCGCAGTTGTGGTAGTGGAGAGGATCGGCTGTATTGTCGTTGTGATAGCGCCAAGGAGAGCGCTGTAGATCAGCCTATCCTGACGTTTCCAAGCCGTATATGCAGGATTGGTGGCCACACCATTTTCTGTTGTTATCGTTGGTGGTGGAGCAGCGAGGGAACCATCGAGATAGCCAGCAAGATCATATCCATCTAGGAGTGCTTGGATCTGACGGCTCCACATCATGAAGTTTGTTGCCGTAAGCTTTGTTACATTAGCCATATTGACGTTAAGGATGGCGTTGTTTGTGTTGGTGAGCAAGACGGTTTTGCTGGAGTTTGATGACATGGTGAGAAACCATGAAAAAGAATGAAAGATTATTTTTTTTTGAGAGAGATGATTAGCTAGGTCAGATTAAGGCTCTGATACCATATAGAGTTGGAGGCTTTGATACTTTTATTAAACGTAAGAAAGGTATTTATACAAGTATACAGGTAGGGCTACTGTATTATAAACTAATTACATAGTGATCCTTTATCTATATATTATTTACTTAACAATATTCATGTGGAAGAACAAGAAGATGTCAGGTGGTGTACTTGGTGGTGCTACAGTAGCCTGGGTGCTCTTTGAATTGATGGAGTATCATTATGTCACGTTATGATCGTCTCTCTCGCTCTGCTGTTTCTATGGTCTAATGCCACCATGTTCCTTCACAAGTAAAGTTTTGGCTTTCTTCACCTGACATCTAAGTTTACTGATTCATTCTCTTTCAGGTCGCCACCAAAGATTCCTGAAGTTCATATCCCTGAAGAACCTCTTCTTCAGTTTGCCTCTGGGCTTAGAATTGAAATCAACCGTGGGTTCTCTGCTCTTCACGATATTTGCATCTGGGAGGGATCTCAAGAAGTTCCTTTCTGTAAGCTTAAGCGGTCTCTTCCATCATATCCTTTAAGCTTGATTATAACTCCACTGTTTGATCAAATTAGGCTATCTTCGGATTGTGGGTTCTATCAATCTTGGGCGGATGCTGTAATTTCTTGACATTGGCCTACATAGGTAACAACACCTGAAGTATTGCTTTTTTCTTCTTTAGCACAACTTTTATTCCAACAATCCATATTAATGGATATGGTTCTTGGTTCAGCTTTGGTTATACTCTTTACTGTTCCTCTTCTCTACGACAAGTATGAAGACAAAGTTGACACGTATGGTGAGAATCTGAGTTAAAGAAGCAATATGCTGTGTTGGACACAAGGGTATTGAGCAAAATCCCAAGGGGACCGTTGAAAAACAAGAAGAAGGATTAGGAGTTTTTGTGTTTTCTTTCCATGCGCTTCTGTACAATGCTCTGTTGTTAAAATGTGAGTTGTTTTGTGAAATAGTAATCTAAAAAGTTGTTTTAGATCTAATCTTTGTTATCTCGAAATTACATAACAGCTTTGCTCCTTTTTTTTTCCTTTCTTTGTTTTTGTGGTATTGTGGTGTTCTGGCATGATGACAAAACTTGTAGTTGATCTCTTAACCATATAAATACTCTTGACCTAGTGTATTGATTGTTGTGTTAAGAATGTTAAAATGGACTCACACTATGTATTAGCCATAATGGTTGAGAAATTGACCAATTTCTACATCAATAGAAAAACCAACGGTCTCAATTAGTATAAATATTTCACAAGTGCAAAAACATATATTAATTAATATAAAATTCAAATTCAATATATCAACTTTTGAAATCTGGTTTTAGTATACCTTCAGTCTGAAAGATAAATTGTCTGTTATGGATTAATTTCATGGGGTTTTATTGTATTATGTGGTTATCAAATTGTATTATGTGGTAACTGGACTGATAAAATAAATTATTTTAGGCCAAACAATGACATTTTTGTGTGATTTATTTGTTAGCTTTTCATAACATAGCAAAAGACAACAATGGACAAAACCGAAGATAGAGAAACAAGAATATCTAGCTTATTAAACCCTATTCCTTTCCTAGTTCAAGTAATCTGTTAAAATTTGATGACACAAACTATCCAAGCAAATTTAACAAACAATCGTGAATGATTGATTACCTGGACTAAAAGAGAAACTAAGGTTAGATAAAGCTAGACATTCTCGTTTCTTCTTCTTTAATTTTGTCTTCCCTTTGTTACCCTTTGTTAGGGTTTTTTCCCAAGAAGTCAAAGACCAAAAAGTAGGGGTGGGACGGATTCGGATATCCGGGAAATTTGGGGTATCCGGATCCGGATTCGGATTCGCCGGATCCGTGGATTTAGTATCTGGATCCGGATTCGGGGCTTCCGGATATCCGGATTCCGGATATCCGTCTAGTTATCATACTATCCGCGGATATCCGGATCCGGATTCGTAAAAATAATTAATAAAATAAAATAATATTTTAAAATACTAAAATTCTAAAATAATACATAAATTAAAATTTATACAATATTTATAAATATAAATATGAATATAACATTTAAAATTTAAAATATAGTATTATAAAACTAATTTTATGAATAAATATTAATATATCAAATATAATTATTAATAAAATTTAAAAATTTAATATATTTTAAAAATACGGATCCGGATCCGGATACCCGAACCTAAAAATTAAGATATCCGGTAAAAATTAAGATATCCGGATCCGAATTCGGTTTTGACGGATCCTTGGTTTTATTATCCGGATTTGGATCCAGGCGCTCCA
Source organism: Brassica nigra (assembly GCA_016432835.1). Classification (NCBI taxonomy): domain Eukaryota; kingdom Viridiplantae; phylum Streptophyta; class Magnoliopsida; order Brassicales; family Brassicaceae; genus Brassica; species Brassica nigra. The sequence continues at coordinate 51,702,530 of CM028242.1, forward strand.
GATATCTTATTTTCGGAGCGGATCCGAAGCGGATCTCAGATCGGATCCGGATCCGGATCCCGGGTAATAAGTCACAGGCCTACCAAAAAGTTCAAGAGAAAAAGTAACTAAAGAATCACACAAGGATGATATCATTTGGTCTAAATGATTTATTTTCTCACTCCAGTTACCATGTAATTAATACGGTTTAGTTACCATGTATTTTTAAAAACATGTAATCAACTCTTGACGTACAATTTATCTTGTATAATGTTTAACTAACAAAAATTAGGTGACCGTATGTTAAAGCCAGATTTCAAAAGTTCATGTATTGAATTTGAATTTTATATTAGTTGATGAATAAGTTTAAAGATCTAGGATCGTATAAGAAATATTTCAAAATATTTATTTGTTACTATTGTGAATATATAAATTCAAATCATTAGTGGAGGGAAATTAAGATATGTTAACAATCTAGTTTTTAAAAAATATTTTTTGGTTAAATAAGTTAATATGTTGAGACATTAATATTTGTTCCTATAAATAATATAATTTTATAAAAGAAATCATTAATAATCTTTCCGTTTAAATTCTTACCATAAATATGGGAGAATTTATGGTAGTTTTGCTGTAAATATAAATACATTAGGATTAATGATAATGTTATAGGGATATTTATTATATTATATAGTATTTTAAAAATTTTAACCTAGAAGCAAATTGTGTCCAACTTTGTATTTCTGTTTTAATGGTATTGATTTAACTTTTAACACACTACAATGATTTTGTTTAATAAAATTTTGTAATTATATTTATATTGAAATTAAATAATTTAGTCAATATTTGTAGATCTTATTATATAAAGCTTGGTTCTTCAAAGTTACTAATTAACATGATCACGACATGTGTCAATAAAATTTTTAAGATTGCGACATGTGTTATTATATAAATAGTCATTTAATAGTATTTTTCCTTTTTAAGTTTTAAACATAAAGCTTGGTTCTTCAAAATTACTAATTAACATGATCGCGACATGTGTCAATAAAATTTTTAAGATTGCGAGATGTGTTATTATATAAATAGTCATTTAATAGTATTTTTCCTTTTTAAGTTTTAAACAAAATATTGTAAACAAAACAAATCATACAAATAATTATTTAAAAGTATTTTCTTTTTTTATATCCAAAACAAAAAAAATCTAAAAGCTATAAGAAAATAATTTTCCCTTTTCAAAAAATCATTAACAAATAGAATTATAATATTTATTTAATAGTATTTTTCCTTTTTAAGCTTTAAACAAAATATTTTAAATGAAATAATTTTCCATTCAAATAATTAGTTAATAATAATCTTATTATATAAAGCTTGGTTCTTCAAAGTTACTAATTAACATGATCGCGACATGTGTCAATAAAAATTTTAAGATTGCGACATGTGTTATTATATAAATATCATTTAATAGTATTTTTCCTTTTAAGTTTTAAAAAAATATTGTAAAAAAAATCATACAAATAATTATTTAATAGTATTTTCCTTTTTATATCCAAAACAAAAAAAATCTAAAAGCTATAAGAAAATAATTTTCCCTTTCAAAAATCATTAACAAATAGAATTATAATATTTATTTAATAGTATTTTTCCTTTTAAGCTTTAAACAAAATATTGTAAACGAAATAATTTTCCATTCAAATAATTAGTTAATAATAATTTTCCTTTTAAAAACAATAAAAATAAAATTGTAAAGCTATATGAAAATAATTTTCCTTACAAGAAATTCTAATTTTCCTTTTTAGAAATCATGAACAAACAGAATTATGAAAGAAAATAGTAATTTAAAAATCTTTAAAAATGAATTATAAAAACCTAAGAATACAACAGATTATTTTATAATACAACAGATTAAACCAATGGGGTTTCCATAGAAAATTAGCTAATTATAGGAGAATAATAAGATTATTTTTACACTATGTAGTCTAGGTTTCGAGTTTTAGAGAAGGCAATTATTAGTCTATTGGAGAAAAGGTTTATAGGCTATTTTCAGAATTGTGTAAAGGATACCTTCTGGTGTGGATCTTATGAAAAAAGTCATGTAATATAGTCACACATAAATCCTCATAAAAGATGTAGAATTGTTAGATGTAGATACGCTATATAATGTTTTCATTATTTGTATTAACATAATTAATCATTGTTAACAAAAGAATTTTTTATATTATTTATATATATATATATATTGATCTATAAGTTAAAACTAATAGTTACAAAAATAAATCTATCAATAAAAATAAATAAATTTTTAGTTTTGTTTTCTTTTATTAAAAAACTTATATATTTATGGTTATGTAATTAATTTGTTCTATACAGAAAATTATAATTTAGGGTTTATATGCATATTTCTTTTCTGGAAAATGTTGTCACTATAATTGGGTCCAAAATGAGAAAAACTGAATAATCATTTAAAAAACGAGACTCCAAAATATATATCTGATATTTAATATCATATAATTGAAATGAAATTACAAAAACTTCTTAATGATTGTGTCTTCTTCATGTCTATTACAACATGTACTACACATTATTTTCATAAACAGTTATTCACACAATTGAGATTCGAAACATGATCTTTATCATACACATATATTTTTGTGGCTACAAGAATCAAAGCAGTATCAAACTGCATAAAGTATTCTCTTCCAAAATAGAAAAATATATTACAGAGATGGGTTTGCTCCAATGTATGATTATGCAATAGAATTCCTTTTATTTTTAGAGGAAAATATAAAGATATTATATTTTTTCTAAACATAGAGATGAAAATATCATTCCATTACATTTTTTCCTTAAAATATAGAAACTCTATAATAGAATCATACAATGGAGAGACTCACCTTTATAATAGAATTTATCTATTTTATTAGAAAAGATAGAGAAATATATAGAGCTGGTTTTGTTTTAATTTATTAAAAATCTTATATATTGATAAATATGTAATTAATTTGTTCTATATAGAAAATTATAATTTAGGGTTATATACGTATTTCTTTTCTGGAAAAATTTGTTACTATAACTGCAGATCAAAAGTGAGAAAAACTGAATAATAATTAAAAAATCGAGACTCCAAAATATATATCTGATATTGAATATCATATATTTGAAATGAAATTACGAAAACTTCTTAGCGATTGTGTTGTGTCTTCTACATGTCTATTACAGCATGTACTACACGTTATTTTCATAAAAGTTATTCACACAATTGAGATTCAAAAACATGGTCTTTGTCATACATATATATTTGTGGCTACAAGAATCAAATCAGTATCAAACTGCATAAAATATGAATAGTTTCATTACCTCTAAATTGCATGATAAAATTATTGATCCATAATGTTATCTATTGATTAAACAACTAAGATTATTTCCAATTCACCTATATATTCATATCTATATTCTCTTCTAAAATAGAGAAACTATATTATAGAGATGGAGTTGCTCCAATGTACGATTATGAAATAGAGTTTCTCTACTTTTAGAGGAAATTATTGAGATATGCTATTTTTGTTTCTAAATATAGAGATGAAAATATCGTTCCATTACATTTTCTTAAAATATAGAAACTCTATAATAGTCATACAATGGAGAAACTCACATTTATAATAGAATTTATCTATTTAATGGGTAAAGATAGAGAAATATATAGAGGTAAGAATTGGAGATATTTTAAAGATGAATAAACTATGTAAACCAAAATAGATAAATGAAAACGAATGCACAAAAAAACATTATAGATCCTTCAATGACAACATAAACATTACTAAATTTTCATGGAAGCATAAGAATATGTTTGAACAAGAAGAATAATATAGAAAATTAATACAAACATTAAATTAAGAGCTAAAAGTGTATGACATTGTCATCGACTCAATTGGCTTGATTCAACTTTTAAATTCTTTGTATTTTTCTCTTATTTGTATTTCTTTGCGTTGGGTCCGATTTGAATTTTTGGGCATGACTTTTTTTCTAATCATATGTATAAAGTTGCTAATAATTTGTTTATGCGCCATGATTATTGAAATATGAGTACTAACCAAAACTTAAGTGAGAAAAATAATTCTTATACTTAGAATAATTTTCACCCAATATATGCAAAAATTATACAGTTGAACTATTTTTTTCTCATTTTTATGTTTTTCATGAAATGAAAACATTAATCAAAACCGTGCATAGTCCATATCTAGTAATTTTATAAACTTTAGATAAAAAAATAAAAATAAATTATTAAATGTATAATGATATTATTGGTATTAGATAATTAGGAAGATATAAAAGTATCAAAAATCTCTAGAAATTGACATGTGTCGTCGATGATTCCCACATTCTTCTTACTCAACACCTCCATTGTAAATGGTCTAATATGGTTACCCTATAGTCATGTATCATAATCTTCAACCATAAATCCTAATATTTGAAATATGATTAAAAAAGACTGAACTTACTAGTCTTTAGGTTTTACAGAGATAAGTTTTAGTTTATTTAGTTTATTTCATATAATTTTTATACAAAATTTAATGAAACCACAAAACTAATTTTTCCTCTAAAACTACAAAATCAAATTTTACTATCTAAACCGTAAAATCAAGTTTCCGTCAAAACACCAGATTGAGTTTTTCCGCACAAATAAAATTTCTCATCAAAACCATAAAATCAAGTTTTTCTCCCAAAATCGCAAAATTAGAACTTTTCGCTAAGGACATCTCCAACCATAATATCAAATTTAGTGTTTTGGTGTTAAACCTTGTTTTCATCACCAACTATCACGCCAAAAAAAATATTTTATATTATAAACTTTTTAATTTTGGTAATTTAATGCATTAATTATTTATAATTGACTAATTATATTGATCACATTTAGTTTTTATATTTATTTATTAAAATTTTGTAATTTTATCTTTCTGTTTATTTAGATATGTTATTTTTTTCTTTTAGTTAATTTGTATCCTTATTTATTTATTTTATTTAAAATATTAGTCAAGATTAATTTGTATACATTTAGAATTAAATGCATTTTACTTTGTTACAATTTAATGTACTGATTATAGTCCTTAATTATATTATTAATTAAAACTATAAATATAGTAATAGTTGAATGTTTTAGTAATGTGAAAATATAATTAAAAATATAAAATATTATGATATTCATTTTAGCTATAAGTTAAAACTAATTAACAAAAATAATCTATCTAAAATTAAATAAAAATAATAATATACATTATATTAATATTTGGTATGATGAATAGTTTTACACCTACACCCAATTTGGTGGGATTGTGTCATTTTTGATGTTTCATTGGGGATGAAATTACACCAAATTTGGTGTTTCGGTGTCTCATTGGAGATGAATTAAAATCTCAAAACAAGTTTTCATGCAAAGACCGCAAACACAAGTTTTTCTCACTAAAACTGAAAATTTTAATTTTATCACCAAAACCGGAAAATTTAATTTTCTCACCAAAACTGAAACACAATTTTTTTTTATTCAAAACAAGTTTTTTTTTTGCTAAAACCGCAAAAACAATTTTCCCTATTAAAACTGTGATATCGAGTTTTCTTACCAAAACCGTAAATTTGTGTTTTCTCGCCAATATCACAAAATTTTGTTTTCTCGTCAAAACCGCAAAATTGTGGTTTTCACCAAAACCAAATATTATTTTTTTGTCAAAACCGAAAAATCATGTTTTCGTCAAAAATCATAAAATCTTGATTTTGTGCCGAATTCACAAAATTTTGTTTTTGCTAAATTCGTAAATATGAGTTTCCTGCAAAAATATTGTTTGCCTATATTATAGATCTTTCAACTTACTATATTTACCAAAATCACAAGTTAATGCTATTTACTTTTTAAAATACTATGAAGTGAAATAATCCTCATTCAGTCTATTCATGTATAAACTATTGAGGCTTAAATTGAGATTAGGGTTAAAATTGAACTGGATCTTGTAGGAACGGGCTCGATCAAAAAACCTACTTTAAAATCCCTTTCCGTGCGTTTGTATGCTATCAATTATCAAAGGAACTTACAATGTGTTTTACCCAGTGTTTTTAAAACCGGACCGATCTGATGGTTGGACCGTGTTTGACCATGAACTGATTATATAGCCGGGTTGGGACTAATAACTGGTTCGACCATGAATCGGTCACGTAGCCGTATTGAATTTCAAAGTTAGTAACGATAAAAAACCACTAAATCTATCGAAAAATCTATAAACCATCCATATAAACATAAAATATAATGTTTTATATTTAAAATGTATTTATATTTTAACTACTGCAGTGGGTTATTTCGACGGTTTGTTTAGAACCACTGCACCATCAGAGTTTGATGATTTTCTGGAGGAGGTACCAGTGCGGATTACACATCAGATGAACCAGCATTTACTCCGAACCGCAACAGAAGAGGAAGTTCGGGATGCTCTCTTCATGATGCATCCAGAGAAGGCTCCAGGACCGGACGGAATGACAGCTCTGTTTTTTCAACATTCCTGGCCCATCATTAAAAGTGATATTCTGGAGTTGGTGAATAAGTTTATACAAACAGGGGATTTGGATACCAGGCTGAATATTACTAATATTTGCTTAATTCCGAAAACGGAGAGACCTACGAGAATGACCGAGTTGAGGCCGATCAGTCTTTGTAATGTAGGATATAAAATTGTTTCCAAGGTTCTATGCCAGAGGCTCAAAGTTTGTCTTCATTCACTTATTTCGGAAACTCAGTCGGCTTTCGTTCCAGGACGGCTAATATCGGACAATATTCTTATTGCGCAGGAAATGTTTCATGGGTTGCGAACTTATAAGGCATGCCAGACCAAGTTTATGGCAATTAAGACCGATATGAGCAAAGCGTATGATAGAGTGGAGTGGGCCTTTATTCAAGCTCTACTCCAGAAGATGGGTTTTGATGCTAAATGGATTATTTTAATGATGAAGTGTATTTCCTCGGTACAGTATAGGGTCCTCTTGAATGGTTATCCAAAGGGTCTCATTACCCCGCAACGTGGGTTACGTCAAGGCGATCCACTTTCTCCATACCTCTTTATTTTGTGCACGGAAGCCTTAATAGTGAATATTAAGAAAGCGGAACGGCTAAAGCAATTGACAGGACTTAAGGTTGCAAGAGCATGCCCGTCAATTTCCCATCTTCTGTTTGCGGATGACAGTCTCTTTTTCTGTAAGGCACAAAAAGAGGAGTGTCATACTATATTCAGGATCTTGAAAGAGTATGAGAAGGTTTCTGGACAATTGATTAATTTTCAGAAATCCTCTGTCCAATTTGGTCACAAAGTGGAGGAGTCTACGAGACAGGAGATGAAAGATATTTTAGGAATACAGAACTTGGGAGGAATGGGAACATATTTGGGCCTACCAGAGAACATGGGAGGGTCGAAGATACAGGTGTTTGGCTTTGTACAAGAGCGTTTAAACAATAGGGTTAATGGGTGGACACTCAAATTCTTCACGAAAGGTGGTAAAGAGATTATTATAAAATCAGTACTTACGGCTCTACCAAATCATGTCATGTCTTGTTACCGAATACCAAAATCAGTAATGAAGAAATTGACTAGTGCAGTAGCGAGGTTTTGGTGGAGTTCGGGGGGAAACAGTAGAGGTATGCACTGGCAGTCATGGGACAAAGTGTGCTCACCGAAGGAGAAAGGAGGACTGGGTTTTAAAGATATGGCGGATTTTAATACGGCTATGTTAGGAAAACAACTCTGGCGTCTTATTGAGAAACCAAACTCTTTATTTGCTAAGGTTTTTAAAGGTCGCTATTTCAGAAATGCATCACCTCTGGATCCGATCAGATCGTACTCACCATCCTATGGTTGGCGAAGTATGGTCTCTGCTAGATCTCTGGTTAGCAAAGGACTAATCAAAAGGGTGGGAACGGGATCGTCTATCTCAGTATGGACTGATCCCTGGCTCCCAACCACTCGCCCGAGACCAACAAATACTAATCAACAACACTATGATCCTCATCTCACAGTGGCTTCTCTCATCAATACCACATCACGTACTTGGAACTCGCAAGTGATTAGGGAGCTGGTGACACCGGAGGATGCAAAAATCATTGAAAGTTTACCTCTGAGTCGTAACTTAATCACGGACAGTGATGGTTGGCACTTCACCAAAAATGGAAAATACACGGTTAAATCAGGATATCAAGTGGAGAGGGTGTATCCGGACATTGCTAAACCGCCTCCGATTTATGGTCCAGATACAAATGTTTTGAAGGCTTATTGTTGGAAGATCAAGTGTCCACCCAAGATCAAGCATTTTCTATGGCAAATAGTGACAGGATGCATCGCGGTGAAGGAGAGGCTAAGATCCAGAGGGCTACAAGGGGATTTACAATGCGCAAGATGCGGAGCAGAATTAGAAACAGTAAATCATGTGTTTTTGAATGTCCACCGGCAGTTCAAGTATGGGCTCTCTCATATATCCCTTCGAATATTGCGGTTTTTCCTCGGCAGTCGGTTTACGCAAATATGGATCACTTGTTCTGGAGGGTGTCCCCCCCAGTATCTACTCATCAATTTGCCTGGATCTTATGGTATATCTGGAAAGCTCGTAATAACATGGTTTTCAGTAACATAAATGAGGACCCTAGGGACACTCTCCAACTGGCAGAAACTGAGGCCAGAATTTGGCTTGATGCACAATCAACCCTTACACAAAGGACTGTACAACAGGGAGAAAGAGCAGACGATATTTTGCCCATTATAGCGGGACGGTGGTGTTTCACGGATGGGTCTTGGAAAGAACATGATCTCTTCTCAGGACAAGGTTGGTATAGTACTTTGGAAGGTTTTGATGGTTTGATGGGAGCGAGAAATACGAGAGCCAGCATCTCTCCTCTTCATTCGGAGATGGAAGCCCTTATTTGGGCAATGGAAAGTATGAAAAATCTTCGACAATTTCATGTGACGTTTGCAACAGATTGTTCTCAATTGGTGAAGATGGTTTCGGAGCCAGAAGAATGGCCTGCGTTTGCGACTTATCTTGAAGATATCAAACACTTGAAGTTGAGTTTCAGTCACTCGGAGATAATCCATGTTCCAAGGACGCATAATACAAGAGCGGATAGTCTAGCACGTCGAGGACTCAACCGTTTTCGTCGTTCATATGGATTCAGAGTTACCAGCTTGGTTCACGAGTCTTAGTTGAGTCGTATCTTGTCGGCAAAAAAAAAAAATTTAACTATGTATCATATTTACTAAAATTACTTTAAAATTTATATAATAAAAATATATTAAACAATATTATTAAACAAGATTTTGATCCAGTCGAACCATATTGAATCGTGATCCAAAAATTTTCCGGTTCAACTTCCAGTCCGGTTTTAAAAACACTAGTTTTACCCTTTTGTCAATTTGTCTGCTATTTGTGTTGTTCTTTTTCCAAATACTAATAGATATAAACGAATACATTATAACTCTATCGAAGTCAGGATGGCCGAGTGGTCTACAGCGCCAGACTCAAGTTCTGGTCCTCGCAAGAAAGCGTGGGTTCAAAGCCCACTTATGACAATATTTTCATTATACATTTTATAAAGCTTAAACGAGGATGTGATGTCTAACTATTAAATAATTTATTTTTCCTTCCTTTACACCTTTATGAATTTACTATTTTTTCTCTTTAGTATAAACTAGATTTTTTTCTACGTTATGCGGGGATTGTATTTTATATAATTTCCCAATTATTTTATTTATGTGTATTTTAAATTTTCCAACAAAACTTACAGCAAAAACCCCGAAAGATGTAGAATGTTTGATTTAGTAGAAGAAGATAATGATTGACAAAACCTTAAATTAAATCTAACATTAAATCTTAAGTCATAAGTGTAGCACTTTATATATAATATATATAGCTTTCAAAAAAAAACACTTTATGTATATGTTACATGACATTAAGTGTTACGCCTACAGAAGTAATTTATATAAGAGAAAATAACTATTTTTATAGCTGATGGACTTATTGTTGATTTTGATGTATGTTTAGGGGGGAGTTAGTGAGACATTGATTTGTAAAGATTCGAAGAATTCGAAGATTCTATTGTTATTGGTAATATGATTTTTATAGTTTTAAAAAGTCTTGTGTTATTGGTGTGGTGATTTTATACTTCCTTACAAATTTTTTGTTATTGGTGTGATGGTTTTATAACTCAATTTAAAATTCTTTGTTATTCAAAAAGTTGTGTATTTTCTGATTTTGTAATTCTATTAAATTATGGTGTTATTGGAACAATGATTCTTTACATTTTAACTCATGGATCATGACTTTCAAAATAGTTGAATTAATCCTTGTATTCTTAAAGTTGAAATGAAAAACAAATCTCTTTATCAAATAGGAGGCATATATCATATGTGAGATCATTATTTTTCAGTTTCACTTTTCAAAAGACAAACAATATTTAATAACACGAAAATATTATTTTAACCTAGAATTTTGATGTCAAACAACAAACAATATATAATAGAAAGCTATGAAAGAGATTCTGATGTCAAACGACAGCACATTAAAAGGACAAATTCAAAAAGATAACACCATAACACTGAAATTATTTTATTGAGATACTTCACCATTAACGCTGACTTCCAACTTCACCAATTGCAATCTTATGTGAAGTTAACCATTGTTAAGAACATGAACAACAAATATTTTTCCCAAACAAACAGTTAAACATCAATATGTTCACTACTAATTTGCTAAACAAATCAAATAACCAAACCATACGTAACTTGAAAGCAACACAAATCACAACTCAAAGAGATGACTAGGAAGCAAAGAACGATTCTCGAACTCTCATACTTCTTTATAAACTAGCGTACATACCTTATTCTGAATAAAATATATAGAAAATATATAAACAATGATAGCCAAAAGTCAATATCAATTATTATTCAAAAAAAAAAGTCAATATCAATTCCACTAAATCATCTATAATCATGACAAAAAAATATATCGATTCTACAAATATGGGAAGACATATTGTTATAATCAATGAAAATCTTTACAAAAATTGAAATCTTTAGACTTTTGAAATCAATGTGAATTAAATGTTTCGGTAGAGAATTATAGACCTCTTTTAGGAATTTTAACGTTGGTGTCTTGTGTTTTTACTAAGGAAAAGAAGTAGATAATCAATGTATTTTTGTTCTTTTTTGGTTCATAGATATACATGTACTTTTATAGGCTAAACTTAAAGCCCCACTCTAATATTATTTTATTTTCAATACTAAATTTTTTACCGATATCGGTAGTATTTTTCAATTATTTTAGTACTTAAAAATTATGTACATAGACAAAAAATGTTAACTTTTGAATATGTGATTTTTTCCAGTATAATAATTGGTTCCCATGTACAATCCTAAGTAATACGTATATTTACTCTTTGCTTCCCATCAGTTTACTCTTTTAGTGCTTTAGACAGTCGTTGAAGCTGAATAAAAAAATGTTTTGGTTGGTTTTCTTTTCTTTTTTGTAACTATCCCATATATGTGAACGGGGTGAGCATGTGTATTTAGGATGGGGTTTTTAGCTTTTTTAGTTAAAAGTTAAAAGACGGTTTTTTATATTCCGCTAAGAACTCCATCTTAAAAAGAGTTATTCTTGGGTTCACCCCCTAAAGTGAACCTCTAGGTTCACCAACCAATAGAATTTCATCATTTCAAATTCAGTATCTTTTAAAAAAGAAAACTAAATATTGTAAAATTATATTATGTTTTAAATAAATAAAAATAAAAAATAATAGTAGTTGCAAAAACAATGATTATTTTTTTAAAAAATATTTTAATATCGTCGAAAAATACTAAACCCTAAACCCTAAATCCTAAATCATAAACCCTAAACCCTTGGATGAACCCTAAAACCTTGGATAATCCAAATTTTTTTATTTTTTTTAAACATTTTTAACGCAGTCACTAAAACACTAAACCCTAAACCCAAAATCCTAAACCCTAAACCCTTGGGTAAACACTAAATTCTTGGATAAATCTTAGATCTTTGATTTTTTTTTAATATATTTTTAAAAGCAGTCAGCAAAACACTAAACCCTAAACCCTAAATCCTAAACCCTAAACTCTTGGGTAAAACCTAAACCTTTGGATTTAAATTCAAAGATTTAAGATTTATGATTTATCCAAGGGTTTAGGAATTAGGATTTAAGGTTTAGGGGTTAGGATTTATGGTTTAGGGTTTAAGATTTTACTGACGGTATTAAAAATATTTTTTTTTAAAAAAATTATTGTTTTTTGAAACTACTATTGTTTTTTATTTTAAAAACATAATATAGTTTGACAATGTTTTATTTCTTTTTTTAAAAGATACTAAATATAAAATAGTGAAATCTTATTGGTTGTGAACCCAAGAATAAGTCTCTTAAAAACCCTCCAATAAACATACTCTTACATTTTGTATAAATCTTCACTCGCGGTCTTATCGGACATGACAATAGGAAGTTTGCTTTCCTCATTGGTCGAGTATGTTTCCTTATTAACTATCTGTTTACATGAACACCAATGTAATTATGCTTTTTAAAGATCGAAACAGTTGTTACAAAAAAATAATAATAATAAAAAAGATCGAAACAGTTTGAAAATCTAGGAAGTTTTCTTTTTTACTTTGCCAAAAAGAAAATCTTGGAACTAGAAGAACAGAGAAAATAGACCGGTTCACTAAGCAATTTTTGGTTAACAAAGCATAGGCAAATATACACTTGGTTCAGTAACAAACTGCTAAAGATTAGAGAGGCAACCTTTGATTGGGTAAAGCAATTAGCCAGTTAAAAATATGATCATTCAATACTTTGATACATAAAATACAACTAAGGCTATCTACAATGGTCAAAACTTTAGACACCTTTTTTTTTTTTCTTTTTAACACTCCACATCATCTTCTCTCTCTTCTCCCTAATTATTCAACACCTAATTTACTTTTCACATCTACAATGGTTTTGTTTAATAAAATTCAACATCTTACCCCACTTTTTAAAAATTCATTTTCAGTTTAGTAACTACATATTAATACTAATAATTTTGGTTGTATTTAACTTAAAAATTTATGTTCATAAATTTATGTTCATAAATAATTATTTTAAATTTATGTTTTAAATAAATTCATAGTTTTAATTTATGTGCATAAATAATTATTTTAAAAATAATACTAAAATAAATATTATTGAAACAAATCACATCACCAAACTTCAAATACACACAATAAAACACACATAAAACAACAAATAAAAACATATAACTTAATGGTACAATAACTCAATTCAAACAAGAACATTCTTAAATCACACACAGAAATTTAAAGTTTTTTAATCTTGGAATCCGAATTTTGCCCATATGTGTTTGACTAGATCTGCTTGCAATTCGTGATGTACATTTGAATCACGTAATTCAGATCTAACACGCACATGATTTGCAAATACGGGCAACACCTCAGTCGAAAATGGATGTGGTGTATTAGAACAACTTGGCTCAGATTGATCATAATCGGTCCAATTTTGAGCATATGTATCTTGCTCGTTCTCAACAATCATATTATGCAATATGATACATGACCGCATGATGATAGCCAAATCAGATAAGTCCCACATGCGAGCTGGTTCACGAATGATTTTGAATCGAGCTTGTAACACTCCAAATGCACGTTCGAATTCCTTCCGACATCCTTCTTGGTATTTTGCAAATAACTTGTCTGGTTCACTTTGAGGAAGTCGGATTGATTTAACGAAAGTTGGATAGGAAGGATATATACCATCAGCAAGATAGTACGCCATGTCATAAGGACGTTGGTTGACGAAAAAGCTAACTCTTGGAATATTTCCCTGTTTAACATCATCAAACACCGGAGAACGATCTAGAACGTTTATATCGTTTAATGTACCTGGACTTTCGAAAAATGCATGCCAAATCCATAGATCATGAGATGTAACAGCTTCAAGTATAACAGTGGTGGTTCCCTTATCTCCTCTTGTAAACTTACCTTCCCGCGCCGTTGGACAATTTTTCCATTCCAATGCAAGCAATCAATACTTCCAATCATCCCTGGAAACCCTCGCATCTCACTAACGTGCAAAATTCTTTGCGATTCATCTTGAGTTGGAGCTCTCAGATAGACTTCTTCATACAATTGTATGATTCCTTTACAGAATCGACGCAAACACTCCAACGCTGTAGTACTTCCAATTTTGATATATTCGTCGACCGCATCGGCAGCAACACCATACGCTAACATTCGCATTGCAGTAGTGCATTTTGCTAGTGGAGATATACCTTCTTTATTTGTTGCGTCAACTCTTTGGGTGAAGTAGTTGTTATTTCTTGACAGGTCCCTAACGATCCAAAGAAAAACATGTTTTTACATCCGGAATCGTTGACGAAACATTTCTTCATCATACGTAGGTTGATTGGAAAAGTAGTCATCAATCAGCCTTTGATTCGCTGCTGCATGATCTCGTTTGAAAATATTTTCTTTTGCTACGGGATGCATGTTCTTCCTCAATATTTTTTCTGCGCTCTCTAAACCGGTTTACAATATACTTCTCTTCGATCTCACTCTGCTTTTTGTAAGCTTCGATATCAAAAGGGAATTCTGAGGGATCCATTGATTTTTTAGTAAGAAGAGATTTGTGTTATTGGTTATGTGAAAAATGAGTTTTCAATTATAAAGAGACATTACCCCTTGATTTGCATAAAGAGACGTTACCCCTTGATTAGATAAATAGACGTTACCCTTTGATTTGTACCAATGGTCACTGATTGCACCGACACACTTATTAAAGTAGAAAGAAACAAAATACATGATTAAAGCGTAAAAAATCATAAAGAGACGTTACCCTTTGATTTGTACTAATAGTCACGGATTTCATCGACATACTTATTAGATTAGAAAGAAACAAACATACATTATTAAAGCGAAAAAAAACATATATTATTAAAACATAAAAATCAAACATACATTATTAAAACATAAAACACACACATAATTAAAACATAAAGAAACAAACACATTTTATCACAGATCGTGAGTTTACTAGTTTTCAAATAAATCGCGGGTCAACTTCTCCAACAATTCTTTACTCCGGTCATCAAAATGTTCTTTTTCACTTAACTTCAAAAACATCTTCATTTTTTTTGTTTGAGTCTTTTCTTTCATTAGTTTGTTTGCTTCCTTTTGCCTCATAGCTATTTTTTCCAATCGTTCCAACTCTTGCTCCTTGAATTTTTTGAATTAATTCCATTCTTCGTTGACCGATTCCAAGGCTGCGGCCTTACCTTTTTTTACCTTTTTTAGCTGCATCTCTTCCCCTTGGACGTGCACTAGATCCTACAGAATTGGAGTCACTTGCATCATTCTCGCGGGATCTCTTAGATCCACTGTTTGAGCCACTATTTCCTCCAACCTGACTACCATAACGTGGTTGATCACGGACAGCAAGCCATTCTGACATTAAATAAAAATGTTCACTCTTACCACCTGAATATATTTCATGCGCTTTTGCCAAGACATCATTCTCCGACCACCCGCTTTGTTGCATACGCTTAGCATTATCATATGCGCCAACCCATTTATTCAACTTTTTGTTCATATAGTTGTAATGGTTTCTGCACGAAGCTCCATCTCTCGGAGGATCAAATGAACAATGCTCGTTGCAATACTCAGTAATTTTACTCCAGAAAGCTTCACTTTTTTGGTTTCTACCAACAACACTGTCTGTTCTATATTTAATCCACCCGCTAAGTAACACCAAATTTTGATCAGTGGTCCATTTTGGGCTTTTCCGGCGAGCATGAACTTGATCCTCAACATTTTCGTTCTGAGTGGCTTCATTGACAACGCTCGCGCCACCAAGACCAATTTGTGTAGAAAATTCAGGAAATTTTGTTGCTCTAGTATTTGGAGCAATTTCATTACCCATTGAAGTAGAAAAAAAAGAGGTCTTTGTGATAAATTTGACATCATCGATCCATAATATGGAGGATAATTTGGAACAGATGATGGAATAAAGAAATTTGGTGCAAAACCATAATTTGGCATATTTTGGGATGTGTTTGAAGATTGATTTTGAAACTGATAGTTGTTGGGATTTGGATAGTTCAAAGGAAATTAGAAGAATTTTGAGTGTTAAATGGATTATTATTATTGTGATCCATTAACAAAAAAAAATGTTTAAACACACAGATTTTTTTTGATTGAAAGTCAAAATATAGTGAAAATTGACGTTTTTTTATGTATCCAAATGAAATGAAACTGGTCTCCATTTATAGATCATAAAAATTCATGAATTTTGATATAATTTTTTTTAATTAAATTTACTACAAAATAATTGAGTTTCAATAATTTGAGGAGATAAGAATCTCAAAAAAGTTGTGTCAACCAATGAGAAAATAAAAACATAATTATAGAGATAAATGAGATTGAGTTTTGGAAAAGATGGGTCATGGACTCCACTTGGTCACTCTCTCTCCACTCAGCCGTCGCCAAGTGTCGTTGGACGGGCCATTTTCTCTCCTTTCGACTAGTTGAATGGATTTAACGTTGAGTAATCCACGTATGATTTCCTTTTTATTCAACTACCTCATTGGAGATCTTTCAACACATGGGCGGCTGTGTGCATCGAAGTCTAGTTATTATTATATAAATCTCGGTGAATTAACAAAACACGATTTTATAATTACTTGTTTCATACACATAATACCATTTGTCCAGAATTGGCGGAAAAATCAACTACAAACATTAAAAGTTCAAAGCTTATTCAATGTCCAAACGTCAAACCCAAAATATGTATTAGTAACATTCAAAGATTTTAATATATCCAGTTTGAGACGGAAATACTTAATGCCTTGAATGGGCTCGGCCTAGAGCGTAACAACACCACGAGTCATGAGTAAGTCACCAGTCCAGTGATTGATAGGTCTCTTGCCGGCTTCATGATTGGATTCACATGCATTATGGTCAATGTTCCTTTGTGTTGCGTCTACTTGAAAGCCAATGTGCAAGCGACCCACAGGTTGTTAGCAGGGGAGAATCCAGAATTCTTTTGATGGGTGCACAAATACTAGACTATGCGTTAATTTACAAATTATAATAGATATATGTATGAAATTTGTTAAGAAATAAAGTATGCTTGTTCAAAATATTATGGATGCATGTGCTGTCTCCTTATAGTGGCTTTGCCACTGGTTGTTAGTCGTCTTCTTGTTGTAGAAGAAGCTTGGACTCGAGCCAGACTGACTCGAGCAACTGGTTCCGAGAGGTAGTTCAGGTCCACTGGTTGTCAGAAATCACAATTCTAAAGGGTTTAGGATTGTTGTTAATGTAGCGTTCTTTTGGCCATTTTCTTATTTGTGTGTTCTTTTAATCAAAAACCCTGTTTAAAGTCTTTTAAGAGATTAGTTGTTTTTTCTAAAGCTTATAAAATTGATCGTGGGTATGTTGCGTTGCTCGTAAAAATAGATATTCTAATGTTAAAAACGAGATATGTTACGACGTAAAAGTGTGTGCTTTCATGGCTTTATCAGTATGTTTATGATAACAAAACATAAGATTTTTTTTTTTTGTAAACTGCTTTCAAAAACATAAGATTATTCTTATCATAAAATCGTTACAAGCGAACTACAATACCATTATGTGGCAACTTGAAGAAACATCACCTTGAATGCATTATTGAAATGTCCACACACACACATGAAACCCAAACGGAGACAGATGACACATATATATTAGTAACACTCGAAGAGTTTAACATCCAGTTTGATACGAAAATACTTGCTGCCTTCAAATGTGTCGGTCGTGAACGTAACAACCCCCCGAGTCATGAGGAAATCACCGGTCCCACCAACAATCGATAGGTCTCTGGTCGGCTCCAACATCGGATTTGCATCGATTATGGTCATTGTCCCTTTGTGTTGCGTTGAGTTAAACAACAACGTGAAAGTCATCCACGTGTTGTAGGTCGTCTTCTTGTTGTAGAAGAAGAAACCTTGGGCACGCGCCACCGGTTCCGAGAGGTAGTTCTCGTCCATCGTCACAGGGTTATCAAAGACTACAAACTTTCCGAAATTGAAGTTTCCTAGTCCTATAGGGTTTACAATTGTTGCTGACGTGGCATTATCCGCGTTATCACTATCATAGGCAATGTTATGGAGACGGAGGACGAAATGTTTGCATGGTTTTTTCAGGTCGATTGATTTACGGACCGATGAGACCGTATCACAGAGGAGTAAAACGAATAAGATTAAAGGCAATAGGGTTTTGAATATTTTTTGGGGGATTTGATTTGCCATGGTTCTTGAGTTTAGTAGAAATGAGAAGCGGTTTTGATTTGTGAATAGGAAGAGGGCAGTTGAAACCTTATTTATATACACAAATTTACTTCTTTTTGGGTAAAAAATTAATGGCTTTGAGAAACACATATAATTGGTTGGTTTTAATTGGTTTTAATATATTTTGGTCTACCAGCTAAATTGCCAAAGTAGTATATTAAAGATTTTAAAATAATCGTGTGAAAATTCGATGTATTATTTGCCCAACTACTAACTTTTTCAAATATCAATAAAAGGTTAGTTTCAGCAAAGCGCAGCCTTTTAGAAAGACATAAGAAACATTGGCTGCATGGCTAAATTGGTGGGATACCATATTCTCAACTTGTAGTTGTGTTATAATATTATTTGAGAAAATAGTTTCATATGTTAGTCAATTAAAAATTTAACATTCATAAATTAAAGGTTACACATAATTGTACAAAAACTATTCTTATTTCTATTTTTCTTGATAAATTTTTAATTAGGGTTTTGTTTTAATTTCATTGTTCTTTTTATTTTTACAGAATCTACATAAATAATAAATATTAAATATCTATAAATATATTATTATAATGAATATTAATTATTTTTCTTAATATTTTTTTATAAAACAGCCTTAAATAAAAATGATATGTTTTGTCGAAAATATATATTTAAGTTTTAAAATCTTTAATTTATATATAGTTTTGACAAAAAAAAATAATTTAGGTATTTTTTCTTCAATTGTTTTTAAAAAAATTCAAATCTAAAACTTAAGTAAAAATAAATGCAGCGAAAAATAATTAATTTCTATTGTAATTAAAAAAAAAAACAAAATTCTTGTAATTCATTTCAGATTAATATATACAATGACTCAAAACAAAAAGCTCAATGCAAAACTACCCATGATTGTTTGGAACTTTCATTAGCCATATATACCCCAGAAGTTCAGATTATTTATAAAAATGCTATTACTTTTTCGAAAATGTTTGTTTTACTCGATCATCATCATCTTCCTCTTTTATTTATAACATTACCATTATCATCAATATATTAACCACCAGAAACAACTAATTTCAAGCTCTAAATACACTTAAAATCAACATCTACATCATCATATTCTTATTTCTTACATGCAAACCATTTCCCTTTAGCTTCCTCTCTTATTTCATCCCAAAATCTCAATTTTTTATTTCAAAATTTGTTAGCTTATTAGAGTTACTAAAGTTAGTGATTTTTGGTCACGAACGAGTTGGTAACTTTCATTAAGAAGTGTTGTGTGCTTGGAGAAGCTAAACATGAACCTCACTGTATCTAAGAATGATTTTGAATTTGTTCAGATTTGTTTCGTGGAGAAGACTTCTCTGAAAGTCTTCCAACTTTTCCTTGTAACAAAAAAACGAGTTGACTTTCCTAGAAGTCTTCTCAGATAAAAATTTTAGTTTAAGAGACAGAAAATAAAATTTATAAATTTTGGTATTTTCAAGTTCAAAGAGATTAGAGAGAGGTTGGAGAGTTAAGTTTGGAAACAATGTAAGAGCTTTAAGTAACAAGAGGTTACCAAATAAAGAAAAATCAGACAGAGACTTACCAAAACGCTTAGATCAATTATAAAAGAGAAACATGGGAGAGAAGACTTCGTCATAATACTTCCAGAAAGTCTTCCAGTGCATTATATGTGAGAAGACTTCTGAGAATACTTCACAGAAGTCCATAGTCTGACTCAGATCTGAAAAACATGTATATCCAAAAACGTTCAAATGACTTCAAAACAGAGAATATGAAGGGAAGATGAGATAGATCTACCTTTATAGAACACACAAAAATACACATCCAAATTTTATAGATTGGCCTCTAAATGAGTGGAAGATGAGAACTATTTAATAAAAAACCTGCAAAAACAAGATAAATTAGTGACAAAGACATGAGACAAAAAAATAAGAAATTGATATAAAGTTTGGTGTTTTCTAGTTCAAAGATATTAAAGAGAGGTTACATAGTTTTAGAGTGAGACATATTATACTTTTGTTGCAGCCATTCCAGAGGAAGATAGAGAATGTGTAAATTTTCTTTATATAGTAAGACAAAAACCTTTCCAATTAGGTTAAATATTTACGATTCAGAAAACTTTCATGGAAGTCTTCTAATAGAAGATATAAACCCTAAATTTACTATTTTTCCAGAAGACTTTCAGGGAAATCTTCTAGTACATTATTTGTTAGAAAACTTAAGTCACCTAAACTCTAAAATCAGATAACTAACTAAACACAAACAAACACTTCATTAAACTTAAAATCAACTTTTAAAGTGTTTAATAAAACACAATAGTAAACACATATAAGTCAAAAAAAAAATTTCAAAAAAAAATTGTTAAGACTCCAAAAAAATGTTAAAAATACAAACAATACTATAACATATGTTACCAAATCCTAAACAAAAGAATATTACGACTCAGTCTACATTCACTCACCTATATTGAAAACAATTCAATTTTACTAGATGTTAATTTATATCATTTACAAATTTTTATAATTATATGATTTCTATTTTTCTCTAATAAAAGTATCTTTTATAAAATTTATAATTTATTTTTAAGATCTACTATATGAGAAGACTTCCAAAAACTTACAAAACCACATAAGATTCCCCAGGATTATATTCTTAAAAAGCTAGTTGTAATTTCACTAACCTTTTGAATTACTTCTGCATTTGATTGAAGTTGAAATATACTTTGCATTTAAAATTAAGTTTTAGATTATTTTTGGCAAATTCCCAACGTGATGTGCACTTAGATTCAAAAGCTTATTTAAGTCAGCGACATATTATTCTTTAAAATAGTCATGTATTTATTTTTATACATGTAAATTACAAATGCCTTAAAACCAATGAACAAATAAAAAACAATATTTTAACCAATTATTAAGATTTAATTAGGTCAAAAAATTTTATTCATGCATAAAATTTCAAAATATTATTGGTTGTATTCACAGATGACATTTTGATGTTTTTGTCCAAAAATAACATATATCAAATTATACATGATTTTACAAAAATATATTATGAATCCAAGACAATAAACCAAATTAAATACAACTAACAAAGTTCATCTAATTTTAGCCTTTTGAATCATTTAAGATGAATAAATATAATCTAACATATTAACATAACTGATTCGATCCAAATGTTTATAATAAAAATCAGATGTCTGTTTAAAAAATATTTGTTTTGTCATACATATAAAGTAAAAAAAATTTTAATTAAGTATTATAAATTATATATTTTGTATATATTTATACATGTGCATAGCACGAAATAGGAAGAAGGCTCAAACCTTATTTATAGACATAATTCACATCTTTTTCTTTGGTATACAAATTGGCTTTAAGAAAGGCATATAATAATGGAAAATTGCATT
The DNA here is from genome assembly GCA_016432835.1 of Brassica nigra. Classification (NCBI taxonomy): domain Eukaryota; kingdom Viridiplantae; phylum Streptophyta; class Magnoliopsida; order Brassicales; family Brassicaceae; genus Brassica; species Brassica nigra. The sequence goes on from CM028242.1 coordinate 51,724,271, forward strand.
GTATAACCTTCAAAAAAATTATAATTCAATGCCTAACCAAAAACCCTACATCACATTCACATATACAACGTGCCTCTTATACATAATATTATCTAGGGCTGGGTAAAAAACCCGGATCCAAAAACCAAACCGAATCCGATCCGAAAAAGTAGCATCAAACCCGAACCGAAATTCATTAAATATCCGAATGGGTTCAAATTTTGGTATTTTTAGAACCGAAACCGAACCCAACCCAAACCGAAATATTTCGGGTACCCGAATGTATCCGAAATAAATTTATATACCTATATATATTCATTATTTTTTGAATAAATGTATATTAAAAACATCCAAAATATATAAGATACTTTTAAGTTTTCCAAAATACTTGAAAATATACAAGAATAGTCAAAAGAAAATGTCTAAAATAGTTAAAGTATAATCAAAACACCAAAAATACTAAAACAATCTAATGATTCTCTATCCAAATGTTCAAATCAAACTAATTTATATGTTAATTTTAGGTATTTTGACATATGTTATTCAAATTTATTCGTAATATATTATTTTATTTATAGATTTTGAGAAATTTAAAGTATTTAATAAATTTTAAAATTTTAAAATAATTTAAATGGATTATCCGAACCCAAACCGAATCCGCAAAGATCCAAACCGAACCCGAACCAAAATTTAGAAATACCCGAATTGGGTTGAAATCTTTGACCCCGAAATCCGAATAGACCCGAACCGAACCCGAATGGGTACCTGAACGCCCACCCCTAATATTGTCATATTACCCTCACATTAAACTGGTGAAACCTGCAAAAAAAATAAACAAATTAATAATAATAATACTGAAAAGTAACTTGTGGCCCCTTGAAAGTCACACACCCTCTCATATGTAATTTATTTTGGTAACTTTGCAGAAGGTGAAAGTCTTCTTCCCAGATTTTTTTTTGAATTGATTTCTTCATAAGAAGGACAACCAATTGTGGTAAAGAAGAGGCAACGATGAAAGGTTAGACGGTGAGCAGACACACCAACTCTTTCACTTATATTCCTCATTCTCTTAACTCACTGATTCTCACAATCATACTTTTGCTTTCATACTCTGTTTTTGTTTTTGAATCCTGCGAATGAGATTGAGATTATCGCATCAGCGTTGATCCACAGATGCGGTGGTGAAGAATAACGACGGAGAACCAGTAAATGTGTTTCCGTGTCGGGAAAAAGAGAAGAGATGAAGACGATCTCTATATGATGGTGAAGAATAATGACAGTGGACCAAGTGAATGTGTATTAGCATGTTTGAAAAAGAAAGATCGAAGAAGATGGACTCGCGTCTATACTATATTCGGTGAAAGCAAGTTATAGTATAGTATATATTCTTTAGTGTATTTATTTATGTAAGGGTACCATACTATTTCAGATATATTTCTATACTATTTGTTAAATGGAACAATATGTCATACCTTCAAATTTGACATTTCTCTGTGATTGATTGTAATATGAAATTCATTTTTTTAATGTTGGACAAATTTTATTATTTAGCAAATTCATTCTTACCAGTTTCTATTTTACAAGTCTAAGTCTATTATGTAATTTATATCTATATAGTATAGTTTAATATTACATAATATTATGTATTATTCTCAGATTTTGATATTTGGGTTTAGAGTTTATATTTGGATTTAAGCGTTTAGTGATTAGGGTTTAGTATTTAGATGATGGGGTGAGATTGAAGTCAGCATTAGTTTTGATTTATATTCGGGTTTGGGTTTAGTGATTAGTGTTTAGGGTATAGTATTTAGTGGTTGGGCCTGGGGTTTGTATTTAGGGGTTGTGGAGGTGTGGGTGGAATCTATAAATAGAATAGCAGTTTGAACCATGTTCTATTTGGCAGACCATTCTATTTCGAATATTGTAATCTCAACGTTATCTAATGTTCTATGTATGGAGAGAATTTACAAACATACACTGAAGTATATTATACTAACTATTTCAACCATCGTTAGATAGAACTGTTAAACACACCATCCTTTCCCCCTCCACCTCGCCACCCATAGTCTTCCACCCTTTTTAAATGTTGCAGTGTAATATTTATTTGTTCTATTCTATTTAAATAATGTAGAATAGAATATGATTTTACAGTAAAAACAGATATTATAATTAAAATATTATAAATTTATTATAGTTCATATTTGGGTTTGGGTTTAGTGTTTGGAGTTTAAGATTTAGTATTAGTGGTTGGGTTGGGTAATGTTTATATTTGAGTTTGGGTTCAGTAATTAGTATATAGGAGTTGGAGTTGAGGTATATATGTTTAGTGTTTAGGGCTTGTAGGTGGGGTTATAGGTGGGGTTATAATTCTATACTATTTCGACGATATGAAATAGAACATTTGGTCTATATATATGTTGTCAGTAAACGTATACATGGATGGCTTCTTTTTTTTCATGTGCAATAATTTTCAGGTGCTCTTGACCTTGCGTTCTTTATGTTATGTCGGCAACATTATTTCCTCCCACACATTTATCTGATACCTGTAAAGAGAATGGATAAAACCGGATACTTTGTGGCACAAATGTTAAAAATTACATTTTATCAAAATCAATGACATTTACCTAATTTACACTCCAGAGTTGGTTATTAGGCAAATTATCCATAATAATAATTAGTTGGTTGATTTTTTTTTGTCTCCCAGCTATATTGCCAAAATCAGTATATTAAAATTTTAGTGAATGACCATATGGGAAATTTGTTTATTATTGGACAACTACAAACATTTTTTTGCGAAACAAACAAACTAACGGATATTGTCAAATAATAAAAATAAAGAAAAACTAACGGATAAACTAATTCAGCCTTTTAAATTAAAAAAAATCAAGAGATACATTGGTCACAAATGGCCAGATCTAAAATTTACAGAGATAAATATTTTAGATTAATCTTAATACTACGATTTGTTTACTACAGTTAAACATTCTATTAACAAAGGCTACCCGTTGAAAATATGGTATCGACCAACACCAGCCACACCAAATGAGCCTTGAACAGAGATAGCCACAGAGCGACGTAGAGGATCCATACCGTCGGGGCTACCTGAGTTCTAGAGAGGCGACTAATAAACCGACAAAGAGAGGGATCGAATAAACGGTGTAGTCGTTAGGACAATGATACTTGAATCAAGATATGACCTATCCAATTTCTACAGTTTGCTAGTTAGATGTTCACGGGGTAGCTATACCTACAGTTACTTTTTAGGGTCAATAAAACTGAAATCATGGTTTACTTCGATGAGGAGGTGGCAACACGTAGTAGAATATTTAATTTCTTTGTTGTATAGTGATATTTATACAATCGCTGAAAATTGGTATTTTCAATATTTGTTTCTTAGTTATGGTTGAATCAATACATTAGATTTTAAACCGAAGAGTATATATAGATCTAAATTGGAATAGAATTAATATAATACAACAAAGAGAATTGATGTTTATAATGAGACAAAGATTTGAACATCCAAGAAAATTAATAAAGTTTTTACTCTATTAATCAAGACCTCTCGAAGAGAATCATCTTCTCAAAGTATTCCCAGTATTCTATGATTTTATATATCATTTTATCTATATTATTTGTTGTAACTTCATTGTTATGTATGTATTTAACTATTTATGTAATTTACTTATAATCTAATTAATAAAGTTATGTTGTTGTTAAAAAGGATGAATAGCGCACTAAATTTAGTTTGGATTTCTAAGCATTAAAACACACAAACTTTTTCAATCAACATTATATTTTGTTTTTCTATATGATAAACCAAAGAAAATAAATAAAATTTGAAATAATGAGATAGAAAATTCAACTGAAACGAAAGGTCCGTGGTTGAAATCAGAACACTTTAATTCCTTGCTTTTCCTTTTACGATTACTTTTCAACATATAATATTTCCTCAAACCATTTCATTTCCTTTTAGGAATATATGAAGTAACTTTCACTCACTACACACAGTAAGGGCATCGATTGATAAAAAAATAACAAAAACCCAAAGCAGAAATCTTCACTATTGTAGATGTGTAATACTTAAAAGGGTATATTTTAATCTTGGTGTATGAAACGTGATCTCCATACATTAATTCCCTCTGCGGCTCTGCCTCTATGGCTCCTATTGCTTCACAAGTAAAGTAATAATTCGGCTTGAACCAAAAACAATGCGAACACTTTTTTTTACTTAAGTTGGCTACAACTAACGACAAAAATTATGTTCACGTCAAGTTTTCTGGGGTTTTGTTTTTTTAAACAAAGTTTTCTCGGTTTTTACTTTTTAGTTTAAAACTCAAATTCAGTGCATATACGATAAAACTTGTAGATAGAATGAGAAAAGAATACCCTTGAGAATAATAAAGCAGAAGCTTATAAGAATATAAGTAAAAAGTATTTATATTTTATCAATAACTATTTTAAATCTTTTTATTAATCATCCAAAAACTAAAAGCATTTTAGGACTAAAAATATAATAAATCATTTATAGAAAATCCAAACTTGGGTTATAATAAATCCTTCAATTGGAATTCAAGGAAACTTTAAATGCGTAGTAGAATTGATACGGTCCGAAATATCCTTTGGATTCTTTAGTCTCTTCTACTCATTATGAATTTATACGACTTTTTTTATTAGTTATAATTATAAAATTTATCCGTTTATTTCCTGAAAGGTAACCAAGCATATTAATCTCATTATCCGCATCGACTCGAAACATCACACTGGGAAGTTTTTGGTCAACAAACCTTCAAGTATTGATTTGTTGATCCGTTCTTTAACAAGTTTGGTTTGATTAGCACCTCCGCTAACTCTGTGGCCAGGTATGGACGGAGATTTACAACCAAATTGCTAGAACCAAAGAAAAAGAAAACACATACAATATAGTTAAAGCTGATTTCTCTTTAAAAAAGAATTGGTTCTGGGAATTTGAAACAAGTCAGAATCTAATTTAAAGCTGGTCACGACACATGGTAAACAAAAATAAAACAGTAACTAATATCAGAATCTGGAGAGTGAGTGAGGAACCACCAACCTTTCTCAAAGAAAAAAAAAAACTAAATATTCAGTGTCATGGTAAACATAGAAAATGGGTAGAAATCAAATCAAATCAATTTAATTTAATCAGATATATAAGAAACAGAAATCACATCTTTTATCTGTATAATTTTTTTAAAGAAGATGATAGAATTAAAACATTTCTTTAAGGAATAAGGAATGCTCTTGCGTCAGTAAATCTTCATGGGTAGGTATTTTCATAGTTTAAATTTGCGAAATCGTGTAGGATATTTTTCCGGTCCATATTCCATTCTCAGGGAGGTCGGCAGCTTGGGCGTGAACTTCCTTTGTCAGAGGACCGAAAGTTTGAATGGGTCTTGCGGGATTGCTGTTCGAGCTGCTTTTCGGCCGAGTTATTTTGGGCGTGAACCGGTGGATTTCTGTATTTGTGTCGCCTTGTCTTGACTTTGTGCAATCTGTTGAAGCTTAGGCTCTGGTGGATTGTTCTCGAACTTAATGTTTCCCAAGCCTCGAAGAATACGGATTGAGAGCTTGGGAACTCGGAGTTCCTAATGCTCCTTGAATTTGCCTTTGGGGCATGGGTTGCAATTTGTGGGTCTGAACGATGTCTCGATCGCTCGAGAGCCTCCGATCAATGTGCCTTAGTTCCATGTAGGCTTTATAGTCGATTGACTATAATTCAATGTACGATCTTCTGGCTCTGAGACTTATCGATGAGAGTGGAGATCATGCTTCTTAGCTCGACCACTCAAGGGTCTATGCCAAGGGGAGAAGAGATATTGGTTGTGGCTCTTCCGTCCGATTGTTTGGATCATCTCCAGTCGTTCTTTCGTTGATCGACTCCAAACTCGCCAGGCCAATCTTTCTGGGATCATAGATCCCACAGCGCCATCGAGTTCTAATGCCCAATGCGGCCGGCTTCCTCCAGTAGTTGTTGCCTGGTCAGTTTGTTCAGTTCCCGTGGTGAGTATGTCGTTTCTCGTGTCGGATCTGGGAAGATCGACATCACTGATTTGTGGTTCAGCAGAACCATGTGGGACGAGTCTTGGATCCATGATTGTGCTTAGGAACCTTAGATCGGGTTCTTAACGAGGATGTTATTTTTCACTTTCCCACATAAGGCACCAAAATGTGGATCCAAAAACTCACATTAGGTATTTGGTAGTGATTCTATGTAAAAGATTATGGAAAAAGAACTATGTGACAACGATATTCTCATAACACAACAATGTAATCAGACTCAAGTTGACAAAAATGGACCTTTTATATATCAAGATCGAAATACAAAGTGTTTACAAGGATTGATCGAATTCAAATGAACTAAGCTGAAGTTGAAGAACAAAGACATGAGGTCGAGGTCGATGTAAATCTTGGTGAATTGCTAGGTTACGGAATGTCTTTCTCCTCTCCCTCACCATTCTTATATAGTCCTTTTTCCCACATGGACTTTAATTTTGTGATCTTGTCTTTTGCATGTTGTTGACCATGAGATCTCTAGGGTGTTTATATGTTGACTCTCCTATTTCGATGATTTAGGAGGATAGTCCTTTGACTTGATTCTTTCAGTTTTAAGTGAGTCATATATGATATCACTCAAATTACCCTAAGGAATGACTTTACTCTCTCAAATAATAGGTTCAGTTGTAGTACATAGGGATTGAATCCACAGAGAGCTAGTGTACAAATAAGATGCAATCTTAATGACTATGCTAGGTTGAAAATGGTTTAAAGTAAATTTCAGGTTTGCTGAGTAAGGATAAGATTACTCAGTTGAAAGGATTTGGTTTTAAAACAATAAAGAAAAATAGTTAGATTCATGGTAGATATTAAGGAATTCAGGATTATAAATACTATAAATGCTAACAAGTTGCTTGCATGATATGTCATAGCTCAACACTTATTAAATGAATCCATCAGCTCTCGCATTATTTAGACCATCTATTACTTAGATGCTAAATGGTGTTGCGGTCGGCTACTCTGCCGATAGTATCGATCGATGTTTCGATAAGAATATCGACCGATACACCTCTAGCTACGTCGATCGATTACTCTATAGGAGTATTGATCGATACGGCTCTAAGCAAGCTTTATGCACGAGTTGATACAATGCTCACCATGATCTTAGATCAGCTTTCGCATATCTCAAGAGGGTCATAGCATGTTTAGGATGTCGTCGGGTATTGCATGTAATAAACAATGCAATCCAAGTTCATGTTCTAGGTAGCTAAGCTAGAAAAAGCATTAGTGAACAATCCTAACAATAAATATCACAACTATAGCAATTATAGGTTGGGGCTAGTCCCTCATATCCTATTTAAACCCTAAAGCTAACAAATGAATCTACTCAGACATGGCTAAGTAGTTCATAGCAACAAGGTAATAATATAAATTCATAGATCTATTAGAGGGTGAACGTTTATGTCCCAATCACAAATATCTTTGGATCTCTCCTCTAGATCTAGAATTCTATAACCTTTGTTAACAAATAAAGAACTGAATAGAACTTTATTGAGAACTTGCAAAGTAATGAAAACAGAAATAAGTAGAAGAAGAAGAAGAAACTCTTTTAGAACTTAGAAACTATTAAAACTTATGAAAACTTGTATATCTCTGCCAAAACACTTAGGCATATATAAATATGAGTTCATTAGGTTAAAAAACTCGCCAGGGGAATTCTTGTAAAATATGATATCTTGGCCTTCAAGTTCGGCCAAGTCCAACTTATCTTTCTGCCTATCGATCGATAGTAGAGGGTGTACATCGATAGATTATTGTCTCGATGTATCGTCCTTCGGCTAATGTGTGTCGATCGATTGCACAGAGTGTGCATCAATCGATGTGTAACTCTGGTGTCGACCTCTGGTCTTGATCACGGGTGAACTCTTCTTTAAGCTCCAAAAAGGCACCTAAAACATCACTTTTCCCCAAAATGCTTTTGAACCTGAAAACATACCTAATAGACTCCAAAACATAGATAATAGTAGTAAAAACACTCATATACCATGGGTAAAAACGGGTAAAATCCATGGTATATCAACTCTCCCAGACTTAACCTTTTGCTTGTCCTCAAGCAAACACACATACAGTCTTTATGAAAGAGGTTTTGGCAGGGACTAAATCAAATTCAAACTTAGAATCATAACCTCTACTTTGTTGCAAACCACATCTAAGAGTCTGTCAATCACGAAGCACATTATGCAATATCCTAATTAAACATCATTGATCATCTAGCCAACAACTTAGCAATCATGTCTGACTAACCCTCTACTGATTTCATTTCTGTACATAAAATAAAAGTGCAGGCTTTACCTTGGGAGTATCGATCACAGGATGCAAGGTTGCTCAAACAAGTATCTGGACCTGCGGTAAAATTAGTTCCTATCCTCTCTCTCTACTATTTCTCTCCTAGTCAAGTCTGCTTTCATTGCAAGACATTGACCAAGATTGACAGGCTTCCATGAATCAAGTCTTAATGGTTGCAGCCACCAAGTCCTGTTCACTTCTTTTGACCTATATCCTAGGATTCATTCTGAAGCAAGTCTTGAAGGGTAACCACCAAGCCCTGTTGAACCCTTTGCCTATAGAATTTTTATGAATCAAGTCTTGAGGGGGTAACCGCCAAGCCCTGTTCGAATTCCTTCCTAGTTAATAACTAACTAATCCTAGAACATAAATTTAAGACAATTTTCGATTTTTTTTTTTTAACTAAAATTAAATCTAATTTCGAAAATGAGAGAGAGAGAGAGGGTGATAAGATTATCTACACAAGGCTTTACCTTCCAGACTTGTTTGAAGCATCTGATCCCATGTATACCAAGCCCCAAGACAAGCAAAGAATGTCAGGTTAGGTTGGAAATCAGCTTTGGTTCCTCCAGACAATCAATGAAAGTGTTGTCATAGCTGATAGGTGATCAACTTTATAGTACATTCTGCATCAACAAATCTAAGAATAGTACCTAAAATATTGGTTAGATAAAAAGTGAAAATTTAAATTATCATTATCCATTTCTTGACTCAATAAAAACCATTTTGAAAACATTTTTGGATGAAATCAAAAGGTAAACAACATCAGTAATCATCCCCCCAGACTTAAATCATACACTGTCCCCAGTGTATAACCAGTCTAGTGAAGGCATAGACAATAATAAAGTACACTGATATCAAAAAGTTTAGAACGATATACCTGACCGTGTTGCGTATCGATCGATGTTGAGTCATCTTCGTCGATCGCTTCTTTTTGGTTCATGTCGATCGATATCGACAGTGTCATGTCGGTCGATTTCAGTGGCAATCGTCTAATAGTAACTGCAAAGAAAAACAAATACGAAAAATAAATTCCTAAAAATAAAAATAAAATGAAAAACTACCTAAAAGTGGGTTGCCTCCCACTCAGCGCTTTGATTATAGTCATCTAGCTTGACTTTGGATAGATGAGCTACTGAGGTGAAGTCCAGGTACTTGTTGAGAAACAAGTATCCTCTGTATTTTTCTTCTCTCCGAACCATGCGTCAAATAGGCTTCTTGTGGCTTCATATTCTCTGGTTCGTTTCTCCTTTAACTCAATCAACTCATCGGTGATCCTATGAATCCTCTCTTCATGACTTTCAATGCTGACCGCGTGCCATCCTATCTTCCTGTAGGCATGTTCTGAAAGGTCACTAAGCTCTGCTTGTATTGAATCAAGGCGTTAGATCATCTTGTCTTGGATGGAGCTGGTATCGATCGATTCCTTTGTTGAAATGTTGGTCGATGGCTGTTGAAGTCCATCGATCGATGCGCTGGATCCTCTGTCGATCGATTCTAAAGGTGCAGGTCTGCTCGCAAGCTGCCTCTGAATGGCTTTGATTTCTTTCTGCATCCCTTCTATGCTAGATTCCATGCTTCCAACCTCGTTAATAAACGGGAAATACGTTTGGTCTAGAAGTCTATCTTGTAAATCATCCACGCTTGTTATTGCCGTGTAGACTTCATCAGCTAATTTATCCAAATCAGCTCTGGTGCAGATCTCTGAAGTATGTATATCGATCGATGCAACCTGTTGTTCATCGGTCGATTTTTGCTTCTGCAGATTCTCGTGAAGCTTCTCGGCAAAGAGCTTCATCTGGCCGTCGATTTCAGTGAAACGCCTATCGATCGATGTGAGGTTGAGCTCGTTGATCGATGCAATCAATGCAGCATGATAATCAAGTTGACGTTGGAACTTCTCAGCCTCCTGCTGCATAGTATCCATTCGTAGTGCGAGTTCCTCCACTTCTTTGTCTACTAAGAAGTGTATATCAGCAATTTTCCTCTCAACTGCTTTCAGACGAGTCAATCCTCCAAAAGGATTGCAAGGTGCAGCGGGGTCCATATCTGCATGTGCTTCATTGATAAGGCGGATAGATCTCTTCATCTCTTCTGTGCAGATGCTTAGATCCCCTAGGTTGTGGAAGATAGGTTCACAGGTTTTGGTGAGTTTGCTGCTGAGACGAGCTTCTGCTTTCTTTAATTCATTCCTGATATCTCCAAGAGACTCATCAACCTCATGTTTTGAGTAAGTGGTCGATGGTGCAGGCTTCATATCGATCGATGTGGATGTTACTCCGTCGATCGATATTGATCTTTTCTGGCTATGGATCTGTGCGTTGCGAAGATCTTCAAGTTCCAGCTCAAGACGTTTAACCTTCTTGAGTAATGCCTGGTCTGCACTGAACATCCAGTTCATCTCACTGCAAAGCTTGTCTGTGGCCTCTTCTAAATCCTTTTCCATGGAGAGCTTTTCCCATTTGCGTTCTCCAAGTAAACCAGTGAACATCTCGTTGATCTCGTCTTTGGTGTAGGTTTCTTGCACCAATTCTCTTCTTGTAAATGAACTAGCGTGCTCTGGTAGACAGATGTAGGAGCGCTCGTCCATTGAAGTTCTTTGAAGCAGTTTCTTGATGTCGTCTTTAGAAATTCTGATGACGTCACCATCTATTCCTCTAGCAAACCCTTTCTCATCTCTGTAGACCCCATACTCATATCTCTGCTCCCAAAAGAATTTTCGAACTCCATATCGAAAGGCTCTCTTTCTGAATTCAGGACACTTATCGATCGATCACGACACTCTGTATCGATCGATTTCCGTTGAAAATATGGATCCTTTCTGTTGAGATGGTTATCTTCAGCTTCCTTTGGCTCGGTTGTTGTGTCTGTCTCATGGTGCTGATAATGGTGGTCTGGTCCGTAGCGTTGTTGCTGGAATAGGTTGTGGGATCCGTTGGCTAACTGTAAGACGTCTGCAATGTCTTCTCTGGATATGTGGAGTGTTCGTCCATCCATTGAGCGTGCAAAACCTTGTGAATCCCTGAAAATACCAAACTCATCCGGGATTAGATTACTGAAATTAAGTACATTTGAATTTGTTACCTGGGATGGTTGGATGTATGTATCGGTCGACGGCACAGGTTTCGAATCGGTCGATGGTTTTTCAGGCCTATCGGTCGATTGTGCTGGTGCCGTGTCGATCGATGAGACTTCTTCGGGTTGGGTGATGTATGTTGGTGTGGCGGTCTCGACCGAAGCTCTCGTCTGGTAGTCGCAGCTCGATTGAGTAGTCTCCATCTCGCTTGTTGACTGTGTTGTCGAATGATGCGAGGCAAGTAGTATCGATCGATGGGGATGTGGCCCTGTCGATCGATGTCGTGATTCTGAGGTTGTGGTGGAGAAGTCGATCTTCATCTTCTGGAAGGTTGTGACACTCTATATCTCTCTCCTCCTCGTAATCATCAGTATACTTCTCATTGTGAGTATTTGCAGCGTGTGGTGGGATGTAGTAGTCGTTCTCCCACGTTTACTTGAAATCACCTTCGGAAACTCCTCCTCGATCTGATTGAATAGTGAATCGATCGATGACCATGTGGCTGTCGATCGGCGTCAGTTCACCAGAGATGATCGATGAGACAGTCTACTATCGATCGATTCTGCGGTCTATGTATCGTATTAGCCTTGTGAATCGTATTCATCTCCACAATAGCAAAAGCTACAAGGTCTGAGCCGTCTTGGATCTTCTTAGGGACCTTGATGACTCGTCTTGGATCATAGTTGACCGTAGGGTTGATCAGGGTTAGGCACAGTTTGTTTGTCTGAAGGTTGCGACTGCTCCAACTGTGGCTAGGAAGGCTCTTCCAAGTAGCAAAGAAGTAGGTAGGGTTATCTTGACGTCCAAGACATGGAAGTCTACCGGAATTAGGGCTTCTCCTATAGTAACCTCAAGGTTTCTCACAATTCCCTAGAGTTCGCTGAGAACAATCCACAAAGATGAATGATTCTTGATGGGCTTTATCTTCAGACCTAGATGGTCTGCTATCACCTTGGGTAAGATACTAACTCCAGATCATGTGTCACATAGGGCACATGGGAAGTTGATCCCATGTACTGAGCAAGGAACAACAAATTTCCCTGGATCACCCTTCTTCTCAAGTTTGATCCTCTTCTTCATACTTTCTCTGACTTGGTTGAACATCCTCTTGATGTCTTCTTCTGTCTCCTTAGTTTCTCTGAAAAACATCCACAATCTGTGTGAAAAGTAGGCTTCTTCAAAGGGTTTCTCTGTAGGTATCCTTAGAACTCTCTTTCTGAAACTTGCCAACTCTTTCTCATTAACTCCTCTTTTAAGGTGTTTAGGAACCTTCTCTTTCCTTTTTCTGAGAACTCTGCCATCTTTTTCCTTTTCTATCTCCATTGGATCAATAATATATGTGGGTTTCTTCATTATGGCGGTTGGTGGGTTTCTGGAAGGCTTAGATTTCTCCCGGAGTGCATTAAGTCGTGCAACATCTATCTTGGGAAGTTGCACTCGGCGTGTGATAACTGAATATTGATCGACAGTTTGGAGTGTGTCGATCGATTTCTTTATCATTCGATCGATCGATGGGACGTCTGTCCTGTCGGTCGATGTTGTAAGAGCTGGGCGGATGTGGGTGTTTTGCTGCAAACTCCTCGTGAGTAAGTATCTTCACGGCGTTGCACTTGTTGGTGGATTCTTCAAGATCCATCGGTCGATGCTCGTCTGGTTCCATCGATCGATTGGTGTTGGCATACATCGATCGATGTGGATGTCCTGACATCGGTCGATTCCAGTGGTTGCCGCCAATACTCATGGAACTTCGATCTGGAAGTCTCCCTCTTGCAGCTTCTCTTGCTTAACCACTCTCCAAAAATCATCCTCTATGATAGCACTGACGTTGTGGCCTGTTGTTTCTTCTCCAGTCCCTTTTCCTAAAGCTTCCTGCTTCTTAACAGCTTCTCCTGTCTGAATCACCTGAGTCTCTAGTTTCTTCACATGGGTACTCAAAGCATCAAGCTTTGTGTTCAAAGTGGTGTAGACAGCATCGATCTTTCCATTGAAGTTCACCTCTAGCTGCTGGCTTTCAAGAACTTTCTGAGCATGTCTTCTAGCTTTCCTTCTGGGTTGGTGTGGGTGGCTTCATGTAAGATGAGTTTCCATAACTCATGTTGTTGTTGGGGTTGCTGCTGTTGAAGTTTTCTCTCTATCCTGCGAAGTTTCTGTTTCCTTGGTTTCCAGATCTCGAATCGGTTCCACGATCCGTTGACTTCGCTATGTAGTCTTCTTCTTCATCAGCTTCGCATCCTCCATTGAGCAAATTTGCTTGTTTAGCAGTTTCTGAACATTGTCAAGTGTAGCTTGTACCTCATTTATTTGTTCCTTTCCAAGGAACGCTGCAGATCTTGCTCTTACAATGTTCTTCGTGTTGTTGTTGGATGCTAGGTTGTCTATTAGCTTCACAGCATCTTCAGGATACCTTGTGGTGAAGTTGCCTTCACTCGCAGTGTCTAGAGCCATCTGAGCGTTGAGTTTCTGATCTGCTTCATTAAGGTGACCTTCTTGGTCACATGAGTCTCCATTCTCATCTCGTGTGAGAATAATAGCGCAACCATGACTCGCGGAACGGTATCGATCGATATACGGTTAAGGGTATCGATCGATGTCGGATGAAAGATGTCGGTCGACGGTGAAGTAGTGTCGGTCGACGTGAAGGTGCGAGTATCGGTCGACAAAGGCGGTGTCTCCGTCGGCGAGTGCGTCGATATCGGTCGGCGTTGATGGCGTCGATCGATCGTAATTTCCTGCGGATTGAGCGTTCCAAGCTAGCGGGTCTTCGAGAACAAAGTTGAGATTCCTTGTTGTTTCGGTGCTGCGGGCATGTACGAAAGGACAAGAAAAATTTTGTGTCGAGAAAACAAATTAAAATAGAAATAGAAATAACCTAGACCTATCGATTAAATCCTATTGTATCAAAGCTCCCGGCAGCGGCCAAATTTGATATCACTCAAATTATCCTATGGAGTAACTTTACTCTCTCAAATAAGAGGTTCAGTTGTAGTACTTAGGGATCGAATCCACGAGAGCTAGTGTACAAATAAGATGCAATCTTAATGACTATGCTAGGTTGAAAATGGTTTAAAGTAAATTTCAGGTTTGCTGAGTAAGGATAAGATTACTCAGTTGAAAGGATTTGGTTTTAAAACAATAAAGAAAAGTAGTTAGATTCGGGTAGGTATTAAGAAATTCAGGATTATAAATACTATAAAGGCTAACAAGTTGCTTGCATGATATGTCGAGCTCAACACTTATTAAATGAATCCATCAGCTCTGCATTATTTAGACCATCTATTACTTAGATGCTAAATGGTGTTGCGGTCGGCTACTCTGCCGATAGTATCGATCGATGTTTCGATAGGAATATCGACCGATACACCTCTAGCTACGTCGACCGATTACTCTATAGGAGTATCGATCGATACGGCTCTAAGCAAGCTTTATGCGCGAGTTGATACAATGCTCACCATGATCTTAGATCAGCTTTCGCATATCTCAAGAGGGTCATAGCATGTTTAGGATGTTGTCGGGTATTGCATGTAATAAACAATGCAATCCAAGTTCATGTTCTAGGTAGCTAAGCTAGAAAAAGCATTAGTGAACAATCCTAACAATAAATATCACAACTATAGCAATTCTAGGTTGGGGCTAATCCATCATATCCTATTTAAACCCTAAATCTAACAAATTAATCTACTCAGACATGGCTAAGTAGTTCATATCAACAAGGTAATAATAGAAATTCATAGATCTATTAGAGGGTGAACACTTAGGTCCCAATCACAAATATCTTTGGATCTCTCCTCTAGATCTAGAATTCTATAACCTTTGTTAACAAATAAAGAACTGAATAGAACTTTATTGAGAACTTGCAAAGTAATGAAAACAGAAATAAGTAGAAGAAGAAACTCTTTTAGAACTTAGAAACTATTAAAACTTATGAAAACTTGTATATCTCTGCCAAAACACTTAGGCATATATAAATATGAGTTCATTAGGTTAAAAAACTCGTCAGGGGCATTCTTGTAAAATGTGATATCTTGGGCTTCAAGTTCGGCCAAGTCCAACTTGTCTTTCTACCGCCTCAGTATCGATCGATAGTACAGGGTGTACATCGATCGATTATTGTCTCGATGTATCGTCCTTCGGCTAATGTGTGTCGATTGATTGCACAGAGTGTGCATCGATCGATGTGTAACTCTGGTGTCGACCTTTGGTCTTGATCACGGGTGAACTCTTCTTTAAGCTCCAAAAAAGCACCTAAAACATCACTTTTCCCCAAAATGCTTCTGAACCTGAAAACATACCTAATAGACTCCAAAACATAGATAATAGTAGTAAAAACACTCATATACCATGGGTAAAAACGGGTAAAATCCATGGTATATCAATATACCTTGTTCCTTTAGTTCGAGCTCAGGAACGGTCTCCGAGCATCGATCTCTTCTTGACCACGCTTGAGGTAGAGATCTAAGTTTTTCATAAACATGGACTGGGCCCACATCTGCGGAGCTTTTGCAACTCCGTGCTACTGCAAGAAAAGATCGTTCATCAAACAAAGTCACCCACCTCAGAAAGTACCGCTGCTCACCGATCACTGGCATAGTATCAAGCGCTTTAGTTTGACAAAGTACAAAGGATCAACTGCCGAGAAAATCTCTTATTTTGAAGAAAAAGGGGGAAAATCCCGAGAGTTCCACCAACACAGACCACCCTGGTGGATGAATGCATCACAAAACCAACAACAACACCTTGCTAGATGAAGACCCTTCGAGAACAAAGATGAAAAGCCTAATGATGCAAAGTTGGCACGGTATCCCCAAACAAATCTGGATCCACGGAAAACGCTTCTGCCCAAACACAAGAGAAGCTAAGTTCAAGAAGCCACAAAGAGACCACCATCACTTACACACCAAACCAGAACCCGGAGCAAAGTTTCCACATAGTACAGCTCTGCTGCGAGCTCACAAACACCAAAATCACCACCCTTACTAACAGACGGACCCATGAAGTGCACCAGAAAGAGACCAGATAACACAGAGAGTAACATCGCAACAGTCAGACCTGAAAACACAAATCCAACCAAACAAAGAACGCAAACCAACAGAAGAGCACTGATACCAGCAGACCATAAGAAGTACACATTGAAATGAATCCTTGGAAACGAAAGCCATAGAAGACGATCTTCTGCCATGAGTTTATCCTATCCAAGCACTAACCCTACGAAGATTTGCTGCATACAAAGAGGAAGAGCTCGACCTTGTCGGCTAGAGACTCCGCCTTCTCCGTACCGTCGTGATACCACCAAGCAAGAAATGCTAGAAACTCACACCAGCGTCAGATCCACGTGCCAACCCCGACATCACCTTCCACACCTGTCACGGTGACTCCCTATCCACCATCTGCAGCCACCATCAAAGACCAACAAACCCTATTGGTTGCGACCTATGTACGAGACGGACACAAAGACACATGCAAAAATGAGAAGCCAGTAGAGAGCTAAACGGGGAGAAGAGAGAGGAGAGAACAACGAAAGCACAAGAAGAGGGGGTGGAGACCTTCTCAAAGCTCGGTTATGAAGCCGGTGAATGGAGAAGATCTCCGGACGAACGCGATTACGGTTCTCAAACTTGCATGAAACTGCTTGCATGTTCTTCCACCTTCAATCGCCATCAGTCGCAATATCTTCTTCTCCAATTTTTAGGGTTTTCTCCAGGGACGAGCTTTAGAAGAAATGGATAGAAACTTGACACTAACCCTTATGGCAGCTCCAACTCATCTAGAATCTGTCCTGAACCTCCAAAGCATGATCCAAATATTATTTCTTTATCTTCATGGAGACTACGCCTGAACATGAGCGTATCTTAATACCTCCTCCGAATCAAAATCTATTCTTGTCAAGTAACGAGGAAACTAAATCCATATCTCAATCAAACAGTGTGAACAAATCAACCCCAGAAGGAGAAGAACTCAACCATAGTTTTATTTATGTTCAACTCATCAGAGAAAATAAGAGTGATAACGAATATCTGATTTTGTTGAACTTTACACTTCAAAATCGCCTGCGTGAATAGAAAATCGTCTAAGCGAACAAAAAAATCGATATGTCGATTGAATTATAATACGATTAAAAATCTTAGATCTTCATCCTTCTAAAAGATGAATATTTGTTCAAAGATGGGAGAGAGAGTTTTCTCTAAAAAGAAGAGAGATAATCTTATCCTCTATATATTAATTGAGAATCATTTAAAAAGTTGTAACATATATTTTGTATTAATTACAAAAGAGACTTGATGATGTATCACTTAATTATGATGTGAATTTGGCTTACGTGGCAGCATAAGAATCAATTGAATAATTAGTTTTATATTATTAAAAGAAATGAAATAATCACATTCATATAATAAAAAATTTAGATTTTTTCTTATATGTTATATTTTGAATTTTTTTAAATGACTTTAAGTTACAAAAAATGTTAAAACTCCCTTTGAAAATTTTGTGATCAATGGCTTAATTGTTTTTGTTATAACAAGATATAAATGATCATAAAATCGAATTAATATGAATTTTTATTTAATAGATATTCATATTAAATAATATATATATATATATATTGTTTAAATTAAATTATGTATGATTTAAAATACATAAATATGTTAATTTTAAATTTGCATTGAAAAATATCACATCGAAAATTCTGGGATTAGTGGTTAACATTTTCTGTTACATCAAATATACAAATATTAATAAAACCATATGAGTAGGAAGCCACAACAATAAATATTTATATTAAAATATAATATATATTTATGTCAATATCATTGAAATATAATTATATACCATATAAAATAAATAAAATGATTATTTTGATTTATTTACCATAAATATATTGTAAATAAACAAGAGGTATCGTTTTGATTTATGTGATTATTCTAGTCTCCTATATATTAATTGAGAAACAATTGATTACTCTAGCAAGTGTAACATTTTATTAATTAATATTGTTCAAAAATCTTACAAAAGATTGATACAACGAAGATTTATTTAGAAGCTATTGAAATCACCTTGTGAGAACATGAATTGTACAACAAACTTGCTTTCCTAACTCTAATCCCTTTCTATTTGTCACAATACCGATAGAGAATATTTGGAAGTGTTGATTGACAATCTGAAATAGTAATCCCTCTATATAGTAAAAGAGAAGTACATTTGACACGTGGCACTCACACAGCCCTTCTCAGCCGAAATAACGCGATTCTATTGGTTGATTTTTTAGAAATTCATTTTTGATTTATTTTTCTCATCGACACAACTAAAAAGGGAAGCCCTATAAATACTTACCTTATTTTGTATTCTCAGTTGAAAGAACATCCTTTTCCGATAATTTATCTGTTTAATGCATTGAATTCTTACTAAATAAGACAGATTGAAGGGAAACAACTGTAATTGTCGAGAAAATTTGGATCATTTTGTCCATTATTAATTATTTTAGATCATCCAAAATACTATAGTACATGTACTATCATCGAGATCATAGTTTTCTTCATATACGATTATCGATTTAGATCATTTGGTCTTTTATATACTATAGTACATGTACTATCATTTAGATCATTTGGTCCTTTATATACGATTTTCGAACATGTAATCGACCATCTTATTATACTTGAACATAAAGTTTAGTTATAATACATTGCCTATTATAATTGTGCTTGAAAGTTCTTTATTGGTTGATTTTTTCGAATTTTCCTTTTTAACTTATTTTAATCATCGACATTCCTCTAAAGGAAACACATATTAAACACTTACCTTTTGTGTTTTGTCTTCTTAATTAGGGAGAATACATATTAAACACTTACCTTTTATTTATTTAAATTAGAACTAAAAGTTTAAGGTAAGTCTAAAATCATTTAAGATCACTTGCCATATAATATAAAAGATATTACAAATAAAAATTTATGGCAATTAATTCTCGAAATATAGAAAGATTAATAATTTTTATTTATTACTTTTAATATTTATAAACTATAAAATAAAATGAATGAATGAATTTTTATATAATATAATTATAATAGTTTTATATTTTACTTGATGAATTGATGAATTGTTTACAGAATAAATTGTATATATTTTTAAAAAACTTTATATGATTATTTTGTTAATTCAAAAGTATGTATATTTTAAAAAAAGTATGCAATTTAATTCGTATATTTATTTTTTCCTTATTATCTATATTTAATATTTAAATCTTTATAGTGAGATTTATTTTATCAAAAATCAGTTGCAATCAATTGACGAGATATCTTCTTTCCTAAAATCATGCATTTAAAATTTAAATATTTATAGTGAAACTTGCCAACCAAAAATCTGGTGCAATCTATTCACGAGATATTCTCTTTTAGCTTTATCAACAAGAAATTCCAAAAACAATATTACCTTACAAGTATAAGATTTTTGTGAGAAGTTATTAGAGAATATTCTAATTCTTAGCTTATTGTGAAAGCTAAATCATTTAGCAACGTCTACTATATAAACAAGACATTCTCAACAGAAACGAAGTCATTTTATGCTGTGAATTTTTTGTTGCTTTTGGTTTCGTAATTTATATTGTTTTGAATGTTAAGCTTATATATTTTTTTATATGGTTTGCTGATTTTGATTTTGCTTTATATGCAGATGAACTATAATAAATTTAAATCCTCTCTTGAAGCCATATATGATTTGATCAAGGTACAATAAAGACAATCTTCTCTTTGAACTATTTTTACATAATGCGGTTTCTCTTTTATTAATCTCAAGTAATTAGTTCAATCTCTCTTACATTCTATGTTTTATTTTTGATGAAGTTATCTCTTAACCTCGATTTAAGGGTTTTGCAGTGATGTGGGTCATTGCCCTTGAATTGGTTGTGTGTAATTATAGTGAAGGTAATTGATATATAATCTTCCATCACCGTCCTTCGCGTTTTAGTTTTCATTTGAATTCTTTTTAACTTATTTCTTTGATTATGATGTTTGGCAGGTTTATAGTCTTTGATATGATGGAGCAGTCTAAACTAAAACCATTATTATAATATGAAAGGTATCACCTTCACATCACTTCCGTAACTTTTTTTTAATCTCGTTATTTCATGCTTCTTTTAAATGATTATATGGTACAATAACAAACGTTTTGTTTTTCCATTAATGATAAAGAAAACATTCTTCAAACCACACACTATATTAGGAGAGAACCCAATATATTAGTAAAATATTATAAAGTAGTGAAATTACTATACTATTATTATATACAATCTTACTACTACTTTTACAACATAATTAACAAACACTTTTGTACTAAAATATGATTTTATACAATTTTATCATATTATAAAGTATTATATAGTATTTTTATCATACTATAAATATATACATGTGAGAAATATATCAAATTTATATAAACTATATAGTTTTATAAATTATGTAATCAATAACTTTATATTGTAAAGTTTAGTATTACCAATTTATCAATAATAATCATATGATTAATCATATTAGAAATTATATATATATATATATATATATATATATATATATATATATATTAGCTTCATAAGTTATAGTATTACCAATTTATCAATAATATTTAAATATCTATAGTGGAATGTGTCAATCAAAATTTTTGTAATTTAATCCTTATATTTATTTTTCCTTACTATCAATATTTAATATTTAAATCCCTATAGTGTGATTTGTCTTATCAAAATCAGTTGCAATCAATTGATGAGATATATTCTTTCCTAAAATCATGCATTTAAAATTTAATATATTTTATAGTGAAACTTGTCACCAAAATTCTGGTGCAATCTATTCACGAGATATTCTCCTTATTATTATTCAAATATATCTTTACTAAGAAGATATTCCATAAATAATTTTAACTTATAGGTATAATAAATATTTGAATTAACTAGAGAATATTTTGTTACATAGGGGTGATTGATAAGTCTGTGAGTGCTCTCTACAGCTCATTTTCTTTCTACAACCACTTTAATTTACCAATCAAGCTTTCTTTTCCTTAAAAAACTCACAGCAAAAATATCTATACAAAATCAAAATATAGCTATAGAGAGCTTTATTTCCAAAGCAAAAAAATAGTGCTTTAGAAAGGTATAGCAAAAAAAATTAAAACAAATAATTCTACAGACTAAATTCTACAGCCAAAAACATAAAGTTACAGCCGTTACCAATCATCTCCATAGCTTATTGTGAAAGCTAGATCAATTAGTAACCTCTACCAATCTACTATATAAACAAGACATCCTCCTATATATTAAAAGAGAAGTCACTTTGCCACATGTCACTCATACAGAGCTTCTCAGATAAATTATCTTATTCTTATTGGTTGATTTTTTCGAATTTTTGTTTTTTATTTTTTTTAATCATCGACATTTCTCTAAAGGAAACACATATTAAACACTTACCTTTTGTGTTTTGTCTTTTCAATTAATACATGTAGTTATTTCAATTTCACGTTTCTGAAAATAATTAGGTTGTTTGTTTTTAATAACTTACCTTTCTAATATTAATTACTTGCACAAGTTAAAATCATATCATATGCATATCATTTTATGACAATACAATTTAATATATTTCTTTAAACTATTTCATCATATCATATGCATATCATTTGTCTTCTCAATTAATAAATGTAGTAATAATTTTCTTATCACAAATAACAATTAACAATTACTTGCAACCCGTCAATGCGTCAATTTATTACATTGGTTATTTCATAGGAGAAGAAAAGTTCCATGTTATTTGTATTATTCTTTATATGAACGAAGATTTTGCATTTTCAAACGATATTTGATTTTGTATAAGTGTCGGTGACTCTTCCTCTTAAGTTGTGGGCATTGATTAGTATCATCCATTTATGTTTTGATGATATGACTGATTCATGGATCTAAAAAATATATAGTGAAGTATGTTAAGTATGAAACGCGTTTTGATTCAGTTAGAAGCAAAATTCAAGATTTTAAAGAGGAGTGCTCAGGTGCACAAATAAGAGGAGTGGTAAGATGAGAGATGACAAAATGCAGTTAGTTTACAGAGCATTACATGAATCAATATGATGACTCAATTATCGAGATAAAAAAGAGAGCGGTAAGTTTCCACTTACTGTTACCAAAGACCAATTATAAATTATTTTGACGTGATTATAATTATATATAGAGGTGAAATTGAGGAAAATTAAAGATTATGATAGAGAGAGAGAGAAAGACTAAGAGAGATATAAAGAATATATAAAACAACTGAAATATAGAGAAACTAAAGAAAGAGAAATTAGATATTGAAGAACAAATTTAGTTTTTTAATCTTTTAAACTGTAAGTCATCACATATGAAGTAATGTTTTTAGGATATTTATTTTATCGATCAAAACAATAAGTTAAAAACGTTAAAAATTTATTTATGAAATTCGTTTGTTTGAGTGATTTTCGAAATGACTGTATATAGTTAATGTATGTTGAAAATAAAGAAGAAAAATATTATTCTAACGATTTTGTGTTTTTTTGAAGGGAGAGACATAAATAGATGGATATGGAAAAAAAAGAGGTATTTAGAGATAGATAGAGAGAGTGGGACTGAAAAAGAGGCTGGATATGTGTATATATATTGAGAGGTGAAATAGAGAGAAACAAAAGATTATGAGAGAGAGAGAGAGAGAGAGAGAGAGAGAGAGAGAGAGAGAGAGAGAGAGAGAGAGAGAGAGAGAGAGAGAGAGAGAGAGAGAGAAAGAGAGAGAAGATATAAAATAGTTGAAACCAAGAAATAGAGAAACTAAATGTTGAGAGATTTAGTGTTTAAGGTATATTCAAGGGTTTACAGTTTAGTGTTTAAGGTATACTGTTTAATGTTCGCACGCATCATATTTACGTCCACACATGCATGTACAATCCGGATATACCGGAGGTTGAGGAAATCTGGCGATCTCTGTTCTTTACATAGACACAATAACAACCTCTTCATACTAAAGTTACTTTGTCCCGTCTCGAGTACAGCTTTGTCTGCTTGATGCTTTCTCCCAAAGACGGTGATATTATGATATAAAATCCGTAACTTCTAAAACTATATATTATTTGTTCCATAATTCGAATATTTTTATGCCCGCACAGGGTGTGGGTCGGTCACCTAGTGTTTTTTAAGTTCAACCCATTGTTTTCTGTAAGTGGGTCTAGAGCAGTTTTTAATGATTAACTAAATGTGGCACGTACACAATAAAATGTGTTTTGGTTTAAAAATTTTGTTATAATAAAATTTAGGGTTGGGTGAAAAACTGAATCCAAAACTAACCAGATCATCCAAAGAATAGTCTTGAACTTTAACCAAAATTTGTTAGATACCCGAATTGGTTCAAAATTTTGCTATCTAAAGAACCGGAACCAAACCCGATCTGAATCGAAATATATCGGGTATCCGAATATATCCAAACCAGATTTATATAATTAAATACAATAATTATTTTAAAATTTAATATCTAAAAAATATGCAAAATATATAAGATGTTTTTAAGTTACCCAAAATACTTGGAAATATATACATATAGTTGTAAATACATATTTAAAATAGCTAAACGATACTTAAAAGTAAAAATACTTAAAATATCTATTGATTTCATATCCAAATATTTAAGTTGAACCAATTTTTATGTTACGTTAAATATTTTGGCATACATTATTCAAACTTATATGTTATATATTATTTTTATTTTTAGATTTTGAAAAATTTAAAGTATATATGAACTTAATTTTTGAAAAAAATTAAATAGGTTATCCGAACCCAAACCCGCAAAGATTCGAATCAAACCAAACGCGTAAGGATCTGAACCGAACCGAACCAAATGGTATTTGAATGTCCACCTCTAATCAAAAGTAAAAAGATTATTGATAATAAAATCTATAATGTTTATATTATTTAAATACAATATGCTTAAAAAAACTTTGCGGATTATCATCTAGTTTTTAAGTATAAGGATTTGATTGTAGTTATAATATAATACATTTGTTTACCAAAAAGTGTTCTTTAACGAAAAGAAAAAAATTCTGACCTGCCGGTATCAAACCAGCAACCTAAAGATTACAGCAACAACTACAGTCTTCCGCTCTACCAACTGAGCTAAGGTTGGTTTGCACAAACATTCGAGTTTAAAATAAATTAAACTGACTTAAGCTCAAGTGATATGAAAAAGTGGATACAAGTCGTTCTTGGAAGAAAGTACACAGCTGCTTCGTGTTATCAAACCGCAGCAGAACACGAGTATAACCAGAAGAAAGAATTTGGACATGAAAAAGATGCAGATAAAAAACTTAATTCATGAAATCATGTCACACAGATGGTCAAACATGAAAACTACAAAAGAAGAAGGCAAATGACGCTTCAGGGAATAACATAGATTACATGATTTTTCTCCCATCATCAAACATTCCCAAAAACGCTAACAGAATTTGACATACACCCGTTTTGGGTTTCATCCTAGTCTCTACTACTCATTCTGAAAACGATACGTCCTTTGGTAGAATCATAAACACTCATTTCCACTTTGACTTTATCTCCGGGGAGTATCCGTATGAAATTCTTCCTAATCTTACCACAAATGTAACCAAGAATGTTATCTCCATTCTCCAAATCGACTCGAAACATGCCGTTGGGAAGTGATTCGGTCACTAAACCTTCGATGACCGTTTTGTTGCTTCCTTCTTTAACAGGAGGCTTCGCGGGTTTGCTTCTATTAGTTCCTCCTCCTCTACCTCCGCTAACTCTCTGGCAACGTATCAGTGGTCGGAGACTCACAACAGAACTGCTCGAACCAAAGTAGTTTAGTTGGCTGTTACAAAAAGAAAACACCCACAAAAGAGTTAAAAAGCTTGTTTCTTTCTCCCGAGAGATCCTAAAGCTATTCGAATTGTCTTATTATAGAGCACAAACAGCGATGTTCATCGAATCAAACTAATTACAGAGTATAACTTAGAAAAGACAAAACGAAAGTCGGAATCAAAGAAGAGGAAAAAAAATCAGGAACTTGAAGAAATCAAATTCAATCAAAATGAATGTACTGTGTGTGAGAGAGTAGAGATTGAAAGAACCTCCTACCGAATCAATACCCCATTAGTGAATCGAGATTGACGAGGAAGAAGAAGAAGAAGACGTTGAGGAGCGAAAGAGGAGACGAATTGAAGCATCGCTTCTCTCTTATCTTCAAAATCCCTAAAGCTTTTGTGTTTCGTTTATAACCACCCTCTGTTCAAATACGACCACAGCCCTTTGGCCTAAACTTGGCGTGCCACGGTCGGATATGATAAGCTACGAACAAGAACACGATATATAATTTGTACCATCTAATTACTTAACGCCACGTCATTAAGAAGCTAAATGTTTTAGTTTTTACGTTTGCGCTTTACAGTGCGCAACAACAACTAAAATTGTACACATATTATCAGTGCCGGGCTCATGCCATGTGCACAAAGTACATTTGCACAGGGTCCAGCAAAAATTAAGAAAATTTAGTTAGAATTTAAGGTTCATTTTTATAGAATTAGGGTCCTGTTTTATAAATTACTTTTATTGTTCTTCAAAAATTAAAACATACACAAGCTACACCAAAAATTTGAGCCGGGCCTGCATATTATACAAGGACCAATTCTTGTACGTAAAGTAGTTAAAGACACATAAACTATAAAAACGTTTGCTTTGTTTTTATTTCTTTCTTTTCTTTCTTCTTATTGTTGTAGAGAACATCTTACATTAGTCTCCTTTATATAGATAATAGAAACTACTTATCTTTTCCTATTACATGTTTATCTAGGAATCTTAGTCTTTATCCTAAACATATGAGTTATTCCTCTTTGCTTTATGAATAACTTGGTTCTTAAGTCATCTCTTGAAGCTTATCCAACATTCTCCCTTCTAAGCTTCAAGCCATTTTCACTTAGGTCTTGTACTTTGATTAGGTCCCTCATCTCTTTAAACTTGATCCTTGCGAGTGCTTTGGTTAGGATGTCTGCGCGTTGCTCTGTTCCCGGTATATGCTCAACATCGATCAGCTCCCGTTCAACACACTCTCTTATAAAATGAAATGCTTGTGAATGTGTTTACTGCGTCGATGAAGAACTGGATTCTTTGCTAAGGCGATGGCTGATTTGTTGTCCACACGAATCAGTGTTCTTCCAAGCTTTCTTCTTGTGATCTCAGTCATTAACTCTTGAAGCCAGATAGCTTGTCTAGCAGCCTCCGTTGCTGCCATGTATTCGGCTGCACAAGAGGATAGAGCCACTACCTCTTGTTTTTGCGAGCACCACGATATTGGTGTGTCACCGAAGCAAAACAGATGACGAGTAGTACTTCTTCCATCATATGGGTCTGTATTGTGGCTGTTATACATCCATAGAAGACACGCAAATAGCCTGGAAAGAAGAGGGATGGCCGGATTCCACTTCCAAGGGCAGAGACAGCCTTGAATTCAGATGTGTGTGGAAAGGCAGTTTCATAGGAAACAAAGGAGAAAGTGATGAACGACTTTTGGATGGGTTTTGATCATGGATGATCATTCCCTGGGCTTCCTCTGTGTCCTGGGAACACACGCAAATTGCCAGAGGAGAAGGGAGAAGGCCAGACTCCACTCCCAAAGGCCAACACAGCCTCAAAGGTGGATGCAGTGCAGAAATTGGTTCCATGGGAGTTCCATGGTATGGAAGAGAGGTACGACCATTGAATGGATCTTATCATTACTGGAAGTATATGATAAGGATTGATGGAGGCGTGATCTACAATCATCATTGATGAGGTAACATGTTTATGATTACTTTCTGGTTTATATTTCTGTCTCTTGTGGTGCTGTTAAGCCAAGGTAAGGCACGCCCCTTGAAGACCATATATTGTGATGTAAACTAAGGATCCAGGACTCTGAGAGGAGGGGAAGATCATTGTGGAACTAATTCATCCATGTGGGATGGTAATTAGAGGCTATGCATCGGTTAGTGACTCATGGTGGTTCATGAGTAAACCGAATATATGGTTTTACACTACCAATGACTTCAGGCCGTGTCAATGAGGTAATGAGATCATATGGAATGCTAGTTATCAACTTTGGTGTTGGTAAGCTATGTGTAAAGGATTGGCTAAGAGCCATGAAGAAGAGTAAGGTTAGTACCATGTGGTGTGTACCACAAGTATGGAGCCTGAGTGTGATTATGCAAGGAAGGCCGTGTGTGATGTTCTCATTGGTTAGTAAGGACGACCTGATACTTGGTTGATGGATCAAGGTGTCTGAGCTAAGTGATCAAGACTGATCGGGTTCATTGGGACATGGTTCCATGGCCGGTTAGGAAGTGTGAAGACTCATCAGATCTGAGTCATGTGGGGTGGTTGGTTGATTGACTTAGGATCTGATGGGCCTTGTTAGTCCATGAAAGGACTTGGTTCCAGGAGAGCACACGCCTGAGACATGGTGGTACTAAACCAGGTCTTGGCCGGTTCAGCTATGAAGTCCTTGGCCATCGGCCGGACTGGTCATGCTCGAGATCTATATGATCCAGAGGGATTCATTGAGATCTGACCATGGATTATTCTTAGTGGTGATTTATCATGATTTATCATGAATTTTATTGGGTTTTACCTAATTGATTTGAAGGTGGTCAGTTATGGCCGGTTTGACTGAATTTTGCCGAGATCTACAGGATCAAGGCCGGTTCTGTAGATTCTGATTATGAATTTTTCTTAGTTGGGATTAATCATGAATTTTAATTAATTTTTGGAGCATGTTTGCTTGAGGTCGTTTTTGCAGCTGAAGACTTCCCGAAGGTACTTAGTCTGTGGGGATGGTTGGCTGAATGACTAAGTACCAAAGGGAAGAGTTTATGCATGTATATGGAGAGTTGGACGAGTGGACGGGGAGCTGGGAAAAGCTACCTCGCAGCTTTATCAGCTAGAGGAGAGTAGATGGAACCTCAAGTGAAGTGGTTCAGCTCAGCTAGCTGGATGAGCTAGCTAAACAGCTAAGTCAGCTGGGACAATGAGCTAACAATCTCCGTGGATGTGGCAAAGGTATGATATATCAATATTGCATAGATATAGATAGAATGGTTAGGTGAATGGAACCTCGGATTTGGTATGACTTGGTCTAGGTTCAGGATCGACCTTGGAGCTTGCTGGCAGTCGTGTTTACTGACCAGTAGCTGAGGTGATCTGACCAGACAAGTGTTAGATTGGTTTTAGACCAATGGTTGGTAGATAATATTCCGCTGTGTATGAACTGATTGATCTAAAGCTAGGAAATGACTAAGGTAGTCTTGAGCTAAGATCCGAGTTAGCCCTCGCCTATAGGCGATGTTTTAAATAAAGAGCCAAATTTTTTAGAGGTTCGGTCAGGGTATGGACCGAGAGACGTGAGGCATCGACCGCGGCCTGAGAGGCCGGTCGGGGTCTTACAAGTTGGTATCAGAGCGGAGTTGATCCTGTTATGGACAATGCTCGAAGATGTTAAGTTCCAAACCGAAATTATTTCTAAAAATTATGATGACTAGGAAACCTTAGTGGGGGTGAGCCAAGTGGGAGTTGAGGTTATGTTGGGTTTCATGCTTGTGAACGGGGAAGTTCCAAGATGAGCTGGCTTAGCCAAGATGCACTCTCCAAGGACAAGACCCTGGAAACAGAAAGGTTAGTTATCTAGTTATTTGGAAGTAATAGACGGATTGGATGATGGACGCAATGCAAGATCTTTGTATGGACGACCTGGACCAGGAAAGTAACATGGACCTGAGAGTGGCGTAGGTTGAAAGAAACGTGCAGCACTCTCTTGGGGGTTAGTGTTTTCCTTGGTGGTCGTTCAAAACAAGTGAGCATATGCGGTGTTTCATGTTGGTCTAATGGAGACGCTACCTGGCTAGTACATGAGTGGGCTTGTGATCAGATGGATCAGCTGGGACTCAGTGTAAACCAAAGTAGGATTCCTTAAGATTGAATGAGTGGAATGGATCAATTCCATGAGGAATTGGAAACACGATGTTAAATATCTTAGTATGATGAGGATTGAGGTATATTATAACCACTCTTGTGAATGGTATGGGACGTTCACAGAAGTGTGACGCTTTGGAGAATGGTATGGGACATTTTCCAAATGTATGATCAATCCGAGATCCAACTCATCTAAGTACTATGATCGGAAAAGGGTTGTTCCAGATGGGAACTGTGAGTTGTCCTTGCATAGTGAACGCGGCCAGTGGGAAGAGAATGAGTTCACTAGGTTTGGTGAAGGACATCCCTGTGAGGATCACAGTCATGGTAATGCCTGCGGATCTGAGTATTGATCACAGTCAGGGTAATGCTTGCGGATCTGAGTATTGATCACAGTCAGGGTAATGCCTGCGGATATGAGTATTGATCCTGGACAGGGTAATGCATGTGGATCTGGTTGTTGTTCCCCTAAAGAATCACGAGGTGATATTAGGTATGGACTGGCTTGGAAAGTATCGGGCCACTCTGGACTGTCACTGGGAGCGCGTGCAGTTTGAGAGTTGGTGTGAATTCCCGATCAGGTTCCAAGGTATATGTTCGATCTCTGGATGCTTGGTGGTGTCAGCAATCCATGTGGAGTGGATGCTGAGGAAGGGTTGTGAAGCTTATTTAGCCGCAAACGCCACTAAGGAGGCCGTAGGGGGTGATGACCCAGATGGGATTCCGCTGGTTCGAGAGTCCATGATGTGTTTCGGGCGCTACAGGGCATTCCCCCTTGGTAGGACTGACCCGTTCATAGTAGATCTAGACCAGGGACGGCCCCAAAGGTCCAAAATTTCCTTGTGTATAGCTCATGCCGAGATGGCCGAGCTGAAGTCGATCCCGTTCGGGAAGGGATCTGGGTCGCATTACAACCAAGTCTGAGATTGACTTAGGGTTGGGAAAAAGACGATCAATTCCAGTGAGGGATGAAGATCGCATTACAACCAAGTCGGAGATGGACCTATTGTTGGGATAAGACGGTTGAGTCCCGGAGTGGACTATGATTGAATTATGACAATGTCCGGTGATGAACAGAAGTCAAGCATATGGCGGTTTAGTCTAGTATGGACTAAGATCTGAAATAGAGTAACGTCTGAGTAGAAACATAGACTTGGTGTCTACTAGGATCGCAACCTAGAAAGTTGGACTAGTGACACAAGTTGTGTCTTGTATGGGTGATTCATGGACCCTCGACTCTGGTTGAAGTAGCCAAGAAAGGGTGCCATAATCAAAAAACCAGATGGACCACTTGATAAGATTTTGGGATTAAATCTCTATCAAGTGGGGGAGACTGGTTTATATCATGATCAAGACGTGATCAGTGAGAAGGAACAAGGAGGGAGATGCAACGAATTGGCTAGAAAGAACCAATCGAGCATGCTCCATGTTTCGGATGCAAAGAGATCAGTTGGAACATTTTGTCAATAAGACAAGATGTCAGCACCACTGGATTCGAGGACGAATCCATCGTAAGTGGGGGAGACTTGTAGCATCCCCGATCCTTGATAGGATCTTCCGGAGGGACCATTGTGCGTGGAGACGCACCAGACAGGTCATATGACCTAAACACAAGTGTGTCATGATCCAAAAACGTGGTTAAGGGAATCAGACAGTTGAGACTTAACCAAAATAGGATGGAGACAAGCTTAAAGGAGTTGGTCGAGTGTTTCGGTAGCTGGATGAGGCATGGGTGAAACTAGATCAGCTAGGTGAAGCTGTGATGTGGTGCATGATCAGAATGGATCATGGGAGAACTAATTCTAGGTCTTGAAATAGACCAAGGGACTTAGAGGGATTGAATAAGATAAAGATATTAAGTTGTACGAAGTGTATCACAGCTGGGTGATGTGAGCAAGTAGCTCGACCAGCTGGACGGAGCTCACTTGGAGCTCAATTAGAGTGTGTCAGCTCCCTAATATGGATGGACTAGCTCACTCAGCTGGGTCAGCTGGGGATCAGCTCAACTCAGCTTGACTGAGTGTTCGGATCTCGGGCAGTTGGGCCGGGTCCGGACAGTGGTCGGGCCATGTGGGCCGTTATGTGAGGCGATGGGCTGGTGGACTCTTGGGATTGGGCCAGTGGCTTGGCATTCGGTTTGGGCTTGTATTGGACATGTCCAGGAGTGGTTTGATAAGCCCAGGACGTCCTGGTAACTGCCATAGGCGAATGGGTGTGATCTGGACCATTGATGAAATCAATGGCCAGAAATGAAACCGAAGGGATGCAATGGTTAGAAGTAACCATTCCTTCTTATATAAAAAGAGGGCAAGTCCGTGCCTTTGCAGGCACGCCAGGCATTCATTCTTCTTCCTGAAACAAAAATGAAAAGCAGAGAAAAATATAGAGATGGTCGGATTAAACAATCCAAACCAGAGAGAGATGTCAAGGCAGCAAAAGGGCAGATTTGGGGATAATCAAGAGGGGAGTTGAGAACGATCCTCTGGTGAGTTTTGATTATTGTTTGCCACGCCCTGGGTTTCCTCTACATCCATAGAAGACACGCAAATAGCCTGGAAAGAAGAGGGATGGCCGGATTCCACTTCCAAGGGCAGAGACAACCTTGAAGTCAGATGTGTGTGGAAAGGCAGTTTCATAGGAAACAAAGGAGAAAGTGATGAACGACTTTTGGATGGGTTTTGATCATGGATGATCATTCCCTGGGCTTCCTCTGTGTCCTGGGAACACACGCAAATTGCCAGAGGAGAAGGGAGAAGGCCAGACTCCACTCCCAAAGGCCAACACAGCCTCAAAGGTGGATGCAGTGCAGAAACTGGTTCCATGGGAGTTCCATGGTATGGAAGAGAGGTACGACCATTGAATGGATCTTATCATTACTGGAAGTATATGATAAGGATTGATGGAGGCGTGATCAAGAGGAGTATGGTTGTCCCTGACAAGGGTTGACACAAGATCTACAATCATCATTGATGAGGTAACATGTTTATGATTACTTTCTGGTTTATATTTCTGTCTCTTGTGGTGCTGTTAAGCCAAGGTAAGGCACGCCCCTTGAAGACCATATATTATGATGTAAACTAAGGATCCAGGACTCTGAGAGGAGGGGCGGATCATTGTGGATCTAATTCATCCATGTGGGATGGTAATTAGAGGCTATGCATCGGTTAGTGACTCATGGTGGTTCATGAGTAAACCGAATATATGGTTTTACACTACCAATGACTTCAGGCCGTGGCAATGAGGTAATGAGATCATATGGAATGCTAGTTATCAACTTTGGTGTTAGTAAGCTATGTGTAAAGGATTGGCTAAAAGCCATGAAGAAGAGTAAGGTTAGTACCATGTGGTGTGTACCACAAGTATGGAGCCTGAGTGTGATTATGCAAGGAAGGCCGTGTGTGATCTGATCATTGGTTAGTAAGGACGACCTGATCCTTGGTTGATGGATCAAGGTGTCTGAGCTAAGTGATCAAAGGATGCATCGGTTGTAAGAGCAAGACTGATCGGGTTCATTGGGACATGGTTCCATGGCCGGTTAGGAAGTGTGAAGAGTGAAGACTCATCAGATCTTAGTCATGTGGGGTGGTTGGTTGATTGACTTAGGATCTGATGGGCCTTGTTAGTCTATGAAAGGACTTGGTTCCAGGGGAGCACACGCCTGAGACATGGTGGTACTAAACCAGGCCTTGGCCGGTTCAGCTATGAAGTCCTTGGCCATCGGCCGGACTGGTCATGCTCGAGATCTATATGATCCAGAGGGATTCATTGAGATCTGACCATGGATTATTCTTAGTGGTGATTTATCATGATTTATCATGAATTTTATTGGGTTTTACCTAATTGATTTGAAGGTGGTCAGTTATGGCCGGTTTGACTGGATAATCCATGATAAATCAATTAGGATAAAACTGAGGTTCCATTCTCCTCTAGCTAGCTCACTCCAACTCTTTATCAGCTAGAGGAGAGTAGATGGAACCTCAAGTGAAGTGGTTCAGCTCAGCTAGCTGGATGAGCTAGCTAAACAGCTAAGTCAGCTGGGACAATGAGCTAACAATCTCTGTGGATGTGGCAAAGGTATGGTCTATCAATATTGCATAGATCTAGATAGAATGGTTAGGTGAATGGAACCTCGGATTTGGTATGACTTGGTCTAGGTTCAGGATCGACCTTGGAGCTAGCTGGCAGTCGTGTTTACTGACCAGTAGCTGAGGTGATCTGACCAGACAAGTGTTAGATTGGTTTTAGACCAATGGTTGGTAGATAATATTCCGCTGTGTATGAACTGATTGATCTAAAGATAGGAAATGACTAAGGTAATCTTGAGCTAAGATCTGAGTTAGCCCTCGCCTATGGGCGATGTTTTAAATAAAGGGCCAAATTTTTTAGAGGTTCGGTCAGGGTATGGACCGAGCGACGTGAGGCATCAACCGCGGCCTGAGAGGCCGGGTCGGGGTCTTACAATTCTGTTTTGGGGTGTACGGTGCCGTCAAGTGTCTTTTGATCCCATTGCTGTTGCAGAAACTATTAAATTCATTTGAAGTAAATTCACCACCTCTGTCAGTATGCAGTGTCAATATCTCTCTGTCTAAGTCCTTCTCGACAAGCTTCTTGAACATTTTAAACCTGTCGAATGCATCACTTTTATCTTTCATTAGTATCGACCACATAAATCTCGTATTATCGTCAATGATGACAAAGATATAGCGGTTGTGAGAGAGTGTTGCAGGCGCTATTGGACCGCAAAGATCTGCATGTAGAAGCTCAAGTGGACGTGATGCTCTGAACGTTGTTGCTTTTGGAAAAGATTGTCGAGATTGTTTGCCCACTAAACATGAATCACAGAGTCGTCGTTCTTCTCTTATCTCTGGCAGACCATAAACCATTCTTTGAGTCGCCATAGCTCTTATAGTCTTGAAGCTAATGTGACCAAGTCTGGCATGCCATCTCCATGGTTCCTCCTGTATCTTTGCGTGTAGACAAACTGCTCTACCTACTTGCAGTTTCAACTTGTAGAGCCTGTTTGCTGACATTCGGTTGCTTGTCCTAAGCTCAGAATATTACTTCGTAGCTCAGGGATATAACAGATATCGGTCAGCATCTTCTGTTCTCCTGTCTTAGCTTCAAACAGAATTGAACCTTTCCCACTTATGTCAACGTAAGACCCGTCTCCAAATTTTACTTTCTCTTTGATGTTTTCGTTTATCTCAGAGAAGTAAGATCTTTCACATGTCATGTGGTTACTAGCACCGTTGTCCAAATACCACACTCCATCTTCTTTCTTGTCAGTTTCAAGCTTCTTAGGAATTACTTTTTCTTCATTTAGAAACACCACTTCGATCATATATAGTGCTGCCTCTGCAGCCTCAGTTTCAGCTTTATTGAGCTCTTCATCATCTTTCTTTTCAGTGCATACCGAAGCGAAGTGTCCCTTCTTCTTGCAGTTATAGCATATGATTTGAGAGTAGTCTCTCTTTTCTTTACTTCTCTCACCATAATTGCTCCTGCCGCGACCTCTTCCTCTGTTACCACGGCCACATCCTCTGTTCTGTCCTCTCCCTCTTCCTGTATTATCAGATTTATGGTCATAGGACTTCTCAGTGTTTGAGTACAGGAGACTCGCTTGTTGCTCAACAGGTGCAAAACCTTTTATATGCTCCTCGTATGCCTTAAGTCTCCCAATGATATCTTCAAAACTTGTTGTTTCCAAGTCCAACATCTGCTCTAGTGATGCTGTCATATGGATGAACTTCGGTGGTAGGCTATTAAGGAACTTCTTTACAACTTTTGGTCCCTCAATACTTTGACCTAATGAAGTTGCCTTTGATGCAAGTTCTGAGATTTTTCCGGAGAACGTATCGATCGTGTCTGCGTCTTCCATCTGTAGTCGATCGAACTCATTCATTAACGTTAGGAGACATGCTGATTTGATGCGTTCTGCGCCTAGGTTTCTCGATCGTATGGCTTCCCATATTACTTTAGGTGAGCCAAGTTCACCTACTTGTAAAATCAGCAATTCAGGTATCGACTGAAACAAGAGAGCAGTAGCTATGTCATTCTTGTCTTCTTCATCAGTTCCTGGCTCTATGGCTTCCCATTCTTTGTGCACACGTAAGAGAACTTTCATCCTCATAGCCCATACCGTGTAATTCGATGTGTTTAGCATCGGACGCACCACTGCGCCAGGTATTGTTTCCTTCAACTTTATCAAAGCTTTCGAATCTGCCATCGTGTCTGTATCTAAGCTTATGTGATCAAAACAAAACCACAAGTTTTGATACCAAATAAAGTAGTTACAGACACATAAACTATAAAAACGTTTGCTTTGTTTTTATTTCTTTCTTTTCTTTCTTCTTATTGTTGTAGAGAACATCTTACATTAGCCTCCTTTATATAGGTAATAGAAACTACTTATCTTTTCCTATTACATGTTTATCTAGGAATCTTAGTCTTTATCCTAAACATATGAGTTATTCCTCTTTGCTTTATAAATAACTTGGTTCTTAAGTCATTTCTTGAAGCTTATCCAACAGTACGGACGTATAGTTAAAGATCAGATTATTAAACTCGAAGGAGGAGGAAAGCAATATGTAAGGGTTCGAAGGGCACACCGAGGACAGCCAGTTTATCTACTTTCGGACACATGACAACGTGTCTAAGAAACCTAACTTCGCTGAACATATAATCCTAACCATTTTAAACCGTATGGTTTAGAAGAAAAAAACTAAACATTTTTACTCAATTACACTCGTCATATGAGTAATTCTGACGAAGTAAAACACACATATATATATATATATATAATCATTTCGTTCTTATATTAAAATAAGATAGAGAATCAAGAAAATTTTGCCAGTCAGTGGAGTCACACATCTATAATATTATATTTATATCCAACTAAATATAGGGTTGGACACAAAGCGAGTACTCGCTATTTTGCGTGTACTTGCTACTTGATTTGTCTTGCACGAGTAATAAAATTTTCGATTTGTACTTGATTTGTTAAAAATGAGTACTTGCTATTTCGAGTACTTGGTCAAAAATGAATTACTTGCAAGTTACTTGCCCCGTTATATTACTTGCTATTTACAAGTACTTGTGAACTATTTACGAGTTTTTCTGAGTATTTAAAACTACTTACTAAATAATATTCTATTAGAAATATATATGAAAATTTGTTTTGTTTATTCTTTACTTAAATTAATACGTGAATTATTTTAAACGAAAGATTAGTTCATATTATAAAGAAAACAAAAATATATATATGAATATTTTGATATATAAACAGAAAAAAATATCTTCTCTAAGCAAGTAATATGTAATAACAATTCATTTGGCTAAATTTTTAATATTTGTTTCTATTTAATACTTAACTAGATGATGACGAGTATTTGAAAAATCAAGACAGATACGGAACAATTAACAAGTATAAGAAGAATAATGAGTATTTTTGTTTAATCTTAGATGCAAGTAAAAGAAAGACAAATATGAACAAATATTTAATAGATTATATAACAAATAATAAGTAATAGAGCAAGTAACAGAACAAGTAACGAGTCAAATATTAAAAATGATAATAATACTTGACTTGATCTTGCAAGTAATGAAAATTGTCAACTTGTTACTTGTCTGTTAACACCGAGTACTTGAATTTTCAAAGCAGATACGAGTTGAGTAGCGAGTTTGACGAGTAACGATACCTAGCCCTAACTAAATAGATACAGAAGAAATAAAAATCCAACTTTAGAAAACTTCAACCGCTTTTTCAAATTACGTTAGATATATTAGCAACTTTTAGGAAGTAAATGATTGTCAGTTTCAAGTAATTTTCATTACAAATTGCTCCTCAAAAAAAAATTGAAGTTATGCATGAAACTTTCGGTAACAACAACAAAATTATTATCAGGGTATGTATGACCCCCTGATTGAATTGACAAGGGTTTTAAGATTTTTCAGCACTCGATTCTCACAGCTCCACTCTCAGAGGAAACGAACTTAGGTTTCCTAACGACGGCCTCCATGCATTGAATCACATCTCCAACTCTAAAATCATTCCACTCTCCCATCACAAGCCCACACTCATTCCCTTTCCCTACCTGTTCCACGTCTTGTTTCTCCCGTTTCAGCGACGCACACGACCCTTCAAACAACACTTCTCCACTCCTTAACAGCCTCATCATCCCGCTTCTACAGACCCTACCATCCATCACTTTGCAACCCGCTATGCTCACTCCATCTTCTTCACTTCTCCTCTTTCCCAACACCTTGAAAATGCTGAGTACTTCAGCTTCACCAGCCACCTCCAGCTCCGATACCCCCGGTGCTTTCTCTACGATCAAGTTCCCTATGTCTTCGAGCAGATGGTATATCACACGGTGATGGAATACCTAGGAGATCACCATTGGTTACAACGTTAAAGCTCACTACACAACAAAAATGCCAAAGCAAGAACATATACTATATACCTTGACGCTGGCTTGAGCCGCGGAGAGATTACCAGAACCTCCACCCTTAACGTTAAAAGCAACTATACACGCACCGCAAGCTTGTGCCCTCTCTAAATCAGAGTGAGACACTGCTCCTACTCCACTATGAACAATGTTCACAAAAACCTATTCAAATAAAAACCATAAGAAAACAATCACAAACAGATAGAGCCAATCAGCAACAAACACGGTATACGCACCTGTGGGCTATTTAACGTCCTTAGCGCGTCAGCAACAGCCTGTGCAGTTCCTTGCACATCAGACTTCACTATTATCGGTAACTCAACTCGAACAAACCCTTCTTCAGACTCTGCTTCTTTCTTCTCTGCTTCAGCTATTCGAGCTTCATCTGCTTTCAACAACCGATCTCTTTCATATTTCCTTTTCCTCCCTTCACTAAGCATCTTCGCTCGTTCCTCTGACTCCACCACAATGACATCGTCACCAGCCATCGGAAGACCCTTAAGCCCTTCAATCTCAACGGGCATCGCAGGTGTTGCTCGGTCCGTTTGCTTACCGGCCATATCCCGAATAGCCCTGAGTCTTCCCCACTGAGACCCAATGACTACGTGATGACCACTCACCAAAGTCCCAGCCTTTACAATAATGGTGGCTAACGGTCCACGGCCTTTGTCGAGCCGAGCCTCCACCACATATGCTTGAGCTGGTCCTTCCACGCGTGCTTTAAGGTCCATATCCACTGCTTCAAGAAGCAGAGCTTCTTCCAACTTGTCTAGCCCTGTGCTCTTCATTGCAGACACCTCAACAACCTGAACGTTTCCTCCAATATCCTCAAGCTCTATCCCTTCAGCGGCGAGCTGGTTCTTGACTTTTTCCGGATTAGCTCCCGGTTTATCGCATTTATTGATAGCAACCACAATCGGAACATTCGCCGATCTAGCGTGCGCAATAGCCTCGAGCGTCTGCGGCATTACACCATCATCAGCAGCAACCACCAAGACGACAATATCAGTAACAGCAGCTCCTCGAGCACGCATCTCACTGAAAGCGGCGTGACCTGGCGTGTCGAGGAAGGTGATTGAAGTGCCGGAGTCAGGCATGCCAACCACGAACGCAC
This sequence comes from Brassica nigra, assembly GCA_016432835.1. Lineage (NCBI taxonomy): Eukaryota > Viridiplantae > Streptophyta > Magnoliopsida > Brassicales > Brassicaceae > Brassica > Brassica nigra. The sequence goes on from CM028242.1 coordinate 51,763,216, forward strand.
CCACATGCTGAGTGATCCCACCGGCTTCTCTTGCCGCCACGGAGGTGTTTCTTAAAGCGTCCAACAGAGATGTTTTCCCATGATCGACATGGCCCATAACCGTTACAACCGGAGGCCGTGGGAGGATCTGTGATCCTTCTGTAGTATGTTGTCTCCTTACGTTGATTCCTATTTCCTGCAAAAGAAGAAGATCTTAACATGAATTTCCCTGCAAGATCCATTATCTTGGGAACTAGAGGGGGATTCACTTTACCATTGCAAGTAGCTCGGCGACATCTATGCTGATTGCGTCGAACTCCGAACTAACGGTTTCCCCAACATTGAGGAGAATGCTTTGCAAAACCGCCAATGACTCACCAGTACGCTTGGAGAATTCAAGTAACGTCATGCCCTCGAATACGTCGATTGTTTTCTCGGCCAGTCCCTTTGCCAATCTTTGCAGCCGAGGAGGCACATAAGGAGCTTCGACGGGTGGCTTATCAGTTTTCTTCTCCCGTTTTGAGAACTTTCCTTTCGTTTTCACAGTCTGTTTCTTGAGCTCACGATGGCTCAGCGGACGATCAGGATCCTCTTTTCTTCTCGCCAGTGTTTCTCGGCTTGCATGAAAATACCTATTCATAAAACACAGGACAGTGAACATTTCTATAGAATGATATAAGGAAGAACGATTAAAAAGTGTAGGCGAATGGTTTACCTTACTGATGTTAAGGTTGAGTTTGGGGAAGATTCATGATTAGGCGAGCTGAACCCGAAACCTAAAACATGAAACATAAATAAAAGTGTTCTTTATCCATTTTCAACAACGTTAAAAGCAAATCTTGCAACCATCCTTTTTACTATGCTTACCATTAATGTACCGAGCGAATGAGAAAGCAACACTTTCAGAAGTGCTTTTCAGAAACGTAGAGGAAATAAGTCTCTCTGTAGATGCTGGTACCCGCGGAAGAACCAAACCTCTTTTAAAAGAAGCTTGAATGCCCTGTAAACATATGTGAAATGCTAATAAAAACGAGACCGAAATGGACAAAAAAAAATGCAAGACTAATGCTTCATAACATTCACTTAAATCTTCAATCAACAATTCGAAAAAAAAAAGTAGCTTAGACAATGAAACTGATTAAAACGCGCTTCACTTTCATCCATGGATAAACACATACTCGGAAGCATAATCACATTCAAATAAATACAGATTTTTTTCACGATGGCTGAAAGATTTCGAAACCTAAGACAAAGGCTTTAATGTGGCAATTCATAAAGAGAAACAGAATCCAAGATCAAACATAATCACGACATAACCCTTGGAGAAAACAAGAGTTGTTTGATTGCCGTGACCACTAAAACTAAGCAGAGTTTAAGCAAATGGCAGAAAAAAAAAGTATGAAACGGAAGTTAAAGCTATAATCTTTTGCACGAATGAAGATTACCTTCTTGCCTAAGTGCCTCAACGCCATTCATACACCAATCAACCTCTGCACTGAAACAAAACCCTCAGTTTGGTAAGCATGAAAATTTTCATTTTGAAACAAAAGCAAATCAGAAATTGAGATAATCAAACGCATGTCCTAACAGATTCTTCTCGACCCAAAACCTCTAAATAAAAGAAAGAATTGGATTATTCGTTATCTGTTGGAGAAGACAATGTTTCTTTTCGATTGGTTTCCTAACAAGGAGATACACAGATTCCTTTGGTAGGTCGGAGTCAGATTGCACCAGAGATTGACAATGTTTTAGTTCAATTCCTGAAGATAAATGGCTAAATAAGTACATCAACGATGCATATGTCGGCAGTAACTTCGTTTCGGCAAATGAACGAACACCTTGCGCGCATTCAAACTAGAAAAATATACAGAAAGACAAAGAGAAACAAGCGCAAGAGTTATCTAACCTTGAAAGTTTGGATCGGGATACAGGGAGGATCTCTTGTCTTGTGGAGTCCTCTCTCAGACAACCGTGACAGATTAGTCGGAACTGAGAAGCAAAGAAGAAAAAGAAACCTTGGGAAGGTAAGAAACAAAAAGATCAGAAGCACAAAAAGATCTCTTTCTATTTGGGCTTTTAACATGGCTAAACTTTTAATCCCTTACATTCTTAAGCCCAAACAAAAATAAAACAAAATCCATTTTTTTAAATCAAAAATATAACAAAATCCTTTCGAGTTTGTTTAGTAAAAAATTTTTTTTTTTTTGAACTACTGTAAAAAAATAAAAACTTAAAACGATTGATTACGTATGTTCGGATCCATTCGAATTTGGTTCAGCGATCATACTCAGAAGATCCATTCAGGTTTTACTATCTTTAGAACAACTTGAGTTCAGATTGATTTGGTTTTACTTGAATTTTTAGATTTTATTTATTTATTGCGATATGTTTATCAAAAAGATTAATTACCCTGAAATCATTCAAAAACAAATTTCTAGATGGAAAATTGCACCGTATGACCAGCAAACAATTGATAATTCATTTAGTGACCAATTACCCTAATATGTCGATCCACCGTATGTCTTTTATATAATAATATCATTTTACCCTCTTACACAACTGGTAAAACCTACAAACAAAAAATAAACTAAAATAATATAATTACCTAACACAAGTACATCATGGCTTTTGGAGATTCACATAGCTTGTAAAAGATTAATAGTTTCTCTTCCATTATTGATCCACCATGTGACCACCAAAACCATTTCTAGAGTATATTTTCCTAGGAGATGCCCGTCTGTACACTTCACTTCTGACGAAAAGCTTCACTGCATCTGAATTCTACGGAGTCGCCGACTATCCCGAACCGTCCTAGGCCGGACTAACCCGAACGGATGGTGCCACAATAATAGATCGCTGGAACGGATCAACCAAGGTTCCAAAACGAATCGAGACCTTTGCCCAACCCATTTCAGGTCTCTATTGCCTCGAGACCATGGCCTAAGACTTTTCAACCTGTACCATGGTCACGAGTTATGTCAACTCAGACAAGGTCTATATCATTAAAGCTCAACAACAACGAATATAAACCATCCATTTTATTAATAGTAGGCGAAAACAACATTACAAAATATTCAGAATTTGTGCACAGCCTAGAGCCAAAAAAATAATAATTATACATACATCCAAAAACAACAATCCTTTGCACATGCCACCAAAACTACGTCGGTGTCCTAACGTTCTGTGCTCCCTCTAGAGTTTCCGCTTACTGGTTACCTGCATGGAAAAGGGGTATGAGTAATCTAATATTACTCAGTTAGTTCCGAACCCTCTAATCAACAATAATCTCTCAAATCCGTGCCCAAGCAAACAAGCAATCACAATAATAATACTAATGCATGCAACTAAACAATGCGGAAGTGATAAAACAAAACATGCATTCAATCTCAATGCGGAGACTCATCTTGACGCATAAGACCAAGACATCCCTATGTCCTGTCTAACTCGGCACACTCTAGACTCAAACTCAAACCCTAGCACCACCTATAACAACCTTGGGTTCCCAAAAACACACACACAGGCCATAGTATTCCTTCACGGTATCACTCTATGCCACCAGGTCAAGTCGTAGCATTCCTTCACGGTATCACTCTAGACTCCAACTATCAAGTCCTAGTGTTCCTTCATGGTATCACACTAGACTATCCAATTGTAGTGTTCCTTCACGGTATCACATTAGACCCGAACAATCAGGTCCTAGCGTTCCTTCACGGTATCACGCTGGACTACCCAAAACACACACACAACCAGTCTTATTAAACACATGAATGGACGACTCAACACTCACACAACCTAGCCCTAGCTAACCTCCAAGTTACGCTAGACTACCACACAACAACATTTAATCACTACATGCATCACAACAACTCAACTATACAAGCATGAAACACAACCTCTACTCTACACATGCAACCTAACAATAACATCTAAATATTCATTCCAGTAACATAAAATCAATCACACACACGCATAGGTCTACCACACACCCATGATTTACACAAACCGCTTCTCGGTTTAGCTTTAAGATCCTCTCAGTCTAAGCTCTTCTCCTACAACAAACTGGTTAGTAAACACACACAAACAATTTACCGGAACCCACCTAAGGCTGACTCTACTCTATCATAGGTTTCCCGGATTTCCGAACAACCTATTCTTCCCGGCTGAAAACTCTCGAAAACTAACCTAGAGAACACTTTCTCTCACTAAAACTCTCTATCACTCTCTCTCTAAGATCAAGCACGGTTTGGGATGTGAAAATATGAAGGGAAAGGCTTGGTATTTACAGGACAAGTGGCTGGCTGCATGGATGAGCAAGGTGGCACCTCCACATTCATTTTGGTGACAAATGGAGCTTAAGGTGACAAATGGCTTAAATCTCCTCTCCATCATACAAGTGTCTATCTTCAAGAATAAATGCTGAGATGGTGACATATGTACAGATTCTAGAAGGTCTCTGTAGAGCTGACACGTGCCCCCCCCCCTGACCAATCAGAAATCGACACGTAGCTCTCACTACAAGAAAACAGGGCTTTAACAACTACACAATTGGTAGTAACTTGGTCGTAAAAAGGGATTTAGGACCAGGTTACTACCAATTGTGTTTGGTCGTTATACGCTGGTCGTAATCACTAATTGGTAGTAACTTGGTCGTAAATGTACGACTAACAATATTGGTCGTAAAGTAGTTGTACATTTACGACTCCCATAGATTGTCGTAAATTAGATGTACATTTACGACTACCAATGTTGGTCGTAAATTAGATGTAAAACAGGTAGTCGTAAATTAGTAGTTAAACTTGTAGTCGTAAATTAGATGTAATATAGTCATAAATTTACGACTAAATTACATCCCATGTAGAAGTAAATCAGTCGTAAATTAACGACTATTTTGCATCTAATAGAGATGTACATTAGTCGTTAATTTATGACAATTTACTGAATTTATTTACAAATTTTTATTTTAAAATATAAAATAAAATAAAAATTAAAAATTAAAATTTGATATATTTTATGAATTTGATAAAATTCCATAATAACATAATAAATGACATTCATAAAATTAAAATATTCAAATACAAAATAATTAAAACTGAAAAAAACTAAGAATTTAGGTTTATTTCATCTAAAAGTTCAGAACTCCTCTGTTCCACACGCCGATGCAAATCCGCTTGCTCTTCGGGAGTAGGGTCGGAGACGCTAAAAGTCGAACGTAGGGTCTGCCACGCTGACGTAACCGACGGGTTGACGTTGGGGGTTGAGGCTAGCATCATATCGAAAACGCTTGATATAGCCTTCCATTTGTCGTTGTTCTCGGCTATGGCTCGGTTCGCATTTTCCAAATCCTTCCCGAGCGAGGACTCTTCTTCCCTTCTAGCAGCGTATTCAACTCTCGCCCTGGGGACATCGTTCACACTCCCGATTCCTGGTATACGTCCCCTTTTTTTCGGAGCAACCTTCAATTTATAAATAGATATTAATTAGTACATAAGTAAAAAATATATGTAAACATAAATTAAAAAGATCGAATACCTGCTCAAAAATTATGTCTTGTTCGATGGCAGAAAGCTGAACCGGTGCACCGTCCGGATTTTCTTCGCCAGCTGAGTCTGACCTCTTGAATCCGAGCCTCTACATCGTTGCAGAGCTTCTCTGCTCGAGGATGAGAGAAAGTGCCATCGGCATGCTGGTGGGTCAACTTGTAAAGCCGGGCCAGAGTCGGTGGTGCTCCTTCTTCGGCAGCCTATATTAAAAAATAAAATTTAAATGAATAAAACTATAGCATTTAATAAAAATTTAATTATTATATATGTAATAAAATTAAGAAATGTCTAAAACTTACAATTTGCGTGCCCTTTGGCGTGGAGTCTGTCCCAAGTATGAGGTATTGGCAGTTACCATCAGCATCTCGGGTCATCCGGCCGCAGAGCAAGTGAGAGACCTTTGACTGAGTCAGGCAAAATCCAATAGGCCTTCAAACCAGTCCAAACCTCATCGCTGAGATAGGTCTCTTTTGCGCATCCCCAAATACTTCCACTTTTTCTTCCAACAATGTTCTTAAAGCCATCGCTTTTGTTGAACGCTGCCTTCACCGTCTCATTGACCCCAATAGACCAATTCTATTTTGCTACAAAAAATAATGAAAAATATTAATTACTTAACCAAATTATTTTATTTAAATTATAAAAAATTATAACTAACCGCAAGCACTTGAACCAAGTAATGCTAACGTGGTCCGTGTAAGAGTCCAGTTTGGATGCTTCCGAAGTTTGATATGATGACATTCCCAACACTCTGGCCCACCGCATTGTTCGCTTTAAACCTACAAAATTTGAAAGAATATATATATAGAATTAATTGTTATATATAAATTTAAAATTATATTTAATTAATTTAAAATTATTTACCAAGTTGTATTGGGTCGTAGATCTGGATCAAGGATGGGTAAACCTTCTCGTCCCGGCATCTGGAGAATATCTTCCACGGAATATCTTGCATACGGTGCATTCGGTGGCACCAACAAATCTGGATGAAGACCTGGAGCTGCAGGAGCCTGGTGTGGAGGCTGGTATGCAGCAGGCTATGGGACCTGGTGTGGAGGCTGGTATGGAGCAGGCTGTGAAGCAGACTGTGAAGCAGGTTGTGGAGCAGGCTGTGAAGCAAGCTGTGGAGCAGGCTGTGGAGCAGGCTGTGAAGCAGGCTGTGGAGCAGGCTGTGAAGCAGGCTGTGGAGCAGGCTGTGGATGATACTGATCATGAGGCTGCTGATGCGGCGGCTGCTGATCATGCGTCTGCGGATCATGTGGCTGCTGATCATGCCGAGGCTCCTCATAAGTAAAGTATGAAGCATCATCATACTGCGGAATGTATGGAGCTACATGATCGACAGCTTGGGACGCATACGGAACACTAGGAATTTGGCTATCGGGGACATTGTCTGGGGTGCGGGAGGTAGAAGCTGCAGATGGATCCGTCTGACCGAGAAATGTACTCCCGTAAGAGGTCCCTCTGCCACGGTTTCTAAGTCTGCTTCTACCGCCAGCCATAACTACAATAGCGTCAATCTGAAAAAAAAATTAAAAAAACAAAAATGGTTATAAAAAATTCAAATAATTATTATTATTATAAATAATGTAATCACCTAAACTAATTCCAACCTAAACTAATTCCAACCTAATCTAATCACCTAAACTAATTCCAAACCTAATCTAATCACCTAACTAACCACCTAGAACTAAAAAAAAAAAATTACCTTGAGAGAGAAGGCAAATGGCTGTAAGGGAGAGGGGAGAGAGATGGGAGTGAGCAACCAAATGGCTACGATTTGCTTACCTTATATAGAATTTTGCCTTGGTCTCTCATTGGTCGTAAATGTACGACCCATTAGGGACTATTGATCGTACATTGGTCGTACATTTACGACCAATGAGAGACTAAAATTGCTTTAGTCGTAAAAAGGTGGTTAATTTACGACCAATGTGAGACTAAGGAAGCATTGGTCGTACACGAGTGGTTAATATACGACCAATGAAAGACTAAATATTAATTTGGTCGTAAATGGATTGTTAATTTACGACCAATGAAGGACTATTCGTCCTACATTGGTCGTAAATTAACAACCCATTTACGACCAAGTTTATATTTACAACCAATTTGTGACTAAAAGTGTTTTTCGAAAAATGAGAAGAGGTTTATCAAAAGTCATGATAAACCTCTATGAACAACGGTCCACTTTAAATTTTACGAAAAAAAGAGAAGAAGAAGAAAGATACCTGGAATCACAAGTGGAAATAGAAAAGACGAAATCTACGAATGTCTTTTTCCACTTATGATTCCAGATCTTTCTTTTCTTTCTTTTTATAAGATTTCTAAACATTTTTCTATGATTTGAGAAAATAATTAGTGGGTATATATAGGAAATTAATAGAGAAATTAGACGTACATTGGTGGTAAATGTACCACCAATTTACGACCAATGACATGTTTGGTCGTACATTGGTCGTACATTGGTGGTAAATGTACCACCAATTTACGACCAATGACATGCTTGGTCGTACATTGGTCGTACATTTACCACCAATTTACGACCAGCCATGTTATTGGTCGTACATTGGTCGTAAATGTACCACCAATTTACGACCATGCTTGTGATTGGTCGTACATTGGTTGTACATTTACAACCAATGAGCTTCATTTTCTTCTAAACCCTAAACCCTAAACCCTAAACCCCAAATCCTAAACCCTAAACCCCAAACCTCTTAAGTTTTATACACTTTCGTACATTTAAACCCCAAACCCAAAATCCCAAATCCCAAACCCCAAATCCCAAACCCCAAACCCCAAACCCCAAACCTCTCTGGGTTTTAAACACTTTCATACTCCAAAATACAATTTAAAAAAAACTAAATTCATATATAATTGAGCAAACATGATGATAAGTTATATATATTATTTGAAATGCAATACAAAGAAACTTAATTGATAATAGTAAAACACAATGAAACTTTATCACTCGTCATCATCAGAAACATCATCCACTTCATCATTTTCTTCAAATTCATCTTCGTTGGCTTCGTCATTGCATCATCTGAAGTTCTTCATATCCCGGATTATGTGGATCAATAAGTAAGATAACATCTGTAGCTTGTTCGGTACTTCTACTTCATTCACGGCATCTTCTTGTAAAGACGGTTGTTCATCACTACTCAATACTCGCCCCGAGGTGTAACTTTATCATGCTAACCAAGATATTCCAGATTGTCTGATCCTCGGTATGGAACAAAACAAACTTGGTCCGCTTGAGAAGCCAAAATGTTTGGTTCAAATTTGTTGTACCTCCGTAGCATTTATATCAACAACACCAAACTTGCTATACCGAACACCTCTATTGACGGTTGGGTCAAACCAGTCACATTTGAAGAGAACGATTTCAGCTTTACTACCGAAACTCCACTTCGATGATCTCTTGTAAGATTCCATAGAAATCTGTTTCACCTTTACACATACTCCATAATTCATTGTTGCTCGCTGACTTCCATATTCGTAAGTGTGAAATGTGTATCCTCGTGTGAAATACATAGATGCTGTCGGACCTTACCGACCGGACCTTGTATCAATTCGTGAAACCACCGAGGATAAAATTGATCATCATACTCAACCTGGAACATCAACATATATATATAAATATATAACTTCACTGAATATATTTGTTAATTATATAAATTGTGATATGTATACCTGCTTTTAACCATTTCACAAAGTGTTGGTCTTTCCTTTGTTGAGATCATTGGTTGATATTCCCGGAATAGCTTCTTCGACTTGGGCAACAAAATCGCTGTTTTAAAACAAAATGATCATTAAAGTACGTATATATGTATGTGGTAAAATTTAATAGCAAAATAATTAATTTAATTACCTTTCAAATAATTCAATCTTCTCGCAGTTAAGGAGTATATATGTGTGGGCTTATAAGCCTTTTGAACTCGACCACCAAACTTCTTTCAGTCTTCCACCTAGACGTCCAATCTGACAGAATATGTCGGAACATCTTCACCAAAATATGTCGGCATAACACCACCATCATCATATCTGCTCAGTCCTTTTCCGTGTCCGGACTTGTGACCCAAAGTAGTAGGACGTAAAGTGAGATGTTTCCTCATTCAAACTCCCAGCAACTATTGAACCTTCCACCCTTGCCAGATTTTTTGCTTTCCTTTCAAATATTTCATAGCTCGCTCGAAGGATACATCCATCCATTATGAACAGGTCCACGAAGCAGTGCCTCATACGGAAGGTGGATAACCAGATGTTCCATGACGCCAAAAAGGACTGAGGAAAATTTTCTCCAAATTGCACATCAAGATCCGGATATTCTCATCAAGTTGTCGATGACATCTACAGCAAGGTGCGTGCACTAAGATCTCTGAAAAGCTCCGATGCCTACAAATAATTTACAATTATAAGTTTTTTTCCAACCCGCAAGTGCTTCGTGAACATTTTTGGAAGCAACTCCGAAATGCAAATGGTAGAAGTCGTTGCATAAAACATGACAGTCATGACTCTTGATCCCTGAAAACTTTTGTCCCCGATGATCAACACATCTTGATAGATTTGAAACATATCCATCAGAAAACTTCACGCCTGATGCCACCCACTTGAACAACGCCGCTTTGCTTCGCTGACAATCTGAAAATAGGAACTGGAATTCTCCCATCATTTCTAATATGCAGCTCAATCCGAGAACATAATCCCGCAAATCCAACCTTGAGTTCTTGTTATCTTTGTCTTGTCGGGACGCTCAACAATGTATTGATGATGTTGTCAAAGAAGTTCTTCTCTATATGCATCACGCCAAGATTGTATGAAGTAGATCTTTCCAATATGGAAGTTCCCAAAATATACTCTTCTTGTGCCAATTATGCTGAGTCCGTAACCATCGCATATTTGGAGGAGTATGCCAATTACCACCTTTGCTGACTGTGCTTAGTCCACCATAGTAATCAATATACTTCTCGATTTCCTCTCGATAAATATGGTGGAGCGTGTCCCGCATAACCCTTTTGACCAAACAATTTCTTGTTCCTTCGGCAGAGGATTAATGGGAAGAAATCTCCGATGATAATCAAACCAGACGTCTTCCTACCATTCTTCAACTGAAATGCGTCAGCTTCCCATACAATATGGACAAGATAGCCTTCCATGCGTCCCAACCCGACAACATCCCATATGCAGGAAAGTCACTAATAGTCCACAATAGAACTGCTCGCATTGTAAAGTTTGTTTTCGTTGAACAATCATATGTCTGCACGTTGACCACAATTCCTTCAATTCTTCTATCAAAGGTTGTAGAAAACATCAAGGGACCTCTTAGGATGTTTTGGTCCGGTATCAATATACTCATGAAAAGCAATTCTTTTTCCATACACATCTCGGTGGAAGGTTGTATGGCGCAAGAAGACTGGCCAAAGCGAGTATTGTCTTCCGACATTCCAAATGGACTAAATCTATCTGTGCAGAGCCCAAGATAAACGTTGCATGGGTTGCTTGCAAAATCAGGATACACCGAATTCAAGTGTTTCCACGCTTTTGCATCAGAGGGATGATTGATCTCTCCTTCCTTCTGATCATGTTCTGCATGCCATCTCATCGATGCTGCCGCCTTCGCAGATTGATATAATCTCTTCAATCTATCCTTAATAGGTAAGTACCACATCCGCTGGTACGGTACCCTATTCCACGCCCTTGCGGTTTATATCGTGGCTTCTTGCAAAATTTACACTCTAGCAATTCTACGTTTATTCCCCAGTATATCATACAGTTGTCTATACACACATCAATCATCTCTGAAGGTAAGCCAAGACTATGAACAAGTTTCTGAATCTCATAATAAGATTCAGCACACAAATTCACTTCAGGCAAATACTCTTTAAACAACTCAGCCCATGCCCATACAAACTTCAGGTAAGTTATGATCAATTTTGATATTCATCATCCTAGCTGCCAATGATAATTTAGAAAGACCTTCTCTACAACCTTCATAAATTGGCTCATTAGCTGCTGCTAGCATTTCATAAAATCTTTTTGCATCCAAGTTAGGCCCCTCTACATTTTCGACCTCCTCTATTACTGATGTTGTTACACGAAATGCATCGGTAACCATATCATGCATTCTATCATGATCTACCATATGATCTTCTTGAATGACACTTTCAGAAAGCAAATGTGGTTCATCTCATACTTAACATTTTCAACCTGATTACTACTACTAGCTTCGTTCCTATTATCACCTTTTGGTTAAACCAAATATAGTAATGTGGAGTAAATCCTCTACTTACTATATGTTTCCAAACGGTTTCACTAGCAGCAAACTTTGTATTATTGCATTTACGACAGGGACAGAACATTTTACCCATTTCCTTTGTGAGAGGCGTGTCCGCCTGGTACATGAATATCTCGCTCGTTGAGAAATTCGTTACTCTTCCTCTTGAATCTTTATGCGCATACATCCAACTCGAACCTCATAAATATTTCCAGACATTTTTTACTCTTTTGCTTTTTTTTTCCTTTTTTCGCTTTTTTGTGCATCTTAAGAATGAGCGAGAACATCATATTTATAGAGAAATTTCGATTTTGGTAGGTAGCAATGTTACAACGTATTTACATTTAATCATATCTTAACTACCAAAGTGCAACTACATTGCTCGTACATTAGTCTTTAATTAGATGTATAAAATATTGGATGTAAAAAGTCGTAAATTTACAACCAATTTACGACTACATGAAACATTAGTCGTAAATTAGATGTAAATTTACGACTCTGCTATTTAGTCGTATTTGAGTCGTAAATTTACATCTAATTTACGACTAAAGGATATACTAGTCGTAAATTAGATATAAATTTACGACTCATTTACGACTAGCCTTCTTAGTTGCAAATTTACGACCAACTTACGACTAATTGTTTTCTAGTCGTAAGTTGGTCGTAAATTAGACCCAAAATTACGACCAACTTTTTCTGGTCGTAATTGTTGGTCGCTAAAGCAACGTTTTCTTGTAGTGTCTCTTCTCCTGCAACCAATGAGAATGCGCCACATCATCAAGCCCACTTCTGACTAGTTAATTCTTGCCACATCATCAGCTCTAAAAATTCCTAAAATTTATATTTCAATGTTAGAAATCACTCCTAAATGCTCCGTCCCGGTTCCGTTGCTTGCATTTCGCCCGATTACCCGATTTCGGCGATATCGACAAAATCGTAGATTTTCGACTAACTCTCATTTCCTCCTGAACCAACTTCGTTTTCTCCCAACAAAATGTCCTCTCCTGACCTCCTTTATTTTTCTAGAAAAAGATCCTCCCAATTTATACATCTTCAAAACCTCGCCTCGGTCCTCGTCAATCTTCAATTTAGATGCATCAACCAAAATGAATCCAAACAAAAGTTGCTCTAGCCAAACCTCTAATCTTGATCCTCTAAAGCTACTATAACTCATGGTTTCTTCATCTGAGCTCTTTGATTTCTTTGACCAAATCTACTCATAACCAGGGTTATTACACCGACAACATTAACGGCGCTGCGGCAAGGTTCGTCAACTCTTCCTCAATCGCCCTAACCTTTTTGTTTTACTAGGCAGTTACATGTACCATCTCCAGTGATGTCGTCAGATACACTTATCTTTTGTCGCCATGAATGACCCATAATTGATTAGAGAAGATGAATATTTTTGTTAAATTGTGTTCTATTCTATTATATGCATATATAATAGAAATATAAAATAATATATATTATGTTATTATGTTCATGTTATGTAATGTGATATATTTTGTTACTATACCATTTTATCATGTTCCGTTCCATTTGAGAATTAATAAAAAGTGTTCTATTTTATTTAGAAATATAGTTTGTAATTTTCTTAATTTCTAACTATCGTTACATGTTTTTGAGCATGTATAAATCGTACAATGATCTATATTATATAGTTTAATATTACATGATAAAACTTAATGTTACGTAATATTATGTATTTTTAGATTTTGATATTTGGGTTTAGGGTTTATATTTGGGTTTGGGTTTGGTGATTTGGGTTTAGTATTTAGAAGGTGAAGGGGTATGGTTGGGACAACATTAACTTCTTCCATGCAATCGTAGACATTTCATAATTTCATCAATATGTACTATACTAGGTATTTTATTCCATTCTACTTTGATTTAGGGTTATATTTGGGTTTATGAATTATATTTGGGTTTAAGTTTACTGATTGTGATTTATAATTTAGTGATGAGGGTTTAGATTTTAGTGTTTAAGTGTTGTTGGTGGGATGGGATAGAGTTTATTATTAAGGGATTAGAATATAATTGATGTCTTATACTATTTAATTGATATGGAATAGAACAGTCTGGTTTAACTGTAAGAAGTAAATGGAATATGCCATGTATTGTAAGAGTATTTTGTTTTTATCCACATATTTACCGATATAGAAACATATAAAGTAATTATGTAAGTGACGTGGATGGATTTGATGTCAGTCATTTTCAACAGTGCGTAGTAAATGTTTGACCATACCTCATTTTCTTCAACGTCATCTAAGTGTCTTATCCACTAACTGTTTGTACCAGGAGAGGGTATAACCGGACAAAAAGAAGGCTAAATGTTATTGATTACATTATGTCAAAATCAATGTCATTTACCTAATTTCTCTTCTAAACTTAGCTATTTTGCAAATTTTCCTCTGCTAGATACCTTATACATGTACTTAGCTATTTGGGCGTTTTGTACCCCTACTTGAGATTCACAATTTTTCATAATTAATTGACAAAAAAATGTATTGAAAATGTGAAAATACATCTTTTTGAAACAAAAAAAAATTCCTAGAGCATACATCTTTTAGGAACAGAGGGAGTATCTGTTATGAGACAAAATAAAAAATAAATAGATTTTAGTTCTGCTTATAATTTGGTTAGAGCATGGAGAAATTAAATAATGAATTTTTATGAGATTGGGGCACTGGTAGTTCTAGTTAAGTGAATTCAACAAATTTTCTACCCCAAAATTGATATTGTATAGTAGAAACAAAATTGGTCTTATGAATTGGGTGAAAATGTGTCTGCATCAAACCGTAACAACTAAACATTTTATGTCGTAACAAAAAATTCCATCCTCACACTATTTTACCCTATTCCAAACATTATTACAATAAGAAAAAATTCCATCCAATCTAAATAAATAAATAGTTTCATGCTTAAAAATCTCGGTGAAAACATTATTACAATCAGAAAAGGGAATTAACCCCATATGATATTAGGAAGGGTTTAGTATAAATAAAGGTCGTCGTTAGAGAAGGCAAATCATCTTGAAAATAAGAAGAACAAAAGGATAGATTATAAAGATCAAGAGAGATAATAATTAAGAGACAGTTTTTGATTTATATTCTTGTGATATTTATATTTGTTCTTGAGACATTCTCTTTTGATAATGAAAATTGTGGGAGGCGAATGCCACTTGGGAAGTGCTTTATGAGAATTAGGTGATTAAATTTCTTGTATTTTTCTCATTCATCTAAACATCGATCAAAGTTCGTATATAAATACTTAATCAGAATTAAAGCCTTAACAAGTGATATCATAGTAATCCAAGTTGATTGCAAGTACTAACTAGTTATAGAACAAACTCTAAAAAGATTTGAAATAGAGAAATTTGATGATAAAGATAATTTTTCTGGATGTGAAAAAACAAGACAACGGGTTGATTAGAGATATAAGGTTTATTTTCGGTTCTTAAGGAAGACTGTAAGTTCTTGACAAAATCTGGATAGGAAGAAAAGGGATCAGATGCAGAGACTGATCAAAGGAAAGCTGACAAAGATCTCAGAGAAAGAAGCTTATTGGGAACATGTGTAAGTGATTTTATTCCAAGGAAGATCATGCCCAAAACCACTGCATCAGAAATGTAAAAGGAAAGAATTATCAAACCAAGTCTCTTCTCTATATAATCTACTTGAAGAAACAATTCTCTTGCAACAAATGGTAGAGGACAAGACAATAAAAGAGAATGTAGACATCTTTTTAAGCTAATTGCATACTTGAAAAGTCTCAAAGTTACCATATCATATAAAGATCAAGCAATTCAGCCATTGTCAGGATGCTATTGTCAGGATTTCCTGAAGCATATGAGCCACTGGTTCACACGCTCCAATACTGGATTGAGAAGAAACACTTACAATACACAAAATTGTAATTTCAGCTTAATCCAAACAAGAGGAATTTAAGAAGAAAAGAATACTTAATAGAAGTAGATCAACTTCGGAAGGTTTGTATGTTGAATAATACAAAAGAACGGAGGGAGCCCTGGAAATGGTAACGAAAACTCCAATAACTAGAGAGAATGATCCAAAAGCAAGGGAGGGTTTCATTCAAAGAAAAGATTTGATAAAACCAACACTATCTTGTTTTTATTTTGTGGAAAGGAAGACTATTGGAAGCGGAATGTCCATAAAGAAATAACCATGTAGTGAACATTGCGACTGTGCCAAGGCAACCATTAGCAGTCAATATACTTTTAAGGAATGGATCATGGATTCGGGTTCTTCACTCCATAGTACATTTGACAAAGAAGTCTTGTTTGATTTCAAGGAGTATGACGGGGTAGTGTATTAATGGCTAATAACACTCAAGGAAGCATCAAAATAATGATAAAGATTCAGATTTATAATCCATATGGTTCTGAATGGAACTACAAACCCAATTAAAGAAAGTTTGGCTATCGGACAAAGCAGGATCTAAATAAGGCAAGTTAACTAACTATGATTTCATGGTTATACAAAAAAATTGGGTCTATATGATTTATATAAGGAATCTCTATAATATTATTTGAGAAGTCAGTTTCCTACGTGTCGCACTCACGTTAATTGTCACGGTGGTTGATTATATTGATACCCTTAATAAATCAATTATGTGAAATTATCATTACTAAATGTTTATCTAATATTATTTTTTCCTTTTTTATTTAGGTTTCCTTTTTATATTTTTTTTTCAAATAACCTATATAATAATTTTTTTATAAATTTAAAAACGAAAATATCTTTTATATATAGTGTAATTCATAATAATGAAAGTTCACAAAATAATCATGATTTTAAAGTAAAGAAATAATTTTCCCTAAAGATAATCTTAAACAACATAAGATATATTTGAAAAGTATTAAGCATTTTATTTAAATCAATCTATTTCTCAAATATTACAAAATAAGTTAAATAATATAAACTAAGATATATTTAATTAATAAACTTTAATTTAATCTTTCTTTTTTTATTTAAGTTCCCTTTATATTTTCAAATAACATATATGATAAAGAAAATATTTATCAAACTGAAAAAGAAAATTGTTTTTATATATATATAATGTGATTTCATAAAAAGGAAAGTTTAGAAAAAATAATCTTGATATTAAAGTAACAAATTAATCTTCCCTTTTAAAATTTATCGGTTATATTTTTATGCAACTTTGTACCTATCATCACTTTATTTTATAATTTTATTTTTAAAATTAACATATACTAAATTACTAAGAAATCAAAAATATATTTACAAATCTGAGATGAAAAACAAAAAATAATACAATGAATATAGTTAATACGATTTGGTTGAATTAGATTAGAAATATTTATAATTGAACAAGATGGAATATATGTAACACAATATACCCAAAAAAATGAGTAACTAGACCAAGCCATTTTTTTTATACAAAGTCAAAATTTGATTTAAAAAATAATATATTTTTATTTATCATAATATTTTTATATATATAAAATATAGACCGACTCAACATGTTACTAATTAAATATTAAATTATCAAATAATATTAGAAATATATTAACCAACTATTAAAATTAAGTATTTTGTATAATTTATATGAAAAATAAAACTAATACAATGAATATAGTTAATACAATTTAGTTATACTTGAATTAGACGGAATATATGTAACACAATATATCCACAAAATGAGTAACTAGACCAATCCAATTTTTTTATACAAATTCAAACATTTGATAAAAAATAATATATTTTATTTATAATAATATTTTTATATATAAAAATTATAGTCCGACTCAACATATTACTAATTAAATTTGAAATTCTCAAATAATATTAGAGATATATTAATCAACTATTAAAATTAAGTATTTGTATAATTTATATATATATATATATTTATATATATATATATATATGCATAAGGTTTCAAAAGACTATCATTGTTATATTTACTTATGCAACTTTGAATTGATCAACAATTTAGTGTATTTTTACTATTTGATTCTCAAAAAATATATATTAAATTATACATATTCTTACAAAAATATATTTACAAATCTAAGAAAAGAATCAAACTACATGAAATTAACAAAATTAATCAAAATTTTAGTGTGTGTAACAAAAACATTTTAGTTGAATCAAAAATTATCTAATATATCCAAATAATAATCAAACAGTCGAGATATTATATATCCAAAATTTTACATCTAACCAACTAATTAAATTACATAATGTCATTTAAAATAAGCGATGCATATTGATTACAATATAAATAACATAATAATTAAAATTAGAAAAAAAATATTAATAAATTATTATAATGTATTTACTTTATAAATATTTATACCCGTGCATGAGCACGGGAAAATCACCTAGTATATCATAGAGAGAATGAGTCAAACCTTTGATGGCAAGTTTTGACCAAAGCCAAATAAGGAAAGAAAATTAAGTGTCCAGCTTGGTGATCAAGGCCACAGAATGCTATATAAAGAAACGTTCAGCTCTCATTTTTCTCGTAACCCAAAAAATAATTCTTAGTCATAAGTCAGAGAAGGAAGAAATTTGTAGAGAGAATTTCGAGAACAAAGATCGAATGAGGAGAAGCACAGGAGCCCTTTGATCATAGGAACCGTCAAATCGGTGGACGCTCGATAGGATTGACCTCCGGGTTGGTGGCACCTTGGATTGAACGGTTGTCAGGTTGGTGGACATTTGATCGTAGGGTGTTAAATCACTTCATAATAGAGAAACTAGTTAAGTTGTAAGAAAATAACTAAGTAATACGAAAATAACTAAATAGTAAGGAAATGGCTGTGTTTCAAAAAAAAAGTAAGGAAATGGCTAAAAGAAAAAAGAAAAAATGATGAGAAATAGATTTGCTTTGTTGTTAATAGGGAATGTGTAAATTTAATTGTATTGATTGTTAGGTTGCATGTAGGCGGTACTGAGTGTCCTCACTTGAGTATTTTTGTATGTTCATGCACATTTTTGTGATGCATGTGAAGATTAGTTGTTATTTTTGCCTACAAGCTTAGCGTATTTGGTCACAAGTTTACCTAATAAAATGTCGTTATTTTCTTATGTTTACTTGATAAAAAGATGTTTGATCTTTACTTCAAAATTTAAACGTATTTTCTAAGATTTCCGAATCTACTCACCAAAACCCAAATCCCATCAAATAACCATTTTTGTTTTACTCAACTCTTCTGCTAAGAGGGTTGCGATTTACTCAACTTTAATATGTTGTTCTGCCAAGACTCTTAACATCTGAACAGCTCACCAATTTGCGGATGAGAACATACCATTGTTTCTTATTCAATTCAATTCCAGCTAGCTTTGTCACATGTTACTGTAACATTTGTTCAACTAAGATTAGTAACAGATTTTGCAACTTCTTCCTCTGTCAGTCAACAAATATAAGCATAGAACTTTAGAAGAATAAACCAAAAACAAAAGAGAGAGAACAAAAGAAGTCTTTCAATTCTTTATTTATTTTTATAGCCAATGATAAAGACTCCGGAAAGATGTAAAAAAAAAATACATACAAAAACAAAGAGCTCGATTGGTTTTTAGCATCAGAGTAAAAGTTTTGCAGAAAATAAAAGAATCACAACAAAGAGAAATCATTCCCAAAAAAAAAAAACAAACACAAACCGGTTTGAATCACATCTCTCTCTCTCTCTCTTTTCATTCATTACGCAGCAACTTGGCCGAACAACGACCTACGGATCTGTCGAAAGATATGAAAGCCATCGTAAGAAACAAAAAAAAAAACTAAAACAGTTGACTTATGGATCACAGAAAGCAAAAAAAAAATATCTGTGGGTATGGAATTTGCTTTTCGTACCACTGGAAGTTTCATACGGAATGCCACATCAAGACGCGCATCAAGTGTGTTCTCACACACGATTTTCCCATCACGAGAAGCTAACACAACACCTCCAGAGCTATTACAATAAGTTCCAACATTACATATCAGTTACATCATAAAAGTCCCTTTTCGCAAACTTAATCACTACAGTCTAAAGTTACTTTAAAGATGAGAGAAATGAACTTTACCAGTGGAGACCATGAGAATCACTAGAAGTAGGAGGAGGGGGAAGGAAAATTGTTGTGTCAACAGCAACCTCTGGAGCATGCACATTAGCTTTACCAGCATACTCCTCCTTTGCATCATCAAGAATAGATTCAACTAAACCCAAGTCCTCTTCACGACAACGCAACAACACAGAAGGTTCTTTCAACCGAAGCAAACACTGCAACAACAATTCAAGACAAAAAGAAGAATCTTTTAACTAAGCACAAAAGAACGAGATCCCATCAGATTCAATAAAACAACTACATAGTGTATCATATCAACCTGAACAATGAGATCCTTGAGAAGCTGTTTGTAGGCATCTTCATCGCCACTGACGTTGAGAAGATCCTTTGCTGCTTGGTCTTTCATGGCATTGACAATATCATCCTGTGCTTGAAGAACTTTGATCCTTGACGCGTTTAGCTGCATCGAGTAATCACTGAACAAAAACATGTATAAAGAACAGAAGGCGATCCACTAAATCAAGATCAATCAGAAACTAAACGATCGGTGAAACTCACATCTTCTTGCGTACATCAGCTTGCTTCTCCTTCTTCTCATAATCTTGCCTGATCTTCTTCTTCTGCGCCTCGACTAGCTGCAGTTTCTCGATGTTGAATTCCTACACAAATTCAAATGACCAGATCGATTATAATCAGAATCAAATCTCGATTGAAACAGAGAGAGAGAGAGATCCTGAGAAATGGAACAAGCTTACTTCTTCAGCGGAGACGGAGATCTCGTTTGCCTTCTCCTCGGCCTCTTGGCGTATGAATCTCACCATCTGCTGGATCTGCCTCGAAACATCTCCGTCGTTCATCTTTTCCGGAGTTCGTTGGTCGAAGGTTTGCAGAGATTGAGTGGCGCAGGAAGCTTGGAGAGACGTAGATCGGATTTTCGCAACGTGGTGATGACTAATTTGAAGTTGTTTGTTTGTAGTATAAAAAAAAACAAAACGGGATACCGTCTTCTAGTGAATTAGAGAAACGTCAAGGCGTCTAGATAAAGCAGGACTTTGTTTCTGAGCGGACTCATCTTATATATTAAAACAGAAGTCACAACTTCTATTCATGTGTGATTTATTTTAAAAATAGACCCTTAGAAATTTTATTAAATGTATTTTTATTTATCTAAAAATATATCAAATTTAAACCTTAGTATAGATTAAACATTTGATTTTCTTTACCTTACCATCAATCCAAACAATATATCGAGAGCAGCTATAGACGTCGACGAGAGAGAAAGATCTATAGAATCTGAGAATCAGTGGAAATCATTATCATCACCATGTTTTCTATGAGAAAAACCAACAGAAGCTATGATGCCCAAACTAAACTCTAATCCATTAATTAAAGAGAAGATCAAAGAGAATCTTCAAAGGATGCAAAATCTTAGCATCATGAATCTCTCCCGACCTCCGATCATCAAAAAACCGTTCCATAACTCTAAGTCGACTCAGAAATCAACTCTTCAGCTTTCTCCTTCACGGCAATCCTATAGGTAAAATCTTCGCTTCTCCTTCTATGATTCTCCTTTCACTGATTGAAAGATTATGGTTTAAAATTCACTTGAAATTAACGTTTATGATTTCTCCTTTGGAATATGAGTAATTATGAGTTGAAATTAAGGTTCACGAGTTCTTTATAGAAAAGGGTGTTTATGATTTTTTTTATTCTTGGCATTCAGATTGGAGAACAAAGGTGTCAGTGTGAAACATAAGAAATATAAGCGAGAGAGGTTGATGATTAGTGAAGGGTTTACATGAAACATGAGAAGCAGCGTGGGAACAAAGAACGAAGCTGGATTTGCCTTTTTGATGGCTGTGGGTAAACAGATTTATGTTCCCTTTAAGAGTGAACTCTTCTCTTTACTCATAGATCTTAATCCAAGATTCAAACACAATTAAGTGAACCAAACTCATGTCCATTGTCCATTATGTGTCTCGAGAGAACATATTTCACATCTTATTAGTTGAATGTCGGTTTGATTCCTGGTGAGTATTCATATTATGATTGCTCATGAACTATTTATATTCAACGAGTTCGTCTGGATTTCAGGTGTTATCTTTGTGATTGTTTTAACTTCTGTGTTTCATGTAGAACATTAGTGACAAATTGCCATGATCAAACCTGAAGAGAAAAGATTGTGCTAGATTCATGTAATGTAAGAAGATATGTCTTAAAGTTTCAATAGCTATGAATTGGAAGATACTCTGACGGTGTACAAGGTCAGTTCTTTTTTTTTTTACTTTTTTTCTTTGAGAGAGATTTTGTTTGCTCTATGGTTCCATTGTTTTTGTTGATTAATGATTATATTATTGTGATTCTTTTTTTTTCCTACAAGTGATTACAGTTGTGTCATCTTTGCCTCTTCCAAGGACTGATCGTGTTGGAGAGAGAGCATCAGTTTTAGATTTACAAATATTAAAAAAAAAAAACAGTTCAAGAAGTTTTGCATATTTTAGGCACAAAAAAGAAGTTTTTCAAATTATTGCTTTTTTAACACCTTGCATATTATTACTTTTATGGCTTAAATACAAACAAACAATTAAATTGATGGAGTCCACCAGTAGTTACTAGAAAATAGTTTCATCTCACCATGAATTGTATGTAGATTATATCATGAGAAGTATTCAATTTAACATATTAGAAACATATATCAGTGTTTTTTTAGTACTCAATAGTGATAATGTTCAAATATTAGTGTTGGTGATTTAAAAATTTATAAATACAAATAAAATTAATAAATAATAATGTTATTTATTTTTATTACTTATAATTCTAATTAAAAATTACAGGAATATATTATTACTTTTATGACTTAAATACAAACAAACAATTATATTGATGGAGTCCACCAGTAGTTACTAGAAAATAGTTTCATCTCACCATGAGTTGTATGTAGAATATATCATGAAAAGTTTTCAATTTAACAGATTAGAAAAATATATCAGTGTTTCTTTTTAGTATTCAATAGTGATAATGTTGAAATATTAGTGTAGATGATTTAAAATTTTATAAATACAATAAAATTACTAAATAATAAGTTATTTATTTTTGTTACTTATAATTTTAATTAAAAATTACAGGAATATATTTGAATTCAATAATATATAAGATAAAATACAAATAATTTTTAAATTTGTTGAACTTTTCATATATTAGTTCTCAAAATCTAATAAATTTATGTAATGGTTTTAAAAAATTAATTGAATGAAATAATATGTAAATTATAAAATTATTATATCTGAAAGAGTCATACAAACATAAAATATATGATTAGTGTTAAAAATAAATATACCATAAATGATGTAAACAAATATTAATGTATATAAAATAAAATAAATACCCTTGTGGGTCGAGATCTAGTATAGTCTTAAAATGAGAGGTGAAATAATAGTTCTCTAATGGTTGCTTCAAAATTTTTATCTTAAAATTTTATATTTTACATTTTAATCCTCAATATTATTAATAATTAACTATTATCACTAAAATTTCATAAATAAATAATAAACATATACTATATGTTTAATATTTACATTATTAGTAAACATATTTTTAATAACACCAGTTTACTTATAATAAAAATAAAATACGTAAGTTACATATCAATAAAACACATACAATCCAAATTACAAATATATATAATACTTAAATAATCAAAATAATAATTTATTTAATACTCCCATATATACTGCATTTCTAAATAACAAATGAGACTCTTTATTTTTTTATGAGAAGATTACCTGCTAAAAATATTAAAAATGCATATCTTCATTTATGGCCATTTTAATGTCTATTGGCAATGCTGGTCTTGCATCTCTAATTAGTGCATTCATATCTCACGTATCTTCAATTATCATGTTATACGTTGATATCATGTAATATCTCTTCCTTCCAATAACGAGAGGATCTTGCGACGATAGCAAATTTGGATTGTCCAAAAACTCGTTCAACATCTTTCTGACATGATTCCTATCTTGACGCAAACAATTTTTTTGGACCTTAGGGATTGCTTATTTTTTAGATAATCGTTGATCATTTAGGATATATACCCTCAGCTAAATAATAACCCATGTTATACTCTTGTCCTTGAATTGTGTAATTAGCAGGAGGAGAGATACCTTGAGAAAGTTTGGAAAATAAATTGGAAAACTTCAGAACATTAATATCGTTATTTCTGCCTGACATCTGAAATAGGCATGCCACATCCGTAGATCATAATCTGCAACCGCTTTGAGAATGATCGTAGATGACCTGCTAGACCTATAAATTGTTATGCCCATGCAATTGGACAATTTTCCCACTTCCAGTGCATACAATCAAGACTGCCTAACATTCCAGGAAATATGCATTATTGGCATATATTAAGAAGTTTGTAAATGTCCTCTGGTTCGGTGACCTGAGATACTATTCTGAAAATACAACTACAATTGTATGACCTAGCAGCTGTTATGATGTATTCATCGGTTGCTTCAGTAGGCTTGTTGTATGCCAAGATCCGAATAGCAGCTGTTATTTCTTGTAAAGTTGATAATCAAAGTTTACCAGATGTATCACTTGTTGGTTGAAATAGTTTTCATGTAGCTTAGCAACATCGATAATGTGAAGAAATAACCATTATATCATTTTCCTACACATATTTCCATATTCAATAGATAAAATAAAAAATCTTCTTATTTTGATCTAGGCTACTTAGTAGATTTTATTTCTCATCAACCGTTGGATTGAAAATTTATCATTTTTATATCAGTATATTATGAATATCCAATAGATAAAAAGAATCTGTGAAATTCAGTTATTTTCATTCATTTGCATTCTTGTTTACAAAAATGAAAAAATAAAACCACATCATTCAACCAACAAGAAAATGATAGATCGTATCTGTCGCGGCTTCAGTTATAGATTTCTGAAACACGGACTGATTGGGTAATTTTTATAGCCCTCTTTCACTAAGTATTCATTTAGTCCATTATACCACATGTGGCCACTTTGTTTCAGTCCATAAATAGATTTGTTCAGCTTTATACAATGCTGTTCTTAGGAACTTCTATTATCTTTGAGCTCAGTACTCTCTGGTACTTTCATGTATATCTCATTATCCAGTGGACCATATAAGTATGCAAATCCAATTTCTCTCTTATAACCAGACCTATCAAAATCTAAAAGTAGTAGCATCCACCACAGGGGAGTATGTCTCCTCATAATCTATTCCTGATCTATGTGAGAATCCTTGTGCAACAAGTCGTGCTCGAATGCTGTAAGTAAGACCATAGACAACTAGACCACGTGACAACTGGACCACGTGATTATGTTTGTATATCTCACGATTTCTCTTTTTCATTTCTCTTCCTCACAAAGACCCATTTATATTCCACTGGTTTAATATCATATGGCGTCCTAATCATATGGCCAAATATGCCTCTTTTCTTTAGACTATTTAACTCCACGCTTTTCATTTTAATCCAATCTGATCTACGAGTACGCACTCTTTTATTGACGTGGGTTCATGATCCTCGTTTATATCCATAAATTCAAGTGCTATCTTGTATGCAAATAAATAATCTATGTCGACATCTTTTCTGTTCCAATGTGTTCCAGATATGATATAGTCGATTAAAATCTCATTATTATCAGGACCATTAGTACCCTGAAGCTTGGCGTCCCAATCCTCAGTGTTTGGTACCTTAGAACCGGCCGGCCTTATGTCCATGTCTGTGGTTTCCTCGACCTCGGATTTGTTTTCATTTTCTGCACCTTTCTTTTGTTTCCGAGGATTCTTATCTTTGGAACCTATTGGTCTACCACGTTTCATACGTTGTCTAGACTCTGTAGCAACTTGATTATGTCATTTTTGGACTTCTATTCAAAATTTGGTGCATTACAAGCTGGTATATATGACTTAGTCACTCTCTTTCGGGTCAGCAAATGAGTCTGGCAATTGATTAGCTAGCTTTTGTAAATGTATTATCTTTTGGATGTCTAATTCACATTATTTAGTCCGAGGATCTTTCCAAGACAATGATGGTTGATTCCATGTAATCTCTTTTACCATTCTTTTACCAGCTTATTATTTTCTCCCCCTACTCCGCGTACCTGGCCTTTAAATAAATCACCCATATTTGGCTCAAGGTACTTAAAAATCGTGGGAGAGTCATATCCAACATATATCTCCATCCTCCATTGAGGTCCCATCTTAGTTCTCTGTAGTGGAGCAGTTTGTACATAGACGGCACATCCAAATGTCTTAAGATGGGATATGTCTGGCTCATGACCTGTGATTTAATTGATGGGAAATATCTATGCTTACTAGATGGCATGATGCGTATTATCTGAGATGCATGTGAAATTTTGTGATCCCAAGCTGAGACTGGGGGGTTTTTGACCTCATAAGTAATGGTCTAGCAATCAGCTGTATGCGTTTTAAAAGATTTGGCCAAGGCCGTTTTATGTATGGACATGCGCCAATGTTCCACACTTGCCCCCATGGACATACAACTAACATTAAACGCTTGGGACATGAATTCACCAGCTTATTATTTACTTAGTCACTTTGACTGGTGATGGCCTATCAATGAGTTTCCCTTGTGTACATGCTACACACGTGATATTCTTTGGGATAACTCTTTCTTTCTTTCAATGTGTGCCCATTTGTATATCAATTTTCGCATCATGTTTGAACCAGGATGGCCAAAAACCGGTTGTGCCATTTAGTGAAATCGTGGGTAAACACTTTTTTTACCGTGGCATTTGCCTCAATCATACTGATCTTTGCATAGTATAGACCAGTAGAGAATGCAGGTATAGTCTCGACCATTTTCTTATGACCTTAGGCGTATATCATTATTTGAAGGAACCTTTGTTTCCTTTGCCCATTGTTTCAATATGGAAACCATTCATTCTTATATCTTTAAAATTCAATGGGTCTTTATTGGGTGAATATAATGCATCAGATATCTCTAGATGCGTGCCCTTTAGGCAACAATACACTGTCCTGGCCGTAGCCCTTTATTGGACTGACTATACCCGCAGTTATATTGATGAAGACTTTAAATCTTAAAATCATGCATTTGGTTTTATTAAGTATATAAATCAGACAAAGCAATAGCAATAGAAATAAATTCAAGGAGATAAAACAAAAAAAAAACATAAAGCAAAGCAAAACACCAAAGTCGAAATCAACATTATTCTTTTTGACAATCAGATGTTTCATATTCCATAAGATCATCTTTTTCATGATCAAAATCACCTTCACTATCTTTATAGATCATGTGGGCTTCAGGATTCTTCCCTTTCAAATTCTCTTGATAGAGGTCACAAAGATATCTGGGAGTCCTACATGTCTTAGCCCAATGGTTATCCATTCCACACCTGTGGCACACTGATTTGGTCGATTGTTGTGGTTTAGAAATACCACTACTTCTACCTCGACCACGGCCTGAATGGGATTGATATCCACGGCCTCTGCCATAGCTATTCCCGCGGCCATATGAGTTGTATTGGCCACGGCCACGTCCTCTCCATCCACCACGGCCACGACCGTGTGGTTTATCATGATGGACGTGGTTACTTTCTTTGGATTCTTTCTTTTCCTCTGCGGCCTTATTGGCTTCAGGTAATGGGGTTGATCCAGGAGGTCTCAATTCACTGTTTCTCATCAGTAACTCATTGTTTTGCTCAGCTAGCAATAAACATGAGATCAGATTTGCATATGTCTTGAAGCCCTTCTCAAGGTACTTTTGTTGTAACAACACATTGCTTGTGTGGAAGGTGGAAAAAGTCTTATCTAGAATATCCGTTATCTCCTCACCACACAGTTTCAATTTTGAAACGATTTTGAATAGGGCCGAGTTATATTCATCCACGGATTTAAAGTCCTGGATTCTGAGATTCCTCCAATCATACATAGGCTTTGGTAAGATCACCATTCTTTGGTGATCATATATGCTTTTCAGCTCTATCCAAAGGTCTAAGGGATTCTCAATTGTCAAATACTGATCTTTGAGACTCTCAGCCAGATGATGGCGAATAATTAAGATAGCTCTGTATCTATCTTTCTCAGTGACATTATTGTTCTCGGCAATACTTTCACCGAGCCCCATGGATTTCAGCATGATCTTAGTATCAAGTGCCCATTGTAAGTAATTATCTCCAGAGAGATTTAGGGCAGCATTTTCCAAATTGTTGATTTTCGACATCTGAAATCATATATTTCATTCTTAAGATTATAATGTTTAATGTTCATGATGCAATCAAGACAAGCTAAACGGATATGCAATGTTCAAACAAGCCGCACGGCCAAACGAGATATGATGCATTCAGTTCATTCGGGTATGATGCAAGAACAAGCCGCACGGCCAAAACATGGTATGATCAATCTTATCAAACGGTTTTTATATGATCATTATGCAATCGGTTATACATCCTAGCAAAACGGTTTCTAAGTGATCAAATTCAGATTCAAACATTCAATCACTCAAACAACCAAATTCGATTTCAAATTAGGGTTTCAATTTAGATCAGGCAATCAATCAATCACTTTAATTATGGTTTTAACAAGTTTAGCAAGCGGATTCTATTAACCTAATCATGCAATTCTTTTTCTATCAACCTAGCTTACAAACAAGTCATAAACAATCTCAATCAATCTCTCACATCAAACAATCAGTCCATTAAGTTCTTTCATCAATATGAGCGTTGTTATGCAATATGTCATATGCATCTAGCAACTTAGCAACCGTTATGATCTACCAACTTAACAGACAACCAATCTAAGCAAAACCTAATTCATCATTAATTAGGATTTTCGAGAATTAGGGTTAAGGTTCTAGGATTTCGAATTTTAGGGTTCATAGAGAATTTACCTTATCCTTCGATTGGGTTGAATGGACAAGATCAACAAGAGGAGATCTCGAACTGGAACTCCTTGGAATGCGGATGATGGTTCACGAACAAGAGGCGTCCGCGAGCTATAACGGGTCGCGAATGAAGTCGTGTCGCGAACGAGATCGGGTCGCAAACTAGATCTGGAACTTCTTGAATCCGGGATGGAGTCTCACGATCACGCGGTCTAGGGTTAAGTTCGATCAAGAGGATTAAGGTTTGGATCTAGAGAGAGAGATCGAGGAAGAATTAGGGTTTCTGTTCGAGAGAGAAAATTAGGGCTTTAGGTTGAAAACTTTGGCTCAGGGTTTTTAGATTTTCGTGCTGATAACGTGTTGTAAAACTAGAGAATATAATCTGTAGTTCTTATTAATCTGAATCATAAAGAGCCCTTTATATATAGGGAATTACACCGTCATAGAATAATGGAAAGATAATCAATCCTAATCCAACTAGGAAAAGGAAAAACAAGACCAGAACATAAAAGGAAAGATAGGACCCGGCCAGAAAGGAAAAGGCTGGCCGCCTATGATCTATTGCGGAGAATAGTATTCTCTATCCCTTGTATTGATTAAATTAGATTTAATGAACAAGAAGCAGGTCCCAAGTGAGGATTCCCTAGAATCCCTTGGTTGAGCTGGCAGGTCCCAAGCATGGTTTCATAACCCCTTGGTTGAGCTGTTTATCGTTGCTTCCGCTTCATCACTCACCATTGTCACCAATTTTATCATCTGCCACAGGCACCCGTAGTGGTGCATCTTGAGTCACACCCAAGTCAAAAGAAGGAAGTTCCTACAAAGTATTATATTACAAATCAGTTAATTTAATTAACAAGATGTAATGGAGTGAAAAATAATAATAAAGGAAAATTATAATTAATCAAAGCATCATTCTTGTCATCCATTTGGCTGTTCGCCGAAAAGGTTGGTAGCCCATTATTTTCCTCTTCCATATGAGGAGAAGAATTCAATTCTGCTCGTCTGCTACGGGATCTACCATCAGAAACATTCAAATTTTAAAAATTAAATGATTGAATAAGTTAGATACTACAGACTTTAACATATTGGGATTTAACATATATAACAATATAAATATAAACAGTTACGATGAAATCTACTAAATTTTCACACACAGGAAACAGATATAACCACATATACCAACAACTACCCACGTTTATGATAGTACGAAAATGAAGTAGTGCAAAACATGGTTGAAATTGGAATATCGCTAAGAATGCAACATATAGTTAAATACTGCTCAAATCCATAAGATGCAAGCCAATAAAAAGTACTAATGAGGACGCAGTTGCAACAACATATGCCTACAAATAACAAGATATTCCTACTAATAACCAGATATGTATTTAATGCGTATGCAGCTCTTCCACAACAGTTGGTAATTACAACAGTAAATGCAATGATAATGATACAAAACAATAAAACTCTGGTCCAAAAAGTTACATAACTTTAATGACAAGTATAATGAGTAAATAACTACCGTTATCGAAAGATGAATCGAGACGGTATAGGAATTACAAAAGCAAAGGTAAGGAAAAGGACAGTAGATTTACATGATTACGATCCGCAGAACCAGGAGGGATTGAATAATGACTAATATTTTCCATGGTATTTCATCATTAGGATTGACAGAAACTACCAGGGGATTTGCAGGTGTCGTTCCCTTGCTGGTGGTGTAACGAGGAGGAGTTGTATGTTCTCTCTCGACAGAAGGCTTGGAATGTGCATTGTGTACGAAAGTTATTATTTCCTCCTTAAAAACCTTAAGAATTGCCTCCACTGAAGAAACAACGCTCGCTTGATACGACAGAGAAGAAGAGGACACAGCCTGAACCAATGCAAGCGCCACTGCCACAGACCCATCTACCCTTTCTAACTCCGGTTTGAGAATACCACTTACAATGTTGATCATTTTTCCTTCATCAAAGGATGAAGTAGATGATTTACCCTTATGTGGATCCGGCTTCTTCCTTAATTGTGCCTTTGGTTTCTCTCACAGCCTCTCAACATCTAATTTGGTAGCACCTCAGACATAGTTGAGAGCAATGAGTTTCACAAGATTTTCTACTTTAAATGCATTTATTGTTTCGATGGGATTTCACGTCTTTTCAAAATAAATGTAGAAGCGTGTTTGAATGATCAATGAATAGGTCGTGTCAAATGCTTCCCTCGCTCTATGTGACCGGCTGTGTAGGGGTATTGTCGGTATTAAGTGAAAATGAACAGAATAATGCCATCTACCTAATAAAATAAGTTTTCGAAGATATTCACTGCAATTTTCCTTAAATAAATTTTTTAAAAATATTTGTTTATATAAAGTAGGCTTTATTTCCCTCCTAGGCTGTCCACGTAGGCGGACACATCATCAATTCGGTCGTCGAGCGTCTGACACGTGGCTCTTTAATGAAACGCGGCGTGTTGTCTTCTTCTTTCTAACATAATGCTTTATTTTATTTGGGCCAGCGTAAGAGATTGATGTATTGTAAGTCCATTAAATTAAGTTAATATTCCCATAGCCCATATCCTTTCTCAATTTATCTCAGACGCATCGAGTACTCCTCATTCCATTCTTCTTTGTAACCTTTGTCATTATTTTCAGGTTCCACTAGCCGTAAATTTATTGTAAGTTTTTAATTTCGACATTCAACCATAGCAATCCAGAACTCCACATCCTTCCAGCTTTCCTGCCTTCTTCACCAATTTTTGACACTATATATATGAAGCCGAAGGAGAGGGTTTTGCTCCTCGCGCGATCCTGTTGTAGCAAACTATCTGTAAGAGTTGGTATAAACATGGCAAACCCTCAACTGCTTCTGTCTGAAGCTGAAGGCTGGTTGGTGTAAGGTGGAGAGCTAATCAGGATCAATTTGGTCATTGGTTATGAGAAGGTATTTTCTGTTCATTGAATATGTTGTTTCTGAAAGTGGTAGTTGATATTTCAAATTCTAAAGCTTGATTGTCTTTTATTGATGCAGACCATGGTGATCTAGGAACCATCAGAAAATCATACATGAAGGTTAGTTAAAACCATTTACAGTTAGAACTAATACTACCGGGAAAATTGGTCAAAACTCTCTCTATGTATGTCATGTCTGTATTTCTCTTTATACAATAATCTCTCTGGCTAATTGTTTTTTGAAATTTTGTGGTTGAGTTAAATTTAACTTGCTGGGTACGTGAATGAATATATTACATTTTGACAGGTTTAATTTCAAAGATTATGTCACAGGATTTGAGGATCTTGAACCTGGTAAGTCAGATCTGCGTAAGTATCAGTTCATACTCACTTGCATAATTCTATTAAATTACTACTTCTTGACACAGCGTGGTAGCAGCATAGGATCTGGATATGAGTATTCTTTGGTGAGCCAAGGTTCCCAAGGTTTTGCTGTCTTCCAAGAAATAATTTTCAAATCGAGTTATTATTGTTAACTTTCTAACCGATTGATTCATATATCATTTTGAAAGGTTCTATGTCTTGACGCTTTTTAAAAGATGAATTAAGTGTGGTATGAGATGTGAGCATCTCACCGTGGACAAGGCTTCAGATACTGTGATACAAACCATATCAAGAGGTTTGAAACCAACTTTATGCTCTTGCATTGAATAAAGACTGAATGTGTTAACTAATTGGATGGAACCGTTCTCTGTTGTTTGGAGTGCAGATCTTCAAAAGTTTATTTTTTAGTGACTTGGCCTTTGTATAATTAAGCATGGCAAGGAACAACGATATTTGAAGTATATCAATCACTATTCGCAATTAGATTGTCTTTCTTTAGTTTGCCATTGTATGTAAGGCCATTCAGTAAAGCGTTAAAAATGTTCAAATTGTAATACTGAGACATTTGTTATGTAAAAGGAGTAAAAGAAAACCCCTTAAACTGAGTTGTACAACAGACATTTTCAGATTTCTTTTTCAAAACGAGCGTCCCCTAAGTGACTAAATGGTTCAAAGATCTACGAAACAGAGACCAAATTCACGACCAACCCTTCACTAAGCAAAAAAAACCTTCACAAAGCAAATCACCATGCCGTAAGAAACAAAGTATCAATGTCTTCTCAGGAGGATCAAGCTCTATTAATCGGGGAGGAGGTAACAAACCAAACCCACTGTTAATCACACTCTAAAAACATACCTATATTAAAATTTAAAATGTTTTTCTATTGTTTACAATTTTAAAAGAGTATTTTATTTAAACACTTTAAATAAAATATCTTATTAGATTAAGAATTTGAGATTAATTCATTTTTCCCTTAATGTTATTTTGTTAACCATTTTTAAAATCTCTTTCAAAGTTATTTTAACATTTGAACCATATATATTAACAATACATTAAATGCTCGATAAATAATTTTTATAGCTAACAATACATTAAATAGTTGTGGTTTTCTATTATCTTTTTGGTTTATCCTAAATTTTGGTGATAAAAAAGGAAACAATTGCAGAATTCATTATTTTAAAAATGTTTGTTGATGTGAATTTGAAGAAACATAAAAAAAAAAGCATACATATTTTTTTGCAAATATAATAATCCATAAATATACTATAACCTAACATGTTATTTATAAATATTACCAGGGGTGTGCCGGCGCTTCGTGCGGGTTTGCACCTTTGTTGTTGTATATGATACTCTGTGTATTGTTATAGACTTTCAGCGAGATATTCTGTTTTGCTTAGTCTTCGCTGTGAGTGGTTAGAGTAATTTGATCAGATTGCTACCTGAATTTTTTCATTTGACCAAAGCATCATGAAGCACGTTGTGAGAAGTTTGGTGACAAACATGTTATGAGAACATAATTAAGCTCATTTGGTAGTAGAACAATGTGTGCAAGTGTTGTATGCAAGAGAAGACATGCATTCATAAAACGATGGAATAGTTAGAAACAGTAGGAGTTCTTCTGAGACTCTGAGCTCTAACGATATTCTTTTCATTTTTCTCAGAAACTATTTGAGTTTACAATGGTGGAAGTATTGGTTTCTAACTATAAAAATCTTTATAAGAACTTAAAAACGTGGTATATTAGAAACTCTAAAATTAATAAACACGATAAATTAATCATTTTTTCTGGTTTCAAGGGTATAAAATAATACACAAATCGATAAAATAATAAAATAATATTATTTAGAAAACTATTCAGTAAATATACGGTCCCATTAAAATCATCTCTATAATATTATTTGAGAAGTCAGATTCCTACGTGTCGCACTCACATTAACTCTCACAGTGGTTGATTACGATGATACTTTTAATGAATTAAAATATAATATTTAAACACCATTATTGATTTTTTTTATTTAAATTACTTTTTAATATTCTCCAAATAACATATATATAAAAGAAAATATTATAAAGTTTATAAAGCAAATTTAAAACGAAAATATATGTATAAATAATGTGATTTCATTAAAAAGAAAGTTCACAAAATAGTACTATTCCATTTTAAAATATTTTAAATAACATATAATATACTAATATACTTTCTTTATATTTATATTTTCACAGATAGTATATTAGAAAAATAAATATTATTTATTTTAAAACATAATTTTAAACAGTACAACAATATATATTTTCACAGTAACAATAATATTTTTAATATATTTACCGATTTTTTTAAGATAATTACATAAAATAATTAAGTAACATAAACTGATATATGTTTTATTGACTAAAATATTTTATAATTAGTATTATTGAAATGTTATTTGTATTTTCTTATATTTACTTGACCATAATATCTTTCAATTACAGCAAAAAATATCTATAAATTTTTTTACTTATATAATAAGATTTCTTAAATACAATCACAATTTTTTACTGCTTATATTTAAGAGATACTAAAAAACGAAAAAATAAATTTTAATAATAAATATCTTTTGATCAATTAACAAAATAGTTTAAAATCACACTATATACTTTAATGAGGTAGATATATTGTATTTTGCATTATTAAAATTATATGTTTTCTTAGTATTAAATTTGCTTTTAAATTTTATGTTTTAATGTTTTTGGAACTTAATATAACCATAACCAAAAGACATAAAATCATTTATAATTTATAAAAATATTTTAGTTATTGTAAATATCGATATGTGTTCATGAGCATCCAAAAACGTATCAATTACTTATTATGTAACTTTCTATATATCATCGTTTTATTTTCTAATTTTTTTTAAATCAACGTTTAATTGATATATATATATGTATATATTATGAAAATACATGCACATTTAAACGATAGATAAAATTAATTTGACTTGAATTAATTATAATAACTGTACCTCAGTTTGAATTTGAAAGAATATATTAACTTTAGATACTCACAACATGCGTGACTCGACTAATCCAATTTATATATAAAATCATAGATTTAACTATAATAAGAAAATATAATTTTATAATAATAATAATAATTTATTTTATAAATATAAATTATAAGATGACTCAAAACACCTTAACAAATGAAAATAAAATATTAAGCAACTGTTTTAATTTAGTTCTTTTGTAAATTTTATATATATGCATGAGACTGCATAATATTATCGTTATATTAATTTACGTAATTTGAAACCAAACACTTGTTTATTTTATTTTTTTTCATTCTAAGCACAATATATCTTAAGTTATAAATAATCATCCTAAAATATATTTACATATCTAAGACAAAAACCAACCTAATGCAAATAAGAAATTCATCAAAATTTTAATATATTTTGAATAAAAAATTTTATAATTGAATTCAGAGAAATATATGCAACCTAATATATCCAAATGATAACTAAACTGATTGTAAAACAACAAAACCGACTAGATATAACATATCTAAAATTATATGTCTAATTAAAATAATATAAATTATTAATGTAAATTATGCATAAAACTATAAATTAATTTAAAACTAAAAGTTAATAGCAATCAATTATTATAATATATATTTACTTTATAAATATTTATATCCGTGCATGAGAACGGAAAATCACCTAGTAAATTAATAATTACTATATATATATAAATTTTATATAAACATATAGAAAACTTTTTGTTGTGTATCTTTCTTCAAAATAATTTCCATCTCTAATTTTATCAAATTAGATATAAAGTGAGTTTTATTATATGATATGTAGTCATCATATATAAAAATATCAATAATCTAATGAAAATATTTAAAATTCAAATCTATAAACTCTAGCCCATATGTAATATCATAAATGAACAAGATTTTTTAAAAATACAAATCTAAAACAATTCTCTTAAATTAATAATTTTCATATCCCAATATTATTCATTTATAGAGTTTTTACTGCGTGTTATCGATGTTGGTGGAACACCAATGATATGTCATTGGTTAAGCGTAAGACGAAAATAAATCAATATTTATCCAGTAAACTCTAAAACTAATTTTGTAATATAGATATGCAGATCTCAAGAAACCTTCAATGTCAGTTTACCTCTACTTTCCCAAATGTGTAATGAGGATTTTGTAATTAAGTTTAGACATGGATTCAATTTTTATGATCGATATAGTTTTATGGCATTGTGTACAGCTTTACTGGATTCAAAAATGGTTGATGTGTGGATTTATGTATTGTCTACAGCTTTACTGGACAGATGTGGAGCTATATTCATGATTGCAGACATCATTAGATTAAACTAAATAGAGTGGTGCTAATCTTAGTTTCAGATTTCTGGTGTTCATGAATCCAGACGACATGATATACCTTTTTCCCAATTATATATCTTAAATTGATGCCATTGGAACAAAAGTTTTGAAACTAAAAACTCATTAAAGGACAGCACAGTGCACAGATCATGATGGGTTCGTTAAAAATAAAAGTAGTATTTTGTTATTGAACTAAAACTTTTAAATTTAGATAGATAATTGTTGAGATAAGCATGAAATAGCTTGGTGTGCAAGCAAGCTTCCTATTGTGTTTGAGTTTATCTAAAGGATTAGAAAATATTGTGTTGTGTTTATCCTAATGAGTTTAGGAGACCTAGAGTATTATATAAGAGATGCAAGGGTGTTTGCATATCTCAATGAGTTTTGAGAGGTCTTAGTTTTGAGCTAATTTTCTAAGACTTGAGTGATTAATAAAGTGTTCGTGAGACTGAGTTACTTTGATTCAATAATTGGTATCAGAGCTTTGATATTGAATCAAGGAAACCATGGGAGATATCGTCGCAGTAAACAACACCAAGAAGATCGGATCAACATCCATCCAGTGTCCATTACTCAATGACACAAATTACACTGTATGGACAATAAGAATGCAGGCGGCATTACAAGTCCATAAGGTCTGGGAGACCATTAACGACGGAGAGACAGGAGAAAAGAACGATGTGGCTAGGGCTCTACTCTTCCAGTCAATACTGGAATCACTGTTGCTTCAGGTGGGAAACCTGACTACCGCAAAAGAGATATGGGAGGCGATAAAGATGAGGCATATGGGCGCGGATCGTGTGAGAGAGGCTCGACTTCAGACGCTAAAAGCTGATTTTAACAGGCTAAAGATGAAGGACTCCGACACCATTGACAGCTTTGTCGGGAAGATCTCTGAAATAGCAACAAAGTCCGCAGCATTGGGAAAAATCATAGACGAGCCCGATGTTGTTAAGAAGTTTCTGCACAGCTTGCCAAGGAAGAAATACATCCACATTGTAGCTGCTTTGGAACAAGTACTAGACCTAAATAGTACTTGTTTCGAAGATATTGTGGAACGTTTGAAGGCATATGAGGAGAGAATCTCAGAAGATGAAGAAGAGAAACAGGAGGAACAGAGTCAAAATAAACTGATGTATACCAACTCCGAAGATAAAGCACGACCATATCAGGAGCGTTATGACTCACCTAAAGGTAGAGGAAGAGGGGGTCGTGGTGATTACAGAGGAAGAGGACGAGGTCGTTATTGGAATCAACAGAATGGTGGAGGCAACTATCGACAGGAGCGAGATGCGTCTAGAGTTGTGTGTTTTAGGTGCGATAAACTTGGACACTTCGCTCAAAATTTTCCTGACCGCCTGCTTAAGCTCCAAGAAACACGTGAAAGTGAGACAGAGACTACTCATGAAGCTGAAGAATTAATGGTTAATGAAGTTGTGTATCTCAATGAGCGTAAGGTCATGCCGAACAAACTTGTGAAAGCAGCACCT
Organism: Brassica nigra; assembly: GCA_016432835.1. Classification (NCBI taxonomy): domain Eukaryota; kingdom Viridiplantae; phylum Streptophyta; class Magnoliopsida; order Brassicales; family Brassicaceae; genus Brassica; species Brassica nigra. Next base: position 51,801,133 of record CM028242.1, read on the forward strand.
GGAGAGAACGTGTGGTATCTAGATAATGGGGCCAGCAACCACATGACGGGCAATCTTGAATACTTCTCGAATATTGATAGAAGTATCACTGGCAAAGTGAAGTTTGGAGACGACTCGAGGATAGATATCACTGGAAAAGGATCAATCAAAATCATAACCAAGAGTGGTGAGACGAAAATGCTCTCGGATGTGTACTATATTCCAGAGCTGCGTAGCAATATCATAAGCTTTGGACAGGCGACTGAGGGTGGTTGTGAGGTGAGAATGAAGGAAGATCTGCTCTTCTTGTATGATCGAGATAATGAACTTATTGTCCGGGCGAAGCGATCACCAAACCGACTATACAAGGTCATCATGGAGGTAGAGATAACGAAGTGCCTGCAGTTGGTTCTTCATACTGAATCGTCTAAGTGGCACTCCCGCCTTGGACATGTTGGCCTGAGAAACCTAAAGCTTATGGTTGAGAAGAATCTGGTGATTGGCTTGCCTCGATTCAATGTTGAAAAGGAGACATGTACAGCATGCTTACGAGGAAAACAGATAAGGAACTCATTTCCTCAAGCAAGCCTCTTCCGTGCGACAAAAGTACTAGAATTAGTACATGGTGATCAATGCGGCCCGATCACACCATCCACTGCTGGAGGAAATAAGTATGTGTTTGTACTAATTGATGACCACTCGAGGTATATGTGGACCATCCTTATGGAAAAAAAGAGTGAAGCTTTTTCAAAGTTTAAACACTTTAAACTTATAGTGGAGAAGGAGACGAGTGCCAAGATCAAGACGTTTCGAACCGACAGGGGAGGAGAGTTCACGTCTAAAGAATTCAAAGATTTCTGTGATAGCTCAGGTATAGAGCGTCATCTCACCGCGCCATATTCGCCGCAGCAAAATGGAGTCGTAGAAAGGAGAAACAGAACATTGCTCGAGATGGTGCGAAGTATGTTAAAGCATATGGACGTTCCAAACTTCTTGTGGGGGGAGGCAGTGAGACATGCAACATATCTTATGAACAGGTTGGCGACAAGAACACTAGTTCTCCAGACTCCTTACGAGAGTTACAAAGGCAGGAAACCGAGCATTAATCACATACGAGTCTTGGGGTGTGTTGGTCATGTGAAGATAACCACCCCTCATCTGAAGAAGTTGGATGATAGATCAAGGGCATTAGTTCATCTTGGCACGGAACCAGGAACAAAGGCCTACAGAATGCTTGATCCACAAAGTCGATCAAGGGCATTAGTTGGATGATAGATCAAGGGCATTAGTTCATCTTGGCACGGAACCAGGAACAAAGGCCTACAGAATGCTTGATCCACAAAGTCGATCAATCATTGTCAGTAGAGATGTGGTCTTTAGTGAGGATCAGAGATGGAGGTGGGTGGAGCTCGAAGATAAGGTCCACAATGAGTCAAGTATTATAGACTTCGGAGAGCTTGGACAAGAAGATAAACCTTTGATAAAGGAAGAAGTTGATTCAGAGTCAGACAAGGAAGAAGGTCAAGATGAAACAGTTGAGCCACTGAGAAGATCGTCTCGTGTCACAAAGCTACCAAGCTATTTAGATGACTATGAACTAATGGCAGAGGAGGATGAGATGTATGAGACGCATTGTCAGATCGAGTGTGATCAGTTGTTGATGCTAGCAAACGATGAACCATGGAATTATGAAGAGGCAAAGGAGCTGAAAGTGTGGAGAGATGCGTGTAAGGATGAGATAAATTCGATTGTTAAGAACAAGACATGGGTTCTTGTTGATCTCCCACCAAACTGAAAAGCTATAGGCCTGAAGTGGGTTTTTAAGGTCAAAAGGAATTCAGATGGAAGCATAAACAAATACAAAGCACGGTTGGTGGCAAAAGGTTACATACAGATACATGGGATAGACTTTGATGAAGTCTTCGCACCTGTAGCACGAATTGAGACCGTACGCCTAATCATTGGAATAGCAGCTTCACACGGCTGGGAGTTTCATCACCTAGATGTTAAAACCGCGTTTCTACACGGAGAATTGAAAGAAGAGGTATTTGTGAAGCAGCCAGAGGGCTTTGTCGTGCAAGGAATGGAAGCAAAAGTATACAAACTGCACAAAGCGCTCTACGGTCTACGCCAAGCTCCGAGATGTTGGAATGAGAAGCTCAATGCCGTGATGATTGAGCTGGATTTTGTTCGGTGTCATAAACAGCCATCACTTTATCGAAAACAAGCGCAAGAACATCTTCTAGTGGTGGCCGTTTATGTTGATGATTTGCTCATAACAGGCTCCAGCTTGAGAATGATCGACGAATTCAAACGAGATATGGCTGCAAAGTTTGATATGATGGACCTTGGTAAGTTGAGTTACTACCTCGGAATAGAGGTCACACAACGAAGAGGAAGTATAATACTAAGTCAAGAGAAGTATGCAGCAAAGATCATCGAAGGAGCCGGGATGAAAGGGTGCAATGCTACACAAATACCTATGGACGCAGGTTTGAAACTTGGAAAAGCAGAGCACGAGAAGAGCGTTGATGAGGGAGAGTATCGAAGGCTTATTGGCTGCTTGAGGTATCTGATTCATACTAGACCTGACCTAGCCTGCAGTGTGGGGATCCTAAGCCGTTACATGCACTGTCCTAAGGAGTCACACAAGGCTGCACTTAAACAGGTTCTAAGGTACCTTCAGGGAACTCTATCTTATGGTTTGAAGCTCGAAGCAAAGCCGCATGAGGGACTAATAGGCTATAGTGATAGTAGCTACAATGTCGATCCAGATGATGGTAAAAGCACTACTGGTCATATCTTCTACTTCGGTGGGAATCCAATAACATGGTGCTCTCAGAAAGAAGAGATAGTGGCTTTATCATCATGTGAGGCTGAGTTTATGGCTGCCACAGAAACAGCAAAGCAAGCCATATGGTTGCAAGACCTTCTTAAAGAGATTTTCGGAGCTCCAAGCAAGATAGCAGTGATTAAGATTGACAATAAATCTGCAATAGTCTTGTCCAAGAATCCGGTTTTCCATGGGCGCAGCAAGCATATTCACACAAGGTTTCATTTCATCCGAGAATGTGTTGAGAAAGGTCTTGTAAGCGTGGAACACATCGCAGGAGTGAAGCAGGAGGCTGATATACTTACCAAGGCGCTTGGGAGGATCAAGTTCAAGGAGATGAGAAGCCTCATTGGACTACAAGACTTGAAGAGTGAGGATTTCAAGCTTAAGGGGGAGATTGTTGAGATAAGCATGAAATAGCTTGGTGTGCAAGCAAGCTTCCTATTGTGTTTGAGTTTATCTAAAGGATTATGAAATATTGTGTTGTGTTTATCCTAATGAGTTTAGGAGACCTAGAGTATTATATAAGAGATGCAAGGGTGTTTGCATATCTCAATGAGTTTTGAGAGGTCTTAGTTTTGAGCTAATTTTCTAAGACTTGAGTGATTAATAAAGTGTTCGTGAGATTGAGTTACTTTGTTTCAATAATAATGAGCCTGCAAACTCTCTCCCAAAGCACCAGCTTCATCAACAGAGCTTACGATTGCATCAGTCTGAGGAGGTTGTGGTGATGGATCAACCGGACTTTCTGCATTTACATGATTATCATTAACACATGTGTTCTTCTCTGAGACACTTTGGTCAGCACAAGAGTTTTAAGAGTTTGGCTGACAGCACCAGACATGTTGTCGCCTCCCACTGAGTTCCAATACACAAGGATTAATGTTATGCATATTCTGGACATATAAATATTTAATTCACACAGAATACAAACCTACTCCAAAAATCTAGGCACATGTGGACGCTTGTTGTTGTCAAAAAAATGGGCCACTGGGAGGAGAAATTTAATTCAGAGAGCTTAATATGGAAGGTCAAAGTCTGCACTATAATAACTTGGATACATCGTGGGAGTGCTGCCTGGTGGAGAGCTTCACTCGCGCTCTGTGGAATTGAAAATGACAAAAGCTAACAAAAGAACATGTAGAGTGCTTAAACTGAGAAGGATATTAGGGGCGTTCAGACAATACCATGAATTGTGCAACGTCTACGGTGGGAACACTGGTCAGCTTCATTATCTATGACCACCATCTGAACACCATCTGAACACGGCACCTATGTAGTGGAATTTTGCGATTGTGCAAGTGATTTATTGGCTGAACATGCGTATATAGGCTGGCAAAAAAAATTAGTTCGACTGAAATACCTCACGGCACAAACTGCAGTGTCGTCATGGCACCATGCACATGTAAATCTACGCTGCAGCTTTTCATAGCATTTAGAGTAGTAGCTATAGCACTATCCATTATTGGTGTTGATGTCACCGACCTCGGCAGTGCAAAGAATCTACATGGTCCACAGGAGGAGGAAAGTTATAAGAATGTGGGGTTCATGTTTATGAGCTAACATATAGCTAAAAAACGAAGGAAGTTCACCGACCTGTAACGGAGAGTTAAGAACGAAGTTGTTCAGCTTAGCAAGAGTTACTTGTTCAATTTTCTTCATACCTCCATACTTGGAAGCTGTGGAGCTGCTACCATCATCATATACAAATAACTACTAAGGAAAAAACTCACGTCAGGTTTGAGAACAACATCCCACTATTTTTTAGACAACAGTTATAGTTTGGCATGTCTTACGCTGCAAGAACACTCTGGCCGTAAAGGATTCATTGTCAAAATAGAATTGTGTTTCCGAGGTAGCATTTAGGAAAGGCCGGCCTGCAATGACACATGAAAAAATCTAGTACGCTCTCCTCCAACTTAATTTTGGGTTTATGTTTGTAGCAACAATGACTTTAGGCTCCAAACCCTATACTCCTAATTTGAAACCATACCAAACACACAATTGGGGGAATAAAAAAGTTCTGATCTTTGTTTCAAATATCAAAACGACGATGTGTATTATTTAGACATCGTGGAAAGAAACCGGTTCGGTTTAGGTGGTTTTATAAGAATGCAAGACCGGTTCAATCATCAAGTAAATCGACTTAAATTTTAAAATTTAACCATTGGTAGACGTGTTGCAATTTTCTTTTCAAAATCGAGTCGAATTTGAAATATAACAGTTAGGCGACGCGTGTAATCAAACGCGATAATACATTTTACAAAAAAACGTTATTCTCCCAAATCATTTAGAGCATCGTTATCGGGCTTCTTCCACGCGGTCCTTAGGCCAAATTTGGGCGAAATTTAAATCGAAAATGAAGTTAATTAGAGGAAACGATTTTTACATAAGAAGTTTTTGGTGGTGTTGCTTGTGTCACGTGGCGAGTTGTGATAGGAGGTAGGAAGCGGTAGAGGGAGCGTGCGTTTCGGTCTCGATCCATTCTCTTCATCTCCCTCTTCTCTCTCTCTCTCTCTCTCTCTCTCTCTCTCTCTCTCTCTCTGGAGAACGCGATTTCACGAGCAGTGAAGCAGCATCGCGAACCACACGGATTCACCGTTCAATCCAAAGCTCTACCCCCGCATCGAATCTCCACCAGGTTCGTGTTCCTTCTCTGAGCTTTTTTTTTCGATTATCGGTTTGATTTGTGGATCTAATGTTTTTTTTTTGGTTCGATTCCTTTTTGCATGCGTGGTATTTGATCTGGGTTTGCATCGTCTCACTTGTTTGCTTTACATTGTTTCTTTCAGGTTAACCAAAAATGGGACAAGATTACTCGTTAGGTTACATCAAGGGGTTGATGAAGCTAGCTTCTTCACGGGAGAGGAACCAGTTTCAGACTCTCCATTTTCATTCTTGGGTAGCCGTACGGATGTTTATTCTAGGTTTGAATACATACCAAAGGAAGCACCCAAGAATGAAAGGGAGAGTCCGAAACTTTATAATAGTTAGGAGTAGTTCATAGTTTACCTTGTTGAGCTTCATTCATGCCTAGAGTTGGTAATCTTGAATGTTCTAAACTTGAAATCACAATGGTATTAGTGCATGTCCTGATGGAGTTCTGAGTAATGTATTTTATGCCTGCGTTTGCTTTAGTATGATATGAGGATTCTCTGTGCAGGATTATTGTTCACTTACCAGCTCTGATATCTACTGGACGCTAATGGGTTTTATTCCCTCGGGCTTCAAGCTCTCGAGTTTCTCTTTAGGTACGATACCACAACTGCCTACTCTCTTTTCTTTTAAATATAAACATATAGTTGTGTATTTGTATTTGTATTTGTATACCTCATAAATAGTTCTAGTTAAGTATCCATCGTGTTCTCTGTTGGTTTTGGTTTCACAGTCAAGACAAAGATCCTAACTTGCTTTATTTGTTTTTTTTCAGGTTCAGTACTATGAAATCACGGGTGCAAGTGGAAGTGTTTTTCCTCTGTTTGACATGTGATTGAAGTCACGGGTTGTTGTAGTCTTTAGCTTTGTTTCACTGCTATATATGTAATGTCTTAAGCTTTGTTTCACGATCATCATAACTTGTAGTCTCCTTCCTTATATTAAAGTGTTTGCTCTCTCCCGAGTTTCTTTGTTTACAATTTGCTTCTTACTTTATATTACTTTATATTACTTCCGATCATCAAGTTCTCTACAATTTTCTTCTTACTTTATATTACCAGTACTCACTAGTTCACAATCATACATATATATTTGTATTCTCTCCTTTAATTTGAATAAAGTTGGCCAAAAGCTTCACCAAACTCGTCCAGCAACCTCCATCATTCGATAAGCAATGTCTTTTATCTCATTCGACTACTGTTTTTTGGTTGAGGTTACTGCTTCAAATCTAGAAGAAGACAAACTTGTAAGTCAATTTTCATACGTATAAACCATATTTAGTTAGTCAAATATATGGTTTGATCTGTTTTGTGTCTTTACGTTCTGTGTTTGCAGTATCTTCCTGTGGTAGCTTCTTCTTCACCTGGTTTCAACAAACAATGCCAAGAGATGATACTAGTGAACAAAGAGGGAAATTCATGGACTGTAAGTTTGCGATTTAGCGAATCAGACGGCATGTATTACATCGAAAGAGGCTGGAAAAAGTTATGTCTTCATAACAGATGCGACATAGGAGACTTACTTGTGTTCAATCTGGTTGGAGATGGGAAAACTGTTCCATTGCTGTGTGTATGTCCGGAAAGGAAAGAGTGTGATGAACTACTGAACAAGTACTTGAGCAGAAAGAGTAGAAAATAATTGTTTGCTATTATTTATGAATTTTTTTTAATTGTATGGAATGTAATAAAATGTTTGTAATTTTAATTTAATGAAATTGTTTTTTCTTTTTAATGTATTGAATATAAATGAATATATCTTAATTACTACTTATTAATAAAAAATAATATTTTATACCTAAGAACCTTCGAAAAGTTCTATTGATAATGTTGTATTTTACTTAAGTATCTTAGAAAATTTCTTACACTAAAAATAGTAATTAAAAATTCTAAGATGTTTGCTAAGAGTTGCCATTGATAATGTTGCTCTTAATCTCCACGGTTCTTCGGAAAAAAAAAAACTCTTTTGATCTTTCTCTCTTCTTTGTTTTTCTTTTCTTTGATCGATCGACTCTTCTAGAATTTGAAGAAACAGCAAATCCGTTTACATACTCAGATTAGTAAGTAATTCGATCTCTGCAAACGTGAAATTGTTTTGAGTAAAATATTTGATCGCGATTGTTTTTCCAGGTTTTTCTAATTTCGTTTGATTTAATTCCCTTTTTTGTTAATTGATGTTGATCAGAGTCTCTCCTTTTCTCGCTCGCCTTAAACCAATCCGACTAGCCAGGGTTTCTTGCTCGTCGTCGTCGAGGTACGTCGTCTCCGTCTATGTTAGGGTTTCTTGTAAATCCTTCGTATGTTGTACTTATCGCGATTTTTTTTGGGGTTTCCAATATTCCTAATTGTTCAAAGCGTAACTGTTGCAGTAATCTTGAATACCTTAAGATTCTGTGTTTAATTGGGTTTCCAGTTTCGTTAGGGTGGTTTTCGAATTAAAATTACATAATTAAAATTAAAACACATAAAATTACCAATTAAAATCAAACACACAAAAATTACATAATTAAAAAAAAATACACATAAAACAAACAAAATATAATAATAATCTAATAAATTCCGGGAAATCCATTTCCGCCTCCGCTAAGCAAATTATAGTACTGGCAAAAATCTTGTTGCTCACTTGGTGATTTTGGGTCTTCATCTTGAGGTTGTTGTCCTTGAACTTGACTACCTTGAGCTTGGTCTCCTTGAGCTTGATATGCTCGATATTGGGATCCATGATATTGGCTTTGAGAACCTTCTCCGTGTTCTTCATATTGGGTTGTTGGTGCTCCTCTACTTAGAATCATCGCTCTTTCATTTTCAATATACGCACGTCTTGCTGGATCAGTTATAGAACTCAAATCCGCGAGTAACATTTTACGCTCATGTTTCTTTCTTTGTAACTCTATTTTTTGTCTTTTAATTTCGTTTCTTTCAGAAGTACCTTTAACCATAGCTTTTAGAAGCTTATCATTTTGCTCCATCATTTGTTTAAAGGCTTAGACCCAAAATGACTTCGTGACAAAACCAAAAAAAGACCCAAAATGACTTGATGGATGGAAAAGAAAAGCACACCACCGGCTTAGAGAATGTCATTAAGACAAAATACTATGGGCTAGCTTTCAACTTGTTGGATGGATATAACGACCACTGGTTGAAAATAAATCTTAAGACAACCTATGAAACCAGGTTAATGAAAACCGCAAGGCTTATAAATGTCTTGTTTATAGACAATGAGTACATGTCAGCTTGTTGGATGGAATAAACGACCAACAAGGATGAAAGAAGTAGGCTATGAATCAAAGACAGAATCCTTAGTTCACCACAAGTCTTAGAGAATACGATCCTTCTTTGATCTGTTGGATGGAAATAGACCAACGGCTGAAAAAGACTGTTGCATGGAACCTATATGATCTTTAAGACAAAGACTGAAAGGGAAACTTGACATAAGACTTTACTCTACCCACGGCTTTCTATAATCTGTTTTTGATTATAAAGATGGATGGAATATAACGACCAACAAATTCTTAAGACAAAAGACTACAAATCGAAAACAGTCTCGTTATTCTTTACCAACGACTTAAAGAGAAAAAGAAAAAAACTTATAAGACATGGAAAATGTCTAATGGTTTAACATAGTCTTAAGACAAAAGACTACAAATCGAAAACAGATTCCTTACTCTTCTTTACACACGGTGTACAAGTCTTTAGAGAAAGACAAAGACAAAGACTCTTAAGACAAAAGACAAAAGATCGAAAACAGAGTGCTTACTCTTTACCCACGGCTTACAAGTCTTTAGAGAAAGACATAGACAAAGACTTTCAATACAAAAGACAACAGATCGACAACAGAGTGCTTACTCTTTACCCACGGCTTACCAGTCTTTAGAGAAAGACATAGAAAAAGACTTTTTTTAAGACAAAAGACAACAGATTGAAAACAGAGTGTTTACTCTTTACCCACGGCTTACCAGTCTTTAGAGAAAGACATAGACAAAAAGACTTTTGAGACAAAAGACATCAAATCGAAAACACAGAGTGCTCACTCTTTACCCACGGCTTACAAGTCTTTAGAGAAAGACATAGACAAAGACTCTTAAGACAAAAGACTACAAATCAAAAACAGAGTGCTTACTATTTACCCACGACTTACAAGTCTTTAGAGAAAGACATAGACAAAGACTTTTAAGACAAAAGACTACAAATCGAAAACAGAGTCCTTACTCTTTACCCACGGCTTACAAGTCTTTAGAGATAAGCTATAGATGGTGGCCAAGAATCATTCGAATGGGAAAGAAAATTACCGTCCACGGCTTAAGAAAAAGTCTTCAACTAAAGACTTTTAAGTACTGATCGGTTTAAAATGACTTACGGATTCTAAATGTCCTTAGACAAAGGCTATGAATAGTAAATTAGCAAAGGACAGGGGTTACTTTCAGTTTGTTGGATGGATAGATTGACCAATAGCTGAAAAAGATCTCAAGACAAAAGACTTAGACCCAAAATGACTTCGTGACAAAAAAAAACAAGACCCAAATGACTTGATGGATGGAAAAGAAAAGCACACCACCGGCTTAGAGAATGTCATTAAGACAAAAGACTATGGGCTAGCTTTCAACTTGTTGGATGGATCTAACGACCATTGGTTGAATAACTCTTAAGACAACCTATGAAACCAGGTTAATGAAAACCGCAAGGCTTAGAAATGTCTAGTTTATAGACAATTAGTACATGTCAGCTTGTTGGATGGAATAAACGACCATCAAGGATGAAAGAAGTAGGCTATGAGTCAGAGACAGAATCCTTACTTCACCACAAGTCTTAGAAGACTATGGGTATGAATGGTGACCAGGGAATGACGGAGAATAATGCATTCCTCAACATTCCTAAAAAAATTCACCATTCACAAGGAATAAATTTTCCTTCTCATTCCCTCTCATTCCTTTTTTTGTAGAGAAATAAAGAACAAAAATATTCCTTGTAAAATTTGAGGAGGAACAAACATTCCTTTTCATTCCTGCCATTTTATTCCTCAACGTTCCTTTTCTATTCATTCCTTTTGTTACCAGAATGGTCACCAGTCGGACCCTATGATCTTTCTTTGATCTGTTGGATGGAAATAGACCAACAGCCGAAAAAGACTTGTCGGATCTTTAAGACAGAATGAAAGGGAAACTTAACATAAGACTTTACTCTACCCACGGCTTTCTATAATCTGTTTTTGATTATAAAGATGGATGGATTATAACGACCAACAAAGTCTTAAGACAAAAGACTATAAAATGAAAACAGATTCCTTACACTTCTTTACCCACGGCTCAAAAAAAGGTTCACCACCAAAGGACATGGGTTTCTTTCAGATTGTTGCATGGATAGAACGACCAATAGCTGAAAAAGGTATTAAGACATAGACCCAAAATGACTTGATGGATGGAAAAGAAAAGCACACCACCGGCCTATAGAATGTCCTTAAGACAAAAAGACTATGGGCTAGCTTTCAACTTGTTGGATGGATATAACGACCATTGGTTGAAAATAAATCTTAAGACAACCTGGGAAACGAGGACAATTTAATCACAAGGCTTACAAGTGTCTAGTTTTTAGACAGTGACAAAATGCAGTTTTTTCAATTCGTTGGATGGAAAAACGACCAACAGTTGAAATAAGTCTTAAGGCAAAGACTGAAACGAAAACTGACTTGCTGGATGGAACTAACGACCAGAGACGGACACAAGTCTTTAAAGACTGAAATTAAAACAGATTCTTTGTTTTAGGACTTTGAAAAGTTCTTCTATGGGTTGGTTTCGGCTTGTTGGATGGAATAAACGACCAACAAGGATGAAAGAAGTAGACCAACGGCTGAAAAAGTCTTGTCTGATGGGATCTATGATCTCTAAAGACAGAGACTGAAAGGGAAACAAACTCTTTGTTTTTGCCATTGAAAGACAAAAGACTATGGGTTTGTGTTCGGCTTGTTGGATGGAACTAACGACCAAAAGCTGAAAGAAGTCCTAAGAGAAATCAGTGAGAATCTTTTCTCTACTACAAGGTTTATAAGTGATTTGTTGGATGGAACAACGACCAACAACTTCAAAATACTAAGAATCAGAATGTGATTCTTTAATATACCACACACTTGCTTGAACACAAAAGCCCTTGGTGTCAAAATCGTAAACTGATTCATAATCTGGGAAATGAGAGTAACAAAGTAAGTATGAGGCATATCCATGAAAAAAAGACTAACTAATTCTGATTTTTTTTGCAGGTTTGAGCTTCAGGAGGTGTTTAAATTGTGATTCTGAAGAGATTTCAAGTGTAGCAGACTTTTGAAAAAGGTATGTGCTTTCGAACCTCTTTGTAATTAGTTGAGTCAAGTGTAGATATATATATTTTGAAGGTATGCAGTTTATGGTTGTAATTCCTTGACGCTCGATACTATTTGTTTGTTTATCCACTAAACGCTTTGGCGATCACTCTAAACATAAGAAATGACATTTTGCAATCTTATAACTAATTCTTGTTGTTGTATGAACGTCCTACTGCATTAGTTTTGGCTGTTGTGTGAGCATCCTACACATTCTGCATTTATTTTGGTTGTTTTATGAGCATACTGCACATTTTGTTTTAGTTTTCGTTGTTGTAAGAGCATTATGCGTTTTACACATTGCTGCATTATGCATCATGTTCTTGCAATCTTTTAATTAAATTCTGCTATTATGACATTGTGTAATCTTATAAATAAAACTGTGTGTAATCTTATAAATAATTTTGGTTGTTGAATGAGCGCCCTTACACATTTTGCATTAGTTTCGGCTGTTGAGTAAGCATCTTACACATTATGCATTAATTTGGTTGTTGTATGAGTATCCAGCACATTCTGCATCAGTTATGGTTGTTGTATGAGCATTTTGGGTTTTACATATTGCTGCACTATGCATTATGTCCTTCCAATCTCTTAGTTAAATTTTGTCATTATGCATCATGATTCATTTACTATATGTCTTGCACTTGGTTTTGTTTATTATTTACTCAAGAGTATAGTGTTTATCGTTATTTGTTTGTTTGTTTGTCTAGTAAGAATAATTTAAACCAGAAGTTAATTGTTATATGTTATATAGGTAATGACTTGATTTTACTGGTTATTGCAACTACATCTTATTTGTATTGTTTGTTGTGTGATATTTGCTTTGAACTCATATGCTCCAGTTTCAAACTATTATGTAAACAATTTCTTATATCTTAAACCATACAAAATTAGATCACAAAATTTAAGATGAACCGAACCTTATACAAACTGGCTAACATTGCTAACGTAAAGTTTTTTTGATTCATTGTTAACCAATTTTAGTAGGAGTTGTTTGTGGACCATCTTAATTATATTCTTGCTTTTGGAAAATTTGTAAACATGTATGCTTGTGTAAAGAATGTTCATAAATTATTCTTTGGTATTTTAATAATTCTCTGTCTTAATTATGTGTTTGGCGATTTCATAAACATGTACATTTGTTTTTGCGTTTTTGCTTGTGTAAAAATGTTCATAAATTATTCTTTTGCGATTAATAAGTCTGTCATAATTTATTATTTTGTGATTCTAATAAGTCTCGTTCTTAATTATCCTTGATTACTCAACATTATACACTTAATGTAAACTAGAGAAACATATAAAACTTTTTTCTCCAAGACACATTTAAATTATTGCAAATTTGTTTTTGCGTTTTTGCTTGTTTAACGATTTCATAAACATGTATATTTATTATTGCGTTTTTGCTTATGTAAGAATGTTCATAAATTATTCTTTTGCGATTAATAAGTCTATCTTAATTATGTGTTTAAGGATATTATCAACATGTGCATTTTATTTTGTCTTTTTGCTTGTGTAAGAATGTTCATATATTATTATTATTTTGTGATTCTAATACAGTATAACCTATTTAAATTAATACTCTATAAATTAATATACACTAAAATCTCTATAAAATAATATAATTTTATAGTCCCAAATTGAGTTTTTGGTTCAATTAGTATATCGATAAATTAATAAAAAATTATAGTTTTAGTGTAGTCCCAACATTATTAATTTATAGAGGTTTCACTGTAAGTCTCTTTCTTAATTATTCTTGATTACTCAACATTATACATTTAATGTAAACTATAGAAACATATAAAACTTTTTTCTCCAAGACACATTTAAATTATTGCAAATTTAGAAGCCACATTTTAATTTGTTGCAAAATTACAAGCCATATTTTAATTATTACAAAACATACATCAATCACTTCAATTATTGGAATTCCCCCTCTATTCCATTTTTTCAAACATAAACCAGAAGTCTTTGAAATAAATGTTAGGATCATATAGATATGTTATTTCAAATTGGTGTATGTATTATTTATTAATTTAAAGATTATTAAATTATATTAAAATATAATTTTTTGTTTAAAAGACTTTTTTTAACACCTTTTTTAACTTTGAATTACCATTTCTCATTTAGCCAAAAGTCAAAATTTCCATTACATCAAAGAAAAAAAAAACAAGGAACAGAGTTATTGCTTGAGCAAACTGATTACCCTTCTTACAAATCTGAAGGATCCTTAACAAATGGTGTTACATCTGATACCAAAATGTGGTCCACAGGCTTCAAACCTTTTCTCAACCAACGTTTCAACAAGGCCAACTGTAATCTCATCACATGTACAATTTTGTTTAAAATACTATCTTTAACAAATTATAGGTTGATGACAAAAAAAAAAAAAATTATAGGTTCTAACAAACTAATCACTATTTTATGACAAAAAAAAACTAATCACTATTTTAGATTATTATTACAATAGGAATCCCACCCTCCTTAAGAAAAAAAAACATTTAATCAAATGTGCAATAATGTACACATAAGAACTTCTACAAAAAGCAAAAAACAAATTTGTGGAATTTAATCTCTAATCCACAAAATAACTCGAGATGTATAAAAGAAAACTGTACCACATGTATAACACAAATCACCATTTAGAGACTATATTACAACAGAGTCCTCACACCTAATGTGAAGAATACATATAAAAGCTCTTCTTTTTTTTTTTTTTCCTAATCTAAGCCACATTTTTATTATTGCAAAGATACAGGAATCTTTACATACACACAAGAAAACCTTCTAAAAATAGTGTACCAAAATTATAATGCCGAAGCTTCCTTCTTCTCTTTTACCGACTCTCCTCCTTCTCCAAAGCTAACTGGTTATTCTTGATCAGAATGGAATTAACACTCTCATCCTCTGATTCGGCCACACTCATCTTCCTCGGTGACCTTCTCGCATCTCCTCCTCCTCCACCGCCAGAGTTTCTCCTATCATCTCTCGACACCAAGTCCTCAGCCTCAAGCATGTGGATGACATGACCCATCTTTGGTCTCTTTTGAGCATTAGGATCAACACATCTCAAAGCCACCAAAAGGGAACGCTTCAACGACCTCAAAGACGGTTTCTCCACCAACCTCGGATCCAAAACCCCTTCCGCTTCTCGATTCGACACCATTCTCTTCAACCACTCCACAAGATCACTACCCCAACAGGCCTGTTATAATCTACAGGGTTCCTCCCTGATATCATCTCCATAACAAGAACACCGAAGCTATAAACATCGCTCCTCTCGTTCAACATCCCAGTACTAGCGTATTCAGGAGCCACGTAACCAAAAGTACCCATCACATGAGTAGTCACATAGGTCATCTCCGAACCCAAGAGCTTAGCTAACCCAAAATCCGAAACTTTCGCGTTCCATTGCTTGTCAAGCAAGATATTACTCGACTTGATATCCCCGTGTACAACTTTAGGCTCAAGACCTTCGTGTAAATACATCAACCCTTTAGCGGTTCCGAAAACAATGTTCATCCTAATCTCCCAAGTAAGAGGACTCTTCGAATTAGGGCTTATGGAAAATCTTTAATTAGGGCTTCGTATTTCCTATTTTTTCATTTTGAGACTATGTTGTCTTAATGCTTCTACACCAGGAGGTATGGGTTTCAACTCCCAGTGAAAACGGAATTATGCGAATTATTGGAGAAAAAGCTTACAAGAGATTTTGCAGCATGGCACAAGGAGTACCGTCAAGGGTGGATCCGATAGGACGGCTCGGATGATGTAGTCAGGCGTGAATCCTCATAGGACAGGTAGAATTGTCGGCCACAAAATCGTCTGTAATCTTCTCATAGTTTGTAATAGCATAATTATCCAGTATTAAAAAAAAAGACTTTGTTGTCTTTTGATTGGTTTTGTGTCTTGAACTTTTAGGTGTTAAGTTAATCTCCTTTTAATGACAAAAAAGATATGCGGTAATTAAACGCTTTGTAAATGGTTAGCTAATAGACATGTGTTTAAAAAGAGCTAATAGGCAGATTATAGGAGTGAGGCGAGATCTATGTATTAATAAATTATTAGTTTAATTTTTATATATTTTGATATTTATATAAAATATTTTAATTTTGAGCTTTAGTTAAACTAAAAAATAGATAAATTTGGTGAATTTATAATAAAATTATTACATTAATTATTTAAGCCAATTCAAAACGATTTAAACCGATTCAAAATGATTTAAACCAATTTGAATCGTATAAATCATCGGTTTTTATAAACGGATTTTCAGCCTATGTAGAGATTTTGATGCTGTCTAAATTAAGATCTATAGTTCTTAGTAAGATCTATTAGTTCGTCCTTTAATATTTTTTTAAAAAAATGGTAACTAAACATTCATTAATCACTTAAATTTATAGAATATACACTCGTACGTATCACGCTCATGAATCCTCAACACTTGCAGTCTCTTCTGGCGATAAACAGCTCACCTAAGCCACGAAGACTTATACAGAACGAAACACACATATAATTAGCAGAAAACACATAGAAACTGTGTAATGATTTTTGGCTTATCTATTGAATCTGCCGGATATGGGGAAAAAGATGAAGCAGAATTTTTTTTTTTTGTAAAGTAAAGGTTTAAACTCAGGTCTATTAAAGACACGGACTTAACCCCGGATGTATCAGAGACCAAGGAACAAGTTAACACACCTCAAGACTTGCCTCCTCAGCTTCTTTTCGTTCACCAGGTAACCTCTTTAGCTCAGTTATATTTCATAGACGCTTCTGAAAACTTTTTTACTTTTCTGATTGATGTTTGATTACTTTTCAATCATTCCTTAAGCCAAACCGAATCTATCAGAAAGACTATAGAAAAGAACTTAGAAGTAAATAGTGAGATTAAGCTGGGATTAAAACAAGATTTTCTTAACACAACAAGGATGCAGGGGCCTGCACGTAAAAGTACATTCTATGAGTTAACAAACAGGCTTCCCGTTTAGTTTTAGGGAAAAGGATCTTGCTTGCTTAGAACTACCACTTTGTTCTTGTGTGCCAAATATGTAAGAAAATGAAGAAATGAGTGAAGAACAAGAGAGAGAGATGAGAGAAAAGAGTAAAGAAGGAGAAACTTATTTCCTTAGATTTGAAAAGTATCATTACAATGGATTATCAAGAAGAAAAGTAGAATAGAACACGCTTACACTAGAAACCAAACATCCTTGACTTACTAGATAAGGTACAATAAAATATTTGTCTGATTTTACTGTAGCTCCGCAGGTATTATTCATTATGGGCTCTATTTCCTTTGGCAAGCCTTGATAGCTTTAACCTTGGACTGACCTTGCAGGATAAAAGCTTCTTCTTTTTATTTCTTCATGTCAATACTCCCCCTCAAACTTTACCATAAGGTATGGTTAAGCTTGGAACCCATGAAGACATCCCTCATTAAAACCTTTTGTGTGAAAAATCCAGTGGGACAAAAAATCACAAAGAAAAAAGAATAGATGTTTCATGGCTTAAGGAGATCATGAAATAGCCAGGTCTATGAGTCTCAATCTAGGATGAATGAACTCAAAGACCTGAGTACTTTCTCCTTTGGTGAAGATATCAGCTAGCTGGTCTTCACTTCTAGTGTAGCAAGGTAGAATAATCTTCTGCTCCACAGCTTGTCTCACCTTGTGACAATACACTTCAATGTGCTTTGTCCTTCATGAAATACTGAGTTTGAAGCTATATGAATGGCCGCCTGGTTATCACAGTGCATGGTGATTAGTGTTGATGTCTCTATGCTCAAGTCTCTTAGCAAGTTTCTGATCAAAATGAGCTCACTAGTCAGCTTCCTCGTTGCTCTATACTCTGCCTCCGCACTTGAACATGTACCACCTTTTGCTTCTTGCTTTTCCAAGTAACTAGATTGCCTCCAATGAAGGTGAAATAGCCTGTAGTAGACCTCATGTCCACTCTATCACCAGCCCAATCTGCATCACAATATCTCACAATCTATGTGCTCTTGTTGCAACCCATCCAAACACCTTGACCCGGAGCCTCCCTTAGGTATCTCATGATCCTTTCCACCATATTCCAATGATGAACCTTAGGTGCTTGATATGCTGGCTGACTTGGTTCAAAACAAAACAGATGTCTGGTCTTGTAATGGTGAGATAGATCAGCTTCCCAACCATCCTCCTATAGAGCTCGAAGTCTCCAAATGGTTTGTCTTCAAACTCCCCCTAAGATTTTGTAGCCTTCTTCAAATGGTGTTTAGCTACTCTTGCTCCAAAATTTCCTACCTCATTTAAAAGATTAAGTGTGTACTTTCTTTGAGATAAGAAAAGCCCCTCTTTAGAGCGGCATATCTCTATCCCTAGAAAGTACTTTAGCTCACCCAAATCTTTAATATCAAAGGTAGACTTAAGAAAAGCTTTAGTAGAGATGATGCCTTCCTTGTCACTCCCTGTGATGATGATATCATCCATATAGATCAGTATCACCACAATTCCTTACTTGCTTGTGAGAGTGAAGAGTGTATGATCAGATTCTGATTTTACAAACCCTCTTCCGTTGAGAGTTGTACTCAGTTTGTGATACCAAGTTCTTGGTGACTGTTTTAATCCATAGATTGTTTTCTTCAACCTTAGGACATTCCCTGGATTGACTATGTCTTCCATACCCGGAGGTGTCCTCATGTAAACCTCATCCTCCAGCTCTCCTCGAAGAAAATCATTCTTGACATCCATCTGCCATAAATCCCATTCCAGGTTCACTGCCAAGGAGAGTAAAATCCTTATGGTGTGGAGTTTAGCTACTGGTGCAAAGGTATCTAGATAGTCTTCTCCATAGACTTGAGTGTATCCTCTTGCAACCTGTCTTGTCTTCTTCTTTTCTGGTTTTCCATTGGCAAGATACTTGATGGTGAAGAGCAGGCGGCTTGTAACAGCTTTTTTTCCTTTGGGAAGCTCAGTTTCATACCAAGTATCATTCTTGATCATGGCACCAACTTCATCCCCAACTGACTCTCTCCACTCTTCATGCTCCATGGCTTCTTCATAAGTCTTTGGAATATACTCTTAATCCAGATTGCTGATGAAGACTACATGCTCTTGGGGATAACTCGAAAAAGAACAGGTTGCTTGGATAGGGGGAGCCACTGTATTGTTGTTAAAGTACACTCTAGTGTCGACCCACTTGGATGGTTTCTTCTCTCTTGTACTGCTTCTCAATGGTTAAATCTGTTGATCTTCTACCACTGTTTCTTCCTGTCCTTGATCTCCATTAAACTGATCTTCACTAATCTGATCAGATTCATCTCCATTTTGATCATGTGTGCTTGCTGAATCATCTTCTTCTTGCGGCTGTGATTCAGGTTCATTGCCCCCCTCAAGATCAGGATTGACTGTTTCAACAACTGGTGCTGCTTCGTCATTGTTTCCAGCAACTGGTGGTGAGGGAGAAGTCCTTGGCACCTCACTGCTCTGAGGCTGACTGATGCCTAGACTCTCCAGAATGAAACTCAAGTTGTTTACCCTATCTGAAGGTCCTTGTGAGAGGTCTTGAAGGATTTCCCAACTCTTCTCCTCATAATACCCCTTAGATTCCACAAACTTAACATCCCTCGAGACCATAACTCTTCTTGAATCAGGAATGTAGCACTTGTAACCTTTCTGCGTGTGGGAGTATCCAATAAACATGCCCTTGACACTCTTGGCTTCTAGTTTGTTTCTCATTTCTCCTGGTGTCAAGACATAACAAACGCACCCAAACACACGCAAGTGATCAATCGGAGGTTTGATTTTGTTTAATACCTGAAAGGGAGAGACATCTTGGAGAATTTTGGTGGGGATCCTGTTGATCAGGTAGCATGCTGATACCACAGCATCTCCCCAAAATCTCTTAGGAACATTGGTGCGGAACATCATGCTCCGAGTAACTTCCATAAGATGGTGATTCGTCCTTTCAGCAATTCCATTTTGTTGAGGTGTGTATGGGCAGCGTGTTTGATGGATTATCCCATGTTTTGCTAAGTGGTGTTTGAAGGCATTGCTTGTATATTCTCCCCCATTACCAGACCTGAAAATTTTGATCTTGGAATTGAAATGGTTAGATATATAGTTTTGGAAGTTAATAAAAGCTTTTAAAACTCTATCTTTTGTTTGAATCAGGGTGAGCCAAGTATATTTTGATTTTTCATTTATGAATGTAACAAAATATTTATGGTTCTCCCTAGACACACAAGGTGTTGTCCAAACATCAGAGTGCACAAGATCAAAATAATTCTCATAAATAGTCATTGATTTAGAAAAAACAGATTTCTGATGTTTACCAAAAATACAAGCCTCACACCTTTCATTTTCAAAAGATAGATTAGGTAACATCAGACCTAAGGCAAGAGAATGAGGATGACCTAATCTAGCATGCCATAACACATCACTAGCTAAAACAGAAGCAGAATTAAAAGCACAAGATAAATCTGAAACTTTGGTGTCTTCAAGTAAATACAGCTCTCCCTTGCTCACACATTTTCCCAGCATCTTACTGGTCTTAATATCCTGAAAGCAAACATCATTAAGACTGAAAATAACATTGCAATTTAGATCATTAGTTTATCTTTTAACAGATAAAAGGTTGGAAGCAAAGGTAGAGTCATATAAAAAGCTTGAGATTCTTTATCAAACAGTTTCAGAGTTCCTACTCCTTCTATTGGAATTTTATCACCATTTGCAATCACGATACTACCTAGAGCTGGTTTAACATCACCAATCAGTCTAGCATCCCTAATCATATGATGAGAAGCTCCTGAATCAATGATCAAAGGCCTAGCAGTGTGAGATGCATTGTGTACAGAATTTAAAGCATTAACACTAAGGTTACCAGAATTTGCATTGATAGCCTTGACAAGGGCCTCAATGTCTGACTTGCAGATGAATGCATCATCGGAAGGTGGCTGGGACATGGCATGAGAGGTGGAGTCACCAGTGTAGGTTGTTGAGATCATAGCTCTCCCATCTTCTCCCATGCGCATGGAGCTTGGTGCTGTGTACTCATGAGCTCTTACTTCATGTGCTCTGGCCTGGTTGTACTTGTTGGATGAGGCTGGCATGAGATGAGGGTGGAGGATCCAACAGTTGGTTTTGGAGTGTCCCAGCTTCTTGTAATGCTCACAAGTCACATGCTTGTCTCCTCCACCTCTTGGTTTGAAGTGAGCTTTGTTAGCTGCTACACTTTCCATCTTCTCAGCCTTGTTTACCATAGACAGCTCTCCTTTTCCACCAAAAAGATCATCAGAGCCTATCTCCTTTTGAAGTTGAGCACACACATCATCATAGCTTGGAAGCTCCCTATCTCTCAATATATGTCTGGCCACATCACTGAAGTTTGGGTTGAGTGTGAGAAGCAGTCCAAAGATCTTGTCTTGCTCACGCCTCACCTCAAGAGTGTTTGGATCATTGGTGCTTGGCCTTAACATCTCCAGCTCAAACCACAGCTGACTATACTTCCCAAGGTGCTTGGTGAAGTCCATATCCTCTTGCTGTAGGTTGTTATCTCTCTTCACTCCAAAGATTTTGGTCAGATTTGAAGTGTTGCCATACACCTTTTGTAAAGTATTCCACAACTGTTTTGGAGTTTCACAGTGTGAGTAAGAGTCTATAATAGGACCATCAAGTGAGCTATTCAAGATAGACAGCACCATGAGATCTTCCTGACCTCATTTGCCTTCATCTACCACTACAATCTCCTTGCCATCTTCCCCTTGGGTGATTTGTCTTGGTGCTGAATTTAAAGTGATATGCTCCCAAAGACCTCTTCCTCCAAGGGCTGTCTTGGTCAATCTAGACCAGGTAATGTAATTTCCTCCCTCCTTGAGAACAACCGGAATGTTGATTGGTCTGTGCTGATCCATCTTCACAAGCTATTACCCACTGGTTAATCAAAGAAGCCAAGGAAAAAATTGAATTTTCAAGGCTAGATCTGAGAGAAATCAAACCTGGGGAAAAGGTATACTCTCAAGAAGTGAAGTAAAGAGGACATAATAAAGAGAGAACAGCCAAGAAAATTGTAGAAACTCAAAAACACAGATCTGAAAATCTGGAGAGAAAATGGAGAAAGTAAACTGATGAATTAAGAAAGAAAATGAAACAGAGTGAAATCGCGGAAGAGAAATAGGTAATCAGGAGCATAAAGCTCTGATACCATGTAAGAAAATGAAGAACTGAGTGAAGAACAAGAAAGAGAGATGAGAAAAAAAAGTAAAGAAGGAGAAACTTATTTCCTTAGATCTGAAAAGTATCATTACAATGGATTATCAAGAAGAAAAGTAGAATAGAACAAGCTTACACTAGAAACCAAACACCCTTGGCTTACTAGATAAGCTACAATAAAATATTTGTATATTTTTACTGTAACTCTGCAGGTACTATTCATTATGGGCTCTATTTCTTTTGGCAAACCTTGATAGCTTTAACCTTGGGCTGACCTTGCAGGATAAAAGCTTCTTCTTTTTATTTCTTCATGTCAATAGAATAAACCTTCACAAGGTTTTTGTATATCAAGATCGTCATTATACATTCCATCTGTAGCCAATAGTATCAGAACTGTGAGTTTGTAAAATTCATTCTAGTACTAGTAATCAACAACAGCAAAAAATGGGATGGAAACCTCATCGAGATCTATGTCTGTCTCTAGCCCATCTAAGTGCTTTGGCAATCACTTCAAGCTTCAATTTTTGAGCAGAGTTATTAAGCTACTATAATCTGAGAATGCTCAATAGATAGATAGATTGTATTATACAAAAACTTCTTACATATTCTTCATGAGTCTCTGGTAGACTTTGATCTTCAGCTAAGTTGTTCAGTGATGTAATCCAAACTGATACACTTCTTCTTATTCAGTTCACCAAATAATTACACATCAACTTGACTAACGAGAGCATCTCTAAACTCGACTCAGTTGCCGCAAGTTTCTTTTTCACTTGTTAACTCTAC
This sequence comes from Brassica nigra, assembly GCA_016432835.1. Lineage (NCBI taxonomy): Eukaryota > Viridiplantae > Streptophyta > Magnoliopsida > Brassicales > Brassicaceae > Brassica > Brassica nigra. Next base: position 51,823,906 of record CM028242.1, read on the forward strand.
AACTAACCGTCATTGCTGAGCTGTCAACACAGTTACAATCTACTACAAGCGCCACCAACGCTAATTGCAATGATCATGCAACAGAAGGACTTAATAGTCAGGAATGTAAATAAGTGATGCCAATAGAAAAAACGTTTCGATCTTCGTGTTCTTGAAGAGCATGTCGAAGAAGCCTGATATCACACCCTTTCTCAGAGCTTGCACAATCTTTATGTACTGGACACCTAAAGAAGTTTGGATTAAGAGAGATCCAGCTTTTAATTTCTCTGGCGATTTTCCATTAGAACCAAACATGCTCTCAGTAATCAAAAACTCAGAGACATGAAACTAAACAAAACAAAGATTTTGGATGAAGAATATTTTAAATTGAAAGGCTACCTTATTCAGCAAGAATTTTGAATTTTATAACAAACTACATACAGAGATTCCAATTCCCAAGAAGATTCCCAATAACGAAACTCCTGAACAAAAGCGCCTGCACATATATCAAATCCAACATAAGATATTGTGAACACAAGAAGGAGCTTATCTATTGTACAACATGTAAGATCCTGATATGAAATTACACATTAGTGGAGAAAACTTTACTTGTCAAAAAGGCAATGTATGCTTCTACTAGATTCCCAACGCAGTAACTTTGTAGAGAACAAAATAACTGAGCTAGCATCCTGCATCATTCCAAGTGCTCTACTTAAGAAACCTAGCTAACTTGTCAAAAATGCATCCTCATCAGTTCTGAAAATTAAGAACGAGTAGCAGACTGTTTCATACAATGCTGAATTTCAAACCCTAAACTCAAAATTCATTCATTGCACTAAACTAAGAAACTGAACCTAAAAGTCACAAACTTTACCAACAGAAAGATCATGCTTCTATTGCAGGCTTCCGATCCCTAAATTCAAGATTCATACTCCCATTAGGACCCAATTAGATCATATCGTGAGCATCCTGGATTGAAACTGAACCTAGAAGCTACAAAATTTACCAACATCATCATGCGTCTACAGCAAAAACAGACTCCTACTGTTTCCAAGCTTCTAAATTTTACAACACAGGTCTCGATCAAACAAGAAACTTTCGCCAAATTAGAGAAATTTATGCACCTGGAAGACGTTTGAGTGTGCTCGCAAGTGAGAGAAGAAGAGACGAGAGACGACAGACAGTGGCCTCGATTGGTACAACAGATGAAGAAGAAGCAGTATGTAGAAGCGATATCTCGCAAGCGATGCTCTCATTAAAATTTTTAATAAAGTGATTGGTAGAGCAGCAGATACAATTTTAAAATTATTATAAAAGTTAGTATATAATATATTTATTTAAAATAATATATATTAAATTATAATATATATTAATAATATATGTTTTATTAAAAATAATGAATCTTATTTAATTATAAAATTAAATTAAATTTTAAATATAAAATATTATTATTTAAAATAAATGTAAATATTATTTTAAAACATAAATTTTTTGGATAAAAAATAATTTTGATATTATTAAATAAAATAAACTAATTATATATATAATTTATATATAAATTATCATTATTTATCTATGGTAGAGCATAAATGATTCAAATAATATTATCAGAAAAATTAATATATGACATATAATTTATTTTTATAAATAATATAGATATGTTTAATTTCTAGTATATAATATATAGATATATAATATTTTATTTTATTTATTAAAAATAATGAATGATATGTGTAATTATATAAGTTATATTATATTTCAAATTTGAGATATTTTTCTTTTAAAAGTTAAAATAATTAATCACAACTTTTATTTTTTAAATGTAAATTTATTTTTTATTATGAACATAATTTTTATATTATTAAATAAAATATATTAATTATATATAATTATTTTAAATTTTTATATATTCTAACTGCAAATGCTCTACCAAAAGCTCAATATGAGAGCATTGAGTAAAGAGCATTAGCATCTTGTAAATGCTCTTGTAAATGCATTTGTTATAAATGTTGATTGGATAATGACGAGCATAATGCTTATGCTAATGCTCTGTCAATCATACCCAGAGTGTAGAAGAATCTGAGAGAGAGAGGGGAATAAAAAAGTTTTGATCTTTGTTTTAATTTCAAAACGACGACGTGTATTATTTAGATATCGTGGAAAGGAACTGGTTCGGTTTAGGTGGTTTTATAAGAATGTAAGACCGGCTCAATGACCAAGTAAACCGACTTAAATTTTAAATTTTAACTGTTGGTAGACGCGTTGCAATTTTCTTTTCAAAATTGGTCGAATTTGAAATACAACCGTTAGGCGACGCGTGTAATCAAACGCAATAATACATTACAAAAAAAAAACATTAGTCTCCCAAATCACTCAATCTCCACATCAAAGTTCTTCAGAAAAAAAAAAAACTCTTTTGATCTTTCTCTCTTCTTTGTTTTTCTTTTCATTGAAGAATTCTATCAATCGACTCTTCGAAAATTTGAAGAAACAGCAAATCCGTTTACATATTCAGATTAGTAAGTAATTCGATCAATCTCTACAAACGTGAAATTGTTCAAGTAAAATATTTGATCACAATTATTTTTTCCAAGTTTTTCTAATCGTTTAATGTAATCCCCTTTTGTTAATTGATGTTGATCAGACTCTCATTTTCTCGCTCGCCTTAAAAAAATCCAACTGGTTGGGGTTTCTCGCTCGTCCTCGTCGAGGTACGTCATCTATGTGACACAAAAACACATACGGTTGTCCTTCCGAAGAGTAGGTTTAGGTTTATTATGAAACTAACCACATTAGCCAACCCAAAAAGAACACCAATTATTAACTTTTTTTATTAACAACTATTAACTTTAAAACAATACACATTGCTTACATACCTATCAACACCGGGTTTAGCCTATTCCTCGAAAGAACTCAAGCTGACATTCTCGCTTCTGCTTCGTCCACCGCCGCTCGCATAAAAGCTTTTTTAGTTATGTTTGTAGGAATCTATGTGTTATACAATATTCTACATGGTTTCATAAAACCGTACGATTCTCCCGATCTAAATCAAGCCGGTTACTGTAAGCATAATACACTGCATGAGTCTCATCGTTAATGGTGGTCTTGATGCCCCAAACATCACGAAAAATGTCTGTAAGAGAACTGGAAAAGCATGAGTGGCTAAATATACCCGGAAAATCCACCTTCATATTAGCCAAAGCCATAAGCTATTCATATTTCCGAAACTGAAGTTTTTTTTGTTAGGATAATAGCAGTCGGCTCCATCACCTTCACAAACAAAACCATCTAAAACAAATAAAAGAAGGAAGCTAAACGGCTGATACCTTGTCGTCTAGAAAAACCAGGTCCACACCCAGAAGCTCACCGGCTTTCTTCAGATTTCGCATCCAAAATCGCAGAAGTCATGTAACTATTGTTTCCTTACAACTTCTGGCCTTCAAATCAAAAAAGTGGAGCTGGTTAATCACCATCGGTGGATGCTCTTTTTTAGAGGTTATGATAATGATTTCAAGAAGCTTTACGAATCCTCTAGATCACCTTCTCGATAGTCGCTTCGGTTTATAGGGTAGGTGAGAAATCTTAATTGTAGAAGAGATAGTGGGAAGTATTATTTCGCGAGTGAAATACGCAGACGCGCGAGAATAATGGACTTCGGGTGAAACACACGGATACGACACATGTCGCAGAAAGCCCTACCCTTCTTTGGTGTCGTGGAGGGCTGTGTGCAGAGCACAACTCTACTTTATATATATAAGATACAATATCAATAAATATCATAAAGTTCCTAGCTTATATTTTTTAAAAAAAGATAATAAATTAGATTTTATTTTTCAAAATTTTCAATTAAAAAATTAAGAAGAAAAATATTTAAATTCAATTGAAGTCAAGAAAAGAAAATATTGTCAACAAAGTAAAATACTTATATTTTTTGAATTGTTTTAATATAGTAACAGATATATAATTTCCAAAAGAAGAAATAGTGAAAATTACAATCTATACTATTATTTATGAAGTAATTTGGCTTATGTGTCACTTCTCCATAGTTTTAGATTTTTAAAAAATTTATTTGCCTTTGATTATTGCTGATTTGTCATATTTTCCAAAATTTTAGATAATTTTCTTATTTGTTATGTTTTTAATAATTTTAATTTTGATTATTTATCATATTCTTCATAATTTAAGTTATTTATTTATTTTTATGTTTTTAATAATTTTAATTGGTAATTTTATATATTTATTCTACTTTTATACAATTTTAGTTGGTAATTTAAGGTTTAGTCATATTTTATAATCAATTATTAATCTTAATAAGTAATTTTAGTGATTTAGCTGATGATTTATTATTATCTTGAGTAATTAAAAACAAAATATAATGATAATATCATATTTAAATAATATATACTATTATTGATGAATTGATTTGGCTTATGTGTCAAAATCTCCATAGTTTTAGATTTTTATTTATTTATTTGCCGGTGATTATTGCTGATTTGTCATATTTTCCAAAATTTTAGATAATTTTCTTATTTGTTATGTTTTTAATAATTTTAGTTTTGACTATTAATAATATTCTTCATAATTTAGACTATTTATTTATTTTTCATGTTTTTAATAATTTTAATTGGTAATTTTATATATTTATTATACTTTTACATAATTTTATTTGGTAATTTTAGGTTTAGTATATTTTATAATCAATTATTAATCTTAATAAGAATTTTAGTGATTTAGCTGATGATTTATTATTATCTTGAGTAACTAAAAATCTAATGATAATATCATTTTAAATTTATATTTTATTTACTTTATTAATGTTTAAAATATTATATATATATATATATATGTGTGTGTGTTTATATTATATTTGGTTTAGTAATATTAAACGAGTTCTATTTTAATATATATATATATATATATATATATCATATAATATAATTGTCCATAAATTTAAAACGAATTTCATTAATTTTATAATTTTCATTATCTGAAAAGATTCTATAATATGTTATCAAAAATATTTTACAACATAAGATTTTAGAAATAAATATAAATCCACGTATATAGCTTTATGTATATGTGAATGTTTTCAAGTTTATTTTACGTAATAAAAGTTATTTTCTTAAAATAAAAAGTTATTGTATATAAAAATTTAATATTTAATTAATTATTAAATTTCATGCTCATATAATTTTAGGTTTAGTCATATTTTATTTTTAATTATTAATCTTAATAAATAATTTTAGTGATTTAGCTGATAATTTATTATTATCTTGAGAATAATTAAACAAATCTAATGATAATATCATAGTTAAATTTATTTTATATTTACTTTAGTAAGATTAAAATATTATATATATTTTATTTATATTATATTTGGTTTTGGTAATGTTAAACTGAATCTATTTTAATATATATATATATATATATAAATTAGATAATTGCCCATAAATTTAAAACGAATTACATTAATTTAATACTCATCATTATCTAAAAGATTCTATATTATGTTATACAAAATAGTTTACATCATAATATTTTTAAATAAATATAAATACATTAATTTATTTTATATTTACTTTAGTAAGATTAAAATATTATATATATTTATGTTTATATTATAATTGGTTTTGGTAGTATTAAACTGAATCTAAATTAATATATATATATATATATATCACATAATAGATAATTGACCATAAATTTAAAATGAATTATATTAATTTATTACTCATCATTATCTAAAAGGTTATATATTATGCCATCTATAATTATTTTGCATCATAATATTTTGAAAATAAATATTTATATAATTTTATGTATATATGAATATATTTTCTTAAAAAAAGTTATTGTATATAAATATTAATATTTAATTAATTATTAAATATTTCGAAAACATGAACATAATTTATTTTAATGGTTTTTGAATTGATAATATATGTATTGTTTTGTTCATTTGTTTATGGGGATCCGACCCTAGTTAAGAATAAAAAGGAGAAAAGAAATATAATTTATTATCGTGTTGTAAAAAATACACAAAAACGTCTGATGGTGGGGTAAATCAAAATCAAGAAAGAGAGACAGACCCCCGTTCTCTCTCAAATTGACAAAACAAAAACTCCCACATCCTCTTCTGTCTGGTTCCGTTTCTAATCCTGCTTCGATTCTTCTCCCCTCCAAAGGTTTGTATCTAATCACTAATCCGAATCGTGTAAATCGATTCCCATATTCATCTTTTGTAACCCTAACAATTGCAAAAACCGAATCGAGTCTCAAAACCTAAAATTCTTTTCCCGTAATCATGCTCCAATTATTTGATTCAAAATCAGATAAGCTTCTTGGAACCTACCTAATTAAATTGGTTGTCTGTAAACTATGTAAACAGTTTCAGATTATGGATCTAAAGGGACAGCTAGATAGGTTCAAGAAACAGCAAGAAAGATGCCAATCTACTCTCTCAAGCATCAATGCTTCCCGAGCAGCACCTTCTGGTCCTTCCAGGCCCTCCTCCTCTGTTCCTGCAGCTACCAGCCTCAAGCCTGCACCTCCTGTCAAATTCTCCAACGACACCGAGCGCCTTCAGTTTATTAACAGCATCAGGAAAGGTCCCGTCGGTGCTCAAATCAAGCGTGTCATTGAGCTTCTCTTTGAGGTCTTTTGCCTTCCTTCTTTGCTCCTTTCTTTTTGTTTGTATATGTAGGTGGAGAATTGAATTTGTCTTCTTTCTCTTTGTAGACAAGACAAGCCTTTACACCGGAGCAGATTAACGAAAGGTGTTATGTTGATATGCTTTCCAATAAAGCTGTCTTTGATAGTCTCAGGAACAATCCCAAAGTTTATTATGACGGAAGGAGGTTCTCTTACAAGGTATGTTCGATTCATTAGTTTCTCTTTGAAAAGGTTTCTTACAAAATCCTTGTCATGTTACCAGGCTAAGCATGATGTCAAAGACAAGAACCAGCTTCTCTCCCTGATCAAGAAGTATCCTGCTGGGATTGCGGCTGTTGATCTCAAAGACGCTTACCCGAACGTCATGGATGATCTACAGGTATGCTTTTGGTTCTTGAAACCAAGACAGACAGTATCAGTAGTGAAATTTTCAAGATTTGTCTGTGTAGGCTCTGAAAGCTTCGAAACACATTTGGTTTCTATCAAACGCTGATTCACAAGAGGACATTGCGTACCCGAACGACTTCAAAGGGCAGATTGAGGTTGATGACGAGTTTAAATCTCTGTTCCGTGACATAGACATTCCCAGCGACCTTCTTGATGTGGAGAAGGAGCTGCAGAAGATTGGTTTGAAGCCGGTGATGAACACTGCGCAGAGGAGAGCTGCTGCACAGATCCAAGGCGTATCGAACAAACCCAAGCAGAAGAAGAAGAAACAAGAGATCAGCAAGAGGACCAAACTCACCAACGCACATCTCCCCGAGCTCTTCCAGAACCTCAACGCTAGCAGTTCCCGGAACTAAGCTTCTTCATAAATGGAATATGACTATGTGGTTAAGAAAACTGTAACTGGGAGATTGAGCCCCAGTTTTTTCTTATTATTCGACATAATTTACATAGAACAAATGTTATTTGTGTTGATGTATGAGTTTACAATAGTTTTCATGTATTCCAGCAGATAAAAAAAAAAAACTCATCCATATGTAAACATGAAGATACTTTCTTATGCAATGTTTATGACGTCTTAAGACAAGTGGTGTTGGCTATTAGATCAGTTATTGAATATTTATGCATACACTACTCCTCTTAAAAGGAGAAGGTTTATGCACACACTAATTGTCTTGAAAGGAGAAGGTTTATGCATGTATTGATTATTGTCAAAATTTTATCACCAAAAAGTACCTGAACCATATAGTGGTTGGAACATGAAATAGATTTTTTTCGTTGGATATATATGGATTTTTTTCAAGTGGAAGGTTATTACACATTAGACTCAGTGTCTCAGCACTTAACATTGCATATCCTGTAGTTTTCTAAAAGCTCGTAGAGAAGTCACGACTCACCAGGTTTGATTGTTCAGATTTAGTTATCTATCTACTTCATGTTCACACTAATGGTACTGTTTAGGTGAGGCACACCAATTGATACATATATATATATGATACCAGAGAATGGTGTTCAGAAAAAAAAAATGATACCAGAGAATTTTGAGATGGAACTATGTTTCAGGTAAAGCCACATAATCAGACACCAAACTGTTTTTGCTTTCTCTTGATTTAGCTTCAAAATGCGTCAACAACTGTAGTTTCTGACATACGAATAGAAGATAATACAAGCTAATGACTTACGAATATAAAACTGATTAGGAAGTGATTCAACAATAGTTCCTCAAAATGTAATAAAGAAGTTTCCCTCAGCTAGCTTAAAGAGTCTGCAACTTCAAAACTCACTTCTTCTGGCTCTATCTGTGTTCTCTGCATTAGAAATGTTCTAAGCCTTGCTGGAATCATCACCAGGACCTTTTGGGATTGCCCAATCCGGCCAATTAGCTGGAAGCTTAAACACAACATCATAGCCATCTGAAGATGAAGATGAGGATGATGGTGAAGCAGAGGAAGGCGGTGAATGATTAGTAACAGCTCTCTGAGTGAAGATTTCTTGGTTCTTGCATTGGTCTTCTTGGCTTTTACTCTTTCTTGTAGGATCATTGTGATCACTTATCACTATAAAAGAAAAACGACTTATTAAGATAAAGAACTTGCCTAGCTCAAGTCAAAACACTATGACAAATACATAAACACATATACCTGTAGCATCGTTCTTCCCATTATTGTTCGGCTTGTTGCCTCCATACCCGATTAGATTCTTAGTCCCTCCAATCCCTGAAGCTGCAACTTCGGCATCATAGAGCGACTTCAAGTATGAACAATCTGCTTCAACCAGGCAAAATCTCTTAGCTAATGCAACAAACTTGTCCTCCAGTTTCGCCGAATCTTCTTTCCCTTTCTTAATCGCCATCAAAAGCTCCTCTTCTCTCTTCCTCAGCTCATCAATCTTGGCCTGTCTCTCACTCACCATTTTCTCATACTCATCCTTGTCGTTTCTCTCTCTCGCACGATCCTCCCGTCCCTCAGCTTTGCTCTGAAGCAGCTTCTTCATGACCTCGTAAGTTTCCTCTGCAAGCTTAACCCTTTTCTGAAGACTCTCGTAATCTATCTTCAAAGTCTCATGATTCTCCTTGAGGATTTCATACTCTATCTGCGTACAAGTGTTTCTCTTGGGGGAAGAAGCGAATTCATCCTTCACAGTCGCCAAAGGCAAGCCTTTCCTCTTCTTACCAGATTTGTCTGAGCAAGCTGGTGCTGATGTTCCAATCATGGCTTTCAAACTTTTAACCTGAAACAAAAACAAACAAAAGCTTACTCCTTTTTTTGTTTCCAGAAAATTACTTGAAAACCCTAAATCCAGATTCTTTCACAGAAGTAAACTGAGAAGAAAATTACAGTTATTTCTCCACAATCTGAAACCAAAAAGGGTAAACTGAGAAGAAATTTTCCAGAGAAAATGTAAAAACCCAGAAAGTTTCTTTATCGGTCAAGTAGGTAAGAAGGGGCAACGATGAACAACATTTTCTTCAACAATCTTGACCGAAATGCAAAACCCATATATAAAAAGAGAGACTTTTGCAGAGAAAAAGCTTACCCAGATTAGTTCAGAAGAAACCTAGAGAGAAAAATAAGAAAGCAAAGCTCTAAAACGCAGACGAAATAAAAGCGGGAATGTGATAGGAAACACGCACTAGTTAGTAAACGAAGATTATTATGGTTAAGTATTTAATTTAACTAGGATTTGAGTATTGCAGATTAATTTGTTGTTTAATGTGTTAGATTAAACTTAAATCCTAGCCTTTTGTTTTTTGTGTATGCTCGTCCCAGGCTGATTATGGGCTACTTTTAAACTCTGAATTAAAGGTTCTTCCTTCTTTTTCTGGGCTACATTGAACTAGTCCTATAGCCCAACACTAGAAGAGAAATTCGAACTCAACGTGAGATTGCAGCATCGAGGTGAGGCTTCTCCTTCTTTTTAAGAACCTTTAGATTAAAAAACAAAACAGAAATAAATTTAACCAAAAATAAGTAATCATACTATTGATTGAGAAGATGAATAAATAAAAAAATTATACTTTAAATGATCTAAAAATGTGACATGAAAAATGTAACATGTATTGATGAGTCAAATATGACAACGTAGAATTAGATTATAAGAACTGGTTGACATGACTAATGTAAGATTAGTTTAACTAAACCAATCTTAACTAGCACCATTACAAAATTGGTTAGATTTAAATCATTTGGTTTACCTACACTAAGCTCGCTAGATTATTATGAATTTGAATTTTGTTTTGTAATCATATTACAAAGTTAGATGTATATTTAAAGAGTTGATTATACTCAAAGACACTTTTTATCTTTCTTTTACAATGAAAGACACTTTCCACTTTTGAGACACTTTCTAGTGGGACCTAGGTGTTTTTTTGACAAATTTACCCTTAATGAGAAGGAAGATATGTTGTGGACATGGATATATGAATGTTTATGGACATAAATGTTTGTGGACAGGGCAAATTATGAACAAATGATTTTAACGTACATATTTATATGACTCATATTAATTATATAGTATAAATGATATTGTTTGAATCAATGAATTGTGGACATACAAATTATGGACAGGTTAGTGGTGGACATACTATCATAGATCCACTATCAATAGATTGATGAAACCATTTTTGTGGATTAGTAAAAACAAAGTACATTAATAAAGCTGATGTTCATTCATTATATTCTTACAAGAACAAATGTGTCCACAATCTCAAAAATGAACAAGTTCATAACTTCAAAACAAAAACAGCCACGTACATGTCAAAGAGAAAAATAAAGCTTAAGTGAAGGAAAACAAAGTTAAACAAACCAAAAAATTACTAGTGAAGATTGTAAATATATTGTGGACGAAAGAGTTATGGATTAGTGTTGTGGACAACAAAAAAATTGTAGATTGTGCGTTCATGTTTAAGGATGCTTGCATTATTTTTTCTTTTATTTTAGAATCCATATATATACTTTAATATTTAAAAAGTAATAAATCACCATTCATTTCTTTATTTGATTTTTTTCTTTGATATTTTATAAAATTTTAAGTTATTAAATAATTTGAATGGATATGGAAACTGTGGATATGGGTTTTGTTGATAAGAAAAATGTTGTTAGGGGCTATAGTGCATCATTGAAAGTTTGGGACAAAATCAAGAAAATACATAAGAAAATTTAAGAATTGTTGGGGTCAAACTGCAAATAACCAAACTTTCAAAGACCAAATTTGTAAAAAATAGGAACGTCACCTTCTCGAGCTTTTCCTGCAACTAGAAGCGATGAAGACTCCGACGACCGCCACTGCGGATTCCGAGCATGAAGACCACTGCAAACTACTGTCACGACGATATGAGCTGAACACGAATGAAGTCTCGGATTGAGCTTGGCTATGGATTGAGCTTGGCTGTGGCTGGACCTCGATTGAAGAATGAGCATTCTCGGATTGAGCTTGGCTGTGGCTCACAGACGGTTGCGGAGGAGCTGAACACGACGGAGGTGGCTTGGACAGATGATTGAACTCCTTTTTATATACCTCATAACCATTGACCAAGACAAAGACTTCACAATGCTCAAAGGGAGACATGGTTCCAGCATCAGTGTTTATATAAAGATCTGGAGAATAAGTGCATAAGGAAAAATATCAACCAGAGAAATAGTAACAGAAGCTTGACTCGGTGGGAACTCTGAACATAGTAAGACCATCTCCAATGGTCCTTCATTCCTCACTTTTTTTTGAAACATTTTGAAGTAATTTTTGCTCCAATGATACTTCATTTCTTGTTTCAAAATGAAGCAATGAACAGTACTGCTTCAAATTCGAAGCAATACTGTTCATTGCTTCATTTTTGAAGCTCAACTTTTTAATTTATAAATTGGTCTTTAACTTTTATTTATTCTTATCTTTTACCGAAATAAATTATATACGTTAATATTATCCAATCAATTTCAAAATTTCAACTATTCTTTTTAGCTAATTAGATATTTATATTGGAAAAACATAAGAATATTAATTTTTTAAGAACTTTAGCTCGTTTAAAATAATGGAAGATAAATAAGCTCACATTTTACTTCTAAACACTTTTATTAATCATTTAAATAAAAAATATATATAAGATGTCTTTTTAAAAACAAAATATGGTGTTCTATGTTTGTTTATTCATGTTATGTAATAAATTTCTTATATGATAATATTGAATTTATATGAAATTACAATTGTGTTGGATTATTGTTAAAACAAAATAGTTGAGTAAATTTAGTAAATATGAAAAAATTTAAGGTGTTATTAATAATTAATGATAAAGTGGATATATAATATACTTGGAATATTCATATTACAAGAAACAAATGAAGCAAACCATTGGAGAAGATGTGCTTCATTTTTTGCTTCATTTTGAATAAAGTGCATTTTTGAAGCAGAAAATGAAGCTAACCATTGGATATGTCCTAAGACAGAGAGATTGGTAAGTAGAATCTGAGAATGTAATACAAGACAAAAGAGTCTTTAAAAATTCAACCTTTTTCACCAGTTGCTTATACAGCTTCTTCAAAGCTTTCTTCTTGATATCAAACATGTCACGCAACACACCGAACTTCATCATTGGCACAAACCTATTGCCATGGAAACACAAAGTAAGTAGTAAAGCATCAATCTTTTTTATTTTAGTTACTTATCAATTTTTTTAACACAATTACTTATCAAAATCAAGCAACCAAGTTCAAAGACCATTAATTTAACACATTCTGAAGCGGGAGATGAAGATCAGGGTACATACGTTTGGGAGAGATACGAATTGACGAGGGAATTAGAGTGAGATTTTCCGACAGAGCAAGCGGCGATCCACTATTGCCCAAAAGTTCACAGTTTTGACCACTGGTTCCTGAGATTTCGCAGAGCAGCTGGTCTCCATAGCCTCATCGATGATGATTAACTCGGTACCCGAATAAACTGCTCCAAGACGCCGGTGAGCTTCTTTTCTATTGTAAAAAGACTTACGGCTCTAGATCTTGTGGAAAAGAACCGCTGTGAGTTCGTGTTGTAGAAGAAGAAGATCACGGCGGTGAAGGGCCAATTCGGTGCTGCTAGTTGGAGAAGAAGTTTGGTTACGGTGAACGACGGCGTCGATGTGAAGTTCGAGGGTTCATTTTTTTTCTTCAGCTAGAATAAAAGTGAAACGTATTGTTTGGTTAAGGAAAGGGTAGAAGAGACAAATCATACGAAGAAAATGTGTCAAAAGTTAGATGTGTTTCCCGATGTAATTGTAAAGTGGAAATGTGTCTCTATGAGTAAATTTCTCATATTTAAAACATATACGCCTAATTATACAAAATATATATTATTACTCAAAATCACACATTAACAATGTATGATACACAATATTTTTTGTTGTACGATATTGGTTATAATTTAGTCTTTAAAGTTTAAGGTTTAGTTTTGAAGATATGTAGGGTTTAAGGTTTAATTCAATATATGAATACGATATATTTTTCTGTATGATTAAAAGATTTTTTAATAGTACGATATTTGAGTGATTGGTAACCGCATAGAATATGATATTCAGTTTTGATATTGTTTTCATAAACCAAATTTCCTCTGTTTTCTGATCACCGAAATTTTCTCACCATACGAGTATTTTGTCTTTTAAAAAGATGATAAACCAAATATATACCATTAATTTGTTTAAACATTAATTTAAATATAATATGTTATGGCTGTAAAATAATATATTTAAACTAAATCTTTGTAACATGGTAATACCCATGGGCGGATGTAGAATCAAATCTAGTTGGGGGCACATACATAATTTTTCACTACACATATTTTTGGATTGGGGGCACTTGTACAAACATGAAACTTATTGTTAAGAAAATTTTAAAAGTAGATGGGGGCACGTGCCCCCGTAGCTCATGCTCTCCTTCCGCTCCTGGTAATACCAATATAGTTGAGAATATTCTTGTGATGATTAGATTAACCAGACAAATACTTATATATATACATTTTCCTCTCATGTAAAACCAATCGCTTAACTCTCTCTTATAAGAAACAATGTCAATTGTCCCAAGAAGTGTTCTACACTATGTTCCGGCTGACTGAGTTTCTGAGATAAGTGATGGGAGATACGCCTTTAATTTCTGGCAAAAATCCTCAGAGATGATCTTATATCCTATATTGCATAAGTTTATAGGTCTTAACTCTTTCATTCTTATAGGCCTCTCTGTTTTGGGAATTAGGCTTATGTTGGTAATGTTCAACCTTGTACCCAATATTCCTGATGTTATAAAATTGTTAACCATATCCAATAACTCCTTTTTGATTATATACCAAGAATATTGAAAGAACAAAGCCGTCATCCCATCTGATCCAGTAGTTTTTTTTACTGGGTGCATCATAAACAGAGCCTGTTGAACCTCTTCCTCAGTTGCGACTCTAATTAGCCTCGGGTTCATTTGGGGGGTACTGGTGGGTGCTATCTCTTCCAGAAAACCTTCGAATTCGGATGGGGAGGTTGTTTGGAATAAATCCTCAAAATAGTCCACTGCAACCTTTTCCAATCCTTGCTCCTTACTTATCCAATTTCCATTTTCATCGTAAAGTCCTACGATTCTATTTCGAACTCGCCGTTGTTTTGTCAAGCCATGACAGAATTTAGTATTAAGATTCTCTGCTGTGTTCCACAAATTTTGACCTTTTTGATGCAAGTATCCCCTGCTATATATATATTCGTTAGAACTAAATAATAATTTCAAAGTTCTACATATTATGATCTTTTTAATTGTCAGATGTCATTGGAATATCATTCAGAATGGTAAAGTCAAAGAAGTTAAGAATAAAAAAAAAGTCGAACAATTCATCCAAACTACAAATGATTTTCCTTGATTCAAAGTAAATGATGTTGTTATGTATATCAAATAACTAAATATATATCATCAACCTTAATAAGTACCATAGAAGTTACCCCGAAGTGTATTTTATGCATAAATCTTGCGAAAAGAACATTTGCCTACATTAGAAAATAAGTTGGATTAGGTAGTGATTGTTGAAACTCAATTTTTATAAGCCTTTGGGCTTAGTAAGAAATTGGATAGCCAAATGAGCTGAGTAGAAATTTGATTTAATGTGAAGATTATTGAATTCATTTTGCAAGCCTAATGGGCTGAGTAGGATGATCCATTAAGGGAAAGACTTGGTGACTAAGTTGAAGCAAACTTTGTGAACAAGTTAAACCAACTTGGTGTGCAAGCTAAGGCAACTTGGTGAGCAAGTTAAACCAACTTGGTGACCAAGCTAATCTCTACTATAAATAGAGGCATAATTTATTTACAAAAAGATATCCACAACACACACAAAATACAAGCTTCCCACAAGCAAATCTCTTTAGGTCTTCTTTTAATTAGTAAGTCTCGAGAGTATAGTGTAGTAGTTAGTTTGCAGATTCTGTTTTGGGTGCAGCGAAACAGTCTCGAGAGTATATAGTCTTTGTATTATCATTTATATGCTTTCTATTTCGTGATTTTCAATCAAGATTTTCGCGGTCCTACAATCGTAACTCTATAAATCCGCTTTTTACTTATCGATTAAATCGGATTGAATATTGCGAACAATATTTATGAGAAATATTGCGAACGCTTTTTAGCTATTCTGCAAAACGTTTTGATCTATAAGACGAATCGTATCAAAAAACGATTTACGCGACAGTCTTTGACAGGTTCGCGATCTCGTTTTTCTAAAGATAAAACGATCTATTCTTGATTAAAATAGCGTTTAAGAACGTCTTTTAGACGAGTTCTGGGAACGACTATTAAAACGTTTAAGAACGCTTTACGCGATTTTGGGAACGTCTGTATAGCGACTTAAAAGTTTTAGTCGCTTGTTGATTTGAGTTCTCAATACTTACTATTGTGTGTATTTTGAGAATAAATTCAATAAAGACTAATGATTACATTAAGAGCTACAAGAGATTGAGTTCAAAACGTTTGAGTCCAAATAACTATTATGGATAAATCCAAAAGATTGTGTTAATATGGATAAATCTTTATATAAAGATTGTGTCAAAAAAATTACAAACTATTTTCTTTTGAATAAATCTAAATCTTAGGATTAAAGATTGCGTCCAAATAATCATGAAATATTTTTTATATACAAAAAAACAGTGAGAAGACAATCCTAATTGGGAATGGTCATCCATTTGGATAGTTTTTATGTGAAGATTTGTCTATACCTAGTAAAACTACTATATAAGTCTATAGTGAGTTGAATACTTTCATAGAATTTTGAGTTTCGTTATGGACAAATCAAGGTTTAGAACACACGCTCAAAGAATTTTTCTGTGGCAAAATTTCTTTTGATGGATTACATGTTCATCATATAATAGTCAAAAAGGTGTGATTTTCCATGCATGAGAGAACGACTGTATGTACATCAATCAATTTGATATACTAGGTTTATAGGTAAATTGGAAATTTTCCAATAAAACCTATCTCTCACAAGCAAAGGCTACAAGGCATATATTTTACTTTCAAGTAAGTCAAATACGCAAATCACAAAGCATATGATATTCACAGCTGTGAACATAATGCAAAAGTGATTGAGCAAAAGAACTAGGAAAGCCTAATGTTCATATGAAATTATACATTCAATGGATAATTTCAAAAAGCTGACACACATCGTAGCAAGGCTAGTGACTGTGGTAGCAATATTGGTTTACATAAAGACAATGTGGAATCTCAAACCAATTTGATAAAAACTCACACATGAAGTGCATGTAGTTTTGAGTCAATATTCAACAATAGAATAAAATGTGGCAATTTAAACGAGAATAAATGTGTTCTTAAGAGAATTAACATTATTACTCCTAAGAATTGTTCATTATTCACTAGAATCCAAATAAACTTGCGGAACAAAAGTTCTAAACTCTTAACGGATGAATGTAAGCATACATGATCCTGAGTTATCTCGGAAAATGTGGAGGAAGCGTTGCTTACCATATTCAAACATTGGTAAAAGGCCATGTACTTTGAAAAGGTAATGTACAATTGTACAAATACCAAAAAGTGTGGGGGTGCTTAGCAAAAGTCAAAGTACTAACTCCGAAAAATATGGAGATGCTCAGCAAAAGTTATAAAACTACCTCCTAAAAAGGTCGTAGACCTTGAAAACTGTGATCTCAAAAAGTCAGCTGACAATCTTATGAATTTTTACCAAAGGTTTAATATGAGATTAAGTTTTAAAATCATTGAAGGGAATGTTTTTATTGCCTACGACTAAGGATGTTTGATGGAAATCCTACCAACGTGACTGGAGATCCCAAGATGTTGGTTCAAAGGGAAAACAAAATCAAACAAAATCCGTTAAAGCACTGAAACCTACCCATATTCCAAGATGATAATAGTGCTCCTGTAAGTATTAAGGATAAGCATTGGCTTTTAATGAGATAAGACCTCAATCTATATATACATGTATATAAAGTATTGCAGGGTACTTTCTGTGTATATGATAGGTATTTGTGGCAATCATCTAATGAGTGTGAAATGAGGTCGTTTCTAGGAGGATGAAGTTCAGGCTATAGTCTCCAAATTCACTCATGACAACCAGGCAAGTTCAAGGCCAAAATGAACACAATAGAGAACTTAACTCTACGAGAAAACGCAGCTGTGTTGTACCTGTGGACTCGGTTTACACAAAACTTTGGGTGGTTCAAGACATCACGTTCACCTCCTGAAATGTAAATCCGGCAGGAATAACAATGAGTGGTTCAAGGCTGAAATACGCTACTACCTCAGATGCAGTTAGTTTTCGCTTATACTCTCAAAAGTCTGCTCGAAAAGTCTGTCTGTCTAGTCTAGTGTTAAGTCTAGCTAGTAGAGTATGTCGAGTCTGCATAATATATCGAGTCTGCATGTGTTTAGAATAAGTTCTATTCATGTGAGGAATTGCTGGAACCCAATTTTTATAAGCCTTTGGGCTGAGTAAAAAATTGGGTAAGTGCGAATAGATATTTTATAAGCCTAATGGACTGGGTAAAAATTTGATTTAGTGTGAAGATTAGTGGACTCATTTTGCAAGCTAATGGGTTGAGTAGGATGATCTATTAAGGGAAAGACTTGGTGACTACGTTAAAGAAAACTTGGTGAACAAGTTAAACCAACTTGGTGTGCAAGCTAAGGCAACTTGGTGAGCAAGCTAATCTCTACTATAAATAGAGACATAATCTCTTCATAAAAATATATCCACAACACACACGAAACACAAGCTTCCTACAAGCAAATCTCTTTAGGTCTTCTTCTTTTAATTAGTAAGTCTCGAGAATATAGTGTATTAGTTAGTTCGCAGTTTCGGGTGCAGCGAAACAGTCTCGAGAGTATAGTCTTTGTATTATTGTTTATATGCTTTTTGTTTCGTGATTTTCAATCAGGATTTTTGCGGTATATGTGTGTCGTGTTTATATCTGGAAACACGCACGACAAATAGATTTGAAAATTGGTTTTTGAGTCTAAAATGTGTTCTTAACGGAATTGTAAAGATAATATTCACAGCACAGACGCAAGAAAGAGCTCGTCAAAAGAGTAAATGTTTGTTAACTGTGAAACTAATATGTTGTGGTTAAACATTCTGAACAGGAACTCAATGAAGAAAAGAAGCAAGTTTACAATGGAAAAGTTGCGGAGTTAATGGAAGCATACATGAAAGAAGTGGAAGAGTACAATAAATCTGCGTAGTCGAGGAATACTACTAACTCAGTAGTAGAGAAATGATAAATGAGAGACGTTAAAGTTTACTCAAATTGAACATTTGTCTTATGCAAAATGACTCTCTGCTGTTTAAATTTCTTAGGGTTTTGTTTCTTCTCATCCGTTTGAGAATTCACACATTCTCTTAGTTGCTCTTACATGTTCAATAACTTGACCCAATCCCAAATTTATTACCAAATTACTCAAATACTAAACCAAAATTTGATACAAAATTAGATATATATTAGTGTAATCAAACTAGTTGAAAATATGTTTTATCAGACTGTAAACTTTATCTTGTACTACATTAATAATCCCAAGAATATTTTAATCTCTAATTGAAGTTAAACCGAATCATGGAGAAATGTGTGGAGACCAGTGTTAATCTCGGCCGTTGGATCAAATTGAAAATCTACGTCGAAAATGGGGGAACTTCCTGTAGAGGTATTAGTGGAGATCAACCCCGTAAAATCCGACGGACGAGAATTTCCCATGTCGCAAAAAGTTCCGCCGCCGTTGCCGAAATCAGACTCGTAAGAGTAAAACGGTGGCGTAACTGGGAATGAGAAACCGTCGCTCTCGATCGCGTTGGTACGTACAGAAAGATTGGTCCTGAGATTGGCGAGAAGGTCATTTTGGTAATTAATGAGTGTTGTGTTTGGTTTAGTGACTTGCTTATCCCGAGCTGGGATCCCCTGTGAGCAAGTGTGTGTTCCTTTGTATGTCAAATCGAAGATTGTAGGATCAGCGTCCGATCTCTGGACCTGTTTCGTAGCCCAACAATTCTGTGTGTTACGAAATGTACATCTGTAATAACTCCTGCGACACAAACACAACAGAGTAACTGATTAATTTCATTAAAACGATGCTGATGATCATATGATGAAGTATAACATGAATGATGACGTAAGATGATGATGATACCTTGGATATTTGGCGCCTAAAATGTCCTTCTGGCCATATTTTCTCCAGCTGAAGACATCATCATGAGGTCCTTCTAAGCCTCTCTCTGGGCTAATTCTCACTTGCTCTGTCCACTTTGGCAACGTCTTCCTGCAATATTTAACTTTTCATATCTCTAATTAAAAATAGTGAATTTATTTTTTAAGTTTCTGTAATTCTTGTAACTCTTATTTTTTTTTTTAACTCTTATTTTCTTTCCTTGTATTGTGTTGAGGTTCAAATTTTTACCTCTTTTTAGAGCTCAAGTTGTAGTCTTTGGATCCTCCATCGAGAAACTCTTCACTTCTCGGACTTCCGTTAATCGAAGTCGGAGATTCTGGAACTTTACGGGTGTTAGCTACCGGATCCGCCGCAAGATTTAACATCTCCGCCGTCGGACTGTGTACTATGTTGGAACCGTTTAGCATCAAAATAGCTTTCTCGTAGGAAGAAACGATCTGATGTAGGAGGGTTTCTCTAATCTCCGTCGTCAAACAAAAGGAAGAAGAAGACAACGACGGTGGTGGCAGAGAAGGAGCTGTTCCGAGCTCAGCTTGGAGCTGCTTTGCCGCCTTCAGCCCATGAACCAGCTCGCTTAGCAAATTCTTCTGCTCCCAGCTCGACATATCCATATTATCTCACCAAAAGTGTAATTTGGTCAGTGCCAATGTTTCCGATCAAAGAAGCCCTTGCCGGAGACTCACCGGTGAAGCGATCACCGTTACAGGAAAATATAGTTAATAGCAGTACCTTGTATAGATGATTTCTTGGTAGCACCTTTGACACAGAAGGGGAGGAAAAGTGATGTTTATAAAAGAAGGTTTTCTTTTAGCTTCTTATGGTAAGGTTAAGATTAAGAATTTATAGGGTTGAGAAGGACAAAAAGGTAAGCTTTTGAGGTTGTGGTTACTGGTTGGATGTAGGAAGATTGTTTTCTTTTGAAATTTAAAGGCTTTAGATCTGAATTGAGTGAAGAATGTGTTTGAACATTTGACCAATTCAAAGTTTGGAAAAGTCATTGGTCTTCGTCAACAAGTATGTACAGTAGTTCCAGAGTGTGTGTATAAAATGGTTATGTTTAGTGAAGGTCAAATGCTGACCAATTCAAATTCTGATTTTATTTTAGTTTAGCCAAGTTAATTATTTATATAATTCCAGTGGTTTAGTAAATAATTATTATAAAGTGTATATATAACTAATGTACCTTTCAATGTACCCTTTCACACTATAGCTTTGTTGACGTAGTTCAGGTTCTTTTCAGTATTTATTAGAATTGTTAGGTACATGTTTAATGTTTGTAACACCAACAAGTTCTTGTAACACATTTTATTTTTCGGTTGTTTGTTGTTGTATATTTAACAACCACGACTTCTTATGTCGCTTTTTGGGTAGTGTACACATGTATCGTTTTGGATTTGAATCTATATGATAACATAGGATAAGTGTAGATACACACTATTATATTATCAGTTGATTAGACATCTTTAATTTGGCCATTTTAAACTGAAATTCAGACTATAATCTGGTTTACAATTTAATAAAGAGAAATACCATATCAATATTATTAATTTAGAATCATTGTTAACATTAAACTCTATTAGTACTTGGCATATTACTTTTATGCCACTGGACCTACCAATCCAAAGAAAGTTAGTTACATTCGATATATTATTTTTAAATACAGTTCTCCACTTTATTTCCTCAATTATCGAGATCCATTACCTTGAAATCCTTCTCTGTAGCAACAGTTATACTTTAAACAAATCATTCATTCCTTTTGGTTTTATGCAAAATCGATTAAAATATATTATTTTTATCATATACATTTTTCGCCAAAAGCTTTTATCATACATAGATATAATTTAAATCTGTTACATTACATAAATCATATTATTCATATTTTTTTGAAACTTATATTATTCATGTTCATTTTATTGAAACTTATATTATTCATGTTCAATTTTTGGAAATCATATCATTCCCATATTATTCATGTTCAATGCAAAAACATATCAATTTGTAACAATCACATTATACGTATAGAATTTTCCAGACCTAGCAGCTAAACATTTTATATGTAGTAACGAAGAATATACTATAGCAAGTTCAAAAAAAAAGAGAAGAAGAATATACTAAAGCATGAACAAAAATATAAAATACAAAATAATTAAATTAAACATAAAACACATTTTTAAGTTAAGCATGAGCATTCAGGTACCCGTTAGGATACATGATAGATATTTTCAATTTCTATTCTATTTATATCATATCCTAGATCTCATTCTGGTAAGTTTGTAAGTACGGATTAGGTTCAGATATAACATACCGTTTTTGGTTCTAATTTGTATCACATCTTTAAAACCAAAAAGTAACCATATATCATTCGGATTCGGGTTATAGTAGTTTGGTTCGGATAAATCCAAAATTAAATCCAAAATTTAAAGGCAAAACATAAGAAATAAATACCTTTATATATTTAGATATTTAAGGTACTTATATAAAATTTAAATAGTTATTTTTTTAGATATCATTTCGAAACAAATACAAAATTGAATATTTGTGATTAATTTGAAAACTCAAATTGGGTTTTTAATCTTTTTTTTTTGGATACCTATTCAGGTTCGGGTAGTAACATTTCATATATCTTTTATACCATCCTACAAGGTACAGATCCGGTTTTTATGTTTGGATTTAGTTTGGACATCAGGTTCTGGATTATATTCATAGGTATACTTTAAATAAAGAGAAAATGCGATTATGTAAAGTTTTCACAGAAGTTACTATCTTACTGACTGGTGTTTCAAAAGACTCACTATAATATTAAAGTTCAATATTCGATCTAATGAAAACATATATCTTTATGCAAAACTTATATAATTTCTGTCAAAAATAAATTCATCAAAAATAATTATGCAACTTGACATATTCAACATAATTAAAAAATTATTTAAATTTAATTAATATCAAATACATGTATAAAAATTATATTTCTTGAAATAGTAAAAATAAAAATAAAACAAGAATATACCTGTCCTTAAAAAGGGCGGGTGAGAATCTAGTGATATTATTAAAATTTAAAAGTAACACACAAGGGAAAAAATTTCAAAATAGCACTAAATAAAAGTTAAAAGACATTTTATTTTATATTTATATTTAGTTATTTACTGATTAGAGTTTGAGGTAATTATAACCTTACCTCAAATTTGATACCAATTTTCATATTAACCTTTAAATGATAACCATTATCGTAAATAAGTTCAGTATTATAAAAAGATCAAATTAAATCTCCTAAATCATTTATAAATGTTTAAGAATTATTTATTGAAGTTTATAAACTCAATCCCAATCCTAAATACGAAACTCTAAACAATAATCAGTAAATCGTAAACCCATGTCATGGTATTTTTGACTGATTGTATTTTTGAAAAGTGGTATCCAATTTAGAGTATTTCAAGCAATTTCTCTTATAGTTGATATTGAGATATTGAGTCTAGAGTAATAATTACAATTTTGAGTAATCTAGTCATTTTACCTTTTAAATAAACTCAATTTTAAAGACTTTTCTCCTTATATGTTCCTTTGTCATAAATGTATTTGTGTGCTATCACTAGAAAAAAAAATTATAACTTCAAATATAAAATTTAATGTACTTCAAAAGAACTTAAAACTTTAAATTTAAGATTTTGAACACTGAAACATCAAATTTAATATTTCAAAACCTTATATTTGAGATTTCATATTTTCAAAAAATTTACACTTATAATTCTTCTAAATATTCTTATCAAATTTGAAAATCATTTTAGTTCAAACAATTTTATAAGATTAGATATATTTATAGTTTAACTTATATATATATATATTTAAATTATTAAAATAGTACTAAAATCTATGTAAATTTGATTTAAATATTTCAAAATATCCAAAATATTGTCCATACAATTTTGTTTTAATCGAAAGTCATTGTTGTTATTGAATTTTTTAATGGTTCTTTCATGTTCAGATTGAATAATTTCATGAATAGTTTTATAAATTATAATTTATTGTATAATATATATATATATAATTAAAATATTAATATTTCAATTAAATTTTATCAATTTGAAGAACTAAAATGTAAAACATAAAATATTTAAAGTTCAATATAATGTTTTTCTTTTGGATAGAAACACTACTAGATCTTAAATTTGAAGTTTTTCTAAATCTTAAAATAAGATTATTTCTGGAAATGCTCTAAGACATTTGCTCTTTAACAATTTTTTTTCATTAGTTGTTTAACAGTATCATGATTATTTTATTTGTATAAATTTAAATACATCAGGATATGTAAAACCTATTTTGACATTATTATATCGAACTGCGTGCACATAATATATGTAATAGAGTAACTAAAAAAATAACATCTATATTAATAAAAATGAAGTACAATTAAATTAGGTTTGTTTGGAAACATGAATAGTAATTTTTAAAAAAGTTTGTTTGAAAACATAGATAGCAATTTAAAGAAAAAATTTTGTTTGAAAATATGAATAGCTGTATAAAAAGAATATAATGTTTTATGAAAACATGAATAACAGTATATTAAGAAAAAATTTATGGGCTTATGTTATTAAAAAAAATAAAATATCTACCTATATTATAGAAACTATCTATTTGGAGCAGCTTTAAAATATACGAAAATTGGCTAATCTAATAACCTAAAAACATCCTTTGTCTAAAATATTGATAAAAAAAATTTACACTTATATACTTATTTCAAATAAAAATAATAATTTAATGTTGATTTATATCAAACATTGATTCAAAAATATACATATATTCCAATTGATTTTTACTAAAATATTTTCCAAAAACCATTATAAGAAAATACAATACAAAACTCAATTTCATATACAAACTTAAATTATGGTTTTTATATTTATTAAGTTTTAAAAATATAATATATGTGATTATTTATATGATGGTACATATAAAATACTATTAATTATATGATTAAATGGTACGTATAAAATACAATTAATTATATGGTGATACAAATATGATATATAATAGTGGCTAGAGGTGGACACTCATATACCATTCAGGTTCGATTCGTGTGTGTTGTGATTTTAGGTTTTCGGGGTCAAAGATTTCAGCCCCATTCGGATATTTCTACATTTTGGTTCGGGTTCGATTCGGATCTTTGTGAGTTCATTTCAGGTTCGGATAACACATTTAAATTATTTTAAAAAATTTTAAATTCATTATATACTTTAAATTTCTCAAAATCTATAAACAAAACAATATATTACATATAAACTTGAATAATATATGTCATAATATCTACACTTAACATATAAATTTGTTTGGTTTGGATATTTGAACAGAGAATCAATAATTATTTTAAGTATTTTTGGTGTTTTGAGTATACTTTAATATTTTCAGATATTTACTTTTGACTTTTTGTATATATTTTCAAGTATTTAAACTAACTTAAAAGTATCATATATTATTATGGATGTTTTATATACATTAAATCTAAAATAATTAATATATAAATCTATTTCAGATACATTCGGTACCGAAATACTTCGGTTCGGAACGGATTTGGTTCCGGTTTTCTAAATACCAAACTTTTGAATAATTTAGATATTTAATCAATTTCGGTTCGGGTTTGATACTACTTTTTTGGATCGAGATCGGTTCGGTTCTTCGGATTTGGATTTTTTTGCTTAGTCTTAATATTGACTTGAAAAACAAATAGCAATATATTTTTGAAAAATACATCCGCGTGGGCGCGCAGACCAAAATCTAGTTAATATTAAGGGATGCAACGGAAATTCCTAATTTTCAAAAGAAAAAATAAGAACGAGCATTAAAAGTCACATTCTAAAAAATTATGTGTTCACGAGATCGTACAGAAAGGTTTCTGCTGACCAAGTCCAGCGTCAAAGACTAAAATTATCTAAATTCTATATCTCATGATTGATTTGCAAGCAGCTTCATTGCATTTGGCCATTTGGGCTATACATTTATTGGAAATTCATATTTTACTAAAATTAGTATTACTTTATTATTAAAAAGTTAAATCAAACGGTTTTTTTTAACCATCAAATCTCTAGAAACACAGAATTATAAGAACAACTTTTCTTATTAGCTTTAGAAACTACTCAAAACTAAAGCTCTCAATGTTTCTCTTAGATCTTATGGAACACCTCTCCATTAGGTCTATATTTATATGAAAGACAATTCCCTTTAACATGTGGGATATGGAAAAACACAAACATAATCTAATAGAAAACTTCCTTTTCCTATTTCTAGATTTCCTTTTTGTGTTTATCCTTAACATATTAAACATCTAATAATATGTTAAGTTTCCACAAGCTTGGAATTATCCAACATTCACCCCTTAATTCCAACTTGAATTAGGAGATCAATCTCTTGAACTCCAATTAAGCTCCTCATTTGCTTGAACTTAATCCTTGCTAATGGCTTGGTAAGGATGTCGGCCTTCTGCTCAACACCCGGCACATGCTCTACTTGATTTGCCCATTCTCCACACACTCACGAATGAAGTGATACTTCTTGAGTACATGCTTACTCCTTCCATGGAAAACTGGATTCTTCGTAGAGCAATGGCTGATTTGTTGTCGATTCTAAGCATGACCCTCTTGTCTTCTTTGCCTAGTATCTCACTCAACAAATCCTTGATCCATATAGCTTGCTTGCTGCTTCGTTGCGCCATGAACTCTGCTTAGATGATGACAATGCAACCGTCTTTGCTTCTGCGATGTCCAAGTAATCAATGATGAACCATAATAGAATGCATGTCCCGATGTGCTCCTCCCATCATCGAGATCAATGTTGTGACTGCTGTCACTATAACCAACGACACTCCTTGACCCATCTCTCTTGAAGAACAGACCGAGTTTGTTGTTCCTTTGACATACCGTAGTATGTGCTTGATGGCTTGTCCATGAGAGTCTCGGATTGTGCATGTATCTGCTGAGAACACCCACTGCGTAACACAGGTCTGGTCGTGTGTGAAGCAGATACCTCAAACATCCTATGATTCTTCGTACTCCGTAGCATCTATCTCTTGTTCATCTTCAGCCTTTGAGATCTTCAAGTTCGATTCCATTGGAACTTGAGTCGCTACACGTCTCCATCTTTGTGTCACTCAGATTCCTTGAGCATACCTCTCTTGCTTTATTCTGATTCCGTCTGCTCCTTGAATCACCTCTATGCCAAGGTAATACGTTAGCTTACCCAGATCTGACATCTCGAACTTCTTTGACATCTCCTCCTTGAAACGCTTAATCACCTTAAGAGAAGTTCCTGTCACAAATAGATCATCAACGTATATGGCAATGATCAAGACGTCTCCACCTTCAGTCTTGCGGTACACTGATGGTTCCTTCGTGCACTTCTCAAATCTCATCTGCTTGAACCTGATCGAGTTTCAAATTCCATGCTCGGGCGCTGGCGTAACCCATACAAAGCCTTGTGTAACACATAAACTCGATCCTCTTCTCCTTTCTTCTCGAAACCTTCGGATTGAGTTACATACACTAACTCCTTTAGATCTCCATTCAAGAAAGCGGTCTTCACGTCCATGTGATGTATCTCCCAGCCATTGGTCGCAGCAAGAGCTATTAAGAGCCTGATAGTTTGAGGCGTGCCACGGGTGCAAACACTTCATCGAAATCTATTCCTTGTCTTTGAACATAGCCTTTTGCCACAAGTCTCGCCTTATACTTGCTCACTGTACCATCCGCCTTTCTCTTTATCTTGTAGATCCACTTTAACCCTATAGGTTTCACACCAGCCGTCTATCCACAAGCTCCCATGTCTTGTTTCTTGTGATAGATTCTAACTCAGCCACCATAGCTTCAACCCATTCTCTTACGTGTGCAGCCTCAAAGTAGTTCTCTGGCTCGCCATCTACTGTGAGCAACAACATTGCACTTTCTTGATCTGCAATTAACACATAATCATCGAGATATCTTGGTTTCGTTATGGCTCGGCCGTGTCTAGTCACCAACGGTTGCACTTCACCGTCTTGGTTATCATTGTGATCAGTATCTTCTTCTTCTTCCTCATCTTGGTCAATAGCTTCCTGTTCATGATCATCACCTTGATCATTTCCTTCTTCTATCTCACCCTCATGTGGAAGCTTAAGCATACTTGGTTCACAATCCGCTTGGTTTGTTGTAGACGACCAATCCCAAGCTTTCTCTTCTTCAAAAATCACGTCTCTACTCACCATCACACTCCCTGTGACTGGATCATAGAGTCTATATGCTTTGGAACCCGGCTCAGTTCCAAGATTGACCACAGACTTCGATCTCTCATCCAACTTCTTCAGATGAGTGACGCATATCTTCGCATGTGCTACACAACCGAATATCCTCAAGTGCTCGATATTTGGTTTCCTGCGTGTGAGGCACTCATATGGCGTCTGATTCTTCAAGGCTTTTGTAGGAACTTTGTTGATGAGGTAAGTTGAATGTCGAACAGCTTCTCCCCACAAATAGTTCGGCATCTTCATTGCCTTCAGCATACTTCTTGTCATTCCCATCAAAGTTCGGTTTCTCCTCTCCACAACACCGTTTTGCTGAGGCGTGTAAGGCGCAGTGAGATGCCTTTTCACTCCATTCTCTTCACAGAATCGATTGAACTCAGCTGAGGTAAACTCTCCTCCTCTATCGGTGCGAAAGGTTTTAATGGACGACCCTGTCTGCTTCTCTATACTCTCCTTAAACCTTTTGAATCGATCGAAAGCCTCACTTTTCTCCTTCATAAGTATAATCCACATATACCTGGAGAAATCATCAATCAAGACAAAGACATACTTATTATTGCCCGGCGTTGGTGGTGTGATTGGTCCACACAAATCTCCATGCAATAACTCCAATGGCTTTGTCGCACGAAACATGGCTTTGGTCGGGAATGAATGTCTAATCTGCTTCCCTGCTAGACATGCGTCACACACGCTCTCTTCGTGTGTTACACTCGGCATTCCTGTGACCATCTCCTTTCTTACCATGTTGTTCATCACTCCATAACTTATATGTCCCAGTCGAGCATGCCACCTCCATGTAGCATCTTCATCTCTGACATGTAAGCATTCCGGATAGCTAATCTCCATAGGGGTCTTGTAGAGGCGGTTTGGAGATCTTGTAACACGTACAAGCAACCTTCCATGCGAATCTGTGAGAGTCAAATAGTCATCCTTCATGTTAACCTCACATCCGTTTTCTGTTGCTTGACCAAGACTCAATATATTGTGCTTTAGGTCGGGTATGTAGTAGATGTCTTTGAGTGCCTTCTTCTCTCCAGTTTTGCACACAAAAGTAATCACACCCTTTCCAACGATATCAACACACGATCCATCACCAAACTTCACCTTTCCTTTGGTGTTCTGACTCAAACTCGAAAAGAACTCCTTGTTTCCCGTCATGTGATTGCTCGCTCCATTATCCAAATACCAAACACTTGCACCGCCTTTGTTGATATCAAGATTCTTCGGAATCACCTTGTCTTCATTCAAGAACACCACCTCGTGTACATAGAGTGCATCAGCTTCGTGTGTCTCGTTGAGGTTGGTTTCTTGATTCTTCACTGACTTCTCGGGACAGGAAGTTGCATAGTGACCCGGCTTGTCACATCTCCAACATATCACCTTTGATCGATCCTTCTTCGAGTTTTTCTCGTCGGTGTGTGACACATCGTTTTGACTGTGTGACCTACCACGACCTCTGCCTCTGCTACTCCGTCCTCTACCTCTACCACGGAAGTTCTCATAGCCCCTCTGACTATGCTGGTCGTTGTTGGTAAACATAAGCTTCCCTTGGTCCTCTTTCTGAGTTCTTGCTCCCACGCGCTCCTCGAATGCCTTGAGCCTTCCAACTATATCCTCAAAACCCGTAGAATTGAGGTCTAGGAGCTGTTCAAGCGACGCCACGATATGGATATACTTGTCTTCGGAAGACCCTTCAAGAACTTCTTAACCATCATGGATTCTTCTATGTTTCCACCCAACGAGGCTGCTTTGGATGATAGGCCTGATATCTTCCCCGCGAAGTCATCAACCGAATCCTTATCATCCATGCTCAACCTATCAAACTCCGTCATCAACGTCTGAAGTCTCGCCTCCCTTACACGATCAGCCCCAATGTGTCGTGACTTGATGGCGTCCCAGATCTCTTTTGATGCGGTATGATCTCCCACCTGGAGAATCAATGCTTCGGGAACAGATTGAAACAAAAGAGCTATCGCAACATCGTTCTTCTTTTGATCATCTGAACCAGGTTCGATCGTGTCCCACACTTCATGAACGAAGTAGAACCTTCATCCTCATCGACCAAACTGTATAGTTTGTCGATGACAACATAGGACATTGGATGGATGTCGATCCAAAGTCTTTCGTGCGTGGAGCCCTAGTCACGTCCGCCATCTTGCTCGCGTGATCTCTTGTTCACAAGCACCAGGATCTTTAGCTTCAACTTAAGCTTAGATCGAGTCTCCAACCGAGGGCTCGATACCAATTCAAATCTCTAGAAACACAGAATTATAAGAACAACTTTTCTTATTAGCTTTAGAAACTACTCAAAACTAAAGCTCTCAATGTTTCTCTTAGATCTTATGGAACACCTCTCCATTAGGTCTATATTTATATGAAAGACAATTCCCTTTAACATGTGGGATATGGAAAAACACAAACATAATCTAATAGAAAACTTCCTTTTCCTATTTCTAGATTTCCTTTTTGTGTTTATCCTTAACATATTAAACATCTAATAATATGTTAAGTTTCCACAAGCTTGGAATTATCCAACAAACCAAGTCAACACATAGTTTAAGGTGGGATAATCCAAATATCTGAAAACTTCAAGAAATCCAATCCAATAGATCGGTGTATTAACTATTCAGATCTAGATCAATTGATTTCTTTGATAATAAACTTCGATATCAGTCCAAACATTAAAATATATGTGGATATCTCGCTAGAGACGGCTATCAACGTATTGGAACCATTTGATGGCCTTCTTACCAACGCTAGATATGATCGGAAATTTTGTTTACTATTAAGCTACGTTTCTAAGCTATGACCAACAATATATAGCTCGAGGGGAAACATCTTCAATACCAACTCAATTAATCAAGTTGATAGACAAAAATGTGAGGAACATAATCAGCCTAATGAAAAATGCAGAAGACCAGACTTTAAGGATGACCTCAAAATGTGTTTGGCATGTAACGCCATAAAAGTACAAGAAAAAAAATTAGAAAGTGCTGGAGCTGACCCAGACAACAGAGTCTTGAGAAGATCACAAACCAACACAAGTTGATACCACAAACTCACAGGTAACAAACCCAGCAAAAACAATCGAACGACCGTGGCAAAAACATAGCCCATAATTACTAACAGCTCGCATGCAAAAAGGCACCAGAAATACGAGAGAGTAATGTAAAACCAATATCCTGCGAAGATTATGCGAGACTTGTTTAGTGTTTCACTACAAGAAAAAACGGCATATTCCGACGAACATTCCGACGGATGGAGGGTCGTCGGAATTTATTGACGACATACCGACGACATACCGACGAAATTTAAAAAAACGAAGTCGTCGGAATGTCGTCAGAAAATTTTGACGACTTTCGGAGAAATATGTGTCCGTCGGAATATAGTGACGGAATTCCGACGACATACCGATCATATATATAACCGTTGAGGTCGTCGGAATTTCGTCACTATATACTGACAAAATTCCGACGACTTTCCGATCATATAAATAACCGTTGAGGTCGTCGGAATTTCGTCACTATATACTGATGAAATTCCGACGACTTTCCGATCATATATATAACCGTTGTGTTAAATTTCGTCACTATATACTGACGAAATTCTGACGAACTTTATGACAATTAGATATGACTGTTTTATAGCCGCTTGAGATTGGAAAACACCGACGGAATTCCGACGAATATGACCGTTGGTCGTCGGAATTCCGTCAGAATGTCGTCGGATTGCCTGAACCATTTTCCTATAAATGCAACCTCTCCTCATTCAACTCATTCACTCCTCATTCACTCTTCACTCTCTCTAATCACAATAATTCCGAGAAAATCATGTCTTCAGGAGTTTATTATCGTTCGTGGATGGATAAACCTCATATGGATCCCAACACCAATTTGCTTACGATGAATACGCTCAAGGGATTGGAGAATTCATGAGGCTTGTTCAACAGCAACCGAATCAAAAAACCGGTATGTTAAGATGTCCCTGCTCTACTTGCAATAATAATAGAGTTATAAAAGAATTTGATGTTTGGTCTCATTTGTATATGAGAGGGTTTTCACGTAATTATAAAGTTTGGTATCTTCATGGGGAAACTGGTTATGAATATGGTAGTACTAGCGAACCTCAGTCTGTTAGCTTAACCTCAGCCTGATATTAGGTTAGAAGAACCTAGAACGGATATAGATTATGGTGTAGGTACTGAGCAGATGGTACATGATCATTATCGAGGGAAGAACCAAACCCGAATCTAGGAGATTTTTGACATGTTGGATGCAGGAAAACAGCCTTTATATAAAGGTTGTAGAGATGGTCATTCACCCTTATCATCTGCAACTAGATTGATGGGTATTAAGACGACTATAATTTGGCTGAAGAATGTGTGGGCGATTACTGATTTTGTCAAAGGTATTCTACGAGGATAATCTTGCACCGGTTCATACTACGAGGTTCAGAAACTTGTTATGGTCTTCAACTACCGCACGGTGATAGATGTATGTATTGACAACTGCATGATCTATGGGGAGCTGATAAGGAACGGGTTAAATGCAAATTTTGTAGGAAACCTCGTTATCGAGACGAGGGAAGAGTTCGATCCCGCTCAAAAGGATGTGGTATTTGCTTTTGATGGAAAGATTGAAGAGGTTGTATCAGTGTGAGCGCAGCAAAGCAATGAGATGGCATGCGAGCATTCCACAAATGGTGAGATTAGACATCCTTCGATCGAAGGCTTGGAAACATTTCCAGTCAACATATCCAGAATTTGCGAAGAGAGAAGAAATGTTTATCTTGGATTATGTACTGATGGTTTCAGCCCATTTGGAAAGCATGGAAGACAGTATTCTCTATGGCCAGTTATTGTGACACCGTACAACTTACCGCCGAGCTTGTGCATGCGGCGAGAGTTTTTGTTCCTCTCAATTCTCGTCCCTGGGCCAGAGCATCCTAAGAGATCACTAGATGTGTTTCTTCAACCACTGATATATGAGTTGCAACAACTATGGGCGCATGGTTTTGAGACATACGATATTTCGTGCAAAGAAAATTTTCATATGCGGGCAGTACTTATGTGGACAATAAGTGACTTTCCAGCATATGGTATGTTATCTGGATGGACAACACATGGGAGGCTATCATGTCCATATTGTCAAGATGACACATATGCTTTCCAACTAAAGCACGGAAGGAAAACATGTTGGTTTGACTGTCACAGATGATATCTACCACCTGATCATCCATACCGAAGGAGTAAGACTTTGTTTACGAAGAACAAGCAGATGTTTGATGGTCCACCTGAGGAAGTTAGTGGGGAAGATTTGTGGAAACAGTTGAGGGATTTTGGTGCAGATAGAACGCCAGACGTAGGTGGACATGAAAACATTCGAGTCGATGCGGTTGGAGAGCTACATAACTGGCACAAAAAGAGTATTTTCTGGGATCTGCCATATTGGAAGGATCATCTGTTGCGGCATAATTTAGATGTCATGCATATCGAGAAGAACTTTTTTGACAATCTGATGAACACAATCCTTAACATCCAAGGTAAAACGAAGGATAATTTGAAGTCAAGGTTGGATTTAGTCGATATATGTGATCGTTCTGAACTTCACGTTGATGAGAACGGTATGGCCCCTTTTCCCATTTATCGGCTGGATGGTGCTGCAAAAGAAGAGTTCTTTGATTGGATTACAGATAGAGTGCAATTTCCAGACGGTTATGCATCAAATTTGCGGAACTGCGTTGATAGAAGCGAAGGAAAGTTTACTGGCTTAAAGAGTCATGATTGTCATGTAATTATGCAGCGCCTCCTTCCGTTTGCTTTTTCCGCACTATTGCCACGTAATGTTCATGAAGCAATTGCAGGTATCTTTTATCTTTACATTTTAAATGATTTTTATATTTTATGCTTATATAAACCTAATACTTATGAAAATTTTGTCTTTTATCTATGTAGGGATAAGTGTTTTCTTCCGATTTATGCACCGAGCAGTGACTCCAGAGGGTATTAGTAATCTGAAGGCAAACATACCAGTCAGCATGTGCAACCTCGAGAAGATATTTCCTCCATCATTCTTTGATGTAATGGAGCATCTTGCTATTCATCTCGCAAGAGAATTGGAACTTGGTGGTCCTGTGCAGACCGATGGATGTATCTTTTGAGCGTTATATGCATCATCTGTAGAAGAAGGTGGGAAATTCAAGCAAGGTGGAAGGATCTATAGTCGCACGGTGATCAATGAAGAAACTGCAATCTTTGCTGAAAACTATTTTCCATCAGAAGTGCATACAAAAAACCGAAGACCTGCTCGGCATGATGACAGAGGGGAGAGAGCAACATATCATGTTACTGTCCCAAGCATGTTCAGGGAAATAGGACGACTTAGTGGAAAACCCACGGCGGAGACTTACGAGACCGAGCCATCATTTGCAAACATTTGCTAACCAACCGTGAAGAACTTCAACAATATGAGAGGTAAAAATATTTATTCATTTAAATAGTTAGATTAATATATATTCAATAAGTTTGATTCATATTGACAATATCTTTTATATAGTGTTTATATGGCAGAGTTGCGGCGCATGAAGATGAGCTTCAACAACTCGGACATAACGGATTTGCTGCATGGTTTCTTAGTTATATGAGTCATATATCATATTACCTATGCAAATGATATATTAGTTTATATTAAATATAAAGTAATTAACTTTCCACTAATATATGTCTTTAATTTATAGGTGGATGATGGTTTGGCTAGAGGTTTTGTGTTCGATGATTGGATACGCGAAATTGTGAGGGGACCAAACGATCGGAAGAGCGATCGTGGCGGGAAAGGAATGTATGTCCACAACCTCGGCGCTTGCTCTATGTCCTTTAAGGAGGATCAACTTGTAAGTTATTCTTTTTTATATTTATTTATCTTTACATTTATTTAAATTATTTTTATATATTCCTTAACTAATGTTTTTTTAGATTGAAGCAAACGACGGTAATCCCAGATCGCCTCGAGCTCATTAAAGAGGCTCACACTAATAAGAAGACTGGACAAGTTCAGGATCCCTAATCGAGAGGTCGTTGAGTTGGTGGAATCTCAGAAAGAAGCTTATCAAGCTTCTCAGCCTCTCTCGATGACGGCAATTCTACGGTGCTTCAACCACCATGTCCCGACCGCAAATCAACGAGATGGTCGAAAAGGTAAATTTTAAAATAAATATATATTTTTTTATAATACTGTTTACTAACTTTAAATATTCTTGTAGGCGGTTCCTAAAAGGAAAGGAGGCTATTTAGTTGGGTTGGCCGTGCTTCTTCAGATCCGACTTCTTCTTCGCAGCTCCATATGCCGATCCCATGATTCTCGAGCAACTACACAGCAGAGATGAACGGATTGTGGCATTGGAGGAGCAGAATGCCACAATTCTTGCTGAGTTAGCGGATTCAAGGAGGGCCAACGCGAGATATTGGAGAAGCTTGATCGCTTATTTCCTTCCGGTCCCTAGTTTTTTTGAATTTTAAAACTTTCTGAATGTTTTTTTCTATTTCAGTTTGTATGAAATTTTAAATTCTATAATATTATTAAATTTTAATTTCAGATTTTATTTATTTATTAATATTTAATATTAAAAATAAATAAAAATAAATTTTAATATTTTAAAAAAATGAAGAATTCCGACGACTTTGGTTCGTCGGTATCTTGTGTTTCCGATGAACTCTGGTCTCGGAAAATGTTGTCGGACTTTCGTCGGAAGTTCGTCAGAATGTGGTTTCTCGGTATTCGTGAGAATGTCGCGGAGACTCGGCGAAATTCCGAATCAGTAAATTCGACGAAATGATACCGACGACCTTTTTCGTCAGAATTTCGTCAAAATATGCTTATTCCGACGACATTCTGACGAATTCGTCCGTCGGTATCGCCCTGTTTTCTTGTAGTGTTTGTAAGAAGAAGACACTTTCGAGTTGCGACAGTAATAAGTAGACAAAAGACATGAAGGAAGCTTATTATGTGCTTCAACTCAACCACTAATCAAATCATTAGTTCAACCGGTTTAACCGGGTTAATCTAAAAATAAACTCTAACAATCTTGTTCACCGAGCTAAATTAGAAACATAACTGATCTAATTTATCTCGGCAGATGGTGGGCCAAGAAATGGCAGAAAAGGAGTCGATCGCTGATAGGGCTGTTGATATCTCAGGATTTTGAACTGGAAGAGGATCCATCGGAGGATTCACATTGGGAGGATGAGCCAGAATAGCCAACTAGAGTTGTCCGTGTGTTTGGTCATGGATTCAAGGCAAAACGCGCTTCTCCATCCCGCGGTGGCTAGCTAAGATTCTATGATCATTTCGTAGGAGTAAGACTCATGCTTTTCTTATTTTCTTGTTGGCTTTTTGGTGTTATTTGTTATTCTAAGGTGTTCAGCTGATTGAGCAGTTGCCTTGAGATTTTATTAAATCCATTCATTGTTTTAAAAAGAGTTCCTTGAGAAATATTCCTTGTCATGTTAAGTTCTTCACTTGCTTGTTGTGTTTTTAATGTTCACTCGGGTTTTGGATGTTATGATTTGAAGTTTGAAGATCGGAATTCGGGCGAATTATGATTAACAGGGTGAAACTTGTAACATCCTAAAACCCACACCCAAAAATTTCTCGGGTTTAAAGGAAAATTTAGCTAGGTCCATGGCCTGTTAGGGTAAACCTAGAGTTTACCCCTCCTTTTCCTATAAATAGAAGGTGGAAAAGGAAAGCTAGCTAGGTCCATGGCCCGTTATGGTAAACTTAGATTTATCCTTCCTTTTCCTATAAGTAAAAGCCTCCTCTCTCTATTTCTCCCATCAGAAAACTAGAGTGAAGTCTAATAGAGATCTAAAGAGACCAAGAAACCCTGGCCATCAGAGCTCTCTCTCTTTTCCTTTTATCTCTTTTCTCTTTCTCGGCCAATCTCTCTCCTTTCCCCAAGCGTGTCTCTCTCTCTCGTCGCTGGATCCAGAGGCGGACCCACCTTGAATAAAGGAGGTTCACCTGACACAGGTTAAAAATATATTTGGGCAAGTTGGTTAGCTGCTACTGAAAAGCCCACATCACAACTGGTCTGTTTCTTCCCCAACTGACCCACCTTTAATCCTCCAACCCGAGTTTAAACTTCAATTTTGCACCGTTTTAAAAAATTTCCATTCTTTTTTAATTTTATGCTGGGCCAAGCGCAATTAGTAACACCCCTAAAATGCAATCCTGGGTCCGCTATTGGCTGGACCACCTCGAGCTTGAATCTCTGGTCATCGTTGAAGGCGCGCCACCACCATGCCGCCACTTGGTAATTGATCGTAGTTGCTTGTTTGTTGTTCCATATTCTTTCGTTCATCAGATCTCTCCAGATATACTTCCATGTGAGGTGTTTCAAACCCAGTTTTTCCTCATGTTGTTTTATCCTGTTATCGACATAAGATAGGATAAGGAAATTGGGGAGTAGAAAAATCATGCATCTTCTATCGAGAAAGAGATGAGACATGAATTCACATCTTCTTTGTATGTCCCTATTCTTACACAGTGTGGCTTAGCATCGGGGGATGTCTTCTGATTTCTAGAACCAAGCTCAACTAGAATGATACAATACATAGCATCATCTGCTTTTGCCTAGGAACCGTTTGACTGCATTTTACTATGGTTAGCTTTCTAAGAGCATATCCAACCCATTGATATTCTCGACTCTAAATGCTATAATAGAATAAAACTTACTCCAAATCACCTTTGTTTTTCTCTGTAAAATAGAGATTTGCCATTTTTCATTTATATTATAAGAAGAAATAGCATTCCTATATTATAGAAACATACTTTTTAATAAATGGTCCTTTTACTTTTTTTTTAGAATTATGATTAAAATAAATATTTTAATGAATTACATTTTTATATAAATAGAATCATAATTTTTATTTATATAATAATCTTTGAAGGAAATTGTTAGTTTAAATAGTATTATTGTTTTATTAAAATTTTATAAAAGTTAAAATAAATTGGGTTAATTTTCAGCTTTCACAAATAAAAAGTATAATTTGCAAAACATAAAAAGAATATATCAAAACGATTTATTTTTATATAAAAATAAAAATATATATTGGAGACAAACCATCTCTCTTTTAAAAATTCCTTTCTTTTAGAGAAAAAAAAGGAGAGTACATTGGAAATGGTTCAAAGACTCAACCTATTATTTACGGGGCAAAAGAAATTCGCGGAGACAACTTACTCGGCTCATTCGTAAGATTCTATCTCCAAGTACGCAGCCATTATAAACATGAAGGATTACTCGGACGTACTCGCGCTTTTAAGTTTTCAGCAGCTAGAAACCGGATCTGACTCGTTCTTTTATTTGTTTAAAATAAGTTCCATAATCACTTGTAAATTAAATTAGTAATTATTTAAAAATAATAAATTTAAGCGATTACTATTTATTATATTAACTGGTAACAAGCTCATATATTAATAAAGAAAATCATCTCCCACTAAATTCGTCGTTGTCGTCAATCATCTCCACTATTCTATAGTAACAACTGACAAATCCTGTCACTCTACTCTGGGAAGTATAATTTCATTTTTTTTTTTATCAAAAAAAGTATAATTTCATTTTGACATGCTGAAATATTATGTGAAAGCTTAAATTTATTGATACAATATGATCTGTATATATACCAAGTGTAAGATCCTATGTTAACTAGTACAAGGTCCGATAAGGATAAGTCCAAATCATGATAATGATAGAAAACTTCTTCATAGTTATCTCTTTATTCCCCTTCAAGTTGGCAATGAGATATCTGGAATGTCTAATTTGAGCAATAGGTACTGAAATGTAGGTGTTGAGAGAGCTTTAGTGATCGGATGTATTATCATCGCCCATTATAGAAGTAGAAATTTGTGTTTGACAG
Organism: Brassica nigra; assembly: GCA_016432835.1. NCBI lineage: Eukaryota > Viridiplantae > Streptophyta > Magnoliopsida > Brassicales > Brassicaceae > Brassica > Brassica nigra. Next base: position 51,862,847 of record CM028242.1, read on the forward strand.
AAAATTTAGGTCAGAATCTTTTAGTTCTGATACCATGAAATATTATGTGAAAGCCAAATTTTATTGATACAATATGATCGGTATATATACCATGTGTAAGATCCGATGTTAACTGGTACAAGGTCCGATAAGGATTAGTCCAAATCATGATAAGGATAGGAAACTTCTATCTCTTTACATGCTATTTAAGAAAATTTCAGTTTGGCGTGCTGCTTTTGTTAATATGTAGACACATTTGTTGGACTTTCGAAATAAAAGTAAGACATGAAGTAGCATGTCAAGATGCTATGAAACATCCTAAGATATTAACAAAAGTTAGTAGCATGTTAAGATGCTATGTAATATCTCAAGACATTAACAAAAGCTTATTTAGAGAACTTTAATGAAGAAAGGCATACCGGATCATGGAAGAGAAAGAAAATAGAATGTTGAAATTATATAGTAGAAGGAATCTACTGTCCTGAACCCTGACCTTCCTTTGCAGCCTTGTACATCTCATCAATCACATTCTGTCAATAAAGAAAGAGAATTAATACCAATTTTAAGAAAGTCAAAACCATATAAAGCGATTTAAAAATTACTTGATAGTATTTGAGCAATTGAGGCCTCTTCTTTTTATAGGTAGGAGTAAGAAGATCTCTTTCAATGTCGAAAGCCACCGGTTCCAAATGGACAGCTCTAATGATCTCAAAACCTTTCAACTACAAATACAAAATTAAAAGACAGAAGACGACAAGTGAAAAGCTTAAATAAAGAAAAATACGAAGATGAAAACCTTTCTCTCTCTGCCTGCCTTAACAAGTTCTCCAAGTATGAATGCTTTTGCTTTTGCATTTTGACAGATAGAGTTGAAGTCTCCGTCCACTCCGTTCTCCACGGCCCAGCGTTCAAGAGTTTGCTTAGCCGGGTTTACAATTGCGATGAGGAATGACTCAAAGCTGTTCCCATACACCCATACCTATATAAAACAATCATATTGATGAATATCTGCTGATGATTAAAGAACAATATCAAAAAGAATAATAAATAAATGAGCTAAAATTCCGACTTACTGAGTCAATGGCCTCTACTTGACCGTATACGTTTTCTAAACTCTCAACTGCAACATACTCTCCTTGCGCTAGTTTGAATATGTTCTTTTTCCGGTCAATTATCTTCATGCTTCCATCTGGTTGCCACTCACCAACATCACCTGATGAGATATATATAGTAAATAGTGTAAGAAAAGAAGCAAATGGAGAAAACTACATTTTGGCAATGATAATAATAGTTTAAAAACCTGTGTGAAACCATCCATCGATAAGAACCTCATTTGTGAGGTCTTCACGTTTGTGGTAACCAGAAAACAGGGTTTTTCCACGGATGCAGATTTCGCCACGCGGGGTACTTCCAAGAGCATCATATTCCATGTCTGGAACAGATTCCAGGCGTATATCAACGTTTGGCACAGGTGGACCAACTGTTCCAAGCATGTCCAGGTCGTCTGGGAACGTGACAAACGTTCCAGCACAGCTCTCAGTTAGACCTACACCCCAAGGTAACAATCATAAGAGAAAAGATATTTTTACCTAACTGAAACTCTTTTTGGTCTAAAAATTTACCATATCCTTGTAGAACATGACAACATGCCACAACTCTAAGAAATGACTCTATGTGACTAGCAAGAGGAGCTGCTCCAGATAGAATAATCCTCACATTGCCTCCCAGTCCTTGTTTAACCTTGACAGAGAGAAAGAGATCATTCGAAAAGGTGTAGCGAGTGTGAAGTCTCAAAAGAGTTTTAGATTTTTTTCTTTTATATATATATATATAATTTTAAGTTGCTACCTTGTTGAAGACAAGTTTGTCACAGAATGGAGCTGCCGCGACATGAGACTGTCCCTTCTTCATATTTCCAAATTTACTGAGGAGGTTTTCGATTTTTAGATCAAGAAACGTTTAACACAAGTTATAGGTTACGGTCAGAGAAAGCCTGACTTACTAGGAAAATGCAACATTGAAAACCTTCTTCTTGAAGAAACCGCCAACAGATAGTTTCTGCTGCAGCCCTATTGGAGATGGGTAGCATGATAAGTTAGCATTTAAGTGGTTGAAGATATCTCAATACTGAAATAAGAAAATAGTCGAAAGTACCTGTGTATACTCGGTCTAGGACACGAGGAACAGCGCAGAAAATACTTGGCTTTAGCTCACCAAGGTCTTCAATCAACAGCTTGACATCCTGAGGACAGAACATAGACATATGCATATATCAAACAATGTCATAGTCAGATTATCAAATTTTGAGCTGTACTCACCCCGCGCCAGAAACCAATTGAACCACCCACTTGAATGATACATTCCTCGATAGCCAGGTCAAAGACGTGAGCAAGAGGAAGATACGAAATGTATACATCCTTCTCAGTTAGCTGTAGAAGAACCAAGTTTAAGATTGCAGCTTTTGCTTGAGAATGATGATGACAAAGAGAAAGAAGAAACTCACTGATTCGTTCACACTCCGTAGGAAATGCATCACTCCAGTTGTTATAGTAACAATGCTCTCGTTTGAAATTAAAACTCCCTTTGGGTCACCAGTGGTTCCGCTGGTATACATAATCGTGCAAATGTCACTTTTCTTTTTAACGGGAAGGTCATATTGTTTACCTTCCCCCTGCCATAGACAAAAAAACAAAGTAAAATCAAAAACTTGGTATATGTATTAGATATCATACTATATGTGAATAATCATCATAAAAATGGAACATATTAAAATATTTCAAAAGAGACGAGTAAAGAAGTCAAGAAATGCAAATGAAAGTCTCCTACCAGCTTCAAAAACTCATCCCAAGTATGTATTACCAGACCCAACTTTTCAGCTTCTTCTTTCTGTTCAGGTTTGACGCCACCAAAGCTCACAACAGCTTGCATTTGTAATCAAACACAGTTCATCATTAGCAACATAAGCATATTAAAATGGTGAATGATTCGATTAGTATGACTCACTCTTCATATATTTAGTAGAGTTTGGACATGTCTTAAAAAGCTGAAAATGGAACGAAAAGGAAGTTAACTTCACAGAATAGTTGTTAAAAAAAAAGTTACAAGAAGATTTTCTTTTTCAGAGAAAACAGAGATTAATTAAACACATGACTCAAGTGAGGATACCTCAGGGATTTTCTTCTCCTCCACAAAAGCAACTGTAACCTCTGCGTGAGAAATAATGAACTCCACTGCACCAGCACCTGTGTTCAAAACCAGAGAGTTAATACGCTAGAGAAGACTCGGAAGAGTAGAATCACCTAAAAAATATGTTTTAGCTAGAGAAGGCGAACCTAATGTATCGTATAGAGGGACACAATAGAGGCCGTGTGCATTACAGGCCTGCATGAGAAGAAGTTGAACCTTTGAATCTTTTAGAAGTAAAAGCAATCAAATGATATTAGCTAAGTTTATATATTTAACGTACCTCCATGCTTATGATCCATTCAGGACAATTTGCACCATAGATACCACATTTTCCTCCCTACAGTTCCCACATATCAGGCAATTATGACACAAAAGATTGTATATATATATGAATATCAACCTCCTCAAACCCGCAGCTGCGAAGAGAATTTCCAAGTTTAATGACTATGTCATATACTTCTTTGTATGTTTTCCACTCGTACTTTCCTGCCTGAGAAGAAAGAAGAAAAGAAATGTGAGTCTATCAACTCGAAAACATTGCCACAAAGCTAAAATCCAAAACCAAATACAAAAGAAAATTAACACCTTTTCGTTCACAATCTCACGTTGGCCAAGCATTCGGTTGTTTGGATATTTCTCAACAGCCGTGCTGCATGCAATATGAAAAAAAAAAAAAAAATTGACCATTCTGTAGGACAGTGGCGGAGCCAAGAAAATCTTTTAGAGGGGTCAGTTTCATCTTATATACATATTTTACATGGGTCAATTGGTAACATTGCTGCTCAGTTTTCTTTTCAAAATTCAAGTAACTTTTTTGTTTATAAAAATTGACATGGGTCATGTGACCCCCCTAACAAAGAGCTGTCTCCGCCATTGCTGTAGGATTAAGTGCGTTCCTCCCAAGACTGATTAGATTGAGAGATAAGATTAGATAATATACTTTTTTATTTTTTTCTATTATCATTTCTTGATTAATATTGTGAATGGTATGTTGCCGAGTCATGTTTTCAGAACATGAAAAAGCTACGCACACAATCAAGGATCAGTACTATTCCACAAAAGAATCTTCCAGAAATGACAATGCAACAATCACGGATAAAATTTCCAGAGAAGACAGCGGAATCTTACCGAAAAATATCCCAACAGCTGTCGATACCGTCGATCGGGTCAGGAAATCCGTCTTTGGCCAAAGTACTGCGATAGACAGGACCAATGGATGGTTTTCCATCGGTGGCTTCCTTAGCAGCTTCCACCTCGTAGATGAATCTCTTCTCTGACGTCATCTCTGTGCTCTTTCTCTCCCTTCTCTCTGGTGAATACTGATCACAATATTTGAATCATAATATTCATGACTGAGTTCGCGGCTTAAAACCCGGTGGTGACGGAGACCGTCTCCAACTCTATTTTCTTGGTTACTGGTCCATCTTCATCCAAGTTTTACGGCCCAGTATAGGCTCAATACTATGATTTAAAGCCTACTTCACATCAAAATGATACCCAAACTCATCACGATATAAGACATTTGTGTTATAAATTGTCAACGTGGATTATTAGATGGGCTCTAGCCTAAAGAAATTTAACTGTAAAATCTATGATGCAGATGATTTGATTGTAAGAGTAAACTAGATTTTGATCCGTGTATTTAAAAAGCATGATTATTTTTATATAACAATTTTTAATAGAAATTTTAACTTCAAGTATATATATAAAGTGTGTGTTGTCCAAAAAAAAGTATATATATAAAGTGTGTTGAATATTTGGGTTTGGAAAACATTATGACCATTGCCATATACTATTTTAATTAAAATAATTGAAATTTAGAAAATATTTTTATTAAAATTGAGAAATATTCCTTTGTAACAAAAATAATTTGTTTGTTGTTGATTTTGTGTGCAATTGTAATTCTTGTTTCTATTTATGAGAGTGAGCGATAAGGAGAGAGGAAGAGGTTATGGACGATGTGGTGATAACTTGTCATGTGGGAGGGTTGTTAAAGGGTGAGGTCTTGGGTTCAAAGAATGTCAAATGCACCAATAACCTACATAAGAGAGTTAGTGAGGGTTTACAGGTGAAGGGTTAGGGTTGGTGCTCTGCAGAGTCAGCCCGAATCCGCAGGACGGGTCGTCAGGCCCGGCTCAAATAAATTTTGGACCTTGTGCTAAGTTTAACATCCTTTTTAACTAGCTATTATTTGTACAGTTTCCAAACTAAAGTCTTAAACTATATGTATTTTAATAAATCAGGACCTTGATTCCTTAAAGAAAATTGCAAAAAGAAAAATGGACCCTGTGCCTAAGCACCGCGAGCACATGGTCAAAGCCGGTCTTGCGGGTCGTCAAAAAAACACTTCAAGATTTCTCAAATATTACCAACTCTTCAGTCACATTAGCAAGTGATATATCTGCTCAAGCTCAAAACACAAGTAAGGAAGACATTCCTTCTAACATAATCATCGGTGCAAGCCAACAAGCTACAAGCGATGATCTCTTAACTATCAACCCTAACTTTCAGCACCGACATTCACAAGAGATTGCACATGAGACTGATTGGACCACTGAGCAAGATCTAGGATTAGGTGACAAAAGTGATGGTACTCCCAACCTGACAAGAGGCGGAAGGATGATTAAGCCCACACAAAAATTTCAAGGTATGGAGTGGATAACAATAGGAAGAAGAGAAAAACTCGGGTGTAGAGGTTGCGGAAAATCATCATCTTCACTAACTTGTTACTCATATTTTGAAATGCTAATTAAGCATAATTCCATTAGTTTTTTTTAATCTAGTTTAAGTATTTTTTTAAGCTTCCATATGTCTAGTTTCATCAAACTTTGTCAAACTCTATGGTGTTATACCATACTTTGTATTTCTTTTTCACATTTTAGTTGAAATTTTTTTATCAAAAACTTATACTGGTGTGCGAGTATTCTTGATTCAGTTTCTTTTTGTTGTTGCTCTTGCCCAAGGGCATAATTTATTGGGCTTATTTGCGAGATGACTAACTTTGGAGAGTTTATTAAGTGCAGGTACATGATTTTGACAGTATTAAGTAACTAACAATTTGGTCTCATTTTATCCGGTTCTAACCTTTAGTCGTACAGTTAGCAGTTTATATGAAATTATTAAAGGCCACGTCCCTTACCGTTAAATAAGGCCAAGATTCACCGCGTACTGTACCAAAAGGAGGGTGAATAAATCGCCCACGTCACACACCTCTGAGCCGCATACGGTCAGTAAATATGTGGCCGATAGTAGAACAACGTCAGAGAGATAAATGGTGTAGTCATCTCTTTTATTACAGTCTGTCCACTTAGTAAAAGCAGAGAAAAAAACAGTGAAGAAGGTGAATGGAGATCCAGAGTTAATACTCAGAAGAATCGATCACGTAAGCTACTGTTAACTGAATTTAATACATCTAAAATACATAATCAATACATTTATTACATAATGATAGATGTACGCTTTATATGGAATTGTAAAAATATTTTGATTCTTGCAGATGACTGACCAAGATAAAGTGAGGATTGTACATGGGACGTGCGTCCGTGATGCAGATAGTAGGTGGATATTTGAACCTGATATAGTGTGTGCAGCTGAACATTATATGTCCGCCTACATTCCGACATGACCATAACGGAGTTACTAAATTTAGTGAGGGAGCGCCTTGCTATAACATCAAAAGATGTATCTATAAAACTCTCCTATCAATACCTTGAGTGGGTTGCAATGGGTGATGGGGATCTGGATATACCTCAGTACATAACCGACGATTCAGAGGCCGGGGTCTTCGTTTGGATGAGACAAGCCATAGAAGAAGTTGATCTTTACGTTTCCATTGTCCGATTTTCCCATGGATGGAAAGAAGTTCCTCCACGAAAACAGTTGGATGCTAATGACGGTGAAAACAGGGAGGATGGAGGTGACAACTGCATGGAAGAGGAAGAATGGCATACTTTTGCGATGTCGGAAACACCGTTGACTGTTCCCCCAACTCAGAAGAATGGTGGAGGGAAAGACCAGGTTGTTCCTGAGTGTTTTATTCAAATGCCCACAAATAGTACGCGTCCCTGACAGACTATTCTACGTGGAATGCGTGGAATAGAAATAAGGGAGCCTGTCGATACTATTCAGCTTGCTGGTCCGGAAACCGCACTGACTGAAAAAGGGAAGAACAAACGCCCAGCTGAGAAAGATACTGATACGGATGCTGACTCCGACGATGCAATGATCGTCCCTGTTTTACAGTCAACTGTGCAAGAAACAGCATATAGGTCTAGGCCGGTAGCAAGGCGTTTAATATTCGGGATACCGGGCATTTCAGACACGGCGGATGGAGATGGCGGTTCAAGTTCCAGTTCAGATAGCACAGAGGAGTTACCAATAGATGAGGGTCAACACTGGGGGAAATTTGACGAAGCACTCCATCAGATGCTAAACGACCCGTATACTCCAGCTCTATTTGGAAAGAATGCCCCATGGTGTTCAATGATCGCCGGGGAACATGTAAATAAACTATGTATCTGAATGTAGAATAGTACAGGCATGAATATAGTATAGTATCGTAAGCATTATAGTATGCATGTATTGTATGATGTAGCATATGTTGAATACGAACGGGATATTTTCATATAATAATTGTATAATTATTTTTTAATTATTACAATATTTCAGGTGTGGACACTGCCCTTGAAGATATACAGTACGAGAGTGATGAAATATACGTGGGCCGCATCTTCAAATCCAAAACCGACTGCAAAATCAAACTAGCCATTCATGCCATGAATAGGAAGTTCCATTTCAGGACACCACGGTCCAGTCCCGCAATGCTACTTGCCCAGTGTTTGGGTAATGGGTGCCCATGGCGTGTTTATACAGTTTTGGTGGATGCAAGTGGGAACTTCCAAGTGCGGCAAGCAAACTTACTTCACTCGTGCACAGTTGATGAGCGCTGCAATTACCACAAGCTTGCAACCACTCAGGTAATAGGAGAGATACTACAATCAAGGTTTGTTGGCATTAAGCAGGGGCCCACAGCTGCAGCGATTAGAAAAGATGAGTTTCATGTTAATGTCTCCTACTGGAAAGCTTGGAGAGCTAGGGAATTTGCAATGGGGACTATGGTTGGAAGCTACTCTCTCATTCCCCCATATTTGGCACTTCTTCAGTCTTCAAATGAAGGGACGACCTGCTTCTTGGAGAGTACTGATGTTGAAGACGGGGGAACAAGATTTAAGTATTGCTTTGTGGCATATGGGGCGTCAATCTCAGGGTATGCGGCTATGCGCAAATTGGTTGTTGTTGATGGCACTTCACTAAAAGGAAAGTTTGGTGGATGTGTACTTTCTGCCTCAGCAACAAGACGGAAATTTTCAAGTATTTCCGCTTGCCTTCGCAATTGTTGATAGTGAAAACGACAATGCTTGGGAATGGTTTTTTCAGAAGTTACAAACCTTTGTTCTTGATACAGAGGAATTGGTTTTCATATTCAGATCGACATGCCAGCATTTACACTGGACTACGCAAGGTAAAGAATTGTTATATTCTATTTACACTTATATATTCTATTGAATCTAATAGTATACTATTTGGTTTATTATCAAATATAATAACATACTGACTTTTGTTATATATTATATAACCGTAGGTTTCCCATCATGCTCATCATGTAGCATGTGTAGTTCACCTTTGGCGCAATATAAAGGCAATATTTAAGCGAACCAGGCTCCCAAATCTTATGTCCGCAGCTGCAAAGGCATTCACATTGACCGAGTTTAATAAAAAGTTTATTGAGATTCAGAAATTCAGTCCTGCATGTGCTGCATATTTGGTGGACTTAGGTAATAAATATTCCAAATTTATCTTTAAACATCATACTATTCTACAATATATACTATTCTATATAGTATTCGCTAATTCGATTCTATATGAGATGTAGGATTCGATAAATGGACTAGAGCTCATTTCAAAGGACAGCGGTACAACATCATGGAGTCAAACATAGCCGAATTATGGAATGGGGTGATTAAGGAAGCAAGAGAATATCCACTTATCACAATGTTTGAGTACGTACACACAACCGTTATGGGCTGGCTAGCATTGCGTAGAGCACAAGCAAACAGAGAAAAAGGAACACTCACACCCAATGTGCGGAAAATCGTGGAGGAGAACTATGAGTTTCTACCGGTTTGGCCGTGCGTGATATCGCTGAGCTAGAGTTTCAAGTATAGGACAACTCCGGGGAGTGCTTCACCATAAAACTTGGACCTGGGAGTTGCAGTTGCATGGAGTAAGACGAGATCGGCATACCTTGTATTCATGCTCTAGCTGCGGCAAAAAGGATTGGCTTCCCTTCCGATGGGTTGGTCGCGCCGGCTTACTATGTCACTACTTGGAGGGCCGGATTTACTGGAAAAATATATCCGGTCCCATCAGTTGGTGGGTTAGAAATCGGAGCTGGGACTTCACATGACCAACTCCCACCCCCCGTCCGCCACCCACCTAGCCGTCCTCGGAAAGTCCGCATACTGTCCCGCGGGGAGTACAAGGTACATAGTTTACTTTCAATCATATTTAGTATAGCATATGTTAACATATAATAAGGAACATATGAAATTGGCTTGATGGATATGACTTTTTTTTGAACATTTAACATTGGTCAAAACACTATATAATATTTGAGAAGTATAATAGTAACCATATACATCTTCTAGTTTATTGTTTCGGATGTTATGACCCGCACTTCGCATAGTATACGTTAAAATAGAATATGGTCACATGGAATGGATAGCTATATGGTATCATGGAGGCTAGAGTAGTGTAGCCATGGAATGGTCTAGGTTCACATGGAATGGACTGTTAGTAATGATGATGACTGTACAGTTTATCTCGTGGATGCAGAAAGCAGGAAACTCATCCTCCAGGAAGCGCAAACGTTGTGGCCAATCAGGACACAACAAGGCTTCCTGCTGTAACCCTATATAAAAAGATATAGCTATGGAGAAGGCATCTGAAGGCAGTTCGAAGCTTCATTTTGGTAACTAGGTGAGTAATCGGCAGCCGTGGTCGTACAAGGACTGGGCATATATATGAATGTGAAGGGAACTTAAGCACTTTTAACTAAATACACGAATATATGCAGACATGACATATATCGTTGTATTTGGTATGTAAATTGATGCTATATAGACCCCTTGTAAGCACAATAATGTGCAAGTTGTACGGAACACCCACATACCTTATATTTTGTGTAATTATAATGATGTCGTTCTCCATTAGAGGTTACAATCTGCTCCCATGTAGATAATGTAGTATAGCTAGACTGTAAGTCAGGATTTACTATTCCATCTGCATAGCATATATAGAAATGCCTATACAGAAATAGAATATATAAACGAACACTGTGACATATATCGGTGATATCACAAATATATCGGTAATATCACAAAGTAACGGAGTAGTGAGAGCTAGTTAGTAACTATACCCTATCCACTAAATTTGAACTCACATCGAATCTATAAACAGTTCCCCGAGAGTCTATTCCTAATATGGAAATCTAACACCGAATTCTATACTATTTTAGAACAAGTATATGAATAGTACATTTTCTTACTAGAATATAGTCTAGGAGCTCTCTTATACATGTCTGGATGCCAATTCACGAATATAATCGGTGAGTTACGGCAACCCCCTTATGATAAATATACACCGTAATCACAATACGTAGGTTGATGTTGTGAAGCTATACCCAAATCCGGGATATGTCAACCCACATCCTATATATAAACAGTTGCCCCATGTTGTCAAGGATGAAATTCCATCACATGCATATTAAAATTATACATTTTGAAACAAAATAGATATCATAATCATATAGCATACGAGATATAAACACTTTCCCCCTAGGTTTAAAGGAATCGCACATAGAATAGAACATTTCCTTAGAAGTATACAATATCGTAGTTCTCAGATTCATGTCTGGATGCCAATTCTACCCTATTCACAATATGTTGGTTGATGTAGTGCAAACTAAAAACAATAATAAAACTGAACCCTAAACCCCAAAACTAAACCCTAACCACATATATTGCAACCCACATACGAGATATAAACAATTTCCCTACAATTTAAAAGGAATGACTTTCATGAATCACTTGTACTACTGTATATCTGTATTTGGAATAGTACAATTAACCCCCATGATAAATATAAACTCTAATCACAATACGTAGGTTGATGTGGTGAAACTAAACCCAAGTAAAAACTATACCCAATCCCGGGATATATCAACCCGCATACAAAATATAAACAGTACCCCCATGTTGTCAAGGGTGGGATTCAATCACATACGTATTACAATTCTACATTTTGGAACAAAATAGATATCATAATTAAGCATATATAATATTACAATCATAAACAAATATTTATTTACACATCAGGAATATTACAATCATAAACATATACATCCCATGCATAACACCATTTTACTATGGAACGGTCAAATACAACCATATGGAATAGCACAGCGGTTCGTGAAACCATTCTACATTACGTTGTACTTTACTATATCAGACACAATGTGTAGACAATCGTACACATATGATAAATATATATCCCCATATGATAAATATATACCCTAATCACAATACATATGTTGATGTGGTGAAACTAAACCCAAGTATAAAACTATACCCAAACCCGGGATATGTCAACCCACATCCTAGATATACCCCTTGTTGTCAAGGATGGAAACTACGTAGGTTGATGTGGTGCAAACTAAAACCAATAATAAAACTAAACCCTAAACCCCAAAACTAAACCCTAACCACAGATATTACAACCCACATACGAGATATAAACATTTTCCCTACAATTTAAAAGGAATGACTTTCATGAAACAAATATAGAATAGTAAGAGTGAATTCTAATGGCGGCGGGGTTGAATAATAATAAATCAGAGGAATATAATATAATATTTAATACAACAAATACGAGGTAAATCATAACCACAGTGACACATGAAAACATATGCCGTAAGATAAAACTATACCCTAACATGGAAATGTCAACCCAAATACGAAATGTTATACAGTACATCGGAAACACATACACTGTCATAACAGTCTCCAATGTCTGCACACTATACCCTAAAACGGAAAATGGCAACCCAAATCCAATAGGTAAACAGTTTATTCGTTTTTACAAGTGGACTCTACCAGCTGCCGCATACGATTCTACATGAGAGATATAGTGTTCAGTTCATTGTGCAACGCAGAAAGTTGTACTCCACTACGAATATATAGAACTTCATGTACTATACACATGGATTCTATAGAATAATAGTGTTATATGACCAGTGGGAGGAATTTTATATAATATTTAACATCATTATTTCCTAAATAGAGAAAATACATTACATATGCAAAAACTATACCCTAACATGTAAATGTCAACCCCAATAGTATAGGTAAACATATGAACCGTGTCAAACATAGGGACTCATCTGCAAGTGTACTATACTCCTTGTTCTAAAACGCGTCCGACTCAGACGATTACGCGGCGGATAAACGTTAATCGGCTAGTATCCGTGGCGATTTCACCCTGTTCGGTTGAGAAATCGGATTCAGCAAAAAGTTCATTTTTTGAAGTTTTGAGTATTTTAAATCAATAGAGAAGAACATATGTATGAATCTGATGCAGAAACAAGAAAAAACACATAATTTTCAAGCTTTTTGACATGTATATTAGCTGGCGATGACCAAAAACGTTTTACAGAATCCCTAAGAATAATAAGGAAGACGATGATATAATTACCATTATGCCACTCGGCAATAAAAACAATAAAAAAGACACAAAACGTGCACAATATGAAACAAACTTGGGCTGTGGTAAATCTAAAACAAGCCCACTAACCACCAAGCCTCAGCAATCAAGTTAATTATGTCACTGAAGTATGAATATATAAATAAAAATTGGTAACATACGTATAAATACAGTATTATACGCATAAAATACAAAAATTCCTCCCCGAGTACTCTCCAATTTTTTCCCGCTTTTTCAATAAATCGCTAGGCCCCGGTGCACCGCACGCGTAGCGCCTAGCGAGTTTCCGAACAAGGACTATACTATATTCGGTATGTAGATTAGTCAGATTGTATTCTAAGTGCGACATATTAGATTAATAACAAATTAGATGAATATTCTATATTATTTAATAAAAAAAAAATACGAGGTAAATCATAACCACCGTCAGGTGTGAACCCACATGCCCTTAGATAAAACTATAACATAACACGGAAATGTCAACCCAAATACAAAATGTAATACAATACATCGGAAACACATACACTTTGATAACAGTCTACAATGTCTACACACTATACCCTAAAACAGAAAATGGCAACCCAAGTCCCAGAGGTAATCACTTAATTCAGTTTTACAAGTGTACTTTAACAGCTGCCCCATACGATGCTACATGAGTGATGTAGTATTGAGTTCAAAGTATAACGCAGAAAGTTGTACTCCAATACGGAAAAATATGTAAGGAACATGGCAGAAATGTCAACAAATATGGCAGATGTAAACAGTTGCCCCCATTTACAACTGTGCATAATTATTGTGTACTATTCTATATAACTGGAATGGTATAGTCAATTCAAATTACAGGAGATAAGGGGATTTAGTGAACAATCAGGATAGTTATATTTAATTATATTTAGTATCACAACTACGAGTAATAGAGCAATCAGGGTGACTTTGTGAAGATCAATACCCTTTCATAACACTATACCCAAACCTGGAAAGGTGAACCAAAATAGGCCATGTTAACTGTTCTATCTGGAAACTGCAACATTTTTATACTACTAATTCATAGTATATACTATGATATATAGAAGATGACATGATAATATGATACGAGTAAAAATATACGAAGTAGGCTACTGTTGTTTTAGATCGAAATATTTAGTCCACAGAGTTAGGTAAAACCATACATACAAACTCAGACCTCATCCTAACGAAATCATCGAAATTGTAGTTTGAAAGTAAAAGCAAAGGAATATACACCAAAGTTACCATGCCCCTAACTAATAGCCAGCACTGCAATTGCATAGTTCTCCGCAGCTTGGCGTACTTCGGCTTCAGTGACCAATATGGAAATCAGAGGCTGCCCAGCAGCAGGAGTTCAAGCAGTATAATTGCAGCAACACCAGAATACCATATAAGAAGACAATGCGACTTAGTTGTCAAAAACATATGACGTTGTAATTGAAAGCGAAGGGATATATATAATACATGGGTGTTCAATGAGCATAGGGACTTCAATGCGAGATATGGGGAGCGGGAGAAAGTTGAGATCCCGAGGTGAGGTGGTAATACAGTGCTTCTGGATCAGGTAAGGCAGCATGCTGGAAATGGGGGTGAGGACGACGACAACATCAAATTCGGAAGGACATGCCTGGTTGAATTCAACTACATAAATGGCCCACATCTGCAGATCTAGGATGACACCGACCCAGTGGGATTTTTTAATAAGAACAGGAATGTAGACAAAATCCACTTGCTTAAACCACTGCGGACGGTGCAGAAACTGGGCCTTCAGATTAGTGGAGAAAGTAAACGTGCCCTTGTCATTGCTGGCCTCAAACCCAGGGTAATTACAGAGCAGCTCCACAAAGAAATATTGTGGGAGAAAGTCAAATCTAGCTGCTGGAAGTCTGTCCCTGCGGATACGGATGCACTAGACGACACGATCCAAGGCCTACATAGATAATATCATAATAAACCGTTTGTGGGTATAAAGAAGTTACTCGTAAGAATAAGGCAACCATATGTACCTCATGAGAATACACACCCGTGCACTGGAAGAGATTTTGTAAACAAGAAATGGTGCTATTCCCGGAACCACTGGATGTACTCCCTGGGCTGTTACAGTTACAAATAGTACAACACAATTAAACAGTCTAAAAAGAATATACCATCAAATAGAATAGAACGATAAATAGAATAGAAAGTTCTATAAAATAGAATATTTTATGTTGAAAATACTTACTTTGCCAAAGACAAACGCTTCAAGAATGCCTCTCGGTTAGCAGCTGAAGGAGGTGCGAAAGCATTAAAGCCACCTATGAACACGGGCAAATCCCTCGGAGTAGGTGTGGGTGTCAGAGCCGGATTCGGTTGAGATGACTCTACACTGGCCTTTTTAGACCTCTTCAGCATTGGTGCATTGGACTCCGCTGCTTTGGGAGGTTTTTTGGTTGCCGCCTTCCGGACTGTCGGGACTGGAGGACTAAATTTCTACATTTTCTTGTGTGTGCGTGTGCTATGACGTCTTTCTACATCTCGTCCAGCATCGGCTGTGGTAGAAACCCCACCGGCTGCCTATTATAAGCGTAGACAAGTCAATAATGGTGTATTATAAATTCAAAGGTAAAAGTAGTATAGGAGGAGAAGTACATTTGATTCAGCTGGACGTTTCTTTCTTCCACCACCAACCTCAGCTTCCTTCTCAACTACACCCTCCGACTGCTCCTCAACGGGAACAGCAGACTGTGGTTGACCGACAACAGAAACCTTTTCCTAAAAAGAAACCAGAATTTATGGCCAATAAATTAGAACTACCACGCTTGTATGTGTAACAGACAATGGCAAGGCACGTAAGGGGAAAGATGACATACTTGCTCTTTCCTTCCAACAGACTGACTACTCTCACTTGACCCTGGAGTTACCTTACCGGGTAGAGATGAGGATTTAACAATGTCCTGCGTGCAGTAGATAAAATGACAAAGAAGAACGGTAAGTTATTTTTAATCAACTATACTATATCAACAACAACATAGTATACCAATAATTGACAAAGAGAATAAACAAAAACGATTGTTAGGAATATAAAGGATTAACATGTCATCTATGCAGACTCATTTATAGTAAGTAATATCAACTATGAGAATTCAGGAAAGGCTGAAGAGTACGTACTTCATCATTCAATGGAACAGACTGGGTAGTCCCACTTGGTGCTGCATCTACCTTACCGAGTTGAGATGCAGTTGGAGGAAGATCCTGCATGCAATAGATATGACGACAGAGCATAAGTTGAAGGAATTCAAAGCGGCTCTAATATATAGGATTCATATAGTATACTAGATAGATCAAATAGAATAGTGAAGATTAATAACAAAATAGTATGGAATATAAATTGTATACTATATAATACTATTTCAACTAAAATATACCTAAGAATATTATTAGTACTTATTTTCAGGATCCCAGAATCGGTTAGTATCTGGGTCACAACAGTAGACACGTCAGGGATTAAGCCAGATTCAGAAACTTCAGGCGGAGGGGCCTTCCAATCGGACATAAAAGATTATTAGGTACAGTAAATGGTTCACGAAGTTCAATTTCGTAACTTGTCACCAAGTGGGGAAAAATATTTTTGAATCAAAATATTATATCAATATTAACTACCTGCTCTTTTCCAGACGGAGAGGCAGTGGGGTGAGATTCAGTAGGGGAAGCCACTTCTTGATCTCCGCGTGTTGGGGATTGGACAGGGGGAGGATCGCGGGAAGTCACCAGTGGGGGCTGTCCTTCCGCCGCCTTAGATCCACCCTGGCCTATTGCGGAGTCGACATTCATTATCTCTGTTTGATCCTATTTAATAATGACACAGAATAGGAAGATTTAAAGAATTTTGATGGCCATTTATTTAGCTAGACTTCAATATATGTTTATGTAAGTAGATATATAAAGCTACATATCTTACAGTGGATTCCGTTTGGGGGACTTCTGCTCGGTTCACCTCATCAGAGCTGATTCCTGCAGAATGTACTGCAGCTGGCTCTATGTCGGAGGGTAGGGGAAGGTTTTCTTCAGCAGACGCAGATACATCAGGAGCAGAGGTGGAGTCTCGATCAACTGGGGGAGAATACATTCTATGACAAAGAAATAGAATAGAATGTATCAAAAATGGAATGGTCGAGAAATATAAAATAGAATACAAAATTTTCTATATTTCCGTTATTAAATTGGAAGCTAGGGATGTGAACTCAGAAACTAACCGTGGTGTGTGGTAGGGAACGAATGCTGGGGGAAGTTCATCCTCACCACCTTGGTATGGAGACTCATGTCGTATGGACTTCCTCCACCTCTGGGTGGTTCATCATCGAAGAAACCACCACCCTTAGTTAAGGTCATCATTTTCTCAATCTCTCCTGCCACCTTTGTTTCCAAATCATGAACAGAGGTTGTTACAGCTTGAAGGTCGGTACGGAGTCCTCCAACTTCAGTGTGGAAATGGCCCTTCAAAACTTAACATGTAACCTTCGAACATCGGGAGGACCTTCTCTTCATATGCATCCGTGGCACGCCTCAGAAATGTTGGCACGTTGAGAGGAATGTTCTCGTCTGGTTGGGGTTCATCTGAATGAGGCATTCTGGATTGGCCCATCCTCTCTCTTGACTTGACATTGCTGTCACAAGCCCCACCCGTATCCTTTTACTTATCCACTGCCGAGGAAACATTTTCACCACTCGATTGGGGAGATGTGGGAGGACCCTTCTTCGGCTTAACATCGCCAGCTCTGACGCCACCAGACCAGATATTGTATTCGAAGGGGTAGTCCTCCTCTATCAGGGAGACGAGGTTGTTAACAGAAGCATCATCCTGGTCTCCCAACCCCCGACTGAGAAGTTTCTCGTCTGCGTCGTCACATACATAATACCTCACATCTGCCTGCAGCTACATAGAATAAAAATGATATTATGTGTAATATACAATAATCTTATAGGACTATTTGGATAGAATAGTATATAACGACACATAGAATAGAATAAGACAAATTCCTGACTATTTACCTGGCCTAGTTGATCTACTGCCTTGGCCGAGAGTGGGTTCACTGTGAGCTTTCGGTCTACCACAAGACTGATGATATCCGATGTCGAAAGTGAAGAATCTGCTAGGGGATCACCACCACCCGCCTTAACTATAATCGATGGACACGCAGTGATGGCTACCAAAACTATAGCGTGTGTAAAGCCTTGAAGAGCCATGGTTTCCTGAATATAATGCTCAGGGGTTCTGGCTTTCGCACTTCTAACCGTGAGCAGGAACGACTCTCTACCCCAGGGGTACTTTAGAAACTCGTCAATATTACCCAACCTGTTCACCACCTCCGGTCTAATATTAGTTGTCCCACAAGTTGGACATAGAATCCCTTCCACCAATACCAACAGTGCTAGGCGCAACCGGATCAAGGGATCTTTGTAGCGTTTACCCTTGACAAGTCGATCCATAATCCAAGAAAATGTGGGCTTCTCCTCCCCACGAAACAACTCATCCCAAATGGAAGTCGAACTCGAAGCTTTCCCTTTGCCTGTTCCCTTCCCTCTCCCAATACCTCTTTCATTTGACTCACCGGCGAGACCACCACTTTCCCCCACAATTTAGACCAGTCACAAACGCGAAGTCTTGAATGGCATAATGGATTGGCTTCCCCACGAACAGCCACCATAGTTCGAACTCTTTCTCAGTCACCAACTGACGCGATAGGAGGTAATGGATAAACATAACAGAGAACGTATGTCCTCCCATATTTAAAATGCGTTCGAACTGGGATTCACTCAACATCTCTAGCTGATCATCCTCCAACGCAGGCTTGAGAATATCAATCCATCTCAGGTGGAAATAGCTGTTTACCCGCTTACGCCCGTATGGCTCATATCCGGACTCGAACAATCTACTTGGAATGCCTAAATCATCCATAATTTACCTGTAGAAGAATAATCATTACAAATTATTAGATGTCTCTGTGGAAAGGTAGGATATGGATAATACATGGAATAGTACAGCTGTTAATGTAGTAGACTATATTAATTTAACATCAACCCAAGTAGAATGACATACATGGTATAGTACAGTTGCTTACATAGTAGACTATATTAAGTTCACATATATCCAAGTAGAATGAAATACGAATACAATTTGATCTACACAGGCATAAAGGCACATAAATTATAAATCCAGCAATATATAATAGATCATATAATCACATAGTAGATGAAAATGGCTGCTAATGACAAGAACATGAATGACTTTTAAAATGATTCTTCGTTCAGATGAATAAATCTAAAATTAATTAAATTGAAACTAATAACAGAGATCGTTGAATATAATCTATATCTGAATTACGAATAGTAACCATGCAAATGAATGGAATGTAATTGTCATGCATCCAAGTAGTCAACACAACAGATAGAATAGGATATCAACGGTGGATACATACATCAAAGCAACGAGATTCCCCGGAATTAGAATAGAATCTAGAATAAAATACCATGTGTTCTATATGTGAATACATGGAAGGTAACTGTTATAGACTCAAGTAGACGCTACGACAAATAGAATAGATAGAGATCAAATTTTAACTACAACCAGAATCCTAAATCATGTTACATAGATCTGTAAAAAATAAAGTTAATTAAGAAAAGGTTCCAATAAAGATAGAAGACCAAATGTATAAGACTAACCAAACCCATTTACAGGACCACATAATTAGGTCCGCTCAGGCGATTTACAGCCATGACCACCAACCCTAATTCCGCCATTAACGGAGATAAGTAAGGTAAATGGGTGAAAGAAATTTATATGCATCCGCGTTAAATATTTAACAAAGTTACATCTTCAATTTCCAATCCTCCCGAATTTATTACCCCAAAGAACGATAATATACACTGATAGAGAATCGAACTTACTTCTTACGTAGTCGCCGTCGCCGTTCTCAGAGAGACATTATCGAGAATCTACCCCAATCCGACAGGCAAAACGATATCTTTGATCTTTCCTTCGATTTTGATAGCAGCCGGAGTGATTGTCGAAGACGGTTACCGGAATCAAGAACTCGGAGGAAGAACGAATGTGAAGAAGAAGACACTGTTCACCTAACAAAATAAGAAAGGTAAAGTAAATAGAGGAAGTGGGTGAAAACTGAAAGGCCACAACTTAATTATGAACAGTTACGGTAATTAAAAAAATTTAAAATGCAGACGGTTTCCCGGTAGTTTGAGAAGGACAATATGGCTATTTTTATAATGAGGGGGTTGTGTATCGGTGAGATAGATATTTTAGGTATGTAGTGAATTATCTTTTGTTTGATGGTTGTACAATGCAATTTCCCTAATTTATTGATATACCATGGATTTTACCCGTTTTTACCCATGGTATATAAGTGTTTTTACTACTATTATCTATGTTTTGGAGTCTATTAGGTATGTTTTCAGGTTCAGGAGCATTTTGGAGAAAAGTGATGTTTTAGGTGCCTTTTTGGAGCTTAAAGAAGAGTTCACCCGTGATCAAGACCAGAGGTCGACATCCAGAGTTACACATCGATCGATGCACACTCTGTGCTATCGATCGACACACAATTGCCAAATGACGATACATCGAGACCATAATCGATCGATGTACACCATGTACTATCGATCGATATCGAAGCGGCAAAAGACAAGTTGGACCTGGCCGAACTTGAAGCCCAAGACATCACATTTTACAAGATTGCCCCTGACGAGTTTTTAACCTAATTTAACCTAAAGAACTCATATTTATATGTGCCTAAGTGTTTTGGCACCGAAGAGAGTTTTTTAGAAGTTTCTAACCACCTTTCTACCTTCATCTTTTCTACTCATTTCTTTTACTGTTTTCATTACTTTGCAAGTTCTCAATAAAGTTCTATTCAGTTCTTACTTGTTTCTTCTGAACAAAGGTTATATGATTCTAGATCTAGAGGAGAGATCCAAAGAGATTTGTTATTGGAACCTAAGTGTTCACCCTCTAATAGATCTATGAACTCCTATTATTACCTTGTTGCTATGAATTACTTAGCCATGTCTGAGTAGATTCATTTGTTAGATTTAGGGTTTAAATAGGATATGAGGGATTAGCTCCAGCCTATATCTGCTATAGTTGTGATATTTATTGTTAGGATTGTTCACTAATGCTTTTTCTAGCTTAGCTACCTAGAACATGAACTTGGATTGTATTACTCATTCAATACAATTCCTGACAACATCCTAAACATGCTATGACCCTCTTGAGACATGCGAAAGCTAATCTAAGATTATGGTGAGCATTGTATCAACTCGTGCATAATGTCTGCTTAGAGCCGTATCGATCGATACTCCTATAGAGTAATCGATCGACATAGCTAGAGGTGTATCGGTCGATATTTCTATCGAATAATCGATCGATACTGTCGGTGATATAGCTGGCCGCAAACACCATTTAGCATCTAAGTAATAGATGGTCTAAATATTGCGAGAGCTGATGGATTCATTTAATAGTGTTGAGCTCTGACATATCATGCAAGCAACTTGTTAGCATTTATAGTATTTATAATCCTGAATCCTGAATTCCTGAATACCTACTCTAAATCTAACTACTTTTCTTTATTGTCTTAAAACCAAAACCTTTCAACCGAGTAATCTTACCATTACTCAACAAACCTGCAATTTACTTTAAACCATTTTCAACCTAGCATAGTCACTAAGATTGCATCTTATTTGTACACTAGCTCTCTGTGGATTCGATCCCTAAGTACTACAACTGAACCTCTTATTTGAGAGAGTAAAGTCACTACTTAGGATAATTTGAGTGATATCAAATTTGGCGCCGTTGCCGGGGAGCTTTGATACAATAGGATTTAATTTGATTAGGTCTAGGTTATTTTTACTTTAATTTGTTTTCTGACAAAAAAATATTCTTGTCTTTTCAGGTACATGCCCAGCAGTACCATAAGCAACAAGGCATCTCAACTTTTGTTCTCAGAAGACCCTGCTATCTTGGAACGATCAATCCGTAAGAAAATCGGTTCCACATCGATCGACATCAACAACTTTCTGTCGACCAATACCGATGCACCCCTGCCGACCGAGACACCGTCTTCGTCGACCGATACTCGCACCTTCCTGTCGACCGACACTACTTCACCGTTGACCGACACATTTCATCCGACATCGATCGATACCCCTATTTGTATATCGATCGATACTGTTCCGCGAGTCATGGTTGCGCCTATTATTCTCATACGAGATGAGAATGGAGACTTGCGTGACCAAGAAGGTCACCTTCGTAATGAAGCAGGTCAGAAACTCAATGCTCAGAATGAAGTAATCCCTGAGTCAGAAGCTGCACCTACAGGAACTATTCAACCTGTAGGAGAGGCTGCTCGAACACTAGCTGACTACAACCGTCCAGATCAGTTCTACACCAACAGATCAGCCATTCGTCCCCCTGCTATTCAGAGAGGCGATTTCGAGCTCAAGCCGCAGTACTACACCCTTGTGGGACAGACTCCGTTCTGTGGGCTGTCCAAGGAGCATCCCATGGACCATCTGGAGAGGTTCGAGGATCTCATATCTGCTATCAAAGCCAATGGAGTCCCTGTGGACTACCTTCTCTGTAAGCTCTTCAAACACTCTTTGTTGGTGTCAAAATCGGTCGCGACGGAATCAATGACTGAAAGTCTCTAGAAAGTATTTCTTGAAACAAAAAGTCTCGGATAATTTCTAAAAGGAGTTATACGAGATTTTCTCAAATTAGAATATCCACTCTCTGTGAGATCGAAGACTACGGGCGGCGCGACGAGTCCCCGGAAAGATCGGTCCGCTCGCCCAAGGACATCAAGATTCGATCACCACAAAAACCCTAAACATAAAAGAATCTGCCTCGAAACTTCGAAGAGGTCGTTCTCTCAAACCGTGAGGAACCAGAAAACGATCAAGATATCAAATCGAAGCCCTCGCCGAGATCTACAGCCTGGCGCCGGCGGCACCGGCCTGGCGCCGGCGGCACCGACACGCGGGCTGGCCTGGCGGCGGCGGCACCGCGCCTGGCGCCCGGCGGCACCCGCCTGGCGGCGGCACCATCGCGCGGGCTGGCCTGGCGGCGGCACCCGCCTGGCGCGGCGGCACCGCCTGGCGCCGGCGGCACCGTCGCCGCGGCTGGCCTGGCGGCGGCCTGCCCGCCGGGCACCATCACCGGGCTGGCCTGGCGGCGGCACCGTGGCGGGCCAGCCTGGCGCCGGCGGCACTGCCTGGCGGCGGCACCCGCCGCACGGCTGGCCTGGCGCCGGCGGCACCCGCCTGGCGCGGCGCCGCCACGCTGGCGGCCTGGCGCGGCACCGCCTGGCGCCGGTCGGCCCTCGCCCTGGTCTCGGTCCCATCGTGTTCGGTCTGATCCTATCTTGGCTTGTTTGGATCAATCATCGTGAGCTTGGGACAATCACGACTCTGAAATAAACATCCTTCGACTCGATTGAATCGTCCTCGATGTTTTACTACAAAACTAGAAAGATTGGATTTCTAGAAGATATCGTGATACAACAAGGTCGATTAACTTGAACATCGATCCTTTAGGCTATACGGTTTATTTTACGAGAAAATAGTCTTTCAGAAATCGTATAAAACGCTCAACGACTTAAGACAAGTCCACGGACTTACTTACGATTTTAAGAATTCAGGCCCAATCAGGCTATGACGGTTTATCCGATTTCCAACATCGATAAACATCAAGTCACCAAAACTCGAGGATAATTACGAAGATCGACGAAAATGGAATACTTCCTGAAGAGATAAGCCTGGGCCCAAAGCGAGGTCCATCATCTTAAGGCAAACCGACCTAGGAGTGAGTATATAAGGAGAGCAAGAGCAGAGGAGAGAAAATCCGAAAATCCTAGATTGAGACTTAGAGCATCCTGCTAGCTTAGAGAACTTAGAACTTAGGCGGTTAGGCCAGCGAGGCAGGACTCAGAACGCCTGGCGCCTCTTGTTCTAGTTTTATCTTCTTCGAGACCCATGTTCCTCTCGGAAGGATCTAACTATACTTTTACTCAGAGCTCCGCGCATAGAAACCCTTGGCATGATCTTCGACATGCCCGCTTTATGACCAACGCCTTAGACGAACCAGGCCCTAGAACGTCTGGCGCCTCCTGCTCAAATCTCCGCTCCTCGGAAGGATCGGACAATTCTTTACTTCAAAGCTCCGCACATAGAAACCCTAGGCATTATCTTCGACATGCCTGTTTCTATGAGACGCTTATAGATCGAACCCGCCAGACGGTTCGATCTCTTGTTCAATTCTTTCTAAACTGAACTACGTCCGACTTGATCCTCGAAAGGGCGTAGGCAGCCTTTCTTAAGGTCCAGTCTCAAATCTTAACAAATCTTTTCGCATTTATTCGGTCACTTGTCGTTGGCTGTCGCAGAATCCGGACCTTCAAGGAAAGTCGGGTTAACTTGGCTTTCCTCCGCAATCTTATTCATTAAAATTGACGGTGTGAATTTCGGTTCCTACAGTTGGCTAGAAGGAGGGGGACGGATTACTCTTACTCATACGGCCGCAAAGCTTGATCGAACCGATGTCCGAAATATGAAAGAAAAAGTTGCAGTTTGCGCCAACGATGGTAAAACAACTCCAGCAGCGACTGTTCCACGGCCAACGCTTACGCAAACGCCACGGTGCTCAAGCAAATCAAAACCTAGCCGCGGCTTTCCGCCACAGGAAGAGCACGAAAAGCTCGCAATTTCTCTATCTAAACAGAAAGGGCAACGATAAAATCTATCAAACCCCAAAATTCGCCTTGTTACCAAGTTAGAGAAATCGCGAACGAGCAAGGTTTCTACTAAAAACGTTTCTTTTCGAGAACCTCTCGAAAAATAAAACTTATTCTCCTCAAACCTTGGGAAACCCTATATTACGCAGAACAGAAGCACGGCAAATCGGTTCACCGATTCCCACTGCCATACTTCTTACAAACAACTCTCGAGGAATAAACGGGAAACGAAAGGAGGTCGGAACTTAATCTTACTAGGACGACTTGCCATAGGGTAAGATCAGTCTTCCCAGTCCTCCTTAGTAGGAGCCCACTTTGTTCCCTTTGTGTCTAGGTCAAAATGGCTTTCGATTCATCTCAATCGGAGTTTCCGCTGAGATTTTACGAAGAGAACAAAGTCACTGTCCCGCCACCTCGCCGTGGGCAAGGACAAACATTACCGAGGCCACCTCACCCTCCGGCATGGCTACCTCGCCACAGGGCGAACTCACCTTCGTTATCCTTTGATTCTAGATCAAAGTGGCTTTCGTTTCGTCTCAATCGGAGTTTCCGCTGAGATTTTACGAAGGAACAAAATCACTCTCCCGCCACCTCGCCCGTGGACGAGAACAACCATCACCAAGGTTACCTCGCCCATGGCCACCTCGACTGTGGAAACCTCACTTTACTCTCCTTTGAGTCTAGGTCAAGATGGTTTTCGTTTCGTCTCAATCGGAGCTTCCATTGAGATTTTACGAAGAAAACAATATCGCTGTCTCGACCACCTCGCCCATGAGAAGGATCTCTGTCCGTCATAGACGAGACCGATCCTGTCTCAATACCATGCATCTTTGCCTGAGTTTTCGTAACTCGATCTTTGAGTCCGTGGAGCCCGGGATCGACAAAGGCGAGCAGCAGCATCGGCTGACGCTGACACGGCGGGCAAGCCGCCTGGCGCTGGCGGCGCGCGCCAGCGAAGCGCCTGGCGCCAGCGGTACCCTGGCACCGGCGCGCGACACGCTGGCCTTCCTGGCGCCACCGGCGCGCCGCGCCCGGGCGCCTATGCGCGCACCTCGCCAGCGGCACCGCCTGGCGCGGCGGCACGCGACACGCTGGCCGCCGCGCCGCGCGACAGCGGGCGTCCTGGCGCGGCACCCCAGCGCCGGCGGCACGACTGGCGCCTGGCGCCACGGCACGCGACACTGGCCGCCTGGCGCGGGTCCTGGCCCATCCGCAGTCGTCGTGATCTCGGCAACGGCAACATCTTGGTCCCTTAAACCCATGTTCGATTGTTCAAAACACGACGATTCTTCCGCAGCATTCTCAATTTTTAGCAAAGTTCGTATTTTAAAATCTAAGTTCGAAGCCCCATTATTCAAACCCTCGAAAAACGGGAAGTCTACGAATCCAAGTCCATCTAAATCCTGATACTCGAGGAGTCTTGTTGGATTAGAAACGATTATCTCGAAATCTACGGCTAACGATCTTCCCGAACTCAAGATTTCCGCAAACGACTAACGGGGAAAGATCGAACAACAAAAAAACCCACGACGGCAGGATGGTCTGGCGCCGGCACGCTGGGCTGGCCAGCCTGGCACCGGCGGCACTCGCCTGGCGCCGGCGGCACCGTCCACGCTGGCCAGCCTGGCGCCGGGCGGCACCGCCTGGTGCGGCGGCACGCTGGCCAGCCTGGCACCGCGGCACCCGCCTGGCGCCCGGCGGCAGCGACCAGCCTGGCGCGGCACCGCCTGGCGGCGGCACCGTCACGCTGGCCCGCCTGGCGCCGGCGGCACACCTGGCGCCGGCGGCACGCTGCTGGTCGGCCTGGCGTCGGTCCACGGTCCACGCCCTGGTCTCGGTCCCATCGTGCTCGGTCCGATCCCTCTTGGCTTGTTCGATCATTCTTCGTGAGTTTGATACGATCACGGTTATTCTAAACACCAATCGTCGACTATACGAGGAAATGGGATTCCTTCGAAATGCCAAACCTTCAAAAGACTATTTTCTCAAAAATTTTGTAAAGGGTTTAATTCTTTGTAGGACAGGAACAAAACGCCTTGAAAACTGCCGAGAATTTAGGAACTTAGGACCTAGGTCGATAGTCTAGCAAGCTAAGTCTTAGGCAAAATTTCCAGTCTTGTTCCATCGCTCCTTGATTGTCCAGGCAGAACATGCAAACCGATCTAGTCTCGAAAACCGAGAAACGATCGCCACGCCGCTCTAAAAGCATACTCATCCCGCTTCTAAAAGAAAGAAAACGCACACAAGCCTTCGAAGAACGGCTAACCCGCTTTCTTTGTAAAAGAAAAGGGAAGTAGGTAATATACTATATCCAGATAATCCCATCTTCAAAACTTTTGCTTCAGCATCAAGACAACGCTTTGACAAAGCAAAACTCTCGCAGCAATAAGATTCGTCTAAAACGCTTAACGCATAGCCCAACCGCTACAAACATAGTCTTGAAAACTATGTCTCTCGCCGCAAAATCGCGACTAGAACGCGTACCCGCCGGACTAATTGCACGACGGTGAACTACGAAAATAACGAAATAACCTTCGTAAAACTCCATAAGTAGTTCAAGCAGCTTTTCAAAGGTCGAAATCATAGCGAAACATCTCCCGTGTAATCCGCGGAAACATCGCTACTTTAACAATCTGCGATTTTCTATCTCCATGAAACCGGTCATCCATTAC
Organism: Brassica nigra; assembly: GCA_016432835.1. Classification (NCBI taxonomy): domain Eukaryota; kingdom Viridiplantae; phylum Streptophyta; class Magnoliopsida; order Brassicales; family Brassicaceae; genus Brassica; species Brassica nigra. The sequence goes on from CM028242.1 coordinate 51,890,286, forward strand.
TTTCGTATAACAAAAAAATTTTTATACGAACCATTCATCGTGTAACTGAAACCTAAAGTGGAAGATCGTTTCTAAAAGCCATCAGCAATAATTCAGAAAACTCCGCTATGCTTGGCATGTCTATCTCGCAAGCGCTATTTGGCCCTCGCCAACTATTCCGTAAAGCCCGGACCTGAATTCGGCATCCCCATTAAGGACAATCGTAAACTAACATGACCTTAATAAGGGTCATGGTCTGATCGTTTACCAAACAACTTCCTTGGCGATACGGCTGAATCTAGCCTCCATGCCAATCCAAAGCTACTGAGCGACCACCGCTCCAATCACTTAACGGCTAAAAACAACAATCCACGATTTGTTCATAGAATGCCAAGTGACTATTACGCAAGCAATTTGTCGATAACCCAGAATCGGAAATCATACGATAAACTCTCCATACCAAAACTCAGTCCTAACAACCATATGGTTAACGGAAGATTCAAACTCATCGTCAATCGATTAAGTTCTATACGCCCCGTAAACACTGCATGAAAAGAAACACTCGTGACAAGGCTCCAAGAGTTATACGAGTCATCCTTAATATATACAAACAAATCCGGAAGGCCAACACTTCACGCACTGTGAATGTAGACGCTTCTCCCTGGTCGAACTTACGCGACCTCTTGGTCCTGCGCCTAAACCAAACAACAGTTTCTGGCTGCTAACATTCGCAAAACATCTCCAAAGCCCGAACATTTCAACCACGAAATGCGCACAAGGGAAACTCGACCTTCAGCACTGCGAGACGCCGCTAACGAAGGACATTCTTTCCTCAAAACGCTCCAGACGAAATCCTCGCCTCTAGAACTCAAAACATACAAACACACCTCTAAACGGTAACATGCCTCTAAACTGGCATCATTTCGTTGTTGCTGATCACAACAAACTAACTCTAACGCCCTAAACAGACAAATAGCAGCCTTCAAGGGTAGGCTCTCTTGCATCCGACAAGGATAAACATAGCGCTATACAAGAAATCCAAAATTTTGGTCTAGCTCTTCAGAAGGAAGTAGCTCGACTCACGCACAAATCATATAAGCCGACAACAATTCGGATTTTAAACGGTACGAGTCAGGTTAAAATCGCAAACAGGCAAAACGAAGCCGATTTGTCATCGCAAAGCCTCAGTCCGAGAGTAAACCTAGGTCTTGCCCTAAACCCAGCCACGCTGGATCTTGACATCTCACAGACATAGTATGGTATACGAGATCCAAAATTTGTCTCTTCACTTAAGCCTATTCGCTTCACTAACTTTCACGAATCGGTAAACCGCTGGAAAATCTCGCTTTATGCAAACAATAGGTACGGTGATCATCAGGAACTAGGAATGAGACGACAACTCACACCCTCTTTCTCATACTTCGAAAAAACTGAAGTTCATAAATAATCGAAAAACAAATACATCAACAGCATCATGCTCGAAAGTCTCTCATGACACATAACCAGACCATATAAGTCTCGCGGAAAACAGATCACAAGGGTCTTAAACTCCAAAACGAACTACGGAAGGCTTGATCCCTACACCAAGGTACGAGGCAGCCTTCGAAGCGCAGCCCCAATCTTACCACTTTCAACGGAGCCTTTCAACCATTGATTCCGCCTATCTTACTGACATATCTTATCGCCGCAAGAACATCACGAAGGTTCTAACGAGCTGGGGCTAACTGTTGGTGTCAAAATCGGTCGACGGAATCAATGACTGAAAGTCTCTAGAAAGTATTTCTTGAAACAAAAGTCTCGATAATTTCTAAAAGGAGTTATACGAGATTTTCTCAAATTAGAATATCCACTCTCTGTGAGATCGAAGACTACGGGCGCGCGGACGAGAGTCCCCGAAAGATCGGTCCGCCGCCAAGGACATCAAGATTCGATCACCACAAAACCCTAAACATAAAAGAATCTGCCTCAAACTTCAAGAGGTCGCTCTCAAACCGTGAGGAACCAGAAAACGATCAAGATATCAAATCGAAGCCCTCGCCGAGATCTACAGCCTGGCGCCGGCGGCACCCGCCTGGCGCCGGCGGCACGCGCCACGCGGGCCGGACTGGCGCTGGCGGCACCGACACGCTGGCTGGCCTGGCGGTGGCACCGTGGCGCTGGCCGCCTGGCGCCGGGCGGCACCCGTCGCCGGGTTGGCCTGCGCCGGCGGCACGCCTGGCGCCGGCGGCACCGCCGCACGGGCTGGCCTGGCGCCGCGGCACCGGCCTGCGGGCGGCACCATCACCGGCTGGCCTGGCGCCGGGCGGCACCGTGGCGCTGGCCTGCGCCGCGGCACCGGCGCGGCGCCCGGCGCCGCGGCTGGCCTGGCGCCCGGCACCTGGCGCGGCGCCGCTGCGGCGGCCTGGCGCCCGGCGGCACCCGCCTGGCGCCGGTCGACGGCCCTCCTGGTCTCGGTCCCATCGTGTTCGGTCTGATCCCATCTTGGCTTGTTTGGATCAATCATCGTGAGCTTGGGACAATCACGGCTACGAAATAAACATCCTTCGACTCGATTGAAATCGCCCTCGATGTTTTACTACAAAACTAGAAAGATTGGATTTCTAGAGAGATATCGATAAAACAAGGTCGATTAACTTGAACATCGATCCTTTAGGCTATACGGTTTATTTTATGAAAAATAGTCTTTCAGAAATCGATAAAACGCTCAACGACTTAAGACAAGTCCACGGACTTACTTACGATTTTAAGAATTCAGGCCCAATCAGGCTATGACGGTTTATCCGATTTCAACATCGGATAAACATCAAGTCACCAAAACTCGAGGATAATTACGAAGATCGATTTAAAATGGAATACTTCCTGAAGAGATAAGCTTGGGCCCAAAGCGCAGGTCCATCATCTTAAGGCAAACCGACCTAGGAGGAGTATATAAGGAGAGCAAGAGCAGAGGAGAGAAAATCCGAAAATCCTAGATTGAGACTTAGAGCACCCTGCTAGCTTAGAGAACTTAGAACTTAGGCGGTTAGGCCAGCGAGGCAGGACTCAGAACGTCTGGCCGCCTCTTGTTCTAGTTTTATCTTCTCCGCAGACCCATGTTCCTCTCGAAGGATCTAACTATACTTTTACTCAGAGCTCCGCATAGAAACCCTTGGCATGATCTTCGACATGCCCGCTTTATGACCAACGCCATACTAGACTAACCAGGCCCTAGAACGCCTGGCGCCTCCTGCCGCAAATCTCCTCCTCGGAAGGATCGGACAATTCTTTACTTCAAAGTTCCGCATAGAAACCCTAGGCATTATCTTCGACATGCCTGTTTCTATGACAGACGCCATATTAGATCGAACCCGCCAGACGGTTCGATCTCTTGTTCAATTCTTTCTAAACTGAACTACGTCCGACTTGATCCTCGAAGTACGAGGCAGCCTTTCTTAAGGTCCAGTCTCAAATCTTAACAAATCTTTTCCGCGATTTATTCGTCACTTGTCGTTGGCTGTCGCAGAGAATCCGGACCTTCAAGGAAAGTCGGGTTAACTTGGCTTTCCTCCGCAATCTTATTCATTAAAATTGACGGTGTGAATTTCGTTCCCACACTCTTTATCCGAGAAGCTTTACAGTGGCTTAAGCAGCTACCACCAGGATCTCTTACATCCCGAACGACATCAAAACGCTTTTGCGAACTTCTTTGATGATGCTGAAGACTTAAGGAGGAAAATTGCCACATTCAACCAGAGCCTGAGAGTCATTCAAGGATACCTGGATAAGATTCAAGTCTTACCAGCGATTGTCCACACCATCGATTCAACAAGGTGCAACTGCTCTGCACTTTCTTCAGAGGCATCGCTGAAATATCAGATGGCTCGACACCGCGAGTGAAGGCAACTTCACCACAAGGAATCCTGAAGATGCTGTGAAGCTAATAGACAACCTAGCATTCAGCAACAGCACGAAGAACATTGTAAAAGCAAGATCTGCAGCGTTCCTTGGAAAGGAACAAATAAATGAGGTACAAGCTACACTTGACAATGTTCAGAAGCTGCTAAACAAGCAAATCTGCTCAGTGGAGGATGCAGAAGCTGATGAAGAAGATGACTACATAGAAGCGTAAGTCAACTGGATCAGTGGAAATGGATTTCAGAGATCTCGAAACCAAGGAAACAGAAACTTCGCAGGATAAAGAGGCAACTTTAACAGCAGCAACCCCCAACAACAACAGGAGTTATGGAAACTCATCTTTCATGAAGCCACCCACACCAACCCCAGAAGGAAAGCTAGAAGACATGCTCAGCAAAGTTCTTGAAAGCCAGCAGCAGTTAGAGGTGAACTTCAATGGAAAGATTGACGCTGTCTACACCACTTTGAACACAAAGCTTGATGCTTTGAGTACTCATGTGAAGAAACTAGAAACTCAGGTGATTCAGACAGGAGAAGCTGTTAAGAAGCAGGAAGCCTTAGGAAAAGGGACTGGAGAAGAAGCAACATGCCACAACGTCAATGATATCATAGAAGATGATTTTTGGAGAGTGGTGAAACAAGAGCAGCTGCAAGAGGGAGACTTTCAGATCGAAAGTACCATGAGTATTGGCGGCAACCACTGGTATCGACCGATGTCCGGACATGAACATCGAACTATATACGCCAACTCCAATCGATCGATGGACTCAGACGAGCATCGACCGATGGATGAAGAATCCACTCACGAGTGCGATGCCGTAAAGATACTTACTCACGAGGAGTTCGCAGCAAAGCACCCACATCCACCCAGCCCTTACAGCATCGATCGACAGGACATATGTCCCATCGACCAACCGAAGGATAAGGAAATCGATCGACATACTCCAGAACCTGTCGATCGATATTAAGTTATCACACGCCGAGTGCAACTTCCCAAGATAGATGTTGCACGACTTAATGCACTCCGGGAGAAATCTAAGCCTTCCAGAAACCCACCAACCGCCATCATGAAGAAGCCCACGGATATCATTGATCCAATGGAGATAGAAAAGGAAAAAGATGGCAGAGTTCTCAGAAAAAAGAAAGAGAAGGTTCCTAAACACCTTAAAAGAGGAGTTAATGAGAAGGAGTTGGAAAGTTTCAGAAAGAGAGTTCTAAGAATACCTACAGAGAAACCCTTTGAAGAAGCCTACTTTTCACACAGATTGTGGATGTTTTTCAGAGAAACTAAGGAGACAGAAGAAGACATCAGGAGGATGTTCAACCAAGTCAGAGACAGTATGAAGAAGAGGATCAAAGTTGAGAAGAAGGGTGATCCAGGGAAGTTCGTTGTTCCTTGCTCAGTCCATGGGATCAACTTCCCACGTGCCCTATGTGACACAGGATCTGGAGTTAGCATCCTACCCAAGGTGATAGTAGACCATCTAGGTCTGAAGATAGAGCCTACTGAAGAATCGTTCATCTTTGTGGATTGTTCTCAGCAGAACTCTGGAGGAATTGTGAGAAGCCTGGAGGTTACCGTAGGTGAAGCCCTAATACCAGTAGACTTTCATGTCTTAGACGTCAAGGTAACCCTACCTACTTCTTTGCTACTTGGAAGAGCCTTCCTAGCCACAGTTGGAGCGGTCTGCAACCTTAAGACAAACAAACTGTGCCTAACCCTGATCAATCCTACGGTCTACTATGATCCGGTACGAGTCATCAAGGTTCTTGAGAAGATCCATGACGGCTCAGACCTCGTAGCTGTTTGCTATTGTGGAGATGAATACGATTCACAAGACGCATACGAGACGGAGTACGCCGAATCGATCGATAGGAGCACTGTCTCATCGATCAACTCTGGTGAACTGACATCGATCGACCGACATACATGGTCATCGATCGATTCACTATTCAACCAGATCGAGGAGGTGTTTCCAGATGGTGACTTCAAAGTAAACGAGTGGGAGAACGACTACTACATCCCACCACATGCTGCAGATACTACTCATATTGAGGAGTATACTGATGATTACGAGGAGGAGAGAGCTATAGAGCATCATAACCTTCTAGAAGATGAAGATCGACTTCTCCACCACAACCTCAGAATCAACACATCGATCAACAGGACCTTCTCCCCATCGATCGATACTACTTGCCTCGCATCATTCGACAACACAATCAACAACAAGCGAGACGGAGACTACTCAATCGGGAGCTGGGCAAGCGATTATCAGCACGAGAGCTTCGCGGTCGAGACCGCAACGCCAACATACATCACCCAACCCGAGGAAGTCACATCGATTGACATGGCACCATCAACATCGACCGATAGGCCTGAACAACCATCGACCGATCCCAGACCTGTTCCATCGACCGATACATACATCAAACCATCCCATGTAACAAATTCACATGTACTTGATTTCGGTAATTTAATCCCGGATGAGTTTGGTATTTTCAGGGATTCAAAAGGTTTTGCACACTCAATGGATGGACGAACACTCCACATATCCAGAGAGGACATTGCAGACATCCTACAGTTAGCCAACGGATCCCAAAACCTATTCCAGCAGAAACGTTACGGACCAGACCACCATCATCAGCACTAGGTGGCAGACACAACAACCGAACCAAAGGAAGCTGAGGATAATCATCTCAACACGAAGGATCCATATTTTAAAGGACATCGATCGATACTGAGTCCATCACATCGATCGATAGGCGTCCTGAATTCGGAAAGAGAGCCTTTCAATATGGAGTTCGAAAATTCTTTTGGGAGCAGAGAGATGAGTATGGGGTCTACATGGACGAGAAAGGGTTTGCTAGAGGAACAGACGGTGACGTCATCAGAGTTTCTAAAGACGACATCAAGAAATTGCTTCAAAGGACTTCAATGGACGAGCGCTTTTACATCTGTTTACCAGAGCACGCCAGTTCATTTACAAGAAGAGAATTGGTGCACAAAACCTACACCAAAGACGAGATCAACGAGATGTTCACTGGTCTACTTGGAGAACGCAAATGGGAAAAGCTCTCCATGGAAGAGAGTTTAGAGGATGCTACAGAAACGTTTCGCAGTGAGATGAACTGGATGTTCAGTGCAGACCAGGCATTACTCAAGAAGGTTAAACGTCTTGAGCTGGAACTTGAAGATCTTCGCAACACACAGAACCATGGCCAGACAAGTCCAATATTGATCGACGGAGTAACATCCACATCGATCGATATGAAGCCTGCACCATCGACCACCTACTCAAAACATGAGGTCGATGAATCTCTCGGAGCTATCTGGAAAGAACTGAGGAAAGCAGAAGATCGTTTCAGCAGCAAACTCACCAAAACCTGTGAACCTATCTTCCACAACCTAGGGGGATCTAAGCATCTGCACCGAAGAGATGAAGAGATCTATCCGCCTTATCAATGAGGCACATGCAGATATGAACCCCGCGGCACCTTGCAATCCTTTTGGAGGATTGACTCGTCTAAAAGCAGATGAGAGGAAACTTGCTGATATACACTTCTTAGTAGACAAAGAAGTGGAGGAACTCGCACTACGCATGCATACTATGCAGCAGGAGGCTGAGAAGTTCCAACGTCAACTCGATTATCAGGCTGCATCAATCGCATCGATCGATGAGCTCAACCTCACATCGATCGATGAGCTCAACCTCACATCGATCGATAGGCGTCTGACTGAAATCGACGGCCAGATGAAGCTCTTAGCCGAGAAGCTTCACGAGAATCTGCAAAAGCAAAAATCGACCGATGAACAACATGTTGCATCGATCGATATACAGACTTCAGAAATCTGCACCAGAGCTGACTTGGATAAGTTAGCTGATGAAGTCTACACGGCAATCACAAGCGTGGATGATTCACAAGACAGACGTCTAGAGCAGACGTATTTCCCGCTAATAAACGAGGTTGGCAGCATGGAATCTAGCATAGAAGGGATGCAGAAAGAAATCAAAGCCATTCAGAGACAGCTTGCGAGCAGACCTGCATCCTTAGCATCGATTGACAGAAGAACCAGCGCATCGATCGACGGATCTCAACAGCCATCGACCGACAATTCAACAAAGGAATCAATCGATACCAGCCCCATCCACGACAAAATGATCCAACGCCTTGATTCAATGCAAGCGGAGCTCAGTGATCTTTCAGAACATGCCTACAAGAAAATAGGATGGCACGAGCTCAGCATTGAAGGTCATGCTGAAAGAACTCAAAGGATCAATGATGAGTTGATTGAGATAAAGAAGAAACGAACCAGAGAATATGTAGCCACAAGAAGCCTATTTGACTCATGGTTCGGTGAGAAGAAGGATACAGAGGATACTTGTCTCCAAACAAGCACCTGGACTTCATCTCAGTAGCCCATTCCATCCAAAGTCAAGCTAGATGACTATAATCAAAGCGCTGAGTGGGAGGCAACCCACTGTTAGGTAATTTTTCATTTAGTTTTTATCTTTAGGATTTTATTTTTCGTATTTGTTTTTCTTTGTAGTTACGACTAGACGATTACCACTGAAATCGACCGACATGACACTGTCGACATCGATCGACATGAACCAAACAATAGCGATCGACGAAGGCGACTCAACATCGATCGATACGCATCATGGTCAGGTATATCGTTCTAAATTTTTCGATATCAGTATATTAAATTTTTGCCTATACCTTCACCAGACTAGTTATACACTGAGGACAGTGTATGATTTAAGTCTGGAGGGATGATTACTGATGCTGTTTACCTTTCGACTTCATCTAAAAATGTTTTCAAAATGGTTTCTATTGAGTCAAGAAAGGGATAATGATATTTTAAATTTTTCACTTTTTATCTAACTAATCTTTTAGGCATCATTCTTAGATTTGTTGATGCAGAATGTACTATAGATGCTAAAGTTGATCACCTATCAGTTATGACTACGCTTTCATTGATTGTCTAGAGGAACCAAAGCTGATTTCCAACCTAACGTGACATTCTCTACTTGTCTTAGGGCTTGGTATACATGGGATCGGATGCTTCAAACAAGTCTGGAAGGTAAAGCCTTGTGTAGATAGTTTTATCACCCTTTCTCTCTCATTTTCGAATTTAGATTTAATTTTATTCAGTTCAAAAAAAAACAAATCGAAAATTAACTTAAATATATGTCCTAGGACTAGTTAGTTATTACTTAGGAAGGAATTCGAACAGGGCTTGGCGGTTACCCCCCTCAAGACTTGATTCATAAGAATTCTATAGGTAAAGGATTCAACAGACTTGCTGGTTACCGCTTTCAAGACTTGCTTCAAGAATGAATCTAGGATATAGGTCAAAAAGAAGTGAACAGGACTTGGTGGCTGCAACCATTAAGGCTTGATTCATGGAAGCCTGTCAATCTTGGTCAATGTCTTGCAAATGAAAGCGACTTGACTAGAGAGAAATAATAGATAGAGGATAGGAACTAATTTTTACCGCAGGTCCAGATACTTGTTTGAGCAACCTTGCATCCCGTGATCGATACTCCCAAGGTAAAGCCTGCACTTTTATTTTATGTACAGAAATGAAATCAGTAGAGGGGTTAGTCAGACATGATTGCTAAGTTGTTGGCTAGATGATCAAGGTTGTTTGATTAGGATATTGCATAATGTGCTTCTGTGATTGACAGATTCTTAGATGTGGTTTGCAACAAAGTAGAGGTTATGATTCTAAGTTTGAATTTGATTTAGTCTCGCCAAAACCTCTTTCATAAAGATCGTGTGTTTGCTTCAAGACAAGCAAAAGGTTGTCTGGGAGTTGATATACCATGGATTTTACCCGCTTTTACCCATGGTATATAAGTGTTTTACTACTATTATCTATGTTTTGGAGTCTATTAGGTATGTTTCCAGGTTCAGGAGCATTTTGGAGAAAAGTGATGTTTTAGGTGCCTTTTTGGACTTAAAGAAGAGTTCACCCGTGATCAAGACCAGAGATCGACATCCAGAGTTACACATCGATCGATGCACACTCTGTGCTATCGATCGACACACAATTGCCAAATGACGATACATCGAGACCATAATCGATCGATGTACACCATGTACTATCGATCGATATCGAAGTGGCAGAAGACAAGTTGGACCTGGCCGAACTTGAAGCCCAAGACATCACATTTTACAAGATTGCCCCTGACGAGTTTTTAACCTAAAGAACTCATATTTATATGTGCCTAAGTGTTTTGGCACCGAAGAGAGTTTTTTAGAAGTTTCTAACCACGTTTCTACCTTCATCTTTTCTACTCATTTCTTTTACTGTTTTCATTACTTTGCAAGTTCTCAATAAAGTTCTATTCAGTTCTTACTTGTTTCTTCTTAACAATGGTTATAGGATTCTAGATCTAGAGGAGAGATCCAAAGAGATTTGTTATTGGAACCTAAGTGTTCACCCTCTAGTAGATCTATGAACTCCTATTATTACCTTGTTGCTATGAATTACTTAGCCATGTCTGAGTAGATTCATTTGTTAGATTTAGGGTTTAAATAGGATATGAGGGATTAGCCCCAACCTATATCTGCTATAGTTGTGATATTTATTGTTAGGATTGTTCACTAATGCTTTTTCTAGCTTAGCTACCTAGAACATGAACTTGGATTGTATTACTCATTCAATACAATTCCTGACAACATCCTAAACATGCTATGACCCTCTTGAGACATGCGAAAGCTAATCTAAGATTATGGTGAGCATTGTATCAACTCGAGATAATGTCCGCTAGAGTCGTGATCAATCGATACTCCTATAGAGTAATCGATCGACATAGCTAGAGGTGTATCGGTCGATATTCCTATCGAATAATCGATCGATACTGTGGGAACCGAAATTCACACCGTCAATTTTAATGAATAAGATTGCGGAGGAAAGCCAAGTTAACCCGACTTTCCTTGAAGGTCCGGATTCTCGCGACAGCCAACGACAAGTGACCAAATAAATGCGGAAAAGATTTGTTAAGATTTGAGACTGACCTTAAGAAAGGCTGCCTACGCACCTTCGAGGATCAAGTCGGACGAAGTTCAGTTAGAGAGAATTGAACAAGAGATCGAACCGCCTCGGCGGGTTCGCCTAGTGAGCGCTTGTCATAGAAACAGCATGTCGAAGATAACGCCTAGGGTTTCTATGCGCGGAGCTCTTAAGTAAAGAATTGTCCGATCCTTCCGAGAGCGGAGATTTGCGAGCAGGAGGCGCCAGACGCTCTAGGGCCTGGTTCGCCTAATATGAGCGCTGGTCATAGAAGCGGGCATGTCAAGATAATGCCTAGGGTTTCTACGCGGAGCTCGAGTAAAAGTATAGTTAGATCCTTCCGAGAGGAACGTGGGTCTGGAGAAGATAAAACTGAACAAGAGGCGCCAGACGCTCTGAAGTCCTGCCTCGCTGGCCTAACCGCCTAAGTTCTAAGTTCTCTAAGCTAGCAGGATGCTCTAAGTCTCCAATCTAGGATTTTCGGATTTCCTCTTCTGCCCTTGCTCTCCTTATATATCCACTCCAAGGTCGGTTTGCCTTAGGATGATGGACCTCGCCTTTGGGCCCAAGCTTATCTCTTCGAGAAGTATTCCATTTTCGCCGATCTTTGTAATTATCCTCGAAGTTTTCGGTGACTTGATGTTTATCCGATGTTCGATATCGACAAACCGCCATAGCCTGATTGGGCCTGAATTCTAAATTCGTAGTTAGTCCGTGGACTTGTCTTAAGTCGTTAAACGCTTTATACGATTTCTCGAAAGACTATCTTTCGTAAAATAAACCGATAACCTAAAGGATCGATGTTCGCTAATCGACCTTTGTTTTATACGATATCTTCTAGAAATCCAATCCTTCTAGTTTTGTCGTGAAACATCGAGGACGCATTCCAATCGAAGTCGTAGGATGTTTATTCCAGAGCCGCGGATCGTCCCAAACTCATGATGATTGATCCAAACAAGCCAAGATGGGATCAGACCAACACGATGGGACCGAGACCAGGACGAGGGCCGCCGACCGGCGCCAGGTCGGTGCCGCCGCGCCAGGCCAGCCCGCGACGACGGGTGCCGCCGCCGCCGGTGCCGCCGGCCAGCCCGCGACGGGTGCCGCCGGGCGCCAGGCGGTGCCGCCGGGCGCTGTGCCAGCCGCGGCGACGGTGCCGCCGGCCAGGGGCCGCCCGCTGCCAGTGGCGCCGGGCGCCAGGTCGGGCCGCCGCGCCAGGCCGGTGCCGGGCCTGGCCGGGTGACGGGTGCCGCCGGCGCCAGGCGGTGCCGCCGCGCCAGGCCAGCCCGCGGCGACGGTGCCGCCGGGCGCAGTCGGTGCCGCCGGCGCCAGGTCGGGCCGCCGGCGCCAGGCCAGCCCGTGCGACGGTGCCGCCGGCGCCAGGACCGCCGGCGCCAGGTCGGTGCCGCCAGCGCAGGCGCCCGCTCACGGTGCCGCCGCGCCAGGCCAGCCTGCGTGTCGGTGCCGCCGGCGCCAGTCCGGCGTGTGGCGCGTGCCGCCTGCGCCAGGCTGTAGATCTCGGCGAGGGCTTCGATTTGATATCTTGATCGTTTTCTGGTTCCTCACGGTTTGAGAGAACGACCTCTTCGTTTCGAGGCAGATTCTTTTATGTTTAGGGTTTTGTGGTGATCGAATCTGATGTCGGGGGCGAGCGGACCGATCTTTCCGGGATTCTCGTCCCACGACGCCAGTAGTCTTCCGATCTCACAGAGTGGATATTCTAATTTGAGAAAATCTCGTGATAACTCCTTTAGAAATTATCCGAGACTTTTGTTTCAAGAAATACTTTCTAGACTTTCAGTCATTGATTCCGCCGCGACCGATTTTGACACCAACAGTTAGCCCCCAGCTCGTTAGAACCTTCGTGATGTTCTTGCGAGCGATAAGACATGTCAGGTAAGATAGGCGAATCAATGGTTGAAAGGCTCCTGAAAGTGGTAAGATTGGGGCTGCGCTTCGAGGCTGCCTACGCACTTTGTAGGGATCAAGCCTTCCGTAGTTCGCTTTGGAGTTTAAGACCCTTGTGATCTGTTTTCCGCAGACTTATATGGTCTGGTTATGTGTCATGAGAGACTTTCGAGCATGATGCTGTTGATGTATTTGTTTTTCGATTATTTATGAACTTCAGTTTTTCAAGTATGAGAAAGAGGGTGGAGTTGTCGCCTCATTCCTAGTTCCCTGATGATCACCGTATCTATTGTTTGCATAAAGCCAGATTTTCCGCGGTTTACCGATTTACGCTGAAAGTTCGTGAAACGAATAGCTTAAGTGAAGAGACAAATTTTGATCTCGTGATACCATACTATGTCTGTGAGATGTCAAGATCCAGCGCGGCTGGGTTTAGGCAAGACCTAGGTTTACTCTCGACTGAGGCTTTATGATGACAAATCGGCTGCTTTTGCCTGTTTGGCGATTTTAACCTGACTCGCACCGCTTAAAATCCGCTTGTTGTCGGCTTATATGATTTGTTCGCGTGAGTCGAGCTACTTCCTTTACTAAGAGCTAGACCAAAATTTTGATTTCTTGTATAGCGCTATGTTTATCCTTGTCGGATGCAAGAGAGCCTACCCTGAAGGGCTGCTATTTGTCTGTTTAGGACGCTAGAGTTCGCTTTGTTGTGATCAGCAACAACGAAATGATGCCAGTTTAGAGGCATGTTACCGCTAGAGGTGTGTTTGTATGTTTTGAGTTTTAGACGAGGATTTCGCCTGGAACGCTTTTGAGGAAAAGAATGTCCTTCGAAAGCAGCGACGCCTCGCAGTGCTGAAGGTCGAAGTTTCTTTGTGCCGCATTTCGTGGTTGAAATGTTCGCTGGCTTTGGAGATGTTTTGCTAATGTTCGCAGCCAGAAACTGTTGTTTCGCTTAGACGAGGGACCAAGAGGTCGCAAGTTCGACCAGTGGAGAAGCGCCTACATTCACAGTGCTTCGTGAAGTGTTGGCCTTCCGGATTTGTTTGTATATATTAAGGATGACTCGTATAACTCTTGGAGCCTTGTCACGAGTGTTTCTTTTCATGCCGTGTTTACGGGCGATAGAACTTAATCGATTGACGATGAGTTTAAATCTTCCGCTAACCATATGGTTGTTAGGACTGAGTTTTGGTATGAAGAGTTTATCGATGATTTCGATTCTGGGTTATGCGACAAATTGCTTTATGTAATAGTCACTTGGCGCTCTATGAACAAATCGCGGATTGTTGTTTTAGCCGCTATGATTGAGCGGTGCTCGCCAGTAGCTTTGGATTGGCATGGAGGCTAGATTCAGCCGTGACGCCAAGGAAATTGTTGGTAAACGATCAGACCATGACCCTTATTAAGGTCATGTTAGTTTACGATTGTCCTTAATGGGGATGCCAATTCAGGTTCGGCTTTACTGAAGGGCGAGTTGGCCGAGGGCCAAATAGCGCTTGTCGAGATAGACATGCCAAGCATAGCGGAGTTTTCTGAGTTATGGCTGATGGCTTTAGAAACGATCTTCCACTTTAGGTCTTAGTTATACGATGAATGGCTCGTATAAATTCTTTTTTTTGTTGCATGAAAATCGTTTCATTTTATCCGAGGGGGACAAAGTTTAAGGGATCGACGAGGACACGCGCGGGTTCGCTTCACGGATTATTTCCTGCTCGGACGAAACCGCGGGGAGTGAAAGCAGGAGCCAGAAACCTTGTGGAGCAAACTGTCTATGTCAGTTACCCGCTGGACCCATTATGTTTATTTTACTTAAATTTGCTTTGTATGAATTGACTCGACCATACAGAGGATTTCGTAAAAGTGATGTAAGGGGTTTTCGCAAAGGTAACCGAGAGCTTTCACAAATTACTTTATATTCGCGACCACGGATTGTGTTTTCCTCATTCACTTTTATGCATCGCGTAATCGCTTTGCATAAGACCGGCCATGTTTTTTCCATAGGCTATTTTGTTTTAAAATGTTCTTGTTATAATGAAGTAATGGATGACCGGTTTCATAGAGATAGAAAATCGCAGTTTGTTAAAGTAGCGATGTTTCCGCGGATTACACGGGAGATGTTTCCGCTTAAGATTTCGACCTTTGACTAAAGCTGCTTCAACTACTTATGGAGTTTTACCGGCGGTTATTTCGCTATTTTCAGAGTTCACCGCCATGCTATTAGTCTGACGCTGGTACACGCTTCTAGTCGCGAAGCCATAATTTGAGACGACGAGAGTTTTCAAGACTATGTTTGTAACGGCTGGCTATGCCATTAGCTGCTTAGATCTAATCTTATTGCTGCAGAGTTTGCTTTGTCAAAAGCTGTCTTGATGCTGAAGCAAAAGTTTTCAAGATGGGATTATACTGGTAATATAATGCATCTACTTCCTTTTCTTTTACTGAAGAAAACGGGTAGCCGCTCTTCCGGGCTTTGTACGCTTTTCTTTAAAGCTGGATGAGTATGCTTTAGAACGCTGCGGGCATCGCCGGTTTTTCGAGAGACTAGATCGGTTTGCATGTTCTGCCTGACAATCAAGGAACGATGGAACAAGACTGGAAATTTTGCCTAAGACTTAGCTTGCTAGACTATCCACCTAGGTCCTAAGTTCCCTAAATTCTACGGCAGTTTTTCAAGACGTTTTTGTTCCTGTCCTACAAAGAATTTAAACCTTTACAAAAATTTTCGAGAAAATAGTCTTTTGAAGGTTTCGCATTCGGCGAATCCCATTTTCTCGTGATAGTGGACGCATTGGTGTTTAGAATAACCGCGGATCGCACTCAAACTCACAAAGATTGATCTAAGCAAGCCAAGATGGGATCGACCGAAGCACGATGGGGACCGAGACCAGGACGAGGGACGCCGACCGACGCCAGGTCGTGGCCGGGCCGGCGCCAGGCCCGCTGTGCCGGGCGCTTGGTGGGCCGCTGGCGCAAGCCCGTCTTCATGGCCGCCGGGCGCCAGGTTGGGCCAGCGCCGCTGGTCTCTGCCAGCTGGGCGCTAGGTCGCAGCCTGCTGCCGCTCACCTGGCCAGGCTGGCGCGGCCGCGTCAGGCGCCAGGCCAGCTCCGCTGCCGGGTTGGCCAGGCCCGCTCTGCGCTGGCGCCAGGTTGGTGCGCTGGCGCCATGCCAGCGGCTGCCGCGCCGGGCCGCTTGCCAGCGGCTGCTTCAGCGCAGCTGGGCCGCCGGCGCCAGGCGTCCGGTGCTGGCGCTCAGGCCAGCCCGCTCCGCCGCGCCAGGTCGGTGCCGCTGGTGCCAGGCCAGCTGCAGGCCCCTGCGGCGTGCCAGGTCTGGCCGCTGGCGCCAGGCCAGGCTGCCCGTGCTCTGCCGGGCGCCAGGTTGGTGCTGGCGCCAGGCCAGCCCAGCGTCTCCGGCGTGCCGCGCCAGGCCGCCTTTGCCGCTCGCGGGTTTTTTTTTGTTCGATCTTTCCTCGCCTTTTATGGAAATCTTTTGAGTTTTGGGAAGGTCTTTAGTCGAGATTTCGAGATAACCGCTTTTGACCCCAACAAGAGCAAAGTGAGGTTTCCACAGGCGCAGGTGACCTTGGTGATAGTTGTTCTCGTCCAAGCGCGAGGTGGCCGAGAGTAATTTTGTTCCTTTCAGAAAATCTCAACGGAAACTCCGATTGAGACTAAACGAAAGCCATTTTGACCTAGACACAAAGGAGAACAAAGTGGGCTCTTACTAAGGCGAACTGGGAAGACTGATCTTACCTTATGGCAAGTCGTCCTAGTAAGATCAAGCTCCGACCTCCTTTCGCTTTCTCCGCTTGTTCCTCGAGAGTTGTTTGTAAGAAGTATGGCGTGGGAATCGTGAACCGATTTGCCGTGCTTCTGTTCCACGAGTAATATAGGTTTCCTGCTGCTCGAGGAGAATAAGTTTTATTTTTCCGAGAGGTTCTCGAAAAGAAACGCCAGAGAAACCTTGCTCGCTATGCATTTCTAACTTGGTAACAAGATCGAATTTTGGGGTTTGATAGATTTTATCGCTGCCCTTCTGCTTAGATAGAGAAATTGCGAGCCTGCTTTTGTGCTCTTCCTGTGGCGGAAAGCCGCGCTAGGTTTTGATTTGCTCGAGCAGCGCTTATGCGTAGCTGCTGCCATAGGAACAGTCGCTGCTGGAGTTGTTTTACCATCGCTGACGAAACTGCAACTTTTTCTTTCATATTTCTGGACATTGGTTCGACTGCTTTGGCGGCCGTGATGAGTAAGAGTAATCCGTCCTCCTTCTAGCCAAACTGTGGGAACCAAATTCACACCGCCAATTTTAATGAATAAGATTATGGAGGAAAGCCAAGTTAACCCGACTTTCCTTGAAGGTCCGGATTCTACGCCAACGACAAGTGACCAATAAATGCGAAAAGATTTGTTAAGATTTGAGACTGACCTTAAGAAAGGCTGCCTACGCACTTCGAGGATCAAGTCGACGAGTTCAGTTAAAGAATTGAACAAGAGATCGAACCGCCCGGGCTGGTTCGCCTAGATGAGCGCTTGTCATAGAAACAGCATGTCGAAGATAACGCCTGTGGTTTCTATGCGCGGAGCTCTTAAGCAAAGAATTGTCCGATCCTTCCGGAGGAGCGGAGATTTGCGAGCAGGAGGCGCCAGACGCTCTAGGGCCTGGTTCGCCTAATATGAGCGTTGGTCATGAAGCGGCATGTCGAAGATAATGCCTAGGGTTTCTACGCGCGGAGCTCGAGTAAAAGTATAGTTAGATCCTTCCGAGAACGGGTCTCATGGAGAAGATAAAACTAGAACAAGAGGCGCCAGACGCTCTGAAGTCCTGCCTCGCTGGCCTAACCGCCTAAGTTCTAAGTTCTCTAAGCTAGCAGGATGCTCTAAGTCTCCAATCTAGGATTTTCGGATTTCCTTCTTCTGCCCTTGCTCTCCTTATATATCCACTCCAAGGTCGGTTTGCCTTAGGATGATGGACTCGCCTTTGGGCCCAAGCTTATCTCTTCAGGAAGTATTCCATTTTCGTCGATCTTTGTAATTATCCTCGAAGTTTTCGGTGACTTGATGTTTATCCGATGTTCGATATCGGACAAACCGCCATAGCCTGATTGGGCCTGAATTCCTAAATTCGTAGTTAGTCCGCGGACTTGTCTTAAGTCGTTAAACGTTTTATACGATTTCTCGAAGACTATCTTTCTCGTAAAATAAACCGATAACCTAAAGGATCGATGTTCAAGTTAATCGACCTTGTTCTATACGATATCTTCTACGAGAAATCCAATCCTTCTAGTTTTTGTCGTGAAACATCGAGGACGCATTCCAATCGAAGTCGTAGGATGTTTATTCCAGAGCCGCGGATCGCCCCAAACTCATGATGATTGATCCAAACAAGCCAAGATGGGATCAGACCAACACGATGGGACCGAGACCAGGACGAGGGCCGCCGACCGGGCGCCAGGTCGGGTGCCGCCGCGCCAGGCCAGCCCGCGACGACGGTGCCGCCGCCGGCCAGGTGGTGCCGCCGGGCGCCAGGCCAGCCCGCTGACGGGTGCCACCGGCCAGCCGGGTGCCGCCGCGCCAGGCCAGCCCGGCGACGGTGCCGCCGGCGCCAGGCCGCCCGCTGCGGCCGGGCGCCAGGTCGGGTGCCGGGGCCGGTTTGCCGCCGGCCGCCGCGCTGGCCGGTGACGGTGCCGCCGGGCCAGGCCAGCCCGGCGACGGGTGCCGCCGCCAGGCCGGTGCCGCCGGCGCCAGCCTGGGCGACGGTGCCGCCGGCGCCAGGCCGGTGGCCGGGCGCCAGGCCGGTGCCGCCGGGCGCCAGGCCGCCCGCTGGTGTGCCGCCGGCGCCAGGCCAGCTGCGTGTCGGTGCCGCTGGCGCCAGTCCGGCCTGCGTGGCGCTGTACGCCGGCGCCAGGCTGTAGATCTCGGCGAGGGCTTCGATTTGATATCTTGATCGTTTTCTGGTTCCTCACGGTTTGAGAGAACGACCTCTTCAAGTTTCGGGCAGATTCTTTTATGTTTAGGGTTTTGTGGTGATCGAATCTTGATGTCGTACGAGCGGACCGATCTTTCCGGGATTCTCGCCCACGCACGCCAGAGTCTCCGATCTCACAGAGAGTGGATATTCTAATTTGAGAAAAACTCGTATAACTCCTTTTAGAAATTATCCGAGACTTTTTGTTTCAAGAAATACTTTCTAGAGACTTTCAGTCATTGATTCCGTCGCGACCGATTTTGACACCAACAGATACTGTCGGTGATATAGCTGGCCGAAAAAACCATTTAGCATCTAAGTAATAGATGGTCTAAATATTGCAGAGCTGATGGATTCATTTAATAGTGTTGAGCTCGACATATCATGCAAGCAACTTGTTAGCATTTATAGTATTTATAATCCTGAATTCCTGAATATCTACCCTAAATCTAACTACTTTTCTTTATTGTCTTTAAACCAAAACCTTTCAACCGAGTAATCTTACCATTACTCAACAAACCTGCAATTTACTTTAAACCATTTTCAACCTAGCATAGTCACTAAGATTGCATCTTATTTGTACACTAGCTCTCTGCGGATTCGATCCCTAAGTACTACAACTGAACCTCTTATTTGAGAGAGTAAAGTCACTCCTTAGGGTAATTTGAGTGATATCATTTATTTGTATGTGATTCAATGTTATGATTCACTGTTATGGCTATAGGCGAAGAGAAAGAACATGTTTCCGTGCCCTTTGTTGGATCCCAAGCTGAAGGCTTTATTATGTAGGGTTTAGGTTGTGTAGACATAAACTTTTTTTTGTTAAGTTTTTTTTTATTCACACTAAACTGAAGATATCTAGTATTTTTCTTTTTTGATATAGAACGATTATTCTATTAAGATGTCTAGAATTTGTTACAGGTGAAATTCCATGAGTTATGGTTATAGTTTATTTGTATGTGATTCATTGTAATGGTTATAATTTATATTTTTATTTTTCTAGTCATAGAGTTCTATGTTTATTTCAATCTATTTTCATTATATGATTATATAATGTTTGTCTACATAAGCTAATAAAACTTTATGTAAAGGGCTTTCACATGGCGACAACTTTGGCGACCTTGAGATTGAATTTTTCCTTTGAAAAATCGATCTCCTCCTAGGCTATACGCTCTTTGACGTGTAGTTTAGCCGTTTGATCTCTATCTTCTGCAGGTTCTAGGTCGGTTTTCTTTTATCTATATCGGACGTGTAGTTTCATCATCTCTTCAATCTGTCTCTGTGCATCGGGATTCTCTGTCTCAGTCGTTGATTTCATCATCACCAGAAAGGATCGATCTCATCTCGATCTGACCATTGTCACCAGATTCTCATCTCGATTTAAGCTTTTCGTGTTTGACAAGGAGTGTTATCTCAATTCTGTTGACTTCTTAACCCTAATACCTTTGTATGGGGTCATCTGCTAGATTGAGATCGGCTCATATGGTCGATATCAAGGGAAAAGGGATACTCTATGAGGATGACGATGCACCGATCAAGTTAACTGATGATGACAACTCTCAAGCTATTGAGGAACATTGTATGTCACTGATCGGCAAAGTTTTGGTCCCTAAGAAACAGAACGTGGAGAAGCTATTACAGACAATGCCAAGCCAATGGGGAATCCATGATCGTATCTCAGCTAATGATTTGGGCAATGGAAAGTTCCTTTTTAACTTTTGCTCCGAAGATGATCTCAATCATGTGTTGAGGCAAGGCCCTTTTCACTACAATTTCTGTATGTTTGTGCTTGTCTGTTGGGAACCTATCATCCATGATGACTACCCCTGGATCATTCCCTTTTGGGTCCAGCTTATTGGAATCCCTCTTCACTTGTGGACCATCAAGAATTTGAAGACAATAGGTTCCAGGCTTGAACATGTTAACGAGGACTCAATTGAGCTAAATCAAGGTCGTATGCTGATTGACATAGACTCCAGGCGACCTCTAAAATTTAAAAGACAGGTGGAGGCCCCAGAGGGAGGAGAGGTAACAATGGAGATTAAATACGAGAAGTTGTTTAAACATTTCTCAGTCTGTGGACTAATGACACATGAGAAAGGCCATTGCCTGTCTGTGGAATCTTCTAATCAACAAGTAGCTGAGCGGGGAGGTGTATTTTCTCGGGTACAGGTTCCTTCTGATCGACAAGGACATGTCATGCAGGGAAATTTACATAATAATACACAGCATGATAGGAGGCCGGTGTTGGGAAGCGGTCGTATTGATGACGGAAGGAGAGATACTGTTCGACCTTATGGTGAACATACCTCAGCAAGATCATCCTACAGTAACAATGGTAGACATCTTGATATTGTTCATGATACAGCACGATTTAGAAGTGATAACTCATCAAGCCACAGCTCGCACAAGGATGGAATTATTAGAGGGCGTGATGACCACAGAAGGAACCGCTACGGGGGATCAAGGTATGCTGCTACACCATATGCGCGAAGGTCGGAGCTTATGTGGCGTGAAAAGCCAAGAGATGAGAGGAAGCATGAGAAGGCAGAGACCATGGTTTCTGAAAGGAAGCAGGATATTCCATATGAGCATTCGAAGAAAACAGAGGATCACAGCATGATTGTATCTGACTCTCATTCTATCGATAACCAGAGGAGTAATGGCAAAACAAAACGCCTGGTGTTGGGGTCAAAATCGGTCAATGACGAAATCGTCACCCGGAAGTCCTCGAAAGAAAAGCCAGGCGACGATCAAATCCAAGAAACGGGTCGCCGCCGATAAAACTCACGGAAGGCTCGCCCACTCCCACCTGGCGCTAACGGCGGGTCCCGCGCCATCAATGCGATCGCCTCACGATCCGGCAATGACAGCATCCTGGTCCCTTGAAATCCATGTCTGGATTGTCCGAGATCTACAATGAGTCTTCCGTAAAACCTTCCCGATTGTTTAAAAGATTCATCTTTTAACATATCTAAAACTCGAGCCATATTGCTCTCATCCTCGACGACGGAAAATCTGAAGATCTAAGTCCATCTCAAAATCCCGATACTGGCTGAATCTCGTTGGAAACAATTATCTCGAGATCTACGACTAGAGACCCTCCCAAAACTCGAAAGATTTCCCGCAAACAACCGACGAGGGAAAGATCGAACAAACCCACGGACGGCAAGACGGCCTGGCACCAGCAGCACGCTGGACGCTGGTTGGCGCCATTCGCCTGCCGCCGCGCACGCTGGACGCTGGTGGCCTGGCGCCGGGCACTCGCCTGATGCCGGGCGGCATCGCTGGACGCTGGTTGGCCTATGGCGCACTCTCGCCTTACGCCGGGCGGCACGCTGACACGGGCTGCCTGGCCGCTGCACTTCGCCTATGCCGCGGCACGCTGGTCGGCCTGGCGGGCGCACTCGCCTGGCGCCGGGCGGCACGCTGACGCTGGCTGGCCTCACGGCCGGCGCATGCCCTGCCGGGCGCACGCTGGACGCTGGCTGGCCATACCGGGCGGCACTGCCACGCTGGCCGTCCATACCGGCACTGCCCATACCGCGCACTGCCACGCTGGCCGCCCATACCGGGCACTTCGCTCATGCCGGGCGCATCTGGCCGCTGGTCGGCTCTGGCCGGTCCACGGCCTCGCCCCGTGCCTCGCTCCTATCGTGTCTGGTTCGATCCCATCTTAGCTTGTTCGATCAATCTACGCAAGTTTGGTATGATCACGGTCATTCTAACGCCACTCGACTAAACAAGGAATTGAGGTTCCTTCGAAACACCGAGACCTTCAAAGATCGTCCTTCAAAACCGTAAAACGCTTAACGCCTAACGCGCCAAAACGCCCACGACGATTTTCCGGAAAGGAAGGATAACTATGACGGTTTATCTTTATCCTCACATAAGAGATAAATGTCAAGTTTCCATAAGAGATAAATATCAAGTTTCGAAGATAAATGTCAAGATTTCAAGATAAATGTCAAGTTTCCGATAAACACAAAGATGGACGAAAATGGAAAAGCCCGACTCAGCCCATGAAGATAATCGCCAGAGGAGTATATAAGGAGAGCTTTGAACAAGAAGCAAACCAGATCACAAAACGTCCAGAGCACTTAGAGCAACTTAGCATTCTTTCTGTTTTCACTCAGCGAAGCCGCGACTAACCAGGATAGACTTAGGCGATCGACTAGCGAACTTGCCGACAGCTCGTGAGCCAAGGCTCTACTGTTGTTCACGCCAAACGCCGATTCGAAATAAAATCTTTTGCTCTATTCTTTTTCTTACGATTTTATTTCGCTTTCATATTTTCTTTGTCGAACTGATTGTGTCGTAGCGCCCAAAGAGATATCCGGACCTTCGTGGAAGGCTTGGTTCACTTGGCTTTCCTCCAAATCAACTTAATTTGACGGTGCGAATTTCGGTTCCTACAGTTTGGCTTGAAGGAGGGGGGGTTACGGATCTATCTATCTCGCGAATGCACACGCCGATCATGTCAGCCGACGCCACCAAGGATCAGCCAGCGCTAGACGGAACACCCGTCGATGCCAACGCTGAGAAGACTCCAGCTGGAGACGGCCCACAGTCACTGCTGATGCAAACACTGAGGCGCAAGCAGATGAAGGAACTGTTTACCAGGCGCTGGCGAACAACAGACAAGCTGATAACCTCGCTCGCAAAACAGGTCGACACCTTAACTGCGAGGAGCAAGTTGCCGCGCGGATCCACCAAGGCACGCCGCGGCAGAAGACTCGACTTCGGATCTCCCGAGGCACGAGACAAAGACGCCCCGAAAGAGCCCACTCCCGAGGAAACGGCTCCGAAGGACAACAAACGACCTCGCAGAACCTTCCACTCCGGCCGCGGAAACAAGGAAAGTGACGTCGAGCGCATCGACCTAGATGTCAGCGACCGATCGGACCCTTCCGATGAAGACGCTGACATCCACCCCAGGAGAACCCGAAGCCAGTCCGCTCGGCAGACGGTATCCTTCGATAGACCCATGACAGAAGAGGAAGAAGAACTCTACTGGATGGAGCAGGAAGAACTCACGGAAGATCAAACTCGGATCTATCGCGACCAGCGCCGACAGGTTCGAGGAACGCCGGGCGGCAATAGCGAGATCCATGACTCTGAATCTCTCAAAAGACCGTGGCTGAAGTGAAAGCGGTAAAATCGCAGATCCATCAGGCGACCAGTTCCGCCCCCGAGATCGATCGACTTCTCGAGGAAGCACGGAAAACACCGTTCACCACTCGGATCACGGAAACACGCATCTCAGACCCAGGGAAGATCAAAATCCCGTCTATGACGGCACGACGGATCCTAAGTCGCACCTGCAGTCCTTCCAGATCGCGAATGGGTAGGTGCAAACTCCCGGAGCGAACGGACGCAGGTCATTGTCTTCTTCGCCGAAAGCACCTCAAAGGTGCTGCGCCGAAAGTGGTTCTCCCGCTCAAAAGGAACTCCATCGAGCTTCCACTAACTGGCCTCGGCGTTTCAAACAGTACCCATGTTCATGGATAGAGAAACGTCCGACGTGGATCTATGGAGTCTAGCTCAGAAGGAAGACGACTCACCCGACTTCATAAGGTTCAAACTGGTGATGGCCAGAGTAACGGCATCAGCGATAATGTCGCAATCGACTCGAAAACTCTCCGTACAAGTCGAAGTTCCGAAGTGGATACTACTGGAAAAGCCGCGACAATCCAGGATACTCTCCACAAGGCAACAGACTTCATCATCATGGAAGAAGAGATGAAGCTTCTATCTAAGCACGGACCGCAGAAAACCGGTCCAAGAAGAAACCCTCTCAGAACGCATAAATACGCCCATCACGGCGGGAAGACGCCCAAGGCGAGCATAACTACGCCATCAACTCGAGCAGGGCAAAACCTCCGAAACACCTGACCAGGAACCAGTACAAGGATAACTCCTACTGCGAAGTTCCACGAGACCAGAGGTCACTCCACTGCGAACTGCAAGGTTTCGGCGCCGCTCGCCGCAAAACTCCTCACCGGGCGAAGCTATCAAAGGTCAAGAGTATAAAGGACTTGCTCCTGACTCAATCACCAAAGACTAACAAAACTACCTTCAAGACCGCTAATCAAAACCAATCAAAAGCTGAAGAAGACAGGATCGACTAAGGAACAACAGCAGTCGCCAGAGGGTAAACATGATCATCGGAGGATCACAGTTCTACCAGGACTCTGTCTCATCGATAAAGCCTACGGGAAAAGCCGAGACCAGTTCCAACTGGTTCCCGACAGCGATGTTCCTAACCAACAATCGCTGAGGAACACGACCGCCGGAATCGACAAACCTCACTGCGACCCTTTGTAATCGACCTGGTCATCCAGATCTCGGTCGGCCCGATTCTCGCCGATACTGGAAGCACGGTCAACGCCATCTTCCGCGACACTCTACAGGATGAAGATCCCACTTGAGAAGTCGCCCTCGAGCCAAAACCTCGACGGGTTCTCGGCGTCACTACCATGACTCTCGAAAATTAAACTCCCAGCCATGGCGAAGGAAGTTACAAAGATCGCCGAAGTTTGCAGTAGTCACAACCCGCCATCTACAACGCCATCATGGGAACCCCATGGATCAACTCCATGAAGGCAGTACCGCCCACATATCACCTCGTATCAAGTTCCCGACCGACCGAACCGCAGCCATCCGGGTAGCCAGAACAGTCGACTCGTTACCTAGCCGAAGTTCAAACTGCGAAAAGATCGAACGCGTCAGCCCAAAGCGAGCAAAGGAATCACACAACATTCCCGAAGACTCAAGAAAATGATCCAAAATCATCTGAACAGTAACGATTCAAGACGACGACAAAGCCTCAATCCACCGAACGGGACAGCTCGACTTCGCGACAAACCACTGATCCGATCAGCATGATCGAACGGCAACGACGGGAGTAAAACGTCCACGGCAACTATCAGAACTACGAGATGGCTTGATCCTCGAGATGTAGGCAGCTCCGTCGGCCCGACGAAGTTCAGCTATCCCCTCACCAAAAGGGGACTGTGCGATATTCTCTATACTCCCACAAAACGCCAAAATCGCGATATGTACTTTAAACTTCGAAATTTTTAATAAAATTCTTTCTATCTTTTATACTTACTTAAACGATCAACGCCGAAAACGAAAATCATATCTTCAAAGAAACGAGACGCCGCAACTTCTTAAAAGATAACAAAACTCAGATATCCGCAAAAGACAGTCCACCAGCGACTTAAAATAAACTCACCCGTCGATTGGCCCGACGGACGCCATAAGAAACGCTTCACTCAATACAAAATCGTGAGTCAGACCTACAAAGGTCCTCTTACATCCGACAAGGATATCATAGCTATACAAGAAACCCAAAATTTTGGTTTAGCATCTCGGATAAACTCCGAAGATAGCTCGATTCTTTTAACACAAGTCATATAAGCCGCGACTAGTCGACTTTAAACAAAAAGAATCAGAAGAAATCACTAACAGGCAAAGCGAAAGCGATCAGTCATCGCACAGCCTCAAAGCTGAGAGTAAACCTAGGTCTTGCCCTAAACCCAGTCTTGCTGGATCTTGACATCTCACAGACATAGTATCGTGATACGAGATCCCAAAACATGTCTCTTATCGCTACACCTAAAACGCCGCTAAAAGTAGCATACGGACCAAGCGAAAAAGAGTTAGGATAATGGCGACTACTCGATCCTTCCCTCTACACTTGACGAAAGTATAAATCAAAACAAAGACTAAATCTGCAAATTTTCATATTCATAAAAGCCGCAAAAGACGGCAGGATTCAAAGCCACCACGGCCAGTCCCAAAACATAAGAATGCAACCTCCAACGGTGCAGGATAAAATTACTAAAACGCCACACGCCAGAAAATTCAATTCACAAAAGGAAGTCAACGTTGAGAACCGGATGCAGAAATCCCAAATGAACTAGCAGGCTGGTCCACTTCCTCATTCACGCCGAGCATTCCCACCATTCTCGCATTCTCATCAGCTCCGACCTCCATGTATCCTCGAAACCTCGATAGGTTCCCATAGTCTCGGACTCTTTCTTCTACCGAGGAACCAAGGACTCAGCATGAGCACACTCGCCATGAAATCCTTCATTTCAGCGATCTCGAATCGAAGAGAAATCTGGGTTCTGAGACTTGTAAAGATTTACCGAACCTCGGCATCGCGGAAATCACCAACAAACTCCTGAGCTTCTTTAAAGCATTGAAACTCAGCAGCAAACGATTCCGCCCGCCTTGCCACCTCGCTGCGACCATCCTTCTTCCTCTCCTTCCGCCCAGACGAGCCCGGCGTGAAGCTCAGCTTGCTTCGTTCTGTGCCTTCACCTCTTGACGGAACCGAAAACTCGCCCACTTCTGTGGTCTTGAAGTTAGCAATCCTGGATTTGCGGAAACTCGAGTCAAGCACCTCGCTAAACACTCTTAGTCCCTGCATAAAACTCAAGATCAGCAAGCATGCTTATATACGGATTCAAACGCAAGGTTAAAGAAGTTCGAAGGGCCAAACCTCGTTGACACGTTGGGAGCCCTCGGCAAAAACCCGTTGTTTCTCCTCATCCTCCAGCGACTCATCAGTAGTAAACTCCGGAGGAAGGCCATCAAAGAAGTTGATAGGTGGAAAACCGCTGGCTCCATCTTTTTCCGTTGGAACAAAACTAGGTTTTTCTCCCAACGGTGAAGGGTTTTCCGAGCCTTCCCCATCATCGATTTCCTTCCCCTTACGAGACCTCTGTCTGCGCCTCCGAGTAGGAACCACGGTAACAGGTTCGGCGTCGTACGACGGAACAGGACCCCGGGACCGATGAAGGTTAACCGCATCTCGGATCCGTTCGAGGGTGAAGGATTTCCAGAAAAACGGCCTTTGACGAAGAAGATCTCTCTTGACGAAAACGTTACCAGGCAAATGCGCGGTAGGGTTGTTCCCTACAAAACGGAAATTTTGTCAAAGACACGCACTTCCGAAAAAGTGAGATAGACAACAGAGTTTTCATCACATTACCTCGGTTAAAGTTCCATGCTCGCGGAAATATATGGAGGCAGCTCTCCTCGACAGACTCGCCATCTCTTTGAACAAAGAAGAAACGCTCCTGCCACGATTTGGGATTCGAAGTAGTCCCCTGAATCACGGCCATATCCTTCTTAGGCAGCATGGAATAGTAACCGTCACTCCCCGTCGGCCG
The DNA here is from genome assembly GCA_016432835.1 of Brassica nigra. Lineage (NCBI taxonomy): Eukaryota > Viridiplantae > Streptophyta > Magnoliopsida > Brassicales > Brassicaceae > Brassica > Brassica nigra. Next base: position 51,918,243 of record CM028242.1, read on the forward strand.
AGTACCCCAAAGACCTTCGAAATCATCGGGACCAAGATCAATCCCGAGTTCGTAGCTAGCGATTAGTACGCCAAGCCAACTCTCCAAGGCAGGAACGCTGAGTTGGCTGATCGAAGTTCAAGGTGAAGCGCATCGAACAATGGCACCAGGAATTGGGAACCACATACGGCGACGTAAAAGCTTCAGAACATGTAAAGAAATCTTGCGGAGGATTCCTTGCACTCGCTACCAACGGAATCAAATTTGACTCTTCAGAACCTGGTAAAATCTCAAGAACCTTGAGATATTTACGAAACCAGCTCGGCGCAAAAGGAGCACCGGCTGCCTCGAGGCCTCTTCGAACAGGGATCTCTGGCAGTGTAGGGCGAACCTACAAGGGCTCGGTAATCGCATTCCTCTTTTCCTCCTCGACCGACTCCTCGCTTTACCGCTACATGGGCAGGAGAGTCATCCGAGGATGAATGGGAAGAAGAGTTTCTTTGAGGATCTTGAAGACATTGTTCTTAAAGAGAGAAAGGATTCTGAGAGAGAGAGTAAAACCTTGTGATGAAGTAAGAATGAGATTTCTTACTCCATATAAAGAAGGTAAAATCACTATTTACCCGATTTTCGCAGACGATTACATCTCAACACCTTCCCGACGGTTATACCGCAAGCTAGGATCCGACAGGCTCTACGGTTCCTAGCTAGCTGGGGCTAACTGTTGGGGTCAAAATCGGTCAATGACGAAATCGTCACCCGAAGTCCTCGAAAGAAAAGCCAGCGGCGATCAAATCCAAGAAACGGGTCGTCGATAAAACTCACGGAAGGCTCGTCCACTCCCACCTGGCGCCAACGGCGAGGGTCCTGGCGCCCATCAATGCGATCGTCTCACGATCTCGGCAATGACAGCATCCTGGTCCCTTGAAATCCATGTATGGATTGTCCGAGATCTACAATGAGTCTTCCGTAAAACCTTCCCATTGTTTAAAAGATTCATCTTTTAACATATCTAAAACTCGAGCCATATTGCTCTCATCCTCGACGACGGAAAATCTGAAGATCTAAGTCCATCTCAAAATCTCGATACTCGCGGAATCGTTGGAAACAATTATCTCGAGATCTACGACTAGAGACCCTCCCAAAACTCGAAGATTTCCGCAAACAACTGACGAGGGAAAGATCGAACAAACCCACGGACGGCAAGACGGCCTGGCACCAGCAGCACGCTGACGCTGGCTGCCAGCGCACTCGCCTGGCGCCGCGCACGCGGACTGGCTGGCCTGGCGCCGGCGGCACCTCGCCTGGCGCGGCGGCACGCTGGACGCTGGCTGGCTGGCGCCGGGCACTCGCCTGGCGCCGCGGCACGCTGACGCTGGCTGGCCTGGCCGGCGGCACCCCGGCTGGCGCGGCACGCTGGACGCTGGCTGGCTAACCAGCGCACTTCGCCTGGCCCGCTGCGCGAGGTGGCTGGCCACGGCACCGCCCGGCGCCGGCGACGCTGGACGCTGGCTGGCCGGCCGGCACCGCCTGGCGGCGGACGCTGACGCTGGCTGGCGCCGCGGCACCTCGCCCGCGACGCCGACGGGCCGCCTCGACGCTGGCACGCCTGCCGCACGGACGCTGGTCGGCCTGCGCCCGCCGCCGGCACCGACGCTGGCTGGCCTGGCGCCGGCGGCACTGCCTGGCGCCGGCACGCGACGCTGGCTGGCCTGGCCGCGGCACGGCCACGCTGCCGGCCCGCGGCACTCGCCTGGCCGGCGGCACTCCACGCTGGCGGCCTGGCGCAGCACCGCCCTGGCGGGCGGCACCGCCACGCTGGCCGGCCTGGCGGCCGGCTCTGCCGGCGGCATTCCGCCACGCTGGCCGCTGGTCGGCTGGCGTCGGTCCACGCCCTCGCCCCGTCTCGTTCTATCGTGCCGGTTCGATCCCATCTTAGCTTGTTCGATCAATCTACGCAAGTTTGGTATGATCACGGTCATTCTGAACGCCACTTCGACTAAACAAGGAATTGAGGTTCCTTCGAAACACCGAGACCTTCAAAGACTGTCCTTTCAAAACCGTAAAACGCTTAACGCCCAACGCGCCAAAACGCCCACGACGATTTTCGAAAAGGAAGGATAACTATGACGGTTTATCTTTATCCTCACATAAGAGATAAATGTCAAGTTTCCATAAGAGATAAATATCAAGTTTCAAGATAAATGTCAAGATTTCAAGATAAATGTCAAGTTTCGATAAACACAAAGATGGACGAAAATGGAAAAGCCGACTCAGCCCAGAAGATAGACCGTCATAGGAGGAGTATATAGGAGAGCTTGGAACAAGAAGCAAACCAGATCACAAAACGTCCGAGCACTTAGAGCAACTTAGCATTCTTTTCGTTTTCACTAGCGAGCTGCGACTCAACTAGGATAGACTTAGGCGATCAGACTAGCGAACTTGCCGACAGCTCTCGTAGCCAAGGCTCTTACCTGTTGTTCACGCTCAAACGCGGATTCGGAAATAAAATCTTTTGCTCTATTCTTTTTTCTTACGATTTTTATTTCGTTTTCATATTTTCTTTGTCGAACTGATTGTGTCGTGTGCGGCCCAGCAGATATCCGGGACCTTCAGGGAAGGCTTGGTTCACTTGGCTTTCCTCCAAATCAACTTAATTTGACGGTGCGAATTTCGGTTCCCACACCTGGCAAGTGCTATTGTCACACCATCTCGAATAACAACTGGTCAAGAGGAGAATGTTACTTTGAGGAATAAAGAAGTTTCTTGTCTTCTTTCTTTCTCTCCATCAAGTTTCCAAGTTCATGAAAATGGAAATGATAATGATCAAATTATAGAAGCATTAAATGATATGGAGATTGTTGAGCAGTACGATGGTGGTATGATGGAGTGTGACGTCCAGGATGATGATCTTCTTGGTGAGGACCTAATGACAATGGAGGAAGTGAAACAACCCGTATCTGGACCATCAACCATGAAGGTGCATAGCGGGGAAAAAAAGGAACGTAGCCAGAGAGTACAGTCTCATAAGAGAGGACGTAGCATGAATGTCCCTTTGGGCATTCAAAGCAAGAAGGCGACATTTCTTCGACGAGGTTCACCTCGGCCACGATTACGCTCACGTTCGGCCGGGTCTCCTGAATCGAGATCTCAAAGACATGGTTTGAAGAAGGTCAGGAAAAGTTCCGGAAAAAGTGATGGTCTGATGAGTTCCATAAACTCATCATATCATCATCTATGAGGACACTCAGTTGGAACTGTCGAGGGATTGGGAACGACCTCACAGTTCAACGCCTTACGGAGATGTGTCAGAAACATCACCCAGGACTTGTGTTCCTTTCTGAGACAAAGAATATGAGGCTGCTGTTGCAAAAAATTCAAGCCGACTTAGGATTTGATCATTTTTTTACCGTTGAGCCACTTGGCCTCAGCGGGGATTTAGCTCTTTTTTCTATAGATGAATTTCACGTTAATGTTTTATTTTTGAATAACAAAATGATTGACATTGAGGCAGTCATTGATGGAATAAAAGTCTTTATGACGTTTGTTTATGGAGACCCTGTGATGGAACGAAGAGAACAAGTTTGGGAACGCCTTACGCGTTTCTCAACAACAAGAAATGGACCTTGGTCCATGATAGGTTACTTTAATGAGATCACAGGTCATAATGAGAAAACAGGAGGAAGACAACGACTTGATAGCTCGTTTCTACCTTTTAGGCAGATGCTTAGCGATTGTGGTATGCTGCAATTTCCCTATACTGGGGACATGTTATCGTGGGTGGGGAAGAGAGCAGGAGGAGCTACTGTTAGATGCCGCCTTGATAGAGCTGTACGAAATGGGGATTGGCATGAAAAAATTTCCCACACTGCTGTTAAGTATATGCGATTATGGGGATCGGATCATCGTCCGATCCTAGCTGACATCCTCTCAAAGCCGATAAGGAAATCAAAATATTTTAAATTTGATAAAAGATGGCTTGACAATGAGGAGCTACGGCAAGTAATTCTTGAGGGATGGAAATCACCATATCTTCCTCATGATGCTTATATTATGGATCACATTTCGAGTTGCCGTAAAGCCTTGAGTCAATGGAGGAGACAGCACAATTTGAACTCAGAAAAGTCAGTGGAGGAACTAAAGGAGAAAGTGGAGAACCTATACTCAAATGATGATGCGACAACGGAGGAAATAGCGGAAGCCTTGAAGGAACTCTCAGATGCTCTTAAGGCAGAGGAGATGTTTTGGAAGCAAAAGTGCCGAATCCTTTGGCTAAGAGAAGGAGATAGGAACACCAAATTCTTTCATGCACTGACAAAGCAAAGGAGAGCTAGGAATAGAATCACACAACTATTGGATGCTAACGGGAATGTGGTCGAGGATGAGGAAGGTATGGTAGCCATCGCTACTAATTATTTTAGGCAGCTCTTTGAGTCCTCTAACCCAGATGATATAGCTGAAGCATTATCTGAGGTGTCTTCCACGATTTCCCATCGATAAACAATGATCTTATTGCTCCGGTTACCGAATGGGAGGTCAAATTAGCACTATTTTCTATGCATCCGGAAAAAGCTCCAGGACCAGATGGGATGACAGCTCTCTTTTATCAAAAGTTCTGGGACATTGTGAAGGAAGAATTAACCCATATGGTTAACAAATTCCTTTTTGATGGATCGATGGCGTCTGGTCTGAATGATGCAAATATATGCCTCATCCCGAAGACAACCAAGCCTAATGAGATGTCTCAGTTCAGACCCATCAGCCTGTGTAATGTTAGTTATAAGATCATCTCTAAGGTCTTATGCCAGAGGCTGAAGAAAGTTCTACCTGATAGAATTTCAGAAATCAAGTCAGCCTTTGTTGCTGGACGACAAATAACCGATAATATTATGATTGCCCAAGAGATGTTCCATGCTCTGCGTACCAAACCTAGTGGAAGGAACAAAAGGATGGCCGTCAAGACTGATATGAGTAAGGCGTATGATAGAATGGAGTGGTCATTCATTGAAGCAGTTATGCGAAAGATGGGATTTTCTGAAATCTGGATAAATTGGATAATGAGGTGTGTTACATCGGTAAAATACAAGGTCCTTATGAACGGGCAACCAAGAGGAAATATTGTCCCAGAAAGAGGTCTACGTCAAGGAGGTCCTTTGTCTCCTTTCATTTTTATTCTATGCACGGAAGCGCTCATTAGCCTTCTTAATCATGCAGAGAATCAAGGAAAGATAACGGGAATGCGTGCTACCCGCGCGTGCCCCTCGGTATCTCATCTTCTCTTTGCTGATGATAGCCTTTTCTTCTGTAAGGCGGAGCCCCGTGAATGTGAAGAAGTGATGAAAGTTGTCAGGAATTATGAACAAGTATCTGGACAACGGATTAACTTTGCTAAATCTTCTATACTCTTTGGTAAGAGGATTAACGCAAATGTTAGACAGCAAATCAGAGATACTCTTGGAATACAAAATGAAGGAGGAATGGGTACATATCTAGGCATCCCAGAGGACATTAGCGGTTCCAAGTGTAAGCTCTTTTCCTTTCTAAAGGACAAGCTAATGCATAGAGCAAATGGATGGACGGGCAGATGGCTCTCAAAAGATGGAAAGGAAGTTCTGATTAAATCCATATTACTAGCCCTTCCGACATATGTTATGTCCAGTTTTCTGCTACCGTTGGAGATATGTGAAAACCTTGCAAGTGCCATTGCACAATTTTGGTGGAGCTCAAATCCCCCAAAGAGAGGTATTCATTGGGCGAAGTGGGAAAAAGTATGTTTACCACGGGAGGAGGGCGGTATTGGATTCTGTATGATACACGAGTTTAATCTGGCTTTGTTAGCAAAACAACTTTGGAGATTAGTGCAGCACCCTGATTAGTTGGTGGCTAAGGTACTGAGAGGGAGATACTATAAAATGTGCTCGCCTTTGCGAGACATATCTGTAAATAGCCCATCATATGTGTGGACAAGTATTGCTGCTGCAAGAAAGCTACTATTATTGGGGATCAGACATAAGATACACTCAGGATATGAGGTTAAAGTGTGGGAGGATCCTTGGATCCCTACAGTACCAGCTAGACCAGCAAGACCCGTGGCCCCAGTTCTACATCCGAATATGAGAGTAAGCGATCTGGTAAGTCAGGAATCAAAGGAATGGAACATAGGGTTATTGGAGAACTATATTGATCTTGTTGACATACCTTATATAAGGAGTCTAGCCATAAGCTCGGCCCATCGACGGGACACCTTCTGCTGGAATTACACAAAAAATGGACAATACACAGTCAGATCGGGTTATTGGGCCGCTCGGAACCTACTGAAGGATGATGAGGAAAAGGAGAAAAAAGAACCCAGTATCACAAAGCTCCAAGCCTTTGCTTGGACGATACGGGCCCCTAAAAAGATTTGTCATTTTATATGGCAACTGATAACTGGTTATGTGGCGGTAACAAGGAACCTGAATAGAAGAAACATGAGATGTGATAACTACTACCCACGTTGTGGAGAACCTGAAGAATATGTAACTCATGCTATCTTTGAGTGTCCTCCAGCTTTACAAGTATGGGCTCTATCAGCTACGCCAACAAGCCAAGGAATCTTCCCACTTCCGAGCATATATGCTAATATGGACTACCTCTTCTGGAGAAAGAACGACATTATGGTACCAGAATTAGACAGGATCCTTATCCCTGGATAATTTGGTATATATGGAAGGCAAGGAATGATAAACTCTTTAGGGGAATAGACAGAGATCCTCTAGAGCTTGTTCGATATGCTGAGAGCGAATGCCGAGCATGGTTCAACGCTAATGAAACTGTACCATCGGGAGGGCATGGTAGGACTGAAGAACCCCAAGTCTTAAGCTTGGATAATATATGCTTGATAGATGGATCATGGACACCTACAGCTCAATTTAGCGGTTGTGGATGGGCATGGATGGATGGCTCAGGGAAGGCCCAGCTTATGGGAACACGGAATTGTATTAGAAAAGAATCTGCCTTGCATACTGAGCTGGATGCGCTGAGGTGGGCAATGGAGAATATGCTCCAACACTCGACTTGTCAGAGCTTTGGAACAGACTGCAAGGACTTGATTGCTATGATCAGGGATCCCCATGACTGGCCAGGATTTGCAACAGAGCTAGAGAGAATTGAGATTCTGAAGATATGCTTCCCGGACTTCAAGATTACCCATGTTCCAAAGGCACAAAATTAGATTGCAGACTCTTTAGCTAGGACTGCCAGATCATTCCATAGAACTCTTTTATTTCATTGGTTGTTCTATTCCGGTCTGGTTTCCCAGACCAACTCAAGTTTGAGTAATAGAATAGCCTTTTGTGGTAAAAAAAAAAAAAAAGCTTTATGTAACATCAGTATTATATTTCTCATCGTGAGATCAGGAACGGATTGAAAACAATTATAGATGAGACATAATATATTGAAGTATTAAAATAGTTTTACGTTTTGTTTTAAGACAATTCAAATGTTAGCCAATTTTTATTTTGTAAATGTTTCTAAATAATAGCCCTTATTGGTAGTATTAACATAAAATCGTATGTTAGACATGCATATATAATAATTTCATATTATAAAAATAATTTTTAATCGTTAAATTTATCAAAATATTAGAAGAAATATATGAGATTTAAAGAAAGTCAATTATGAGTGTTAGTCTTGATAAACAATATTTTTTAGCGAGACAGTTCGCTCTACATTTTAAAATTTACTCTACATGTTAACTCATGTAAGAATATTAACACTACAACAATTGAAACTAGATTAGATTAAGATCCGCACCTTACATGAGATAAATATTTTATATATAAATTATATTTATGAATTATTACTTATTTTATGTTTTATGCATATTATGAAATAATAAAATAATAATTATATATGATATAACTGAGAAATCAGTTAGTATTATGTATATAATTAAATTGGCGTGCACATTTAAATCAAATGATCACTTTTTTATGTACAATCATTTTATGGTAAATAAATCAAAACAATCAGTTTTATCTATCGTAGATGATATATAATTAAATTTAAATGATATTAACATAACTATATAGTATATTTTTAATATGGATATTTATTAAAAGAGGTTCCTATTCATATGTTTTTATGATTATTTGCATCTTTTTATAACAAAATTTTACACCATTGATAAACTTTTTTAATGTGGGGTATTTAGTGGTTTTAGTAATTTATAATCATTTTTAAAGATCCAATGAAGATTTTAAAATTAAAATATTAACTTCTCAATATATGTTCAATGCAAATATAAAATATAAGTATGTATTTTTAGATGATACATAGTTTAATTTAAACAACATGGAATATATATATATATAAACACCTATTAAATAAGAATTTTTATTCACGTGGTTTTATAATCATTATATCTTATTGTAGAAAAATTTAAACATTGATCACAAAACTTTATGTGAAACTTTTAACAGTTTTACTAATTTATACCCGTTTTGAAAAATTCAAAATACAACATATACGAAAAAAATCTAAATTTTTATTATATGGTTAATGTAATTGTGTAATTTATTTTATAATAAATAATTAAACAAAATGATAGAATGCTGTTAGCAAATCTTTATAATTTTAAAATCATTAATTGCCATATATATTTTAATCACATTAGGTAGTTTAGTAGATTTTGATTTAAGGAAAGAATTGAGAATAAATTATTTACATTAATAATTAATTTTATGGTTAGTTTATTGAAAACTATATTATTTATATTTAGATGAACCAACTTATTTCTCCAAAAAAATCTAAGAATAATCTCGTGACGACACGTATCATGGCTCAGATGTTGTAATGTATCTCTTTTAATATATAAGGGATATGCTTTTGTAGGATAAGGAAATGGAAGTCAGTCATGACTGAGATGGTCTATTTTATTCCCATCACTAGACTAAGTTTCTCATTTGCATGAAAATCTAGAAAAGTATGTTATGTGAAGAAACTAAAAAGCGCAGATGAGTATGTTTCAACAAAATTAGCAAAGGAACAAGAATAGTGAGTTGCATGTTCTTTCGCAATACATTTGGGATTTCCACGAAGTTTCCATTATAATCTCTGTCTTTCTTCTCAAAAAAAGAAAAGAAAAATTCCATTATAAAATTCGGTGCACTGAATCAGTTATAAACGCGTAAAGGTTTATAGCAACGACTCTTCGAAATGACGAGGGTTTATTTATATTTACAAGCCGAACTATTAAGTCGAATTATATAACTAATTATCCATTTTATGATTTAATTCTTTAATTATTGTGTTATGATTTATATGATAAGAACAAATTCAATCATTGGGGGTATCACATTGCAATTGAACTACGGTTGCAGTTTTATTTGTTTTCCGTTGGATATATTCATTAATTCATATGAATATCAATGTTTGACGTTGATACTTTAAATTGAAATACGGCTTATCATTTTAGTTTTCGAAATAATACCAAAGACTAATTATAAATACGTCTAATTGTAATATAACTAACGAGAATAATTTATTTTTGTCAACAACTAACAAGAATCATTAGAGAGTTAGAATCTAATGATGATTATTATAAAATAGTAATATTAATTAATAAGATTAGTTGGTAGTTGGTATAATTATATAAATGAAATTTGCCAGGATTTTTTGACACGGTTTTGGTTTGGTTTAAAGACCCAACTAATTGGACAGAACATGCGCTTACGCCCACTGTCTTCTACAATATTTTAATTTGTTATTTTATAGAAAAATAATTGAAATTTATGTAAATACTAATAGAGTAATAGAAATTTTCAGACGCCAAAGCCAAAGGATCAGGACTATTAAACATTCTTATGCGAAATATATAGAACGTTTGGGTTGTTGTTTCAATGTACAATCTATTCGGAGATTCCATGATAGCAAATACAACTAATAGTTAACATCAATAAGATTCAATATATATTACAGGTTTTGTTATGACTACGACGACTTCTGCTAAACGGCATTTCTAAGCTGAAAAATCAAAATTTACGTTCCACGTCATTATAAAGTAAATTAAGCTAACTAAAATATTCTGGTCCTGCAATTCAAGCGGTCTACCAAGCCATGTGTGATAGATTAAGCACATGCCATGGGATTCTAATCATATTTGATATCCCTAACACTTGAAAACACACATCAAGATAAAATCATCTTGATTATTCTAACTGAAAAAATACTATTATAGATGAGATAACTTATTTATCCTACCATTCGAGCTCACCAAAATATATTTGATTGCATCATTGGGGGAAGCTCTTTAAGCACTATGTGGTACGATTTCCAAGAGAATGTAGTTTTTCCCACGAGATTTATACATGCAAATGTTTCAATTTCTAACATAATGTAGATAAAATCATCGGTAATGTAATTCATGTAAAGTTGTTTATCATAAACGTGGTGCAGGTAAATATGCCAGTCGTAGATCCACATGTTATATATATAGGGAAGGTTGTTTGATCTATGTAGTCGTCAGGTTTATCCACAGTATATCTCTGTTGAAAATCTGTGTATTTTTCTTAACTTAATCACATGTAACCTTGGGTTTCATGTTTCTCCAGTGTACCCAGGATAGTCGTATTGTTCCGATGCCCTCAAATGATGAAATTTATATAATATATGTTATAAAAAGTATAATTTGAAGGTCAGCAGTTTCTAATGATGATTAAAAGTGACGTTGAAAATGGTTATTTTGATCGCACCATAGTTAGTGTAACTACATACTTCCTACTAAAAAATATACCATATTTATACCGCAATGAAAACATCAATTGTATTGTAGTTCAACAGTTATACCTTCAAAAGGTCTAACCGCCCTCTCACCATTTCAAACCTAAAATAAAAGAATCAACCAACTTAGCTGCCTTACTATGGAATCAATGATCTGTCTCTCTCTCTCTCTATATATATACCACAATGGCTCCATGAATACCAAATCGGAGCACACAGAAAACAAAAGAAGAAAGGTTCTTTTTTCTTGGGTATATCCCAAGTTTCCTTTCTTTCCTTCTTTACTTTTTCTTTTGTGGGTATAATTCCACAAGAAGAAAAAAAGCTTTTTCTAAAACTCCATCAAAGTTGATCGTAATGGGAAACTGTTTAGTTGGAAAGAAGATTGCAAATGTTGCTGAAGAAGATGATCGATGTGAAGAAGTGATAGCCAAAAAAGATTACAAAGGGAAAGATCGCAAAGTGAAGATTGTTATAACGAGAGATGAGTTAGAGAAACTCATACTTTTCCAGCTTAACGCAGACGGTGCAGCTAAAGGAGGAGATGCCACGTTGGCTTCTTTTGGAGATTTTCTTAGAGAACTCGAGGCGGAGAGAGTGGCCGGAGAAGCTGCGGCTGCAGCGGCAGAGGAAGAGAAGTCTCGCCGAAAATTATGTCGGAGGTGGAGACCGTCGTTGGAGAGTGTCATTGAATGGCCTGAAGCAGTATAGTACTCTTTATTTTATTTTATTTTATTTTCCTTTTATTCAAGGTTTTCAAATATTTTATTTTCTACTAAAAGAAAAGGATTTTCTTTTTGGAAATTTACTCTTGCCTGTTTTTTCTTTACGACTTTTTTTTTTCCCGAGATCGTTTTTTGCATCTAAGATCTTGGGTTTTTGAAATGGGCAATGGTGTATAACCAAAAGAATTATCCAAAAAAAGATTTCTATGTTTTGTTTTCCTTTGTAATTTTATGTGTGTCATCACTAATAATGTTCATAGCTCTGAGTATATCGTTGGCTTCAAGTTTGTCTACCTCCCGTGTGTAATAATGTAATATTGTCATGTGATTCTCTTTGTGTTTTATATATCCTTTAAGAAAATGTTTTTCCTTCAGTTCTAAAAAAAATGTTTTTTCCTTCGGTTCCCTCTTATATATAATTATTTTTGGAACTCGTTTGGATCAGTTGCAAGGCAATGTTAAAAGTAGAGAAATAAATTCTCACTCTTATACATTATTTGAGAAACATTACAACTTTTAAGCTATGATGTGTTATCACGAAAATGATTGTCAGAATATTTAATAAAATAAGTTGGTTCATCAAAACATATAATATACTTTTCATTAAATTAATCATAAAATTAATTATTAATGTAAAAATATTCTTATCTCTTTCCTTATATAAATGATATGTAATTACCTAATTTTATAAAAATATATATGACAATTAATAATTTTAAATAAATATTTGATAACAATTTGTACATCATCTATCATTTTTGTTTAATTTAATATTTTTGAAATAAATAAAACAATCACATTAACCATATAATAAAACTTAAATTTTGCTGTATATTTAATATATAATTTTATTTTACTATAAATTAATAAAACTGTTAACAATTCTTTTTTTTTGATGAAATTTCAAATTTATTAATTATTGCAAAAGACTATATCTACAAAATTGTTTACTATATAAAGAATAATGGAAGTTAAATCCTAAACAGAATGAGCTTTTTTCATTGGTTGTTCTATTCCGGTCTGCTTATCCAGACCACCTCAAGTTTGCGTAATAGAATAGCTGTTTTTTGTATAAAAAAAACAGAATGAGCTTCAAACCATCTTCTCATTAAGCCTTGCAGCTTTGGCCGCATAGAGTAACTAGTGGAGGTGATACTGTTCCTAACCACTTTGTCCACCATCCTAGCAATGTGATCAGCCAGATTGGCACTATTGTTATGCTTCCTGTTGTTCTACTCACGCCAAATGTATTATATCATGCCCTGCAGTACAAGCCTCAGGAGAATAAACGTAAGCCAGTCATAAGAGCCCATAACAAACCACTTTAAATATTTTGTGATCAATGGATTAATTTTCAACAAGATATAAATGTTCATAAAACTATATGAATATGAAATTTTACAGTTATTTAGATTAAACACATGTTGCATACAAGGCACGATCCAGAAAATAATCTAATATGGGACACAACATTGCAAGAAAACATTTATTTTCCTACTACGGAATCAGTAGTTAATCAGTCGCAAAATTACATTTCGCGACTAATTTGCGACTGAAACACGTAGTCACAAATCACTGTGTCGCAAAAACAAATAGTCGTAAATCAGTCGCAAAACCAAATAGTCGTAAATCAGTCGCAAAATTACGACTGATATACTACTAAACTACGAGTACGGTACTTTGTCACTTTTTGGTCACAGTACAGTCGTGAATTTTTGCGACTAACTTGCTACTTCTTTTGCGACTCGGAAAGCCATAGTCGTTTTTCGGTTATAATATTGCAGTAGCTAAGTAGTAGCAAAAAACAAAAAAAAAATTTATAAAAACAAAAATATAAACAAAACAAATTAATTTTTATTAATTACTTATAATATACAAAGAAATACATATACATTATACATTTGTATTTTCTGTGCACCACCGGAGACAGTGACATAATCATCGTCACTCCACCAGAAGCGGTGACAGAATGACTGCGACACAACACATCCACCACCGTGAAGTTAGTCCCGTCCATTGCATCCTCCGGCCTGTCAAGCTCGTCCCGTCCATTGCATCCTCCGGTCCGTCCATCGCATCCTCTGGTCCCGTCCATTGCATCCACCACCACCTTCTTCTTCTTTCTCGGCTTCCAAATTTGCGTTCTCTTCTTCTTGCTTTGATTAGCTGTGAAGCTTGTGTCAGGATGATTATACCTGTAGAAGCTTCAAGCTCAGATTTAATATCAATCTCAAATCGAAAATAACCTAGATCTAACAACTGAAAACTGAATACATAACAAAAATTAGAGATGTTGGTATGCTGAGATAAGATATCGCTGTCACTACGAACCTTTGAAGAGCCTGGACTGTGGAGGAGCGGAGAGGAGCCGTGACGGAGGAGAAGAGAGAGTACTGAACGGCGAGGAGAAGAAATGAGTCTGGAAGATGGCAATTATTTACGGCAGAGGAGAGAGGAGATAGATGTCGCAGGAGGAGAGAGTAGTCTGGATGGCGGAGGAGCAGAGAGTGGACTCAGCGAAAGTGGAGGAGAAGAAGAAGAAGAAGAAGAAGAAGCAAAGCGTGCTGCAGAGAAAGACAATAGAATAAAAATAAAAAGAAAAGAAAATCCCTTTCTTATTAATCAAGGAGCATTTTTAAAGAGTAACCTTAAATGTGTAAGTTATTTACGAAGCTTACCCGCACACCATATTCATTCTCAGCCCAAATATAGAATCACCCTTGATTCTCTAGAAAAATTACAAACAAATGCCATTGTGGTTCCACATGTATTTTTATGTAGGTGATGTAGTCCATTTTCGTCCATGAATGCATATCAGATGCAGTTGCCATATATATTTTTTTACAGTATTTATTATTGTTAATACATACAGAACAAACAATTGATAAGTTGATATATTTAGTTGGGACGGAGAGATTGGCTTGATATCTTTATTTTCGTAGGTTTTCATACACACATAAATATTATAAAAGCAAAATCAATACAAAAGTGAGTTTTATTTAAAAATAATCAATTGTAAAATGTTTTATTTGCCTTTGAAATAAACCTTTTATATAAATATTAGTTTATTATATTAATTTTTAAGCTATAAACTTATATATAAAAATATAGTTTGTATAATTTAAAAATGGTGTAATATTATTGCAAAAGGATAACATTATAAGGCTTGATATCTTTATTTTCGTAGGTTTTCATACACACATAAATATTATAAAAGCGAAATCAATACAAAAGTGAGTTTTATTTAAAAATATTCAATTATAAAATGTTTTATTTGCCTTGAAATAAACCTTTTATATATATATTAGTTTTGTTACAAATATATATATATATAAATATTAGTTTATTATATTAATTTTGTAAGCTACAAACTTATACCTTTTATATAAATATTAGTTTATTATATTAATTTTAAGCTACAAACTTATATATAAAAATATAGTTTGTATAATTTTAAAAATGGTGAAATATTATTGCAAAAAGGATAACATTATAAGTAACACGCTTTGTAATCAATGTTATTATTAATTTGAATTTAAAAGAGTATCTTTCTAGATTTGAATAGTTAATATGGTAGTGTAATAATGTAGACAGATATAGACTATGTTCATCGATTAATACGTTCAGAAATGCCGCCTTTAGATTAAAGAAAGTTGTTACTACAAGACTAAAGTGAATAATTTCTAACAGAATAGTTTCTCGGCTTTATTGGCAATCACGACTTCAATTTAGGTTAGTATATATATATAATACTAACTAAATTATTCGAATATTTTGTTATCAAATATTTTGATTGAGCTAATTGATACCACATATTTTTAGATTTAGGAAAGTTATTTATTACAAGACTAAAGTGAATAATTTCTAACAGCATCGATTCTCGGCTTTATTAGCAAATCACGACTTCAATTTAGGTTAGTATATATATATATATTATACAAACTAAATTATTCCGTATATTTTGTTATCAAATATTTTGATTGAGCTAATTGATACCACATTTATCCCTTCTTATTATTTGAGGAGAACTTTTAGTAAACAACCTTTGTCTCATGTTTTGATAACAATAGTGTCATTATTAGGTGTCACCATGAGAATCATCCTCATAATCTTTATTTAATAAGACATCTTTGCCTAGACTATTTACATATAATGCCATTGTCATATCCCTTTTCCTATTGTATATGATTCATACATAAAAGTCGGAAACATTATAGAATGTTAAAAAAAAAACGCTTCGGTTCACGATTAAGGAAACTATGTGAATTAATCGTACACATTATAGAATGTTTTCAAATCTCACCTTTGTAGGGCTTTCTGATCCCATCGAATGTGCTTTCATCTTTTTATTTTCTTTGCTTTTAAAACACACAAATATAATATTATTATTTTATAATATGCAAAAAAATATATAACCTAAATAATAATACGTAAAATACTCTGTTCCTAAAACCATAATATATTTGTTCATATTTATGTTATTTAAAGAAAAATTAATATGTGATATTGTCTTCTTGGTCATGATATAGGCACAATTTTTTGTTTTAAAATTTTGATATGTGACATTATTTTTTGGTCAGTACATTATATTAATGCATATATATAATCCATTATTTTATTCATGTTATTTGTTCATATTCAAAACAAACAATGTAAGTCTTACGGGAACCAGTGGAATTAGTTTTGCTAACATTCGTTTTTTATTCACATTTAACTTCTTTTGAAATTTTTGAAATAAATGCAAGGTTTCTATTTAAAATTATAATCAGCATTTAAATTTTAGTCCAAGATTTGCATTACATAACAAGAAATCAGGCATGTAATCATTCAATCAATATGTGGGTAAAAAAAATCTATATGTGGTCAAGATATGTATGATATTATGGAAACATAAATTTCAAAAGTGTCAAGCGTTTTATACTTTATACTAAAAACTCTGTATGATATTATGGAAACATAAATTTCAAACTGTCCAAAGTATAATAGAAACTAGAACTTGATCAGCTCAGCGTGGATGTTTGATTTAATTTGTGTTCAACATAAACTCATAAACTGCTGGTTTTATAAGAAAATCTCATGTACTTTTTATATTTTGTAATTTACATATAGAGTAGAATATATTATTTTATAATTTAGATGTTTGATAATAATATTTTTTATTTGCACATGATAATATATTAAAAATCTATAACTTGATATAAATCCCTTTCTTATTAATCAAGGAGCATTTTTAAAGAGTAACCTTAAATGTGTAAGTTATTTACATGAGTGCCATGCTGACGCATGGCGACACCATATTCATTCTCAGCCCAAATATAGAATCACCCTTGATTCTCTAGAAAAATTACAAACAAATGCCATTGTGGTTCCACATGTATTTTTATGTAGGTGATGTAGTCCATTTTCGTCCATGAATGCATATCAGATGCAGTTGCCATATATATTTTTTTACAGTATTTATTATTGTTAATACATACAGAACAAACAATTGATAAGTTGATATATTTAGTTGGGACGTGAGAGATTGGCTTGATATCTTTATTTTCGTAGGTTTTCATACACACATAAATATTATAAAAGCAAAATCAATACAAAAGTGAGTTTTATTTAAAAATAATCAATTGTAAAATGTTTTATTTGCCTTTGAAATAAACCTTTTATATAAATATTAGTTTATTATATTAATTTTTAAGCTATAAACTTATATATAAAAATATAGTTTGTATAATTTAAAAATGGTGTAATATTATTGCAAAAGGATAACATTATAAGGCTTGATATCTTTATTTTCGTAGGTTTTCATACACACATAAATATTATAAAAGCGAAATCAATACAAAAAGTGAGTTTTTATTTAAAAATATTCAATTATAAAATGTTTTATTTGCCTTCGAAATAAACCTTTTATATATATATTAGTTTTGTTACAAATATATATATATATAAATATTAGTTTATTATATTAATTTTGTAAGCTACAAACTTATACCTTTTATATAAATATTAGTTTATTATATTAATTTTAAGCTACAAACTTATATATAAAAATATAGTTTGTATAATTTTAAAAATGGTGAAATATTATTGCAAAAGGATAACATTATAAGCAGTAACACGTTTTGTAATCAATGTTATTATTAATTTGAATTTAAAAGAGTATCTTTCTAGATTTCGAATAGTTAATATGGTAGTGTAATAATGTAGACAGTATATAGACTATGTTCTGATTAATACGTTCAGTAAATGCCGTCTTTAGATTAAAGAAAGTTGTTACTACAAGACTAAAGTGAATAATTTCTAACAGAATAGTTTCTCGCTTTATTGGCAATCACGACTTCAATTTAGGTTAGTATATATATATAATACTAACTAAATTATTCCGAATATTTTGTTATCAAATATTTTGATTGAGCTAATTGATACCACATATTTTTAGATTTAGGAAAGTTATTTATTACAAGACTAAAGTGAATAATTTCTAACAGCATCGATTCTCGGCTTTATTAGCAAATCACGACTTCAATTTAGGTTAGTATATATATATATATTATACAAACTAAATTATTCCGTATATTTTGTTATCAAATATTTTGATTGAGCTAATTGATACCACATTTATCCCCTTCTTATTATTTGAGGAGAACTTTTAGTAAACAACCTTTGTCTCATGTTTTGATAACAATAGTGTCATTATTAGGTGTCACCATGAGAATCATCCTCATAATCTTTATTTAATAAGACATCTTTGCCTAGACTATTTACATATAATGCCATTGTCATATCCCTTTTCCTATTGTATATGATTCATACATAAAAGTCGGAAACATTATAGAATGTTATAAAAAAAAACGTTTCGGTTCGCCGATTAAGGAAACTATGTGAATTAATCGTACACATTATAGAATGTTTTTCAAATCTCACCTTTGTAGGGCTTTCTGATCCCATCGAATGTGCTTTCATCTTTTTATTTTCTTTGCTTTTAAAACACACAAATATAATATTATTATTTTATAATATGCAAAAATATATAACCTAAATAATAATACGTAAAATACTCTGTTCCTAAAACCATAATATATTTGTTCATATTTATGTTATTTAAAGAAAAATTAATATGTGATATTGTCTTCTTGGTCATGATATAGGCACAATTTTTGTTTTAAAATTTTGATATGTGACATTATTTTTTTGGTCAGTACATTATATTAATGCATATATATAATCCATTATTTTATTCATGTTATTTGTTCATATTCAAAACAAACAATGTAAGTCTTACGGGAACCAGTGGAATTAGTTTTGCTAACATTCGTTTTTTATTCACATTTAACTTCTTTTGAAATTTTTGAAATAAATGCAAGGTTTCTATTTAAAATTATAATCAGCATTTAAATTTTAGTCCAAGATTTGCATTACATAACAAGAAATCAGGCATGTAATCATTCAATCTATATGTGGGTAAAAAAATCTATATGTGGTCAAGATATGTATGATATTATGGAAACATAAATTTCGAAAGTGTCGAGCGTTTTCTACTTTATACTAAAAACTCTGTATGATATTATGGAAACATAAATTTGAAACTGTCCAAAGTATAATAGAAACTAGAACTTGATCAGCGTGGATGTTTGATTTAATTTGTGTTCAACATAAACTCATAAACTGCTGGTTTTATAAGAAAATCTCATGTACTTTTTATATTTTGTAATTTACATATAGAGTAGAATATATTATTTTATAATTTAGATGTTTGATAATAATATTTTTATTTGCACATGATAATATATTAAAATCTATAACTTGATGTAATTTGATGTAATCGTACTATTCATATATTAACATGTTTTTCTTTTGAAATTTATTTTAAAATATGAACAATATACTTTTGCATTAGTTTTCAATGAGTTATTATTAATTTTATGATATTTTATTTACTTCAAAATTAAACTCTCAAATTTTTATATTTGACTAAACTAAATAAGGGAATACTTTATATATATATATATATATATATATATATATATATATATATATATATATATATATAGACAATCCCTTAATTTAAGCCCAAGATTTTTAACTAAGTAATCAACATAAATGCTAATAGACAAATAATTTTGACCATATAAATTATTAGATTCTTTAATATGGTCAAATCTCATAGTTAATATTGTTTCATATTTGTTGATTTTAGTTATAATACTTTTAAAAAATTTAAATTATAAACTAAAAGTTAGGTATTATTCGATTAAAATTTTGGCGATAGAATATTTGTTTTCTTTCAAACCGAAGTGAACTTAACCCTGTCACTTATTAATATGTTCTTGAGTTAATATTTACTAAGGAAATAGAAATAATTCTAGAACCAATTAATATCATTTTCCAAATATTCTAAATTATATTGAAAATAATAATTTACTTGGTCGATAATTTTTAAATTTATTTATTTTAATTTAGATTTAAAATATAAAAATAATTCTAGAAGTATTAGTTACAAATTTTTTTAAAAATATTAAAATGTGAATATCAATCTATATGCTATCATAAAAGATAGTGACCTATATAATACATGTTCTACGTGTTTTTACTTCATCTCAATCTCTTTCGACTAAACTTGGTATGCAACTCTATATTTTGACCGAAATAAAGACGCCTATTGTTTCCTATAATACCTTACAAATCATGATCATGTCATCATAGTAATGGCCATCATCACTATCAATCATAATTATGTCATTAATTGCGTCTATATTAATTCAAATTTATGTGTTTAGGCGAATCACAATGTCAATCATGTCATTAATATTTTAAAATTATGAATTAATTATTACGAGTACATAAAATTCAAAATAAAAATTTATAATAAATTGCAATCATTTAACTTAAGCAACAAGACCTTGAGATTAAGAGATCTCAATAAAAGTTTAATAAATTAATAATGTTATTGTTCATCAATTTGCACATGAATAAAAAAGATAGGTTCTGACCGTAATTTAACCAAATTCGATTCAATATTAAATTTAAGTTTCATATGCAAATTTAAATAATATTATTCTAAGAAAAGATAGATATTAAGGAAATTTAAATTTGACCGTAATTTATGCAATATCGAAAAATA
Source organism: Brassica nigra (assembly GCA_016432835.1). NCBI lineage: Eukaryota > Viridiplantae > Streptophyta > Magnoliopsida > Brassicales > Brassicaceae > Brassica > Brassica nigra. The sequence continues at coordinate 51,938,826 of CM028242.1, forward strand.
GAAAACTGATATATAAATCATCATAACACATTTTGGTTTCGTTAATATAAAAAGTTACTATAAATTTATTTAAATTCTCATAATTAATTAAAAATCACACTAAAATTTTGGGGATTTACTTAAGAAACATTATTAAACAAGTTTTTAAATAATTTAAAAAATCTAACCAATCACATAAGTTGTAAATTACTCTTATAGATTTAATTTCACAAAATTTACTTCAATTACACCTAACCAATTACACAAGTTTGAAAAAAATATTGAAACTTACTTTCTATAATATGCACAATGTCCTTCAATCTTTCATTATATAATATGTATGTAATATTTGTGACTAAAACTTTTACCATTCTAAAATCTATAGATTAAAAATTCTATAGTTCATTCACTCCGCGCAAGGCGCGGGTATCACCTAGTATAATATTAAAAGGTAAAACATTGTATCCATTAGATCAGGTTATATTAACGACTTAGATTTAAAAACATGTTATCCTCACCCTCATTGTACTGACCAATAAGAGTCCATTCTTTGTGTTACCAAGGATCGATAGATCTTTTTTACTTTTTATTTCTTTTTGACAGATTTTCTTGTTGAAAGCAAATCGTTACTTTTATATTATGAATTTTAAATATTTGTAAATAGAAATAGTTGTTAATTTTGGAAATATGGCTTTGGGTTTTGAGTGTTAGAGATTTTTTATATTTTGTTTATATCGAATAAAATATCTATAATAACAAAAGTATAACAAAAAATTAATAAAAATTATAAATTAATGATTTCGTTTATAATTCAAGATTAACTAATTGAAAGTAAATGTTTTGGAGTTTAGAATAGAGTAAAGTGCTCAGGTACTCTTAATGAGACAAAAAGTGATCTAGCATACTCTCACGTGATCTGACGTACTCTTCTCTATTTTGATACTCTTCACCTCGATGGTCAAAGTCGAAAGTGCCCCCTCTTTACTTGACCAATGAAAATCCTCTCTACTTGACCAATCAAAACGCTCCTCTACTTGACCAATAAAAAAAAAGCGCGGTTTCTCTCTCTCTCTCTCTCCTGTCCAGGTGGATTTTCTTATTTAGTTTTAATTTTTCTCTCCTCCCTAATTCTAATTCTCTCTTTCTCGACGGTTTCACGGTTTGCCGCGAAGAAAGAGAACGAAAACGGAGCGATCGTTGGATTGTGGGTCGCGTGGATGCGAACCTCGTGGATGCTGATTCGAAATTGATCCCCAAGCCAGGTCAAATAAACTTCAGGTAAAGCATTATCTAGGTCTGTATCTTATAACTCAACCCCATCATAGTGGACTCGAGTGAATGAAATGCTGCTCGTTTGGTTGGAATTGTTAGACATCGAATAGTTGGGTTGTCAATTGGGAGCTGGATGGTGTGTTTGTTATGGAATTAGATTATGGAATTGGATTATCAATCGGGAATCAAAGCTGGAATCCGGAATGAATAGGGTGAAACTGGTAGACTAGGTGAAACTTTACTCTTGACAAAATGTGTAAAAAGTATAACTTAGTATTACTTTAATAGAAAACTGTATAACTAGGATTAACTTTAATTGTATAATTTTTATTTGGTACAACAGATAATGGGTTACTCTTCTACAAACATACACTTTGACCATGATGGACAGTATGCGAATCTGGAGATGATTATGAATGGATTCCTAGCGATGGTCGTTTGTATGGTATATCCTTTAAGACATCATCATTGGATGAGATCACTTATTCGTTTTTGAAGGAGAGGATATGCAAGAAGAAGAGCATAGATCCGTGTTTAAAGGGCTGAAGCTGAGTTACATTCCACTGGTAGTAGAACCTAAGAGGCAATCATATATTTTCGATGATGAAGATGTGTATGTGTATCTGACATCAGTGGATAAAGAGGGAAGAAGAAGTATTTTGCATGTAGAGGTCATCGAAGGAATGGAAATAGTTCCAGTAATGGAGCAACAATCAGTAGTTGAGAAAGAAAGCTCATATGGTGGAAACTATAGTGAGCTTGCGAGTGGATTACCCGAAGTTGAAGGTAATCCGGGTGCACTCACTCTATTTCCTCGCATTGAAGAAGCAGAACTATATCTAGCGGGGCTGAACGGGTGGAGAATGTTGTAAATGGAAAACCGTGGAAGGGGCATTAACGTTGTTAATGGAGAAGCCGACGAAAGGGGCATTATTGTTGTTAATGGAGAAGGAGCCGAAGGGCGGAAAAGGAGGGGGGCGTGGAAAATGAGGGCGACGTGGACCACTCTATGGGTGTTCGTCCTAGTTGGGACTATGTTGAGCTCCCACGTGTTGCAAAAGAAATTCCAGTGGTTAAAGAGTGGGAAGATGGTTTGGGTCTTCAGTTGTTTCAAGAATTTCCGAGTAAAGACGCTGTGAAAGATATTATTGATAGGGCATCACAGGAGAACTGTTTCGGAATCAGTATCTGCAACTCGGACAAGAGTCGATATGTGGTTAAATGTCGGGGAGCAGCTGAAGGTTGTAAATGGAGTGTGAGAGCTACAAAGATAAACAATTCTGAAGCGTTCTCGATTAGAACATACATGAAGATGCATTCATGTTCTCGCGCAACTTCAAGTACTAGAAAGAAAAGGAAAGTTACACCAAGATGTGTTGCAGCTATAGTGCATAAGGATTATCTGGGACTATATGAGACACCAACAGCGAAAATCCTGGTCGGTCTGGTGAAAAGGAGATTGGGTGTGGAAGTGTCGTACACGACATGTTTGAGAGGAAAAAAACAAGCTGTTGCGGATTTGCGTGGTGATCCCGAGAAAGGATACAAGACATTGCCTGCTTATTTGTATATGTTAGAGAAGGTGAACCCGGACACAAGAACAAGTTTGTTACTGGATAAACACAACCGGTTCAGATACCTATTTATTGCGTTGGGAGCCTCCATTGAAGGCTTTGAGTACATGAGGAAAGTCATCACTGTGGATGCAACTTTCCTGAAGACTGTTGAAGGTGGTTGTTTAATTATTGCCATGGCTCAGGATCCAAACCTTCACCATTATCCAATAGCCTTTGCTGTCGTTGATGGGGAGAAAACGAAAGCTGGAACTGGTTTTTAAAGACGCTGAAAACTGTTATACCGGATTCGACGGAATTGGTGTTTGTTTCAGACAGAAATGCAAGTCTGATAAAAGCGGTTGCTGAAGTGTATCCGATGTCTAAACATGGGTATTGTATCTGGCATCTATCGCACAATGTCAAAGCTCATGTCAACCAGGGCAAGGACGAGGTTGCACAACAATTCAGAAAAATTGCCACTCTGTATTCAGAGCCTGAGTTTAAAATGGCGTACGATGATTTTAGGGAGAGGTATCCATCGTGTGCTAAGTATCTTGATAAAACAGCCGACGTCAAAAAATGGGCGAAGTGTCATTTTCCCGGTGCAAGGTACAACATAGACACCTCTAATTGTGCGGAGTCTTTGAATGCGCTATTTGAGAAGGCGAAAGATGTCTTTATTGCCTATGCTTGATACAGTTATTGACAAAATGGCTGAGTGGTTCAACAGACATAGGAAGGATGCAGCATTAGGACCGTCGTCTCGAAAATTGGTTCCTTTAGTGGAGAACAAAATCCATGACAGAGTACCGAAAGGTACAAAACTTACAGTGATTTCGCTGAACACTTTTCAACTAGAATACAGTGTTATTGGAGCGGACGGGAAGACTTATTTAGTGGATTTGCGCAACAAAACGTGCAGTTGCAGGAAGTTTGATGTAGATAAATTCCCATGTAGACATGCAATAGGCGCTGTCGTTAAGTGTTTGAAGCATGATAGACCATTAGAGTTGAGTGACATGTAGGATTTCATCTCGGGTTATTACTTCATTAAAGTGTGGGCTTTGGCGTATCGAAGGACTGTGTATCCAGTCCCTCATATTACTGATTGGATGGTTCCACAGTCAGTCGCGGATGAGTGTCCCTTACCTCCAAAGTACGAAAAAAGGAAGGGAAGACATAAGGAAAAAAGGTATCCTTCGGCAGGAGAAAGGCGGCCCCGTCCTAATAAGTATATCCCGAATAGGGGTTTTGCTAGCTATTTCAACTGCTCGGAGGGAACTCAAGCAACAGAAGGCTCGCAGGGATCTCAAGGCACTCAACGGACTGAAGGAACAGAAGGAACAAAAGGAACAGAAGGAGCTGAAGGAACAGAAGGAGCTGAAGGAACTGAAGGAGCTGAAGGAACTGAAGGAGCTGAAGGAACTGAAGGAGCTGAAGGAACTGAAAGAGCTGAAGGAAATGAGGGAAATCTTTGAAAACTGTGTGAAAACTTATGAAAACTTTATGAAAACTTTGTGAAAACTTTGTGAAAACTTTATGAAAACTTTATGAAAACTTTATGAAAACTTTGTGAAAACTTTGTGAAAACTTTGTGAAAACTTTGTGAAAACTTTGTGAAAACATGCGTTATATGAATGTAAGAATAAAGGTGCTTTAGTTATATGTTTGTGAAACTTGGTGAAACTTACGTTATGTTATTGTTGATTTGGAGTAATTGATGATTTAGATTACAATTGCGATGACATGTTCTTATTCATGTCCAACGAAGCTGACGTGATTTATTAACATGTTCTCAACTCCAGATCACGTCGAGTGAAATTTTTTATAATCTAGAACACATTTTCTATCGATTGAGAATGGAAAACATCATTGTCAGGTGTTTTTTTGTATATGCTACCAGGTGGGATTATAAATGTTACATATGTTACGAAATCAAAATTTCTTCCACATGAGCACATCTAAAACGTTGATATAAAATAGAATATATATGGTATAACCATAAAATTATTCATCTAAGTACAGTAAAACCAACAAAATCGCAAAAAACAGAAAAGTAAAACTTTAAAGGTTTTTGTATAACTACAAACTAAGTGAAACTTGAAGCACGAAAATACTTTACAAATTGTTCCTGCCCAGCATTTTGAATTTTCCCACCCATTTTTTCGAATTTTTACTTTCCCCAAAATCGATGCCGAGTCTTCGTAGACGTGTATTAAACCCAATTTTTTCTGTTTCCCCCATTTATCTCAGCGAATCTCTCTCTCCACTTTTCAATATCTCTCTACATTTCTCTCGAGAACCCAGATTTACATTCGGTCCCTCTTCTTCTTTCTAGATTTCTCGATTACTCAGAATCATGACTCATCCAGACGAGGAGTATAGGCAGATGAAGGCTTGGAAGAGAGAAAGCGACATGCTTGGCTTCGTGGCGGATGCCCAGTGTGGGATTCCGACTAGATGCCCTTGTGGGGGGACAATCATCAACGAGGTGTCGCGGGACCCGAAGTATCCAACCGATTTTGATACTTTACCGGGGAGAAAATACTTCACTTGCAAAAATTTTGAGGTAATTTATGGAAACTTTCGGGTTTTATGTGCTGATTTTGAGAGATTTTGATACTTTCCCGTTTTACGTGTACAATGATGGATTCTATTTCCGTCAACCATGGGTCTTTGGAGTCCAGGAAGAGGTTGAAAATTTAAGGGACCGTGTGGATGCGATGGCTGCAGAGATTGCTGAACTGAAGTATAATCTTGCCCGTACGAATCCTACCACGCCATGAGATGCGTCCGGTCCATGACATTAGACTACTATCTGTTGTTGTTGTTTGCTTCAGATTATGTATTTCTCTATGGATTCTATGTTATGTTCACGAAAAACTATCTACTTCAGTTACTAAAGTTTCCCCTATTCTCTCTCGTTCACGATCTACGAATTACGTTAGATTCACAAAGTTATACTAAGTTGAAGGTGAAACTTACTAAAGTTTTCCCTACTCTCTCTCGTTCACGATCTACGAATCACGTTAGATTCACAAAGTTATACTAAGTTGAAGGTGAAACTTACTTAAGTTTTCCCTACTCTCTCGCTCACGATCTACGAATCACGTTAGATTCACAAAGTTATACTAAGTTGAAGGTGAAACTTACTAAAGTTTTCCTACTCTCTCGTTCGATCTACGAATCACGTTAGATTCACAAAGTTATACTAAGTTGAAGGTGAAACTTACTAAAGTTTTCCCTACTCTCTCGTTCACGATCTACGAATCACGTTAGATTCACAAAGTTATACTAAGTTGAAGGTGAAACTTAGTAAAGTTTTCCCTACTCTCTCGTTCACGATCTACAAATCACCTTAGATTCACAAAGTTATACTAAGTTGAATGTGAAACTTACTAAAGTTTTCCCTACTCTCTCGCTCACGATCTACTTAATCACGCTAGATTCACAAAGTTATACTAAGTTGAAGGTGAAACTTACTAAAGTTTTCCCTACTCTCTCTCACATCTACTAAGTTGACAGTGAAACTTTGAAAGTTTCTCCTAATCTCCCTCCTTTTCGAGATTTTCTAAGTCTTAAAAGAGTTATACTAAGTTGACATCGAAACTTGAAAGTTTCTCCTAATCTCCTCCTTTTGAGTTAGATTAAGTCTTATAAGAGTTCGTCTTAAAACCACACAAGTCTTAAATAAATTAAGTTTTAAACAACAAAAATGCAAGTCATACAGAAATTCGAGTTCAAATATGTCATACTGACCGAATAGAGTTCAACCACATTAAAACAACTCAACAACTACAAACGGATTTCACTCCGTCTTCTTACCTACCTTCATTGTTTTTTCTTCTTCTTCTCACCTGCTGCCTTCTTAGCTGCTACTGCCTTCTTAGCTGCTGCTGCCTCCTTCTCTGCTGCTGCCTTCTTTGCACCTCTGTTCTTCTTTCCTGCTGCCTTCTTAGCTGCCTTCTTTGCACCTCTGTTCTTCTTTCCTGCTGCCTCTTTCTCCGCTGCATCCTCATCCGCTGCGTCCTCTTCCTCCGATTTCTCCTCCTCTGCTCCCTCCTCCGCTCCCTTCTTTGCACCCTTGCTTCTTGTAAAAACGGGAGTCCTCGCTTTTCCTAAACCCTTTGCCTTTTTCGAAGGCTCTGCTTCTTTTCCATCATCTATTCTCACCCTCTTTTTTTTCTTCTTTGCCTTCTCAGCCTCTTCCTTCTCATGCTTCTCAGCATCTGCAATCATCTGTGCATCATCTTCATCCATGGTACCATATTCCTCCTGCACTTCGTTTGTAACATCGCGAATGTAATTATTTACGTCATCTTCTTCCTCCGACTCCTTAGTCTCCTTATCACCACCATCCTCTTCCTCCGATGCCTTATCAACATCATCCTCTTCGTCCGACTCCTTATTCTCCTCCGACTGATTTTCACCACTCGACCTAAGACTTTTCACTTCGTCTTCTAGAAGAGTTACCTTGTCAGACAATGAAGAGATTGTTTTGTTCAATTCCTTCACAGCATCCTTCACAGCAACCTTCACAGCATCTTTGACTGCTTTCATAAGCCGACCGTCCATCGCTTTTAAAGCCTCATGTCCAGTATCCTCCACCGAATCTTCATGAGCCTCATATTGTGCATTATTCGATGGTCCTCCGATAGGATTGGTGGGACCATTAAGCTTAGCTATGCGAGCCTCACAATCGATGCGGAACCGTTCTTCAAAGAAAACTGGTGTCGAGCCTTTCTCTAATATCTTCGACCAACTATCAACTGCTGCATCATCGAGTCATCGCCCAACATCTTTCCTTGTCCATCCCTATGGCTTGCAGAAGTTCCTTCTCAGCTATTTTTGCTACCAAGATACTCTCAATATCCTGTGACAAATACACAAAAAACATTAATTGCCTTAATTTCACCAAGTTTTCATAAGTCTCATAAGTCCCTTCACCAAGTTTTAATAGTTTCACCAAGTTTTCATCAGTCGAATTAAGACACGTTTTCATAAGTTCTCACCTTTGTATCAGTACCAAGTTTATCGTTCATAGCATTCAGACTGAATGCCTTGGTTCCACTTTTCCGTTTGTACTCCATCTTGCACATCCGCGGGCAATGAGGGCGTGCACCAATCACATTTTCTCGGTAATGGTTCCTTAAGCTTGGGATTGCCTCAAAGGCCAACAACTACTGAACACACAACAAATAAACATTAACTTCAATTTAACAATAACACAACTAAGTACAAGAGATCTTAAAAATACCTCCGAATAGGAAAGCTTGTAAAAACCCAACTCGTCGGCGCAACCCGTTGGATTTCTCCAAGAAGCTAGAGACATCCTTCAAGTTATGGTCGAATGCATACCGCCCCCAAGGAAACGTTAAACACGCATCTAGGTCATCAACAACATTCAGGAAGAAACTGTCCACACGTGATGCTGCATCACCAGTCTTTCGGCCTCCGACGAGGATGCTGGCTAACAAGTACGAACGGCCATCTTCTTGCGATCCTCAGATGGCTTTGATTTCATTGACAACATCTGCTTCTCCACGTCAGCGTATGTTACCCTTTTCCCTCCAAAATACTTGTTCATGAATGCTGTACCACCCAACCTCTCATGGTTGGGTGGATACTCATGGCAGTATAGTCCAGAAATGAGTCATAATTCTCGAGAGAGTATCGGATTGGGACGCCATTAACGATAAACCATAACTCATATTTCTTTGCTACACAAGCTGATCGCAAACGAGAATCCACAGTCCCATCCACTTCTGCTTTCGGTTTTTGATATGGAACAAATGTTTGAACTGTGGGTGCTCTATGAACCATGCCATCTCCTTCTCTTTCAGGATTTCTTGTATATTACTTAGGCAAGTGTCTAGGTAACATTTTCCTGAAAGCTTTAAAGACTTTTGGTACTGGCTTGGAGGAAAGTGAAACTTCAGCGGTTGCATGCCTTCATGCTTGTCATCTCCAACCTGCACTCAAGTGAAAACCGGATCACATACCACATCTTACAACCATCAACATATAGTTTCACAAACTTCGACTTAGTTCAGCAATCACTCATTTAAAGTTTTTCTTGATTTCACAAGGTTCGTACATCTATATTGTTTGCAGTTCCACTCAGATTCACAAAGTCATCAACGCATTACAAGTTTCACTTTGTTTCTCTCCAAATTACACTAACTTAAATTGCACTTAGTTTTCCACACTTATCTAATCTCTTCAAATCATCTTTCCTACTTACCAACCCTGCATGCGACTCAGTTCCATTTGCTCGCATAACTAAGCTAGCGCCGTTTCATCGTCTCCGGCTTCCTTCACTTTTTCTCCTTCGTCTACGGCTTCCTTCTCTTTTTCTCCTTCGTTTACTTCTCTTGATTCCTCTCCTTCGTTTGCTTCTCTTGATTCCTCCCCTTCATCTTTCTTACTTGACTCCTCTTATTCCCCTTTCCCACTTGCATTTTCTTCGCTTTCATCTCTATCTCGGGGACTTTCGTCGGTTCCCGGGGCGACAGATTTGTCGATGCCGCTTGGGTTTGCTTCAACCACAGCCGTCTCATCTCCTCCTACACTACTCGAGCCGTCTTCTTTTGACTTCGGATCGTCTCGATTCAACATGATTTGGTTTTTGATTCTCGATTGAGGATTCACGATTGAGTAGGGTTTTCAATATTCTTGTGCGAACGTCGTCAAAGGGAGAAATTCTGAGAAATTAGGGGAAAATTAGTGAGCTCGAGACAGTGAAACCTTTTATTTTAGTAAAGTTACATTTATTATTTATTACTCGTCTTTTCAACTTCAACCAATAAGGGGAAACGTATTCAAGAATTCAAAATCTGGAAGTGGGTATCCGATTTTTTTGGGTCGGTTCAGGGTCCGGGTTTGGATAGTCGTAGGTAGAGTTGTAATTATCTAAATTTCTCTTGGTTTCGTGGTCATTTAATAAATTTTCTGATTTAAATAAAGATGTATTAAATTTCAAATCCGGTCAGTTTCGGGAAGGAGTATCTCAGATCATTTTTTTTCGGGCAGGAGCACCTGAGCGTTTGATTCTTTAGAATATATGATGTTTGGGTTTAGAGTTTAGGGTTTGAATGTATGTTAAGGATATGAAGTTTGAATTAAAGATTTAAGATAAAAAAATTAAAATTTGAGTTTATAATTATAGTAATTATAATTTAGTAACTAAAATTTTATTTTGAAGAGTTATTAACAGACCAAGCCTCGCAACGATCTCCTTGTTATCGAGTTGACAATTCACGACATCGATGTCGCGAGGGTACTGATTGACACCGGAAGCTCGGTTAACATCATCTTCAAAGAAACCCTCGCGAAGATGAAGGTCGATCCGTCAAGAGTCACAGAAGATCCCTGTCCACTAGTAGGGCTTTCAGGAGAACCTACCGTCACCTTAGGATCGATCAGCTTCGCAGTCAAAGCCGGAACGGCAGTAAAACTCACGGAATTCCAAGTGGTGGATCGCCCAGCATTGTACAACGCGATCATGGGTACTCCCTGGATGAATTCCATGAGAGCGATTCCTTCGAGGTATCATCTGTGCCTTAAATTTCCAACTCCCCACGGAATCGAGACGATTTGGGGTAATCCGAGAATATCGCGGGTGTGCTTCGCTGCGGAACTCAAGCGAAGGAAGTCCGATTCCGAAGCCACCCCTAAAAGAGCAAATAAAACGGTTTCAGACGAAGACACTCAGGATTTGGCTGAACTCTTCTGGCAATCTCAAAAGGCAGAAGCCCTAGAAGAAAAACGTGAACAAACCTGTGAACCCGTGGTAACGGTGTGTCTTGATGAAGCATTCCCAGAACGGTGCGTCAAAATCGGAGCCAATCTCCGCGAGCCTTTGAAGACAAAACTCATAACTTGTCTGAAGAAGAATCTCCGTACTTTCGCATGGGCCGCGGAAGATATTCCAGGAATCGACATTAACATTACCTGTCACGAATTGAATATCGATCCAACGTTCAAACCAATCAAGCAAAAAAGGAGAAAGTTGGGACCCAAACGGGCAACCGCAGTCAACGAGGAAGTCGAAAAACTCCTAAAAGTAGTATCCATAACGGAAGTCTGATATCCTGATTGGTTTGCAAACCCCGTCGTGGTCAAAAAGAAGAACGGAAAATGGCGAGTGTGCGTCGATTTCACCGATCTCAACAAAGCCTGCCTGAAGGATAGTTTTCCTTTGCCACACATCGACCGGTTAGTCGAAGCAACGGCAGGAAACGAACTCTTATTCTTTATGGATGCATTCTCAGGATACAATCAGATCATGATGAATCCTGATGATCGCGAAAAAACTGCATTCATTACAGATCGCGAAACTTATTGCTATAAAGTAATGCCTTTCGGCCTTAAGAACGCTGGCGTGACGTATCAAAGACTCGTCAATCGGATGTTCTCCGAGCAACTCGGAAAAACTATGGAGGTCTACATTGATGACATGCTCGTCAAATCCCTCCACGCAGACGACCAGATCACCCATCTCGAGGAGTGTTTTGCTCGGTTGAATTCACACAACATGAAACTCAACCCAGCTAAGTGCAGATTCGCCGTAGCATCGGGCGAATTCCTCGGTTACCTAGTAAATTGTCGCGGGATCAAAGCCAACCCCAAACAGATCGATGCACTCATCGGGATGGCATCCCCTAAGAACAAGCGAGAAGTGCAAAGGTTGACCGGAAGAGTCGCAGCACTCAACCAGTTCATATCCCGCTCGACGGATAAGTGCTTACCTTTCTACGATATCCTGCGAGGGAACAAAAGATTTGAGTGGTCAGACGAGTGCGAGAATGCTTTCAAACAGCTGAAACATTATCTGGCGACTCCTCTGGTTCTCGCAAAACCTGTGGAAGGGGAACCCCTATTTCTATACATAGCAGTATCAGCGACGGCCGTAAGCGGCGTCCTGATCCGGGAAGAGCGCGGAGAACAGAAACCAATTTTCTACGTAAGCAAAACATTGTTTGATGCCGAAACGCGGTATCCTCTGATGGAAAAATTAGCATACGCGGTCGTAACATCAGCACGAAAGCTTCGGCCATATTTTCAATCCCATACCATCATCATCCTCACGACTTTCCCACTCTGGATTATCTTGCATAGTCCGAGCCAGTCGGGAAGGCTAGCCAAATGGGCCGTCGAGCTCAGCGAGTACGATATAGATTATCGACCCAGGACAAGTGCAAAGTCCCAAGTACTCGCAGATTTTCTGGTGGAACTACCAACGAAAGCCATAACCAACAAAGAGCCGAATTCGACTTGGCTGCTTCACGTTGATGGATCGTCTTCCAAGCAAGGATCTGGCATCGGCATCCGCCTTACATCACCAACCGGAGAAATCCTCGAACAATCGTTTAGATTGGAGTTCCACGCGTCGAATAACGAGGCCGAATACGAGGCCCTTATTGCAGGATTACGGTTTGCCCACGGTTTGAAAATACGAAACATCCATGCCTATTGCGACTCTCAGCTGGTTGCAAGCCAGTACAGCGGAGAGTACGAGGCTAGGGACGAAAGGATGGACGCGTACCTCAAACTGGTCCAAGATCTGTCCAAAGATTTCGATTGCTTCGCCCTTACGCGAATTCCTCGTTCCGAGAATACCCAAGCCGACGCCCTCGCGGCCCTGGCATCGAGTTCGGATCCAGGACTTAAAAGAGTAATCCCGATCGAGTTCATCGAACATCCAAGCATTGGACCCCCCGTCGTCATCAGTTTCATTCAAGATCAGGATAATGACGAGGAGGAAGTCGGGTACAATCAGAACAACCCGAATATGGCTGCTACACACCATGGCTGGAGACGATACAAGCATATATCATCGACGGAAAAATACCCCCCGAGAAGTGGGCGGCCCGAAAAGTCCGAACCCAAGCCGCTCGTTATGTAACGGTCGACGGAGAAATTTACAAGTGAAAATTTTCAGGACCACTCATGACGTGTCTGGAGGGGGAAAAGGCAAGGAAGTTAATGGAGGAAGTTCATTCCGGATCCTGCGGGAACCATTCCGGTGGAAGATCCCTCGCCGTAAAAATCAAACGCCACGGATAATACTGGCCAACGATGATCGGAGATTGCGACAAATTCACACGGAAATGCGAAAAATGCCAGAGGCACGCTCCGACTATCCGGTGACCAGCGGAAGAGCTTTCTTCAATCACATCGCCATACCCTTTCATGCGCTGGGCCATGGACATCGTGGGACCCCTCCACAACTCTAAGCAAAAGCGTCTCCTGTTGGGGTCAAAATCGGTCAAAGACGCAATCAACACCCGAAAATCCTTAGAAGCAATCAAGTGACGAATAAAACCAAGAAAAACTAGTTACTCGACGAAACGTCGGAGGGGATAATCGCATCGTAGTCCCGGACACCAGCAGGTGCTGGGTCCGGGCGCCGCTCGCCCATGCTGGCCCCAGGCGCCGGGCGTTGGCTCGCCCGTGCTGGCCCTGGGCGCTGGACGCCGGCTCGACCGTGGTGGCCCGGGCGCCGCGGCCGCTGCGCCCGGCGCCGAGCGCTCGCTTGCTGGCACCAGGCGGCGCCGTCGCCGTTGGCACGCCGGTGCCGCTCGCCGTGCTGGCACCGGCACCGGCGCCGGCTTCGCCCGCTGGCCGGCGGGCGCTCGCCTTCGCCACTGGCCCGGGGCCGCTTCGCTGTGCTGGCACCGGCGCCGCTCGCCCTGCTGGCCGGGCCGCTCGCCGATGCTGGCCCTGGGCACCGGGCACCGGCTCGCCCGTGCTGGCACCTGGCGCCAGGCCCCGGCTCGCCCGTGCTGGTCCGCGGCGCGCCAGCATCCATGTCCAAGTCCCAGGCGCCCGCGTTCGGACTATTCGACAGGTGCGAACTTCTCCCCGCAAAACCATCTCGACAACTAGTCCAACTCTGCATTTTGTATCTTCGCTCGAAGACTCACCGTTCAACTCCTTGAAGACACGAAACCGAAGAACCCCATTTCCTTTTGGTCGAAATAAATCGGGAAGGCTTCGGAACGGATTTCGATTCGTCGTATAAAACGATCACGTCTATTCTAAAAATGCCAGTCATCTAGACTATACGAGGAGTTCGGGTTCCTTCGGCAAAACAAGTACCATGGCAGGCTAGTTTCTCGCGAAACCGTAAAATGTCCACGGTCGAAACAACGGCCCCAGAAGGCCCGAACGCGACCAAGCGGCCCACTTACGACTTTCCAGGAGATCAAGTCGAAAATGGACATGACGGCCCATGTTTATCTTTACATAAAGAGATAAATGTCAAGTTTCCCGAAGATAAATGTCAGGTTTCCTGAAGATAAATGTCAAGTTTCCCGATAAACATGAAGACCGACGAAAATGGAAGAAGCCCGATTCGCGATAGATTCGGCCCAAAGGAGGAATAGACCGTCTTAGGAGGAGTATATAAGGAGAGCTTGGGGCGAGGAGCAAAGGGGGAGAACTTTTGAGAGCAACATAGCACTTAGCGCAACTTAGGAACTTTTTCCGTTTTTACTAGCGAGCTTCAACTCAACTAGGTTAGATATAGGCTGGACTAGCGAACTCATCGACAACTCTTGTAGCCGATCTCTTTCCTGTTGTTCATGCTTAAACGCGAATTCGGAAATACCTTTTGCTCTATCTTTTGTTCTTACGATTTTTATATTCTGATTTACTATTTCTCTGTTATATTGATTGTGTCGTGTGTGGCCCAGCAGATAATCGGGAACTTCAGGGAAGGCTAGGTTTACTTGGCTTTCCTCCAATTCAACAAAACTTGACAGTGCGAATTTCGGTTCCCACAGTTTGGCTAGAAGGAGGGCGGATCTATCTCACTCGAACCACACGCCGGTCTGATATGGCGACCAACACTAACAACCCGCAAACGCACGACGGAACTCCCGTCGATGCCAACGCCACCAACACTCCAGCTGAAACGTATCAACGGTCACCGCCGACACCACGATACTGGACCAGATGAAAGAAATGTTAGCCTCCGCGAAACAAGCGGACGAACAAAGGAAAACTTCGTGGCCTCTCGCAAAACAGGTGGAAACCTTAACGGCGAAGGCCAAGAGCAAGCCCGCGAGGATCACAAGAGCCCACAGCAGCAGAAGACTCGATTTCGAGACTCGCGTCGAGCTGCACGCCGACAAGACTTTTCAGGCCAAAACCCTTAACCTCTAACCGTCTCCTTATCGAGACCGATCGATTATCGACCGATGCGATAGATCTGATAGGATCAACATGTCATGGAACATGAAGAACTGGATCAAACTCGGATCCATCGTAACCAGCGCCGACAGCTCCGCGCGATAGAACAAGAATGCAGGTAAAAGCGGTGAAATCACAAATTCATCAGGCATCTAGTGCCGCTCCCGAGATCGATAGACTTCTCGAGGAAGCACGAAAAATGCCGTTCACCGCTCGGATCACAGAAACACGCGTCTCGGACCCTGGGAAGATCAGAATTCCCGTCTACGACGGTACCACAGATCCTAAGGCACACTTACAGTCCTTCCAGATCGTGATGGGAAGATGCATACTTCCGGAGCGTGAACGAGACGCCGGCCACTGCCTTCTCTTTGTCGAGAATCTCAGGGGAGCCGCGCTCGAATGGTTCTCTGGGCTCAAAAGGAACTCCATCGGAAGTTTCCGCCAACTAGCCTCGGCGTTTCTCAAACAGTATTCCATGTTTATGGATAGGGAGACTTCCGACGTGGACTTATGGAGTCTAGCTCAAATGGAAGACGAATCGCTCCGCGACTTCATGAGAAGGTTCAAACTAGTGATGGCCAGAGTGACGGGTATCAGCGACAAAGTCGCAATCGATGCCCTGAGAAAAACTCTCTGGTACAAGTCGAAGTTCTAAAAGTGGAAATTGCTGGAGAAACCACGGACGATCCATGATACCCTCCACAAGGCAACGGACTTCATCGTCATGGAGGAAGAGATGAGAGTCCTATCGCAAAAGCATGGACCGCAGAAAACGTCCTCAAAGAAGAAACCCTCTCGTAACGACAAGTACGTCCATCACGAAGGGGAAGACATCCAAGGCGAACACAACTACGCCATCAACTCGGAGCAGGGAAAAACCTCCGGCAACACCTGGACCAGGAACCAGTACAAGGATAATTCTTACTGCGAGTTCCACGACACTAGAGGTCACTCCACCACGAACTGCAAGGTTCTCGGCGCCAGGCTTGCTGCAAAACTCCTCGCCGGCGAATTGTCGAAGGTTAAGAGTATAAAAGACTTGCTCCTGGAGTCCGGCCGCCCAAAAACCAACAAAACTGTCTCCGAGAACCACGCGCCTGAAAGTCAATCGGGTGAGAAGCGCGCAAGGAGACAGGACGACCAAGGGAACATCAGCAGTCGCCAGAGGGTAAATATGATTATCGGAGGGTCGCAGTTCTACCAAGACTCGGTCTCGTCGATCAAAGCCTACGGGCAAAAAGCCGAGAGAAGTTCCAACTGGCTTCCGGATAGCGATATTCCCAACCACGCGATCGTTTTTGAGGAACAAGAAACTGTCGGAATCGACAAACCTCATTACGATCCTCTAGTTATCGACCTGGTGATCCAGGATCTCGAAGTTTGCCGCATCTTTGTCGATACAGGAAGTACGGTCAACGTCATCTTCCGCGACACCCTCTATAGGATGAACATCCCACTTGGGGAAGTCATCCTAGAGCCAAAACCTTTGACTGGGTTTCGGCGTCACCTCCATGACCCTCGAAGCATCAAGCTCCCGGTCATGGCTAAGGAAGTTACGAAGATCGTCGAGTTCTCAGTAGTCGATAACCCGGCCATCTACAATGCAATCATGGAAACCCCTTGGATCAACTCCATGAAGGCAGTACCGTCCACATATCACCTCGGCATCAAATTTCCGACTCCAACCGAACCGCAGTAACTGGGGAGTCGAAACAGTCGAGACTCTTATCTAGCCGAAGTTCAAACTGCGAAAAGATCGAACACCCTGCGGCTAACCCGAAACGAGCAAAGGAATCACACAACATTCCTGAAAACTCAAAAGATGATCCAGAATCATCCTAACAGGCAACGATTCAAGACAGCGACAAAGTCTCTCAGTCCATCGCCGAAAAGCGACAACTCGACCCCCGCACAGACCACCCATCCGGCTAGTACAATCGGAATGGCGACACACAGGGAGTAAAAACGTCCGCAGCAACAATCAGAACTACGAGATGGCTTGATCCTCGAAAGAGGTACATAGGCAGCTTGTCGAAACCCGGCGAGTTCAGCTATCCCCCTCACCAAAAAGGGGCGAGGGAGTGGGTACGTATACTCCTATACTCCCACAAAGATGCGAAATACCCGCACATGTATTCAAAATTTTTGAAACTTCTTCAATAAAATTTTTTCTATCAACCTTTCAATGCGTGCTTAATACAGTAGCGCATAAAAACTTCGGAAAAACGAAAATCATATCTTCGGAGAAACGCGAGACGTCGCAATTTCCCAAAGGTATCAAAATCACATCATCCTTCAAAACAGTCCACCTGCGACTTAAAAAAAACAAACGCCTGTCGATTGGCCCCGAAGACGAACACAGAAACGTTTTACTAATACAAAACCGTAGTCAGTCCTTTTCACAAGAATAAGGTCCTCTTACATCCGACAAGGATATCATAGCACGCTATACAAGAAAACACAAAATTTCGGTTTAGCACTCCGTATAATCTCTGGAGATAGCTCGATTCTTACTACACAAGTCGCATAAGCCGGCGCCAAGTCGTGGACTTTAATCAGTAAGAATCAGGAAGAAATCACTAACAGGCAAAACGAAAGCCGATCAGTCATCGCATAGCCTTAAAGCTGAGAGTATGCCTAAGTCTTGCCCTAAACCCAGCCTTGCTGGATCTTGACATCTCACAGACATAGTATCAACACCAGATACGAGATCCAAAAACATGTCTCTCATCGCTAACACCTAAAAGACTCGCTACAAAGTAGTACACGGACCTAGCGACAAAATAAGAGTTAGAATACGAAGTGACTACTCGAATTCTACCCTCTACACTTGACGAAAGTATAAATCAAATCACAAGGCAAATTTCTGCAAAATCCACACATAATATATATTCGAGCCGCGGAAACGGCAGGGATTCAAAGCCACCAACGGCCAGTCTCGAAATATACAAAGTTACGCAACCTCCTACGGTCGCGGAATATACAAATAAACGGCCATACACGGCCAAGCATACAATCATTAAGATAAAGGGATACAATCCCAACGATCCTCAGTAATCGACATCAAGGAATCCGGACATGGAAATCCCGAACGAAGTCACAGGCTGGTCAACTTCTTCATCTACGCCTTCCACGTTTCCGCCTGCTCCGGTCTCCACCGTGTCCTCCGAAACCTCGATGGAGTCCCAAAGCTTCCGGACCCTTTCCTCGATCGGAGGAACCAAAGATTCAGCGTCAGCACATTCGCTCATAAGACCTTTCATCTCAGCGATCTCGGAGGAGAAGGAGAAGCCCGGTGATGCACCCTAAATTAGGATCACTCGACCGGACTGATAAGGGGATATGATCTCAGACAGATTGAATGAGAAATGATGGATTGAAGGGTCGCACAACAGTTGCGGAAGGCTGTTGATATTCCCGAACTCCGATTGTTGCTTGATATGACGCACAAGTCCAACAAAAAGGAGATATAGATGGATCGAAGGATCGCACAGCAGATGCGGAAGGCTGCTGATATTCCCGAACTCCGATTGTTGCTTGATATGACGCACAAGTCCAACAAAAAGGAGATATAGATGGATCGAAGGGTCGCACAGCAGATGCGGAAGGCTGCTGATATTCCCGAAGCCAATTTGTTGCCGGATGTGACGCACCGGTCCAA
Organism: Brassica nigra; assembly: GCA_016432835.1. Lineage (NCBI taxonomy): Eukaryota > Viridiplantae > Streptophyta > Magnoliopsida > Brassicales > Brassicaceae > Brassica > Brassica nigra. The sequence continues at coordinate 51,957,495 of CM028242.1, forward strand.
CAAAAGGGCAGCCTCGATCTGTTGCCGGATATGACGCACCGGTCCAACGAGAAAGAGAGAGTTACTTGGAGCTAACCACACCAAGAACAAGAGATGTGTAACTTGGAGCTAACCACACCAAGAAACAAATGAGATCAATGGATATTACACACCATTGAAAAAGTGAGATTCCCTCTCAAGGTTCCAAAAATAATCACTCAAAACTTATTTTATTTCATTGATCAAATGGCCTTTATATAATAGGCAAAGAATACAAAAGGTTTAGTCAACATCTAAAAACTTGAAAACTCATAAATATTAAAACTTGACCAAAGACCAAAGACCAAGACTTTTGACCGAAAATGGGAATTTGTGGTCGCAAACTCTTCGGCTGATATCGTCCTTTTGCATGGTCGACGGGCTCTGATTGCCGTCAGATTGATATATTATTTGCCCATACCTTCTCGTTTCTTGTTGGGCCTTTCTTTCTTTGGGCTGAAGCATGTTCATAAACATATTTTCATAAATCGTCAAGCCCATCTCGTTTAAAACTCAAGCCCAAAAGCCAAACTTTCTTGATTTGTTTCTGCTGCTGATTCAGGGCACATCATTCCCTCCTTCTTTAAAAAGATTTGCCCTCAAATCTGTCTTTCTTTAGCTTCAGATAGAATGATCTCTTGGCTTTTCGTAAAACTCTTTTTTTTAGAAAAGAAGATGAAAGGTAGAAGATGGATGAAGAAGATGGAAAGATGAGAAAAATGAAAAGATAGTACCGGTTGAGTGGCTCTGATACCACTTGATCCACCCTAAATCGGATCACTCTACCGGTACGAAGGGATATGAACTCCGAAGAGAACTGGTGGATTGATTGACGACACAAAGGGCTGCGGAATGACCCAATGATACTGCCTGGGTGCTTGAATGTCGCCTGATATGACTCACAGGTCCGACAAGGAAGCAAACTCGATCAGTTGCCGGATGTGACGCACCGGTCCAACTAGAAAGAGGCGTTTGTTTGGAGCTAACCACACCAAAGAAACTAGAAGTGTTCTTGACAGAGAACAAAGAGTAAAAACTCATAAAAAGAAGAAGAATTTCGTTGATGATGTTGCAATGAAATGGGACTACAATTTATAGAGTTTTGAGTCAAAGAGAAATAAAGAAAAGTGCAGAAAACAATGCATAGAAAACATAAATTTGACTAGATCTAGTCAAAGTGTGGAAAGCAAGGAAGACTGGTCAAAGCACGGTCTCATATGTTGACTGGTCCAGATACATCAGAGTGTCTAGGTGCGTCCGTGATGTCTAGGTGCGTCCGTGATGATCGGTTCCATCGCGGTAAGGAGAAGGACACACGATGGGCTGTCCGCGTGGGTGATCATCGAACCTTCATGAACGGATGGAGATTTCACTTGACCCAAATCTTCAGAGAGCTTAAGAATCCTTGCCTTAGATGGATTGGAGTCATCAAATCCCATGAATGAATCAAACTGGTCGATCAGATCAAGAGCATGTCCGTCCGGGTGCGCGGTACGAACCAAACGGGCCAAAAGAGATAGGCTGTGATCTGAATCGGGTTCCTCTCGATCAAAGTGGGTTCTGGCTTGACTGTTGGTCTTGGATTGGCGAGTAGGACGGGAAAGAAGGCGTGTGGGTTGATCAGTTTGGTCATCTGGTCGTGGATCCAGCCTAAGGTCCTTCCGGTGTACGCGGGTCGATTCGGTACACGGCTCGGTCTGTCTGTCTGGTACGGCCGGATGGATGAACCTCGGCTGAACTGATGTGGTCGTCCTGATCACCATGCTGGGGCTGTGTCATGTCCTGGTCCACGTCCTGAGGTGCATCACCCGGGTTCTGCGACTTGTAAAGGTTAGCGACCGATCCCCGACACTCGCGGAAATCACCCACAAACTCTTGATTACGTCTCCACACCTTCCTATCTAGCCATAAGCTGCCTGTTACCAAAAAACCACGGTCCTAGCTAGCTGGGGGGCTAACTGTTGGGGTCAAAATCGGTCAAAGACGCAATCAACACCCGAAAGTCCTTAGAAGCAATCAAGTGACGAATAAAACCAAGAAAAACTAGTTACTCGACGAAACGTCGGAGGGGATGATCGCATCGTAGTCCCGGACACCAGCAGGAGCAGCCACGGCCTAGCCCCGGCGCCGTGCAGGCACGACCGCGTGGCCCGGCGCCGGCGCCGGCTCACCGTGCTGGACCCAGCGCCGGCACCGCTCGCCCGCTTGGCCCCGTTGCCGGTCGCCGGCTCGCCAGTGCTGGCCTTCACCGGCGCCGGCTCGCCGATGCTGGCCCGCACCGCGCCGGTTCGTCCATGCTGGCAGCTGGCCGGACGCCGCTCGCCTGCTTGGCATTCAGGCGCCGGCTGGCTCGCCCGTGCTGGCCGGCGCCGGGTGCCGGCTTCGCCCAGGTGCGCCGGCTCGCATGTGCTGGCGCCCCGCCGGCTTCGCTCGGCACTGGCGGCCGCTCGCCGGCACGGCGCCGGCTCGCCTGCGTACCACGGGCACCGGCCGGCTCGCCTGTGCTGCCACCGGGCGCCGGGCGCCGGCACCAGCATCCATGTCCAAGTCCTGCCCGCGTACGGACTACTCGACAGGTGCGACCTTCTCCCCGAAAAATCGTCTCGACAACTAGTCCAACTCTGCATTTTGTATCTTCGCTCGAAGACTCACCGTTCAACTCCTTGAAGACACGAAACCTAAGAACCCCATTTCGTTTTGGTCGAAATAAATCGGGAAGGCTTCGGAAGACCATCCAAAAGTTTGGTTGACGAACGGATTTCGATTCATCGTATAAAACGATCACGGCTATTCTAAAAACACCAGTCATCTAGATTATACGAGGAGTTGGGGTTCCTTCGGCAAAACAAGTACCATGGCAGGCTAGTTTCTCGCGAAACCGTAAAATGTCCACGGTCGAAACAATGGCCCCAAAAGGCCCGAACGCGACCAAGCGGCCCACTTACAACTTTCCAGGAGATCAAGTCAAAAATGGACATGACGGCCCATGTTTATCTTTACATAAAGAGATAAATGTCAAGTTTTCCGAAGATAAATGTCAGGTTTCCGGAAGATAAATGTCAAGTTTCCCGATAAACATGAAGACCGACGAAAATGGAAGAAGCCCGATTCGCGATAGATTCGGCCCAAAGGAGAAATAAACCGTCCTAGGAGGAGTATATAAGGAGAGCGTGGGGCAAGGATCAAAGGGAGAGAACTTTTGAGGGCAACATAGCACTTAGAGCAACTTAGGCACTTCTTTCCGTTTTTACTAGCGAGCTGCGACTCAACTAGGTTAACCTCGTCAACTATTGGACAACCTCGACCTCGTCAATGAGCAGCGAGACCGAGCCCTAATCCGAATACAAAACTATCAACACGTGGCCGCAAAATACTATAATTCCAACTCCCGAAATCGCCGGTTCAACGTAGGAGATTTAGTTTTGCGCAAAGTCTTCCAGAACACGGTCGAACGAAACGCGGGAAAGCTAGGAGCAATCTGGGAAGGACCTTACAAGGCGTAAAAATTCCAAGAACTTGGAACGTCATGCATCTCAAAAAATATTATCACTAAAATATCGCAATCACTGAACTACGAGACGGCTTTATCTCCGAAAGGGGTACGTAGGCAGTTTTTCGAAAGACAAACTCAGCTGTCCCCCTAAAAAAAAATCAAGATGTCCGACCAGCTTCGAGACATTTTTGAAACTTTTTACCACACTTAACCGACAGTGAGGCCCTAAAAAAAAACCTCGACAACTCATAAGGGAAAATCAACTTTAAGCACTGCGAGACGTCGCGAACGCCTAAAGTGGATTATTTCCCAAAGAAAAAAACTCACTAAACTCCGCTCCGAAAACTCACGCTCCTCTACAAGTAATAAATGATAACTTCTACCACCAAGTTCGTTGCTGATCACATCGAACTCCTAACGTCCTAAACAGACAAAGTCGTCCCACAAAGATGACTCTCGTACATCTGACACAAGGATAATAGCGCTATAAAAGAAATCCAAATTTTTGGTCAGCACTTCTAGGAGACTTAAAAATTGTCCTTAGAGAGATGCTCGATTCCAACCAGACGAGTCGTATAAGCCGAGAACCTATCGCGGACTATAAATCGGTATGGAATCAGGTTGAAAATATAACTGGATACGTAAGACGAGTTAGTCATCGCACCCCCTAAATCTAGAAGTAAACCTAGGTCTTGCCCTAAACCCAGCACACTGGTCTCTAACATCGCAAGGCATGATATCAAAGATAGGAGATCCTAAAGCATGCCTCAGATTATATCAAGCGTCCTCAAAAATCCCGTGACATCCGGCGTCGCGGAAAAACTCGAAGCGGACCTCGAATACCACATTCCACCTTGAAAAAAAATTATGAGATGACAACTCATAAATTTTTTCCTACTCATGAAAACGCAAATCCAATGTTCAATCACTAAAAGCCGCGGTCGCAGGATTCAAAGCCCTGCGGCCAGTCGAAAATAAAAACACGGCCACTAGAGGCGGTATAAGCGCAAACTCAGAAAACACGTAAGATAAAAACCACAATCTTAAACCTAGACCTGTCTTTCACCCGCTTCGCTCGGAGCCGCCTCATCTCCATCCTCTCCAGCCGCGGAACCTCGCCTCTCGGAACCCTCCGCAGATAGGGCCAATGCACACTCGGATCGCAGGTCAGACAACAAAAGCTCGAAGCTCCTGTCCACGGCCGCCAAATCAGCCTTACAGACTGATAAGTCATCCTCCTCGGACTGAAGAGACGGAGGGGATTCGCCTTTGGCGCGGATAACCCCATCCCGCCATTGATGCCCGCCGAGGTCAGGTCCCTGCTGTAAACACACTCGAGGGAACTCAGGATCTCAGTGAAACCCGCCATACGGGCCTGAAACTCGGTACGCAAAGCACCCTTGACGTCTTCAACGCTGCGACTCATCAGCTCCTCGCTGGCCTCGGTCTGGCGCTGAAGTCGACAAACCTCCGAAGCCTTAGCCTTCCTGGCTTTCTTCTCTTTGATCAACGCACTCGCTGTCTTTCCAAGATCCCTCTCAAGCTCGCCAATCTGCTCCTCGAACTTGGATACCTTAGCGGAGTAGGAATCTTTCAGCGCCGTCATCGTGGTCTGGAACTCAGATATCTGGCCCTGCGCTTCTCCGAGCTCCCTGGCAAGGCGAGTGGCCTCAGAGCTGCAGTCGCCGATCATCCCGTCGATCAGGGAGATGAACTGTAAGGATAAGATCATATCAATAAGCGTAAGGCAACACGTAAGGGTAAGTTAAAGGCTATGCAACATACCTTTCCGCGGAGCACCGGTGCAATACGCAACCCCTCCGGCGGCAAAGAATCTCCTTCGGTGAGCGTCACACACTTCCTCTTTCGAGCCCGAGCGGAAGCGACCGGAGCAGCTCTAGGAGCGCGCAGCGCCAGAACGATCTCCTTCCTAGCTGGAAGGGGTGGCATTGGATCGACAGCCTTCTCCTTGTCGTCAACAATAATCGGAACCATCGACGACCCTAAGGGCTGGGTCAGAACTCCGAGAGAATGCGACTCAGATTGCTCTCCGACCTCTGGCGGAATCGGAACCTCAGAACCGGAAGCTGGGACGTCCGCCGCGGCAGGTGGAGCTTGATTCTCGTCGTTGTGGGAACCGAAATTCACACCGTCAATTTTAATGAATAAGATTGCGGAGGAAAGCCAAGTTAACCCGACTTTCCTTGAAGGTCCGGATTCTCTGCGACAGCCAACGACAAGTGACCGAATAAATGCGGAAAAAGATTTGTTAAGATTTGAGACTGGACCTTAAGAAAGGCTGCCTACGTACCCCTTTCGAGGATCAAGTCGGACGTAGTTCAGTGAGAAAGAATTGAACAAGAGATCGAACCGTCTGGGCGGGTTAAATCTAGTATGGCGTTTGTCATAGAAACAGGCATGTCGAAGATAGCGCCTAGGGTTTCTATGTGCGAGCTCTTAAGTAAAAGAATTGTCCGATCCTTCGAGGAGGGAGATTTGAGCAGGAGGCTGACCAGGCGTTCTAGGGCCTGGTTAGTCTAATATGGCGTTGGTCATAGAAGCGGGCATGTCGAAGATAATGCCTAGGGTTTCTATGTGCGAGCTCTGAGTAAAAGTATAGTTAGATCCTTCCGAGAGGAACGGGTCTGCGGAGAAGATAAAACTAGAACAAGAGGCGGCCAGGCGTTCGAGTCCTGCCTCGCTGGCCTAACCTAAGTTCTAAGTTCTCTAAGCTAGCAGGGTGCTCTAAGTCTCAATCTAGGATTTTGGATCCTCCTCTCCTCTGCTCTTGCTCTTCTTATATACTCACTCTAGGTCGGTTTGCCTTAAGATGATGGACCTCGCCTTTGGGCCCAAGCTTATCTCTTCAGGAAGTATTCCATTTTCGTCGATCTTAGTGATTATCCTCGAGTTTTGGTGACTTGATGTTTATCGATGTTGGAAATCGGATAAACCGTCATAGCCTGATTGGGCCTGAATTCTTAAAATCGTAAGTAAGTCCGTGGACTTGTCTTAAGTCGTTGAACGTTTTATAGGATTTCTCGGAAAGACTATTTTTCTCGTAAAATAAACCGTATAGCCTAAAGGATCGATGTTCAAGTTAATCGACCTTGTTTTATCGATATCTTCTGAGAAATCCAATCTTTCTAGTTTTGTAGTAAAACATCGAGGGCGATTCCAATCGAGTCGAAGGATGTTTATTTCGTAGCCGTGATTGTCCCAAGCTCCGATGATTGATCCAAACAAGCCAAGATGGGATCAGACCGAACACAATGGGACCGAGACCAGGGCGAGGGCCGTCGACCGGCGCCAGGCAGGCGCCGGCGCCAGGCCGCCAGCGTGCGCCGGGCGCCAGGCGAGTGCCGCCGGCGCCAGGCCAGCCGGCGCGGCGCCGGCGCCAGGCCGGGCCGCGCCAGGCGGCCAGCGTCGGCGCTGGCGCCAGGCCAGCCCGGTGGCGGTGCCGCCGCGCCAGGCGGTGCCGCCAGCCAGCCGCGGCGACGGCCGGCGCCAGGCCAGCCCGCGGCGAGGTGCCGCCCGGCGCCAGGCGGTGCCGTCGGCGCCAGGCCAACCGTCGGCGGGTGCCGCCGCCAGGCCAGCCCGGTGGCCGGCGCCAGGCGGTGCCGGCGCGGCCAGCCGGCGGCGCCGGCGCCAGGCGGTACGGGCCAGGCCAGCCCGGCGATGGTGCCGCCGGCCAGCCCGCGGCGGCGGGTGCCGCCGCGCCAGGCGGTGCCGCCGGCGCCAGGCGCCAGCGTCGGGGCCGGGCGCCAGGCCAGCCCGTGTCGGTGCCGCCGGCGCCAGTCCGCCCGCGTAGCGTGTGCCGCCGGCGCCAGGCCGGGTGCCGCCGGCGCCAGGCTGTAGATCTCGGCGAGGGCTTCGATTTGATATCTTGATCGTTTTCTGGTTCCTCACGGTTTGAAGAGCGACCTCTTGAAGTTTGAGGCAGATTCTTTTATGTTTAGGGTTTTGTGGTGATCGAATCTTGATGTCCTTGGCGGCGGACCGATCTTTCGGGGACTCTCGCGCGCCCGTAGTCTTCCAATCTCACAGAGAGTGGATATTCTAATTGAGAAAATCTCCTCCTTTTAGAAATTATCCGAGACTTTTGTTTCAAGAAATACTTTCTAGAGACTTTCAGTCATTGATTCCGTCGCGACCGATTTTGACACCAACAGTTAGCCCCAGCTCGTTAGAACCTTCTTGATGTTCTTGCGGCGATAAGATATGTCAGGTAAGATAGGCGGAATCAATGGTTGAAAGGCTCCGTTGAAAGTGGTAAGATTGGGGCTGCGCCTTCGAAGCTACGCACCCTTGGTGTAGGGATCAAGCCTTCCGTAGTTCGTTTTGGAGTTTAAGACCCTTGTGATCTGTTTTCGGCGAGACTTATATGGTCTGGTTATGTTTCATGAGAGACTTTCGAGCATGATGCTGTTGATGTATTTGTTTTCGATTATTTATGAACTTCAGTTTTTCAAGTATGAGAAAGAGGGTGTGAGTTGTCGTCTCATTCCTAGTTCCTGATGATCACCGTACCTATTGTTTGCATAAAGCGAGATTTTCAGCGGTTTACCGATTCTGTGAAAGTTAGTGAAACGAATAGGCTTAAGTGAAGAGACAAATTTTGGATCTTGTATACCATACTATGTCTGTGAGATGTCAAGATCCAGCGTGGCTGGGTTTAGGGCAAGACCTAGGTTTACTCGGACTGAGGCTTTGCGATGACAAATCGGCTTTCGTTTTGCCTGTTTGCGATTTTAACCTGACTCGTACCGTTTAAAATCCAATTGTTGTCGGCTTATATGATTTGTCTGCGTGAGTCGAGCTACTTCCTTCTGAAGAGCTAGACCAAAATTTTGGATTTCTTGTATAGCGTGCTATGTTTATCCTTGTCGGATGCAAGAGAGCCTACCCCTTGAAGGGCGGCTATTTGTCTGTTTAGGACGTTAGAGTTAGTTTGTTGTGATCAGCAACAACGAAATGATGCCAGTTTAGAGGCATGTTACCGTTTAGAGGTGTGTTTGTATGTTTTGAGTTCTAGAGACGAGGATTTCGTCTGGAACGTTTTGAGGAAAAGAATGTCCTTCGAGCGTTAGCGACGTCTCGCAGTGCTGAAGGTCGAGTTTCCCTTGTGCCGCATTTCGTGGTTGAAATGTTCGCGGGCTTTGGAGATGTTTTGCGAATGTTCGCAGCCAGAAACTGTTGTTTCGGTTTAGACGCAGGACCAAGAGGTCGCGTAAGTTCGACCCAGGGAGAAGCGTCTACATTCACAGTGCTTCGTGAAGTGTTGGCCTTCCGGGATTTGTTTGTATATATTAAGGATGACTTCATTATAACTCTTGGAGCCTTGTCACGGCGTTTCTTTTCATGCAGTGTTTACGGGCGATAGAACTTAATCGATTGACGATGAGTTTGAATCTTCCGTTAACCATATGGTTGTTAGGACTGAGTTTTGGTATGGAGAGTTTATCGTATGATTTCCGATTCTGGGTTATGCGACAAATTGCTTGCGTAATAGTCACTTGGCGTTCTATGAACAAATCGTGGATTGTTGTTTTTAGCCGTTAAGTGATTGGAGCGGTGGTCGCTCAGTAGCTTTGGATTGGCATGGAGGCTAGATTCAGCCGTATCGCCAAGGAAGTTGTTTGGTAAACGATCAGACCATGACCCTTATTAAGGTCATGTTAGTTCTGATTGTCCTTAATGGATGCGAATTCAGGTCCGGCTTTCTGGAAGTAGTTGGCGAGGGCCAAATAGCGTTGCGAGATAGACATGCCAAGCATAGCGGAGTTTTCTGAATTATTGCTGATGGCTTTTAGAAGCGATCTTCCACTTTAGGTCTCAGTTATCGATGAATGGTTCAGATAAAATTTTTTGTTGCATGAAAATCGTTTCATTTTATCCGAGGGGACAAAGTTTAAGGGATCGGCGCAGGACACGCGCGGGTTAGTCTGCGTGATTATTTCCTGCTCGGGCGTAACGGGGAGTGAAAGCAGGAGCCAGAAACCTTGTGGAGCGAAAACTGTCTATGTCAGTTACCCGTTGGACCCATTATGTTTATTTTACGAAAGTTGCTTTGTATGAATTGACTTCGACCATACAGAGGATTTTTCGTAAAAGTGATGTAAGGGGTTTTCGCAAAGGTAACGGAGGCGTTTCTCACAAATTACTTGCGATATTCGCGACCACGGATTATGTTTTCCTCATTCACTTTTGCGTACTGTGAAATCATTTTGCATGAGACCGATCATGTTTTTTCCCTAGGCTGTTTTGTTTTAAAACGTTCTTGTTATACGAAAGTAATGGATGACCGGTTTCATGGAGATAGAAAATCGCAGATTGTTAAAGTAGCGATGTTTCCGCGGACTACGGGAGATGTTTCGCTATGATTTCGACCTTTGAAAAGCTGCTTGAACTACTCGTGGAGTTTTACGAAGGTTATTTCGTTATTTTTGTAGTTCACCGTCGTGCTATTAGTCTGACGTCGGTACACGTTTTTAGTTGCGAGTTTGCGACGAGAGGTGACATAGAGTTTTCAGAACTATGTTTGTAGCGGTTGGGCTATGCCGCTAAGCGTTCTTAAGATGAATCTTATTGCTGCGAGAGTTTTCTTTGTCAAAGCGTTGTCTTGATGCTGAAGCAAAAGTTTTGAAGATGGGATTATACGGATATAGTATCGTACATACTTCTTTTCTTAAAGAAAACGGGTTAGCCGTTCTTCGAAGGCTTGTGTGCTTTTTCTTTCTTTTAGGAAGCGGGATGAGTATGCTTTTAGAGCGCGTGGCGATCGTTTCGGTTTTCGAGACTAGATCGGTTTGCATGTTCTGCCTGGACAATCGAGGAACGATGGAACAAGACTGGAAATTTTGCCTAAGACTTAGCTTGCTAGACTATCCACCTAGGTCCTAAGTTCCCTAAATTCTCGGCAGTTTTCAAGACGTTTTGTTCCTGTCCTACAAAGAATTAAAACCTTTACAAAATTTTTGAGAAAATAGTCTTTTGAAGGTTTCGCATTTCGAAGGAATCCCATTTCCTCGTATAGTCGAGGCGATTGGTGTTTAGAATAACCGTGATCGTACCAAACTCACGAAGATTGATCGAACAAGCCAAGAGGATCGGACCGAGCACGATGGGACCGAGACCAGGGCGAGGACCGTCGACCGGCGCCAGGCGAGGTGCCGCCGGCCAGGCCAGCCAGCGCCCCGCCGGGCGCCAGGCCAGCCAGCGTCCGCATGCCGCCGCCAGGCGGGTGCCGCCGGCGCCAGGCCAGCCCGCGTCCCGCCGGGCGCCAGGCGAGTGCCGCCGGTGCCAGGCCAGCCCGTCCGCCGGGCGCCAGGTGGTGCCGCCAGGCCAGCCAGGCCCCGTGCGTGGGCCGCCAGGCGCCTTTGCCGTCTGGGTTTTCGTTGTTCGATCTTTCCCTCGTCGTCGTTTGGAAATCTTTTGAGTTTTGGGAAGGTCTTTAGCCGTAGATTTTGAGATAACCGTTTTTTGACCCCAACAAGAGCAAAGTGAGGTTTCCACAGGCGAGGTGACCTTGGTGATGGTTGTTCTCGTCCACAGGCGAGGTGGCCGGGAGAGTGATTTTGTTCCCTTCGTAAAATCTCAACGGAAACTCCGATTGAGACGAAACGAAAGCCATTTTGACCTAGACACAAAGGAGAACAAAGTGGGCTCTTACTAAGGCGAACTGGGAAGACTGATCTTACCTTATGGCAAGTCGTCCTAGTAAGATCAAGCTCCGACCTCCTTTCGTTTTCCCGTTTGTTCCTCGAGAGTTGTTTGTAAGAAGTATGGCAGTGGGAATCGGTGAACCGATTTGCCGTGCTTCTGTTCCACGAGTAATATAGGGTTTCCCCAAGGTTTCGAGGAGAATAAGTTTTATTTTTCCGAGAGGTTCTCGAAAAAACGTTTTTAGAAACCTTGCTCGCTATGCGATTTAACTTGGTAACAAGACGAATTTTGGGGTTTGATAGATTTTATCGTTGCCCTTTCTGTTTAGATAGAGAAATTGCGAGCTCGTTTTTGTGCTCTTCCTGTGGCGGAAAGCCGCGGCTAGGTTTTTGATTTGCTCGAGCACCGTGGCGTTTGCGTAAGCGTTGGCCATAGGAACAGTCGCTGCTGGAGTTGTTTTACCATCGTTGACGCAAACTGCAACTTTTTCTTTCATATTTCTGGACATTGGTTCGATCGCTTTGCGGCCGTATGAGTAAGAGTAATCCGTCCCCTCCTTCTAGCCAAACTGTGGGAACCGAAATTCACACCGTCAATTTTAATGAATAAGATTGCGGAGGAAAGCCAAGTTAACCCGACTTTCCTTGAAGGTCCGAATTCTCTGCGACAGCCAACGACAAGTGACCGAATAAATGCGGAAAAAGATTTGTTAAGATTTGAGACTGGACCTTAAGAAAGGCTGCCTACGTACCCTTCGAGGATCAAGTCGGACGTAGTTCAGTGAGAAAGAATTGAACAAGAGATCGAACCGTCTGGGTTCGCCTAGTATGGCGTTGTCATAGAAACAGGCATGTCGAAGATAACGCCTAGGGTTTCTATGCGCGGAGCTCTTAAGTAAAAGAATTGTCCGATCCTTCCGAGAGGAGCGGAGATTTGCGAGCAGGAGGCGGCCAGACGTTCTAGGGCCTGGTTCGTCTAATATGAGCGTTGGTCATAGAAGCGGGCATGTCGAAGATAATGCCTAGGGTTTCTATGTGCGGAGCTCTAAGTAAAAGTATAGTTAGATCCTTCCGAGAGGAACGTGGGTCTGCGGAGAAGATAAAACTAGAACAAGAGGCGGCCAGACGTTCTGAGTCCTGCCTCGCTGGCCTAACCGCCTAAGTTCTAAGTTCTCTAAGCTAGCAGGGTGCTCTAAGTCTCCAATCTAGGATTTTCGGATCCTCCTCTCCTCTGCTCTTGCTCTTCTTATATACTCACTCCTAGGTCGGTTTTCCTTAAGATGATGGACCTCGCCTTTGGGCCCAAGCTTATCTCTTCAGGAAGTATTCCATTTTCGTCGATCTTCGTGATTATCCTCGAGTTTTCGGTGACTTGATGTTTATCTGATGTTCGGGAAATCGGATAAACCGTCATAGCCTGATTGGGCCTGAATTCTTAAAATCGTAAGTAAGTCCGTGGACTTGTCTTAAGTCGTTGAACGTTTTATAGGATTTCTCGGAAAGACTATTTTTCTCGTAAAATAAACCGTATAGCCTAAAGGATCGATGTTCAAGTTAATCGACCTTGTTTTATACGATATCTTCTGCGAGAAATCCAATCTTTCTAGTTTTTGTAGTAAAACATCGAGGACGATTCCAATCGAGTCGAAGGATGTTTATTTCAGAGCCGTGATTGTCCCAAGCTCACGATGATTGATCCAAACAAGCCAAGATGGGATCAGACCGAACACAATGGGACCGAGACCAGGGCGAGGCCGCCGACCGGCGCCAGGCGAGTGCCGCCGGCGCCAGGCCGCCAGCGTGACGGCGCCGGCCGCCAGGCGGTGCCGCCGGCGCCAGGCCAGCCCGTCGCGACGGTGCCGCGCCAGGCGGTGCCGCCGGCGCCAGGCCGCCCATTACGGTGCCGCCGGGCGCCAGGCCAGCCCGGTGACGGTGCCGCCGGGCGCCAGGCGGTGCCGCCGGCGCCAGGCCAGCCGCGGCGACGGTGCCGCCGCCAGGCCGGTGCCGCCGCGCCAGGCGGTGCCGCCGGCGCCAGGCCAGCCGCGGCGACGGTGCTGCCGCCAGGCCAGCCCGGTGACGGTGCGCCGGCGCCAGGCCAGCCCGCGGCGACGGTGCCGCCGGGCGCCAGGCGGTGCCGCCGGCGCCAGGCCAGCCCGCGGCGACGGTGCCGCCAGGCGGTGCCGCCGCGCCAGGCCAGCCCGCGGCGACGGGCAGCCGGGCGCCAGGCGAGCCGCCGGCGCCAGGCGCCCGGTTCGCCGGGCGCCAGGCCAGCCCGCGGGTGCCGCCGGCGCCAGGCCGGCCCGCGTAGCGCGTGCCGCCGGCGCCAGGCCGGGGTGCTGCCGGCGCCAGGCTGTAGATCTCGGCGAAGGCTTCGATTTGATATCTTGATCGTTTTCTGGTTCCTCACGGTTTGAGAGAACGACCTCTTCGAAGTTTCGAGGCAGATTCTTTTATGTTTAGGGTTTTGTGGTGATCGAATCTTGATGTCCTTGGGCGGGACCGATCTTTCTCGTCCGCGACGCCAGAGTCTTCCAATCTCACAGAGTGGATATTCTAATTTGAGAAAATCTCGTATAACTCCTTTTAGAAATTATCCGAGACTTTTTTGTTTCAAGAAATACTTTCTAGAGACTTTCAGTCATTGATTCCGTCGCGACCGATTTTGACACCAACAGTCGTCAGCTCGGATGATTTCCTTCGGCCTTGCGGGCCATCTTCTCGCGAAGGAGAGATAGCCGGCACAAGCAGGCTCGGAGGTAGGTTCGATGGCGGAACCGGCGAAGCCTCAGTCATCTCAACATCGGAACTCTTCTTGCCATCTTGAGAGGAAGACATCTTGAGAGGAAATTGAGAGAGAAAGGAAAGATGTGAAGAAAATGAGGAAGGGATCCCAACATTTATAAAGGTATGGGTGTATAATTTTTTTTTTTTTTTTTTTAAAAAAATATATATATATATATATTCATATGTTGGATACAAATTCCCTTCTTGTTTGAATATTTTTACAAACTTACGAATACGAACTTCGTCCAATACGACTATCTCGTCCAACTCGCCATAACGCACGCTAGAATCTCTACACGATTCTAACGAGCTGGGGGCTAACTGTTGGGGTCGAAAACCATCACGACGAAGTTAGTATCGAAACGTTCGATAAAAATATATACCTTTGAAAGAAATCGTAAAATTCGAGTCCTTGCGAGGAACTCTACTACCAAATCGTGTCTTCGTTAAAAACTCGATTGCTCGAAACGACGAAAGATCAACAACGGCGAAGGCTCGGCTCGATCATCGCAAAGCAGCCAACAAAACGCCCGGCTCGGTCGCTATAGCGACCGAGCTCGGGCACAGGCTCGGTTGCTATAGCGACCAAGCCTAACATAAGCTCGGTCGCTAAGCTCAGCCGCTATATCGACCGAGCCGCAATACAAGCTCAGTCGCTATAGCGACCGAGCTCTGGATTAAGCTCGGTCGCTATAGCAACCAAGCCGCAATACAAGCTCGGTCGCTATAGCGACCAAACATGCATGCATCCCGGTCCTTCCGTAGCGTCCGAAGTCTTCCGAAATATTGATACATCATAAAACTATGCAGTCTCGACTATCCTCGTTACAACCTTCCGCAAACCACGGCTTAACCATTTCTTGATTTCCAATCAAATGGAATCCTTGGTCTGGTTTTACGATAAAAACCGCGGAAATTATCTTTATCGAAGAAACCGTAATAAACGTCCCGAATCAAAAGACGGTCCAAAGAGTCCTAAAACTTGATTCGAGGCCCACTTACGATCTCTTAAAACCCATGAACGCTATGACGGTTATGCTTGGTAAGATAAACATCAAATTCCGCGGATAAATGGAAAGTTTCCGCAGATAATCATGAAGATCGGAAAAATGAAATATCTCCATTTTTTTTTGACTATGACGGCTTAAGGGCAAAAGAAGAAGGCGTAAACCGACCTAGAAGGAAGTATATAAGGAGTTCAAGACAAGAGGCATAAGGAGAGAACTTTTTCACAGCAAACTTAGCACTTAGGGCCCGACTGGTTCAAACGCAGCGGTTGCGGTTGCGGCTGCGGGAGTTTACGGATGCAGGTGGTTGCGGTTTCAAGCGTTATGTTGCGTTTTGTGTGACTGGCCTAATGTTTAAAAATTGCTGCGTTTGCGGGATGTTTATGACTGGTTGATTATGAGATATTGCAGCGGTTTAATAATAAATTACCAATATAAACATATTATAACATTATAAAAATATAAAAGACACTTTTGTGATAAAATATAATAATTATTAATATACTATAGATTAATAATAATATTATGTTTATTTATTTAATTTTTAAATAGTTGAAAATTATAATTTTAAAATATATTTTGAAGATTTATATTAAAAATTTTAAAGAATATTTTGTTTCGTTTTATATATGTGTATATCTTTATAAATGTATATATGTATTAAGTTTCAAAAAATTCTAATCATGAATAGATAGTTTAAAGGTTTTATACAACAAATTATGACACTGTTTGTGAATTTAAATTAATATATAAATTGTGTATATATTTTTATTTATAATATTTCCATTTTGATTTTTAATTTTAATTTTAAAATATTTAGAAAAATAATTTTATATTTTTGTATCCAACCATAATGCCCAAGAATCAAGAACCGCTAGCTGGAACCAGCTTTTGATATTAAGAGGTTCGGAGCGGTTTGAAGCGATTTGTAGCGGTTTGTATGATTGTTTTGAAACGCTATCAACCGCTACTAACCGCAAAAACTGCGTTTGCGGGTGGTAGCGGGGAAACCAGTCAAGCCCTTAGAGCGATTTAGGCAATTTTCCGTTTTCGTCAATCGAGCTGCGACTCAGTTAGGGTTTTAGTCTAAGGTTTTAGAACTAGGGATCTCGCCGACAGCTCTCGAGCCAAGGCTATTACCTTGTTGTAACGCTCATACGCGGATTCGGAATAAGATCTACTTTGCTCTCCTTTTACGATTTCTTATTTTTATCGTTGTTATTCTCGTGTTCTGATTGCTTGGCGTGTGGTTTCTCAGATATCCGGGACCTCAGGGAAATTAGGGTTTTCCTGCTTTCCTTATTTATACGAAATATTGACGGTGCGAATTTCGGTTCCCACAGGAAATAAGGAGTGTGTTTGGATATAAGGTATGACTTTGGGTAAAGATTTGTATATATATAAAGTAATTATATTTTAGTTGTATGATATATGACTTAGAGTTTATATGATTATGATATAGGTTAAAGATTTGTATATATGATTTATGGAAATAAGGAGTGTGTTTATGATCTATGATACAAACTCTTACCTCATTAACCTTCTAATCCTATAACAACAAAGGGAATATGTAAACCAACAACATTTCACAACAGCAATATAGTATATATGAGGTTTATATCTAATGATTATATTTTGATTATATCACTTTAAAAAATAGACATTTAGTTTGAAGTTCGATTTGATTATAAGATTGAAAAAATAATATTTTATAGTTTATATGTAGGTTTAAATTTGGGGTTTGGGGTATAGATGTTAAAATTAGAGTTTAGGGTATAAAGTAAATAGTCGTAAAACAATTGCTAATTAGCGATCCCTTGCGACTAAAAACAACAAGTAGTCACAAAACAGTCGTTAATTATAATTTAGCGACTACTTGTACTATACCTATTATAATTTACTAACCAGTTGTTATATTTTTAATAACTCATTCTAATATAAAATTTTAACAAATTATAATTTATCAACCAAGTTGTTTTAACCCAAACCACAATCTCTAAAATTTAAATCTTATACCATAATCCCTAACTGAAGTAGTAACCAAATATATTCATCACAAATAGAGTTAGGGTTTAATATTTGTATTAAGGGCTTAGGTTCTACATCACATTTTTGATCATTGAAGGATTAAAATCATATTATGGTTTAGGAAATTAAATTTAGGGTAAATAATTTCATACTAAAAAGCGATTAATTAATGACTTCTTGACAAAAATTTGGTATACCAACCACAAAATGTTAAACACATGTTTTGTACCAGTTTTTACCGACTGATTCACGACTGATATATTAACATGAATATCAGTCCCAATATAGTCGCAGATTTTACGACTGATTTGCGACTGATGCGTCCCAAAATAACGACTGATTTGTGACTGAAATAGTCAGTCGCTAATAAGTGACTGATGAACGACAGATTCTTTGTGGTCGCAACTTAGTCGCAAAACAGTCAGACATGAGTCGTAAAATCTAGCGACGACGTAATCAGTCGCAACATGCAGTCGGAAATAACATTTTTTCTTGTAGTGCAATATATATATATATATATATTAGTCATTAAAATATATGTTTAGTTATATTATCTTTAAAAAAAATTACATTATTCTTTAAAATTTTATATTTATTTTAAACAAGTCAAATGAAAAAGATAGTGCTAAACATTTTAAGTAATATTACAAAATTATTTAATTTTATATAATTTTTGTCAAAATTGTATTCATTTTATTTGTTATTTTAATTTTAGTGTTGAAAATATTTATACTAAAAATAATTTTTAAAGTAAAACTTAAATAAAGTAATGTAATTTTAGAAACGTAAAAACTAATATTAAAGAAAAGGAAGAAAAGAAAATCATTTCTATTAGATAACAAAAAGAAAGGAGAAATGAAATTTATTTCATGGGTCGATCACCAAGTGATCCTTAACACTCCCCCTTGATCGACACATCCAGGCTCAAGGTTCATTCATGCTTTGATGTTGCCTCATTAAAACCTCTCCTGAAAAACCCAAAACCCAATGTGGTAAAAGGGAAACCAAGGACAGGAAAAAGAGTACAACACATGAACTCCCCCTGATGACTACATCTTCGAAGATCCTTCTATTTGGTGCACTCCATTCTTGTAGATGATCTTCTTGCTTGTTGATGTAGCAATAGTTCCTTTGTCGGATTGTAACATGTCTCCCATATCTTCTGGAACTCCATTGAGACATGGTCAAGACGTGTAGCCCTACAGCTGATCACTCCGTGAACTGGTCTCTCTATAGCTGGTCACTCCATGTGATGGTCGGACGGCTAATGACTTGTACTCGGATAGATTTTCAATCCTTGATCAAACTGTACCTGCAGTTTCTTTCATGTCCCACGGACATATGTATATATATAGGTCATATGGCTTAGCCATACTGTTGACACTTTAATATATACTTGCTCATCAAACTATGGATCTATTTAGCTTTAACTAAAGTCTTAGTTTTTTAGTTCCAAATTTCCAAATTTCCCTTTCTTTTATCCATTGATAAATATAAGGGTTCCTTTATAATCCCACACAATAATCTTTGTTTAAAACAAAGTGATCCAAAGTTTTCCTTTGATGGCTTCCCATGACCTTCTTTATTTTAGATCAAACCACGTGCATATGCATGAGGGTCAAGTTATGGACTTAGTCCATTCATGCCTGCATCTCGCCAATCAATGGTCGAGGTATTCATTGCTCAATGTTGCTGTAACAACATGGCTTATACGTGGTGATTATATAAGTGAGGTTTGCATACAACCTATGCTTCCTTTAGAACCTTATTTCTATCACTTATACTTCAGATTATCTATACTGATAGTTAGTACCTTAAGTCCATTCCATGACCTAAGCTCATATCCTTTTGCCATATGAATATTTGAGCTGAAAACTAAGTCGGACATGGTCATGGTCGGCAAGGACTTAATGGCGTGGACCAGATGACTTTCTTTGCCTTCCCTTGTGGTCATCTTCCACCTCATTATATGGTTTAGGACGTGGTTATCACTTATAAACACGCCTATGGTTTGCTGCAATTTTATTGCAGTCATAACACATATAAATATGGTCTGTTTATCCAATGGTTTGAACCATTCAAACTTTCTATGGATTTGTCCAGTATATACACAAGGATTTTCCTTCATAATTTATGGACTGGTTGTTCTTGATAGAACTTATTTACTAAGTATAACTTAGTCCTTTATATACAGCTGTTTCTAATACAGTCCATGAACAACTCGGGAACGACACTGTTTTATGAGAATTCCTTTTCTCATCCTTTAAGATCTCTTGGATCATAAGTTATATAGGTACCTCTATATCCTTTCTCCAGTGAATATCATAGTGCTTACTACTTCATTATTTCTTTCCAGACCTTATCCAATTTCGGATTGTAGTAGCATCCACCACATAGGAATTTATTTCCTTGTAACATGTTCCTTAGTCTTTTTGGATAACCTTGTGTATTAAGCCATTCATTGAATGCTTTAGGTATGGACATGGACGACCCTTTGCCTATCGGTTATGTCCTACATCTCACGGTATCACAAGACTCTTATGTCACTGGTCAGATGGTGTTTCCATATTATATATGTCCCATCGCCCATCTCCTTTATTTAACCTTAAAACCTCACGTTCCTTTATGATTTTATGAGTACTCTAACGTGGGTTAATGATCCTCTCTTTACTCAAGTGCTTTCTTTCTCATGAGCTTTATGTATATATACATCATTGGTGTTAACACTCTTATGTTGTTCCATTATGTTCCAGACATGATCTTGATCAATTTGAGATTCTTATCAAGGACCTTTGTTTACCTTTATAGCTTGGCGTCCCAAGACTATATGGTTTGGTACCTTAGATGTTTAGCTGCGCAGCCTTTTCTCAATGTCTGTTCTGGTTTTCTTAGTGAACCCGGATCCTTTATTATGAGCACCTTTTCTCTTTCTATCCGAGGTTCCTTTTCTTATGGAACATACTGTCTATCCTTTAGACTTTATAGCACTTGATTATGTCTCTACCAGGACATTTATTTCGTGGTGCTAAGCTGGAATGACTTAGTCATTGGGTCTAATCTGTCTAGCTATCATCTAATATGATTTTTGTTAGTATGGACGTCCATGATTTATAATCTATGGTCCGAGGATCTTGCCAAGACAGGGATGGTTCATACCAATCCGTTTCATATATTATTTACCAGCTTATAGCTTTCTCCATTTAATGTTGGATAGACGGATATACAATCCGTGTCCTTTAACCATAATCTAATCACCCATGTTAGGTTCATGGTTCCTTTGGATTCGTGGGAGAAAGACATTTTCCTTATCCAACATATATTCCCATTCTATCTCATTTCCTTATGAGGTTCCATCCTAAACTGCACATATATTTGTGGTGGTCTATATATAATCTCTTAGGATGGCGTCTGGATTATGACCCTTTATCATACTTTAGATGAGAATATCTATGCTTTACTTTAATGGTCTGATGCATCATTCCTTTCATACATGTAAATACTTTGATGTCTCCAAGCATATAGACTTTTAGTCTTTAAGTTTAATATGTCCTTAATCAAATATCTTTGTGACCTCTGTATGGAGAGTCAGAGAACTAGAAGTTCATATATCTGATTGTCTTTAAAGGACAATATGTCTGAGTTTAACTTGGCCGCTAGATTATGGTGTGTTCATGTATCATAGGGTTATCCTCTCTCCCCCTCATGAACATACTGTGATCTGCGGATGCTCATGACTTTTTTCTCATGACTTTTATAGTCTAAACCTCATAGGTTATGGCTCTATAGGCCAAGTTATCACGTTTTGGCTATCATGTTCATGGTTTTATAGTATGGTCATGTGCCACACGGAGTGTCTATTCTCCCCCTCATGAACATGCTATAAAATCGTTTGTCCCTTACACAAAGATAATATGCCATTTCGTGATGCTTTGTGACAATCAAACCTTATGAATTTCCCTTGTGTACATGTTTCACAATGTGAGATTTATGGGATAATTCTTTTGTGCCTTTAAACTTTGCATCAAGTTAATTTTTCGATCCGAATGACTAATTCTGTCGTACCATTAAGTATAATTTCTTGGTCAACCTTTCAGGTTACCTTAAAAACACTTGTTCCTTATCATACTGATCCCTTGCATAGTCTAGATCAATATGGAGAGTAAAATCTTGACCCATTTGGCGATTTTCCTAAAAAAAATCTGTAAGATTTTTCTTCCCTTAGTCCATGGAAACCATTTTTCTCTTGAGTTGATCATACTGATCCCAATACTCAATAGGACTTATATGTGTGGGTAAAAAAAATATTTGGTCAAGAAACTGATCCCATGTTTTCATTTGTCATAAAAAAATTTCCATCAAGCAAATAAATAAAAACCTTTTATTAATGCTTTGTAAATGACAAGTTAAAATGAAAACAACACCAAATCATAAAATAAAATTCAGAACATCGAAATCCCTTTATTCGATGAATAAATCAAGATCACTATCCACGTGAGTCCACTCGGATTCTTCCTCCTCAGCTTCATCAGCTTCAGGAAATATCTGATCAAATTCTTGTCTCAGCTTGTGTATGTACATGATCTCATCAAATTCCTTGATGTTCTTTGCTCTTATCTGCTCCTTCTTCTCAACCGCCAATAGGATGTTGAGTAAGTCGAAGTAAGTGGTGCACATACTGGCGTGATATGATAACCTCACATCCTGCGAATGGATCGTTTCACGAGTCTTAACGAGCTTGTCCTCGTTGGTTATCAATTCACCACACAGATTAAGAGTATAAGAGATTCTCATAAGGTCAGAATGATAGTCTCCCACGGACTCATAATCCTGGAACCTGAGCTCACGCCATTCTCTTTCAGCTTCATGTACTACTGATTCTGAGTATTTGTTATTCAATGAATACCAGAGATCATGAGGATCCTTAATGTACTTGTACATCGTTCTCAGTTCCTCACAGAGATGATTCTTCATGATTCTGAGGGCCCATTGCCTCTCACACGCAATGGTATCATTGTTGAATTTGACACACTCCCACAGTCCCCTAGACTTTAATGTGCCAGAAGTGTTCATGGTCCATACAACATAGTTGTCTCCGGAGAGATTTAGGACACTGTATTCCGAGTTGTCTGATCTCGACATCTGAATCATATTAAACAATGATCAGTTAGTTTCTCATGCCATATGGCTATGTAAGGAAACTTAGGCTCCCACGGCCATATAGACAATAAATGTCGTTTGATTATAAAGCCATTATATAATCAAGGCTCCCATGGCCACTCATCAATATGAGATTTCAAGCAAGTGATTTAAACAATCTAGAACTAAATAATAGATTTATAAATCAAACTATATGACCAGGATGCTTGAATCAATTTCAGAAATTTAACAATTTCACATAGTCTCAATATGGAAAAAAAAATACCATATTTCCAAATTTTAATCAGTTCGAAATTTTAATATGAAACTAGAACCTCAGATTTGACAAATTTCTATTTTTAATCAATCAGCAAAACAATATGGAAATTGTGCTAAAAATAGAAAATCGGATTAAAAAAAAAGGAAAATTTCGATTTTAATCAACTTTGTCAAATTTTAAACTTCCAATTCGATTTAAACAGTTCCAAATTACTCAATTAACAATTCTAAAAATCAAATCAAGCAATCAGGAAAGTAAAAAATGAAATCAAGTTTAAATAAATTAGGGTTCTTGAAGAATTCGATCAAAATTTATGTTTTTAAGGGGTTTGATCGATTTCTTTTTGGTTTCAGGTTTGGGGTTTGATTGAGTTTTCTCAAATCAATTATTTTTCGAGATTCAGAAGCAAATATTGCTTTGATTTTAATTGGTTTCCCAATCTCTAATCGAACTTATGGTTAATGAGCTCCGATTTACTCATGGAAGGGATTGGACTTATTAAAACTAGGGTTTTTATGGGGTTTTTGCAAATTTTTAGAAGTCATATCCTTTAATCAATCAATCTCAAATTCGATTATGGTTCTCTGTAGAGTTTCAGATTTTATTTACCTTAACTTTGAAGAATCTGAACTGGACCACCGAGATAGAGAAGAGATGGAATTGAATTTGTCCTAGTTCCTTGCGCAGGTACAAGTTGACGGTGCTTCAAAGAACAGGGGCTAGAGGTCGCGTCCGAGATCGTATGGAGTCGAAGTTGGGGGCGTTGGATTCCTCTCTTCAAGGGCTTTGATTCGGTAGGTCGTTCGTCTACTGGTTCCTTGTGGTTGAGGAGAACGAGTAGATTGAAGGTGGCGGCCGAACTAGGGTTTTAGAGATTTTTAGGTTAGCTCGAGTTTTGGAGGCTCGTGCTGATAACGTGTTGTGAATAAAGAGAGTTGTGTGTAAATCTTATTCTCCTTATTCCATTCGACCAGAGGTCTATATATATATACATGAGATAAATCCTGATCCTAATGGTAATAGGAAATAGTACATATATATTCCTTATACAATATGTAAAAGGATAAACATTAACATATAGATAAATATGGAAATATCCCAATCTTCTAAGGCATTAGAGATTGGGCCTGCTGGATGGATGAATGGGTTTTGATGACTTGGGTTTGTTCATGGGTCGATCACCAAGTGATCCTTAACACGAAGGGTTTTATAAGTAGCATGTGACACGTGCCACACCTTCTGAAGGTGTGCACCGCCCCTGGTTGCATATCAGTTGCAATTATGACGCTAAAATAGATCAACATTCTCTAACTTTTATCCCTCCGTAATAATACTATATGAAGCTAATATAGATTCAATTAAATTATTTTTAGATCATAAATCTTACCAAATGTTTAATAAGAGAAACATAAGTTGTAGGATAATGAGTAAAAACAACATAACAAATTTAAATAAATGAATTGTGGTTTTTATGGTTTAAAAGCAGTGTAAATAATCCTATGTGAGTAAGGTAGTTGCTCGACTAACAAGATGATTGGGTTGAAACTTTATTTGGAAAACGCTAGACTTAGGGTTTCTATTCATATATTCAGAGATTATAATCCTATAGATGCCTAACAGTTGCATGCATGATATATTAGAGCTCAACTATTTTAATTAACAACAAGTCAATCAGCTCTCGCAATTTTTGGACGAGTCTATTAACTAGAGCTAATGACCAGAACAAGAATATTCGATCACCAGCAGTGTCGATCGATGATCTTAGAGAGATATCGATCGATATATCTTTCACGCTGTCGATCGATTGTCCAGTAGGGATATCGATCGACGAGCTTCCAGTTAAGCTTTATGCACGAGTTGAATGATGCTCACTAAGCTTCATATATCAGAAAATCACCTTACTCTAGCAATCTTAGCTCAATAGATAGGTCAAGACAATATTATTCAAGAGTGCTCAAACATACAAATTCCTAGGGTTCAATATTCTAGTTAGCAATTCTAGAACAAACATTAAGAACGACCTATTGATGAATACCACAACTTAGCAATCTATAGTTGGGGCTAATCCCTTTAACCTATTTAAACCCTAAATCTAACAATTGAACTACTCAGACATGGCTAAACAATCCATAACACAAGCAAGGTAAGAAAACTGCATAGTATAGATAATAATAGTAATGGAGTTCCAATCACAAATCTCTCTGGATCTTCTCTCCAACTCTCAAAATCTCTCTAAACTTTTGCTGTGAAAATAAGAATAAAAAAGGCTCTCTTGCCTCCTAACACCTAGGCAAGTATTTATCTATTAGATTAAAAACTCGTCAGGGGTAATCTTGTAATTTGAAGTCTTGGGCAATATGTCGGTTGGAACCAAATCAGGCTTTTCGCGCCTCGATATCGATCGATGGCACATGATGTCCATCGATCAATTATAATCTTCATTTGTCGGGTCTTCTATTCTATATCGATCAACATCACAGGTTGTGGATCGATCGATTATTGTCTCTGAATGTCAACATCTGGTCTGGTTTGATGGTCTGCTCGGATGAAATCTCCTTTGTACTCTAAAATGCTCCAAAATCATCACTTTACTCCAAACACTCCTGAACCTGAAAACATACCTAATAGGCTAGAAAACATAATAGTTATATAGTAAAACACCAATACCATGGGTGAAAGTGGGTCAAATCCATGGTATATCAACTCCCCTAGACTTACCCTTTTGCTTGTTCTCAAGCAAAACAAATAGGTAGTCTCTCTGAAAGAGGTTTGAAAACAGCAGGGACTCATAGATTTAAACATTGAAATCATCACCTCTACAATATTGCAATCCACATCTAAAAAGTCCTAATCACAAAAGCATATTATGCAATATCCTAGCTTAGCAACCAAATTCATTTATCCAGCAACTTAGCAAATACTATCTGACATTCCCCTCTACTAACCTCATTTCTTAGCATAAAAATAAAAGTGAAGGCTTTACCTTGGGGGTATCGATCACAGAATGCAAAGACTTTCAGACAAGTATCTGGAGCTGGAGGTAAAAGTTAGTTCCTATCTTTTCTCTCTACTAATTTCTCTCTTTAGTCAAAGTCTGCTTCATTTGCAGGAT
Organism: Brassica nigra; assembly: GCA_016432835.1. Classification (NCBI taxonomy): domain Eukaryota; kingdom Viridiplantae; phylum Streptophyta; class Magnoliopsida; order Brassicales; family Brassicaceae; genus Brassica; species Brassica nigra. The sequence continues at coordinate 51,983,017 of CM028242.1, forward strand.
CGTTGACCAAGATTGGACAGGCTTCCATGAATCAAGAATTAATGGTGGTGCCACCAAGCCCTATTCACTTCTTTTTGACCTATATCCAAGAATTCTTTATGAAGCGAACCTTAAAGATTGCCGCCTCCAACTCCCGTTCAAATTCTTTTTGTTGAAATCTTTATGAAGCAAGCCTTAATGGTTGTAGCCACCAAGTCCTGTTCAGATTCCACCTAGCTAAAACCTAAAATCCTATTTTTCCTATCTTTTGATATATATATATATATATATATATATATATATATATATATATAATTTTTTATTTAAGAAAACTTTCTACCTAAACCATCTAGGGTCGAAAATAGAGAGAGAAAAGGTGATAAATAAATCTACACAAGGCTTTACCTTCCAGACTTGTCTGAAGAATCTGATCCCATGTATACCAAGCCCCAAGACAAGCAGTTTGTGTCAAGTTTAGTGTTGGAGGTCAGCTTTGGTTCCTTCAAATAGTCTAAGCAAGTGTGAATAATTGACAGGTTGATTCACTTTAGCATCTTTAGTACTATATGCAATCAGTAAGTCTAGAATGGTGCTAAAAAGTGGTCAGATCATCAAGTATAAATCATTAAGTTCATTGTCCACTTCTTAGAACTCAATAAAAATTTTGAAAAGTAATTTTAATAAGAATCAGAATAGATAAATATCATTAAACCTCCCCCATACTTAAATTAAACTGTCCCAGTGTAAAACCGTCGGAGTTATGGTGGAAAATAAATCAGAAGGACCCAATTTAACAAGCAAAAAAGATAAACCTAACCGGAGTGAATATCGATCGATGTGCATAATTTGGCATCAATCATCGTAGGTGATGATATGTCGCTATTTCAACTACTCCTCATCGGTCGATGTATTGGTCATCATTCTACTTGGATCTTTATAAAATTTGTTGGAAAACAAGCATCCACATTATCCCTGCTCATTCTGAACAAAGCTGCAATGAAACTTCTTTTGGCCTCATCACTTATGGTCCATCTTTGATCCATCTTTAGTGTTGCATTTATGATGTTCCGTAGACTCTGCTGAAGAGCTTTAATGCTGCATTGATGACATCCTATCTTATCATATGCGTATGCTGATAGCTCCTTCAGTTCCTCTTGCATTGACTCTCTAACTTGTCATGTATCAGATTGTCTTGGTGTGATGTCGACGCGGTATCGATCGATGCCACAGATGGTAAATCGATCGTTTCGGGTGTAGGCCTGTCGATCAATTTCGTGGTTGTCCTGTCGATCGATGCTGATTTTTCATGACGACATGCAAGTTGCTTTTGAATGGCCTTGCTTCTTTCTGTAGCCACTCTGCCTGGAAATCCAATCCACTGATCCTGTTGTCGAATGGAAACTAGATGTCATCACACCTCTTGTCAAGTCTGTCTTCCATGGTATCCATAGCTGGGTAGAGCTTGGATGTGATCTGATCAACTTATGCTGCTGTATAAGGAATCTGTGCTGGTGGTTTCTTAGCGTCGAACGATGCAGCTCGAGATCTATCTATCGATGTTGATCCTTCTTCTTGAGAGCCAAGTTGATCTTGAATTGTGCCAACGTCCATCTGTACTTCGATCATCTGCTTAGACAAGCTATCCAATTATCGCATGATAGGTGAAGTGAAACGATCATGCATATCTTCATAGGATTGCAACCTATCTTCTACTGATGCGAACTTGTTGTCGATCGATGTGGTGGTACAAATATCGATCGATGTTGCTTGCTGATGTTGACACTGATATTTGTGGCGAAATTCTTCCAAATCTTGCTGTAGGAGATTAATTCTTTTGTTTAACCAGTCGATGTTGTTGTTGAGAGGGCTGTAGACATCATTAATCTTCGTGTTGATGTATGCTATCTCCCATTCATCCTCTTTTTTTTACTGAATTCTCCGCTTGTGAGGGATTGTTGGATGTTGGCGGCTGAACATTGATCGATCTTGCTTTGTTGGCGTCAATCGATGTTGATGGCGTAGCCTCCTGCTCAAGTTGTTTCTTCATACTATCATCTCAATCCTCATCTCTGCCATGCTTCTATAAAGCTCGTTGTAGCCTATGTCCAAAGGTTGATAGGTATCATCCACCAGTGTCCGAAGTTCTTCTCCTAACTTCTCTTGAGATTCACAAATATCAGTTGCCAATTCATTAATATCATCTTTGGTGTAGATCTCTGGTGCTAGTAGGGATGTCAACTGGACATTCTGTCCTTGGACGTCCATGTCCAAATCGATATGGACAAATATGGACACGTCCAAATCTGTCCAGAATATTTTTTGTCCAAATGGACAATGTCCAAATACGTCCAAGTCCATATGGACAAGACCAGATGGACATGGACCGTCCAAATCTTAAAAATATCTAGGGTTATACTTGGGGAAAAATTAAAACCCAAAATCACTTTGTTTTTGACGTCTTTTTCTTTTGGCCGTCAGATTCCAAGAGTTCGATTTCACGTAATCTTAGCTTCTTCATCTTCTTCACGAGAGAACTCTCACTCCTGTAATCCTAGCTTCTTCATCTTTCTCTTCTGTTAGGTTTGTTCCTTTAAATTTAAAGAAGAGAATGAAGTATGAAGTTGTTTTTAAATTTAAGTATCTTTTGTAAAACATGAAGTCTAACTCTAAACTTAATTATCTTTTGTAAAATATGGAATTTAAATTTAAGTATCTTTTGTTATATATGAAATTTAGAATATGTACATCTTTAAAATTGAAAATTAGATATTTTACATCAATTGGACATCTGGACTCCATGGACAGTCCAACTGGTCATGGTCTTATTTGGACATGGACTATTTGGACGTGGAGTTATTTGGACACCAAGACCAAAAACATCCAGAAAAAAGGCCCATCTGGACACGCCCACTTCCGTCCGGACGGCCCAATTGACATCCCTAGGTGCTAGCCTGGTCTCTATGAATGAAGCGGCTTGCTCTGGAAGACATATGTAGCTCTGAACAAACATAGATGCTCTCTCCATAATTTTTCTGATGTCTGCTTTGGTGACAGGAATAATCTCACCAGCTACTCCTCTTGCATATCCAAATTCATCTCTGTAGACTCTATACTCATCCTTCTGTTCACATCTGAATTTTCTGGCTCCATACTGATCATAAGCTCGTAGTACAAACTCAAGGCGTCTATCGATCGATACTGGATGTGCCCCGTCGAGCAATGTAGGTGTTGTCCTGTCGAGCGACGTTGGAACGGTGGTATCGATCGATGGCTGAGTAACCGGTCGGTAGGATTGGTGAAAACCAGTATCTACTGCATTAGCTGTAGGATGTTCGTCTGGATCTTCAGGTAAGTTTTCTGGATTGCTGCGTTGGTGCATAAACAAGTTTTCTGGTCCATTGGCCACCTGAAGGATGTCTGCTATGTCATCTTTGGATATGTGTAGAATCCTTCCAACCATAGCTCTTGCATGACCATCTGGGTCCCTGAAAATACCAAATTCATCAGGCATTAGATATCTATACTCGATCCGTTTCTTAGTGTAAAATTGAGATTGAGATAAAGGTTGAAAATCGATCGATGTTGTTGATGAAAAAATCGATCGACAGTTGACGTCTGTCTGCTGAACTAGGATTGTTGAATTGATTGCTTCGCTTGCAGGTTCCTTTAATTCTCTAGTTTGGGTGTGCATGTGCTTGCATCTTGCCTGCTTTTGTGAATTGAGAAAACTTCTTGGGTGCAAAACTCCTTTTATAGCAATCAGATGCCCTACTTTGAATTGAAAATTTTCATTTTTCCTTCTCAAGGTCGGTTGCCTCAAAATCGATCGATGTACCAGTATTGGTATCAATCGATGCTTGTGATGGTTTTTCTGGATGAGGGTGGGAATCGATCGATGTTGAGTGGCCTATGTCGATCGATGGCGAATGTGTTAACATGAAGGTATGGCTTGGAAATCAATCTACTTCAATGGAAATCTCTGTAGCTCGTTCCTTCCAATAGTACTCATCGTACTCCTCTTTAGTATCCCCATTGGTTGAAAGTATTGCAGTATCCACTGCGAAAATCTCATGAAATCCACTGTCTGCCCAAATGCCTATTGAAAAGCAAAATCTGGATAGCAATGATCTGGCAAGGCATAGTGGTCAACTAGATGCTCCATGTCGATCGACGTGGAATGATGATTATCGGTCGGTGTTGACTCACAGGAATCGATCGATGACGCAGAGATGGTGTCGATCGATGCCGAGTACTCTGTCTCATACTCTGCTCCACAATGGCACGCTACAATATAACCAAGATCATCTCCAACTCCACGAGGTTGACATGTTGTTTGACAACTCTGACTGGGTCATAGTGGATGTCTGGATCTATCAGTGTCAGGCATAGTCTATTGGTGTTCATGTCACATACAGCTCCTACTGTAGCCAAGAATGCTCTTCCAAGCAGAAGGGAAAAGTTCCAGTTTAGCTTGATATCCAGGACATGAAAATCTACTGGGACAAGGGTATTACCAATATGCACCTCAAGATCTCTGATGATACCTCATGAGTTCCTCTGAGAATAGTCCACAAGGATGAAAGATTCTGAAGAAGGATCTACTTTCACACCTAGGTGGTCTGCCATAACCTTAGGTAAGATACTGACTGATGCTCCTGTGTCACAAAGTGCATGGGGAAATTCAATACCCTTCACTAGACACGGTATTGCAAACTTCCCAGGATTACTCTTCTTCTTCAATGTGATCCTCTGTTTCATCCTTTCTCTGACATGATGAGAAATTCTCCTAATGTCCTCCTCAGTATCCTTCGTCTGTCTGAAAAATATCCACAATCTGTGTGTGAAATAAACCTCCTCAAAAGGTTTCTCCAATAGGATTCTGAGGACTCTCTTAGTGAAACCATCCATCTCCTTCTCATTAGCTTCTCTCTTCAGATTTTTAGGAATCTTCTCCTTCCTTTTCCTCAACTTTCTCCCTTCAGTGACCTTATCAACTTGCATAGGCTCTGGTGTAGTGTCTGAAAGTTTGCTTGTAGTCTCTGGCGGGTTAGCTGATGGTTTAGGTGGTGGTCTGAGTGCATTGATTCGGGATATATCAATGGGGGTAACTGCACTCGGTATGTGAGAGGTGCTCGTCGATCGATGTTGGACTCTCTCTGTCGATCGATGTTGTGCTCTCTCTGTCGATCGTTGGCTGGCTCGGGCTATCAATCGATGTTGACGTAGAAAGGGGAGGGTGGGTGTGGGTGTCGTTCTGCGAACTCTTCATGAGTCATGATTCGTACTGCACTGCAATTCGCAGTCGACTCGGCAGGTGACATCGATCGATGTTGATAGAGGTCTGTCGATCGATCCGTGTCGTGTGTCGATCGATGTGTGTCCTTCGATATCGGTCGATACCAGTGTGATCCGCCGAAACTCATGGAACTCTCTATCTCGAAGTGTCCTTCTTCAAGCTTCTCATGCTTCACCACCTGCCAAAAATCATCATCTATAATGCCATTGACGTGGTGCTTCATGGTTTCATCTCCTGCCTCTCTAGTCAAGGCTTCCGGCCTCTTAACAGCTTCTCCAGTCTGAACAACCTGCATCTCAAGCTTCCTAACCTGAGTGCCTAGATTCTCAATCCTTGTGTTTAGATTGGTGTAGACAGAATCAATCTTTCCATTGAAATCCACTGTTAGCTTCTGCTGTTCTTCAAGAACTCGATCAAGCATATTCTCAATCTTGCTCCCCTGAATCTGTGGTGGTGGATTCTGGTAAGCTGAATTCTATCGTTTCTGCTGTTGTTGCTGTAGGGTTTCTGAAACTGTGAACTCTGGTTGTAGTTACTCCTCTGACCATTGCCATAGAAGTTTCTGTTTCCACCATGGTTTCCAGATCTCTAAAATCCAGTACCTCCAATGTAGTTCACATCTTCTTCTCCTTCTGCGTATACAGCTTCTTCTTCTTCAGCTAAGCAGATCTGCTTCCTGAGAAGCTCATGAACAACATCCAACTTTGCTCTAACTTCTTCCATCTGATCCTTCCCAAGGGATGCAACAGACTTCTTTTTCTCAAAGTCAGTGTTCTTGGTGCTGCTAATGTTAGCTAGATTCTCTAGAAGTCTCACAGCCTCTTCTGGATTCCTGGTGTTGAAGTTCCCCTCGGTAGCTGTATCAAGAGCCATCTGATACCTCAAGGCGATACCTCTGAAGAAAATGCTAAGCAGTTGCACTTCATTGAATCCATGGTGTGGACAGTCTCACTGGAAGAACTTGAATCTGATCCATGCGTCCTTGAAAGACTCTCCAGTCTTCTGCGCGAATGTAGCAATTTTGCTCCTCAAGTCTTTAGCGCGTGCCTCATCAAAGAAGTTACGCAAGAAAGCGTTCTTGATGGCGGCCCAGGATGTAAGAGATCCTGTGGGTAGCTGCTTAAGCCAATGCGAAGCTTCTTCAATCAGAGAGTATTTGAAGAGCTTGCAGAGTAGGTAGTCCTCAGGGACTCCATCCATTCGGATAGCAGCAATAAGATCCTCGAAACTCTCAAGATGGTCCATATGATGCTCGTGTGGTAACCCAAAATAGGGTATCTGCGACACGAATGTGTAGTACTGTAGCTTCAGCTCGAAATTGGCTTCTGAATCTCTGGAAGGCGAATAGCTGATCTGTTGGCATAGTACTCGTCTGGACGGTTGTAGTCAGCCAGTGATCTTGTTAGAGCAGCCTCATCTACAGGTCGAACAGCTCATGTAGCATCAGTATCAGGCTTAGGGATTACATTCCCCTGCGCATCTAGTTTCTGACATGTTGCATTACGCAGATGACCATCCTGGTCATACAGGTTTCCATTCTCATCCTGTCTGAGAATAACAATCGCAACCATGCTTTGAGACTGAGTATCGATCGATGAACAAGGTGTAGTGTCGACCGATGTCGAGCGATGCAAGTCGGTCGACGGTTGAGTGTCAGTAGACTGTTGGATGCGAGAATCGGTCAACGCAAAAGCTGTTGTATCGATCGATGTGGAACGTAAGTCTTTGCGGATCGAGCGTTCCAAGTGAGAAGGATCTTCTGAGAATAGCAGTTGTTTGTCTTTTTTGCTTCTGGTACTGCGGGGCATGCACTTGAAAAGACAAGAAAAATTTGTATCAGAAAGGGGGATAAAGAAAAAGAAAATCTAGAATCAATCAAATTAAATCTAATGGCGATCAAAGCTCCCCTGCAACGGCGCCAAATTTGATCTCACTCAAATTACCCTAAGAAGTGAATTACTCTCTCAAATAAGAGGTACAGTTGTAATACTTAGGGATCGAATCCAAAGAGCTAGGGAACCAATTAAATCTAATCAGAGAATCAATTCTAGGTGAATTGTGGTTTTTATGGTTTAAAGCAATGTAAATAATCCTATACGACCAAGGTAGTTGCTCGACTAACAAGATGATTGGGTTGAAACTTTATTTGGAAAACGCTAGACTTAGGGTTTCTATTCAGGTATTCAGAGATTATAATCCTATAGATGCCTAACAGTTGCATGCATGATATATTAGAGCTCAACTGCTTTATTTAACAACAAGTCAATCAGCTCTCGCAATTTAGGGACGAGTCTATTAAATAGATCTAATGACCAGAACAAGAATGTTCGATCACCAGCAGTGTCGATCGATGAATTAGAGAGATATCGATCGATACACCTTTCACGCTGTCGATCGATTGTCCAGTAGGAATATCGATCGACGAGCTTCCAGTTAAGCTTTACGTATGGGTTGAATGATACTCACTAAGCTTCATAGATCAGCAAATCACCTTACTCTAGCAATCTTAGCTCAATAGATAGGTCAGGCCAGTATTATTCAAGAGTGCTCAAACATATAAGTTTCTAGGGTTCAATATTCTAGTTAGCAATTCTAGAACAAGCACTAAGAATAACCTATTGATGAATACCACAACTTAGCAATCTATAGTTGGGGCTAATCCCTTTAACCTATTTAAATCCTACATCTAACAATGGAACTACTCAGACATGGCTAAGCAATTCATAACACAAGTAAGGTAAGAAAACTGCATAGTATAGATAATAATAGTAATGGAGTTCCAATCATAAATCTCTCTGGATCTTCTCTCCAACTCTCAAAATCTCTTTAAACTTTTACTGTAAAAATAAGAATACAAAAAGGCTATCTTGCCTCCTAACACCTAGGCAAATATTTATCTATTAGGTTAAAAATTCGTCAGGGATAATCTTGTAATTTGGTGAAGTCTTGGGCTATAAGTCGGCTGGAACTAAATCAGGCTTTTCGCGCCTCGATATCGATCGATGGCACAGGATGTGCATTGATCGATTATAATCTTCATTCGTCGGGTCTTCTCTTCTGTATCGATCGACAGTACAGGTTGTGTATCGATCGACAGTACAGGTTGTGCATCGATCGACAGCACATGTTGTGCATCCATCGACAGCACAGGTTGTGTATCGATCGATTATTGTCTCTGAATGTCGACATCTGGTCTGACTTGATGGTCAGTTCGGATGAAATCTCCTTTGTACTCTAAAATGCTCCAAAATCATCACTTTACTCCAAAACATTCATGAACCTGAAAACATACCTAATAGACTAGAAAACATAATAATTATATAGTAAAACACCAATATACCATAGGTGAAAGTGAGTTAAATCCATAGTATATCAATTAATAAATGTGTCTCGAAAGCTGTTTACCGAGTGAATGACAATCAGACTTTTCACATTCACTCCAAATTCTTTCCCGAGTGAATGACAACTATGCTTGTCACGTTCTCTCCAACTACTTTTCTGAATGAACGACGATTACACGTTACATTCACTCTAAACGCTTTGTTTGAGGGAATGGCAAACGCTTTGCCACATTCACGCCAGAGTGAGTTTCCAAGGAGAAAACAATTTTCCAAGTGAATGACAATTATGCTTGTCATTTCCACTAGACGCTTTGCTGACCGAATGATAATCGCACTTGTCACATTCACCATACCCGTAAATGACAGTCCAAAATGTCATGTTTATTGCGATCGATGGATCGAATATATATGTCTACTCGTCGAGTGCTTTCAGCCGTTCTCCCTAAATATTGTTTAAATACCATTGTAATCTCTCTTAATTGATTAATTAAAGTGTCTTTGAAATAACCCACAGTCAAATTTTTTTATCTTTTTAGAATTGACCAAATTCAAATTCAACAGTGTAGAAAATGGAGGCTCATGCGCTTTAAAAAGGACTTTATTAATTATCTGGACGCAATTACTTAAGACAACGATAAATGACAGATACAAAAAGCACAACAGCCAAATTGCATAGACGAACATATATGCTTATCTATATAAAATAAACATAGAGCGGCTTTTGAGAAGAATAAGAGGGCTGATTGGAATGAGATGTAGCTTTATATTTAGTTTTATATTTTTGGCCATAGAATTTAATCTGTAAATTTATTTGTTGTAGTTTCTTTTGCTATAACTTTGTAAAGTACTATTTTTGCTCAACAAATAAAATTCTCTACAACCATTTTTAATATTCTTGAGATCTTTTATTATCGGTTTTTTAAAGAAATGAAAATTTGATTAATTGACCTATATGGTTTTGAACTAAATTTTAGCTTTCTAGAGCATCTATAGCTACAACCAATTACCACTAACCTGGGATGAATGCATACTCTCTCAAACACGCATCATTTTATAACATGTGAAAGGAGAGTTCACACCCCAACAGAATTCTAAGTAATCTAAAATCATCTTCAATAAATGTGACATAAAAAAAAACAAAAATCTTCAATGGATGTGAGCTCTGGTCTACGAACAAATATCACCGAAAATCTCATATATCCTCTGAATAAACATTTTCAATAAACGAGCATAACTTAAGTTTCTGAGAATATTTTGGAAAAAAATCATTATATTCCTTCCGGCTGGTTTTAGAGCCGTTTTCTCAAGTGTAGAGATGGACCCATTGCCCGACTCAGTCCACAGAGACCGGATTGAAGACTCCCGTGCAAAGTAAAACATTCATGTTTCAAGTAAAACCGAACAAAAACCAAAATATCAAACAAATAGTAACAGAATGAACAGGATTTTTATTGTGCAACCCAAACCAGTCTAGTTCATCTACAAGTTGAATTAGTTCTTTTCGGTAAGAATATTTTGTACGTTCCCCTCTCAAGCACTGTTTTTTTTCAAAATATTTAACCCAATAACATTCTTCTTTTGTAAGTTGAAACTGTCATTTTTTAATAATTCAAAGGCATGAACGAAACAATATAATTGTAATACTTAAATGCTTTCGTGCGCTATATATATGTGTGTGTGTGTGTTTATAGAGATCTTATTTGCTATTTGTATTAAGACACCTACAAATTTAACTCGTCATTTAAAATAAGTTTTCTTCATAACTTGAAGATGGATCAGTAAGGATAAGATTTTAATATATATGATTTAATATCCCTTCATTTTAAAAATTTGTTGATTTTGTCAGAAAATTACTGTGAATAATTTTTAATATACCGTACGTAATAGGTTTTGAAAATTATTGTGTGGTGATAATTTGTATATTGTTCTTATAGTAATTTTTATTAAATATAGTCATTTTCCATATCTAGTTGACATGTGCAGACCAACTAAAGATTTGTCAGCTCAGCTGACTGGATTTTTAACACATGATATGCTGGTTTATTAGAAATTGTTGTCTATGGATCACTCGACAATAATAAAAACAAGATTTAAAATTAATGAACCACGTGGCCAAGGTCTGGCATGAAATTTTACAGTGGGATAGATGGATTAGTGAATCAAACCGGCGGTACTCTCTCTCTTTCTCTCTAGCTTTTTCAAGTGAATTTCACCGGTTCCTCAGCTCTGGCTGCTCTCACAGAACCGGAGTCAGGCTTACACTTTTTCTTTCTTTTCTTTTTTCTCTGTGTTATCCGGGATTGATCTATTTTTTCAAGTTCTTTAGCAATCCAGCGGTCATTTTTTTTTTTTTCAGCGGTCATATTTTCATCAAGATCTTGATCTAGTTTCTGCCCTTTATGAGGAATTGAAAGCTAATATCAACCGTCCTTGGCTTATAATGTAACTCTAACCAAAAACAAATGCAGAGGTATGATGTTTTGGTTTGTACTAGAGCGAAGAAGATCTATTGCACGACCTGAATTTTATTGGATTCGTTCATGAAATTTTAGACAAAGAGAAACTAATGGATTTAGATGCTGGACGAATTGACCTTTTAAATGAGGTTTAGGTTTGTATTTAGACCAGAGAATGACCCAAAAGATGATACATCAAACCAAGTCCAATTTTACGAAATTAAAAGCCACAAAAAAATAAAAAATAAAAACAAGTGTGTTTCTTTGCTTACTAAGGAGATGGACGAAAATCAAATACTAAATCTAAGGAATGCTTCTTTCTCTTGCATGCGATGAAGCATTTAATTCTATTGTCATTTGGGTTTTGACTTGGCATATGTTGTAGTTAGGAATTTATTGTTTAAGAGTTGGTCTTGTAGAAGCCGAGAATCGGAATCAATACAAACGATAGATATTTACAAAACGACGTTAAGGAAAACAACGAAATGAACATGGAGGCGAGATATGATCTCTTTCCTTAACTCTAAATATTCGCTCCGTAGTGAGACGGGACTATACGAATATAGAGTCCCAGGATATAACCATGGGAGACAATCACGCTTCACTCGTGAACGCTCTAACGAACGAAAAATTCTACGAAACACTCTCTCGACTTACTCTGTGAGATTTGCTGGTTTTTTCTTTGCTTGAAAACTTAAGAAATGAATGATGAGAGACGGGTTGATTTAAAGAGAAAAACGAGAGCCACTTCCCGCAACCGTTGCTGCACGTGGGCGGAAATCTCGCGGAGATCACGGAAGTTAAGTTTCGAAAACTTATTCCCAAGACTCGTTCTTTCTTATCCGTTTCAAATATCTCGAGAAGATAACATGCATGACGTTTTTATTTTCTACACAAACTGCTTGTCGTTTTAAAATAAAATGCAAGTTGTTTTCGAGAATTAAATTGTGAAATTGTTGAGCTTAACTTGGTCCAAAAAGAATCTTATTGGGCCGGAGACCCTCCACCAAGACCCAAGACCTAAGACCCAAGACCCAAGTCCCAGCCCAAGCCCACGCCCACGCCAAGCCCAGCCGAGCCAGCCGGACGGCGGCGGCGGCGCGCGCGTGGGGAGCCATCCTATTCTTCTGAGCCGTTTGAGTACTCATAATGCATGAGCATATATATACAACTCAACTTTGCCTCATTTAAGCGATGCATGATGTTTTATAAATCCCCTCATTAAAGCCATAACAGGTTTATAGTTTCATCTGCAGGCCCATTTCTCTTCACCATTTTCCAATTTTACTAAAGCCATTGGGCTTAATAATTGGTCCAACAATCTCCCACATGAATAGAAATGACTCTAAACATATGCAGACTAAATGTAGACTTGATAGACTCTAAAAAAAATATAAAATTTACTGACTAGACTTATACTACAAACTAGACACACAGACTTATCGAGAGTGTTTGTGAAAAATTTGCTGTGTTTGAGTATGTGGCACTTTTAAGCCTTGAACCACTCATAGTTAATACCTGTCGGGTTTACTTTACCAGAAGGTGAACATGATGTCTTGAACCAACCGGTGATTTATGTAAACCGAGACAACATGCATAACGCAGCTTCATTTTCTCGTAGAACTTAGTTCTCTATTGTGTTCATTGTGGCCCTGAACTATTCCTGGTTTTCATGAGTGAACTTAGAGAATATAGCCTTGCATTCATTCTCCTAGAAAGGGAACCATTTCACACTCATTAGGTGATTGACCATGAAAAATATTGAGTAATACTCCGCTTAATAAAGCTATGGAATCATTAAAAGCTGATGCTTATCCTTCTCACATTCGTTAGCATTTTTATCATCTTTAGGAGCTGGGAAGAGACCACTTTTGTCTCAAAGTGCTTTAGGTAGATTCTGTTTGATTTTGTTTTCCCTTTAAACCTACATCTTGGGATCTCCAGTCATGATAGGTAGGATTGCCATCAAGCATCCTCATTCGTTATAGGCTTTAAACCCATTTCTTTTGACGATTTAGCAACAACAACTCGTGGAAAGCCTTTAGTAAATGGATCCGCTAGGTTGTCAGCCGATTTGATGTAGTCTATCGTGATTACACCATTTGAGATAAGTTGTCTAATGGTTTTATGTCGTCTTCTGATGTGACGAGATTTACCATTGTAGAGATTATTCTGAGCCCGAGATATAGCTGATTGACTGTCACAATGTATGCGTATAGCTGGCACAGGTTTCTCCCACATAGGAATATCTTCCAAAAATTTTCTAAGCCATTCAGCTTCTTTGCTGCTTTGTCTAAGGCTATGAACTCAGACTCCATTGTTGGATATGGCTAACACTGTTTGTTTGGTAGATTTCCATGATATTGCTGCTCCTCCTAGTGTAAAGACATATCCACTTGTGGATTTTGAATTTTTAGAATCTGATATCCAGTTAGCGTCACTATATCCTTCTAAAATTGCTGGTTCTTTACCATAGTGAAGCCCAAAATCTTGGGTGTAGCGCAAGTAATTGAGTACTCTCGTTATAGCTTTCCAGTGTGTATGACCTGGATTACTTGTATATCGACTCAGTACGTTTACTGCATGCGCTAGATCTGGTCTGGTACAATTGGTCAAGTACATAGGACTTCCGATCACACGTGCATACTCGTTTTGTGAAACCGCTTCACCTGAATTCTTTGTCAAGTGCATTTGGGGATCTAACGGAGTTTTTGCCGTACCATTAGAGTAAATTTTAAATCTCTCTAATATTGTTTGAGCATAACGGGATTGGGTTAAGATAATTCCATTTGAATTTCTTGTTATTTTAACCCCGAGAATAACATTTGCTAATCCCAAGTCCTTCATCTCAAATTTCCCTTTGAGCATGTTCTTTGTTTGATTGATTATGTCTTTATTGCTTCCAATAATGAGCATATCATCTACATATAAACATAGCAAAACATACACATTTTTGGTAGTTTTGTAGTATATACATTTATCACATTCATTAATTTTGAAACCATTTGACATCATTGTGCTGTCAAACTTTTCGTGCCATTGTTTAGGAGCTTGTTTAAGCCCATCGATCGACAGGGCCACATCCCCATCAATTGATACTACTTGCCTCACATCATTCGACAACACAGTCAATAACAAGCGAGACGGAGACTACTCAATCGGGAGCTGGGCAAGCGACTACCAGTACGAGAGCTTCGCGGTCGAGACCGCCACACCATCATACATCACCCAACCCGAAGAAGTCTCATCGATCGACACGACACCAGTACAATCGACCGATAGGCCTGAACAACCATTGACCGATTCAGAACCGGTGCCATCGACCGATACATACATCCAACTATCCCAGGTAACAAATTCAAATGTACTTAATTTCGGTAATCTAATCCCGGATGAGTTTGGTATTTTCAGGGATTCACAAGGTTTTGCACGCTCAATGGATGGACAAACACTCCACATATCCAGAGAAGACATTGCAGATGTCCTACAGTTAGCCAACGGATCCCATAACCTATTCCAGCAACAACGCTACGGACCAGACCACCATTATCAGCACCAGGAGGCAGACACAACAACCGAGCCAAAGGAAGCTGAAGATAGCCATCTCAACAGAAAGCATCCATATTTTCAACGGAAATCGATCGATACAGAGCGTGTCGCATCGATCGATAAGTGTCCCGAATTCGGAAAGAGAGCCTTTCGATATGGAGTTCGAAAATTCTTTTAGGAGCAGAGAGATGAGTATGGGGTCTATAGAGACGAGAAAGGCTTTGCTAGAGGAATAGATGGTGACGTCATCATAATTTCTAAAGACGACATCAAGAAACTGCTTCAAAGAACTTCAATGGACGAGCGCTCCTACATCTGTCTACCAGAGCACGCTAGTTCATTTACAAGAAGAGAATTGGTGCAAGAAACCTACACCAAGAACGAGATCAACGAGATGTTCGCTGGTTTACTTGGAGAACGCAAATGGGAAAAGCTCTCCATGGAAAAGAGTTTAGAAGAGGCCACAGACAAGCTTCGCAGTGAGATGAACTGGATGTTCAGTGCAGACCGGGCATTACTCAAGAGGGTTCAACTCTTGAGCTGGAACTTGAAGATCTTCGCAACGCACAAAACCATAGCCAGAAAAGATCAATATCGATCGACGGAGTAACATCCACATCGATCGATATGAAGCCTGCACCATCGACCACTTACTCAAAACATGAGGTTGATGAGTCTCTTGGAGATATCTGGAAAGAATTGAAGAAAGCAGAAGTTCGTCTCTGCAGCAAACTCACCAAAACCTGTGAACCTATCTTCACAACCTAGGGGATCTAAGCATCTGCACAGAAGAGATGAAGAGATCTATCCGCCTTATCAATGAAGCACATGCAGATATGAACCCCGTTGCACCTTGCAATCCTTTTGGAGGATTGACTCGTCTGAAAGCAGTTGAGAGAAAAATTGCTGATATACACTTCTTAGTAAACAAAGAAGTGGAGGAACTCGCACTACAAATAGATACTATGCAGCAGGAGGCTGAGAAGTTCCAACGTCAACTTGATTATCAGGCTGCATCGATTGCACCGAGACGCCCTCACATCGATCGATAGGCGTTTGACTGAAATCAACAGCCAGATGAAGCTCTTTGCCGAAGCTTCACGAGAATCTGACCGATGAAAATTGCACCGATACATTGATCTGATAGAGCTGATTTGGATTACAGCTGATGAAGCGATGATTCACGGAGACGTTATTTTCAATGAGAAGCATGAATCTATGGCAGATTCAGACAGCTTGCAGAACGATCGACAGAGGATCCAGCGCATCGATCGACGGACTTTGACAGCCATCGACCGACATTTCAACAAAGAAATCGATCGATACCAGCTCCATCCACGACAAAATGATCCAACGCCTTGATTTAATGCAAGCGGAGCTCAGTGATCATTCAGAACATGCCTACAGGAAACTAGGATGGCACGAGTTCAGCATTGAAGGTCATGAAGAAAGGATTCAAAGGATCACTGATGAGTTGATTGAGATAAAGAAGAAACGAACCACAGAATATGAAGCCACAAGAAGCCTATTTGCTGCATGGTTCGGCGAGAAGAAAGATACAGAGGATACTTGTTTCTCAACAAGTACCTGGACTTCATCTCAGTAGCTCATTCCGTCCAAAGTCGAGCTAGATGACTATAATCAAAGCGCTGAGTGGGAGGCAACCCACTGTTCGGTAGTTTTTCATTTTATTTTAATCTTTAGGATTTTATTTTTCGTATTTGTTTTTCTTTGCAGTTACAACTAGACGATTGCCAATGAAATCGACCGACATGACACAGTCGATATCGATCGACATGAACCACACATAAGCGATCGACGAAGGCGACTCAACATCGATCGATACGCATCACGGTCAGGTATATCGTTCTAACTTTTTGATATCAGTGTACTTTATTATTGCCTATGCCTTCACTGGACTGGTTATACACTGGGGACAGTGTATGATTTAAGTCTGGGGGGATGATTACTGATGCTGTTTACCTTTTGATTTCATCTAAAAATGTTTTCAAAATGGTTTTTATTGAGTCATGAAAGGGATAATGATAATTTCAATTTTCACTTTTTATCTAACCAATCTTTTAGGCACCATTCTTAGTTTTGTTGATGCAGAATGTAATATAGATGCTAAAGTTGATCACTTATCAGCTATGACAACACTTTCATTGATTGTCTGGAGGAACCAAAGCTGATTTCCAACCTAACCTGACATTCTTTGCTTGTCTTGGGGCTTGGTATACATGGGATCGGATGCTTCAAACAAGTCTGAAAGGTAAAGCCTTGTGTAGATAATTTTATCACCATCTCTCTCTCATTTTCGAAATTAGATTTAATTTTATTCAGTTCTTAAAAAAAAAAATTCGAAAATTATCTTAAATTTATGTTCTAGGATTAGTTAGTTATTAATTAGGAAGGAATTCGAACAGGGCTTGGCGGTTACCCCTTTAAGACTTGATTCATAAGAATTCTATAGGTAAATGGTTCGAACAGGGCTTGATGGTTACCCCCTTCAAGACTTGCTTCGCATGAATCCTAGGATATAGGTCAAAAAGAAGTGAACATGACTTGGTGGCTGCAACCATTAAGGCTTGATTCTTGGAAGCCTGTCCAATCTTTGTCAATGTCTTGCGAATGAAAGCAGACTTGGCTAGGAGAGAAATAGTACAGAGAGAGGATAGAAACTAATTTTTACCTGCAGGTCCAGATACTTGTTTGAGCAACCTTGAATCCTGTGATCGATACTCCCAAGGTAAAGCCTGCACTTTTATTTTTATGAACAGAAATGAAATCAGTAGAGGGGTTAGTCAGACATGATTGCTAAGTTGTTGGCTAGATGATCAAGGTTGTTTAATTATGATATTGCATAATGTGCTTCTGCTATTGACAGACTCTTAGATGTGGTTTGCAACGAAGTAGAGGTTATGATTATAAGTTTGAATTCGATTTAGTCCCTGCTTTTCAAAACCTCTTTCATAAAGACTGCCTGTATGTTTGCTTGAGGACAAGCAAAAGGTTAAGTCTGGGGAAGTTGATATACCATGGATTTTACCCGTTTCTACCCATGGTATATGAGTGTTTTTACTACTATTATTTATGTTTTGGAGTCTATTAGGTATGTTTTCAGGTTCATAAGCATTTTGGAGAAAAGTGATGTTTTAGGTACTTTTTTGGA
The DNA here is from genome assembly GCA_016432835.1 of Brassica nigra. Taxonomy (NCBI): domain Eukaryota; kingdom Viridiplantae; phylum Streptophyta; class Magnoliopsida; order Brassicales; family Brassicaceae; genus Brassica; species Brassica nigra. The sequence continues at coordinate 52,000,810 of CM028242.1, forward strand.
GCTTAAAGAAGAGTTCACCCGTGATCAAGACCAGAGGTCGACACCAGAGTTACACATCGATCGATGCACACTCTGTGCAATCGATCAACACACATTAGCTGAAGGACGATACATCGAGACAATAATCGATCGATGTACACCCTGTACTATCGATCGATACTGAGGCGGCAGAAAGACAAGTTGGACTTGGCCAAACTTGAAGCCCAAGATATCACATTTTACAAGAATGCCCCTGACGAGTTTTTTAACCTAATGAACTCATATTTATATGCCTAAGTGTTTTGGCAGAAATAGAGAAGTTGATACAAGTTTTCATAAGTTTTTCTAAGAGTTTCTTCTTCTACTCATTTCTTTTACTGTTTCATTACTTTGCAAGTTCTCAATAAAGTTCTATTCAGTTCTTTATTTGTTAACAAAGGTTATAGAATTCTAGATCTAGAGGAGAGATCCAAAGATATTTGTGATTGGGACCTAAGTGTTTACCCTCCTATAGATCTATGAATTTCTATTATTACCTTGTTGCTATGAACTACTTAGCTATGTCTGAGTAGATTCATTTGTTAGATTTAGGGTTTAAATAGGATATGAGGGATTAGCCCCAACCTATAATTGCTATAGTTGTGATATTTATTGTTAGGATTGTTCACTAATGCTTTTTCTAGCTTAGCTACCTAGAACATGAACTTGGATTGCATTGTTTATTACATGCAATACCTAACAACATCCTAAATATGCTATGACCCTCTTGAGATATGCGAAAGCTGATCTAAGATCATGGTGAGCATTGTATCAACTCGCGCATAAAGCTTGCTTAGAGCAGTATCGATTGATACTCCTATAGAGTAATCGATCGACGTAGCTAGACGTGTATCGGTCGATATTCCTATCGAAACATCGATCGATACCATCGGCATAGTAGCCGACCGCAACACCATTTAGAATCTAAGTAATAGATGGTCTAAATAATGCGAGAGCTGATGGATTCATTTAATAAGTGTTGAGCTCTGACATATCATGCACGCAACTTGTTAGCTTTTATAATATCTATAATCCTGAATTTCTGAATACCTACCCTGAATCTAACTACTTTTCTTTATTGTTTTAAAACCAAATCCTTTCCACTGAGTAATCTTATCCTTACTCAGCAAACCTGCAATTTACTTTAAACCCTTTTCAACCTAGCATAGTCATTAAGATTGCATCTTATTTGTACACTAGCTCTCTGTGGATTCGATCCCTAAATACTACAACTGAACCTCTTATTTGAGAGAGTAAAGTCACTCCTTAGGGTAATTTGAGTGATATCATCCGGCTACTCGTCCTGCTCACCTACAATGGGAAGAAAGAAGGATGAGCAACAGGGGAGTCACTCAGTGAGGTATGGGATGCTTCCGCAAACCACTGACTAGTAAATAGAACTACGACCATGTAGGCCTAGCTCTAGCATGAAAACACAATATGCCTAAAGCATCACACAAAACAAACAATGCGATGATAGCATATAGCTAATCCATACACCCCACATTCTCCTCACACGGATATAAATAACCTGCGTCGATAGTACAGAAGTCCGTCTCTGCACCCCCGCAATCATCATCCTGCTTCGATATGCAAACATCTCTGCACCCCGCAATCATCACCCTGCGTCTCTATGCAAACGTCTTTGCACCTCTGAATCACTCAAACACCTGCGTAGCTAGCTCAGACGTCTCTGGCCCCCGCAATCCCCACATAGTCCCTATCCTTATAACTACATACATATATATATATAGATATCGCCATTTAACGTCACTCATTTCAATCAACAGTTGAGTCCTCTAACGCCCTATTTTCGGTTTAACAAGCATAATTAATAAACAGACAAGACGCCAATCAGACTCGATTCATAGAGACGGAACATGTTCCGATACTAGACTTTTCCTAATAATTGTACTAAACTAGCACGGGATTAAACGGAATAGCCCTCACCTTAGCAATTGGCTGGAAAGAACAACCGAATATGGTCAAAGAGGTCAACTGCAATATGAGAATCAACGGCTTAGGCTCGATCTCAGAAAATAAAGTTTCCAAAATGTAAACTTTCCTAAAATAGAAACTTTCGTAAAATAGAAACTTCCTAAAATGGCGGCTTTCCTAAACTAGAAACTTCCCTAAAATAGATGTCTAAGACTGGAAATATGGAGGCGACAAACTTACCAGAAAAACCCGCCGAAAGCTAGCCCAGAAATCCCGCCGGAAGTTTGCCGGAAATTCCACTCCAAAAATTTACTAGTGACTGGTCGTTGGATAATCCAACAACAGCTCGTCACACGCAAAGAAATACTTTGACTTGATGAGAATAAAGAGAAGGGGTGGAGTTTCTTATATAGGGAAAAGGAATAGAGGTAGGTTTTCTAAAATTCCAATGTGGGACAAAAATAAAAAGAAGGGTTTTGGATTTTAATTAAAAAAAAACAAATGGGCTCCTCCCATCTTGGGTCTCTAAAGAGAACCACGCTTCTTCTGCGCTGAAGCCTACTCTCCCGCTTCGTCGATACTGCCATCTCAATTCGAAACCCTAAAACCGTATGAGGAGCAGGAGCGACCTCCAGAACCCTAACATGAACCATACCTTCCGTAATAAGGCGCTAAAGAGTCGCGAGAAAATCACGGGGAGCAGAAGCAGAACCCACGGCCGTGATAAAGACATGATTAACACAAAATTAATCGAGAGCGAAGGAGACAAAGAGAGATAGTGAAGGCTTTAAAGAGAAAAGATAAAATACTAAGTAACTGGAATAATATATCTCGTTTAGGTTAACAACGGATACGGTTTCGTGGGATTCTCCTAAGATAAAAAATTAGTTTTTGAACAAAAAGTTGCTGAGGGTTGAATAAAAGGAAAGTGGAAAGAGGAATGAGATTGATACAAACAAAGGAATATACTAGGCCTGCGATTTCAGTTTTCCGAAACCAAACCGAACCAATTTTTCGGTTCTCGGTTATCCGGAATTTCTTAAACCATTTCCGAAGAAAACCGAATTTAAAATTGGTTCGGTTTGGTTCGGATATCGGTTATTTATGAAATTTATTTTAATTCCGAAAAAACCTAAATACTAATTTTTAAAAAAAGAAATATGGAACATTCGGTTATTTCGGGTATTATCGGTTCATTTCGGGTATCGGTTATCTCCGGTTTACACGGTTATGGCTCTGTTTTCACGTGCCAAATCAATTAAACAAGCAATCAACAACCAAAAAAAACAACGAACCTCAAAACCAACTTTTAACCAAGTTTAAACATCCAAAAGAGATTACTCTCAAACATGAAAACACACAAAAAAGACAACAATCTGAATCTATATCTCTTTTCTAAAGATCAAAGATCAAAGTTTGAAAGATATATAGATTCATGAAGTTCAAAAGGATGTTGTCCAAAATAGAGAGATAGATAAATTGGTTTTGAATCTTCCTAGTTCCAAGCCACTCTAACCTACAAGTAACAGGTTCATGAAGTAAGAAGACATGTAAATAACCGAGAAAATAACAAAGTACAAGAAACAATACAAATCAAAGAGAACAACAAATTACCTCTAATGATCAGATTCACCAGAAATTTTCAAAGACTCTACATAATATCAAATGCAGTTAGAACTTAGGACTCTGAGTATTAAAAAATATAAGGAAAATAGTTAAGATGATTACCTAATGATTCATGAAAGTCCAGTTCTTCAAACATCTGAACCAAGCTTGAAAATTTCTCAGCCTGGATGTTGTTTTGAAGCCACTGTTGTAAGCAGACAAGAGCTTCAATCATGTATGGAGTCAGACAGCTACGAAAAGGATCTAAAATCCTACCACTCGTACTGAACGCTGACTCGGAAGCAACAGAGGAGACTTGGATGGCTAGCACATCCTTTGCTAGTTCAGACAAGACGGGAAACTTACAAGAGTTCTTCTTCCACCAAGATAACACATTGGTGTCTAATCCGAGATTGTTTGTTCTTCTTGGTATTGGTTTTTCCATCAAGTAAATGTCGAGCTCACTACTGGATTCTTCATGTGCTGCCTCTGAAACCATCTCTGAATACAAAGAATCTCTGCTCTCATAGTCCTCATCATCGTCATCAGAAATATCAAACAGGTTTCCAACTTCACCTTCCCCAGAATCGATAATGTTGTTCTGACTATCACCTTGCGATTGAGGGACAAGCTTGCTCACATAATCCTCATACAACGATTTCATCAGTGCTCTTATTGAGGCTCTGAGATGAGCACTCTCCACACTATCCTTACCATAGAGCTTATCAAAAAAGATAGAAGCAAACTGCATCTTGTTCCTTGGATCCAACACACTTGCAATGATGACCAGCGGGTTCATATTGAAAAGTCCATCCCAGTACTTCTCAAATTTGTTTCTCATCTCCTTTGCTTGAATCTGTAGAACCCCATCCCTGATATTGCTCAGTGCAATCAAGTTCCTCTCGATTATCACAATCTCATTGTAAAAAATGGTAGACGTGACTGTCTTGGATGCTGAGAACGCCAAGGTGCAACCAAAGAAGATTTTCAGAAACTTCACTAACCTCTGCACCTCTTCCCACCCTTCTGAAGTAGGAGGTCCAACCCGTTTCTGTCCCTTCTACAGCATGTCTTCGGCTTTGAGCTTCTCAAACGCAACCTTGAACTTCAAAGCAGCAGACAGCGTGAGATAGGTGGAGTTCCAACGAGTTATACAGTCCAAAGATAAGCTTTCCCTACTAACCTTTCCTGTCAGCACCCTCAACTGAAACGACTGCAACCTTGTACCCGATGATCTCACATACTTCACCGCATTTCTAATAGCCATGACACTCTCTTTGACCTCAGATAACCCATCCTTAACAATCAAGCTGAGAATATGTGTACAGCAACGCATATGCATCAATGAACCATCCTTAACTAATGCATTCGGGCCTATCCCCCTACAGGTTTCTGCAAACAGTCGTAGAGCCTTATCGTTCGCCTTAGCATTGTCTACTGTCACCATGAAGACCTTATCTATACCTCAATCAGAAATACATAAACTCAAATGCTCAGAAATAGTGTCACCTTTATTATCCGTGATAGGCTTGAAACTGATGATCCGCTTCTGCATTTCCCAGTTCCTATCAATCCAATGAGCTGTGACGACCATGTAGCTGTATGATGTCGTAGGAGCCACCCAAATATCGGTGGTAAGAGACACTCTCTGCTTCTCATCAGTAAACAACTGCTTCAACCTAGCTTTCTCCCACATAAACATTTTAAAAATGTCTTCTGTTGCTGTTCTTTTGCAGTGAACTGTGTACATCGGTAAGACGTTGTGACAGAACCTCCTAAACCCTTCAGAATCGACAAAAGAGAATGGCTCCTCATTCAGCACTTTCATCTCGTTCACTGATCTCCTGAAAAAAGCAGCATCATACTTCACGGTTTTCAAAACACCACTACTACCTCCACTTAACACCTGCTGTTTTCCAGATTCATTGTAGAGTTGGAACATCTTACATCGACCAATGTGATTCCTCATCGCACTTGTCCCACTCCTCTTGGAGTCACATCCAATCGATTGGGCACAGTAACGGCAGTTGCTGATGCTTGGATCATCTTCTCTTTGAATGAAATGTTGCCAGACGTCTGCTCGGTGGGCTTGCTTTTTCTTTGCAGCAGGAGGCAGATCAGTGCTTGACCTCTCCGAAGCAGATCGTTTCTTTCCACCTCCTTGATCCACATCTGTTTCAATGTCTTCTCCGAAGAACTCATGGTTATCTTCACAAGCTGACATCTACAATCACAAGATAAACATTTCAGAAATTTAGATCACACAAAACATGGATACAAAACATAGATACGGAAGTAACAAAACTAACCAAACATAGCAGACCAAACTAACTAATATAACTGAAAGTCACAACAATATTATTTAACAATCCTACAATATTATTCAAAAATCACAAGAAAGATCATATTAACAATCCCCAATTTTTCAAAACAAAAAACCCTAAATCCGAAATCGGTACTAACTCAAACAGATAAATACATGAAGTGATAATTTACTCATTAATCGACACAAACCCTAACATCTAAAACCCCTATTCGATTACCACACAAAATCACAATCCCTAAATCGATTTACACAGAAACTCAGAAAGAAGATAAGACATGAGACTAACCTTGTCACCTTGTGCTCGAGATGATATAAAGAAGCATAGAAGAGGGTCTGGTCTGAGAATCAGACAAAGCTCGATCCGAGATCGTGTTTGAGGAAGAGAGATTAGGAGATGCGATTAGGTTAAGTATTTTAGGATTTTAGATTTGTCGACACTTAGGTTAAGGCTGTTTTAGATTAGGTATATATAGTTAGGTTAAATTTTCGGTTATCCATTCGGTTATAGAGAACCAAACCTAAGCGATGTCAAAACCGATTTATTTTAAAACCTTTGCCGATCGGTTCCTCTCCAAGAACCAAACAATACCCGATCTCCCTAAGCGTCGGTTCGGTTCGGGTCGGACCAATCGATTCGGGGCAAAATCCCAGGCCTAAAATATACTAAAGAATGTATTTAGAGAAATCATTCTCTCTCCTAACAGGTTTGATCACGCGTGCTATAGGGTGATGTGTTATGAGAAGAAGCCATAGGTTTTGTTTTAGCCAGTGTAGGGGTAAAATTGCTATTTTGAAAAAACATCTTAGCCAAAAAATTAAATTTCTATCCATGAAAATACAGATGTTATTTATGTATAGGAAATGCAATTTTTCAATTAAAAACAGTAGTACAATTAGTTTTGAGTCTTTTGACAAAAAAAAACAGTTGTATTATTAAAGGTGGTAATAAGGAAAAAGTTTTTTTTGGGGTTCACCAACCTATAGTAGTCTGCCACATCATATACAGATTTTGAAAAAAAAAAGAAACAAAATATTTAGGATTTATCTTTTCAAATAAAATAAAATAAATAACAAAATAGTAACACCTGCCAAAAAAAAAATTTAACATTATTTACGCCATCTACTCTAAACCCTAAACATTAAATTCTAAACCCTAAACTATTTGGTAAATCCTAAAGCCTTGGATAAACCCTAAACTCTTGGGTAAAACCTAAACCCTTGGGTAAATCCTAAACCCTTGGGTAAATCCTAAACCCCTGGATAAACCCTAAACTATTAGGTAAACCCTAAACCCTTGGATAAACCCCAAATCCTTGGATAAATCATAAATCCCTGGATAAACCATAAATTGGGTTTGAGGTTTTTATCTAAGGGTTTAGGGTTTATTGAGAGGTTTAGGAGATATGGTTTACTGTTTAGAGTTTATCCAAAGGTTTAGGGTTTACCCAAAGATTTAAGATTTACCCAAGGGTTTAGGGTTTAGTGTTTAGTATTTAGGGTTTAGTATTTAGAGTTTAGGGTTTACTAGCGTTAACAATATTAAAAAAAATTCTTTTCTTTCTGGCAGGTATTACTATTTTTATTTTATTTGAAAATACAAATCTCAAATATTTTGTTTCTTTTTTTTTCAAAATCTGTATATGACGTGGTAGACTACTATAAGTTGGTGAACCAATAAAAACTCTTAAGGAAATAGAAAAGTATCTGTAGCGTGGATATCGTCTTTCAATTATCTATAAATGGTAGATAAGAATCTCTACATATGTAGTAACATCACTTGCTACGTAGGCAGTTGCGATGCCAAAATTTTTCTAACTGGGTCAACAATATGTATAACAAAATTGTTTATCAACTACCAAAGATATTACTTTAAAAAAAAAAAAAAAGATATTACTTTTGCCAATATCAAAAAATATTTATATTAATATGTTTTGTTTGGTAATAACTTAACATACTTTTTCTGTGATTTCATTTATTATATCTGAAAATACGTTTTGTAAAACATTAAAAAAATTGCAATACGATTTCCCTAATCTACATTGTTAAAAAAATTAATAGCTATCTATTACAATAAAACTGACTTTAAAATTCTCTGAATTAAAAAACCTTGTTTATCAAATTCAGAAATAGATTAATTATTAAAGAATTCTCATATGATTTAATCAAATCCAAAGAAAACTCTAAAATACCAAAGTAAGTTGAACAATTATGAAGAAATCCAACTTGAAAATATAAATGTTTTACATTTTTCTCAGCAAAAGCAGTTGAGTAAAATAGAAAAGAATAATAATTTTTATTTAAATTTTAATATTTATTTTTATGTTTTGATAAGAATTATATAAGGCCCACAAATTATGGACTATTAATAGGTGATTTTTGTTGGAACCCAAATTTTGTAAGCTTTTGGACTGTGTAAAAATTTTGATTAATGTTGAGAAAAATATGGATCACAAGATATTGTCTTGCCCCAGTCTTGTTCCACTCTCGGACTCAATCGTGTTATAGTCCTGATCGTTCCAGGACTCGACTGTCTTAACCCGACCGTGGTCCCATCTCGTACTTGGTTGTACAGCGATCCATATCCCTTACCGGACTTGATCATTTGTATTACAACCATGGTCTTTTCCACTGTGATCCTTGTCTTTTCTGGACTTGATTGTTTCTATCTTGGACCTAGTCCATTATCGGACTCAGTCATCTTATTTCGACGCTGGTCAATCAGACTCGGTCTTCTATATTTGCCCATGGTCCATCCTTGGACTTAGTCATGTTACGCTTCTGATTCCTTCCAACCAAACTGTTTCCCAATTCTAGTTTCATACCAAACTAACTGTGTTTTGATTTTGATCTCAACAGATCAAATCATTTCCATCCTGATTGTGGTTCATTACCTAATCAGTCATCATATCTTGATCTTAGTCAACCTCCCTAGATCTCACTTGGAACTGATCGTGTAAGCTAATCATGGTCCTTCACTGAACTTGATTGCTTACTGAACCTAGTCCTCTTTCTAGGTCTTTCACCATACTAGTTGAGTCCCAACTGATCCATCCGGATTCCCAAGGAGTAATGCTTTATCATGGTCAAGTCCTGGTAGGATTATGTAGATCCCTAAGCAACTCAGCCTTAACGGATTTGTCTTGTCCCCCAGGCCGCTCAATCATAAGCATAACCTACCTTAAAATGATTCACAACATCGTGTTGCGATCTTACAAAATTTCCTTCCCATGGACATTGATGCATGCTCAAATTACCCTAGAGCAACCTTACTCTCATCAAAAGAGGTCAAGTTATAGTACTTAGGGATCGAATCCACAGGGAGCTAGGGAACACACTAGATCTTATTGTAACTAAGCTAGGTTGGAGATTTCAAAGCAGTAAATTGCAAGTAAACTTAAAACTGGTGAGCAAGACAATTACTCAAGTGATTGATTAGGGGTGTTTAACAGATATGATGAAGGCGTTAGACTTAGGATTACTATTCAGGTTATCAGGATTATAATAAAATGAATGCCTATGTGAGATGCTTGCATGATATTATAGAACCCAACGGTAACAATAACCGTACCAATGTCGTTTTCTGGGTTATCTATTACTAGAACCAATGATTCACTACAAGCACATGTCATAATCAGGAAGGCATCGATCGACCTGCTGTTGCACGTATCGATCGACATAGCCTCGCGTCAATCGATCGATGTCTCTATAGGAGAATCGATCGATGCACCTCTAGTAAGCTTTAAGCGTGGGTTGATAACAGTTCACCAGAGATTTGCTAGAACATGCTGTCCTTGCGCCTAGCAAATTCTGACTCAAAGAAGATAGATCCAAGGATAATATCCACTGTCATCATGTATAGGTTAGCTACTCCTATACAAGAATTAAGAACAATCTTCTAAGATGAATATCACATGCTCAAGTATTCATATTTGGGGCTAATCCCTCAAAACATATTTGAATCCTAAATCTAACAAAGGTATTTACTCGGACATAGCCAAGCAAAAACATCATAACAATTAAATAAAATTGCATAGATAGAATATATAGAAAATAAAGGTGTTCAAGAAAGCTCTCAATTGTAACTCTATCTCTCACAAAACAATGGTAATGAAAAACCTTTAGGTCGGAACTATGTCTAAAAAAAACTCTCTTTTACCAAAACACTTAGGCAAGACATAAATACTAAGTAATTAGGTTAAAACTCGTCAGGGGTATTTTGGTAAATAGATGGAGTCTTGGGCTTCAAGTCGGCTGTGACCAAACTGGGTTTCTGTGTGTTTAATATCGATCGATACCACTGAAGGTGTATCGATCGACGCGTCTGTCTCCGTGTCGACCTTGAGTGGTCGATATGGTCATCTCGGGTGAAATCTCTAAAGTGCTCCAAAATGTTCCAAAAACACCATCTTTCCTCCTATTGCTCCTGGACCTGTAAATATGCTATCTAGACTCCAATATGGATTACATATATCCTAAAACTATCATATACCATGACTAAAATCGGGTCAAATTCATGGTATATTAACTCCCCCATACTTGCCATTTTGCTTGTCCTCAAGCAAAAACAACTGGTAGTCTCTCTAGAAAAGGTTTGAAAACAGCAGGGACTCAAAAAGTTTAAAGAACTTAGTCATATCATCCTAGTAGTGCAGGCCAAGTCATAATCATCCTAACTACAAAAGCACATTATACCATATCCTAGTATAGCAACCAAGTTCTCCTAGTTAACAACTCAACCAATCCTGTCTGATAATCCCCTCTACTAACCTCATTTCTTGCATAAAATAAAAGTGTAGGCTTTACCTTGGGAGTATCGATCAAAGGACACATGGGTTCTTACTCAAACAAGTTTTTGAACACACAGGCTGTCTTCTCTGATCCGTTTCTTACCTCTTTCTCCCTTCTCTGAATCCTTATAGTTTCAATTTCAATAAACAATGATGCTGATGTAGTCCATCTTGTTCATCTTATTGACTTTTCTACTTTTGTAGCTCTTATTGGACAAAGTGTAGCGAATGATGGGGTCACAGGAGACACTCCTACCCCTCGTTCCCAAAATGTGTGATCATTCCTTTCTGAATTAGAATACTGGGGTTATAGGAGACACTCTGCATCTTCCAAGAAATCATCTCAATCTTTTATATTTAGGGTGTTTGAAGAGAGAGAGAGAGAGAGAAGGGAACCAGAAACACACAGACTTTTACCTTCCAGACTTGCAGGAGGAACCCGATCCAATGTATACCTAGCCCCAAGACAAGCAGGTAATGTCAGTATTAGGTTGGAGGTCAGCTTTGGTTCCTTCAAACACTCTCAGTAGGTGCAAACATAGTAGACAGGTTGATCCACTTTAGTATCTCTAGTAGTTATGTAATCAGTGAATCTAAGATTGGTCTAGAAAGTGGTTAAATGAATAGCAATAAATCTAGATAAGATCATTGTCCCCTTCTTGACTCAATAAAAAAAATTTTGAAAACATTTTTAAATAAGAGATATCACTCAAATTACCCTAAGGAGTGAATTACTATCTCAAATAAGAGGTTCAGTTGTAGTACTTAGGGATCGAATTCACAGGGAGCTAGGGAACACAAAAGATGTAATCCTTAGTGACTATGCTAGGTTGAATAGGTTTAATAGTAAATAGCAGGTTTTGAGAAAGGTAGTTGCTCGATTGAATTGGTTTGGGTTTTAAACAATAAAGAGAAATAACTAGACTTAGGGTTGGCTATTCAGATATGCAGAATTATAATGCTACGGATGCCTAACAAGTTGTATGCATGATAATAAAGAGCTCAACAACGTATGAATGAATTGATCAGCTCTCGCAATATTTAGACTCATCTATTGATTAGATTACTAAATGATGTTTCAGTCAGAAGACACCAACAGTATCGATCGATCAGCTCTCGCAATATTGACCGATACACCTTTAGCTACGTCGATCGATTACTCTATAGGAGTATCGATCGATACGGATCTAGCCAGGTTTTAAGCGCGAGTTGATATGGTGCTCACCAAGATCATAGATCAGCTCTCGCCTTTCTCTAGCGGATCTAAGCTTGATTAGTATGTGATCAGGATGATGATTAAATAATTAAACAATCCTAGTTCATGCTTCAAGTTATCTACTCAAGAAACAAGAATTAGTGAACATCCTAACAATGAATATCACAACTTAGCTATCTATAGTTGGGGCTTGTTGGTGTCAAAATCGGTCACGACGGAATCAATGACTGAAAGTCTCTGGAGAGTATTTCTTAAAACAAAAAGTCTCGGATAATTTGAAAAGAAGTTATACGAGATTTTCTCAAATTATAATATCCGCTCCCTGGTGAGGTCGAAAACGGTTATCTCGAAATCTACGGCTAAAGATCCTTCCAAACTCAAAGATTTCCCGCACGAACGACTAACGGGGGAAAGATCGGGCAACGGAAAACCCACGGGCGGCAAAGAACCCCTGGCGCCGGCGGCACCCCGGCCTGGTGCCGGCGGCAGCGTCCGCGCGGGCGGCCTGGCGCCGTGGCACGGCACGCCCGGCGGCAGCGTCAGCGAGCGGCCTGGCTGGCGGCACTGCCTGGCGGCGCAGCGTCCGCGGGCGGCCTGGCGCCGGCGGCACCGGCGCGCGCACGCGGGCGGCCTAGCCGGCAAGCCGACCTGGAGCCGCAGCACGTGTCGCGCGAGCCTGCCGGCCGGCACGTCCGCGACCTGGCGCCGCGACAAGCCCCGACGCCGGTCGGCGCTCTGGTCCGGTCCCATCATGCTCGGTCTGATCCCGTCTTGGCCTGCTTGGATCAATCCTCGAGAGTTTGATACGATCACGGCTATGGAACAAAGATCTTCGATTGACTTCGATTGGAATCATCCTCGATGTTTTACGACAAAATTAGAAGGATTGGATTTCGTAGAAGATATCGCATAAAACAAGATTGATTAACTCAACATCGATCCTTTAGGCTATGCGGTTTATTTTACGAGAAAGATAGTCTTTCAGAAATCGTATAAAACGTTCAACGACTTAAGACAAGTCCACGGACTTACTTACGATTTTAAGAATTCAGGCCCAATCAGGCTATGACGGTTTATCCGATTTCCAACATCGGATAAACATAAAGTCACCAAAAATAGGGAAAACTCGAGGATAATTACAAAGATCGACTAAAATGGAATACTTCCTGAAGAGATAAACTTGGGCCCAAAGCGAGGTCCATCATCCTAAGGCAAACCAACCTAGGAGTGGGTATATAAGGAGAGCAAGAGCAGAGGAGAAGAGGATCCGAAAATCCTGGATTGGAGACATAGAGAGCTCTGTTAGCTGATAGAACTTAGAATTTAGGCGGTTAGACTAGCAAGGCAGGCCCTAGAACCTCTGGCGCCTCTTGCTGCAAAATCTCCGCTCCTCGGAAGGATCGGACAATTCTTTTACTTCAGAGCTCCGCACACAGAAACCCTAGGCTATCTTCGACATGCCTGTTTCTATGACAAACTCAGACTAGACGAACCCGCCACGGTTCGATCTCTTGTTCAATTCTTTCTAAACTGAACTACGTCCGTCTTGATCCTCGAAAGTGCGTAGGCAGCCTTTCTTAAGGTCCAGTCGCAAATCTTAACAAAACCTTTTCGCATTTATTCGGTCACTTGTCGTTGGCTGTCGCGAGAATCCGGACCTTCGTGGAAAGTCGGGTTAACTTGGCTTTCCTCTGTTTTATTCATTAAAATCGACGGTGTGAATTTCGGTTCCCACAGTTTGGCTAGAAGGAGGGGACGGATTACTCTTACTCATACGGCGCCAAAGCGTCGAACCGATGTCCGGAATAGGAAAGAAAAGTTGCAGTTTCGTCAGCGATGGTAAAACAACTCCAGCAGACACTGTTCCTACGGCCAACGCTTACGCAAACGCCACGGTGCTCGAGCAAATCAAAAACCTAGCGCGGCTTTCCGCCACAGGAAGAAGAACAACGAGCTCACAATTTCTCTATCTAAACAGAAAGGGCAACGATAAAATCTATCAAACCCCAAAATTCGTCTTGTTACCAAGTTAGAAGCATAGCGACCAAGGTTTCTCTGAAAACGTTTCTTCGAGAACCTCTCGGAAAAATAAAACTTATTCTCCTCGAAACCTTGGGAAAACCCTATATTACTCGCGGAACAGAAGCACGGCAAATCGGTTCACCGATTCCCACTGCCATACATCTTACAAACAACTCTCGAGGAACAAACGGGAAAACGAAAGGAGGTCGGAGCTTGATCTTACTAGGACGACTTGCCATAGGGTAAGATCAGTCTTCCCAGTCCACCTTAGTAAGATCCCAGTTTGTTCTCCTTTGTGTCTAGGTCAAAATGGCTTTCGTTTCATCTCAATCGGAGTTTCCGTTGAGATTTTACGAAGAGAACAAAGTCACTGTCCTGGCCACCTCGCCGTGGGCAAGGAAAAACATTACCGAGGTCACCTCACCCTCCGACATTGCTACCTCGCCACAGGGCGAACTCACCTTCGTTATCCTTTGAGTCTAGATCAAAGTGGCTTTCGTTTCGTCTCAATCGGAGTTTCCGTTGAGATTTTACGAAGGGAACAAAATCACTCTCCCGGTCACCTCGCCCGTGGACGAGAACAACCATCACCAAGGTCACCTCGCTCATGGCCACCTCGCCTGTGGAAACCTCACTTTCCTCTCCTTTGAGTCTAGGTCAAGATGGTTTTCGTTTCGTCTCAATCGGAGCTTCCGTTGAGATTTTACGAAGAAAACAATGTCGCTGTCTCGACCACCTCGCCCATGAGAAGTATCTCTCTGTCCCGTCATAGGACGAGCCCGGTCCTGTCTCAGTACCATGCATCTTTGCCTGAGTTTTCGTAACTCGATCTTTGAGTCCTCGAGCCCCGGGGATCGACGAAGGAGAGCAACAGCAGCATCGGCGGGCCGGGACCGCGGCAGGGCGGGGCACCCGCCCGGACCGACCACGCCCGCCCGGCCCGGCAGGCTCGTCCTCTCCCGTCTGGCGCCGGCAGGCCCATCGTTTCCCGTCTGGCGCCGGCGGCAAGGGTCCTGGCGCCCATCCATGCAATCTTTTCGTGATCTCGGGCAACGGCAACATCTTGGTCCCTTAAACCAATGTTCAATTGTTAGAAACACGGCGATTCTTCCGCAAAGCCTTCTCGATTGTTTAACAAAGCTCATATTCTAGAATCTAAGTTCGAAGCCTCATTACTCAAACCCTCGAAGACGGGAAGTCTACGAATCCAAGTCCATCTCGATCCCGACACTCGAGAAATCTCGGAAGACCATAAAAGGTTCGGATGATGAATGGATTTCGATTCATCGTATTAAACGATCACGGTTATTCTAAACACCAATCATCTCGACTATCACGAGGAAATGGGATTCCCGAATGCGAAACCTTCAAAAGACTATTTTCTCGAAATTTTTTGTAAAGGTTTTAGTTCTTCGTAGGACAGGAAGAAAAACGTCTTGAAAACTACCGTAGAATTTATGGAACTTAGGACCTAGGTGGATAGTCTAGCAAGCTAAGTCTTAGGCAAAATTTCCAGTCTTGTTCCATCGTTCCTTGATTGTCCAGGCAGAACATGCAAACCGATCTAGTCTCGAAAAACCGAGAAGCGCCACACGCGTTCTAAAAGCATACTCATCCCGCTTCCTAAAAGAAAGAAAAAACATACACAAGCCTTCGGAAGAACGGCTAACCCGTTTTCTTTCGTAAAAAGAAAAGGGAAGTAGGTACGTATACTATACCCGTATAATCCCATCTTCGAAAACTTTTTGCTTCAGCATCAAGACAACGCTTTTGACAAAGCAAACTCGCAGCAATAAGATTCGTCTAAAACGCTAGTGGCATAAGCCCAACCGTTACAAACATTGTCTTGAAAACTCTCGTCGTCTCTCGTAAACTCACGACTAGAAGCGTGTACCAGCGTCAGACTAATAGCGACGGTGAACTACGAAAATAACGAAATAACCTTCGGTAAAACTCCGTGAGTAATTGAAGCAGCTTTAGTCAAAGGTCGAAATCATAGCGAAACATCTCCGTGCAATCCGCGGAAACATCGCTACTTTGACAATCTGCGATTTTCTATCTCCATGAAACCGGTCATCCATTACTTTATATAACAAGAACATTTTAAAACAAAACAGCCTATGGAAAAACATGATCGGTCTCATGCAAAACGATTTTGCGATGCAAAAAGTGAATGAGGAAAACATAATCCGTGGTCGCGAATATCGCAAGTAATTTGTGAAAGCGCTCTCCGGTTACCTTTGCGAAAACCCCCTTACATCACTTTTACGAAAAATCCTCTGTATGGTCGAGTCAATTCATACAAAGCAACTTTCGTAAAATAAACATAATGGGTCCAACGGGTAACTGTCATAGACAGTTTTGCTCCACAAGGTTTCTGGCTCCTGCTTTCACTCCCGGTTACGTCCGAGCAGGAAATAATCACGCAGGCGAACCCGCCGTGTCCTGCGTCGATCCCTTAAACTTTGTCCCCCTCGGATAAAATGAAACGATTTTCATGCAACAAAAAAAATTTTTACGAACCATTCATCGTATAACTGAGACCTAAAGTGGAAGATCGTTTCTAAAGCCAACAGCCATAACTCAGAAAACTCCACTATACTTGGCATGTCTATCTCGGCAAACACTATTTGGCCCTCGGCCAACTTCGCTACGTAAAGCCGGACCTGAATTCGGCATCCCCATTAAGGACAATCATAAACTAACATGACCTTAATAAGGGTCATGGTCTTATCGTTACCAACAACTTCCTTGGCGTACGGCTGAATCTAGCCTCCATGCCAATCCAAAGCTACTGGCGACCACGCTCAATCATAACGGCTAAAACAACAATCCACGATTTGTTCATAGAGCGCCAAGTGACTATTACGCAAGCAATTTGTCGATAACCCAGAATCGAAAATCATACGATAAACTCTTCATACCAAAACTCAGTCCTAACAACCATATGGTTAGCGGAAGATTTAAACTTATCGTCAATCGATTAAGTTCTATCGCCCGTAAACACGGCATGAAAAGAAACACTCGTGACAAGGCTCCAAGAGTTATACGAGTCATCCTTAATATATACAATCAAATCCCGGAAGGCCAACACTTCACGAAGCACTGTGGATGTAGACGCTTCTCCCTGGGTCAAACTTATGTGACCCCTTGGTCCTGCGTCCAAACCGAAACAACAGTTTCTGGCTGCGAACATTCGCAAAACATCTCCAAAGCCCGCGAACATTTCAACCACGAAATGCGGCACAAGGGAAACTCGACCTTCAGCATCGAGGCGTCGCTAACGCTCGAAGGACATTCTTTTCCTCAAAACATACAAACACACCTCTAAACGGTAACATGCCTCTAAAATGGTATCATTTCATTGTTGCTGATCACAACAAACGAACTCTAACGTCCGGACTAATAGCAGCCCTTCAAGGGTAGGTTCTCTTGCATCCGACAAGGATAAACATAGCGCTATACAAGAAATCAAATTTTGGTTT
Organism: Brassica nigra; assembly: GCA_016432835.1. NCBI lineage: Eukaryota > Viridiplantae > Streptophyta > Magnoliopsida > Brassicales > Brassicaceae > Brassica > Brassica nigra. Next base: position 52,018,207 of record CM028242.1, read on the forward strand.
AGCTCTTCGTAAAGGAAGTAGCTCGACTCACGCCTAGACAAATCATATAAGCCGACAACAATTCGCGGATTTTAAACGGTACGAGTCAGGTTAAAATCGCAAACAGGCATAACGCCGATTTGTCATCGCAAAGCCTCAGTCCGAGAGTAAACCTAGGTCTTGCCTAAACCCAGCCATGCTGGATCTTGACATCTCATAGACATAGTATGGTATACGAGATCCAAAATTTGTCTCTTCACTTAAGCCTATTCGTTTCACGAACTTTTCGCGTAAATCGGTAAACCGTGGAAAATCTCGCTTTATGCAAAAAATAGGTACGGTGATCATCAGGGAACTAGGAATGAGACGACAACTCACACCCTCTTTATCATACCGAAAAAACTGAAGTTCATAAAAATTGAAAACACATAATGGCCTCACAACGCCGACCAAAACAAATACATCAACAGCATCATGCTTGAAAGTCTCTCATGACACATAACCAGACCATATAAGTCTTGCTGGAAAACAGATCACAAGGGTCTTAAACTCCAAAACGAACTACGGAAGGCTTGATCCCTACAAAAAGGGTACGTAGGCAGCCTTCGAAAGGCGCAGCCCCAATCTTACCACTTTCAACGGAGCCTTTCAACCATTAATTCCGCCTATCTTACCTGACATGTCTTATCGCTCGCAAGAACATCACGAAGGTTCTAACGAGCTGGGGGGCTAACTGTTGGTGTCAAAATCGGTCACGACGGAATCAATGACTGAAAGTCTCTGGAAAGTATTTTTTAAAACAAAGTCTCAGATAATTTGAAAACAAGTTATACGAGATTTTCTCAAATTAGAATATCCGCTCCCTGGTGAGGTCGAAAACGGTTATCTCGAAATCTACGGCTAAAGATCCTTCCAAACTCAAAGATTTCCCGCACGAACGACTAACGGGGGAAAGATCGGGCAACGGAAAACCCACGGGGCAAAGAACCCTGGCACCGGGCACGCGCGCGCGGGCCGGCGCCAGCGGCACCGGCCTGGCGTCGGCGGCACGCTTCCGCGCTGGCCGCCTGGCGCCGCGGACGCAGCGTCGCGGCGGCCTGGCGCGGCGGCACCCGCCTGGCGCCGGCGGCACCTGGCGCCGGCGCACGCAGCGGGACGGCGGCAAGCCGCCTGGAGACTGCGACGCGCTTCCGTCGCGCCGGCCTGGCGCCCGGCGCAGCGTCCATAAACCTGCCTGGCGCCCGGCAAGCCCCCTGACGCCGGTCGATGGTCCTCGTCCTGGTGTCGGTCCCATCATGCTCGGTCTGATCCCGTCTTGGCCTGCTTGGATCAATCCTCGAGAGTTTGATACGATCACGGCTATGGAACAAACATCTTCGATTCGACTCCATTGGAATCATCCTCGATGTTTTACGACAAAAATTAGAAGGATTGGATTTCTCGTAGAAGATATCGCATAAAACAAGATTGATTAACTCGAACATCGATCCTTTAGGCTATGCGGTTTATTTTACGAGAAAGATAGTCTTTCCGAGAAATCGTATAAAATGTTCAACGACTTAAGACAAGTCCACGGACTTACTTACGATTTTAAGAATTCAGGCCCAATCAGGCTATGACGGTTTATCCGATTTCCCGAACATCGGATAAACATCAAGTCACCGAAAAATAGGGGAAAACTCGAGGATAATTACAAAGATCGACGAAAATGGAATACTTCCTGAAGAGATAAACTTGGGCCCATAGACGAGGTCCATCATCCTAAGGCAAACCGACCTAGGAGTGGGTATATAAGGAGAGCAAGAGCAGAGGAGAAGAGGATCCGAAAATCCTAGATTGGAGACATAGAGAGCTCCTGTTAGCTGATAGAACTTAGAATTTAGGCGGTTAGACTAGCAAGGCATGCCCTAGGCATGCCCTAGAACGTCTGGCCGCCTCCTGCTCGAAAATCTCCGCTCCTCTCGGAAGGATCGGACAATTCTTTTACTTCAGAGCTCCGCACACAGAAACCCTAGGCGTTATCTTCGACATGCCTGTTTCTATGACAAACGCTCATACTAGACGAACCCGCCAGACGGTTCGATCTCTTGTTCAATTCTTTCTAAACTGAACTACGTCCGACTTGATCCTCGAAAGGGGTACGTAGGCAGCCTTTCTTAAGGTCCAGTCGCAAATCTTAACAAAACCTTTTCCGCATTTATTCGGTCACTTGTCGTTGGCTGTCGCAGAGAATCCGGACCTTCAGGGAAAGTCGGGTTAACTTGGCTTTCCTCCATTTTTATTCATTAAAATCGACGGTGTGAATTTCGGTTCCTACAGGGCTAATCCCACATGATCTATTTGAACCCAAAATCTAACAAGATAAACTACTTAGACAAACCTGGGTAATTCATGATAGCAAGGTAATAATAGGAATTCATCGATATGAAGTTAGAAGAATGAACACTTAAGTTCCAATCACAAATCTCTTTGGATCTTTCCTCTAGATCTAGAATTCCTATAACCTTTGCAAGTAACAATAGAATAAAATAAGACTTTGAATTATGAAAGAACAAAGTATGAAACAAGAAGTATGAAAAAGCTCTCTTTGCCAAAAAACTTAGGCAAAGCTATAAATATTGAGTTCATTAGGTTAAAAACTCGTCAGGGGCAATCTTGTAATTTGGTGAGATCTTGGGCTTCAAGTCGGCTGAGTCTAACTTAACTTCTTCGTGGCTTCGATATCGATCGATGGCACTGGGTGTGCATCAATCGATGACTATCTTGTCACGTCGACCTCTCTTGATGTTATATCGATTGATAACACAAGGTGTGTATCGATCGACATTTAACTCTGAATATCGACCTCTTTTTCTGATTTGAAGGTTAGCTCGTGTGCACTCTCTTTTAAGCTCTAAAAGGCACCTAAAATATCACTTTACTCCAAAATGCTCATGAGCCTGAAAACATACATAATAGACTCCAATATATATATAATAAAAACACCTTTATACCATGTGTAAAAGCGGGTCAAATTCATGATATATCAACTCCCCTAGACTTACCCTTTTGCTTGTCCTCACGCAAAAACAACAGGCAGACTCTCTGAAAGAGGTTTTGAAACAGCATGGACTCAATCAAAACTTAACTTGAAATTACCACCTCTACTTTGTTGCAAGCCACATCTAATATCTCTTAACTACAGAAGTACATTATACCATATCCTAGCTTAGCAATCATATTCATCTAGCCAATAACTTAGCAATTTCTGAATGACTCACCCCTCTACTGATTTCATTTCTGTGCATAAAATAAAAGTGCAGGCTTTACCTTGGGAGTATCGATCAAAGGACTTTGGATTCTTACTCAAGCAATTTTGATGTCTGGCCACATAGGCAATCTTCTCTGATCCCTTTCTTCACTTTTTCTCTCTTCTCTGAATCCTTATTAGTTTCAATTCCAATGAACATTGATGCTGATTCAGGCCATCCCCGTTCATCTTCACTGACTTTTCTACTTTTTGTAGCTCTTTATTTAGCAAAGTGTAGGCGAATAGTGGGGTCATAGGTAATTTACCTACCCCTCGCTTCCACAATGTGTGATCGTCCCTTCAAATTAGAATGATGGGGTCGTAGGTAATTTACCTACACCTCTGCATCTTAGGAAGTCATCTCATCTTTTATCTTACTTTTGAATGGATGCCGAAGAGAGAGAGAGAAGGGAGTCAGAGTCATACAGATTTGAACTCACATACTTGCAAGAGGAGTTCGTCCGATGTATACCAAGCCCCAAGACAAGCAAAAGATGTCAGGTTATGTTGGAAATCAGCTTTGGTTCCTTCAAACACTTATAGCAAGTGTGGTCATAGTTGACGGGTTATCCACTTTAGCATCTATAGTATATTCTGCAATCAAAAAATCTAAGAATGGTGCTAAAGAGTGGTTAGATAACGAGTAAAAAAATTTCAAAATATCCTTGTCCTCTTCTTGACTCAATAAAAACCAATTTTGAAAACATTTAATGGAATCAAAAGGTAAAGTAGCATCAGTAATCTCCCCCATACTTAAATTATACACTGTCCTCAGTGTATAACCAGTCGGTGTTAAGGGCATAACATTAAAATAATAAGTACTGATATCGAAAAGCTAGAACGATATACCTGACCGATGTTCGTATTGATCAATGGTGAGTCTCAATCGTCGATCGTTACGATATGGTGAGTGTCGATCGATATCGACAATGTCATATCGGTCGATAGAGATGGCAATCGTCTAATCGAGTAGTCTGCAATAAAAATCAAAAACGAAAATAAATACCTATAATAAATAAAACTAAGAAAAATTACTTAACAGTGGATTGCCTCCCACTCACCGCTTTGTTATAGTCATTTAGCTTGACTTTGGAGGTATGTTGGGCTAGTGAGGTGAAAAGCAGCTACTTGTTGGGAAACAAGTATCCACATAATCCTTGTGTACTCTGAACCATGTAGCAATGAAGCTTCTTGTGGCGTCATCTCCTCTGGTCCATCTCTCATTCATCTTTTCTGTTGCATTGCTGATGATCTGTAGCCTCTCTCCAGGATTGTCAATGCTGAACTGTTGTTGTCAAAGCTTGTCATAAGTGTAATCTGATAAGTCACTCAGCTCTGCTTGCATTGAATCAATTTGTTGCAGCTTCGTGTGGACTGGAGTTGAATTTGCGTTGGTCGATCAATGCCAAGGGTGCAGGTCTGCTCGCAAGCTGCCTTTGAGTATCTTTAATTTCCTTCTGCATCCCTTCTGTTCTGAATTCTAGTCCACCTATGCTGTTGGTGATCGGGAAGTACGTCTCATCGTGTCTTCTGTAAGATACATCGTCCGATCTTTCAATGGCAGTGTAGATCTCTTCTGCCATCTTATCCAAGTCTGCTCTGGTACAGAGCTCTGAAGTCTCTGTATTGATCGATGCTACATGATGTACATGGGTCGATGTTTGCTTCTGAATCATCTCGTGAAGTTTCTCGGCAAATAACTTCATCTTGCCTTTGATCTCAATCAACTGTTTATCGATCGATGGATCGTTACCCTCGTCGATCGATGCGATTGTTGATGCTTTAAAATCAAGTTGCTTTTGAAATGTATCAGCCTCCTGCTGCATAGCATTCATGCGTAGAGATAATCCATCTACTTCCTTATCTACTAGGAAGTGGATCTCAGCAAGTCTTCTTTCAACTGTCTTTAAACGATCTTTCACTTGTTCAATCGTGTTGTCCAAGAGAAACTTGTTGTGAAAGTATAGTGATTGCACTGTGTTGGTTGTTTCTGCACGCTCCTCCTTAATCTTGATAGATCTCTGCATCTCATTTGTGCGTGTAGTCAACTCGGCTATGCTGGTGTTGAATGGTAAGCAGGCATTATCTAATCCTCTGCTGAAGTGATCTTCTGCTTTCCCCAAATCTTTGTAGATGTTGTGGATTAGCTCATCGACATCCTGTTTAGTGTAAGTAGTCGATGTTGATGACTTCATATTGATCGATGTAAATGTGTCTCCGTCGATCGATATCGATGTCTTCTGTCGAGATTCACTCTTCTTGCGAAAGGTATCCAACTCTTTCTGAATGGTATCCAATTTCTTGCGTAGTAACTCATCTGTCTTGACTAGGGATGTTGTATATGGTTGCCCAACCCAGCCCAACTCTATTTAGTTTAAGCTCAACCCAAAATGAACCCTAACCCTTTTAGAACCCATCATATTATTTGTATTAGGGCTGAACCCTTCTTAACTGTTTTTGAGCCCTTTAATATTTTTTTGTGTAAACACATTTTACTATAATCTCTTACAAAATTATATATTTTATATACTTATACATATCAAATAAACTAGTTTCTGATTAAAATAGTTATTATTACTTATAGTAATTATCATATAAAAATTAAATCCAATAAAATTAAAATAAATTTTTGACTTAAATAGGAAGAAGTGTCACATTATTGATTGTCACAAAACATGTTTTAAAGTTTGAAACAAACCACAACACTAAATAAGAAACAAACCACGATACTAAACAAGTTTCAAGTCATTATTTATTTTAGTTATACTCAAATAAACAAGAAAGTCTTTCACATTTTTTTTATGTATTATATGCTCGTTGAAGACTGCAGCAACCAGCTTTACTCTCTACCTTCCACAGCATGTTTATTCCTGCTCATTCTTGACTTTATTGATCTGTATTTGCCAAAAAAAAATCTATATCAAACAGAGCATATGACAAGTTACAAATCCAAGACTTAACTAATACATCTTGTAATATTCTTCTACATGTGAAATCACCAAACCTGCTCATAAAAGCAACTACTCTCATTAACAAACCATGTTCTAGATATCAAGTGTTGGGGTCAAAATCGGTCACGACGGAATCAATGCCTGAAAGTCCCCGGAAAGTATTTCTCGGAACAAAAAGTCTCGTATAAATCGAAAAGAGGTTATACGACAAGTTCTCGAAATAGAATATCCAATCTCTCCGACAAACAACTCTCGAGAAACAAATGGCAAAACGAAAGGAGGTCGGACCTTGGTCTTACCAGGTCAACTTGCCATAGGGCGAGCTCAGTCTTCCCAGCTCACCCTAGGACAAGCTCACTTTGTTCTCCATTGAGTCTAGATTAAAATGGCTTTCCTTTCGTCTCAATCGGAGTTTCCGTTGATATTTTACGAAGAGAACAAAGTCACTGTTCCGGCCACCTCGCCCACGGGCGAGGACCGCCTTACCAAGGTCACATACCCTCTGTAATGGCCACCTCGCCCTAGGGAAATCTCATCTTTGTTCTCCTTTGAGTCTAGATCAAAATGGCTTTCGTTTCGTCTCAATCGAAGTTTCCGTTGAGATTTTACAAAGAGAACAAAGTCACTGTCCCGGCCACCTCGCCCACGGGCGAGAACCACCTTACCGAAGTCACCTCGCCCTCTGTAATGGCCACCTCGCTCTAGGGCAAGCTCACCTTTGTTCTCCTTTGAGTCTAGATCAAAATGGCTTTCGTTTCGTCTCAGTCGGAGTTTCCGTTGAGATTTTACGAAGAGAACAAAGTCATTGTCCCGGCCACCTCGTGGGTGTACTCGCCCGGCGAGCTCAACCATCACGCGGGTCAGCTCGCCGGCGAGCTCAACCACGGCGTGGGTGTACACGCCCGGCAAGCTCAAACACAGCATGGGTCAGCTCGCCGGCGAGCTCAACCATCACGCGGGTCAGCTTGCCGGCGAGCTCAACCACGACGTGGCTGTACTCGTCCAGCGAGCTCAACCTTCACGCGGGTCAGCTCGCCGGCGAGCTCAACCACGACGTGGGTGTACTCGCCCGGCGAGCTCAACCATCACACGGGTCAGTTCGCCGGCGAGCTCAACCACGGCGTGGGTGTACTCGTCCAGCGAGCTCATCCATCGCGCGGGTCAGCTCGCCGGCGAGCTCAACCACGGCGTGGGTGTACTCGTCCAGCGAGCTCAACCACAGCCTGGGACGAGCTCGGCCGTCACGCGAGTCGGCTCACCCAGCGAGCTCAACCTGATCCCGGCCTGTCCGACTTACTTCGACTCTCGTATCTTCCGTATAGCTGTGATATCCGACCTTCGGGACCACATACTTCTCGTTTCGTTTCGATTAAAGTTATTCTTCAAGTTTTATGACTAAAACCAAGAAATCGTATAAACGCCCAAAGGCCTAAGAACGGTCCGCAAGGATCTAAACTGGTCTAGAAGCCCATCTACGCTCTCAGAAGGGATTCGAGCCCATAAAAGTTATGACGGCTTGTCCTAACTCGCGGAAATACGATAAATGCTAAGCTTCCAAAGATAAATGTCAAGACTCGAAGATAACTATCAAGATCAACGAAAAATGGAATATTCCTAAAAGAGATAAACTTGGGCCCGAAGGCAAAGGAATAGATGGGCCACCGACCTAGAGCGACTATATAAAGAGAGCAGGAGCAGAAGAAAAAGGGAGATCCAAGATTTGAGACCTAGAAAACTCCCGTTAGCATAGAGAACTTAGAATTTAGGTGGTTATACTAGCAAGGCAGGACCTAGAACGTCTGGCCGCCTCTTGTTCTATTTTTATCTCGTTCGCAGATCTCTGTTTCTCTCGGAAGAATCGGACAATTCTTTTACTCTAGAGCTCGGCACTTAGAAACCCTAGGCATTATTCTCGACATGCCTGTTTCAATGACCCACGCTCGTACTAGACGAACTCGCCCAGGCGGTTCGATCTCTTGTTCAATTCTTTCTAACTTAACTACGTCCGACTTGATCATCGAAAGGGGTACGTAGGCAACCTTTCTTAAGGTCCAGTCCCAACTCTTAAAAAACCCTTTTCCGCATTTATTTGGTCACTTGTCGTCGGCTCTCGCAGAGAATCCAGACCTCAAGGAAAGTAGGGTTTTCATTGCTTTCCTTCATTATTATTCATTAAAATTGACGGTGTGAATTTCAGTTCCCACAGTTTGGCGCTAGAAGGAGGGAGGGACGGAATACTCTTACTCTCACGGCCGCAAAACGCTTGATCAAAGCAATGTTTGGAAATATGAAAGACGAAGTCGCAGGTCGCATCAACGGTTGTAAAATAATTTCAGCAGTGACTGCTCCTCTGGCCAGTGCTCGAGAAAATCGAAAACCTAGTCGCGGTTTTCCGCCGCAGCAAGAGCACGGAAATGAGCTCGCAATTTTTTTATCTAAACAGAAAGGGCAACGATAAAATCTGTCAAAACCCAAAAAATTTGTCTAGTTATCGAGGTAAAGAAATCACAACGAGAAATTGTTATACCAAAAAACGTTTTTGCGAGAACTTTTCAGAAAAATAAACTTGTTCTCTTCGAAAACATGGGGAAACCGTATATTACTCATGAAAAAGAAGCACGAAAAATCGGGTCATCCATTCCCCACTGCCGTACTTCTTTCGGACATGTCTCAGGAAAACAAACGACGAGACGGAAAAAGTGCTTACCAATACTCTCCAATCGTCCAAACCATCCCGAGGAAGCACAAAGCTCCGACTGTCCCGACCAGCTTACCATACAGCGAGCTTGGCCCTTCTCGACCAACTCGCCATACGGCCAACTCAGTCCTTCTCGGGCAGTTTTTAAAAAAACAGAGTTCAATTGTATAAAATCGCTCGAAACCTAAGACGGTTAAAGAAGACTAAACAAAGCCAAAACGAGAGGTCGTATCCCTCACTGCTAAGACGTCTTCCGAAACCTAGAATTTCATAACGCTGCGCGAACTCTCGATTTTTCCACTAAGCTTACTTCGGAGAAACTACTCAAAACTCCTTCGGATCAATCCTACGGAAACGAGAAAATTTCTGATGAAGTTTAGTCACAAAAATTACAGCTCACCGCAGAGAGAGTTTCTGATATTAAAATTCGATAACATTTTACGGAACACCTTTCGTAAAATAGTACTCGACAGTTTTCACGAGACAGCTTTTGTACAATTAAACTCGACAACATTTTATGAAACTGCTTCCGTAAAATTAACTGGACAACAGTTTGCAGAATAACTCTCGTAAAATAAAAGTTCGACAACGTTTTAAGAAACAACTTCCGTATGATCAAACTCGGCAATATTTTTCGAGACATCATTCGAAAATTTAAACAAGATCATATGAAACAATACGGTCTGGGACATGAACAGTTTACTCATAGCTTGACGAACTAACCGAATGACATCTTGTCCATTGCTTCCTCTTTCCTAAACGCCCCTCTTGGCCTGCTTCTCCTCCTTTTGTTTCAACAATTTCCTAAAATTCCTTCGGAAAACCGGAAGTACGAAGAAAAGAGGACATGAACTTGGACGTTGATATCTCTTCCTCATTCCGATATTGTCGTCAGAATTTCGTCGAAAACCAATTTGTATAAAATTCAGTATCAGGCTTTTTGAAGTCCCTTGACATTGAATCGAAAGTGGCCATTCCGAAACGCCTAACAAACTCTCGATAAATTACTAACTCGTCAGAAGACAAGAGGAGACGAAGATGGAAGAAGAGGCAATCTCAAATAATCGATGAGACTAAGGTATGTCGGACTCAGAAAGTTTTATCAGGTTTTTATTCTTCGTAGGAAAGGAATGAAAACGTCTTGAAAACTGCCGTAAAATTTAGGGAACCTAGAACCTAGGTGGATAGTCTAGCAAGCTTAGTCTTAGGCAATTTTTCCAGTATTGTTCTATTGTTCCTTGACTGTCCAGGCAGAACATGCAAACCGACCTAATCTCTCGAAAAAACCGAGAAACGATCGCAATGCATCTTGTGGGAACCGAAATTCGCACCGTCAAATTAAGTTGATTTGGAGGAAAGCCAAGTGAACCAAGCCTTCCCTGAAGGTCCCGGATATCTGCTGGGCCGCACACGACACAATCAGTTCGACAAAGAAAATATGAAAATGAAATAAAAATCGTAAGAAAAAAGAATAGAGCAAAAGATTTTATTTCCGAATCCGCGTTTGAGCGTGAACAACAGGTAAGAGCCTTGGCTACGAGAGCTGTCGGCAAGTTCGCTAGTCTGATCGCCTAAGTCTATCCTAGTTGAGTCGCAGTTCGCTAGTGAAAACAGAAAAGAATGCTAAGTTGCTCTAAGTGCTCTGGACGTTTTGTGATCTGGTTTGCTTCTTGTTCCAAGCTCTCCTTATATACTCCTCCTATGACGGTCTATCTTCTCGCGGGCGAGTCGGGCTTTTCCATTTTCGTCCATCTTTGTGTTTATCGGAAACTTGACATTTATCTTGGAAATCTTGACATTTATCTTCTGGAAACTTGATATTTATCTCTTATGGAAACTTGACATTTATCTCTTATGTGAGGATAAAGATAAACCGTCATAGTTATCCTTCCTTTCAGAAAATCGTCGTGGGCGTTTGGCCGTTGGGCCGTTTAGGCGTTTTACGGTTTTCGAAGGACAGTCTTTGAAGGTCTCGGTGTTTCGAAGGAACCTCAATTCCTTGTTTAGTCGAGGAAGTGGCGTTCTAGAATGACCGTGATCATACCAAACTTGCGTGATTGATCCGAACAAGCTAAGATGGGATCGAACCGGCACGATAGGCGAGACGGGGCGAGGCCGTGGACCGACGCCAGGCCGACCAGCGCTGACGGGTGCCGCCGGCGCCAGGCGGTGCCGCCGGCGCCAGGCGGCCAGCGTGGCGGTGCCGCATGGCGGCCAGCGTGGCGAGTGCCGCCGGCGCCAGGCGGTGCGCCCGGCGCCAGGCGGCCAGCGTGGCGAATGCCGCCCGGCGCCAGGCAGTGCCATGGCGGCGCCAGCGTGCCGCTGCCGGCGTGGCGAAGCCGGCCGCCGGCGCCAGCGTGAGTGCGCGGGGGCGAGCCGCCCGGCGCCAGGCCCGGCCAGCGTGGCAGGTGCGCCGGCCAGGCCAGCCAGCGTCCAGCGTGCCGCCCGGCGGGCAGTGCCGCGGCGCCAGGCCAGCCAGCGTCCAGCGTGCCGCCCGGCGCCAGGCCTGCCGCCGGCGCCAGGCGCCAGCGCCAGCGTGCCGCCCGGCGCCAGGCGCCAGCGCCAGCGCCGCGCCGGCGCCAGGCGAGTGCCGCCCGGCGCCAGGCGAGTGCCGCCCGGCGGCCAGCCAGCGTCCAGCGTGCTGCTGGTGCCAGGCGTGGGTTTGTTCGATCCGCCCTCGTCCGTTGTTCGAGGGTTTGGGAGTCGTCGAAGATCTCGAGATAAGTTCCGAGTATCGGGATTTTGAGATGGACTTAGATCTTCAGATTTTCCGTCGAGGATGAGAGCAATGGCTCGAGTTTTAGATATGTTAAAATATGAATCTTTTAAACAATCGGGAAGGTTTTACGGAAGACTCATTGTAGATCTCGGACAATCCAGACATGGATTTCAAGGGACCAGGATGCTGTCATTGCCGAGATCGTGAGACGATCGCATTGATGGGCGCCAGGACCCTCGCCGTTGGCGCCAGTGGGAGTGGACGAGCCTTCCGTGAGTTTTATCGGCGGCGACCGTTTCTTGGATTTGATCGTCGCTGGCTTTTCTTTCGAGGACTTTCGGATGACGATTTCGTCATTGACCGATTTTGACCCAACAGTTAGCCCCCCAGCTAGCTAGGAACCGTAGAGCCTGTCGGATCCTAGCTTGCGGTATAGCCGTGGGAAGGTGTTGAGATGTAATCATCTGCGAAAATCGGGTAAATAGTGATTTTACCTTCTTTATATGGAGTAAGAAATCTCATTCTTACTTCATCACAAGGTTTTACTCTCTCTCAAGAATCCTTTCTCTCTCTTTAAGAACAATGTCTTCAAGATCCTCAAAGAAAACTCTTCTTCCCATTCATCCTCGGATGACTCTCCTGCCCATGTAACGGTAAAGCGAGGAGTCGGTCGAGGAGGAAAAGAAATGCGATTACCGAGCCCTTGTAGGTTCGCCCCTACACTGCCAGAGATCCCTGTTCGAAGAGGCCTCGAGGCAGCCCGGTGCTCCTTTGCGCCGAGCTCGGTTTCTCGTAAATATCTCAAGGTTCTTCGAGATTTTACCAGGTTCTGAAGGAGTCAAATTTCGATTCCGTTGGTAACGAGTGCAAGGAATCCTCCGCAAGGTTTCTTTACATGTTACGAAGCTTTCTTTACGTACTGCCGTATGTGGTTCCCAATTCCTGGTGCCATTGTTCGCGCGCTTCACCGCTTCGAACTTTCGATCAGCCAACTCAGCGTTCCTGCCTTGGAGAGTTGGCTTGGCGTTAATCGCTAGCTACTGAACTCGGGATTGATCTTGGTCCCGATGATTTCAAGGTCTTTGGGGTACTCGGCCGACGGGAGTGACGGTTACTATTCCATGCTGCCTAAGAAGGATATGGCGTGATTCAGGGACTACTAATCCCAAATCGTGGCAGGAGCGTTTCTTCTTTGTTCAAATAGATGGCGAGTCTGTCGAGGAGAGCTGCCTCCATCTATTTCCGAGCATGGAACTTTAACCGAGGTAATGTGATGAAAACTCTGTTGTCTATCTCACTTTTTCGAAGTGCGTGTCTTTGACAAAATTTCCGTTTGTAGGGAACAACCCTACCGCGCATTTGCCTGGTAACGTTTTCGTCAAGAGATCTTCTTCGTCAAAGGCCGTTTTCTGGAAATCCTTCACCCTCGAACGGATCCGAGACGCGGTTAGGCTTTATCGGTCCCGAGGTCCTGTTCCGTCGTCGACAACCTGTTACCGTGGTTCCTACTCGCAGACAGAGGTCTCGTAAGGGGAAGGAAATCGATGATGGGGAAGGCTCGGAAAATCCTTCACCGTTGGGAGAAAAACCTAGTTTTGCTCCAACGGAAAAGGCGGAGCCAGCGGTTTTCCACCTAACAACTTCTTTGATGGCCTTCCTCCGGAGTTTACTACTGATGAGTCGCTGGAGGATGAGGAGAAACAACGGGTTTTTGCCGAGGGCTCCCAACGTGTCAACGAGGTTTGGCCCTTCGAACTTCTTAACCTTGCGTTCGAATCTGTATATAAGCATGCTTGCTGATCTTGAGTTTTATGCAGGGACTAAGAGTGTTTAGCGGCTCGAGTTTCCGCAAATCCAGGATTGCTAACTTCAAGACCACAGAAGTGGAGCGAGAGTTTTCGGTTCCGTCAAGAGGTGAAGGCACAGAACGCGAAGCAAGCTGAGCTTCACGCTCGGGCTCTCGTACGGGCGGAAAGGAGAGGAAGAAGGATGGTCGCAGCGGAGGTGGCAAGACGGGCGGAATCGTTTGCTGCTGAGTTTCAATGCTTTAAAGAAGCTCAGGAGTTTGTTGGTGATTTCATGAGTGCGAGGTTCGATCGTAAATCTTTACAAGTCTCGAACCCAGATTTCTCTTCGATTCGAGATCGCTGAAATGAAGGATTTCATGGCCGAGTGTGCTCATGCTGAGTCCTTGGTTCCTCCGGTAGAAGAAAGAGTCCGGAGACTATGGGAACCTATCGAGGTTTCCGAGGATACAGTGGAGGTCGGAGCTGATGAGAATGCCGAGAATGGTGGGAATGCTCGAGGCGTGAATGAGGAAGTGGACCAGCCTGCTAGTTCATTTGGGATTTCTGCATCCGGATTTCTCGCGTTGACTTCCTTTGTGAATTGAATTTTCTGGCCGTGTGGCGCCGTTTTTAGTAATTTTATCCTGCGACCGTTGGAGGTTGCATTCTTATGTTTTTGGGACTGGCCGTTGGTGGCTTTGAATCCTGCCGTCTTTTGCGGCTTTTATGAATATGAAAATTTGCGAGATTTCGTCTTTTGTTTTGATTTATACTTTCGTCAAGTGTAGAGGGAAGGATGCGAGTAGTCACTTCGTATCCTAACTCTTTTTTCGTCGCTTGGTCCGTATGCTACTTTTTAGCGAGCGTTTTAGGTGTAAGCGATAAGAGACATGTTTTGGGATCTCGTATACGATACTATGTCTGTGAGATGTCAAGATCCAGCAAGACTGGGTTTAGGGCAAGACCTAGGTTTACTCTCAGCTTTGAGGCTGTGCGATGACTGATCGGCTTTCGTTTTGCCTGTTAGTGATTTCTTCCTGATTCTTTTCTTTAAAGTCCGCGACTAGTCGCCGGCTTATATGACTTGTGTTAAAAGAATCGAGCTATCTTCGAGTTTATCGAGATGCTAAACCAAAATTTTGGGTTTCTTGTATAGCGCGCTATGATATCCTTGTCGGATGTAAGAGGACCTTTGTAGGTCTGACTACGATTTTGTATTGAGTGAAACGTTTCTTATGGCGTCCGTGGGCCAATCGACGGTGAGTTATTTTAAGTCGCTGGTGGACTGTCTTTTGCGGATAATCGAGTTTTGTTATCTTTTAAAAGTTCGCGGCGTCTCGTTTCTTTTGAAGATATGATTTTCGTTTTCGAGCGTTGATGCGTTTAAGTAAGTATAAAAGATAGAAAGAATTTTATTAAAAATTTCGAAGTTTAAAGTACATATGCGGATTTTTTTTGTGGGAGTATAGGAGTATCGCGCAGTCCCCTTTTGGTGAGGGGATAGCTGAACTTCGTCGGGTTTCGACGAGCTGCCTCGATACCTCTTCGAGGATCAAGCCATCTCGTAGTTCTGATAGTTGCCGTGGACGTTTTACTCCCGTCGCGTTGCCGTTCGATCGTGCTGATCGGATCAGTGGTTTGTCGGGGTCGAGCTGTCGTTCTTCGGCGGTGGATTGAGAGGCTTTGTCGTCGTCTTGAATCGTTGCCTGTTCAGATGATTTTGGATCATTTTCTTGAGTCTTCGGGAATGTTGTGTGATTCCTTTGCTCGTTTGGGCTGACCGCAGGGCGTTCGATCTTTTAGTTTGAACTTCGGCTAGGTAGCGAGTCTCGACTGTTTCTGGCTACCCGATGGCTGCGGTTCGGTCGGTCGGGAACTTGATACCGAGGTGATATGTGGACGGTACTGCCTTCATGGAGTTGATCCATGGGGTTCCCATGATGGCGTTGTAGATGGCGGGTTGTCGACTACTGCAAACTTCGGCGATCTTTGTAACTTCCTTCGCCATGGTAGGAGTTTAATTTTCCGAGGTCATGGTAGTGGCCGAGAACCCGTCAAAGGTTTTGGCTCAGGGCGACTTCCCAAGTGGGATCTTCATCCTGTAGAGGGTGTCGCGGAAGATGGCGTTGACCGTGCTTCCAGTATCGGCGAGAATGCGGCCGACTTGAGATCTGGATGACCAGGTCGATTACCAAAGGGTCGCGTGAGGTTTGTCGATTCCGGCGGTCGTGTTCCTCAGCGATTGTGTGGTTAGGAACATCGCTGTCCGGGAACCAGTTGGAACTGGTCTCGGCTTTTAGCCCGTAGGCTTTTATCGATGAGACAGAGTCCTGGTAGAACTGTGATCCTCCGATGATCATGTTTACCCTCTGGCGACTGCTGTTGTTCCTTGGTCTGTCTTCTTCTTTTCCCCTGATTGGTTTTCGGTGCGGTCTTGGAGGTAGTTTTGTTAGTCTTTGGGCGGAGTCCAGGAGCAAGTCCTTTATACTCTTGACCTTTGATAGCTCGCGGTGAGGAGTTTTGCGGCGGGCGCCGAAACCTTGCAGTTCGCAGTGGAGTGACCTCTGGTCTCGTGGAACTCGCAGTAGGAGTTATCCTTGTACTGGTTCCTGGTCAGGTGTTTCGGAGGTTTTGCCCTGCTCGAGTTGATGGCGTAGTTATGCTCGCCTTGGACGTCTTCCCCGTGATGGGCGTATTTGTCGTTACGAGAGGGTTTCTTCTTGGACGCGGTTTTCTGCGGTCCGTGCTTCTGCGATAGAAGCTTCATCTCTTCTTCCATGATGATGAAGTCTGTTGCCTTGTGGAGAGTATCCTGGATTGTCCGGCTTTTCCAGTAGTATCCACTTTCGAACTTCGACTTGTACCAGAGAGTTTTCTCGGCGTCGATTGCGACATTGTCGCTGATGCCCGTTACTCTGGCCATCACCAGTTTGAACCTTCGCATGAAGTCGGAGTGATTCGTCTTCCTTCTGAGCTAGACTCCATAGATCCACGTCGGACGTTTCTCTATCCATGAACATGGAGTACTGTTTGAAAGCGCCGAGGCCAGTTGGCGGAAGCTTCGATGGAGTTCCTTTTGAGCGGAGAACCACTCGGCGCAGCACCTTTGAGGTGCTCGGCGAAGAAGACAATGACCTGCGTCCCGTTCGCTCGGGAGTTTGCACCTACCCATTGCGATCTGGAAGGACTGCAGGTGCGACTTAGGATCCGTCGTGCCGTCATAGACCGGGATTTTGATCTTCCCTGGGTCTGAGATCGCGTGTTTCCGTGATCCGAGTGGTGAGCGGTGTTTTCCGTGCTTCCTCGAGAAGTCTATCGATCTCGGGCGGAACTGGTCGCCTGATGGATCTGCGATTTTACGCTTTCACTTCAGCCACGGTCTTTTGAGAGATTCACGGAGATCATGGATCTCGCTATTGCCGCCGGCGTTCCTCGAACCTGTCGGCGCTGGTCGCGATAGATCGAGTTTGATCTTCCGCGAGTTCTTCCTGCTCCATCCAGTAGAGTTCTTCTTCCTCTTCTGTCATGGGCCTATCGAAGGATACCGTCTGCCGGCGGACTGGCCGGGTTCTCCGGGGTGGATGTCAGCGTCTTCATCGGAAGGTCCGATCGGTCGCTGACATCTAGATCGATCGCCGGCGTCGCTTTCCTTGTTTCCCGCAGCCGGGAGTGGAAGGTTCTGCGAGGTCGTTTGTTGTCCTTCGGAGCCGTTTCCTCGGGAGTGGGCTTTTTCGGGGCATCTTTGTCGTGCTTCGGGAGATCGAAGTCGAGTCTCTGCCGCGGCGTGCCTTGGTGGATCCGAGCGGCAACTTGCTCCTCGCAGTTAAGGTATCGACCTGTTTTGCGAGGAGGTTATCAGCTTGTCCTGTTGTTCCGCCCGCGCCTGGGCGGAGGTAAACAGTTCCTTCATCTGCTTGAGCGCCTCAGTGTTTGCATCAGCAGTGACTGTGGACGCGTCTCCAGCTGGAGTCTTCTCAGCGTTGGCATCGACAGGTGTTCCGTCTAGCGCTGGCTGATCCTTGGTGGCGTCGGCTGACATGATCGAGCGTGTGCAGTTCGAGATAGATAGATCCGTAACCCCCTCCTTCTAGCGCCAAACTGTGGGAACCGAAATTCGCACCGTCAAATTAAGTTGATTTGGAGGAAAGCCAAGTGAACCAAGCCTTCCCTGAAGGTCCCGGATATCTGCTGGGCCGCACACGACACAATCAGTTCGACAAAGAAAATATGAAAACGAAATAAAAATCGTAAGAAAAAAGAATAGAGCAAAAGATTTTATTTCCGAATCCGCGTTTGAGCGTGAACAACAGGTAAGAGCCTTGGCTACGAGAGCTGTCGGCAAGTTCGCTAGTCTGATCGCCTAAGTCTATCCTAGTTGAGTCGCAGCTCGCTAGTGAAAACAGAAAAGAATGCTAAGTTGCTCTAAGTGCTCTGGACGTTTTTTGATCTGGTTTGCTTCTTGCTCCAAGCTCTCCTTATATACTCCTCCTATGACGGTCTATCTTCGCGGGCTGAGTCGGGCTTTTCCATTTTCGTCCATCTTTGTGTTTATCGGGAAACTTGACATTTATCTTCGGAAATCTTGACATTTATCTTCTGGAAACTTGATATTTATCTCTTATGGAAACTTGACATTTATCTCTTATGTGAGGATAAAGATAAACCGTCATAGTTATCCTTCCTTTTCGGAAAATCGTACGTGGGCCGTTTTGGCCGCGTTGGGCCGTTTAGGCGTTTTTACGGTTTTTCGAAAGGACAGTCTTTGAAGGTCTCGGTGTTTCCGAAGGAACCTCAATTCCTTGTTTAGTCGAGGAAGTGACGTTCTAGAATAACCGTGATCATACCAAACTTGCGTAGATTGATCCGAACAAGCTAAGATGGGATCGAACCGGGCACGATAGGAACGAGACCGGGACGAGGGCCGTGGACCGACGCCAGGCCGACCCGCGCGACGGGTGCCGCCCGGCCAGGCAATGCCGGCGCCAGGCCGCCAGCGTGGCAGTGCCGCCCGGCAGGTGCCGGCGCCAGGCGGCCAGCGTGGCGGTGCCGCCGGCGCCAGGCCGGGTGCCGCCGGCGCCAGGCGGCGCGTGGCAAGGTGCGCCCGGCGCCAGCCGCCTGCGCCGGGCGCCAGGCAGTGCCGCCGCCAGGCGGCCAGCGTGGCGAATGCCCGGCCGTAGGCCAGCCAGCGTCCAGCGTGCCGCGGCGCCAGGCGGGTGCCGCCCGGCCAGGCCAGCCAGCGTCCAGCGTGCTGCCGGCGCCAGGTGCCGCGGCGGCAGCCCGCGTCCAGCGTGCCGGCGCCAGGCCGTGCCGCCGGCTAGGCCGCCAGCGTCCAGCGTGCCGCCAGCAGGCGAGTGCCGCCGGCGCCAGGGCAGCCAGCGTCCAGCGTGCCGCCCGGCCAGGCCAGCCAGCGTCCAGCGTGCGCGCCAGGCGAGTGCGCCGGCGCCAGGCCAGCCAGCGTCCAGCGTGCGCCGGCGCCAGACCGGTGCCGCCGGCGCCAGCCAGCGTCAGCGTGCTGCTGGTGCCAGGCCGTCTTGCCGTCCGTGGGTTTGTTCGATCTTTCCCTCGTCAGTTGTTTGCGGAAATCTTCGAGTTTTGGGAGGGTCTCTAGTCGTAGATCTCGAGATAATTGTTTCCAACGAGATTCCGCGAGTATCGGGATTTTGAGATGGACTTAGATCTTCAGATTTTCGTCGTCGGGGATGAGAGCAATATGGCTCGAGTTTTAGATATGTTAAAAGATGAATCTTTTAAACAATCGGGAAGGTTTTACGGAAGACTCATTGTAGATCTCGGACAATCCAGACATGGATTTCAAGGGACCAGGATGCTGTCATTGCCCGAGATCGTGAGACGATCGCATTGATGGGCGCCAGGACCCTCGCCGTTGGCGCCAGGTGGGAGTGGACGAGCCTTCCGTGAGTTTTATCGGCGACGACCGTTTCTTGGATTTGATCGTCGGCGGCTTTTCTTTCGAGGACTTTCGGGTGACGATTTCGTCATTGACCGATTTTGACCCCAACACATCTTAAGCAATTTTCATGCAACCAAAGGAGTATACGAACCATTCATTGTATAACTGAAACCTAAAGTGGAAAATCATTTTTAACAGCCATCATCCGTAACTTCGAAAACTCCGCTATGCTTGGCTGTCAATCTCGACGAATGCTATTCGCCCTCGCCAACTATGCCTTTCCATAAAGCCCGAACCTGAATTCGGCATCCCCTTAAAAGACAATCGTAAACTAACATGACCTTAATGTTAACACGAAAGGGTCGTGGTCTAATCCATTACCAACAACTTCCTTGGCTATACGGCTGAACACAACCTTCATGCCACGCCCAAATAATTGAGCGACCACTGCTCCAGTTGCTTAACGGCTAAAACGACAATCCTCGATTTGTCATAGAAAGCCAAGTGACTATTACGCAAGCAGTTTGTCGTATAAATCCAGAATCGGAAATCATACGATAAATTCTTCATAACAAAACTCAGTCCTAACAACCATATGGTTAACGAAAGATTTAAACTTATCATCAATGGTCTCGTAAACACGGCATGAACAGAAACTTTCGTGACAAAGCTCCAAGAGTTATACGAGTCATCCTTAAAAATATACAAAACAAATCCCGGAAGGCCAACACTTTACGAAGCACAGTGAAAGTAGACGCTTCTCCCTGGGTAAAATTTACGCGACCCCTCGGTCCTAATTCCTCGATCAAAAATCAAAAAAAAATTCTGCGTCCAAACTGAAACAACTGTTTCTGGCTGCGAACATTCACAAAACATCTCCAAGCCCGCAAACATTTCAACCACGAAATGCGGCACAAGGAAAACTCAACCTTCAGCACTGCAAGACGTCGCTAACGCTCGAAGGACATTCTTTTCCTCAAAACATTCCAGACGAAATTCTCATCTCAGGAACTCAAAACATACAAACACGCCTCTAAACGGTAACATGCCTCTAAAATGGTATCATTTCATTGTTGCTGATCACAACAAACGAACTCTAACGTCCTAAACAGACATTAGCCGCCCTCGAAAGGATATGCTCTCTTACATCCGACAAGGATAACATAGCGCGCTATACAAGAAATCCGAAATTTTGGTTAGCACCTCCAAACGGTCTTTGGAAGTAGCTCGATTCGTGCCAAGACAACTCATATAAGCCGATAACAATTCGCGGACTTTAAATCGGTACGAATCAGGTTAAAAACGCAAACAGGCAAAACGAAAGCCGACTTGTCATCGCAAAGCCTTAGTCTGGGAGTAAACCTAGGTCTTGCCCTAAACCCAGCCATGCTGGATCTTGACATCTCAAAGGCATAGTATCAACACCTCGATACGAGATCCCAAAATTTGTCTCTTCATTTATATTTGTACATTTATGAGTCTCCGCAAACCAAAAGACTTCGGGAATTCTCATCTTACACAACGACAGGTATGGTGATCATCTGAGAGACAGGAATGAGACTACAACTCACACCCTGTCCCTCTAACTTCGAAAAACGGAAGTTCCCTCAATTTATAAAAACCATGATTTTATAAATTTGAGCAAAATATTTTAAAGCCCTAAAAGGGCAGGGATTGGCCGTCAACGGCCAGTCGAAAAGATGCATCATGGCCTCACAACGCCAGAACAAAACAAAATACCATCGACAGCAACATGCTCGAAAGTCTCGCACGACACATAACCAGACAATATAAGTCTCGCTGGAAAACAGATCACAAGGGTCTTAAACTCCAAAACGAACTACAAAAGGCTTGATCCCTTCGACAAGGTGCGTAGGCAGCCTTGAAGGCAGCCCCAATCTTACCACTTTCAACGGAGCGTTTCAACCATTAATTCCGCTTACTTTACCTAACATGTCTTACCACCCGCAAGAACATCGTGAAAGTTCTAACGAGCTGGGGCAAACCGTTAGGTCAAAATCGGTCACGACGGAATCAATGCCTGAAAGTCCCGAAAGTATTTCTCGGAAAAAGTCTGATAAATCGAAGAGAATTATCGACAAGTTCTCTAAATAGAATATTGTTGGGGTCAAAACGGTTATCTCGAAATCTACGGCTAAAGATCCTTCCAAACTCAGAGATTTCCGCACGAACGACTAACGGGAAAGATCGGGCAACGGAAAACCACAGCGCAAAGAACCCTGGTGCGGCGGCATCACGCGGGCGCCTACGCCGGCAAACTGGCCTGACGCCGGGCGGCGCATCACGAGCGGCCTGGCCGGCGCGCAGCGTCCGCCTGAGCGGCTGGCGCCGGCGGCGCGCGCCGCCTGAGCCGCCTGGCGCACGCGCCCGCGAAGGCCTGGCGCCGGCGGCATCGCCACGCTGACCGGCCTGGCGGGCGGCACACGCGAGCCGCCTGGCGCCGGCGGCACGCGCCACGCCGCCTGGCGCCGGCAGCACGCGCCACGCTGAGCCGCCTGGTGCCGCGGCACGCGCGCTGGTCGCCTGGCGCCGGCGGCAAGCCCCACGCGGGTCGACGGCCCTCGCCCTGGTCTCGGTCCCATCATGCTCGGTCTGATCCCATCTTGGCTTGTTTGGATCGATCCTCGTGAGTTTGGTACGATCATGGCTACGAAGGAACATCTTCGATTCGGTTGGAATCGCCCTCAATGTTTTACTTAAAAACTAGAAGGATTGATTTCTCAGAAGATATCGATAAAACAAAGATCGATTAACCTGAACATCGATCCTTTAGGCTATACGGTTTATTTTACGAGAAAGATGGTCTTTTCGAGAAATCGCAAAACGCTCAACGACTTAAGACAAGTCCACGGACTTACTTACGATTTTAAGAATTCAGGCACAATCAGGCTATAACGGTTTATCCGATTTCCCGAACGTCGGATAAACATCAAGTCACCGAAAAATAGCGGAAAAATCGAGGATAATTACGAAGATCGATGAAAATGGAATATTTCCTGAAGAGATAAGCTTGGGCCCAAAGGCGAGGTCCATCATCGTATCTTTCATCTAATAAAACGCCTTCAAGTATTGCAATTCTTATTTTTATCTATTAAACTTTCTCGATTTCGTGGCAACGCAGAGAATCCGTACCTTCAAGGAAAGTCGGGTTTACTTGGCTTTCCTCCGCAATCTTATTTATCGAAAATTGACGGTGTGAATTTTGGTTCCCACAGTTTGGCTAGAAGGAGGGGACGGATTCTCTAACTCAAAACCACCAATCGATCGAACTTCAGTATGGCTTCTTCGTCAGCCCGCAACATCGTGATCTTCGAGGACCGAGCAACAGCCAGTATGGCCAAACCTCACAAAAATCTCCTCGTAATAGAACTCATGATCCAGGATGTTGACGGCAAAGGCATTAGTCGACACCGATGCTCGCTAATATTATCTATAAAAGCACCCTCGAGAGGATGGGCCGATCTAAGCATCCTTACAGATGACCCCAGCCCAGTATTCGACTCTCGGGAGAAGTTATGACCCTCGGTTCGACTAACCTCCTAGTCAGAGCCGGGAGCATCGCCAAAACACGGAATTCCTGGTGATCGATGGTCCAACATCCCACAACGCGATAGTTGGAACTCCCTGGCTAAACTCCATGAGAGCGATCCCATCGACATTCCACCTATGCCTCAAGTTCCCGCTTCGGGTCGAAACAATACATGGTAGTCACGAGCAGCACAGATCTACCTTGCTACCGAACTAAAACGGAAAAATTCAAATCGAGACCTCTCGAAAAGCAAACGATTCACGACTCGCCGGAAACCTTCTGGCAGTCCCAAAGAGCTGAGGCCCTGGAAGGGAAGTGAACCAACCTGCGAACCGGTGGTCTCAATTTGCCTCGACGATTCCTTCCCGGAACGGTGCGGCCAAAATCGAGCTAACCTCCGCGAACCGATAAAAGCAGAGCTCATCGCGATGCCTCAAAAGAACCTCAGTACGCTCGCGGGCTGCGGAGGATATGCCGGTAACATTAGCGTAACATGTCACGAACTTAACATCGACCACTCACAAACCCGTAAAACAAAAGAGACGAAAGCTTGACCTGAGCGTGCCATCAAGAGTCAACGAGGAAGTCGAAGACTCCTCAAAGTAGGTTCGATAACAGAAGTTAGGTATCCAGACTGGCTTGCCAACCCTGTCGTGGTAAAAGAAGAACGGCAAGTGGCGAAGTCGTGTCGATTTCACGGAGCTGAATAAAGCCTGTCCGAAGGACTGCTTCCCGCTCCGCACATCGACCGACTGGTCGAAGCAACCGCGGAAACAAGCTTCGTCATTCATGGACGCTTTTCTGGATACAATCAGATCATGATGAATCCCGACGACCGCAAAAACTGCATTTATCACAGACCGTGGAACGGTTGCTACAAGGTAATGCCCTTCGGTCTTAAAAACGGGTGCAACGTATCAGCGACTCGCCAACAAAATGTTTGCCGAGCAACTCGAAAACTATGGAAGTATACATCGATGATATGCTCGTAAAATCTCTTGACGAACACGATCATATAGCCCACCTAGAGGAATGTTTTGCACGACTCAACCAGCATAACATGAAACTCAACCCGCGAACTGCAGATTTGCAGTGGCATCGAGAATTCCTCGATACCTCGTAACGTATCGCGGAATCGAGGCCAACCCTAAACAAATCGACGCACTGATAGAGATGGCCTCCCCGAGAACCAAGCGAGAAGTCCAAAGGCTAACCGGAAGAGTCGCGGCTTTGAACCGTTTCATCTTGCTCCACGGATAATTGCCTACCGTTTTACGAAACGTTAAAGGGAAACAAGAAGTTCGAATGGTCCGAGCAATGTGAAAAAGCTTTCCAACAGTTGAAACATTACCTGGCCACTCCACCAGTTCTCGCAAAACCGTGGAAGGTGAACTCTTTTCCTCTATATCGCAGTTTCCGCAACAGCAGTCAGCAGCGTCCTGATACGAGAAGAACGCGGCAAACAAAAGCCAATCTTTTACGTAAGCAAGACGTTACTGGATGCAGAAGCTCGATACCCGCTAATGGAAGAATTAGCATTCGCCGTCATAACCTCGGCAAGAAAACTAAGACCATATTTCCAGTCTCATACTATAGTGGTTCTCACCACGTTCCCACTGTGGATTTCTTGGTAGAGTTACCCACTAGAGACATGACTAACGAGGAACCAAACTCAACTTGGGTCCTCCACGTCGACGGAACTTCGTCCAAACAAGGATCCGGAATCGGAATACGACTCACCTCTCCTAACGGGGAAATCCTAGAACAGTCTTTCCGATTGGCTTTTCATGCTTCAAACAATGAGGCAGAATACGGCACTCGTCGCAGGCTTGCGGCTGGCCCATGGATTAAAAATCCGTAATATTCACGCTTACTGCGATTCTCAGTTAGTCGCCAATCAATACAGCGGAGAATATGAGGCAAGAGACGAAAGGATGGACGCATATCTAAAACTCGTCCAAGAACTGGCTCAGAAGTTTCACCAGTTCGCCCTAACCAGAATTCCTCCTCGAAAACGCCCAGGCCGACCTTTGGCTGCCCTCGCCTCAAGCTCAGATCCAGGGCTCAAAGGATAATCCCGGTCGAATTCATCGAACATCCAAGCATCGGACCACCGTGGTCGCCAATCTAATCCGGGAGAGATTGAAGATGCGAAGAAGTCGAGGATCAACCGAAGCGGTGTGGACCCAACCGAGTACGGCTGCGACAGCCCTTGGTTAGAACCAATCCGAGCCTATATCGCGAATGGAACCTTACCGCCAAAAATGGGCGACCCAGAAAGTAAAACCTGCCGCACGGTACGTCACAATAAAGGGAGAAATTTATAAGTGGTGTTTCTCCGTCCTCTCATGACATGCGCAGAAGCAGAAAGGGCAAGAAGAATCATGGAAGAGGTCCATTCTGAATCATGTGGAAATCATTCTGGCGGAATCTCTCGCAGTCAAAATCAAACGCCACGGTTATTATTGGCCAACCATGGTAAAGATGCGAGAATTCGCCGGAAGTGCGAGAAATGCCAAAGGCATGCTCCAACAATCCATCAACCCGCTGAAATCCTCTCCTCAATCTCGCCCCCTATCCTTTCATGCGATGGTCCATGGACATTGTCGGACCTATGCACCCATCAAAACAAAAACGCTTCCTCCTAGTCCTCACAGATTTCTTTTCCAAATGGGTAGAAGCAGAATCCTACGCAAGTATCAAAGACACACAAGTCGAGAACTTCGTGGGAAACATATCATAACTAGACATGGGGTCCCATACGAAATCGTAATGCACAATGGATCTCAATTTATCTCTGCTCGATTCAAGCATTCAGCTTAAAATGGAAAATACGACTTACAAAGTCAACCCCAGGTATCCGCAATGCAACGGACAGGGAGAAACCATCAACAAGACTGTCCTTGACGGACTAAAAGCCTAGACGCCAAAAGGGGCGATGGGTGAGGAGCTCAAGGAGTTCTTTGGTCACATCGCACAACCCCAAGACGGGCTACAGGTGAAACTCCATTCGCCTCGCTTATGGAACGGAATGCATGATCCCGAAGTAGAATTCCCGAGTCGCGGAAGATTCCTCCCGAACGAAGATCTAAACAACGCTATGATGCTGGACAATCTCGATCTCATCAATGAACGCCGCGCCAGGCACTCATTCAATCCAGAATTACCAGCACGCCGCCGCAAGGTACTACAACTCGACGCGCCATCGCAGGTTCAAAGAAGGCGATTTAGTCTTACGCAAAGTCTTCCAAAACACTGCCGAACGAAATGCAGGAAAACTGGGAACGGGAAGGACCATACAAAGTCATAAAAGTGGTCCACCAGGTTCATACCAAATCGCAAACATGCAAGACGAAAATCCCAAGAACTTGAACGCGATGCATCTTAAAAAATACTATCATTAACAGTGACGTGATACAAAGAACTACGAGACGGCTTGATCCCCGAAAAAGGGTACGTAGGCAACTCGCTAACCGGCGGGCTCAGCTATCCCCCCCGATTAAAAGGGGAGGGAGTGGTGCGATACCAGATACTCCCACGAATTTCGAAAATTCTGAAACTTTCAAAACTCTTTCTAGACAACGCATTTCTCCAATTACTGAACGGCAACAACAACGGATCTAGTATCCACTAAGCAATTATCACATCCAAAAATCCCAGAGCCAACACTTCACGAAGCAAAGTAGACGTTTCTCCCTGGGTCAAATTTACGCGACCCCTTGGTCCCGCGTCCAAAACGGAAAACAACAGTTTTCTGGCTGCGAACATTCGCAAAGACATCCTCAAAGCCCGCAAGCGTTTCAATCACAAAATGCGGCATAAGAAAAAATCGACCTTCAGCACTGGGCGAGACGTCGCTAACGCTTGAAAGACATTCTTTTCCGCAAAACATTGCAGACGAAATCTTCATCTCTGAACATACAAACGCACCTCAAAACGGTATCATTTCGTTGTTGCTGATCACAACAAACGAACTCTAACGTCCTAAACAGACAAATAGCCACCCGTCAAGGGGTAGGCTCTCTTACATCCGACAAGGATAAACATAGCGCGCTATACAAGAAATCCAAAATTTTGGTCTATCTCTTCGTAAAGGAAGTAGCTCGACTCACGCCCAGACAAATCATATAAGCCGACAACAATTCGCGGATTTTAAACGGTACGAGTCAGGTTAAAATCGCAAACAGGCAAAACGAAAGCCGATTTGTCATCGCAAATCCTCAGTCCGAGAGTAAACCTAGGTCTTGCCCTAAACCCAGCCACGCTGGATCTTGACAGACATAGATTGAGACCGCAAAAGTTCAAACAAAACTCCGAAAAGGGCAGGGATTCGAAGCCACCAACGGCCAGTCTCGGTAAATACATCATGGCCTCTTAACGGCCGAAACACATATAAAATCCCATAAGGGATTGATAAACCTAGACGCTCCCAGGAGCGCCACCTTCGTCTTCAAACTCACTCGCGATAGGGATAGCCTCGCCGTCGCCTCCCTCGGTCGCATCGCCACTACCCACCTCGTCCACGCCAGCCTCGCAATCCTCTCCTGTGCGCTCCTGATCTTCTGAGTCTTTGGAGGTCGGCGCAAGGGTGCATTCGGCCTGGAGGCCGGCAAGGATTGAATCAAAATCTCCTTCGGTGGCCGCCCACTCTCCTTTGCAGGATGATAGTCTGGCCTCCTCCAAATCCAAAGACGGGGCCTCGTCACCTCGAAGCAACTCGAGCTCGCTCAGACTCCCCTCGATCCCCGCTAAAGCCAAGTCCCTCTTGCGGAAAGCTATCAAGGACTCAAACAGGATGGCCATCCTCGTCAGACGACCAATGAAGTCGTCACGAGTATCGGCAACCTCCGAGGATCTACGGGCGTTCATCTCCTCATGAGTCTGGATCTTCTGCTGAAGGCGGCGGACTTCCGAGGATTTGCTCTTCTTCTCCTTCTTCACCTTGAGTAACGAACTCGCGGTGTTCCCAAGGTCACGCTCAAGATCGCTGATACGAACCTCAAGCTGGGACGTCTGGGCGGCATGGGTGTCCTCGACAGTCTGCAATGCAGCCTTAGTACGCTTCAGCGCTTCCTGCGACGACTCCAGTTCCTTCGATAGACGAATGACTTCCGACCCGCACTCGCCAAGCATTCCGTCAATCAGTGACACAAACTGTCCGCAAAAGAAGGGGTAAGTATCATCGTAAAAAAAAAGCGATACAAGAATTGCAAATAGATTAAAATCGAACCTTGGAACGATGATGCGCCAAAGGCTCTGAAAGTTCGCCCTCCTCGCTCTTTCCACCCCGCTTCCTTTTTGCTCCAGATGCCGCACCAGCCCTTGCTCTTCCCTTGGGCAACGGCGCGGCACCAGCCGCTGGCAGTCCCAAGACGAGTTCCCTCTTCGCCGGGGGGAGAGGTGTAGATTCTATCGCATCCTCTCTTCCGGAGATCACGATCGGAGCAGTCGAAGAACCCGATGGATGGACCTGAACATCAGGAATCTGTTCAGGAACAGTAACCCCTTCCGCAGGCAGGAGGGCATCGGTGGGACTTCGGGGCTAGGAACTGGAAGAACAGGCGAAGAGGCCGAAGGAGCAGGCAAAGAAATCGGAGGAACAGGCAAAGAAGTTGGAGCCGCGGAAGGAACATCGGGCGTCTCAGTCCTCGCCCGCTTCGAGCCTTTCGCAGCACTGCGCCGTGATATCTTATCCTTGAAAGAGTCAAACCCATCAATGAGGGACGGATTAGCGTCCTGAACGGCCGGAACCGCCGGAGCTTGGCTGGCCGGAACCGACGGAGCTTGGCTGGCCTCGCCCATCTCAACATCAGAATCATTCTTTTCAACTTGGGATGAAGACATTTTCTTTCTTGAGAGAGAAGAAGAGAGGATTTGAAAAGATGTGAAGAATGAGAAGGGAAGGCTGGCTATTTATAAGAAAAGGGGGGAGATGACATAGGTTTCTCGCAGAAAAGAATCCTTAGCCGAAAGTTTCGATTTTCAGAAAATTCTAACTATTCGCCCGCAAAATCGTCTCCGATCTTACGAGCTGGGGGGCTAACTGTTGGGATCAAAAACGGTTATCTCGAAATCTACGGCTAAAGATCCTTCAACTCAAAGATTTCCGCATCGAACGACTAACGGGAAAGATCGGGCAACGGAAAACCCACAGTGGCAAGAACCCTGGCGCCGGGCGCGCCGCTGGCCGGCCTGGCGCCGGCTGCAAACCGCCTGGCGCGGCGGCACGCGCAAGCCGCCTGGCGCCGGCGGCACCGCCTGTTGCCGGCGGCATGCGCCATGAAGCCGCCTGGCGCCGGCGGCACTCGGCTTAGCGCCGGCACCTGGCTTGGCCGGCGGCACTCGCCTGGCGCCGCAGCGCCCGCTGGCGGCCTGGCGCCGGCGGCAAGCCGGCCCGCAAGCCCCCTGACGCCGGTCGATGGCCCTCGTCCTGGTCTCGGTCCCATCATGCTCGGTCTGATCCCATCTTGGCTTGTTTGGATCGATCCTCGTGAGTTTGGTACAATCACGGCTACGGAATGAAAATCTTTCAATTCGGTTGGAATCGTCCTCAATGTTTTACGACAAAAACTAGAAGGATTGGATTTCTCGTAGAAGATATCGTATAAAACAAAGATCGGTTAACCTGAACATCGATCCTTTAGGCTATACGGTTTATTTTACGAGAAAGATGGTCTTTTCGAGAAATCGTGCAAAACGTTCAACGACTTAAGACAAGTCCACGGACTTACTTACGATTTTTAGAATTCAGGCCCAATCAGGCTATAACGGTTTATCTGATTTCCCGAACGTCGGATAAACATCAAGTCACCGAAAAATAGCGGAAAACTCGAGGATAATTACGAAGATCGACGAAAATGGAATATTTCCTGAAGAGATAAGCTTGGTCCCAAAGGCGAGGTCCATCATCTTAAGGCAAACCGATCTAGGAGCGGGTATATAAGGAGAGCAAGAGCAGAGGAGAAGGGGATCCGAAAATTAGACTTAGAGCATTCTGCTAGCTTAGAAGAATTAGGGTTTAGGTGGTTAGACTAGTGGAGCAAAGCTTAGGACGTTTGGCCGCCTTCGACTCTATCTTTTTCTTTAATCGCAAATCTCTTTGTCTTTCGGAGAATCTTTGTACTCATATCTTTCATCTAATAAAACGCCTTCGGGCAAGTATTACAATTCTTATTTTTATCTATTAAACTTTCTCGATTTCGTGTGGCAACGCAGAGAATCCGGACCTTCAAGGAAAGTCGGGTTTACTTGGCTTTCCTCCACAATCTTATTTATCGAAAATTGACGGTGTGAATTTCGGTTCCCACAAATATCCAATCTCTCCGACAAAAAACTCTCGGGAAAAAAACGGCAAAACGAATGGAGGTCGGAGCTTGGTCTTACCAGGTCAACTTGCCATAGGGCGAGATAAGTCTTCCCAGCTCACCCTAGGACAAGCTCACTTTTTTCTCCTTTGATTCTAGATCAAAATGGCTTTCGTTTCGTCTCAATCGGATTTTCCGTTGAGATTTTACGAAGAGAACAAAGTCACTGTCCCGGCCACCTCGCCCACGGGCGAGGACCGCCTTACCGAGGTCACCTCGCCCTCAGTAATGGCCACATTGCCCTAGGGAAAGCTCACCTTTGTTCTCCTTTGAGTCTAGATCAAAATGGCTTTCGTTTCGTCTCAATCAGAGTTTCCGTTGAGATTTTACGAAGAGAACAAAGTCACTGTCCCGGCTACCTCGCCCACGGGCGAGGACCGCCTTACCAAGGTCACCTCGCCCTCTGTAATGGCCACCTCTCTCTAGGGAAAGCTCACCTTTGTTCTCCTTTGAGTCTAGGTCAAAATGGCTTTCGTTTCGTCTCAATCGGAGTTTCCGTTGAGATTTTACGAAGAGAACAAAGTCACTGTCCCGGCCACCTCGTGGGTATACTCGCCCGGCGAGCTCAACCATCCTGCGGGTCAGCTCGCCGGCGAGCTCAACCATGGCGTGGGTGTACTCGCCCGGCAAGCTCAACGACAGCGTGGGTCAGCTCGCCGGCGAGCTCTACCATCACGAGGGTCAGCTAGCCGGCGAGCTCAATCACGACGTGGGTGTACTCAACCGGTGAGCTCAACCATCACGCGGGTCAGCTCGCCGGCAAACTCAACCACGACGTGGGTGTACTCGCCCGGTGAGCTCAACCATCACGCGGGTCAGCTTGCCGGCGAGCTCAACCACGGTGTGGGTGTACTCGCCCGGCGAGCTTAACCACAGCGTGGGTCAGCTCGCCGGCGAGCTCGGCCGTCACGCGAGTCGGCTCGCCCGGCGAGCTCGACCTTATCCCGGCCTGTCCGACTTACTTCGACTCCCGTATCTTCCATATAGCTGTGATATCCGACCTTCGGGACCACATACTTCTCGTGTCGTTTCGATTAAAGTTATTCTCGAAGTTTTATGACTAAAACCGAGAAATCGTATAAACGCCAAAAGGCCTAAGAACGGTCCGCAAGGATCTAAACTGGTCTAGAAGCTCATCTACGCTCTCAGAAGGGATTCGAGCCCATAAAAGTTATGACTGTTTGTCCTAACCCGCGGAAATACGATAAATGCTAAGCTTCCAAAGATAAATGTCAAGACTCGAAGATAGCTATCAAGATCAACGAAAAATGGAATATTCCTAAAAGAGATAAACTTGGGCCCGAAGGCAAAGGAATAAGATGGGCCACCGACCTAGAGCGACTATATAAGGAGAGTAGGAGCAGAAGAAAAAGGGGGATCCGAGATTTGAGACCTAGAGAACTCCCGTTAGCATAGAGAACTTAGAATTTAGGCGGTTAGACTAGCAAGGCAGAACCTAGAACGCCTGGCCCTCTTGTTCTATTTTTATCTTGTTCGCAGATCTCTGTTCCTCTCGGAAGGATCGGACAATTCTTTTACTCTAGAGCTCGGCACTTAGAAACCCTAGGCATTATTCTCGACATGCCTGTTTCTATGACCCACTCTCGTACTAGACGAACTCGCCCAGGCGGTTTGATCTCTTGTTCAATTCTTTCTAACTGAACTACGTCCGACTTGATCCTCGAAAGGGGTACGTAGGCAGCCTTTCTTAAGGTCCAGTCCCAACTCTTAACAAACCCTTTTCCGCATTTATTTGGTCACTTGTCGTCGGCTCTCGCAGAGAATCCGGACCTCAAGGAAAGTAGGGTTTTCATTGCTTTCCTTCATTATTATTCATTAAAATCGACGGTGTGAATTTCGGTTCCCACATGAAGAAGCCATAAATTATGAATGTAAGATAGACAGCAGAGTTCAGATTCAATGTCGTTATCTAGACCAGAAGTGAGATGACAACTACTATTTCTAGTAGCAACCACAAAGAATAATGGGAAGAATCCACCTTTGCAATCAGTTAGGACTTAGCAATAATCATGTATCAGATTTGACTTGGCATTTCTTGAACTAGATCTGAGGCTATTTTCAAGCTCAAAGAGATCCTGTTATATACAAAGTCACACACACCAGTAAACCACAAAGAACTTTCTATGTTTGAACGAGAATTAATGAGAAAAAATTGAAGAACTTACATCATCCATATCATCTTCAAGTGGTGATTCTGTGAGAAGCTCATGAGGAGTTAATGATGCAGAAAACCTTGAAGGATTTTCTGATTTTTGATATTCTTCACAAAGCGAAATCAGATTCTTCCTAACAATTTGAACCTTTACCTCAGAAGTCCTTGGATCAATCCTTTCATAAGCTGATCGAAGAATATCAAGTTTCAACCTCGGATCTAAAGCAGCTCCCATAGCTATAATCACACTGTATTGATCCCAATATTTCGCAAACTTCTTTCTCATCGCCTAGCCATTGTACTCACATCAGCATCATCCTCACAATCAGCATATTTCTTCAACATCATCTCAATTTTCCACACCTGAATGAAGTAGACACTGGCGGTGGGATATTTTACTCCTGAAAAGTAAGTGCTAATGGTATTAAAAGGCTTCAGCAATTCACATATTTTGACTCCACGTTCCCACTCTTCTTTTAAAGGCAACCATTTGTAACCTCTTTCATACAAATTCAGAATAGAAAATGCCTTTCTGAATTTTAAAGCTCTTGCCAACATTTCATTTGTAGAATTCCACCTGGTAGAGACATCTAAAGACAGACCTGCAGTAGTTGTAATCCCAGCACTCTCAACGCAGATTGCAAAAGAGTCTTTCCTTGACTCAGATGCTTTTACGAATTTTACGCTCTCCCTTATGTTCTCTATTAGACTAGTGGCTAGTTCTAATCCTGCTTTCACAATCGGATTTAAAATATGCGCAGAGCATCTAACGTGCAAGAATTTCCCATCACACAACAGCCCACTGCTACTCCCATTGCTACTCAGAAGACGATGCTTGAGAATATTTAGCACACTATCATTAGCTTTAGCATTATCCAGTGTGATAGTAAATACTTTTTTCTCCAGTCCCCATCTCCTTAAGCAATCATAAACTGTCCTAGCAATCACTTCACCACTATGAGGAGGTTTAAGATTACAAAATGCTAAAATCTTATTATTCAACCTCCAATTCTCATCTATGTAATGCGCAGTAATACATATATATCCCATCACAACTCTTCGGGCTGTCCACAAATCTGCTGTAAAACACGCTCGACCCTTGTGTTTCATCAAAACCTCTATCAACTTAGCTTTTTCTATCTCATATCTCTTGTAGACATCTGCTGCAGCAGTTTGTCTACATATATGCTGAACATCGGGGTTAAGAAATCTATCTCTTTCCCTTACTTTTTCATATTCAGGATACTTAAAAGGTAAGTCATGATATATAATTATCTCAGACATCTTCTCTCTATCAGCTATGTGATTATATTTAGGAGCATCAGACCTAAGCTTAGCGAGGCATGTCTTTGAATGGCGGTTTAGTGATGATGTTCCATGTATTTTTTCTGCTACCAACTTAAAACCACAATGATTACATCTAGCCCTTTATTTTCCATCAGCCACTAGTCCTACATGTGTAAAATCTTTCCAGCATTTAGCCCTACGTCTTTTACGTACCGGTTGAGTGACGCTTAGTGTTGGCTCATGATGTTCTTCTTCACCTTCCGACTGCACCTCCATGTACTCATTCCTAGCATCCATAGGAGCAATTGTTTCAAGTGACGGGAGATCCATAGTATCAGTAGCTGAAACTCAATACAAAAATAAGACAAGATTAGTGTACCTTTACAATTACAACTTACAAGGATTCTAAACTTCTAAGTTCTAACTAAATGCCATGAAACACATCAGAGCACTAGATCACAACTTACAAGGATTCTAGCTACAAGATGACACTTGAAAGCTACAAGGTGAGAAATAAAATCTATAGCAGAGCAATGCCACAAGCTAAATTCTCAGGACCTGAAGCAAACACCTAAAGCTAAGTAGCAAAACACCAATGCCTAGAAAAATGCAGAACCTGAAGCAAAACACCTAAAGCTAAGTAGCAAAACACCAATGCCTAGATGACTAACAAAGACATCTCAAATGCAGTATGAGCTACTTGACCATTCTCACAGACAACATAAACGAAGCAAAACCAGAAGCAAGCAGACAACAAGCTCATGCTTTAAGCTCATAGAAAGAAAGACAACACAAACAAGTGAAATCATAACGACAACAAACTCATAAGAACACACTAGATCACAAAACCAGAAGCAAGCACACACTAGATCAGAAAACCAGAAGCACAAAACGCATACAACTTACAAGCTTTACCAGTAATGCTTCATCCTCTTAAAATAAAACCCATCACTAATATCAATTATAAACTTTCTCCATGAGATTAGTATCACAATAACAGTATCATAATCAATCACTAATCGTTAAAGCATCACACAAAGCCACTATTCTAAAAGATTTTTAAACCAAATCAAAACGAACCTGAGATGATGAAACCTTCGAGTGTCGAGATCGAAGACGAAGCTGAGATGTTGAAACCCACGGTGTCGTCAACGAGATCGAAGAAAGAAGCTGAGATGTTGAAACCCACCGACTGAGATTTTGAAACCCTCGTCGATGAGATCGAAGAAAGAGCTGAGATCTTGATTGAAACCCTCGACTCCTCGAGTGATGGCGGCAAGATCGAAGAAAGAAGCCAAGATGTTGATTGAAACCTCGACTCCTCAAGTGATGGCGACGAGATCGAAGAAAGAAGCTGAGATGTTGATTGAAACCCTTTACGGCTTTACTCTTCGAGTGATGGAACTGATAAGTCATGGATTTTACCCACTTTCAACCATGATTTTTATATGTTTTTGGAAACAAAAGGACACTTTTTGTGTCTTTTATGAGCTTTTACAGGTTCAGGTACTCTTTGGTGAAATATGACCATTTTGGAGCAAAAATGGGTACTTTGAGGAGGATTGTATTGGAGCTAAATCGACTGATGCTCACCATGACGCATCGACCGACGAGACACTATACTAATCGATCGATAGAAGATTGTGAAATCGATCGACATGAAAGGCCTCCAAGAATTAATGACGAGTCTAATGAGCTAGACATCTCATTAGGGTTTCACTTCTACCAAATGAGTCCCTGGCCGCATGTTAGGCTATATTAATAGGGTTTTGTATTATTTTAGAGAAAAGACTTGCCTAGAGAACTTTTAGACCTAATTTTGAGAGAAGCTTCTTGCTACCTTTGAGAGAGAGCTTAGGAGTGGAGAGATAGATCCAAACTGCATACAGAGAAGATCTTGAACTCCCTTATTTTTCTCTACTCTTTTACTATTTCTCTTATTATTCTATTTAAAAGTATTCTTCAAACCATCATGATTTTGTCTTCCATGAATATGTTTGAGTAGTTTCTCTTGTTAGATTTAGGCTTCTCAATAAGGCTAAACATGCATTGCAATTGAATTAATGCTAGGGTGTTTAAAATATAGTTCTTCATTCTAGTTGTTCTTAATGCTAAGTATAGGATTGATCACCCTTATCTTAAATCTTAGGATTAATTTGGATAAGTGAAAACTTAGTAAATCCCTGAAACCTAAAGCTGGTGTGTTCCAACTTACTTTGATTACACGAGAGTAGTCTCTTTGTAAGATTGGAGAACCAATTCAAATCCGTTCTTAAAGCTCACTAGAAACGATATCGATCGATAGAGCAATCCGCCTGTCGAGCGATACCGCGAAAGGTGTATCGATCGATATTCAAATAGAATAATTGATCGACACTTTCTTATGCTCATCAAACGATAGTTGGTGATTTAAGATCTAGTTGAAGATAATCAATCATTGATTTAACCTTAAGGTTTGAGTTCAGAACTATGAATACTAAAAACCCTAGATACCCTGCATGCTAGTTACACCTGAGAAGTAGCCTAAATCTAGCTTTCTTTCCTCTTGCTTAAAACCTAATCCATTCAATCAAGCAATTACTTGCTTACCCCCTTTATTTACTGCTTTAAACTTGTTTGTCTAGCTTTATTTCAAAGAATAAACAATCTATTGTGTAATCCTAGAGTCTCTGTGGATTCGATCCCTAAGTACTACAACTGAACCTCTTATTTGAGAGAGTAAAGTCACTCCTTAGGGTAATTTGAGTGATATCAGGAACGAAGAAGAAAGCTGAGACTGGAATCCAAAAACCATCGTCGTTTAGCTTTATTAGTAATAGGGCCTAACCCTTTCTAAACCCTTTATTTTCTAATCCAACCCTAAATGAGCCCAATATGGTTTGCAGTTAAAATATTAGGGTTTGGGGCTTTTAAAATTTTTGATGGGCTGGTACTACCCTAAATATAAGAACCCAATACAACATCGCTAGTCTTGACCATCCGGTTGATCTCATTCTGAAGCGGGCTACTAGCTTCTTCCAGCTTATTTTCCATGGCTGCCTTCTCCCAGTTCTGATTTCCTATCATACCAGTTATCATCTCGTTGACCTCATCCTTGGTATAGATTTCATCTACCAAGTCTCTTCTTGTGAATGAACTGGCATGTTCTGGAAGACAAATATAAGAGCCCTCATCCGTCGAGGCTCTTTTTAGTAGCTTTTTGATGTCTTCTTTGGAAACGTTGATGACGTCTCCATCTTTTCCTCTTGCAAACCCATACTCATCTCTGTAGACTCCATACTCGTCCTTCTGTTCCCAAAAGAACTTCTGTATTCCGTAACTGAAAGCATGTCTCCCAAACTCAGAATGCATATCGGTCGATGGAGGGTACTTCCAATCGATCGATGCTCGATTAAAATCCTGATCGTCCGAGTCGAGATGATCGTCTACTGCACCATCTGGCTTGATTGGTTTGTTTGCAACGTTCTGCTGAATGTGTTCTGGTTTGCTGCGTTATTGCATGAAGAGGTTATCTGATCTGTTGGCCATCTGAAGTATGTCTGCAATGTCCTCTCTGGATACTTGAAGAATTCTTCCATCCATTGCTCGTGCATGGCCATCTGGATCCCTGAAAATATCAAACTCATCCGGTGTTAGATATCATTGAAAACATTTTTATATAAGTGATATCACTCAAATTACCCTAAGGAGTGAATTACTCTCTCAAATAAGAGGTTCAGTTGTAGTACTTAGGGATCGAATTCACAGGGAGCTAGGGAACACAAAATATGTAATCCTTAGTGACTATGCTAGGTTGAATAAATTTAAAAGTAAATAGCAGGTTTTGAGTAAGGTAGTTGCTCGATTGAATTGGTTTGGGTTTTAAGAAATAAAGAGAAATAGCTAGACTTAGGGTTGGCTATTCAGGTATGCAGAATTGTAATGCTACAAATGCCTAACAAGTGGTATGCATGATATTAAAGAGCTCAACAACGTATGTATGAATCGATCAGCTCTCGCAATATTTAGACTAATCTATTGATTAGATTGCTAAATGATGTTTCAGTCAGAAGACACCGACAGTATCGATCAATCAGCTCTCGCAATATCGACCGATACACCTTTAGCTACGTCGATCGATTACTCTATAGGAGTATCGGTCGATACGGATCTAGCCTGGCTTTAAGCGCGAGTTGATATGGTGCTCACCAAGATCATAGATCAACTCTCGCCTTACTCTAGCGGATCTTAGCTTGATTAGTATGTGATCAGGATGATGATTAAATAATTAAACAATCCTAGTTCATGCTTCAAGTTAGCTACTCAAGAAACAAGCATTAGTGAACATCCTAACAATGAATATCACAACTTAGCTATCTATAGTTGGGGCTAATCCCACATGATCTATTTGAACCCTAAATCTAACAAGATAAACTACTCAGACATAGTTGCGTAATTCATGATAGCAAGGTAATAATAGGAATTCATAAATATGAAGTTAGAAGAATGGATACTTAAGTTCCAATCACAAATCTCTTTGGATCTTTCCTCTAGATCTAGAATTGCTATAACCTTTGCAAGTAACAATAGAGTAAAATAAGACTTTGAATTATGAAAGAACAAAGTATGAAACAGGAAGTATGAAAAAGCTCTCTTTGCCAAAACACTTAGGCAAAGCTATAAATATTGAGTTCATTAGGTTAAAAACTCGTCAGGGGCAATCTTGTAATTTGGTGAGATCTTGGGCTTCAGGTCGGCTGATTCCAACTTAACTTCTGCGTGGCTTCGATATCAATCGATGACACTGGGTGTGCATCGATCGATGACTATCTTGTCACGTCGACCTTTATTGATGTGATATCGATCGATAACACAAGGTGTGTATCGATCGATGTTTAACTCTGAATATTAACCTCTTGGTCTGATTTGAAGGTTAGCTCGGGTGCACTCTCTTTTAAGCTCTAAAAGGTACCTAAAACATCACCTTACTCCAAAATGCTCCTGAGCCTGAAAATATACCTAATAGACTCCAAAACATATATATATATATATATATAATAAAACACATTTATATCATGGGTAAAAGCGGGTCAAATTCATGGTATATTAATAAGACTCAAAATAGTAGATAATCACTAGTAATCCCCCCAGACTTAAATTACACTGTCCCCAGTGTAAAACAGTTGGAGTTTATAAAAACCATAATATAAATGCGAAATTGAACAAGTTAGAACGTTATACCTGACCGATACCATATCGATCGATGTAGATAAAAGTGTGTCGATCGTGGCGGATGTTGTGTCGTCGATCGATGTCGACTTTGTCGCGTCGGTCGATATAGATGGCAAACGTCTACTCGGATCTTTTTTTGTGACCTGCATAAATATAAAAACGAAAATAAATACTAGTAATGAATAAAATAGATGATATTACCTAATAGTGGGTTGCCTCCCACTCAGCGCTTTTTTATAGTCATTTAGCTTGACTTTGGAGGTTGAATGGCTTAGTTGGTGTGAAAGAAGTTGTTTGCTGGTGTACAAACATCCTCTTTTTCTGTGGACTGAGTTGCAGTGAAGCTTCTTGTGGCATCATCTGATCTGGTCCATCTCTTTTGCATATCGGGTAACTCATCTGTCAGAAATTGTAGCCTCCTCTCAAAGTTCTCAATGTTTAACTGATGCTTTCCAAGCTTATTATAAGCATATGCTGATGGCTCTGACAGTTCCTCATGTATTGAAAGTAGCACACCCAGTCCGTCCGTGATGGTTTCCTGTCAGACTGATGTGTATCAGTATCGATCAATGTTGTTGCTTCAATATCGATCGATGTCGTAGTGCCCTTGTCGATCGATACACGTGTTGGCATATCGGTCGATGTGTAGGGTGAAGGGCGAGTTGCAAGTTGTATCTGAATAGCCTTGATCTCCTTGTTTATCCTCTCTGTCCGTGAATGCAGAGTTTCAATGCTGTTGTCGAAGGGAAAAAAGATTTCATCAAATTTCCTATAGTATTCATCCTCTGAATATTGTAAGGCTACATAGATCTCAGCTATCATATTGTCAACTTCTTTCTTGGTGTAGGTGGCTTTTCTTCGTTGAGTAGCTGGATCCTTTGTTGTGTCTGTCCAGCTTCTCTTCTTTCTCTGGTAAGTATCATAAGCTCTAACTCCATACTTTGGTTTGTAATGGAATTCTGTATTCCATCCATTGTGCTCGGTTGTCTCCATATCGATCGATGTGGTTTCTTCTGTGTCGATCGATGGTGTCTGCTTCTGCTTGTTGCGGAGCAAATCTAATTCTTTTTGCATTAATTCATCTCTCTTGGCTACCCAGTTGATGTTGCTGTTGAGGCTGCAGTAGAACACATCAAGTTTCTCCTTTAAGGCTTGTTCTTTCCATTTGTTATCTGTCTTGATGGTGTTGAGTATCTCCTCTTTCATAGAATTGTAGTGTGCTGGAATGCTGGTGTAGATCGATGTGCAGTTGTTGCTGTCGATCGATTGTTGTTGGTTCTCTGCTGGTGCTTGCTGATGATCGATCGATGTGCGAGTTGTCATGTCGATCGATGGAGATGTCTTCAGGTGAAAATCAAGTTGGTTCTGAATCGTGTCCATCTCTTGCTGCAAAGCATCCATTCTTGTTTCGACTGCATTCATATCATCACTCATGGGGTAGTAGGAACTACCAAATCTTTCTTCAAAAGAATATAACTTCTCTTCCAGTCTTGTAAAGCGTCTATTGATCTATTGCTTGATGTTGGTATCGATCGATCTTGGATAAGCTGCATCGGTCTATGTGTGGTGTGGAAGCTCGTTGGATGTCGAAGGTTTCCTGGGCTTCCTTACTGAAAATCCTTGTGTTTTGTGCCTCATTATGGTGGTAATGTCGTCTGCAAGATGCTCCATGGTCTTGGTCAACCATGTAATCTTGTCATTGAGTGGATGGTAGACACTATCAAGTTTGCTCTTAAAATCATTCATTGAATCATACTGAACGGTGTAGATATCCTTGAGCCTCTCATCCATCTCTGCTCTGCTGTAAGGATTTGGATTTGAAGGTGTAACTTGAGTGAATTCTTCCCGATGCTCTGGTAAGCATAAGAATGATGGCTTATATAGCGAAGCTCTTTGCAGGATGTCTCTAATGTGGATGGTGGATACTGGAATGACTTTTCCGTTGATGCTTCGTGGACTTCCATACATGTCTCTGTATACTCCATACTTATCCTTTTCTTCCTGGTACTCGGGAGGTACCTTATCGATCGATGTGGAGGTGTTGCCGTCGATCGATTTTGCATCTTCTAGTTGATAGGTGTATTTGAAGTAAGGTTCTCTCCTGCAGGCTATTTCATAGTCTGCGTTGGCTATCATCTTCTGATACTCTGGATCGTCACGTTGCTTGAAGAATAGGTTGTCTGGTCCATTGACCATAGCAAGAATGTATGCGATGTCTTCTTTGGATACTTGTAGGATATGGCCATCCATAGCTCTTGCATTGCCTTCTGGATCCCTGAAAATACCAAACTCATCAGGTGTTAGATATCCATAATTGAACTTATTATCATTATGTGAATCGAATGGTAAGGGTTGAGTATCGATCGATGCGGTAGAAGGCTCGTCGATCGATTTCGTGTTGTGTAGCTGATGGTGAAGATTGCAACTGAGTTCTTCTCCATATGGCTTAGAGTTGGAAGGTGGCTGATGCATCTTGTCTGCTTCTAGGGTTTGTGAAACTGTTTCTACCCCGAGGCTCCATTTATAGTAGTAATCATCAACCAAATTTTCAATTTTGAGATTTCCATTTTTCTCAATGTCGGTTTGACTCATATCGATCGATACGTCGTGATGTATGTCGATCGATTCTTCATCGTTCTGTCCTTGTCTTGGACCAGTATCGATCGATGTTGACGGTGTGGCATCGATCGATTCTGGTAGCATGGTTCCATGTGATCTGGATCCATCTCTAGTGAGAAATCCTTTGTGATCTGTAGCTGGTTCTTCCTTGCGGTTCTCATTGAATTCTTCCATATGTTGGGAAGGTGTAGTAGCTTCTAGGGCAAAGATTGGATAGCAGTGTGATGGCCAATCATTGATATCACTCAAATTACCCTAAGGAGTGACTTTACTCTCTCAAATAAGAGGTTCAGTTGTAGTACTTAGGGATCGAATCCACAAAGAGCTAGTGTACAAATAAGATGCAATCTTAATGACTATGCTAGGTTGAAAATAGTTTACAGTAAAGTGCAGGTTTGCTGAGTAAGGATGAGATTACTCAGTTGAAAGGATTTGGTTTTGAAAACAGTAAAGAAAAGTAGTTAGATTCAGGGTAAGTATTCAGGAATTCAGGATTATAAATACTATAAAGGCTAACAAGTTGCTTGCATGATATGTCAGAGCTCAACACTTATTAAATGAATCCATCAGCTCGCATTATTTAGACCATCTATTACTTAGATGCTAAATGGTGTTGCGGTCGGCTACTTATCGCTTGATAGTTCGATAGGAATATCGACCGATACACCTCTAGTTACGCCGATCGATTACTCTATAGGAGTATCGATCAATACGCTATAAGCAAGCTTTATGCTGAGTTGATACAATGCTCACCATGATCTTAGATCAGCTTTCGCATATCTCAAGAGGGTCATAGCATGTTTAGGATGTTATCAGGTATTGCATGTAATGAACAATGCAATCCAAGTTCATGTTCTAGGTAGCTAAGCTAGAAAAAGCATTAGTGAACAATCCTAACAATAAATATCACAACTATAGCAATTATAGGCTGGGGCTAATCCCTCGTATCCTATTTAAACCCTAAATCTAACAAGTGAATCTACTCAGACATGGCTAAGTAGTTCATAGCAACAAGGTAATAATAGAAGTTCATAGACCTATTAGAGGGTGAACACTTAGGTTCCAATCACAAATATCTTTGGATCTCTCCTCTAGGTCTAGAATTCTATAACCTTTGTTGAAAGAAATAGTAGAAGTAAGAGAAACTTTAATAAAACTTGTATTGTAGAAAAGACTTATAAAATTGAATTGTAAGAGCTTGTATAACTTCTTTCTAATAACAAAACACTTAGGCATATAAATATATGATTTCATTAGGTTAAAAAACTCGTCAGGGGCATTCTTGTAAAATATGATATCTTGGGCTTCAAGTTCGGCCAGGTCCAACTTGTCTTTCTGCCGCCTCAGTATCGATCGATAGTACAGGATGTACATCGATCGATTATGGTCTCGATGTATCGTCCTTCGGCTAATGTGTGTCGATCGATTGCACAGAGTGTGCATCGATCGATGTGTAACTCTGGTGTCGACCTCTGGTCTTGATCTCAGGTGAACTCTTCTTTAAGCTCCAAAAAGGCACCTAAAACATCACTTTTCTCCAAAATGCTTCTGGACCTGAAAACATACCTAATAGACTCCAAAACATAGATAATAGTAGTAAAAACACTCATATACCAGGGGTAAAAACGGGTAAAATCCATGGTATATCAATCATCTCGCATCTTTGAAATTGTCGTATCGATCAATGTGTAGATGCTGGTGTCGATCGATTTCCTTTTGTCTGAACTTGGGATCTGATTTATACTGGTGTCATCCTTGTAGGCTGATGAAAACGGTCTGGTTGGAATGAATGGGTGGGAAACATATCGGGTG
The DNA here is from genome assembly GCA_016432835.1 of Brassica nigra. Lineage (NCBI taxonomy): Eukaryota > Viridiplantae > Streptophyta > Magnoliopsida > Brassicales > Brassicaceae > Brassica > Brassica nigra. The sequence goes on from CM028242.1 coordinate 52,061,557, forward strand.
GGCACTTCATCTCTGCGAATGAAAGCGTACTCAATCTCTCTTTCTTCCCAAAAATCTTCATCATACTCAACATCTTCTGTCTCCACTGGAGGGTTGTATACCTCATCTTCTCTGCGGATGTATGAATATGGTATGTTCCTGTTGTAGTCCTCATCATAATCTTCATCTCTTTTCTCTACTGCGCATGTAGGCTGGTAGTAGTATGATTCCCAACTTTCATCTAAGTAGTCACCTGGAAAGTGATCAACTTCGTACATAGGTGTACTATCAATTGATGTGGAATGAAGACTGTTGCTTGTGTCGATCGATGTGATGACTGACTGTTCGATCGATGTCAGATCAGTAGGATCGATCGATGTGTCGGTATGGGTGTCGATCGATTATGAGTACTCTGTCTCTTACTCTTCTTCACAATAGCATGTTGCTACGAGTTTTGCTTCATCTGGAGGATTTTTGCGGGACGTCTGTGACTTGACAACTTTGACTGGATCATAGTGAACCTTTGGGTTGATGAGTGTCAAACACATCTGGCTTGTTTGTAAGTTGCAGACGGCTCCCACAGTAGCTAGGAATGCTCTTCCAAGTAGTAGAGAAGAATTCCAATTTAACTTGATGTCTAGGACATGGAAGTTAACTGGAACTAGGGCATTACCAATCTGTACCTCAAGATCTCTGATGATTCCTAATGAGTTCCTTCTAGAACAATCTACAAAGTAGAATGATTCCTTGGAAGGTTCTACCTTCATGCCTAGTTGGTCTGCCATAACTTTTGGTAGGATGCTGACTGACTCTCCTGTATCACATAGTGCATGTGAGAATTCAATGCCTTGTACCAGGTATGAGATAATGAACTCTCCAGGATCACTCTTCTTCTTCAATGTTATCTTTTTCTGCATATCATCTCTGATCTGATTGAACATCTTCTCAATATCAGCCTCTGTTACTCTTGTGTCTCTGAAGAACATCCACAATATGTGTGTGAAGTATGCTTCTTCAAAGGGTCCATCTGCTGGAATTCTTAGAACTCTTTTCTTGAAGTTTTCCAACTCCTTTGCATTAGCCTCTCTTTTATAGTGCTTGGGAACCTTCTCTTTCCTTTTCTTTAGGGTTCTCTTCGCACTTTCCTTTTCTATCTCCATATGCTCTGATGTATCTTCAGCTTCTTCTGGTCGGTTTTCTGTAGGTTTGGGTCGGGATCTGAGTGCATAGAGTTGGGCTACATCTATCTTTGGTAGTTGCACTCGCTGTTTAATGGTTGTACGTCGATCGATGTCTGATGTATCATGTCGATCGATGTCAGGTCGATGTTGGCGATCGATATCATCCTCGTGGGATCGATCGATGAAAGGGTGGAGTGGGTTTGGGTGTCTTGCTGCGAACTCTGCGTGTGTCATGATTCTGACTGGTCTGTTCGTGGCTGTAGACTTTGTGGATTCTGTCGATCGATGTGGTAACTTGAACATCGATCGATAGTCATCTTCCCATGTCGATCGATGACTATCGTCTGGCGTCGGTCGACACCAGTGAGAACTGCCGATACTCATGGAGCTCTCTACTTCAAAGTCACCCTCTTGAAGTTTCTCATGATCATCCACTTTCCAGAAATCATCTACTGTGATGGCATTGATGTGGTGTTTGATGAGATCTTCCTCTCTCCCTTTTATTAAGGCTTCTTGCCTCTTAATAGCTCCTGCTGTTTGAATCAACTGTGTCTCTAGCTTCTTCACATGAGTGCTCAAGGTGTCAAACTTTGCATTCAGGCTATTGTATGCAGCATCTATCTTTCCATTGAAATCCACAGTAAGCCTCTGCTGACCTTCTAGAACTGAATCAAGCATTGCTTCAATCTTTCTCTCCTGAGTAGGTGGTGGTGGATTTAGGTAGAAAGAATTGTTGAGATTTTTGTTGTTACTGTAGTTGTTGTTGCTGGTGGGTTTCTGATATTGTGAATTCTGATTGTAGTTTCCCCTGTGACTGTTGCCATAGAAATTCCTGTTTCCATTCTGATTTCCAAACTTTTGAAATCCTCCTATGTAATTCACTTCTTCTTCATATCTCTCTTCATCAGTCTCTATAGCTTCTACATCTTCTGCAAAGCTAACTTGCTTCCTTAGAAGCTTATTAACACTGTCCAATTTGGCTCTTACATCGTTCAACTGCTCCTTCCAAAGGGCATTTGCCAATTTTCTTCTCTCATAATCAGTGTTCCTGGTGCTGTTGCTAGTTGCCAAGTTCTCAATAAGTCTCACAGCCTCTTCTGGATTCCTGGTGTTGAAGTTTCCTTCATTAGCTGTGTCTAGTGCTGTCTGATAGGTCAGATCTAAACCACTGAAGAAAGTGCTGAGCAGCTGCACTTCATTGAATCCGTGGTGTGGACAATCTCTCTGATAGGATTTGAAACGAACCCAACAATGTCTGAAAGGCTCTGTAGGCTTTTGCATGAATGTAGCAATCTTGCTTCTAAACTCTTCTGTGCGTGCCTCATCAAAGAAATTAATCAAGAAAGCATTCTTGATATCATCCCAGGATGTAAGAGATCCTAGTGGTAGTTACTTAAGCCATTGCAAAGCTTCTCCAGTAAGAGAGTACTTGAAGAGCTTGCAAAGTAGGTAGTAAGCTGGGACTCCATTGGCTTTGATAGCAGATATGAGATCCTCGTACCTTTCTAGAAGGTCCATAGGATGCTCGTTGGATGCTCCACTGTAGGGTGTCTGTCCTACAAGTGTGTAGTATTGAGGCTTCACCTCAAAATCAGTCTTCTGTATGTCTGGAAGACGGATGGCAGATCTGTTGGCGTAGTATTGATCTGGACGGTTGTAGTCAGTCAGTGATCTGTTTCGGTTGGCTTCTTCTGCAGCTTGAGCAGCGGCTGCAGCAGTCTCAGCTTCTAGATCAGGGATTACAGCCCCATGATCATTAATTCTCTGACTTGCTGCATTTCGTAGGTGACCTTCTTTGTCACGCAGGTTACCTTCATCGTCTCGCATGAGTATCAATGTCGCGACCATGTTCTGTGGCTCAGTATCGATCGATATGCGGATTGCGGTATCGGTCGATGTCGAATGAAAGATGTTGGTCGACGGGTATTGAAAGGTATCGGTCGATGAAAGAATATCGGTCGATGTCAGATGGATGAGATCGGTCGATGTTGGTGAGCTTGTATTGTTCGACGGTGTCTGAAACTCGGTAGACGGTTGTTGATGAATATCGGTCGATGCACAAGCGGGTGTATCGATCGATGTGGAATGAATCTGTTTGCGGATTGAATGTTGCATAGAAGCTGGATCAGTAGACAAAAGTTCCTTGTTCTTTTTGCTAATGGTTATGTTGGGCATGCACCTGAAAAGAAAAGAAAAATTTTATCAGTAACAAGTAGTAAAGTAAAAGAAAACCTATACTTAAATAAAATCTAATGGCGATTAAAGCTCCCCGGCAACGGCGCCAAATTTGATGCGTGCTCAAATTACCCTAAAGCAACCTTACTCTCTTCAAAAGAGGTTAAGTTGTAGTACTTAGGGATCGAATTCACAGGGAGCTAGGGAACACACTAGATCTTATTGTAACTAAGCTAGGTTGGAGATTTCAATGCAGTAAATTGCAAGTCAACTTAAAACTGGTGAGCAAGACAATTACTCAAGTGATTGATTAGGGGTGTTTAACAGATATGATGAAGGCGTTAGACTTAAGATTACTATTCAGGTTATCAGGATTATAATAGTATGAATGTCTATGTGAGATGCTTGCATGATATTATAGAACCCAACGGTAACAATAACCGTACCACTGTCGTTTTCTGGGTTATCTATGACTAGAACCAATGATTCACTACAAGCGCATGTCATAATCAGGAAGGCATCGATCGACCTGTTGTCGCACGTATCGATCGACATAGCCTCGGTCAATCGATCGATGTCTTTATAGGAGAATCGATCGATGTGCCTCTAGTAAGCTTTAAGCGCGGGTTGATAACAGTTCACCAGAGATTTTTTAGACCATGCTGTCACTTGCTCCTAGCAAATTCTGACTCAAAGAAGATAGATCCAAGGATAATATCCACTGTCATCATGTATAAGTTAGCTACTCTTATACAAGCATTAAGAACAATCTTCTAAGATGAATATCACATGCTCAAGTATTCATATTTGGGGCTAATCCCTCAAAACTTATTTGAATCTTAAATCTAACAAAGGTGTTTACTCAGACATAGCCAAGCAAAACATCATAACAGTTAAATAAAACTGCATAGATAGAATAAATAGAAAATAAAGGTGTTCAAGAAAGCTTTCAATTGTAAATCTCTCTCTCTCACAAAACAATGGTAATGAAGAACCTTTAGGTAGGAAATATGTCTAAAAAAAATCTCTTTTGCCAAAACACTTAGGCAAGACATAAATACTAAGTAATTAGGTTAAAACTCGTCAGGAGTATTTTGGTAAATAGATGGAGTCTTGGGCTTCAAGTCGGCTGTGACCAAACTGGACTTTTGTGTGTTTAATATCCATCGATACAACTGAAGGTGTATCGATCGACGCGTCTCTCTCCGTGTCGACCTCGAGTGGTTGATAAAGGCATCTTGGGTGAAATCTCTAAAGTGCTCCAAAATGCTCCAAAAACACCATCTTTCCTCCAATTGCTCCTGAACCTGTAAATATGCTATCTAGACTCCAAAATGAATTAAATATATCCTAAAACTATCATATACCATGACTAAAATCGGATCAAATTCATGGTATATCAGACACTATCTTGGGTCATGCCCACACCATAAAGAACATCCCATATCATCCACTATAGTGTTTCCATCACCTTAATGTTTCCACATCCATTAGATACCTAGACGAGTAAAATCTAGGTTAATGATCATATTTTTGAGAACACCCCATACCATTCTCCAAAGTGTCACACTTCTATGAAGGTTCCATTCCATTCATAAAAGGGTTTGTTACTTGTATACCTTGATCCCATCTTGGTTAGATACCTAATATCATGTTCTTCCATTGATCAGAACAGAACATCACAAGTTTATACTTCCTTACATTTTGGTCAGATTCATCATGGAATTTACCCATTCAATCCGACTTGATATACGGAGTCTTACATTAACCTACACTAAGTCCTATTTGATCCATCAGATTGAAAGGACACTCGGTGTACTAGTCATGTTAACCTAATTGCACATCTTCTATTACTCGCTTGTTCTGGATGGTCCATGAAACTCTCCTTGGCCAGGTCTTCCATAAGATCTAAGTATTTCATTGCTTCCGTTCTTCAAGACATTATAATCCTTCTAATTAACTAGATTGTTCAACTTTACTCTTTTAAGCTTCTTCCCCTTGGGGAGTGCTTCAAGGCTAAGCTGGTTGGTCTTAAAAATTTCCCGTTCTCAAGCACGATAGCTATCATACCTTAACTCCCACTTGGCTCACCGCAATTAAGGTTATATGGGAAAATTTATTTTTCAGAAGCTTTTCTGGCTTAAAGTTAACTTCTTTGAACATCGTCCTTACAAGGATCAAGCATGCTCTGATACCAACTTGTAACACCCCTACCTGGCTGCCTAGGCAACGGTCGAAGAGCTATATTATTCAGGCCACTTACTGGTCGAACCTCTTCGTTTTTAACCCTTCTTGTATAAATTCGCTCTTCAAGCAAGGGTTATCTCAGAACTTAGCTAACGATTTATCAGTTGTTTCATAGCTTAGATAATGTATACTTATACATAGAGGGATATCATTTATTATTCCTTAATCTAAATCCAGACAAGAACATGTCCGGTCTATCGTTGTTGGGGTCAAAAGTGCTCCTAGCGAAATCAACGGGTAAAATCCCCGAGAATTGTATCATTCACAAGAACGGGCCATAAAATTTGAGATAAATTTCTGCATACATCTTGCCTACTTGAAAAAATATTCATAGAACAAACTCCACCTATTTCTTTCTGGAAAAGAAATAAAGAGATTTCCATCCAAACAAGATTTATTCTGAAAATTTCTTTCAGAGGGTTTTTAGGAAAATATCATAGTTTTACGAAACAATCTTCCGTAAACAAACTTTGGAAAGTTTCCACATAAAAGCTTTCGTAAAGAGAGGAAAACAAGCTTTACAAAACAATTTTCCGTAAAACAAACTTCGGAAAGTTTCTACGAAAAACTTTTGTAAGATAAACAAAACAGTTCTGAAAGCATACACAGCCATCAATGGAGATAGGAAGAGGCTAGACAAGGTAGATAATGTCCATATCACCTTTTCTCTCTTGTCTCTCCTCTTCGTCATCGCCCCCTCTCTCCTCTCTCTTTTCCACATCGCACAAATCACCCTCTCTCTTTTCCTTATCGCCCAAATCATCCTCTTTCTTGTCCTCATCGCCCAAATCACCCTATCTCTTGTCCTCATAGCCCATTCCTCATCGCCCACCCTCATAGCCCATTCCTCATTGCCCATTCCTAATCTCCCACTTGTCATAGCCCATTCCTCATCTCCAACTCCCCTCTCGCTCTTCCTCATGGCCCATTCTACAACACCGGTAACTTCTCGAGACTTCACATCGCCCGTTCAACAATGTACATCATCTGTTGAACGCACATTGCCTCTTAGCTCTCTATCTCTTTCCACTTCGCCCATTATGCCTCGTCATGGCCCATTCATGTGTCCATATGTTCACGCTTAAATTAATCTTGTCCAATACACTCTTCCTTTCATCGCAATCAGAGTTGCCATTGAGAATTTACGAAGAAACAAAAAAAAACACTGTTTTCTCGTGAAATTTGGCCAAACGTAGAGTCGAAAACGGTTAACTTGAGTACCAAAATATTACAAAACAATTTTTCCGAGAAAAGTTGTTAAAACGCGTATGTCGTAAAACGGTTTGAAATGGCCTAAAAACGATATAGCTCACTTACGACTTAGAATATGAAGTAGCCAATCTCATTGACGCTTTACCTTACTTGGAGAGGATAAACTCGAATCTCGATAAATAAGACTAGAAGAAAACGAAAGATATGGATCTGGGGGGAAATGGCAACATGCCGACTTTGAGAGACTATATAAACAAGGCTGGGACATAGACGAAAATGAAGGAGAAACTTAGCTACTGAAATTCTCTGCAATTACATACTTAGGCTTTTATTTTCGTCTTTTGATAAGCGAGCTACGACTCATATAGGTTTTCTCGACATAGACGGTTACTCTAGGAACTTAGATAGGTTTTTTTGTGCAAACTTAGATAGGTTTTTTTGTGCAAACTTAGATAGGTTTTATTCTCTGTTTTATTTGATTTCCATGGTATTCTTTCTTCAAAACGAACGTCATACACGATTATGTGTCTGAAACTCATATGCAAGTTAAAGTCTCTGTTTTATTTGATTTCCATGTTATTCTTTCTTCAAAACGAACGTCATATACGATTATGTGTCTGGAAACTCATATGCAAGGTAAAGTCTATTGTTCTTAAATCTAGTTTTTGTTTTACCTTATTTATTTTTCCGCATATTTTTGATTACTTGTCATTGGCTCTGCACAGAATCCGGACCTCCTTTAAATACTTTGATTTCTTGTTACAAATATCGACAGTATAAAATCTATGCCTTGGACAGTACAAAAATTTCAGTATCCAATAATCTCATTCTCATACTTATTACTTTATTCTCCGATAACTGAGTTCACCGGGAAAATACAAAACCCGGAATGTGTTTGTATCCGTAATACCTGTTTTTTGTTTTTATTGTTTGGGGGTAAGGAACAAGAACAATTTTATTGGATGTCAAAAGAAGAGAGATAGAGGAATTTAGTTGTCGCCATAGATCCACTTCTCAGCGTTATTGGTGTAAGAGACAAGTTCTTGAGGCTTAAACCACAGATTGATCTCATCCTTTGCAGTCTCTGGTCCATCACTTCCATGGATTATGTTCCTGATGCAAATTCACATTTCAATTATCAAACCAAATCTCAATACAAATACCAAAACAAAAGAAAAAACAGAACATACCTCCCAACAACAACTGCAAGGTCTCCTCGGATGGTCCCAGGCTCAGATTTCTGAGGATCGGTGGCTCCAATCAGTTTACGTCCGTATCTGATCACACCTTCTCCTTCCCATACCTACAACAAGTCAATATCATGTTAGACTATTTCTTCTCGAGTTTGCAATCAAATTCCAAAAGCTGAAGAGAATGAGCTTCTCTTACCATGGCAATAACCGGACCGGAGCTGAGGAAGTCACACAAGCCATTGAAGAAAGGTCTTTCCTTGAGATCATGGTAATGCTTCTGTGCGAAATCTTTGGAAGGAACAACGACCTTGATACCAACAAGCTTGAAGCCCTTGCGTTCAAACCGAGAAATGATCTCTGATATCTGTTGGTTCACGAGATAAGATTTGCGCACATATGAATAACAAACTCTACATATACACATGATAAGACCAATTCAAGACTAACTAGACACCGATATTATTTATTTATTTCAAAAAAGGATTACCAGTCCTCGCTGTACTCCATCAGGCTTGATAGCAATGAAAGTGCGTTCCATCTGATTTGGAAAGAAACGTTCAGCGATCAAAAACATCAGGATAATGAAATGAACAGATATATAGGAGGGGAAAATACAAGAAAATGGTGATTATCATTACCTCAGCAGCAAAAACCTCCTGATCTTGAACCATGAAGGCTACAACAGAAACAATAAAAGAAAACATATGTCAATAACTTTCATCATGATCTAATAGAGTGGTAAAGTTTCAAACGACATCCTATTCTAGCCAAAGTAAACCAATGTGTTCGTTCGTTAGACCTGCAGCAGGAAGAGCCAAGAGTCCAGTGATCCAACTCTTTGAGGCAGCACCAGAACCTGATGATCTTCCAAAGTTAGATGCATAGAGAGGCATCTTTCCAGATGCAGTAACCGCTGCAGCTGCACCAATGGCTCGTCCTTCTGAGAAATTGACGTTTAAGATAACATTAGATCTTGAAGGCCAATTTGGCTTAAGTATGAAATCTACAGAAGTGAGTGAATTCATCAAATCGAACAAATCTCTGAATCCATTCTCACAAGATTAGCTTCGCAGATCTATAAATTTAAACGGCCGTATGATCCATAAACAAAATGATTTGCATCCATTTTCTCAAATCCATAAGCGAAACGAATCGGGAATCAAGTAAAACAGTTTCAGTCCAATTCTAAATGAGAACGATTCAGCAGATTAATCAGTCAATAGATCGAGGGAATCTAAGAACAAAGTGCGATTTAAGAAACATCTCTAGAGATTTCACTAAATACATGATTTCACGAGGCTTATCTTCGAATAATCTAACACAGAGAGAAGATGAAACGTACCGGAGAAGAAACGAGCATTCTTAGCTGAAGAGAGAAGAGACCTTGCTGCTTTCGAAGCAGATCTGCAGATTTGGGAGCTCATTTTTTCTTCTTTGTTGTTGGTTCAGAGAGGAGAGAGAGAGAGAGAGAGAGATGAATAAAACCCGGAAGTGAAACTGAGTGGATACCTCGGGAAATGTGGACATGATGAGATCTGTTTGGTGGATCTTATAGCCACGTGTTTCGGGTCGACCAATCGGGTGAGAAACCCTACCCAAGACAAACATGGGTAAGTGGGCACAGAGGATGGTTTCTATCACGTGTTCGTAAAATTAAACCTACAGTATATGTGTTGTTATTAATTGTTACTAGTTGGTTTTACCGAGCCAAAAAAATATATTTTAAAAATTAAAATTTTAAAATAACCTTAATTTTATAATTAAAAATTATAATTTATTTAGTAGTAATCTAGTTTCATTCTGATTTAACCTAATTTATTAAAATTATATTAAATAGTCAATTTTGTTTATTTTACATTACATTTAATGTATAGATATTTATATATTTAAATATAATGTTGGGAAATTTTCATCTAGTTATTTTGGTTAAAATAAATTAAATAAAATAGTATAAATTAAGAATAAGTTTGTTTACAAAAATGTATAATTATAAAAAAGAAATTGAAATAGTATTTAAGAAATATGTATGTATCAAAAGGATATAACAGTATTAAAATTCCAAATACATAATTAAGAAACATAAAATTATGAAAATTAAAATTAAATCGTATTTCAAAATTTTGTAAATTTTTTACTTTTATATTAGTACATTATTTTCTTACTGTTATATTGGTACATTATTTTCAGTATTATATTTCATTAGATTAATTTAATTATGATATATGATTTATTATAATATTCCAATCTTTTATTGACACTGTAAAACAGAAGTCATTTGACAATTTTGGGATTGACATGTATCTTTTGAACTAATTTTTCTCAAATATTTTTTTTTTTTGAAAATTGTTTAGTTGCAACAAAAAGTAGATATGTTCTATCATTTATCTATTTTTTATACATCTATAATAAAATAAATTATAACGAAACTTTGGTTAGTATGTGTCTTTTTCATCTTCTATTATATCTTCTGTTCTGTGGTCCTTTAAGTATATTCACAGTATATTTTCTGGAATTGTTAAAATTAATATATTTTGCAGAGTAGATACAATCGCAAATGAAATATTTGATATTCCGCATATTAATGATGACATTATCATAGCTAGTTATACCAATATATTCAGTTATATAAATTGTCAATTTACTTTCAAACTTACTTTATATCATAGATTTGATATCTTAGTAATACATTTAAAAGTATAATAATTTATAAAAAAAATTTAGATTTTGTTACCTAATCATAAAACTATATAAATATAAAAATAAAGATATTTAATTAAAATTTTAAATTGACATAATAGAAATACCAAAAATATATATATTATATTTTAATTTATCTTATTAAACTTTTGAACAAATTTTTCTATAATTTTTAAAAATTAAAAAATATAATTTTATAAATAGAAATCTTATATTTATTATAATAATATAATTTAAATATTTTTATAATTATATAAAATGTAAATATTGTTAATTTATTATTTAACCACTGGTGCATTTGATAGTTAGTCAGTCATAAGTATCTCATAAACTCACCAATTTCTAACCGCAGTACAAGTCGTATAAAACTTCTAATAACGCTTAAAACCGCCACCAAGATCCGAACGCCACAATCGCTGTGGTTATACCAGTCAGGTCCTTAATACTTTAACCATTGGTTCCACCATTATGATTTCATTTCAATAATATATCTATACAAGGAGAAAAAAAAAAACAACTGTATTATATAAGATTTGATGCATTGTTAGTTATTTTATATTATTTCGTTGTGTAAATAGTTATATTATTTAAACATTATGCTATGTTCTTCGTATAGTAAATGTATATTATAGTATTGATTTGTAAAAATATGGAATAAAATCCTTATTCTATTTGCTAAGGCATACAAAATAAAATATTATACAATTTTGATTTATATTATAAACTTAATATTATAAAATACAACAGTTCCTATTTTCACCAAATACTGTAAGCTTAAACTATATTTAGATTCATATATACTTCGTAATTCATTTTTATCATTTATAGTATATTCAACTATATTTGACGTAATATTAAATTATAATTAAATTAAAAACTATTTTATTTATAAAGGGAATATTTTCGATACCCCGAGACTTTTTTATCTCTCCCTTTCCAAATAATCTACAATTTAAATAATTAAATTATAAAATCTGACATGAATTATTTTCATTCTTATAGTTTTTCGGTATAAATTTGCACCGCAAATCATCAAATGATTAGTATTTTATACAATTGATATCTAAAAAAGTTAGGAATATTCTTCTCACCCCTACTTTCCTACGCAATAGAAATATGAATATTAATTATTTAATGTTGTTATCAAATTTGGAAAATTCATGTGAAGTTAGGTAGATAATATCCTCTGACCAATTTATTTAATTGAGATCTTTTATTGTAATTCGGATACAACTACTTAAACCATTAGTATGGAAATTAACAATACAATAACCTATAAAATTTTCTCCATAATACTATTTTTTAAAGTTAGCATGTGTTTTTTTATGAAGAAGAATTACTAAAATCCAAAATAAAAATGAGTATAAAAAATGTCCAGATATAAGTCCATTTTTCTTTGGTTTAAATAAATAAAAAATCAATTTACAAAATTACAAATATAATAGGTCTAAAATTAATATTTTGGCTTTTAGTATACTGTATAATCAATCAAATTAGAATTGCGATTTTCAAAATTGCAGTTTTCTACGGGTTAATAAATCAAATATATAAAAATTATCAAATAAAAATATTTGAAAGAATATATAATTCATTTTTATTATTGAATATTAAAAAAAAATATTCATCAATGTGAAATGGGTTTAAAATGAATTATATACAGACTGGTTAAAGTAGATTATCTTACTTTAGTTTTAGATCATTAGAAATAAAATTCTTACCCATACAAAACAAGTTAAACAAACGAATAAATTATTTATCCATACAAAATAATCCGGCAATTTTTAAGCACGGATCAAATTTTAGTTTATACTATTAAAACATAAAACCTTTTTTGAGGTATCTTTAGTTTACTAAATTATTTATAGCAGTTCCATTATTTTTTCATTTAAAATTTTAGTTTATACTAAATATATAATTTGAATACAAACATTTTTCTATTTGACAGAAAATTATTAATTTATGTAAAAGTTATGTTTAACATTATACTTAATTCAGTTATACTCAATTTAATAATAATTTTATACCAAAACTCACAAATGTAACCTTAAAATAATCATTACAAAACATATAAATTAAAATGAATAACATAAATACAATAAACTACCATATATAACAAATTAAATATTTTATTCCGTTTTGTATAGTATTATAAAATATATGAGAGAGTTTAATCAACTTTTTTGAAAAATATTATCATATTTCTGGATTTCTGAATATCTTTGGTATTGAATACATAATTCTCGCTTTACAAAGTTAGTCGAGATATCTCCTCTGCACTAGGTTTTCATATCACATATTATATTATGCATTAGGAATTATTATAATTTATATAATAAGTCTAATTATTTATTAATGTTGGATTTGTTTATATGATACTCAATGTTGGTAATACTACAAAATTGAAAAAATTAAAAACACAAAATATATTATTCGATGTAGTAAGCAAGAAATTTTACATTTTAAATTGTCGTATTAACAATTATATAATACATTTAAAACTATATATATAAAAATATATACAATACTATTTAGTAAAACCAAAATTTAAAAATGAAAACAAATATCCACACGGGTGCGTGGATCAAGATCTAGTTTTAATTATGTGTCCAGGAATAAGCTTAAGAGATGAGCAATGGTCAACGCTCAAGAAAAACATTCCAGCCATAACAACAATGTGATAGTTCTCCTCTAAAACATGTGTCAGTGTCGGCTAAATCTCTGTAATGGGAAATTTATCGTCTTATGCAACTGGTTTTTCTCTCTTTCCGTTAATTGGTCGTTAATGTGTTTCTTATAGGACCTGGCAAACGAGCAACTATTTTTAGTAGGAGTATGATCCATATAGGTTTAACCGATTCCAACAAAACCAAAATTGTCCCAAAAAGAAACGACGAACCCACCCGAAAACGGTCAGTAAATATTGAACAGGTTACATTTATTTTCAAACTTTTGTACGTACGATATACATTTTTGCTTCCAGGGATTTACAAAGTAGAACGTAAAAACAGCGTGCGATCATCAAACCTAACAGAAATAACTCTCTTTAATTTTTCGGGATGATAAGTTTCTACCTCCGATTATCTCCGAGGCTGAAGCCTCTGCAGCGGCGATCCGAAGTTGATCAATCAAGGCATGTGTATTGCCTTCAACTGCTAGAATTTCTCCAAGCTGTTTACTTCCGATCACCACTTTTGCTTTCCAAACTCCGTTTCTTCTTTGCGGTGACACTTGAATCGTCCCCCCAACTCTTCTAGGGCTTAATGTACCTTGTCTAACAAGGTACCCTAGAGTTTCCTCCCTCTTTATTGGCGGCAACGAGCTGCAACTACGACTTCCGTAATAGTCTTCCCTGATGTTTTTGGAATCTCTCTCAACTACTGTGACAGAAGTGCCACCACCGTCCGATACTGCTCTTTGAGAGCAATTCCCCATCTTCACAGAAATTAAATATGAAAAAGAAGAAACGGAGAGTTGGAAACGAAACTAGAGTTTGATTTGACTGCTTGTTGGTTCTTGATGGGTTTATTATATATGCAAATATATTATTATGTATATGCTAAAATACAAAATATATTATTGGTACAAAATATTATCATCATACAAGAAATATACGTATTGCATACGGACAAATAGTTAATATGACCCGTGAGGCACCAATAATGTGTTTGATTTCCGTTTATTAATTTTGGAGTTGCACCACCATAAACTATTAACAGTGGACAGTAACAAAATATCATCGTTATTAATTTTCTTATTGTCAACTTAGAGATAATTTTTTTTTATTTTTTTTTGGTTTTAGGACTGCTTTGTTGGTAGGAAAGGAATAATCAGAAACGAGATCCCGTGACCTTCTATAGAAGTAAATTCATTAACGAAGACATACATGAACGAGTCATCATCTTGTTCACCTTCGTTAATCATTCACGGATCACGGGTTGATCCCGCGTCTAAAATTATAAGTTACTTTTTTGTCCAAGTATGTGGAGAGCAAGTCAACAACACCAACGCAGAAAAAACCCTAAAAACAGCCGTAACAACCAATTCAGTTGACGCTGTTTTTTTTCACCGATTGGATCAACACCGGCGACACACACAAAAGTAGACGCTATACTGTATTTTCCACTGGTTATATTTTCTCTTCGTCAACGCTTGTTTTTTGGTCGCTGAGTATTGACGCAATGGCTCCTTTAAAGCAAAAAACGATAGCTAGAGATCTCAACAAGCATTGTACTGGTGACATCTTGAAATGCAATCGAATGCTCTACCACTGGCTATGACACATTTGAGGTTATAATTTTCTATTTAATTTTTCTTACGATTATTCTTAACTGTTGACATCACCTCCATTTTGCGGTAAAAATAAATTTTAATTATGCAGTGGTCGTACATAAATTTTCTGGTAAGAAGATTTTTTTTGCTAACTACTTTTTTTTTTTTTTTGAAGGCAAGCTAACTACTTGTAAGAAGTAGTTTTCTTGTACATACAGTTTCTTGTTAGAAGTTTGTACAATAGTTATAGACATACCATGTATTTAGAACAACAATAGCTTGATTATCTAGTTTATATATATATTGATTGTCTAATTTCTTCTTCTGTGTAAATTTACTGAGATAGTTATTTTTTTGGTCATTCTCATATTTTGTTGATGTAGTTTTGCAACTTGAGATCGTTACTTTGTGACTGATTTAATCCCTTCAAACCCCACTAGCTTGAAACCTAAAGACCAAATAACGTACAAACGACATAAAAGAGTTGTATATTCGGCTTTTCCAATCGAAAAGCATCCTTGAAATTTTCTCATTCTACAGTTGTGAAGACAGGCTATCCCGAATTATCCATCATAATGCAGAAACTCTCAGATCTTGGTGATATGAACCATCACATTACAAGAAAACGTAACCAACTCCGATAAAAAGTTCTGATGGTCTTAATTCTCGGAAAATGATTTTTCGACGGCTGAGTGAGAGCTTAGTGACAACTTACTAAATTCATCGGAAATTTGTAAGTTTTTCCTGAGGAAAAGATTCTCTCGGAAACTTCTCGTTAGAGTTCTCGGAACATTCGGTCCATGGGCTCACTCGGAACATTCTCGGTTTGTACCGACATGTGAGACTTCTCGGTAAATGGTCGGTGATATTTGTCGGAAAGTAAAACAGTGTTAAAGTAGATTATATATATGGTCGGTAGACAGGACCGGCCCAGAGAACAAGCCACTCAAATCGTGGATTAAGGTATCCTAATTAGTAGGGTATATTTTTTTTTTTTTAAAGTCTTAGTAGTATCTATAAACAAATGAATTTTGTAGGATATATTTCTATTAAAATATTACTTATTAGGCATTTTAGTTAGAATAAAATTTGTTAAAAATTTTAAAAATATTTATAAACTGGTTAAAAATTAAATATATTAATACATTTCTAGTTTTCCTTTAGGATTGAATATATAATAAATTATCAACAGAAGAGAGCTTAAGGATTGATTAATTTAACACCGACCAAGTTCTAGTTCTAATTTCCCTTGAATTCAGATTTGAACAATTCCAAAAGTATATAAAGTATATTTTTTTTTTAATTTAAAATGCTAAAAATGTAAGTAAATATATTTTAAGGGCATTATGTTTGAATCTGGAAGTTTCTTTAAGGAATTGTACGTATTCATATATAATTGATAATGATTTGTTTAAGGAACTAAAGTTTCTTTAAGAATCAATGCCCCGAGAAAGTTCGAAAACCTATTGAAGTGCTCGAATTTTTTTTGAAAAAATGGAAGATTTCTATCAATACACATAAATTGCTAATCGCATATTCTTGACTATTCCGGTGTAGTCGCCACAGTTGAAAGAAGTTTTTCAAAGTTGATGTTGATAAAGATTAAATGGATTATATATATTATCAATTAAAACGGTTACGGTTAAACGACTTGACTATATGAGCCTATGAATTTATTTTGTAGAAAAAATATAAAAAAACTATATTTCAACAATAAGTGTATTTTATATCACTGTTTTTTATAAACAGACTATAGACTTTTTAAATAAAAATTTAAGCTGTTTTTGCACTGTTTTGCGATAATGATAAAATATGTACAAGGACATAGTTTTAAATTTTAATTGGGGTAATATAAAAGGTTAGTCCGGCACTATCGGTAGACCTCTGTTCCGACGAACTTCCATTAAAACCATCGTCCGAATAGTTTCAAAAGTTTTGTGTCTTGTGTGCGAATATGTATTAGATATACCGTTGATAATTAAACCTAAATATCTAATTTTAAAATATGTGGTCTATATCAATTGCATATTTTTTCACGAAAACATATGTATGTAACAAATTTTTTATTTAATATAACAAAGATCTTTCTCTTATCTTTATTCTCCACAGATCTCATTCAGAGAAGATATCTCTATAACGTCCCGACCATCCACAGCTAATGAACTGCCCACATTAGTTCATTCGGTCCATGGGCTCCATCCCGTTCCAACAGTCGGTCCATAAATAATTTCCATGGCTCGAAATCATTGTTTATTGACCCTGCAATCACCACATAACTTTTTCCCGTGCTTTAGCTTCACTTACTCGGTATCGCGAATCACTTCCCGATAGGTCACTCATCCTTTCACTACTCCAGCCTAAACACGCTAAAAACTCTGGAGTTCTAAATGGATGTGTGACAAAAAAGGTAAGTTAACTTTGGTGATATAGATAGCCAAATTAAAAATCAGTCCTCTTAAACCTTTCTATATATCACGACTCGGGATGTTACAATGTATTCTTCTCTTCTTTTCTTAATTTTCATCCATGTTTCATTTTTTTTTTCATTCTCATATTTCTTCTGTTTCTTTTAGATCTATGATTCTTTCAAAATAAATCACCACTGCTTCAACTCCTCGGACCACCATCGCCATCTCTTCAGCTCCTCAGACCACTATTGCCACCACTGCAGCTCCTCGGACGCTCTGCCACCGCAGAAATTCCTTGCACACCACCACCGCCGTAACCCTTCCCGACCGTTTCACAGATCCGCCAAAAAAGGATCGGTCTTGAGTCCTCGGGAGATTCGTTGTCGCTCATTTCCCCTTCACTGTGAAAGCTTCACACGCTACATCTCCAACTTCACATTCACACTTTACATCTAACACTGTTGCGCCTTAGGCCGCCGAGACCATCTTAAGCTGAGCCCTTGGCCACCGGCACCATCGTTAGCTAATATAGTTTTATTGTATTTTATATTGTTTATTTTAAAAACTTTGATATTTAATTTGGTTATATGTAAATGTAAATACACATTTGATAATTTAAATATGATTTCATTTTTATTTTATATATATTTCATTTTTTTAATTCAAAATATTAAATTTTCGGAAGCTTGTCGGTGTTATATACATCAGAGTTTTATCGGAATGTTCCGATCACTTTCCTACAAAAACTTCCAACGATATGTTGATCGGAATTTACCAACTTATTTCCGAGAAACACAGTTTTCTGAGACCCAAACTCCGACTATATTTTCATTCTCGGGAAATAGTGGGAACACCCCATTACCGACTAACTTCCAATTAATATGCCTATCGGAGTGTGGGCATTATTCTTGTAGTGTTAGAATTACATTTTACCATCTTTCTCGTGGTCCTAGACAATGTACAATGGTTTCAACACCCATTTCATTTTCAACATCCTATTTTTCTCTTTTTAACATGCCATATCATATTCTCTCTCATCCACCTAGTTTATTCAACACCCTTTTTATATTTAACCTATACAATGGTTTGTTTAAGAAAATTCCTACTCCACCATTTTTAATCCATACTTTTATCTTTATAATATAGTAATTAAATATTAATAATTCTAATAGACTTAGAACTAAAATAATGTAACTTTTAATAAGAAAAATTTTTTGAGTTTTAAAATGTTACTAGATTTTGATCCATGCTTGAAAAGCTGGTTTGTTTTCGAAAATTAATAATTAATTTTTAATAATTTTATATAAGATAGTGTATAGTCTTGGACACATTTATCCAGAACCGCGAACCGAATTATACCAAACTGAAAAAAATGGAAATAAAATTAAATTTAGTTTCACAACCGAGCATATCATATATATATATATGAAACCAAAAAAATTGAAACCGAATCAAGAACAAATGGGTATCTGAATTTTAAAACATTTAACTATTTTAATTATATTTAATTTCTAAATAACCAAATATTTTAAAATTACTATTTATAAAGCAGATCATCCGAAAACCGAATTACCCGAATTTTTTTTAAAAAATGTTCAAAACTATCTGATTTATCAGATATTTTTATCCGAAAAAACCCAAATTACCCGATATTTAAACTAAAAATCCAAATTATTTGATATTTTTATCTATAAATCCGTAATTACCCAAAATCAGAATCAGGTCATAACTGAATTGGATCCAAGTTTTTTTTTTGAAATTAGCCGATTCCCAACTTTTTAACTAAACCAAATAAAGCCAAAATAACCCAACTGGAACTAAATTAAACTTTGTAATACATGAACGGTTCCTAATTTCTAAAACCAAAACACTAAAAAACAAAATATTCAAACCAAAATTGAATGTTCAAGATTAGTAGTGCATTTACATTTAAATGGTGCGAAGAAAACATTTCTAGTTGTATTAATTAATTTAACTCCTTTTAGTGAGTAAATATGTGGTTTATAGATGAACTAAGATATAAGCAGTATTTTTATATTCGATCCGGATATGTGGCCGTAGCGGTAGCCCCGATGACCATATATAACTAAGATTTATTTATGTTCTTCATATATTATTCTATCAGAGGTTCTACCAACTGATGTGTTTCTACAAAACTCGGATTTTGTGAGAACCAATTAATTCAAAATCCGATAAAATTCAAAAACTCACTATTAACCTTTGAACGAACACCGGTTGACCCAGCAAAATCCTAGAAAAATGTGGAGGATTGTACATGCATCAGTATATAAACCGTATATTGGTTTAAAATATGGAGTATTGTACATGCATCAATAAAGATTAATAGTATAGTTATTGTGTATAAAATGTGTACTGAAATACTCGGTTATTAAATAAGATAGATATTGACTGAATTCTTGTTAGAGAAATATATAGTAACATATTGTTAGTATAAATTAAGGTAAGATCAAATAATTTAAGGTAAGATCAAAGTATTAGTAGTTTAATGAAATGGTGTAACAATAGTTTTTTTTCAAAAATGTTTTTAATAATGGATCAATTTTAAAAAATTATTTAGAGCCTAATAACTAATAATTACGGGTCCGGCCCTATAGATGAACATAGTATTATTTTATTCAATTTTTCCTAAGTTGATCATTGATTTGAAAACAGTGTATATAAAAATTATTTGATTTTTTTTACTATTGTTGTAGGTGATAATACGAACACAGTAGCGATGGTTGAGTAAAAATAAAACACAAACTTAGATCTATACTATTATTTGCAAAGTAATTTTTCGCAACGGATTTCTCACGTTAAAAGTTAGAGTGGTTAATATCATTTATACACTTAATGAATAAAATATATAAATTAAACACAAAACAAAAACGAAAATTTTTTAATTAGATAAATGATTAAAATTAATTATGATAATAATTATCTAAAATCTAAAAAATATATTTAAAAAAAATTCCTATATATATATTGTATTATTATCTGAAAAAATATTTTAATAAAATGTTAAAATATTAAAAAGCAGAAGCACATGATTAAATATTCATCAATTAATTATTAATTTTAATAATTGAAGATAATATATTTAAAAATAAAAGATAATTTCACATTGATTTTTCTCAACGGAGCTCTCACGTTAAAAGTTAGAGCGGTAATATCGTTATACCCTTAATGAATAAAATATATAAGTTAATTGCAAAACTAAAAATATTTTTAAATAAAAGACAATTAAAATATATTGTGTTGTTATCTGAAAAAATATTTTAATAAAATGTTAAAATTAAAAAAACAGAAGCATATAATTTAATATTTATCAATTAAAATTATTAATTTTATACAATTGAAGATGATATATTTTACAATAAAAATATAATTTACATTAATATACAAAAAAAATTTGCAAACAATTATAAGATATAAGAATTTTCAGAGTTAAACATAAATAATAATTTATATAATAGTTTTTATTTAGTTATAAATATATAAATTAATAGTAATAAAATATTTATGCCTGCATCCGCGGGCCAAACACCTAGTTTGAAGTATTTAATAGTCATAGAAGTAAATAGCATAGAAAAGTATGGTCCCGCAAGAATGTGTTGTAGTAGAACTAAAATTGAGCGCCTTGCATAAATTTTTAATTTTATTATGGATATTAAGCTTAAGTATAACCGCATAACAAACAAAAAAGGAAAGAAAAAATATGCACATCACAAACATTGTATATTAAATCGAAGAAGTGGGTCTTACATATTTTATATCTTTCCGTTGAAGCACATTAGGAATAAATAATAGGTTTGTTATAATTATATGTAAGACCATTAACTAAATTACTATTATACAATTAATGAAAAGGGTCCAAATAACTTGTATAAGTAGATTTTTTTCGGAATGTTTCTCTTTTAATAGTATAGATTATTGGGATCGAAGTAACAAAAAAGGTTTAAAACATTTAAATAGTTGATTATAGGAAAATGACGCTTTTCTGTATCCAAATGAAATGAGAATAGTCTCTATCTATAGATCATAAAAATTTATGAATTTTAATATAATTTTTATTATTTAAAAAAATAAAAATACTGTATATTAAATAAGTTTGAATTTATGGGTGAGAATAAAAATAAAACAAATTTTGCATAACATTTCTACTAATTAATTTGCGCCATGTCGCAAAACTGGCCCACATAAATTTTTATGAACATGTTGAAACTTTACAACGGTTGTTGAATCCACGTAGATAAACATAATATTTCAACACCTTCGTTACAGGGTATTCAACAATTGAAACTCACCTTCGTTACAGGGTATTCAACAATTAAAACTCACTTTCAACACCCCCATTATAGATGGTCTTATCCAATTGCCTCTCCTCTTCCAGTTAAGATATTGTTGTTGGTTTATTCATTCTTGAACATCTTCCCGTCTTAAGTTTCCAAAAAAAATATATTTCCGTCCGTTGGAATCGATTTCATTACCCTTGTATATTTTCCTTGAGAACAGTAATTCGTTGCGTCTTTTCCAAAGTCTCCGGAGAATCACTATGGATAATATTCTGATTTTCATTGGGAAATTTAAATTTGATTTAGAAACAAACATCTTTCGTATTTTCTCATCGAAGATCATTCTTTGATCATGAATGGAAAGAAAAGGATACATGTTTTTCATATCATTAAACATAATAAAGTTAACATTTACATTTTTATGATAGTAGATTAGTAAATTAACATACATGTCAAGACATTTCTAATCTGCTAAACTTAAAATTCTAATCAAAAACCAAATCAAAAAGTTATATTGTATATATAACACCAAATGTTAAAAACAGAGCAAATAATTACACATATCTTATATATTAAAATAGAAGTCACAACCTTAATTCATGTGTGATTTTTTTAAAAATAGACCCTCGCTAGAAATCAGATATCATTCATTTATTAATAATAATATGGCTTAATAATATATCACTTCTAATCTAACCATCGATTTCTACAAAACCGGAATCACATAGGTTATTAATTTGGGCTTACAAAATTGTATATTGGGCTAAAGATAATTTAAATGCATTGTTAGTTTGGGCTACGTATATTATATTAATCAAATAAATTGTCAAATTTAAACGGTATACACTATTAATATGAAAATATATATTATACTTTAAATATTTATGATTTGCATATTTTGCAAATACATTTTACTTTTAATATTTAAATTAAATATAAACTTTAAATTTATGTTTAATAGTATACATAATATGCAATTTTTAAAAATATATGTCAGTTTTATTTGTTTGATATTTGATAGTTCACTTTTAAAAATAACAAAAACAAATACTAATTGTTTAATTACTTACTTTTAATTATAAACAAAGAAGATAAGTATAATTTTTGTTAAGCTTTATAATTTTGTGAAATGTTACGATTTATTTGGTAAAGAAATTATATTCTATTTTACCAAACTTTACATATGCTGATGAATTTAAAAATAAAACACTTATTCAACAAACAAGAATATATAAAATAAGATACAAAAGCATGTTACATTTTAAAATCATTGATTTGATAAAAAACAAGACAATTGAATAACATACTTATGTTTGTATAATGCATCAAAACATATATATAATTATAATATATACCATTCTTGAAGTAAACCATGTATTTATATAAATAAAATGAAAATTAATACTGTGTGGTTGTACGTAGGCCTGGGATTTATATCCGGGATCCGATTCGATCCGAGATCCGCTCGAAAATAGGGTATCCGAGGCCGGATCGAATCCGATAGTAAAACTAAAGATCCGTCAAAACCGAATCCGGATCCGGATATCTTAATTTTGAGGTCGGATACCGGATCCGATCCGTACTTTAAAATATATTAATTTTTAATTTTATTAATAATTATATTTGATATATTAATATTTATTCATAAAATTAGTTTTCTAACACTATATTTTAATTTTAAAATATTATATTCATATTTAAGTTTATAAATCTTTTATAAATATTTAATTTCTGTATTATTTTAGAATTAAATATTTTTAAAAAATATTTTTAAATTTTATTAATTATTTTACGAATCCGGATCCGGATCCGGATATCCGCGGGTAATATGATATCTAGACGGATATCCGGGATCCGGATATCCGGAGACCCCGAATCCGAATCCGGATACTAAATCTACGGATCCGCCGAATCCGAATCCGGATCCGGATACCCCAAATTTCCCGGATATCCGGATCCGTCCCAGCCCTAGTCTACGGATCGAAATCTAATGTATTTTAATTTACTTGAAACTGATAAGGAAAAAAAAGCATTGACTCAGTATCATTCAGTTGTATTTTTTTGTATGTATGTGATAAAAGTACTCTTATTTACAAAACTTTCTTCAAAACATATAATATGAAAATAGTCTATATATATATATCATCCATATGGTTCACATATGTGAATGGTACCATACAGCTACAAGTGCTGTATTTTTGAGACGACACAAATCAACCGACCTACTTACAATAACAAAACTTGTATTTAATTTGCATTTGCACCATTATATAGATTACGGTCTAAGTATATAGCATACATATGATTATACACTCTATTCCGAAAGATAAAATAATTGAACTTGACAGGATTGGTGTCAAAAATAATTGAACAACAATTTAAAATATAAGAGTGCTTAAAAAATTAAATGATTCAGTATATGTTTGATCAAAAAAAAATTCAGTATATGAAGGTAATATTTTGTTATATGTGATTCAAACAAAATATATCAAAAGGTATTAATTACGAGGACGAGTATTCTCAATAGTACCAGGGACACCTGAAATAACTTTAGCGACATCACCTGCTGAAGCTTCTGGCTTTTTCTTGCTGTACAATACCATGTAGCCAAGTCCACCAATTATAACAAATCCTACCGTTGCTGCTCTCACCGGACACATCCCTAACGATCGCCGTTGGCACAACACTTCACTCGACTGCTTCGCTGCTTGTTCCGGTCCCGCCATTTCCCTTCTAGTATATCTATGTATATAATGTCTTTTCAAAATATACTGTCCTTCTGTACAAGTGACTTTATCGCTCCTTTCTTTGAAAAAAATGTTTTAAAAAGTTTGTTTTTGTGTTGTTGATAATAAAGAATTTGTAGAAAAAAATTGTTGGGTTTTAAGGTCGACCGCACTCATAGGCAATGCTAAAGACTCGCTCCTTTGCTACGTTTGTATTCTTGATTTTATCTTTTTTTAGCTTCGTTGCTTAAGAAATTTTGACAAAAGAAAGGAAGAAATTTTTTAGATTTTTTCACAACTTTCATGCCATAGTACACTGAGAATTTGATGGATCTACTCTATTAATTTACAGTCTTATTTTTATCTGTTTAAAAATGTCATTTAAGTTTTAGACCTATTCCCATTTCAATAGAAATAAAAATCTTTAATGATTTGGATATTTTGAATTTTACACCTTTTGGATCTATTTAAAACAGATTTCATGAAAGATAAATTTCTTTAATGATTTGGACTTAATAATCAAATCTAACGATAGAAAAATTTATACTTTTTGTTAATATTATAATTTATACTTACAAACTTATTATATATGTGATATTGTGGATCTTAGGCTAAATGTACATGGATTATAAATTTTAGTTAATTATTTTTGACATGTGGTCAAATAAGTTATTACAATGATGAGAAATATTACATATACGATTGTACAACCAACAATTTTACCATCTTATGAGAATACATGTATGACTACGCCTCTGACACATGAGATCCATGTTTGATAGTACGTGATGCACCATGCTGAAGATCTCTTAAACACTTTTTTTTCTAGAATTTGCACTTTCTAGTTTCCTGGTGTAGAAGCATTAATGAACTCTTAATCAAATGGAACTTCCACAAACTTATTTAATTATAATTATATTATTATACTATACTAGATATGTTTTAATTATATCTCACCTTTTTAATATGCTATACTAATTAGATACATTTCAAATATAATTGATTTCTCATAAGATTGTATTGCGTATATTTTATATTGTCTATTTTCTAATATCATTTATTTTCCTATAATTTAAGTTATATTAGACCCTGACCCGTGCGACCGCACGGGTATTTAATTTTATGTTTTAATTTGTGTTTGTACTTAATGTTATCTTTGTAAATATAGTCATATTTGTAAATATTATATTTGTACTTAATTTTATATTTTTCATTTTAGCATAAAATGTATCACCGATATAGAATACATATAAACAAATTCAAAACTTTATATAATTAGATCCATGTCTAAGATATAAAGCGAATATATTTTTAAAACAAAAAGTATGAAAATAGACAATTATGAATTAGCATGCTAATTATAAATGATACATTAGCTATAACATTTGTAAGAAAAATGAAATGATTGTTAAACTTCTACCAAATTTGGAACATATAAAAATTAAGATTTAAATTTGATATAACTGATAAGAAATTATAAATGTGCTTAAGTTTGTGTACATTGAAACAACGTATGCACGGATAGTTTTTTTTTAATAAATATTTATTTTTCTAAATGATAGTATATGTTTTCAAAATTTACCCGTTTTAAATAATTATTTAATATGATATTTATAAACATAATATTTTTAATATTTTATATTGATTGATTTTATTTTGTCTTGTAAACCTTCAATTGTATCACCACCTTTTAAAAAAAATATGATATGTGCATCCGCACAAATGTTTTATTCTTATTTTTTGCGGATCAAAATTTTATGATAATATATAATAAATTATTTTATATACATGATAAGTTGGTAAATAATAATAGTGGTGCTTGTAATATATTTATATTGGTAAAGAATAGTTTGTTAAATAAAAAGGAAAAAGAAGGATCACGTGGGTGGTGAAAAGAGTGAGACAAATGTAACTTATATTATTACATAAATATTTTGGGTATATTATCGATGGCATTAATGTTTATAGTTTTAATTCAATTTAAGAAATGTTTTATTAATTTTGGAAAAGACATGAGAGGCTAAGTAAAAAAAAAAAAGACATGAGAGGCACAGAATAATTATTACTTTATTAATTTTTGAAAAGATAAAAATTACTTAAATATAGGTTCATTTAATTACTTCAGTGGCATGGAGTTGTAAATAAGTTATAAATTTAAGGAGTAATTTTTATTGATACTTCTATTTTAATAATATAGATACTACATGGTATAATACCACTTACACAAGTTATCAGAGACAAGATAGTATACTGTATGCTATACTAATTAGATATATTTCAACTATAACTGATTTCTCATAACATTGTATTGCATATTTTTGAAGGTTCTAAAAATTGGTTTAGACGGCGCCTAGGCGGATGCCTAGGAAGCAACTTGGTCCCATCTGGAATGATTTTCTTAAAATCTAATTTATACTGATTTATACGATTCAAATATATTTAA
Organism: Brassica nigra; assembly: GCA_016432835.1. Lineage (NCBI taxonomy): Eukaryota > Viridiplantae > Streptophyta > Magnoliopsida > Brassicales > Brassicaceae > Brassica > Brassica nigra. The sequence continues at coordinate 52,088,382 of CM028242.1, forward strand.
ACTATTCTAAATCGGTTAAAGTTAGTTTAAATCGATCTAAATATGCTAAATTAAGTAATAATGTTAGTATAAATCCAAAACTTTTTTAATTTCTTTGTTTTGTGTATTTTGATAATTCATTACAATAATTTTATAATTAAACTCAAAAACTTATATATCTCATATAAATGTTCAATATATATAAAATAAATCAATAATTCGTTAACGCCTAAACTTCGTCTAGGTCCCATATAATCTACCTAGTCACTAGTCCCTTATAAAATGTCAAGTTACCGCCTAACGATTTCTTGAACATTTTTAATACTGTTTATTCTCTAATATCATCTATTTAACTATAATTTAAGTCAGACTATATGGTATAGTACTTACACAAGTTATTTAATAAAATAGTATATCATTTCTCTACCATCTTTCTTGCATAATGGTACATATGATTTAAACATGTAGGGTCTAATGTTGGTCTAAATCGATACTACATAAATCAGCACTATAATTGAAAATAAAAATTAGTGATGGTTCAAACGGAACCATTCTCATGATCATAATGACACTAAACATCTTCATTATAAAAATGACACTAAAAATATACTAACCAAAGAATATTACTTTAGTTACAATCAAGTTCTCATAGACTGATATTGAACATATTTACTAAATAAAAAACTTATACAAAATCTAAACAATAAATCAAGTTATTAAGAAGTTTAAAATATTTATCACATATGTTTACACAAATCCAGTTTCCAAATCCGACAATATATTTAATAAATCAAAATTATTATGAACTAGTATGGGGATGTCTATTAGGCTCATAAGTCCATGTTCTAGAAAATTCTAAACTCTAGATTGATATATCTATATATATGTAATTTTGTCTATGGAATAAAGATAAGAACTGATTTACCACGTTATTAGCGCGATGCTCTAACCTTAACCTCTTCTTAAAAAAAAATTGTAGCCGTCGTTCCTTGGAAAAAAACCCTAATCATTAAACAAGGACACCTTCAATTATGCAGTCTCAATTATCGCCGACATCGATATCGTTGAACAAAAAAGCTATTAAGAATCAATGTTGTCTCATCCTTAGACATCGAGATAAGTTCTATTTACTTTCATGATAGTTAGATCTGAATATTTAATTGACTTACATATTAATCGAAGAATAAAATATTGTCGTCTTTAATAAATATATGGTCATGCTAATTACAAAACCCTAACCAATGTTGTTTTGTTCACGGACGTTCGTTGAGGATGCTTTCAGGGGAAGAATATGATGATGTGCGTGGCTGTACTCTTTTTTCTATCATAGTTCTTTTTTTCTTATTGGATTTTTCCATGTCAAGATTTTAACGAGGCAAGAAAGAACACGCAAATATTAGATACGTAAAGAAGAATACTATCACTTAAGTAATAAAGATCTATCAATCTTCCAATGTAATTCTGAGACTAAGAGAAACAGAAGAGAATGATCAAAATCAATCATACTTGAAGAAGAGTCAATGTATGAACACATTCCATTCGTAAGACAGAATCGAAGGTCGATAGTTTTCCAATCAAAGGAGGCATTTTATATGGAATTAAAATATTTACTCAGTGTCCAGAGAAAGATCCTCGAGTCTACTTTCATCTTCAGTTTGAATCAAGTCATTCTCGATGATAGAACTCGAGATATGGCTGTTTTCGTAAAATAATTGTCTCAGAATACCTAATTTCGACTGGTATCCCAAATATCGCTTGATATTCTCATCTTACAAGAGCTAGACCGGTACCTAAAGTTAGACATGGATGTTATCTTCGATTTCCAAGTGGTTTAAAGTCATTTTGTCCTACGTTTATCAAGATATTCAAATTTCAGTGAGGAATGTCAAATCTGTCAAGAGAAGTGGGACCGGCCCAAGACCAAGAGTAAGAAGAAGTCAGTTCATCAGATGAGATTGTATCGTCTCAGATATCTCAAGTTATGTTCTCATCAGGAGGAGTAGATGCGCGTTGTACTCTTTTTCTCTTAACCATGGTTTTTCTCATTGGGTTTTCCTGATAAGCTTTTTAATGGGGTAGCATCTTATGCGCTTTAAGAAATATTTTTTTAATGTATATCCAATGAAGAATGTTATGAACTATTATATGGATGTTCTAGAAAGTTCTAAACCCTAAATTGATGTATCTATATATATGTATATGTAATCTTGTCTATGGAATAAAGATAATAACTGATTTACAACAAAAAAATTACTTATCCTTTTTTTTCAAAAAGAAATCAAGAATTTTTTTATGCAGAATCTAAACAGTAAATCAAATAATAAAAATTTAGAATATCTCCAAACTCGAATTTGTTAGAAAAGTTAGTAACAAAATTAAAAAAACTTAAGAATATTTTCAAAAATCAATATTTAATCACAATATTATAATATATAATCAAGTTTGTTATACGGATAATGTGAGACTTTGATGAAGAAAAAGATATAATAAACCCATCTTTATAAAATACTAATATTAAATGTTTATAAAAATCAAATAAAAATAAACCCTCATTTAGCGCGGGTAATAAACTAATTAGTTATTTATGTTATAATTCTAACCAGTCATATTGGAAGCATTTAAAAAGGTTAAAATTAAACCAACTTAACTACATAGATATTCAGGATGTGCTTGCATGTGAGTATATAATTGTATAATCTCCTTGTCCGAATACAATTATTATTATTTTTGGAAAAAATACAATTAAATAGTTAGAAATGCATTTTTCTTAAGGCTTCTCAAATATGTAGAATTTCTAAGTTTCATAATTATATACTGATATATGTTTAAAGCATAATTTTAGTTAAATTTCTACCACATTTAAAATACAGCTTTTATTTGAAAACAAATTACTTTTCTATCATTTTATTTTTGTTTTAATTAAAAAAATATATCAAAATTATTTTCTTAAAGCCACCAGTTTTTTAACCTATGCATGTTGTGATACTATGGTGGAACTACTTATTAACAAGAAACAATTGGTACATTTTTGAACTTTCTACGCCATATTTAATATTATTTTGTTTCATACATTTTTTATCTGGAAATAATTATTGTAATAAACTATGTAAAAACTTAGTATAGCTAAATTTTAGTGATTTTAATATTTTGAAACACTATTATTCCAGTCCACAATTGGAACTTTTGTATTTATGTAAAGAAGTTCAAAAATATACATTATGTATTATGATAATTTTGGTGAACCTTTTATAGAAGAAAGCATTTATATAATATATTTTAACGTTTTAATTATAGTCACTTTTCGTCTAATTATTACTACATCTACTAACAATAATGAGTCGTATTATATTATCTCAAATCAAATTTATTAATAATAAAATGACATAAAAATATTTTAAAATTTTGCTAAAGCCCTTATAAATCTTTGCATGTCATCACATACTTTTCTATAAATTTAAGTTTTGTGATCTGTATACTATATTAAACTTTAATTTGCGTTTAAAAAATACGTTTAAATAGCCAAAAAGATAAGTTTTGTTCCACATTATCATACAACGGTAAAAATTCAAAAATTAAATTCACTAAAAACTATATATACTATTATATTTATTTATAGAATATATAAAATATATAAAATAAACACTAAAATTTTGAAAAAAATTATTAAAGTTTTGAAAAACCATTAAAATTTTGAACCACAAATATAGATTAATCAATTTTAAAAATATGTTTAAATAGCTAAAAGATAAGTTTTGTTATACATTATCATACAACTGTAAAATTAAAAATTAAATTCATTAAAAACTATATACATACTATTATAGATATTTATAGAATTAATTAAATATATAAATAAATATTAAAATTTTGAAAAAAAAGAAAAACCAATAAAATTTTGAACCATAAATATAGATTAATCAATTCAATAAATATAAGTTTATTTTTTACCTTTTCATGAAATATTTTGGACATTTTAACCTTTGTGGGTTATATTTATGTTAGAAAGTTTGTTAGTGTTATTTCAGACAATTTTTTTTAAAAAAAATTTGGATAACAAATTTATTATTATAATATTTTAAAATTTTTGAAGAAATATCATATATGGAGATGGTCATACATTTCTCCATCGGGCCTAGTCAAAAAAATTCCCTAATTTCCTTCTCTTCGATTGAAATCCCTACCCAAAAATCCTCAAACACGATCCTGATCTTCCGAAGATTCAGTTGAATCGAGAAGCCATGGATAATAGCAGCAGCATCAACTCCACCGCCTCCACTGCCTCGAACCTGAGCACGGCTTCCCTCGAGAAGCTAGATCAGGCGGCGAGTTGGGTCAGCACAACCGTCATATCGGCCTTCTTCGCCTCCCTCGAGCGTTGCGCCTGCGTCAATCTATCTACCTCCGATGATGATGACGATGACAACGAGGAATCCCACAATCGTCCTCTTGCTCTCTCCGCCGCTCCTCAACCAGACGACATCGTTTAGCTGGAAGAGCTGGGATGCATGATGCTCAACCAGACAACCATGCTTGTTTTTTTTTTTCTTTCATTTTCTTCCAAATGTCTATGTACAAACTGATTATGCTTGCCTCTGAAAGGATTTGTGGAGTTTATTTATATATATGCTTAGTTTTGGATTTGGAATCTGAATTTTTGTTGGATTAATTTGTAGAGTTTAGAATGGAGAACCAGAGGAAGCCATAGAGGCAAGGCTTAACTAGTGTTTTTATGTTGCATGTGTGTTGAAATTCTGATGTTGTTTGACACATCATCTGGTTTTACCGTTCTAGGTGATCTCTTTTCTTTTAGTTAATAAGGATTGTAGTAGCAGCATGCTTATAGATTTCTATGTACATTGTCTTGTTTGAGTGCAAGTTTTCATTTGTTTCTTAGCTTACCATTGGTGTATGTATGAGGTTTATTTCGGTCGTTACATACACTGGATCTGACTTTTAACTTTAGATACCAAGGATGCAGTTTTGTTTTCCAATTCGCCTTTTCTTATTGATTAAAGAAAAGGCATTGCTTTGTAAGTAGATCGGTTTAGTGATGCTTGGTTGTCCAATGATGAGTTGCAATGAGATTTACACTCATCGTTCCAATTGCTAAAGCAAATGTTGCTATGTTGAACGCACAAGTCATGACTCTGAGGACCACATTAGGTTATCTTCAAGCCCTACCTCTGCAATTATTTCTCTTTGTTCCCCGCCAGTGAATTGTCTATCGAATTGGCTTAGCTCTCCAGTTTTAGTGAAGCTGTGCTTTCTCTAGGGGAGGTGATGGTCATGTCTTAGGGTCTTTGAAAAAAAAAAAACATGACTCGCTGGTTTTGATGTATGTTTCATGTTTGTCATCTTACCATGAGCTTCTCTCAATCTCTTCTACAAATTTGATATTTGAGGTTGGGTTTTTGTCAACAAAACTTACTATACCTTTTTCTTTTTTTTTGAACAACACTTACTATACCCTTTTTTTTTGAACAAAACTTAATGTTTGAGGTGAGTTTGGTCAAAGGAAATAAATATAATTCGAAATGGGTCGAACAGAGGCGTTTATTAGAAACGAGAGAAAGAGATTACAAAGTCGGAGAAAGTAAAGAGAGAGACGGTGTTCGGAGAGCTTTAGCCTGAGTAAGTACAGAAACAACAAGATAAAAAGTACAAGAGTAAATTTTAATCTAACCGTCAAGTAGCAGTCTTTTAGGTTTCAATCCCCTTTTCTCCTTTGTTCCCTTCTCCTTTTATAACCTCTGTCCGGATACGACTTGACCTAACTTGGCCTGATTGATTGGGCCTTTCGGTCTGTCGGGCCTGTTGAGTCGAGTTCTCGTCCCGAGCTGTTGAGTCGATCGTCCTCGGGGTCTTCTACTCGACTAAAAGTAGTCTGGAGTCGAGCCACGAGCACCTGATGCTGACTTCCGAACCGATGACTATTCGGCTTACTAGATTGGACTTTTTGTCCGATGGGCTTTGTGGATGGGTACAATTCATCTCCAACACTTACTATACCAAGTACAATCAATTGGTAGGGTTTGCCTTTTGAAAAGAAGTATCCGAGCATTCATTACCCTCTTCCAAACAATTAATTTAATGTTTTTATATTAGTAATACTAAACAATTAATTTAATGTCTTTATAATTCTTTACTATATTTTTCCGACTAAGTTATATATGAATGTTTTCATACTATATGTAAATACGCAACATCAAATATACTGATCATATTAATGCATGCATATGCTTGTGGACCGTCCATCTAATATATAACTAAATAAAAGTAACTATAACTAGAGCAGATTTAATTATAACTATAGTTAAGATTTCGAGAGCAGATTTTTCTAATATTTCCAAGACATTTAATTTTTATTTCTAAAATTTCAAATAGTATATTTATTTCAAAACGAAGCTGTTCTTCTTCATTTCACTTTTGTTTGAGAATATTTACGTTTAAATAATTATGTTTTACAATGTAAGTTGTTTTAACTAAAACATAAATATTTTTTGAACTAAAATATAAATATTTAAAAATTAAAAAGTTAAAAAAAAAATTTATTTCATAGAATATAATTGATTATATAATATCAAATATGAAATTTAATAAAGATGATTGTGTTTTAAAAAATAAATTTTCAAACTTTCCATATGACACTTACAAGTAGTTTAAGTCTTGATTTTTTCCACCAACACTTCTAATTTTCAAGCTAACAATTTTAGCATCTCAAACAGGAAATTTTATTTCATGTCTAAATATGTGAAAGCATAATATGTTAAAAAATAATGATGGGGAAAAAAGATAAGATGTCTTTCAATTATTTTTGATAAAAATTAATAAATTTGAAAAGTTATATATTAAAAGAAATTATAAAGTTGACAACTTTATTTTCTTAAAGAAATTATTTTTGAAAGACCATAAGATATCACTGTACTAATTGTTTTCGTTATATATATATAAATCTAGTGACCTATTTCATTTGAAATATGATTGTTTTTTTTTTTACTTTGTTGGATTATATTTTCAAATCTAACAAAATTATAAATTATCATAAATTGCTCAAATTATAAATTAACAAAATTATAATTACTAAAATCATGTTATAAATTAAAAATTAGAAATTACTAAAATTTTACATAGTTTTAAATTAATACATTGATTAATTTCGTAATTAGTAATATAATATTACTATAAACTAAAGTTAAATAAAATTTTATAATAAAAAAATAAAATAAATTGTATGCTATGTTAATAAATTTTATAATTATAGTCTATATTATACTCCCTCCGTTTCAATATAGATGATGTTTTAGAAGGATTATTTTGTTTCAATTTACATGAAGTTTTGAGATTTTAAGGTTTTTTTACCTTTATTAGAAACTGTTCAACCAATTAGATTAATCTATCATTTTTATAATTGGTCAATTGATTTTTAAATTATATATTTGAAATACCTTTTTAGAGAAAATTAATTTTCTTAATATTTGTGAAATGAAACAAAACATCAAGTATTATGAAACAGAAGGAGTACTAAAATAGAAATAATTTATGAAATTAAATATAAAATTATGTTAAATTAGTAAATTAAAATATTTAAAAATTACTTTCATTTAATTAAATAAATAAAATATCACTCTCTGTTTAAAAGGAATAACATTAGTGAATAATGTAATATTTTTATACAAAAAAGTTATTAACATATGTTAAATTTTTATATCTACAACTATACATTATCTATTTATTATTTTAAAATTCAAAAAATATAATAGTATATATCAAACCTTTAGTTTAAGTGTATTTTCAAACTTTGAAATTATAAAATTTAATATAGATACTAATGATAAATTAATTTTGACTATAATTTAATGTTTATTTTTAATTATAACAAAAATATGTTGACAAAATATATATCATCGTATCAAAAATTTCTGCTTTTTAAAATAAAATAATGTATTAGTTTAGTAATAAAAAAAATTAATAGTCATATAATTTTTCAACCTCAAAATTAGTTATGTAATTTTCCAAATTTTTCTTGATCAAATAGAAATTTTTGAAAATAGATATTTGAAAATCAAATAATAATATTCCAAAATCTAGAAAAGATAAATTCATAAATGCTAAAGTATGATTTTTTGAAATACAAGATGAGAACAAATATGTTGTAAAAATCAAAGTGGTATAATATTTTGAAAATTTTAGTTAATAACTAAAATACTTTGGTCTTAATTATCTCTTGGGTTTTAAAGTTTCCTCCTTTCTGTTTTTTTTTATAAAAGAAAAAAAAAAGTTCGATTTTATTCTTTTGCTGTGGCACTGTGAGTAATCAAGCATGAGGTCTCTTCCTAGCGAAAGACTATCCTTGATGGAAGGCTGTCGAGTCGAAATCACATACAAACAGAATCGCTTCAAAAAAGTTTGGTACAAAGCCATTATCGAGTTAGAACCGCAGACCAAACCCAAATCAAGATTCCGACAACGCTGTGTCCGTGTGCTTAAGGATGACTCGTTGACTCCTTTAAGCGCCTTCACACACAAAGCCTCGTTTCGTCCGATTCCGACAAAACACTACGAAGATCGCGTCGATATCAAGGAAGGCTCTATCGTCGATGCTCATCATAAAGATGGGTGGTGGGTTGGTCTTGTCGTCAAACAGGTTGGAGATGACAAGTTTCTGGTGTTGTTCGATTCGCCATCTGATATCGTTCTGTTCGAGAGAAGGCAGTTGAGGGTACATCTTGACTGGGTTGATGAGACGTGGTGGGTCTTACCACGACGAAATGTACAGGTAAAAATCGAATCTTTGTCTTAAATTTCTACTTGTTGTGAAAGCATAATGCTGTCTCTTAACTTTAGTTTTAGTTCTTGAGGCGGTTGCAGGAGAAGCCCATGTTTATCTCTGGAGCAATGGTGGAAGTGAGTGATAAGATAGATAAAGGAGAGGTCGTCTGGTTTCCTGCATTGATCATTAAAGAGATTGATGATGATGTTGATGATGACGAGGACGAGGAGGAGGAGGAAGAAGAGGAGGAGGAGGAAGAGGAAGAGAAGGAGAAGGAGAAGGAGGAGGAGGATGAGGAAGAAGAGGAGGAGAAGGAGGAGGAGGAGGATGAGGAAGAAGAGGAGAAAGAAGAGGAGGAGGAGGAAGATGATGATGATGAGGAAAAGGAAAAGGAAGAGGAGGAGGAGGAGGGTGATGAGAAGAAATATGTTGTCAAGGTTTGTGTTAATCCGTCGAGCTTTGAGGGTATCAAGAAAAGACCCAACATGCGTAGTATTAGGCCTAGACCGCCTCCTTTTACGGCTGAAGAGCTTAAGTCGGTGGAATATATAGAGGTGTTTCATGGTACATCATGGCGTCAAGGGCGAGTGATGGGGAGTATGTTTCGTGGACGGTGTAAAGTGCTTTTAGAGGCTACAGACAAGTTACTGAGCTTCAAAATCTCGGATATTAGGCCTTCCAAAGTGTGGGAAGACGGCGTCTGGAAGGTAATATAATGTTTTTCCTTACACCTGTTTCAGTCTGTATTATTTTTTTATCTTCCCTTTTTGATTTTTGAATCTATGTATTGTGTTGCAGCCACGGGAATCGCCTTTGACTCAAGGGTCGGAAGATGAGATGGGCAGTTCTAGTAGTACATTCTCTCCAGTATCTAACAGTCCACGAGAGAATGTAAAGTTAATCCTTCACATTCTCACTTTCTTCAACATTATCATCATCATCATCTTTTGTATCTTACTATCTTCTCATTTCGATATTTGATCTCGGTTGCAGCCAATGGAATCGCCTTTAACACAAGGATTGGTAGATGAGATTGGTGATTCTGGTAGTACATTCTCTCCAGTATCTAACAGTCCACCTTTATCTCCATCTCCGGGCGTAACTGCAACACCATTGGTAGAAACACCAGAGAATGTAAAATTTATCCTCCATTTTCTTCAATATTATCATCATTCTCACTTTCTTAGTAGTTTGTAGCTGGTGGCTTATTATCATTTATCATCATCGTTCTTCTTTAGGATTTTCTCTAACTCTTACACAGGGAACTAGGGAAGATAACAATCGGAAGAGGAAGAGAGACCAAAACCTTAGTTCTGTTGATACTGTTGAGGAAACTGAAGAGAAAGATATAACAATGGTTTTGCCATTTGAGAAGAAGTTGCCAATTTGGAAGACAGTTGAGTCAATGGAGGTATTTAAAAAATTCCCACAGAGTCCTCATTTCACTCCATTGTTGGAGATTAGAGAAGATGCCCGTGAAATGTCTGCGGTTGGTATGTTGTTAACCTTCTCTGGATTACTTGAGGAAGTCAAATCTCTGAAACTCAATAATCCCATAAGCTCACTAAATAGCCTCAGGGATTCCTTTGCCGAGTTAGAGAAGCATGGGTTCGATGTAAAAGTACCTATGTTGCGGATTAGTAAGCTGTTGTCTCTCATAGATAGGCAAGCGAAGAAAATGGAGGAACTCGAAGTTACCGAGAAAGTGACTGCAGAGAAAGAGAGCATCAAGGTTGAGAACGAACGCAAGATTCTGGAGCTGCAAAAGCTGAATGAAGAGATAGACAAAGAGATAGCACAGAGTAAGTCATCAACGATTGGCCAACAGCTTGAAGATGTGAAGCTTCAGTTTCACAAAACTGCGTCAGCTCCTTGGTAAACTGTTGTATGATCTGTATGCTAAGCTCTGTATTGCAAATAAAAATGCTTAGATTATATGTAATTATAAATACTTAGGTGGTCCCTGCAGGCTTATGGTTGATGAATGATGTTTAGTTTTGACTAGTGACAAATCTAGATTTTGTCTGACTCGACTGCCATATGCTCTGTCACCTTGCCTCAATAAACGAGGTTGTAAGAATTAGTATACTTTGTACCAAAGCTTTAATCTTCTCAGGCCAGACCAAATCTCTTGTTCGGCAGTGAGGGCATGTGCAGCGTGAGTCTCTCTCACCGTCTTTACACATTATAATAATCATTAAAAGTTAAAAAGTGGGAAAGAGTGAGAAAACTTGCGGGACGTCCCTCTGAGAAAAAACGTTCAAAAAAAAGTCTGAGAGACTTTTGCACCAGATGTTAACATTTTAGTGGTTTATGCTTTTAAACATTAAAGTTTAATTAAATTTATAATTGATTATAATAAAATATGGTTGAGGTACTCTAGAGGAGAAATTTATCACTAATGTTGCTCTGATATTAAGATTTAACAGACTTACCTTTTATCATTTTCTTCATGGATTCTTCTCTTGCTTCTTGCAATCACTATTCACTCATTCAGAACCTTGAGTAATTTCTTAGTCAGAAACAAATTCATCTTATTCACAACTAATGCCTTTGTCAGCAACTCACGGTTGCCTTATTTGTGGTGTTAGTCTACATTTTACTTCATCGATAGCTCAAACAGACGGAACATCATCTTCGCTGCGTCCGGTTGGCAAGGGTTAATCGCCTATGGTTCTCTCTGATAATGAAATGTGATATGATGAAAATATTCTCTGTTCAATAAAAAAATTAGTCGGAAATTGAGAATCTGGTTTGGGTCTATGGAGTAGGTTCGGGTATCTGGTTGGGTCAAGAGTCAGGTTAAAAAATGAAAATTGGAAAAATATAATAATTATCCTGCAGCTTCAGCACCTCCTCCTCCCTCTCTTCGGCAGATTTTCCATCCCCGCCGTCGATCAACGTAGACCACTCTTTTTCCGACATTTAGTATTCCCGGTCAAAATCCAAATTAGTTGTGCTCCCTTCCTCGAACTCTCACTGGAAAGATCTTGAGTTAAATGGATTTGTAATTGGATTCAAATTTGGTGTATGCACAGTGGTTTTCAAAACCATTATTTCATTTCTGGGTCAAGTCGTATAGGAAGTTAGTATATAATGCATTTCATTGATTGAATGGGAGTGAACATGAAGTAGATTTGCATTGATCGATCCACACCGGAAACTAATCTAATAATTGTGGTAAAATCATATAAGTCAGAACAACATGTATAACTAACTGTATATGAATGGAAAACACTCAGAACAACTGGTACAACTACGGATAATTGTTGTCATTTTTTTTTTTGTGTTTGCTCTATTTTTTTTGGCAGGATACAATGAGCAAACACGTCAACATACATTTTAAATTCAAAGATCGCATATATAATGTAAAGTTGAAGACATCAATGGACGATATAACTTTTTCAATGATAGAAGATAGGACGTATAAACAGATTGGCCTAAAATGCGTTTTTCTCCGGCTTATCCTTCTTCGGGATTAAAGATATATTTGTATCATTTAATGCTTGTGCCATAGTGCCTTCAAATAAAAACTGATTAACGATATGTGTCAAATGTTCTTAAGTATAACCCAGTGTTTCTAATAAAAAGATAGTTGTCATTACATCTGGTCCTGAGTTTTATGGGGATGCACCGTGAAAAGGCTAGTTTCACCTTCCATTTTGTTACAGGTGCTGTAAAATTTTCATTAATCGACTCAGATATGGTTGGTTATATTTGCTAGGGCCTCCTCAATTTCTTCTGGATATGATGAATCAAAAATATTTGTCTGAAATAACTGGTAGCAACGGCTACCAATCCTTTCTCATCCTCCACCGAATTTCCCAACGCATCAAGTAATCGCATAATCATGTTTCTTGCTCTCTTTTGGTTTTGTCAATGCGTAGAAATTTTTTGAGTTCGTATCCCCTTTCCAGAGCCAGAGTACTCTACCTTTTTTTTGTTTCCAGAATAATTCTTCAGCCTTAAGAGTCTCTGATAATTCTTTCGACATCAACTATCTCTTCCAAGGTAGAGTTGTCGTCTGATTACATATTTTCAATTTTCTCCTTGAGTTCTTCCACTTGCTGCTCCGAACTTATATTGTTTTCTCGTCTCTGCTGAATCAAATGGTCTCCTAGAGCTAGAGATTTTCTCCATATTGTTTGTATCTATTGACAGAACCGATGAATTCCATCACTCCAAAACTACTTGTCTTATTTCTTCATCGGTTATCCAACGATTGAAAATTTTCAAAATTTATCAGCTTTGAATGGTTTAGCAAGTATGTTTTCTAAGACCAGATGATGATATGATCCCATATTCGCAAATGTTGGGCAAAAGAATGAGGGAAACTTTCATTCCAGTCTTCATTTCCTACAACACGATCTAAGCGGCAGCGAACCGTCAATCTTCCTTGCTTACCAACCCAAGATACATATTTCCGGTGAAAGGAAACTCCAAAATTCGACAATCACTTAACATCTGTTTAAAGGGTGTGAACGAGCTATCAGAGTGTCGTCTAGCTCCCACTTTTTCATTATGTTCCATTATCTCATTAAAATCACTGAACATAAACCAAGGTACAGTCCTTGTAGTTGAGAAATGCTAAAGACGTTCCCACACTTGATCTCGTCTTTCTAGAACATGGTCACCATAAACAAATATTATAAATACTTTTATTTCATCAGTGATTGTTTCATTATCAATCATTAAGCTATTTGAAAATAAAACATTTATTTGTAATTCATCCATAGAGAATAAAACATTCGAAATTTTGATTTGACGAAGCCATCAGTGTTTCAATCCACTCCATGACACAAGCTAAAGAACCAACATATGATTGGTCCAAGGTGAAAGTAGTGGTTAACCAAATATCCACTCCGTTGATAATAATAATTATCGTGAATGAGAATCTGTCTACAGTGATGGACAATAGTGATGAGAACGTAGAAATCATGAACGTCAAAAATGCCATAAACGGAGCCTCACACCACAAACAGATCTTGGTCCGATCACGACGTCAAATGATATACCATGGATTTGACCCGTTTTTTATCCATATATATGTTTTGGAGTCTATTAGGTATGTTTTCAGGCTCATGAGCATTTTGGAGTAAAGTGATTTTTTAGGTGCCTTTTAGAGCTCAAAGGAGAGTGCACCCAAGCTAACCATCAAACTAGACCAAGAGGTTGATATTCAGATTTAAACGTCGATCGATACACACCTTGTGTTATCGATCGATATCACATCAAGAGAGGTTGACGTGACAAGATAGTCATCGATCGATGCACACCCAGTGCCATCGATCGATATCGAAGCCACGCAGAAGTTAAGCTGGACTCAGCCGACTTGAAGCCCAAGATCTCACCAAATTATAAGATTGTCCCTGACGAGTTTTTAACCTAATGAACTCAATATTTATAGTTTTGCCTAAGTGTTTTAGCAAAGAGAGCTTTTTCATACTTCATGTTTCATACTTTGTTCTTTTGTTCTTTCATAATTTAAAGTCTTATTTTATTCCATTGTTTACTTGCAAAGGTTATAGAAATTCTAGATCTAGAGGAAAGATCCAAAGAGATTTGTGATTGGAACTTAAGTGTTCATTCCTCTAACTTCATATCTATGAGTTTCTATAATTACCTTGCTGTTATGAATTACTCAGCTATGTCTGAGTAGTTTATCTTGTTAGATTTAGGGTTCAAATAGATTATGTGGGATTAGCCCCAACTATAGATTGCTAAGTTGTGATATTCATTGTTAGGATGTCCATTAATGCTTGTTTCTTGAACAGCTAACTTGAACCATGAACTAGGATCGTTTAATTACTTAATCATCATCCTGATCACATCCTATTCAAGCTAAGACCCTCTAGATAAAGGCGAGAGCTGATCTAAGGTCTTGGTGAGCACTCATATCAACTCGCGCTTAAAGCCTGGCTAGAGCCGTATCGATCGATACTCCTATAGAGTAATCGATCGACGTTGCTAAAGTTGTATCGGTCGATATTCCTATCGAATCATCGATCGATACTGTCGGTGTCCTACTGACGGCAAACATCATTTAGCATTTAATCAATAGTTGAATCTAAATATGCGAGAGCTGATCGATTCATTCATACATTATTGAGCTCTTTAATATCATGCATACAACTTGTTAGGCATATGTAGCATTATAATCCTGCAAATCTGAATAGCAAACCCTAAGTCTAGATATCTCTCTTAATTGTCTTAAAACCCAAACCAATTCAATCGAGCAACTACCTTGCTCAAAAACCTTCTATTTACTTTTAACCTATTCAACCCTGCATAGTCACTAAGGATTAAATCTTTTGTGTTCCCTAGCTCCCTGTGAATTTAATCCCTAAGTACTACAACTGAACCTCTTATTTGAGAGAGTAATTCACTCCTTAGGATAATTTGAGTGATATCATCAAAGAACGTGGAAATCGTTAGTGAGTCTCCAGATTGCCCATTCGATCGATCGTGAACCCTAACCCCCAAATTGTTTGTTTAGAGGTTATATAGTACACTTGGGCGTTCGGTTTTCGGTTTGGTTCTTTCGATTTTTGGTTTTTTTTTTGGTTTTAAAGATATTGGAACCGTTCGATTATCAATGAAATTTGGTTCGGGTCCAGTTCTAGTCCTGTTTCGGTCCGGTTTGGTTGTTTTGATTTTGGGTCCGTGTAATAATTATAAGAACCAACTAATATCCGATATATTTTTGGTTAGGTTACGGTTCAGTTCCGGTTTTTTGGATAGTTTTGGATAATTCATAAAACAGATTTCTTTGGGAGAGGGGGTTGGATATAAATCAGATAAATTTTAATATTTTGGATAAAAACTATTCAGGTAATTCTGTTTTTTTGGATAATTTTGATAATTTAAAATGCATTAGATAAAAAAATATTCCAGTATTTTGATTTTTTTCCTTCAGATTGTTTGGTGTATAAGTAGTTTGGTGTATAAGTTGTATGTTTAGAATATTTAGTATTTTAGTACTAAATATAATTAATATTTTAAGTATATAAATTGTATTTGGATATTCGGTACCCATTAATTTTTAGTTCGATTTAAGTTTTTCAGTTATAGAAACTATTCAATTATTTTTGAATTTCGGTTCGGTTTCAGGTTCGGTTTTTGGTATGCCTAGGTTATAGGTTGGGTTTTGAACTATAAAAATGGAAATAAATTTATTTCTAGAACTTTCAAGAGGTTTTAGGATATAATAAGATTATAAAGTCCTTGCAGTCTGCAGTTATATAAATTTATATTGTTCTTTTATAAATTACACAAATTTTACAAACGTAAATATTTTAATTAATATGAAATAAAATTTAAACAAAGTGAGAAGTAGATAAAACAATATTTAACATGAAAGTCAAACTTTGTGATTTGTAGAGACATCAAAAGAAAAAAAGGCAATATTTTATTAATCTTTTATAAATACTATTTTTACTTTAAAAAAAAAGTTTATTGTTATATTTACAAAATCTTAGTTTATATATCAACCGGGTTTTGACCGGCTCATTGGATCGCGGTTTCTGGATTTTTGACAGTTTGATATAGATTTTTCATCGGTTTAATTTTAGTTGGATTGTAGAGTTAATTTAACCAAGATTGTTGTCTGGTTCAGAAACAATGGTTTAAGGTTGGGCTTGTATATTTTTTCGATTTATTGAGGGGTAGATGGTCTAACCATGTTTTTTGAACTTAAAAAAAAAAAAATTCACTTCAATTTTCGAGAGGTTTTAGGGTATAACAAAAAGGTCCCTGCGCTGGTTTCACCGATTGATGGAATTAAGAGAAACTGGGTGTTACTTCTAGGGATTCTAGGGGAACAAAGGTTCGATTTTCTTCTTTTTCTGTGGTTGTGA
Source organism: Brassica nigra (assembly GCA_016432835.1). Classification (NCBI taxonomy): domain Eukaryota; kingdom Viridiplantae; phylum Streptophyta; class Magnoliopsida; order Brassicales; family Brassicaceae; genus Brassica; species Brassica nigra. The sequence continues at coordinate 52,104,987 of CM028242.1, forward strand.
GTAATCAAGCATGAGATTCATTCCGAGTGAAAAGCTATCCTTAGTGGAAGATTGTGAAGTCGAAATCACCTACACAAAGAATCGCTTCAAAAAAGTCTGGTACAAGGCCATTATCGAGTTAGAACCGGAAAGGGAACCCAAATCTAGGTCCCGACAACGCTGTGTCCGTTTGTTTAAAGATGACTCGTTGACTCCTTTAAGCGCCTTCACTTACACAGCCTCGTTTCGTCCGGTTCCCACGAAACACTACGAAGGTCGCGTCGATATCAAGGAAGGCTCCACCGTGGACGCTGATCATGAAGGTGGGTGGTGGGTTGGTCTTGTCGTCAAACAGGTTGGGGATGACAAGTGTTTGGTGTTGTTCGATTCCCCACCTGATATCATTCTGTTTGAGAGACAGCGTTTGAGGGTACATGTCGACTGGGTTGACGAGACAGGGTGGGTCTTACCAGGACCAAATGTACAGGTAAAAATTCGAATCTTTGTCTGAAATTGCTGCTTGTTGTGAAAGCATAGTGCTGTCTCTTAACTTTACTCTTTAGTTCTTGAGTCGGTTGCAGGAGAAACCCATGTTTATCTCTGGAACACTGGTGGAAGTGAGTGATAGGATAGATAAAGGAGAGGCCGTCTGGGTTCCTGCAATGATCATTAAAGAGATTGATGATGATGATGATGATGATGATGGGAAGAAATATATTATTAAGGTTTGTGTTGATCACTTGAACTGCGAGGGTATCAAGAAAAGACCCAACAGAACCGTTGGTTTACGTAGTGTTAGGCCTAGACCGCCTCCTTTTACGGCGGAAGAGCTTCAGTCGGTGGAATATATAGAGGTGTTTCATGGTACATCATGGCGTCAAGGACGAGTGAGTGGGAGGATGTCTCATGGATGGTGTAAAGTGCTTTTAGATGCTACAGACAAGATACTGAGCTTCAAAATCTCGGACATTAGGCCTTCCAAAGTGTGGGAAGACGGCGTATGGAAGGTACTGTAGTGTTTCAGTCTGTACTAAATTTGTTGTCAAGTGACTAATCGGCCTTGAACTGTTTGCAAGACTTTTATATAAATGAAACTACCGTTTCAGCTTTACAACTTCAGCAAACATCTTCATCTTTTGTATTTTTTTTAATCTTCCCTTTTTGATTTTTGATCTATGTATTTTGTTGCAGCCAAGGGAATCGCCTTTGACTCAAGGGTCGGTAGATGAGACGGGTGATTCTGGTAATACATTCTTTCCAGTATCTAACAGTCTACCTGTAACTCCATCTCCGGACATAACTGCAACACCATTGATACAAACACGAGAGAAAGTAAAGTTAATCCTCCATTTTTTCCATCTTATAATCATTCTTACTTTCTTGGTAGTTTGTTAGCTGGTAGCTTATTATCATCATTGTTCTTCTTTAGAATTTTCTTTAACTCTTACGCAGGGAACAAGGGAAGATAACACTCGGAAAAGGAAGAGAGACCAAAACCTTAGTTCTATTGATACTGTTGAGGAAACTGAAGTAAAGGATATAATAATAGTTTTGCCCTTTGAGAAGAAGCTGCCAATTTGGAAGACAGTTGAGTCAATGGAGGTATTTAAAAAATTCCCACAGAGTCCTCATTTTACTCCATTGTTGGAGATTAGAGAAGACGCCCGTGAAATGTCTGCGGTGGGTATGTTGTTAACCTTCTCTGGATTACTTGAGGAAGTCAAATCTCTGAAACTCAACAATCCCATAAGCTCACTAAATAGCCTCAGGGATTCCTTTGCTGAGTTAGAGAAGCACGGGTTCGATGTAAAAGTACCTACGTTGCGGATTAGTAAGCTGTTGTCTCTCATAGATAGGCAAGCGAAGAAAATGGAGGAACTCGAAGTTACCGAGAAAGTGACTGCAGAGAAAGAGAGCATCAAGGTTGAGAACGAATTCAAGATTCTGGAGCTGCAAAAGCTGAATGAAGAGACAGACAAAGAGATAGCACAGAGTAAGTCATGTGAAGCAACGATTGGCCAACAGCTTGAAGATGTGAAGCTTCAGTTTCACAAAACTGCATCAGCTCCATGGTAAACTGTTATATGACCTCTAAGACAAGCTCTATTTTGCAAATAAAAAAGCTAGATTATATGTACTTAGAAAGACTTAGTTCGCCCCTGTAGCCTGACGGTTGATGAATGCTGTTTTTAACGTGACAAAACAAGACTCTGCTGCCTTACGATTTTGTTACTTTGTCTCAAGAAACGAGGTTGTAAGAACTGGTTTACTTTGTACCGAAGCTTCAATCTTCTCATGCCAGATTCTCTTGTTCGGTACACCAGTGACATTTAGATTCAACAGACTTCACATGGTCATCATGTTCTTCCATGGATTCTTCTCTTGCTTCTTGCAGTCTTTCACTATTCACTTATGCATAACCTTGAGCAAGCTCAGACACTCATTGATCTCATTCACAACCAATGGCTTTGTCAGCAACTCACAGTTGACTTATTTGTGTTAATCTACATTTTACTTCATCAATAGCTCAAACACAGACCAGATGGTTTATATATCATAATTCAGCACCCAAGTTTAATGTCATAAGAATCAGAAGCGTTATGTCCCTCCTAATACAATCCATGACTACAATGAAGCAGCTACAGAGCTACCTAAGTAAGGAGAGTAAAGATGATACAACATTACATATGCTAAAAAGAAAGAAGATTCATGTGATCTGAATATCATTAACCTTTTACATTTAATGGGTAAGATTTTCACTTGCAAGTTATCTCTCATTTTTCCAACCACCTTCCCAAACCTCAAAGGCTTCATTCAAATCAGGAAACTTCACACCTTCCTCCACAATCCTTACCATCCGCTCCCCGTTTGGTCATTTAAAGGCAACTAGGTTTTCTGCACCAATTGCAACGAAAATTTTAAATTTAAATTATATTTAAAAGTAAAACTTCATTAATACTTTAAATTTTATTATTTATGCCAATATTTAAATATAAATACTAATTTAGTTAAAGATAAAATAAACAATTTGATTTATTTAAAATTATATTTAAACATAGATATGTATATATTTAAAATTATAATTTTAGAGGAGGCAACTGAAAATAGAATTTTTGTGTAGTTTAAAAATTTTAAAGTTAAAAGATTTTTACGAGTTAAATAGATTTGATAAATTCTTACCAATTTTTTATAAATTATCATTGCTTATTATTGATTAGCATAGATTTTCATATATATTTTTATTTCAAAACTTATCTTTCTATAATTAACTTCTCAAAACATATCTTTCTATAAAAACTGCTTATAATAAAAATTGTATGAGTATAGAAATAGACTTAACTAATATTTTGAAATTTGTAAATAATTTCTATTTCTATTATTATATTATTTAATTCTATATTTGAATATATTTATTTTAATGATGAGGTATGAGTTATTACCATATTCTAAGATATTTACCAAAAATAGAAATCAATATTAAATGTAATTATTCATGTCACATTTAACAATAAACCAAGTCATCATTTTTATTATGACATGTCACTTTTTCAATGAAAGTGATTGTAAAGAGGATATATGTTAAATCACCTTGCAAATAATATATAGGTGATGTTAGTATCAAAGACACCATCTATCCTTCGAAGAATTCACAAAGATCTTCACCCATTTTGTATTCAGACTGATTTTTTTCATCAAATTTTAATTATCGGCTTACAACTGGTCAAACTTCGTTAAACTGACATAGTTTTTACTTATTTGTACTGTGTTATACTTCATTATACTTAATTATATCGAATTTTACTAGTTATTCTGAGTTATATTGGTTATACTGAGTACTACTGCGTATTACTGAGTATTACTAAGTACAACTGACTACAACTGAATTAGTTGAAAGAATGAAGCAAATCTAATCACTTAGTCGATTTATTGTTTTTAGGAGTGGATCTAAGTTTAGTGGGTAGACAAGATTTGGGGTTGGATGTTTTGATAGGTAAAGTTATAATTAATTTGGTTTGAGGTGATTTCTTAGTCTTTTATGATTTTTACCAATTTATATAAAACAAATTTAAAATGAAAAAAAAAGAGAAAAGTATATGAGATTGTTTTAGAAATTTTATGAAATAACTAGATCTTTCCGCGGATTTTGTCTTTTGAATTTATGTTTTAAGTAACTTTCATACATTTAAGAATATTTCTTTTTCTAAACTTATAAAAGAAATTTTCTAAGATAATCTGCAAAGAGTTGAAAGATCATAATATTTATTGTGTCTTTGAAGCAACTTTAATTTTTGGAAAACAGTATTCTAAAAATCGGATGTAAACAAAATATTTTTTTCTACAATAACTTTTAAAAAATCTATTTAGTCATTCAGAAAAATAGTTTATTAAAAGGTTCTTAACTACTGTATACCGATTATTTGAACACTAAAAGATGTTTGAGTATTAATGTTGTTCTTGTACCTGATATCCTAAACTTTATGACATTGACGGAGACCAAAATCTGTGTTCTAAGTACTTTTCACACTTCAAAAAAGTTTTCACATTATTTGAAGTAAGAAAATGTTTCACATTAGCATAGTATCACCAACTCAATGTTTAAAACTAATGTGTAACCAGAGGCACGATGAATGAAGTCATATACCCAACTGATTTTTAATTTCGTATATATAATTAACTAAAAGCTTGGTTGTTTTTAAGAAATGGGCTTATGATTCAATTTTTGGTACACTACTTGCTTAGATGATCTAATAAAAAAGGATGAAAACCTACTTAAAATATATATATATATATATATATGTTTATTATATATATTGGTAATTTATTATATTTTATTATTTAATATGAAAATTTTTACATTATTCAGAAAACTTTTCTCTTAAAATACAATTTTTAAATTTAATATAAATATAAATATACCTAAATTCATTAATTTTTGTATATGCTGCTGTTTTGTTTTATGATAAAAACTAAATCTGACCCTTTGTATTCATTTCAGTTTATTAAATATCTTTGAATTACGCAAGTAATAACTAATACTAGGTGTCTAGCCCGCGTTTGACGCGGGCATAATCTCTTTTAAAATATTTACCATATATTTTTAATTTGAATAACGGAATGATAAAATTTTGACCATACAATTGGGAAAAAAATAGTAAGAACTCAAATATTTATGTCATCATATGAATTAAAAAAAAAGAGTCGTTATATGCAGAATAAACACCACGTGAATTATGAATATGAAGGTCAGCTATTTTCTACGGAATACATAGTGGTCTTTATTAACCATGCTAAGTAATACCTCAAAAAAAAAGAAAAAGAATATTGTTATCTTATTACGTGTTGTGTTTGTTCTTTATTAACCATGCTAAGTAATTCAACTCAAGATGCAGAAACTGTTTTGGAATACTATAAAATTGTTTCATTGTTACTGTGTCATTTAGTATTATTATAACAATGAATAAAATCACATAATATTTTTCTATTTTGTCAAATGTGATCACGTGAACTTCAAGTCTTTGTGAATGATGAAAAGCTGCAAATTAAAATATATTAGACAAAACGGCAAGGAAGGAAGTAATAGTAAAATAGTTAAATTTCTTCTATCAGCAAGGGAGGTTTTTTTATGACAAAACATAAGTAATAAACCGTATTAAAAACCAATCTATTTAAAAAAAACTAAGAGTAAACATTTTTTCCTATATGAGACATGAAAGGAGTATCTACGCATCAAATAATACGAACGTTGTTTTTACCGTGAATTTTATTTCTAACTAACATTACTACTCGTATTTTTGTTTAAGAAAACGAACAGTATTAAAAAGAGGCGTAAATATCATAAGTTATTGTTAACATATGTATGTATTAAAGATAAGGAAACTTACTTGGTAACCACATTGAAACACCTATGTAGTGTAAATGTTTTGGAAAACTTCTTTGTATACTACATTCCTTGTGGTTTTTTGGGGATTTCCTTTCTCATCAGTTATCAAGATCTTCAATCCTGTCCTCGATGTCACTCTGGATACAGCAACATATAATTGCCCATGGGAAAACACAGGCCTTGGCAAATATAATCCAAATTTTTGTAATGTCTGACCTTGAATTTTATTAATAGTCATTGCAAAAGCAAGAGCAACAGGAAATTGTCTCCGTCTCATCCTAAACGGAAATCTGGTTTCTGGTGGAGAAACAAACATTCTTGGGAGCAAAACTTTTTGGCCAACTTTGTCACCGGTTATAAACTTAGCCTGAATGACGTGATTTGCTAATTGTGTTACAAGTAACCTTGTACAATTGCATAGTCCACCTTTAGGGTCAATATTCCTAAGCAGCATAATAGGTGCCCCGATTTTCAACTTTAGGTCATGATTTGGTAATCCAGAGATCTTAATGCTGTTTAGATATTCTTGAGTATACACCATATCATCTATTTTACTTGTATCAGAAGTATCTATACTATCTGAACTGAGATACGAACGCTCCTCACCTGTTCAAATATTCAAGGAAAAGTAGTTAACATTAATTATTTGATATGAGACCAAATATCTATTCTAAAACACAAAATTAACATTATACAAAAAAAATTTACCTTTTATCTGAGATAGCATATGTTCATTTATCTTGTCGACATCTTCATTCCGTGGACTTAATATAGCCCTTTCTTGATAAAATTTGGGATTACGCTCTCTTGTGTAAGAACTTCCGTATACCTCTTTTACAATCTCTTGTATGAGATCATCACATTCTGTTATTAACAAATCTTCAGGAATATCGATCTCTACCTCCCCATCATTAGGCTCATTAATCTTCCCATCTCCTATATCCAGTATCCAATTTGAAAATGTTGCGAGTTCATTATTATCTCTGCCTTGAAGGCGCATATTCTTTTTGAGCTCCCTAACTTTGCAACTTGGCCACAGATATGATGAGTTCAATGTTGACAACACAGTTTCCACTCTATTGCCTCCAACTATGACTGGTAAGATCTGCCGAAAATCTCCACCAAAGACGATAACCTTACCACCAAAAACCTTGTCACATTTGAGTATATCTCTCATAGTTCTATCTAAAGTTTCAAAGCAGTGTTTACTCATCATTGGAGCTTCGTCCCATATAATGAGTTCAGCCTCTTTAATCAAATCTGCTTGATGCAAACCAGCACTTATTGAGCATGTTGAGAAATCATTGACGGCCATAGGAATCCCAAATCTAGAGTGAGCTGTCCTTCCCCCTTGCAACAAAAGAGCAGCTATACCACTTGATGCAACATTTAAGACAATTTTCCCTCTTGACCGAAGAGCAGATCCTAAAACCCTCCATAAAAATGTTTTCCCTGTCCCACCATAACCGTAAACGAAAAACATACCTCCATGTTTATGATTTACTGCGTGTAGTATTTCATCATAAATACTCCTTTGCTCATCTGTAATCGTTGCTAGTAATTTTTCATGTTCGCTTTTTAACTCTTCACGATTGTAAGACTTCTCATCCATAATGAGATGGTTAATATTTTTATCCATAACCAAGTCTTCAGCAAGAGGCATCCCACTAAAATTAGCCAACGAATTTCCGTTCCTGCGTAAATATTTTTCTATTTTTGCTAATCCAAAGGTCTTTAAGTCTTCGTCTGTCATATAGACACCTAGAGGACAAAAAATTGTGTTAAAATACCACTCACGTAATGTAAGTCTTATAAACAAAGAAGAACATAACTTACTTTGATTATTATTTTCTTTTCTTAATTTGTATAATATATCTTCTGTCAAGATTCTCCACGTTGCATTCCAAACTTTAACAGGCATGGCCATACTATTTGAAAGCAACATTATAGCAAATAGCTTCCTTAAAAAGTTACCTGTTCCCCAGAAACTGGCTTCGTTAATTGCTTAGATATATTCTTTATCATCATCCAATAATCCTAATGTGTAACATGCATCCTTATATGTCTTATAGACAATGCCTTTCACTGTACGTATCTCTTCATAATTCCTTGGGCCTTTAACTATGTTGAGCAAAACTCTGAGATAGTATGAGTTGACATATTTAGGTGGAACATATGTGATCCTTCCTATTGCAAAACCCTTGTCACGTGGCTTCCACTCTCTTGTCTTTTGTACCCAAACAAATTTTGTGGGGAATTCCGCATACGTTAGTTCTCTTGCCTCTGGATATTTACAGTTTGCCTCCATCCATGCTAGAAACTTTGACCGCAATACCGAAGCACGATTTAAAACATCATCAATAGGGTCATCTTCATTATAAATTGCCATTTGCTGATTAGGTAAATGGAAGGAAAGCTTAACCACTGTGGTTGTTCGGTATTGTGTAGGAAAAGCTAGTATTCTCCAAGTTGCTTCACACGCTGAAATATACCTGCATCATCAAGTAAGGGTATTTGTCAACACTAATTTGAATTTATTTTTCCTATTCTTATTCCCACTATTAAGTATGTACCCAATAGTAATTATCAAAAGTAAATTTAAATAAAGTACAAAACCATATGTTTGACTTACGTGTGTTTCACAGAATAATTCCTAACTTATTTTTAAATAAACAAAAGTAGATTCACTTAAAATTTAACCAATCTTATTTTTTTAATTACAAATATAACTAAAACCAATGTTTCATGTTGCAACTATTGAATCAAGAGAATATACGGTAGTTCATTTGGCTAAACTATAGCCACGTTTCATCCCCGAGTCCTAATTTTTCTCTTTAAAAAAAATATGGACACGAGAGTAAAACATTAGAAAGAGACAAAAGAGTTGTATATTATTAGCACATACCTACAAGTAAGGAATTTCTGTATCTCATTCTCGATCGTATCATCTGTATCATCCGATTGAACCGAAGCTCTAACACAATCTGGACCTTTTGTAATGTACTTAAAAAGATATTTGATTGACCTTGTTTGGTTGCACCATTCAATGTTTATGTGAGCTCTGTAGCGTTTCAAGAGATCTGAATTATAAGGAACTACATATCTGTTGTCACAATTAAAATCTTTTTTTTTTGATAACCCTCTCATCAGAACGTCGTCTATATATAGGAAATCCAGCATCATCAATTTTTTTATCGTGCTATAAGGCTTCGGAAAATTTTTTGTACACTTCCCATTATGCATGCATACGTTTTTCTTGTTAACCTCACCACATGGACCATGTATCATTAAATCTCCAACTATCTCGTATAAATGAGGCTCTAAATCTCTATCTGGTATTTCAGCAGATATGAATTTATCTATATCATCACCTGTAGGTAATTTAGAGTCTGGAGGAGAAAAAGTACCATATGAGCATGGGGTAGTCCTCTCTTTTGAAACTCGATCGTATACATTGCTGCAAATATTTAAAATTGAGATTGTAAGCTTATATACAAAATTATTTATTTAATATATAATAAGAAAAATTTAGAAGTGTACCTGAATTAACACGACCCAAAATCTTATCCTTTGTTAAATATTCCACAAGATTATCAAGCTTCATTTTAAACACTCTGCAACAAATGTCTGGACGATCTTCAGTCTTTAAATCATGCTTCTGTAAAAATCTAGTAATCTCTGGCCATTTAGGATTACAAGTTATTGTAATGAAGAAGTCAGGATAACCGTAATACTTGCACGTCACCATAGCATCTAAATAATGCTGCATCATATATCTCTTCCCGCCGGTGAAAGAAGAAGGTATAAAAATCCTTTTACCTTGTTCTGAGAGGTCTTCTTCACCTCTATCAGCTGATGCCGCGATCTTATCATAATACTCAGCTCGTAGATTCTTCTGATTAAGAAAAATGTAACAGAGTCTGTTAGACTCAATCATAGTGTATGCATCTACCAAAAACTGTTGGAATAATCTCCCAGACATTAAGATTATAGGTGATTCCCCATATCTTTCTTGTATACGAAAAGCAAAAAACTCCCGCATTAATTGTTACAGTTTTTCTTTTTCTTCCAGCCGTATCAACAAACCCAATATCAATTCCTAGTCTGAAACCATCTTCTCCGTAGGGGAAAAGCAATGGATATTGTAATGGCAAGTAAGCTGGATGCAACTCACTTATCCGTTGTAGCTTTCCCGTAGTACTTTCAATCACAATATCCCTTTTTTCAAATGCCATGCTAAAATCGCCAGGTATCAAAGCCGCAACATCTTTTTCAGTTGGAAGATTTTGAGTTCTTCCATCAGTAGTTCTCTCACTTTCAAGTACCAGCCGTAGATTATTACTATCACCGCTGTTGGAAAATCTGTCTCGTGCTGTTCTAAATGCTTTAACATGAGGATTGTGTGTATCTAACATTTTTTTAATGGCTTCAACTATATCCAGCCTTATTTGCGATGTAGGTCCAGTTTTCCTTGTCAAGAAAAAAAAATAGTGTTAACAATGCATATTATTTGGTAAGGTTGGTTTAGTTCCAAAAAAAAAAAATTTATTACCCATATGCAGCAACTCTATTGGCAATCTCATTAACTGGGTCGTGAATGTAGAGTTGCAGAAAAGCTGGATTTTTATCTGGAGCTGGTAATATATCACCTATTAAATGGTAGTTCTCTCAAGACAGTTGAAAAACATAAGGGCCCGAACCGTTGTTAATTGCATGATTTACTTGTCCTCCAAGCGAAGTGAATGAAAACATCATATTGTATGCTCTTATGAGTTCTCGAAAATGATTCCTTGTTTCACTTTTATTGTAAAGCAAGCTCAACAAAGTCTTCGGAGGTGCTTTGAGTATTGGGAGATTGACTTTCCCTTTATGGCAACACATTGTGAATACTGGTTTGATGCCTACAAATCGTTTGGAAATTCGCTCACCAAACCACATATACGCTTGACAATAATCACAAACATAGGAAGGGTCCCCATCATCATAATATCCTGAAAATGCAGAATTATAATGTCTTTGGAAAATCTTATTATACCCTTTTTTGAGAAACGAATATGAAATCTATTAATAATTACTAACCCGTATCGGTGAGGCCTATGGAAGAGAATAACGCATCTTTTGTGACGTTGTGTGTTTGTCTGTTTTTTGGTTTGGTAGCAGTAGTTGTAATGTTGATATCCATATCATCATCGTTGTCTGATTCAGAATCAGACGCCAAAAAACACACAAAATCATCTATATCTTCTGGCTTTGTTAGTAACTCTGCAACCAGAACCGTGATGAAAATCATTAAACACAAACCAATTAAAATATGTTTAATTTTCAGTAATAACTACGAATTGAAATATTACCAGAACTTTGATTTTTTCTATTGAGTCGCTTTAATTTCAATATGTCCATTCTCTTCCTCCTTGCAATTTTAGAAATACCTTGCTTACTTAAACTTGATAGATCTATGAATTGGTTGTACACAGACGGTTCTTTAAAAGCAAGAGGTGCATATTGTTGCGACTTGGACACAAAACCTAAAAGTTGAGAAAAAATAACATAGTTATATCATTAGCTTTAAATATGTTCCAGTATATACTGGCTTCGTGCAATAAATACTCACACCTATTTGATGGTGGTATTTTGACAGATTTAGTTTTTTTCCGTTGTATCTTTCCTTGGTCTCATATCGTCGAGCTATTAATTATAACTGCACAGTCAAATTATGAAACTGTTCAAATACCATACGAAGAATTGACAAATTGATAGTAGAACAATAGACCTGAAAATCAATGAGATAAAAGGTAAAAATCTATTATATTGCAGCCATCGGTTTGTTCGTTTGCATAAACTTCAATAGAAAGAGACGATATATGAACATATTGTTTTCCTTTTTTTAATTGTTTTATATTTGTTATTACTGTGCATTATTATCAATAATATTAATCCATAATTGATTACTAAAAAGTTTCAGAATACGGAAATTTATGTTTAATTTAATATTTATTTATGGTATGTAATATCCAGATTATATTTGTTTTAGACGATAATTTCAATAAAAATAATTGATTTAAATGCATATTTGATATACATCTATACTAATATTTTCTAATAAAATATGTTCTGTAGAATCTTGATTTTTCTTAAGTCCTATTCAATTTTCTAAGTTTTGTTTTGCGTGGCTGGGATCTTCACTGGTTTGGTTACGTTTAGGTTCCAGTTTACTAATTATGCTCATTTTAATAATCATACATACATATTCACCATTATAAAAAGAAGATATTCTGATCATAGAACAGGTAGTTTATAAGTAATGACTAATAACCCAAATAATTTATGTGGCATCACGAACGCCATCTACTTGGACAACAACCCCTGGACCGTAACTATTAGAAATTTAGAATGATAAATAGGTTGTGATAATTGATGGACGGAGTTACGAATCCTCACCATAGATGCATGAACACACATCCCTTATGAATCAATAATAAATAAATTATTTAAATTCCTTCAAAAGAAGAATATAGATAAAGACTTATTAAAACGTATTGTAGAACAAATGGGATCAAATACCTTTTAAAATAAGAAAACACAAGTACAACGTGATCCACGAGAACCATAAACTTTTCCCCTTAGCATACTTTCCATAACTTCATAATTTGTTCCTTATTTATCTAGAGTTTTAAATACATATATTTATAACTTTTTTTATACTCCTAGAGTTTTTTTGAATACTCCTCATAGTATAAACTACTGCATCTTTCGATATATGAACTACTACATAATAACTTAATTATAAATTTAAGATAATTTTATAAGTACTAAAACAAATATTATTATTATTATTAATCTATTTAAATATCCAAATAAAAAAAATCCAACACGTTTTTAAAGAAAATAAATTAAAACAAAACCAATTGTACCAAGCCCCTATCTAATGCCTCCGTTTGTTTGCAACATCATCGTCCATGACATCATCAAGCCTTTTATTATTCCCGTTTTTCATAATGGAATGCGAAGCATCATTAGCATATGAAACAGTAGCATCCTATAAATCAAAACTGACATCAATGTTCTAAAATAAATATAGTAAAACAATAAACACACGTATATAATAAGAATATAACAAACCTTTGATAAGTTCTGAGTTAAAAACTGATCAATGATCAGTTCGTCATCCGTGACTATGTCAACTATAAAAGTTGCCTTCCTACTCTTCAAATTATTCGAAGTAACACCCATCTTGAAAACCAACGTTTTGCCTATTAGATCGCTGAGAGTTCTTGGCATTTAATAAATAATCAGAATCTATATTAAATTTTATTATGAGTATATATATATATATATATATATATATATATATATATATTAACAAAGACAATAACTCAAATCATTATACCTCAGCCACTTCCTCAGCTAATTCATCTGCCGACCTACGAAGAAAAGGATTGGCTATATTGTCGAAAATAAGAAACCTAGCTTCTTCAGTGGAATCATCAGTAACCAATAGCACCAATTTAAACCTAAAATGGAAACATTCAGTGAATACAAAAGAAAATAAAATATAAATGTCAAGAATATAATTACAAAATTGAACTTAAAATGAAGATGAGTAAATTTACTTGGCTAGAACTTCAGTTACGTTCCGATTACATTCTAGACAATCAAACATGACTGGGCCCTCTTCATCACCAGAGTTTTCTTCAATTGGATGAACCTTCTTTTCGCAAACAGCACACACAACATAGTACCATCTTGGATTAGTTTCCACCGACTTAACAGTTGCAGCGGTGACATACTTTCCAATCTATAAACAAATATATATACCACACACTTCAGCTACAATATATATACAAATTCAGTCACTGTTAAACGTTCAAGTACCTCATTAGTTCTTAATATCACTCTTATTGTCCTCCTAGGGTTCTTAGTAAATAACTCATCATGCCAAGAAACAGTAGATCCAGACGATCCATCATCCTGTGAGAGAACAATGCCATCTTTTGGCAACCTGAGAAGAATTTATTTTTTTTAATATGGTACTAAAGCACTTTTATAACTAACATATATTTTGTGCATAAAGTTACTTTGATCGAAAATCATCAAGCTGAGGACCAGGAGGATCAAATATCAATTGTGTTGCATTAAACACGTTCGAAATACCATGAACTCCTTTACAGAAAAAAAACATAGTTTACAAAGTAAAGCAAAATAATATAAATCTGAGTAAGTATTTTATGAGAATAATTATTGGGTGTTTTTAAATACCTTTGTATTCGGTAACACATGCGAAACACACAACACAAACAACAATTGAGTTGTTATTTTCTTCAACATAGTTTATAACGTCTTTTCCATAATCACCCCAAAGAGTGCAAGTCAAATTTGAACCACTACAAAAAAAAGACAAACAAACCAAATCAAATTAATAGAATGAAGATATTAGTAAAAACTTAAATATAAAATTCAAGGCACTTACGTTTCATCCCGAAGAATAACGTTGAGTTTGTTAGTTTGTTTCCCTTTAGCATAAACTTCAGTGAAAGCACCAACATGAACAATCTGACAACAACATCTTAACCAGGAAAGATGTACATATTTTAAAAATTAAGAAATAAGTTCTGCCAAAGAAATTTAAGTAATCATCTTTGTTAAATACATATGCTAACTAAAGAGTTACTAACCAATCAAAACATCATTCTTGAAGATCCCAGAATGAATCTCTGTGAAATTCTTCAGATACTTGTTTGGCAAGTAAGAAGGAAAATCATCACAAGGAGTAATGTTTGTCGTTCGGTAAAACGTCAACTTGTACGGAAAAGAATTTGTCCTGTACTCTGTTGCATAATTCACAAGATTAAAATTGCTTATAAAAAAAGCAACACCCTCAGATACCTTTGCTTCATATATTTGTACCAAATCCTCATCAATGGATGCATGTATCCTTGTTCCCTACAATTGAAAAATTTAGATAATCTTACATCAACTAAAATTAAAAATCATCAAAAGTAATATTGTAATGTACTCACAGTTGCATCTTCAAGAACCATCTCAATGGAGACAATTTTTTTTTTTATCTCCACAGCTTCCACAATTTTATAACATGCAGCTTTAATTTGTATCTATTGTTCCCTGGTTTAATATCATCAATAGGGACTAAAGTAGTTGGCTTTCTTCGTAGATAGGACATAGTTTGCACTGAGAAAGAAGAATCTTATTGAGATATTAGTAAGTTTACTTTTGAAGCTTTTGAGTACATGGGAAGTTTATTGAGATATATATATATATATATATAGCTTTGGTTAAATGGTTTGTTTTATTTAGAAAGATAAATCCAATGATATTAAGGATATTAACGAATAATGATAAAAAAGAAACGTATGTCGAAATCAACCAAATCATATAATCAAAAGGAAATCATATTAGATAATTGTCGAAAATAATATACTATTTTAAATGCATGTCTCAATAAACTAATAGTATATCTACATAAATTATAATGATCCATTAAGGCATGGTTTCCATATAATCAAAAGGAAATCATATTAGATAATTGTCGATAATAATATACTATTTTAAATGCATGTCTCAATAAACTAATATATATCTACATAAATTATAATGATCCATTAACGCATGGTTTCCATTATAAATCTCGTGTATATTATAATAATTATATAATGAGTAGTATTAGATAATATATTCATTAAGGGTAGTATCGATACTAACCACTCTAACTTTTAACGTGGGAGCTCCGTCGCGAAAAATCACTTCGCAAATAATAGTATAGATTTCATTTGTATTTTTGATAAATTTATATATATAATAATTATTAAAATTAAATATTTAAATGATGTGACATACGTGCAAATAATAATAATATTTATCACTAAGTTTATTTCTGCTTTAAAAATAAATATTAGTCATGAATATTAACATTTTAACATTAGTATATCTAAATTTATTAGAATTGGTTGAAAGACTTTTATTACTAAAAATTTAGTTCTATTGTAATAGATTTTCAAGTTACTAATTAACTAAATTTAGTATTAAAATACATTTAAATTTTATTTTGTTTATTTTTCATTTCTATAAAATATAACATATTTTATTATATTATTAAAAATAAGTAAAATAATTTATAAAAATGATAAAATTTAAATAAAATTAAATATTATGCTGCTAAAAAACTAATTTATGAAAATAAAAATATTTACAACATGTTTGAGATATATGACATATGTGTAGAAATTATAATGAAAACAATAACTGTTAACATTTAAAAAATGAACATTAATCTTGTAACACGTAATTTTAACCTTTTATACTTTTGTTAAAAATCCTTATAAAGAAAATGTTACAGGTTTTTTTTTTCAAATTTATGATTTTTTTAGTTTTTTTATTATTTACCAAAATTTTTGGATTCGTTACTTTGGTAAGAAATAATCTATATTCTTTTGTTTCTAGTAAAATAATTTTGGAAATTAAAAATTTTATGTTGACTTTCCAGATATTAATTTTTTTTATATTAATTTATTGTTAATTTAAATTTTGTTATTTGTTTTCATTTTTATTCTAAAAAATCATTCTCGTAAAACCTATTATGAAAAATAAAACTTGCAGAACTCTGAACAGCGCCATCTATAATAGTTGGCTTGGCCTAAATCAAACTAACAACAATTACATATTTGCTTCTTTGCTATTTGTTGCAGTCTTTCTGATTCTTTCAAACTGTTTTTCCAACTCTCTGTTTCTGATTTTGATGCAGCTATGTGAGTACACAAACACTATGATGAGTATATCGATGACACAAAGGATTAGATTAACATCTATGTAACCAAAGACATGCGTTCTTTAAACCTGTATTGTTAGATATCCTAAAGTAAAGACCTATGATAAATGATGTCTGTTTCCACAATTAAACAATCATCCTAATCAGTTGATTCAAGTGAGCATTTGAAAGCTGAAGCTTTTCTTTTCAAAATACTGCAGTTAGAGCTTGTGTTAAAGCAAAGGTGTGGACACACTTCCACTCAAGGCTTGAAAAAAGAAGTGAGACGTCACGACTTTACCATTGCAACTCCTCTGTGCATCACCGCCAAACAGGGCCATAGTCCATAGAAGGAAGATGACCAATGAATATATCTTCAGTAGTATGTGAATAACTGCAAACTTTATGTACTCGGCAAAGCTAAGTTTCAACGTTATGATAATTCATTTACAAACAACTTCATGTAACATTCTAAAAGAAGATTTCTCATACATTATCATATCTATAACAATAATATTGTACAGTAGAGTACTGATTAAAAAAATCTTATTTCATAAAACTACAGATTTAACGTAACATACCAGTTTATAGTTTTTAACAGCTTTCGCTGTTAGACTACATGGAAAAGAAACCATGCATCCCGAGATATTATTCTTTTCCCCATATCTCCACATTCTTGCTTTTCATATTGGAATGATGAATCAGAAAAATGAATTTGATATATCAGTTACACACATAGAGAGGATAAAATCAAAATGAAAAAAAAAAAAAACTTACATTTCTATTTGCTTGGATCTGAGAATTTGTATCTCTACAGTAATGTTTCTTCTTAGCAGGAGTAAGATTTTCCTCGTCTCGAAGTTCATTAACATCAAACTCGTTTCCAGACTTTGGATCTTTCACTACCCGACCCAAATGACCAACTGGCCGACCCGTTTCCATCATTTCCTCTCCTCCTCCACTTTTCAGCATAATCATCGTCATCATTTTCATACTCATCATCGCATGCTCCTCCTTGCAATTATTGTACTTGCGGTTCATGAGAACCCAATCCTTGAAAATGTCCCAATAAATATTGAACACTATTGCGATGCTCGAAGTGGTTACAGCCACCAAACACCATAACCCAGTAAGTCCATTTCTTTGAAGTTTGTTCTAGCTGCAACAACTAACATCGTGGAGAGATACTTCAGTTCATTTGGCCATTCATTGTTTTCATTCTCCTCAACCAACGTCCATATACACTGTAAACAAAAAAGAGTTTCGAACATTTTGAAAAATGCAAACATTGCTTATTTCATTTAAAGTATGAATTTAGTATAGTACCTGAGCGCAGTGGAACAATTAAGGAATGATGGCAACAACAATGTAGAGTACTTTGTAAATGTTTCTGATCGTTTGCACATGCGAAACCAAAACGTTAGGATTTTCTGAGGAAACACAAACTGTAAAACAAACTAAGTAGCAAAAGGTAAACTTACTCAAACAATGATCATGCTTATAAATATTAAGTTACCTTGCCAATTTGGTTTTCCCACGTAAATAGTAATGAGGGGGTTGCAATCTCAGGAGATATTGTCTATTTGTTAGTTCAGAAGTTGCTATTGGATCAAAGTCGAGGAAAATTTCCTTGTTCAAACAAAGCAAAAGCACTTGAGATTCTAGGTCGCAAGAAGAAGATGTTGCCATAAGACTTTGATTCTAGTTACCTTAATATTTGTCTTTTGGAAAGAGTGTCTTTACGCAAGGGCACAGACATGCTTAATACCTCGAAACTGATTTAAGAAATAAGAGCGTTTATAATACACAAAGAGCATCTTTTAGCAGGCTAAGAAAAAGAGAGTTGACCACGTACTTGTCATCATGGACAGGAACTCCACACTTTTAATCGTGGAAAGCAATGTAAGATTCGTCCTTGACACGAATCAAAAAAAAAAATCAAAGTCAGGTCATAGCAGAGGAAAATATTTAAGCCGAGGTGAAGTTAATCCCTCCAAACTGAGATGAAGTCAAGCCCTTCAATATCGAGAAATGACAAATAAACTAATCTTTACGTTTCATGTCGATGTGGTCGTTGCTCAATAGATCTCTAGATCACAAGAAAATACTAAAGCAAAGCATCAATGTCAATTTCTAACTAATATGCAAAAGCAATTGTATTCCTACAAAAACTGGAAACGATCAATAAGGGAGACTGAGAAAAGATTATTACCAGATTTGGGACTATCTTTTCATCTTTCTCCTCCTTCATATCCCTTCTCAGTGAAGATGAATAGTTAGACCGGGTACGACGCGAAGCCCTCTTCCCGCTCAAAGAAAACGCCGTATCAATGGGAAAACGACGTCGCCTCATATTTGAAGGGTGTCAAGGCGAGAACTGCAACATTTTATTAAACGAAACGCCGTAAAAGTGAGGTCTTGAGATGTTCAACCATCGGTTTCTCCAGAGATATAGATTAGGATGTGGAACGGCGAGAGACGATCAAAAGAAAGTGAAATTGGGATGTGTGATAAGATCCATTGATCGTCTTCGCTGTAACCTTCGACGAAAGAAGTTTATATAAGAGGAAAAACAAAAGGAGGTGGAAGGATAAAATTGCTACTGAAGAGAGAAAATAATGGGATTGAATGAGTGAGAATGGATCATAATAACTCAACAGAAACGGCAATCTGCAGAAATCGGTAAAAATGACGGCGAAGTGGAAGGGTCACATGTTTCGACGACCATTGTATTTGGAAAAAGAATCGGGCTGATTTAAAACGGGCCACAACCAAATATTATCAACCCATATGAATTTGCCTGCTATTATTTTGTGCTGAATAAGAACGATATGACGTGGCCATTTTGAAGATCATGATTGGGCGATTTTTTTAACGACGTGGACACTCTCCCTGCTCTAGTTTAAGAGCTTTTAGTATTGTAAGATAATTGATAACTAATAAACATAATAAATTAATATAAAAAGTTGATTCCGAGTTGGACCGATTTAAAATACAACAAAAATTGATAAAATAATAAAATAAAAAATTTTCAGAAAATTTTATAAAGATATATAGTCTCTTTAAAATCAAAATTTAATAATTTATATACATACAGTTTATATAAGTACAAACAAAACATTATACTATTTATTTTATATTCATAGTTGATTTTTATTTTTTATTAATACTTCAATATATAGTAAAATATATCTAAACTACATTTAATACTTCAATATATTTTAATATAATATACTAGGTGTTTTGCCCTTCTTGGCTTTATAATTACAAAAATTTGTAAGAAGGTATATTAAGTATATTATCAATTGAAAACCATTAGAATGAATTATTTCATGCTTTTGTAATATTTAATAATCAATTAAATATTAAATTTTTATATACAATAGTTTTATTTTAAATATTTTTATTACGTAAAATAAACTTAAAATATTCATATATACATAAACTATATACAGAGACTTATATTTAGTCTTAAAGTATTATGATGTAAAATAATTTGGTAACATAGTATTGAACTTTTTTAGATAATGATGGTTATCATATTTATGAAATTCAGTTTTAATTCATGGGTAATTATATATTAACAAATTTAATCTAATTATTTACTAAGGGTAATAAATATTTTAAACACTCTAACTTTTAACATGAAAATGGAAAACCACTTCGCAAATAATATTATAAATATTTTTTAATTTTTTTGCCAATTTTTTATAGAGATTATCACAATGAGTGATTACAATGAGTGATTTTGATTGTACTAAAAAATATCTTAAAAATAGATGATTGATTTTATATTAAGGGATATATATATATATTAAAATAGAGTCAGTTTAATATCACTAAACCAAATATAATATAAAAATATATATAATATTTTAACAATACAAAACAAATATAATATAAATTTAATTATGATATTATCGTTATAACTGTTTAATTATTATCAAGATAATGAGAAATTATCAATTAAATCACTAAAATTATTTATTAAAATTAATAATTGAGCATAAAATATGACTAAATCTAAGATCATTGAGAGCATGACAAATCAGTAAATTCACTTATCAAATATTTTTCAGAAATTATCACAATGAGTGATATAGACGAATGATTTTAAATTATGTGATATAAAAATATATATTACATAAATCCGGTTTAATATTACTAAATCAAATATAATATAAACATATAAATAATATTTTATTAATCCTAAAATAAATATAATAAAAATTTAACTATGATCTTATCGTTAAAATTTTTAAATTATTCTCAAGATAATGTTAAATTATCAGCTAAATCATTAAAATTATTTATTAAGATTAATAATTGAGCGTAAAATATGACTTAAACTAAAATCATGGAGAGCATGACATCAGCAAATTCACTTATGATTTTTTATAGAAATTATCACAATGAGTGATTTTGATTGTCCCAAAAATTTATCTTATAAGATAGATGATTGATTTTATAATATGTGATATATATCTCTATAATATTATTTGAGAAGTCAGTTTCCTATGTGTCGCGTTCACGTTGACTCTCACGATGGTTGATTACATTGATGCCCTTAATGAATTAAAATATTATATTTAAATACTATTATTCATTTTATTTAGTTTCCTTTTAAAATTTTCCAAATAACATATATAATAAAAAGAAACATTTTTAAATTTTAAAACGAAAATATATGTATAAATAATATAATTTCATTAAAAGGAAAATTAACAAAATAGTAATATTCTATTTTTAAAAAAATAACATAAAATACTTTCTTTATATTTATATTTTCACAGCTAATCTTCATATTAGAAAATAAATATTATTTCTTCTAAAACATAATTTTAAACATTACAACAATATATCAATATATTTTCAAAGTAATAGAAATATTTTTTATATATCTATCTATTGTTTTAGATGATTACATAAAATAATTAAGTAACATACACTAATAGATGTTTTACTGCTTATTTTAAAGAGATATTTAAAACTAAAAATAAATTTTAACAAGAATCATCTTTTGATCAAATAATTATAAAATATTTTAAAATAACATTGCACTATATACTTTAAAGAGGTAAATATATTATATTTTATCATCATTAAATTTTTATATTTTAATATTAAATTTGCTTTTAAATTTTATGTTTTATGTTTGTGGAATTTAATATAACCATAATCAAAAGGAATAAATTATTTAGAATTCATAAAAATATTTTAATTATTTGTAGATATTGATATGTCTTCATGACCTTCCAAAAAGTATCAGTTACTTATGTATGTAACTTCCTATAGATTATCCCTTTATTTACTAATATCTTTAAAAAACAACAATTAATTTGATATATATTATGAAAATACATACACATTTACGATAAATAAAATTAATTTGACTTGACTTAATTATAATAAAACTAATTATACTTCAGTTTGAATTTGAAAGAATATATCTAACTCAATATATTCATAACATGAGTGACTTCACTAATCCAACTTAAATCTAAAATCATATGTTTAATTACAATAAAAAATTATAATTTTATAATAATAATAATTTGTTTTATAAATATAAATTATAGGATGACTCAAAACACATTAACAAATGAACATAAAATATTAACCAACTGTTACAATTTAGTTCTTTTGTAAAATTTATATATATGCATGAGACTTTAGAATATTATCGTTATATTAATTTACGTAATTTGGAATCAAACAATTTAGTTTATTTTTTATTTTATTCTAAGCACAATATATCTTAAGTTACACATACATTACTAAAATATATTTACATATCTAAGACAACAATCAACCTAAATGCAAATAAGAAAATTAATCAAAATCGTACTATATTTAGAATAAGAAAATATTATAGTTGAATTTAGAGAAATGGATACAATCCAATATACCCAAATGATAACTAAATCGACTATAGAAACAACAAAGTCGACTAGATATAACATATCTAAAATCATAGTTCTAATTAAAGTAATATAGTATTATAATATATTATGCATAAAAATTATAAATTAATTTAAAATTAAAAGTAAATAGCAATAAATTATTATAATATATATTTACTTTATAAATATTTATACCGTGCATGAGCACGGAAAATCACCTAGTACCCATATATATATTAAAATAAAACCGGTTTAATATTACTAAACTAAATATGATATAAACATATATATATATATATAATATAATTTTACAAAAGTAAATGTAATATAAATTTAACTATCGTATTATAGTTATATTTTTTAATTATTTTGAAGATAATGATAAATTAGCAGCTAAATCACTAACATTATCTATTAAGATTAACAATTAAACATAAAATGTGACTAAAACTAAAATATTTAATAATTAATCGATAAAGTTTTTTTATAAATTTATTTTGTTGAAACTATTGACTCAACCTAAATCATAGAATATAACAAATAAGCTTCTAAAAATAATAAACATGACAAATATGCAAAATAACTTAAAATCATGGAGAACATGATAAGTAAACAAAACTACAATTACCACCTAAAATTATATTAAAATATAATAAATAAATAAAATTACCCATTAAAATATTAAAAACATGACTAATAAATAAATAACCTAAATTATAGAGAATATGATAAATAATCAAAATTAAAATTATTAAAAACATAGCAAATAAGAAATTTACCTAAACTAATAGAAAATATGACAAATAAGTAATAATTTATAGCAAATAAGTAAAAAATTTAAAACTATGGAGAAGTTGACAGCCAAATCAGTTCAGAAATAATAGTATAGATATCAAAAATATAATAAAAATAAATAAATAAATCAAACATTATTCAGCAGAGTTCTCTAGTTAACCAGGGATATTTCAATAATTTAGTACGAGTCAATCGTCATTGACATTGAATAAATCAACCGTTATTCAGCACAGTTCTCTAGTTTCTCTGCAGAGATAAGGGATAGAGAGAGACAGGAAGTGAAGAGAAAAAGATTCCATCTTTGTGAGAAAAGCGAGTGAAAAGGATCAATCGGATCACGTTTCAGAAACGTGATAATGGTTGATGTCGCCGACAAATTGGGTTACTTCCAAGCGGTAACAGGTCTCGAAGATCCCGATTTGTGCACCCAGATCCTTCAAGCTCATAATTGGGACCTCGAACTCGCTATCTCCTCCTTCACTTCATCTGACCCACACGATAACAACGACGACGGTGACGCTTCCTCTTCCCCCTCCAATGGTGATCATCACAATCGCGATCGCTTTGCTGAACTGGATGATGACGACGGGACAGCGTTCAGACCTCCAGGAATCGCTTGGAGGGTCATCACTCTACCGATTTCGATTGTTTCCGGTAGCTTAGGGTTAGTCTCCGGCGCGATCGGGTTCGGATTCTGGGCCGCCGGTGGAGTTCTATCGTATTCGCTTGGGATGTTGGGATTTGGAGGAGGTCGTGTTGGTGGTTCGGCTCGTCTTGTGCCGGTTTCTTCGGCAGCAGGCGAATCAATTGAGTTCGTTGCTTCGTTCGATAGAGATTACGGGAGGAACCACTCTTCAAAGCCTGAGTTTGTATCAGAAGGTTTCATGGATGCGCTTCAGCGTTCTAGGAGCTCCTTTAAGCTTTTGTTTGTTTACTTGCACTCTCCTGATCATCCTGACACGCCGTCGTTTTGTGATGGGACGTTATGCGATCAAGTGTTTGTAGCCTTTTTGAACGAGAATTTTGTTGCTTGGGGAGGTAGTATAAGGTCTAGTGAAGGGTTTAAGATGAGTAATAGCTTGAAGGCTTCTAGGTTTCCGTTCTGTGCTGTGGTTATGCCTGCTGCTAATCAGAGAATCGCTCTTCTTCAGCAGGTAATGGAAACAGTCTTTGTTCTGCCTCTTCAGAGATTATATGGATTGGTCTTCATTGATTAGACTATAAGGAACTGTGTAGTAAATACTATCTTATCGAGTGATACGTATAAGATGGTGGAGATAGTTAATTGATTCTGCTTTTCATCATCTGTGTGATTCAGTATTGCAGCCATTCTGTTATTAAACTTGTATGAGTTTGTTACTGTAATGTGGTGTGACATGAGACATAGCTCTACGTTTTATCGTCTTCTTTGTTCCGTTTGCTTGTGGCAGGTGGAGGGACCAAGAACTCCAGAAGAGATGATGGCTATACTGCAAAGAGTTGTTGAAGATAGTTCACCTGTTCTTGTAACTGCTAGGGTTGAGGCAGAGGAAAGGAGAACCAATTTGCGCCTGAGAGAGGAACAAGATGCTGCTTACAGGGCTGCTCTTGAAGCCGATCAAGTATGTTTTCCCCCGCCCGGAGTTTTACAAGATCTCTGTTATAGTTATTGTGCTGTCTAAATTCTCGGCATCTTTTGTCGTGCTGATTAGGCAAGGGAGCGACAAAGACAGGAAGAGGAGGAGCGTTTAGAGAGGGAAACTGCTGAGGCAGAGAGGAAACGCAAAGAAGAAGAAGAGGCTCGGGAGAGAGCAGAGCGAGAAGCTGCAGAGAGAGAAGCTGCTAGAGTGAGAATGAGACAAGAGAAAGCACTTGCTCTTGGAGACGAACCTGAGAAAGGCCCCGAGGTGACACAAGTAAGTTTCTCCTTCTTCCTTTGCCAATTCATTACTTATTCTTTGCTCATTAAAGGACATCAATCTGTTTTGCTTTTATTGGTGTTCAAACCATCGTGAGGGATGTAGAAGCTTATTCTTTAAAGACTAGGTTCTATGGTCTGATTCTCACTGATCAAACATTTGAAACTTGCGTTCTTTAGACTTGGGGTTCTGATTTATGGTACACGTGGGTCGTTTATTTGCCTTGGAATGTAGGTTTTGGTACGGTTTCCCAATGGAGAAAGAAAAGGGAGGAGGTTTGAAAGCAACACCAAGATACAGACATTGTACGACTACATTGATTCACTTGGAGTGCTGGAAACAGAAGAGTATAGCTTAATAACAAACTTCCCAAGAACAGTGTACGGAAGAGACAAAGAGTCAATGTCACTAAAAGATGCAGGTTTGCATCCTCAGGCTAGTCTCTTCATTGAGATCAACTAAGTTTCAGGTTTCTTCTGTTTCTCTCTCCTTTATCCCCTCTTTTTCCAGGTTTTTTCATCGCGTTTGAAAAAATTAGTTTGTTGTTTAAATCATCCAATGAACAAGATTTCATATATACACATATTCAGAAGAAGTGTCACATTTTAATATATTTAGTTCTTAAATACTATATGTATGTATGTATCTTTGTTATGATAAAAGACGAGAGTATGTATTGTCTACTTTGGAAGAATCATATGTCACCGAAGTGTTCTAAAACAACCGATATATCGAATGTGTTAAAATGATAATCACAAGCGAAAACAACTCAAAGTGAAAGTAAAGTGAAAACGGTTCACAGATAATCTCATACGGTCAAAGTAGAAAGAATGCAGTTTCAGCCATTTGATCAGTCAGACCATATAACTTAAATCAGGAGAACTTGCGTGTGTAGCATCAGGAGTTTTATCCCCAAGAAGTAATCGTGCTCTCTTGTCTCGTACATTCTTGTCCATTGCCAAAAGATACTCTTGAAAGTTATTCCATTTCTTAGATTGCAACACATGACAACATTATTTTTTAAATCAAAAAGCTATTATATTACTCAAACCAGAGCTAGTCTGAAAATCCAAATCAGAATAAAACAATCAACAAAAACTAAATTTCCATGGAAAACATGAGCAGTCTTGGTTAAAAGTCTGTTGTCCGGTTTCGTGCTATCGGTATGTGTGTGATCTTGAAGTTTTCGAATCTTCTTTGGGAGAAGCTATCTCTGCCAGTTTTGTTGAAAACCTTGGCAATGCTATTGGATTCGGAATCATTGAAATGATATCTTTGGAGTCTGTCCCAAAGTGCTAACATATTGTGTGTTGAAACATATTTTCTATAGGTCACATAAGTACCTAATTCTGAATGCAAAGGTGACATACGTCTCCATTTATTTCTCAACCCTAGAAGTTGTTCATCTCCAAACTCATCTAGCTATACCCAACCATATCCACTATACTGTGAATCCAAATTCCACGATCGATCTACCAAAAAAATACGTTGTAAACATAATACTTGTGTATATATGTGTCTGGTGGAGCGACTATACATCATCTGAGTACTTTGGGTTCTCATCAACCCATGCATGACATTCACTTTGAACATGTCTAGTTAGCTCCAGTGAATCTCTTGTTATCCCTCTAAATGTTTTGTCATTACGAGCTTTCTAGAGATACAAAATAATCCGTGAATAAGGATTTCTATCTAACTCGAGATAATTTATTTCATTCTTCCTCCAGAATAAATAACCCAATTAGAATAGACACTTGTTATTGGAAAAGTATTCGGACATGATGGTGTCCAAGCGAGAGTCCAAGCTTCTAATTTATGTGGGAAAAATTAGAAGCAAAATTAAAGTCATACTTTCCCGCCAAAACACACAAAATCATGTTTTCCACCAAATTTGCAAAATCATTTTTTTCCGTCAAAACTGAAAAATTATTTTTTTCGTCATAATAGCAAATTCATATTTTTCCCTCTAAATTTGCAAGATCGCGATTTCCTGCTAAAACAGCAAAATTATGTTTTCTTGCCTAAACCACATAATCATGTTTTCTGCCAAAACCGCAAAACCACCATTTCCGCCAAAACCACGATCATGTTTTTCCATTAAGACTGCAAAATCACGTTTTCTCACCAAAACCGCAAGATCACGTTTTCTCACCAAAACCTCAATATCACGTTTTCTCACCAAAACCGCAAGATCACGTTTTTCTACTAAAACTGCAAAATCACGTTTTCTCGCGAAAACCGTAAGACATGAATTTGTAAAACATATGAATTTAATAAATTATGTTAAGTATAGAACTTAGTTTTTAAAGTATGAAATTTATTTAGGGCCCGTGGACTGCCTAGTGGCAATGGTCCAATTTGAATTTGGTACAATTTAGGTTTGGTGCAGTTTAGGCTTTAAACAATAATGTTCGAGAATCGATTGTCCATTTGGAAATGTCCATTTGAATATGGATAATCTAATTGACATCCCTACTATTCATAAGGATGTCAAATGGGCAGGCTGTCCATGGGTAACTCATTTCCAAATCAATATGGACATGCCCATATTTGACCGTAATTTTATTTTGTCTAAATGGGCGACACCCAAATACACTCATATCCAAATGGGCAAAATCATATGGACACTGGACGGCTCAAATTTTAAAAATATCTAGGGTTAATGTATTTGAGGGAAAATCATATTTTTCCGCCAAAACCATAAAATCATGTTTTCTCGTCAAGACTGTGAAATCACGTTTTTCCGCCAAAACCGTAAAATCACATTTTCACACTAAAACCGTAAAATCGTGTTTCCTGCCAAAACCGTAAAATCGAGAAAGTTTTCAAGTTTTTTCCGCCAAAACCGTAAATCGAGTTTTCTCGCCAAAACCATAAATCGAGATTTTCCCGCCAAAACCGTAAATCTAGTTTTCCGTCAAAACCGTAAAATCTAGTTTTCCGTCAAAACCGTAAAATCTAGTTTTCCCGCCAAAACCGTAAAATCAAGATTTTCCGCCAAAATCATAAAATCGAGATTTCCCGCCAAAACCGTAAAATCGAGATTTCCCGCCGAACCGTACATCGAGATTTCCCACCAAAACCGCAAGTCGAGATTTCCCACCAAAACCATAAATCGAGATTTCCCGCCAAAACTGTAAAATGAGATTTCCCGTCAAAGCCGTAAAATCGAGATTTTCCACCAAAACCTTAAAATCTAGTTTTCCGCCAAAACCTTAAAATCTTGTTTTCCGCCAAAACCGTAAAATCTAGTTTTCCCGCCAAAACCGTAAAATCAAGATTTCCCGCCAAAACCGTAAATCGAGATTTCCCGCCAAAACCGTAAATCGAGATTTCCTGCCAAAACCGTAAATCGAGATTTCCTGCCAAAACTGTCGAGATTTCCTGCCAAAACTGCAAAATCAAGATTTTCCGCTAAAATCGTATCTATGCTTTTGAATTCTACAAAACATAATGAAATATGAATTTTTGTATATTAACACTAATTTTTTAATTGGACTCTGCAGAAAGCCCATTTGGAATGGTCCATTTTGGGTTTGGACAATTTGGACTCGGTACAATTTGGACTAAAAAAATGTCCAATAAATTACTTTTCCCATATGGACATGCCCATTGGAAATGGACAGCCCAATTGACATCTCTACATACTAAGAATGTCCTCAACAACAAGGAAAGGAATAAAGAAGTAGCTAGAACTTCTCCTGCCTCACCACCTCGACCCGATAGGGCAATTAACATGATATCTGGCTGCTCAGAAGTAAGTAGCATCACGCATGCGGCTGCAAAGAAGAGCACCAGAAACGCCAAAACAGTTAAGAACTCGGAAAACCTAAACGCCTGGTCTTGGGAACCAACAAAATAAGCTTTATAACTAAAGAACATGAAAGTCATGGCTCCCCATCATGATGTCCTGGTCATATCCCTCACGTGATGAATTGTTTGATGAAGAGGATACTAATAGACAATTGGAGCTCCAGTAATATCATTCCTAGCTACCCACAATTAGGCCTGGAAAAAGATGCCTTGATCCAAAAAGATACACCACTCATAGGGTTCAGCGGCGAGGTCAAGTAAACAGTAGGAGATGTCACACTTCCTGTTTACGTAGAATGAGTAAACATAACAAAATTTTTGGTGATCGACTACACCTTATCCTACAACATGATAATGGGGAGTCTTTGGATCCAAGATATGGGGCCGTCTCTTCTACTATCCACCAAGTAGTCAAATTTCCTACTCCTTGGAGCATCAAAGAAATCAAAGGAGACCTAGAGAACTCCCATTCCTGCTATCAAACAACTCTCAAGGATAACACTAAAATCTTATAGCAATTACAACAAAAACCCCCAGTCCCGCATACAAAAGAGTCGAAGGTTGAAGAACTCGACGAGGTGCCATTGATCACCTGTGTGACTACTCGCTGGTGGCACGATGGCTCACCCCGGCACTGTCCACCCCTCGGTCCCAATAGTCACTTAAGCCCTGAATCGTCATGACTGATCTTGCTGGCTCCTTCACTCTTATCACATATTGCAAATTTAGGATTTGTAACATATCAGATATCCTTATCTACACTCATATCTTTCTGGACGCCACTCATTCTCGATGCCCACCATTCATTCATCTTCAATCAAGTCTCATCACATTCTTTAACACATTTATTTAGATTCTATTAATTCTTGGTTTCACACACAGTTCAGTTTACAATCAATACATGCATACTTAACATTCATATATCCAGTTCAATCCATTCAAAGGATAGAAAACAAAAAGAACGCGAACAACATCAAAGCCGACCAAGTGCATGGCTCGGCTGAAGGCGAGACGATTGGCGGCTGCTTCCTGCGGTGGTTCCCGTGGGCGGGGAGAGGGAGGTTAGAGAGGTGATGGCCAGAGCTTTTGGTTTCCATGAATTTTCTACAGGACTCCGCTAAATTTGTTATACGAGAAAAGGAGGAAAGCTCTTTATTTATAAGAGAATGAAAGGTAAACTATATGGTTAATTCTAACTGATATTCCCTTAAGCCCAATTTTTTTTTAGAGTTTTAGGTTTTGGCCCTTATACTGAACATTTGGAATCGTTTTTAAAGTATTGTTATCTATACTATTATTTGCGAAGTGATTTTTTACAATGAAGCTCTCATGTTAAAAGTTAGACTGATTAATATCGTTTATACCCTTAATGAATAGATTATATAAATTAGTTCCAAAATATAAAACGAATTTAGTTTATTTTAATTAGATAATGGATTAAAATTAATAATAATAAGAGCTATCCAAATATAAAAATATATTTCAAATAAAAAGATAATATAAATATATATTATTGTTATCTGAAAATATCTTTTAATACAAAATTTTAAAAAAGAAAACACATGACTAAATATTACTCAAGTAAAATTCTTAATTTAATATAAAAAAGAAAATAATGAATGATTTCTAAGATTTATTTATTAATAATCAATATAGTGTACAAAAATATTTTCAAGTTAAAAGTTAGAGTGGTTAATATCGTTTATACCCTTAATAAATAGATTATATAAATTAGTTCAAAAATAAAAACGAATTTAGTTTATTTTAATTAGATAAGGGATTAAATTAATAATAACAAGAGTTATCCAAAATATAAAAATATATTTCAAAATAAAAAGACAATATATATATATTTTGTTGTTATCTCAAATATCTTTTAATACAAAATTAAAAACAGAAAACATATGACTAAATATTACTCAAGTAAAATTCTTAATTTTATATAAACAAAAGAAAAATGAATAATTTCTTATATTTATTTATTAAAATGAATATAGTGTATAAAAATATTTTCAAAAGTTTATAATACATAAAATATTTCAAATGAAAACATAAATAATAATTTTTCATTATTATTTTAATTAGTAATGTATGTATTAATAAATAATTATAAAATATTTATGTCCATGTGCTGGTGAAACACTTAGTTTCTTTTACTCTATCAAAAAATTGTCATGGATTTAGTCATGATGATTAGGTCCTTAAATATATATATATATATATATATATGTATACATTATAGAGATGTTGGATGATTACACGTTTCCAACGTACCAAATAAAATAAAATTCGTTGACGTGAGAAAATGTTAAATTGATTTTTGTTGCAATTAAGATATTTTTCCAGAAATCATTAAAATGAGCAAACTATTCAAAAGGACGTGATGAAGACTAGAAATATAAAATATAAAATATAAAATATAAAATATAAAAATATAGAAACAAGAAGAAGAAAAGAAAAACATCCGAAAAACAGAGCCAGAAGAAGAAGAAACACAGCCATGGAAGAATCAGAACAAGTTCCTCTACGTAATTACAATTTCTCATTATTCCTATAATTTCAATGGTGCTCAATCGATATCGAAATACTAACAAACAATTCTTGACAGTAACAAAAGCCAAATATCTGACAAACCCATCGTCGGCCTCATCATCTTCATCATGCGAAACCAGAGAGGAAACAGAGGATCTTTGTTTACCAATCTCCAGGAACGAGGAGGAAGAAGAAGCAGAAGAAGAGAACTCTCCTGTCCGAGAGGTAGCACTCACCGTTCCGACAACAGACGACCCTTCACTACCTGTCCTAACATTCCGCATGTGGGTCTTAGGAACTCTCTCTTGCATCCTCCTGTCGTTTCTCAATCAGTTCTTCTGGTACAGAAGAGAGCCTCTCACAATCTCCGCCATCTCCGCCCAAATCGCCGTCGTACCTCTAGGCCGTCTCATGGCGGCTAAAATCACGGATAGAGTCTTCCTCCAAGGGTTAAAATGGGAATTCACGTTGAATCCAGGTAGCTCAAGAAAGTAATATGTAAGGAACATGGATCAAAACCACTTTGGTTATATTATAAGAAAGTTGTGTTTCTTTTGATTAATGTCAGGACCGTTTAATGTGAAAGAGCATGTGTTGATCACTATTTTCGCTAACGCCGGAGCTGGATCTGTTTACGCAATTCACATCATCACCGCTGTGAAGGCGTATTATATGAAGAACATGACGTTCTTCGTCTCTTTCATTGTTATAGTTACCACACAAGTTCGTATTTTTGAGCTTTTCATTTTTAGAAACACAACTTTTAAGTTTGAAATTGGAACGAGTTTATGGTTTCTGATTAAGTGTGATTTATGTTTAGGTATTAGGGTTTGGTTGGGCCGGAATATTCAGGAAATATCTTGTTGAACCGGCGGCGATGTGGTGGCCGGCGAATCTTGTTCAAGTCTCGCTTTTTAGGTAAGGTAGTGTGTGTTTTGGACCTTTTGATTAATGGAAAGAAAACTGTGTTTTCGTCAAATGTCAGAAAACTATGAGGTTTGTCATTCCAACTTAAATGATTATGATTTGTGGCGTGATAGATAAGTACATAGTAGACTGTAGATAGAAGATAATATAATCGTGTTTCAAAAACGAAGATAATACATCCAATTCCCAGCCTATTTTATACATTTGTGAATAATACAATTTTTTTTGAGTATATAAAGGCTTTCATTTGGGAATATTATTTGGTAAAGTAAGTGAAACTTAGTGTTTTTGGTTGATAAAACATGAGTACAGATTAATACTCGTTGTTTATTGAGAAACATAATTTTAACAATTTTTTCTTGTTACACAGAACTGTTATTTTAAAACTTCAATGTAAATTATACTTACTTTTAGTTTAATATTAATTACAAAACGTATTTATTTTATAAGCAGATCTATTTATTTCAAATACTAGTGATGAAACAGATATAATTAATAAAAATATAAATGTATTTCTATCATTTTTTTTATCTATGTGAAAAATTGTCAAAGTAACATTTTGTTTTGAACGGAGGGAGTAAGATTAAAAGCACCGGCATCCAAGTTTTACGTTATATATGCTAGGTGTTTATACAAAATGTTATTTGCTGTATAGTTTTATTGAATGTCTTTTTCTTTTTTTTTGTCAAACTGAATGTCTTTCGT
The DNA here is from genome assembly GCA_016432835.1 of Brassica nigra. Classification (NCBI taxonomy): domain Eukaryota; kingdom Viridiplantae; phylum Streptophyta; class Magnoliopsida; order Brassicales; family Brassicaceae; genus Brassica; species Brassica nigra. The sequence goes on from CM028242.1 coordinate 52,138,179, forward strand.
ATTTACAATTAGGGGGGGGGGCAAAATATCCGTAAAATTTGATTCTATCCGTTATTCGTTTTGATTCGATCCGAAAAATCTGAATATCCGTAACTTTACAAATCGAAGCAAATACTAAAATTTAACATTTGTCAAATAAGGAGCAAATCACAAATACTCATTTTTTAAAAAACGAATATCCAATCTGATCCGTAATGTACATATGCATATACATATATATATATATATATAAAATTATATATAATTTATATCTCTATATTTATTTTTAGTTATTTTATCCACTAAATTAATAATTTGGTCATTAAATTTTTAAAATATGTAGTTTTAAATATTTTGTAATGAAAATATTATTATTTTATACTAAAAATTCTTTTAAAAAATATTTTTCAAAAATAAAATTTTATTATTTTTTACCGGATCAGCGGATCGGATCGGATATCCGGTAAAATATACTGATTTTTCTGGATATCCGTAGCACTGAATATCCGGAAGATCACGAATCAGATCGAATCGAAAAATCGAATATTCGTACAGGACGGATCGGATCATAAATATCCTTAAAATTCCGGATATCTGCTCCGTGCCCACTCGTATTTACAATCGTTTAACGTTTTTATAATAACGACATTTTCTGCCGACAAAAAAAAAATAACGACATTTTCTGTAGTTATCTGGTTTCAAGGACAAGAACTATTGATTGATTTAAGAAACACCTTTTGTAAAGCTGATATAAATATATTAATTTATATATGTGATTTGAGCTATACAAGTAGCTGATATTTTCGTGTACCAATTATTTGTTGATTACTAGATTCCAACTGGATTATTTGCCAGAGTCAATGTGTCAATAGAACGTAATCTAAATTGTTTTGTTGGTCGGCTGAAATGACAGGGCGTTGCACGAGAAAGAAGAACGGACTAAAGGAGGGCTGACACGTACACAGTTCTTCGTAATAGCATTTGTTTGCAGTTTCGCGTATTATGTGTTTCCCGGATACTTATTTCAGATGTTGACGTCATTTTCGTGGGTTTGCTGGTTCTTTCCATCATCAGTCATGGCCCAACAGATCGGGTCGGGTCTCCACGGGTTAGGTATTGGAGCCATAGGACTCGACTGGTCGACCATTTCCTCTTACTTGGGTAGCCCACTCGCTAGTCCATGGTCAGTCTCAACTCCTAACTCACTCCGGTCTACTCATCATTTCTTAAACCGGTTCCAAAAAGATCATGAACTCTCAAAATGAACTAAGCCAGAAACTCAAACCGAATGCCCATTCATAAATTCATGGCCATTCGATATGATTTTGGTTTAAATTCAGTATTGTTCAGTATTACAAGAAATGTGCTTCATATGTTTTCTTAACAGGTTTGCAACGGCTAATGTGGGTGTGGGATTTGTGTTGGCTATATACATCTTGATACCGATAGGCTATTGGCTCGATGTGTATAAGGCCAAGACCTTCCCTTTATTTTCTAGCTCTCTTTTTACAAACGAAGGTTCAAAGTACAATATCACATCCATTATAGATTCTAATTTCCACCTTGACCTTCAAGCTTACGAACGTCAAGGCCCTTTGTATCTTAGCACTTTCTTCGCCATTAATTATGGTATTGGCTTTGCCGCTCTAAGCTCTACCATCATGCATGTCGCTCTATTTCATGGACGGTATAAACTTCTATATTACATATATACCAAAGCATTTTCCTATAAAATCTATATCTATGTTTGAATTTACGACATGTATGGTTTTGCTTGTTTTTGCTAATGTTTTCAGGGAAATATGGGAGCAAAGTAAAGAGAGTTTCAAAGAGAGAAAAATGGACGTACATACAAGGCTAATGCAAAGGTACAAGCAAGTACCAGAGTGGTGGTTTTGGTGTATTCTCGCTATCAATATTGGAGTCACAATCTTTGCGTGTGAGTATTACAAAGACCAACTTCAGCTGCCATGGTGGGGTGTTCTCTTGGCATGTACAGTGGCCATTATCTTTACACTTCCTATTGGTATTCTCACCGCTATAACCAACCAGGTAAAACCAATAACATAAATGACAAGTATATGTTATAATAAGAGGCTTCTCAAAGACAATATTGATTATAACTATGTCAATTTCTTTTGGATCCTAGGCTCCAGGACTGAACATTATTACAGAATATATCATAGGATATATCTATCCAGGATACCCTGTGGCAAATATGTGCTTTAAAGTATATGGATACATAAGCATGAAACAAGCCGTCTTATTTCTTGAAGATTTCAAACTTGGTCATTACATGAAGATTCCACCTAGAATCATGTTCATGGCACAGGTTACATTCTCTATTTTCAACCACTTCATACACCTTTTAAATGTTACAAGTTATAAATTCACACATAAATGATCTGTTTCAGATGGTTGGAACACTCCTCTCATGTTTCGTGTACCTCATAACGGCATGGTGGATGCTGGAGACCATCCCAAACATATGCATGTCTAACTCAGTTTGGACATGTCCACATGATAAAGTCTTCTACGATGCATCTGTGATATGGGGACTTATTGGTCCACGTAGAATCTTTGGAGATCTTGGTTTATACAAATCCGTTAATTGGTTCTTTCTCGTTGGCGCTATCGCCCCGATTCTTGTATGGTTAGCCTCAAGAATGTTCCCTAGACAAGAGTGGATCAAGCTAGTAAACATGCCGATTCTAATAAGTTCGATACGCTGGATGCCACCCGCTACATCCGTGAACTACACGTCATGGCTTCTTGCCGGATTTTTGTCTGGCTTTGTTGTGTTTAGGTACAGACCGAATCTATGGCAAAAGTATAATTATGTGTTGTCTGGAGCATTGGATGCTGGTTTAGCATTTATGGGTGTTTTGCTGTATATGTGTTTGGGGCTTGAGAATGTGAGTTTGGATTGGTGGGGAAATGAACTCGATGGTTGTCCTTTGGCCTCTTGTCCAACCGCCGCAGGTATTGTCGTTGAAGGTTGCCCACTTTACACTTAAAAAAAAAAGCGTTTGCGACTCAAATTCAGTCGAGAAATGGCACAAGCGTTTGTAGCTGTGAAGTATGCATTATCTTTTTCAATCTCATATACTTAGTGACAGTGTTATGTATGAACTGTGAAAAGAAATTTACTAGTAGGAGATGTGTTCAACACTATTTAGATATATGTGGTTATGCGATGGTATATAATTGGTGTAATTGGATCATTGTTTTTTCTTGTAGTTTTGGTAAACCAAAGTATAATTAGTTGACAAAGGATATATTCATCTTTTATTCAACGCCAACCAAAGTCACTAGTCAATGTCACTGCTGAGACAGAGGTAGCCCAAAGATAAAGTTGTGGATTTGTCAAATCTCCTCACCCTAACCACGTGTCAGGACTTTAATCGCTTAAAATATTGCCACGTCAGCAATTCCCAATCTCGTTTTCCAATCATGGTCAACTTCGATCAGAAGTATAGCACAGCCGAGCCGAAATAAAAACCATAAGGAAAGAAACAAAACAAAGGAAAAAAATAATAATATACTAGAAAAGAGATATCAATGGAGTCTCGGTTTCGTCTTGCTCTAGAGTACTTGGACTCCCTCTTCCTCCTCCTCTAGTTCTTAACGTTTTCTGAAGACGGAGTCTGATTAGGTGGTTTCTTAGGGCTATTTCGGGTGCGAGACGGCGACGTAAGAAGATGTGGAGCGGAGGTGGTGGTGGTGGTAGTGGTAAGAAGAAAGGTTTCTCTGTGAACCCTAAAGATTACAAACTCATGGAAGAAGTTGGGTATGGTGCTAGTGCTGTTGTCCATCGAGCAATCTATCTTCCCACCAAACAAGTCGTCGCTATCAAGTGTTTGGATCTCGATCGCTGCAACGCCAATCTGGTCCGTTTCTTACCAATTTGTCTTCGATCTGTGTTGGGGATTTTCATTTCGAGACAAGAACTCTGAGTTATGTTGTCCGAGAGACACTGATTGATTTTAATATGTCTTCTTTGATGTATTGTTTTGTTTTTTTTTTTTTTAATAGGATGATATAAGGAGGGAAGCTCAGACCATGAGTTTGATAGACCATCCGAACGTTATAAAGTCGTTTTGTTCGTTTGCTGTTGACCATCACCTCTGGGTTGTCATGCCGTTTATGGCGCAGGGCTCTTGCTTACACCTCATGAAGGCAGCGTACCCAGATGGGTTTGAAGAGTCGTCTATATGTTCTATGTTGAGAGAAACACTTAAAGCTCTTGATTATCTTCATAGACAAGGCCATATTCATCGAGACGTTAAGGTCAGCTTTAGCTCTTAACTTGAAATTGTTTCCCCACCGGTGTCATTATTTTTAAAAACCCCTCTTTTTTGTGTCTAGGCGGGAAACATACTTCTTGACGATACTGGGGAGGTTAAGCTCGGTGATTTTGGTGTCTCTGCGTGCTTGTTTGACAGTGGAGATAGGCAACGTGCAAGAAACACATTTGTTGGTACCCCTTGCTGGTTGGTTATTTGTAGTTTTCTTCAGTTTGGTCTCTTTTAGCTTCACTGTTTCTCTCTACTCGATGATTATTGAGCAACTACTATCTTGTATCTATTTGTAGGATGGCACCGGAAGTCTTGCAGCCAGGAAGTGGATACAATTCAAAGTGAGTTTATTCCTTTGACATCAAGTACCAGCTACAATACTATTCGTTGATTTTAGTTTGTCTAGATAGTGTTGTGATTGTTTCAGCCGTTGGCTGTATGCTAGTGAGTATTTTCCATGTCAAATGAAAGAAAATATCTTTAGAAACTGTTTGCATCAAAGAGTTGCATATAACAGCTTGTGGTTGTTGGTTTGGTCTTCTTCTGTATTTTCCTTACAGGGCTGATATCTGGTCTTTTGGGATAACCGCTCTGGAGTTAGCTCATGGTCATGCACCTTTCTCAAAATACCCCCCCATGAAGGTATTCAATAACTTTTCATATGTGTATTGAGAACATATCTTATTCCTTTTTTCCACCGTAACAGGTACTATTAATGACTATTCAAAACGCGCCGCCTGGCCTTGATTATGACCGTGACAAGAAGTTTTCAAAGGTACTTGTGTTCTTTCTAGGTAGATTCTTATGTTATCTTCCGTTTGAAAGGCTTTGTTCTAATTAGAAGATGTTCAGCTGTGACCAGTCCTTTAAAGAAATGGTGGCACTGTGTCTGGTGAAAGATCAAACAAAAAGGCCAACCGCTGAAAAGCTGTTGAAGCACTCTTTTTTCAAGAACGCAAAGCCTCCAGAGATCTGTGTCAAAAAGTTATTTGCTGATTTGCCACCTCTCTGGACACGCGTAAAAGCTCTTGAGGTTTGGCATGCTTTTAACTTCTCCGAGCTTGTTGTGCTAGTCCTGTTCGACTCTAATTGATAAAGAGTCTTTTAATGACAGGCCAAGGAGGCTGCACAGCTTGCTTTGAAAGGAATTGCCTCTGCCGACCAGGATGCTATATCACAGGTAACAAAAGTTTTGAAATTTTATGGCTCAAGAGTCGAAATTGCGGAATGCTTATAAGAAGAGTTACTTTTCATGTCAGAGTGAATACCAAAGAGGTGTAAGTGCTTGGAACTTCAATGTTGAAGACTTGAAAGAACAAGCATCTTTGGTAAGCTACGCTTTTGGTGGTTATATTATCCTGTATGGCCAATGGTTTCCATCAATTAGTCATGTGGTTGAAATTCTTGTTTTGTGTGCAAATAGCTAGACGATGATGACAGTCTAGCAGAGAGTAGGGAAGAAGATGAACTTTTTGGCGAACAGTTGCATAGTAACATGAATGGAAAGGAAAAAAATTCGAGTCCTGAGGTGGAAGAACAAACTGCTTCTTCTGTTGAACAAACGACACCTAGTCCAGAACATAACGTTCCACAGGACAAGGCTAAACCAGTGAGACGCGAGACTCAAAGTGGACCACTTTCACCCGGTACTTTGTTAACTAATTCGGATTCAGTGAAGGGCCATGGTTACTATGCAAGGTTTGCCATTAGCTAATTATTGTTGAATTACGCAGTATCCTACAAACCATATCTGCTTCTCCTTTCAAATGATCCAACTTGAAAGTGTCCTTATCTGCTAGGCCTGAGAGTGAACGGCAGCCGGCACCATCAGCCCAGAGGGCACCCAGCTTTAGTGGTCCATTGAATCTTCCAAACCGTGCTTCAGCAAACAGTTTTTCAGCTCCTATCAAATCTTCTGGAGGTGAGGAAGTACATTTTCAGCATGCAGCTTATTACGTTTGTTGTTTCTACTGCAGTTAACTTGAGTGGTTGTTCATCTTGAATAGGCTTCCGTGATTCTATGGATGACAAGTCGAAGACCAATGTCGTTCAAATCAAAGGAAGATTTCAAGTAACATCAGAAAACTTGGATCTTGCAAGGGTGGGTCTATGACCTTTTCCTACTCTACGTTATCAGTGTAGGCTGATGATTCTCGTTGCCTGAGCTTTACATGGTTACTCATACTCTTTAATCTGCAGGCATCTCCTCTCAGAAAATCTGCCAGTGTTGGGAACTGGGTACTCGAATCTAAAATGGTCAGTTTACTACAACAAGACTTGTCTTGATCAGCAGAACGTCTGTTTCCTAACAAATAACATTCTTGTTTTCCCCAGCAACAGCCAACGGGTCAGCCCATCAAGGAGTTAGTTAGTCATCACGTGTCTCCCTCATTCATCATGCCTCAACTTCAAAATCTGTTACAGCAGAATTTAATACAACAGGTGTGGGGAAAAGAAAATTTTGCATTGAGACATGAGTTTGTTTTGATTGTACAGCTCTCAAGTTTTTGTTTTGTCTTGTCTTCATTTATCTTCAGGATCTTATTATTAATCTACTGAATAGCTTACAAGCTAGTGAAGCAACAGATGGTAAGATAGAGACGTGAATCCTTCTGTATGGCGACCGATAGTTTTAACTCTCGTCCTTGTTATAGGTTCACAAAATGGAAAGTTGCCACCTTTGCCTCGAGGATCTGACACCAATGGAGCCGTAAGTTGATGTTCTTGCAATCATTCTTGGAATCACGTCCTTGACATTCTTTGCTTTGTGTTGGACAGGTTATTGAGCCCACATCTTCCGAGAGGGAAAGGCTACTACTTAACAAGATCTCTGAACTTCGGGCTAGGTCGTTCCTAGTCAAACCTTTCTTTATAGATATTATTTCAATGTGGTATAGTCTTTACTAATTTCCTCTAAAAAATTCAATGTCTTTAGAATGAAAGAGTTGACAGAAGAACTTGAAGAAGAGAAATCAAAAGACACCCGAGTAAGTTAAACAACACTACTCCCTTTAAACAAACACATCATCAAGTTATTCAAAGAAATTGCTAGTCATAGAAACTAAAAAACCCACATCGAGCATGTCTTGTGTTTATCTACAGCTGCAGCAGAAATTGAAATCAGTCACAGGTCAGTTGTAGCCTGTGGCCAGAACACTGAGCTACTCAGAAGTGAAGTATATTTTGTACACTACACAAGTACCAGAGGAGGACATATTTGGTTCTGTTTTGTGTGCAGAAGCAGACATCATCGGCCATATAAGAGAATAAATGGAGAAGAAAGCTCCTTGTCATACTGTATTTGGGTAAACTTATATTAATTATTAGTAACTAATATAATAGGCTCTTTGTTTTCGTGGATTGTAAATGAAACTTATTTGTACTGTATCCACCAGATTCTTTTAGTAATAATCTCATCTAGTGATATATGAACATATTTGTTCTAAAAGAGAGCTTTCAGTTCAATGAGTTAGCTCCTTATATATGCCAAAGATAATTTCATATTCTGCAAAGCTGAAACCAAAAAATTTACAATAGAAGTATAAAAATTATAAAATTCAATTATGGATTATAGATTCTAAACCAATATTACATAACCCGTGTGACCCAAGTTGTGCAGATGGAAATCATAATCTCAATCACTCTTTGTTCCAAATCATAGATCATACAAGACAGTCTGATCCAAGGGGCATGTGTTTTTGCGTTGAAGCCACTCCAAGAGACAACGACCATGGAAGACATGAGAACAGTTCATGCGAGTGGCGACACCACGTTTCGTAGAAGAAGAAGAACTAGAGAGATCATCGAGACAAATCCAACACGACTTTGTTGTTTCCATCTTCAAACTCTTGATTTCCTCTCTACCCATCTTCCCTAACAGAATAACCCTCATAACCTTCAACGACAATCCCTCATCTGGAAGAGGAGGATCATACAGAACAACCACAACGTTCTGGTAAGTGATTGTGACGGGGATGGTCAATGTAAACCGATTAAGCCCAAAACCCAAATCGTTTGCAGCAGTTGAGATATCTGACGCTAAGTCTAAGCATAATCTACGGTGGGTTACGAGTTTTTCTTTGAGAAGTTCTTTTATGTTGTGTGGGCTCGAACTACAGAGGTCGAAGTAGATGAGAAGTGGTGGAGAAACCGAACTGGACCGGCTGGTTGGTGTCCGATGACTGGTGTTTGGGTTTTCAAGAATCTCGTCGAACTTGGTGTTGATGATGATGATGACTTTGTTTGCTGTCGATATTACCGATGCCTTGATGCTAACTTCCACTTCTGGATCGTTCATGTTTGAGAAACACTACACGAAAAAGAAACCCAAAAAATCAGAAGAAGCTTAAATAAACTATTTTTGGAAACACACCGTTTTGCTCTGGAGAAAAAATTGGCGACTAGGGATTTGTGAATTGCGTCTTCGGCTAGGCTTTCCGCCGGCGCCGATAATGGTGGTCCAACGGTAGATGTGGGTGTTTTGGCTTCTCAGGGAAAGGCTCATGTCTCTCCTGTGGTGGCGATGAGCTCTTTGTCTGGTTTGGGAGGTAATAAGGGTTCGTGGGTTGGCGCAGTTCAATGTCAGAAAGTGTTGAAGAAATACGATGTGGAGGTGAGGATGAAGGATGGTATTGGGTCTGTGGTGGTTCCGGAGGAGATTACAAAGGATGTGGCTCCCTTATGGGATGATTTTCTCGTAGGGAAGTTTCTGGATGATGATTGACGTGTATGAAGTTAACTCAACAATGATGAAGTTCAGGGTATTCAATCAGGCGGATCGAAACAGGATTCTTTTGGAGAGGTATGTGGAATCTTGCGGGTATCCCGATTGTGGTGACAAAGTGATTGAGAAGGAGAAGGTTCTGGCGCAATCAATTCCAATGTGGGTGCACCTAAAAAATGTACCTCTAAATATGTTTTCATGGCAAGGGCTTAGTTTTGTGGCTAGTCCTGTCTGCATTCCGGAGAGGTTTCATCCAGAAACAGCTCAGTGCTTGAACTTGGAGGTGGCAAAGATCTTTGTCAAAGCAGACTTAACAAAGGATTTGCTAAAAGATGAACTTTAACATTCAGGGGCAAGATATTTTGGTGGAATACACTTACCTATGATTGCCATCGAAATGTCTCCATTGTGATAAGTGGGGTCATTCTTCAAAAACATGTCCAAGTAACAAAGGAGAGTAAGAATCTCGGAAAGTTCAGTTGTATTTGAAGGGTGAAAAGGTGGAAGTTAGCGAGAGGGTTGAAGGAAATGCCATAATTGTAGGAGCGCAGAGCTTGGAAGTCGAAGAAGTGACTGAAAGCAGAAGGGGGTATTCGAAGATAAAAATGAAATGGTTGAGAAACAAACAGAGGAAACAGAAGCTGTAGAAGTTGTGGCAGAGGAGGGTGAAGTGTTGATGCTTGAGAATGAGATGACTAATGAAAGTTCAAAGTTGTAGTATTGGAGAAAGAGGTAGAAAAGGTTCAGGAGTAGACTGAGGTCTCGCCTGGGAAATCAAGCCGTTCTCCTTTTACAAGAAGCAAAGAGTTGGAATATGCTAAGGTTACTATTCTCACAAACTCTCAATTCTCTGTGTTAAGCTCAGAAGAGGAGGGAGAAATAATAGAGACTAAGAAGGAAGGATTTGATGTGGGAAACACAGAGACACCTTTAAAATCTGCGATGGAGGCAGGTGTCAAAGAGAAGGAAGTAGTTTTTCCGCGCCAGTCTCTACCTAGAGATTCTAAAATCAAACACAAGTTTTTGGGTGATACATCTGTTCAGAAAGCGCAGGATGCCAGTCCCAGCGATCTGAATAAAAAGAAAATCCGTCGTTATCAATAATGTCTAGATTTTATTGGAACATAAGGGGCTTTAATAAACTGTCTAAGCATCGAGTGGTTAAAGAATGGGTAAGAAAAGGTGGTTTTCAGTTTGGTTGTTTGATAGAAACTCGGGTAAAGGAAAACAAAGCTAAGAAGATATTGGAAACGGTGTTTCCAAACTGGTCCTATATCACAAATTATGGTCATCATCGTCTGGGCAGGATTTGGATGGTGTGGAGTCCGAAGGTGAGAGTCACTCCATGTTTCCAGAGTGCGCAGATGGTTACATGTTCAATTCTTATGGATGGAAGGAATGGCTGAGGAAATCTTTTGTTCCTTTGTCTACGGTTATAATTTGTCAGATGAGAGGAAAGAGCTTTGGAGAGATATCAAAGCTCACCAAGACTCTCCTCTTATTCAGAAGTCACTGTGGATTGTGGCTGGTGATTTTAACGAAATACTTGATGGTGTGGAGCATTCAGCTTTTGATGCGTATGAAGAGATTACTTCCATCCTTTGTCTATATAAATCAGTCTGCATTCGTCCAAGACATGCTTCTTATGGAGAATGTCCTATTAGCCTCTGTGCTGGTAAAGAGTTACCATAAGCCCTCATTTTCTGCTAGATGTGCAGTAAAAATAGATATCTTGAAGGCTTTCGACTCTGTTCAGTGGCCTTTCTTGTTATCTGTACTAGAAGCTATGAACCGGCCGGAGAAGTTTATTTTATGGATCAAAAAATGCATCGAGCTTTCTTCTTTCTCTGTTCAGATTAATGGGGAGCTAGCAGGTTATTTCAATAGCAAGAGGGGTCTGCGTCAGGGGATGCTCCCTTTCACCTTACCTTTTTGTGATTTGCATGCAAGTTCTCTCCAGACTCCTGGATAAATCTGCAGCGGAGAAGCGTATAGGATATCATCCTTACTGCCAGGATTTAAGACTTACTCACCTCAGCTTTGCTGATGATGTTCTTGTGTTCTCGGATGGGATGAAGAGATCCATAGAGGGTATTTTGGATGTGTTTCAGGATTTCGCGAAAATATCCGGATTGAACATAAGTTTGGAAAAGTCGACACTGTTCTTAGCTGGGGTGAAAGAGGAGGACAGTGCTGCAATTCTTGAACAGTTCCCCTTCGAAGCTGGTGCTCTGCCGGTTAAATATTTGGGCCTCCCTCTACTATCGAATAAAATGTCAGTTGCTGATTATTCTCCCCTGCTGACACGGATATGATCAAAGATAAACTCATGGACTGCACGACACCTATCTTTTGCTGGCCGACTGCAACTGATTGGCTCAGTAATATACAGCTTGATAAACTTCTGGATGTCTGCTTTTCGCCTCCTAAAGCAGTGTATTCAAGACATCAACAGTCTCTACTCGGCTTTTCTCTGGTCAGGACATGTGTTGTCTACTCAGAAAGCTAAAATTGCATGGTCTGATGTTTGTAAACCTAAAGACGAAGGAGGCTTAGGCATAAGATCTCTAAAGGAAGCTAATAGTGTCTCTTGTTTGAAGTTGATTTGGCGCATACTTTCTTCGGGACCATCTCTGTGGGTGCAATGGATTCGAAAATATCTTATCAGGAAAGATTCCTTCTGGAGTGTGGATGAGAAAAGCTCTTTAGGTTCATGGATGTTGAAAAAGCTTTGTCCTCTTGCCTCGCAACTTACAAGAGTGGAAACTAATAACGACTCAAGGGCATCATTCTGGTTTGATGAGTGGTCTTCATTGGTAAACTGATCAATCGACTGGAGAAAGGGGGTGCATTGATCTTGGAATCCCGATCAATGCAACTGTGGAGATAGCTATCTAAACATACCGTCGTTGCAGGCACAGAGTCTCAATTTTGATGCAAATTGAAGAGGAGATTATGAGCCTTCGCGAATGCGATCTGGGACAGCAGGAGGATACTTGTCTTTGGAAGAGGGAGAATGGTTTTTTAGGCCTGGTTTTATCACCTCACAAACATGGAACCTTATAAGGACACATGTGCCTAAAGTTTCATGGTTTAAGGGAGTTTGGTTTCCTGATGCAACTCCTAAACACTCATTTCTCACTTGGGTTGCAGCTCATAACAGGTTATCGACGGGTGATAGGATGCTCAAGTGGAACTCACAAGCAGTTGCTTCTTGTTGGTTTTGTCATTCTGCCATCGAAACAAGAGATCACTTGTTTTTTGAATGCTCTTATTTTGCTGATGTATGGCGTGGTACGATCAAAGGTCTGGCTGGTGCTAGAGTATCTGTTCAATGGTCCGATTTGCTTGAACATTTGGTGAATGGGTTACAAGGGAGAACTTCGACTTTCTTATTTCGCTACTGCTTCCAAACAGTCGTATACGCGATTTGGCATGAGAGGAATGCTCGTCGAGTTGGAGTAACTCCCCAGACCTCTTTTCGACTGATCATTTCTCTGGACAAGCTGGTTAGAAACTGAATCTCGTCCTTGAGAAGGAGAACTGGGAATAAACATGAGAAGTCCATGGAGATATGGTTTGGTTGATGATTTTTTCAATTTTAAAAGTCATGTATAACTTTTGCCTTATTCTTTAAAGAACAAGAAGCATTGAGTTGTAAAAAAGTTGTTTTGAAGTGAATAAATTTAAAATTCTTTAAAAAAAAAAAGAGAGAGATTCTGATGCTTTATATAAGCACGTTCGTCGGGTGCCTTAACGGTCATATATAACAAAGTTTCTTCCTCGTGCAGGCGCGCGCGAGCGTATTGATGGGCTTTATAAGTTATTATTTGGGCCCAATATTGTAAGAACAAAAGGGGCCGTTTGTTTTTTTTGGTAAGACGGTGTTAAACCCAGGAGGGACCCCACCATTATAAACACACAGATAGATTCCCCTTTCTCGTCATTTGGTCTCTCATTCTCTCTTTTCTTTACTCTCGTTCTCTCTCAGGAGAGCCTCGCCGTAAACTCTTTTAAACGCCGTCGTGTGGAGCTTAGTACGTTTTTCTCCTCCGTCGTTAGATTCTCTGGGTATGTGTCTCTTTGATTTTTCTTTTTGTTCATCCCTTTTAGGTTTTCTCACTGTTTTTGATTTCGGATTCAACTTGTTTAAATCTCTCTTTTTGTGTGTATTTGTTCGAATCTTTCTCTAAAATCGTGTTTCTCACTCGATTCGTTTTGATTTCGCCGCGTTTGCCCAGTAAACTAACCGTTTAATACGTCGTTCTTCAATTTCTAGGGTTTCGGCTTGCTTCTGTCCGTGTCTACGCTTCGATTCCAGATTTTCTTGATTCGATTCGAGGTAATTCATTTTTTTCTGGGTTTGCGAATCTCGTGCCATTCACTCTCAAATCCCAATATGACGAAACCCTAGATTTGTTCTTGACCAATGTTTTGAGATATATGATGATGTCCTGGGCATTTTGAGATGGTTCTACTTTTCTTGCGAAAGATTAGGTTTTGTTGACTCCCTTAACTTGTTTACAATGTTTTATTTTTCCATTGTCATATCTAGAGTCTAATTTTCTTGTTATTTTACGAGATTAGGTCTTCTTGATTCCTTGTCTCTCTTTTAGTGTGTGATCTTCTTTATTGGAACAATGTTTCTTTGTTTTGTTCCTGATTTTTCTTACAACTTTAGCTCTGTGTATTTTCTCTTAGCTTATCATAACGTCTTGTTTTTGTTTTTGTTTTTGTTTTTGTTTTTGAGTCACTTCTTTCTCATATAAGTTTTCTGTTGGACTCTTTAGATGGGAGACGCGAGAAACGGTAGTGCACGACCTCCTGCTGGAGGGCTTCCGAGAGCTGGGACTACCTACGAAATTGATGTCAAAAACTTCATCTCTCGTACTAAAGCCTTGTATGCACACTGGAATGAGCATAGTGCTGACCTGTGGGGATCCGCAGACGCTCTTGCTGTAGCTACCCCTCCTGGTTCTGATGATCTGCGCTACTTGAAGTCCTCCGCTCTGAATATTTGGCTCCTTGGGTATGAGTTTCCTGATACAATAATGGTTTTCACCTCGAAGAAGATCCATTTCTTGTGTAGCAAGACCAAGGCATCTCTACTTGAAGTTGTGAAGAAACCTGCACTTGATGAGTTGAGGATTGATGTTTCTATTTACGTGAAGGCTAAAGGTGAGGATGGAACAGGGCAGATGGATGCCATATTCCGTGCTATCCGTGATTTACCGGTGGGTAATGGAAAGGACCCCCAAGTCGTGGGACATATTGCTCGTGAAGCTCCTGAAGGCAAGCTTCTGGAGACGTGGACCGAGAAGCTAAAGAATGCAAACTTCCAGCTTGTTGATATCACTGCCGGGTTGTCTGATCTCTTTGCTGTTAAAGACGCAACTGAAATCATTAATGTGAAGAAAGCTGCATATCTAGCCTACAGCGTGATGAAGAATGTTGTTGTTCCGAAACTTGAGAATGTCATTGATGAGGAGAAAGATGTCACCCACTCTTTGTTGATGGATCTCACCGAGAAAGCAATACTTGAGCCAACAAAAGCCAATGTGAAGCTGAGGGCAGAGAATGTCGACATATGCTACCCTCCGATATTTCAGAGTGGAGGCAAGTTTGATCTCAAGCCTAGTGCTGCAAGCGATGATGAATTGCTCACTTATGATCCAGCGAGTATCATTATATGTGCTGTTGGTGCTCGGTACAACAGCTATTGCTCTAACGTTGCCAGGACTTACCTAATAGATGCAACTCCTCTCCAGAGCAAGGCTTATGAGGTTCTTCTCAAGGCACATGAGGCTGCTATTAATGCTCTGAGGCCAGGAAAAAATTTGAACGCTGTTTATCAAGCTGCCCTTTCTGTGGTTGAAAAAGAAGCCCCTGAGTTGGTTGACAAGCTAACTAAATCTGCTGGGACTGGTATAGGTCTCGAGTTCAGGGAGTCGGGATTGAATATCAATGCAAAGAATGACAAAGTGTTGAGATCGGATATGGCGTTTAATGTGTCTCTCGGTTTCCAAAACTTGGAATGTGAGACTGAGAGCCGAAGTAAGAACAAGAAGTTCTCGCTTTTGCTGGCCGACACTGTTATTGTTAAGGAGCAGGGTCCTGATATTTTGACCAAGTGCTCCAAATCTGTAAAGGACGTGGCTTACTCGTTTAAAGAAGATGAAGAAGAAGAGAAACCGAGGAAGAAGTCAAGGTCCAGTGGTCCTGAGAACTACATCACGAAGACAGCTCTTAGATCAGATGACCATGTGGTGTCGAAAGAAGAGCTGCGGAAGCAGCACCAGGCAGAGCTTGCACGCCAGAAGAATGAAGAAACTGCCAGAAGGCTTGCGGGTGACAGTTCCGGTGCTGGAGATCGCCGGTCTACTGCAAAGACTTCAACTGATTTGGTTGCCTACAAGAACGTTAACGATGTGCCTCAACCTCGGGATTTGATGATCCAGGTTGATCAGAAGAACGAGGCGTTATTGTTACCCATCTATGGTAGCCTGGTTCCGTTCCATGTAGCAACGATAAGAACAGTGTCGAACCAACACGATAGCAACCGGAATAACTACATCCGTATCATCTTCAATGTCCCGGGTACCCCTTTTACCCCTCAGGACTCGAACACTCTGAAAAACCAGGGTGCAATATACCTGAAAGAGGTTTCATTCCGGTCCAAGGATTCAAAGCATAGCAGTGAAGTGGTTCAGGCTATTAAGACACTGAGAAGGCAAGTGAATGCTCGAGAGTCTGAAAGAATTGAAAGGGCGACACTGGTGACCCAAGAGAAACTTCAGCTTGCAGGAAACAAGTTCAAACCCCTGAGGTTGTCTGATCTGTGGATCCGTCCGCAGTTTAGTGGTCGCAAGAGGATTCCTGGGACACTCGAAGCTCATGCCAATGGTTTCAGATACTCAACAACCAGGCCCAATGAGAGGGTAGATGTCCTGTTTGCCAACATAAAGCATGCCTTTTTCCAGCCGGCTGAGAAGGAGATGATCACAGTCCTGCATTTCCACTTGCACAACCACATCATGGTTGCGAACAAGAAAACCAAGGACGTCCAGTTTTATGTGGAGGTGATGGATGTTGTGCAGTCTTTAGGCGGTGGAAGGAGATCAGCCTATGACCCAGACGAGATTGATGAAGAACAGCGGGAGCGAGCTAGGAAAAACAAGATAAACATGGATTTCAATCATTTTGCAAACAGGGTCAACGACATGTGGCAACAACCCCAGTTTGCAAGTCTGGACCTTGAGTTTGATCAACCCCTGAGAGAGCTTGGTTTCTATGGTGTCCCTCATAAGACGAGTGCTTTCATCATCCCCACCTCAAGCTGCCTGGTTGAGATCACTGAAATGCCCTTCTTTGTGGTAAGTCTGAGTGAGATTGAGATTGTGAATCTGGAGAGAGTTGGGTTTGGGCAGAAGAACTTTGACATGGCAATCATCTTCAAGGACTTCAAGAAAGATGTTCTCAGGGTTGACTCGATTCCCACCAGTTCTCTAGAAGGGATAAAGGAGTGGCTTGACACCACGGACATAAAGTACTATGAGAGCAAGCTGAATCTGAACTGGAGACAGATCCTTAAGACGATCACGGATGATCCACAGAGCTTTGTGGAGGAAGGAGGATGGGAGTTTCTGAACTTGGACGGAAGTGATTCAGAATCTGGTGGCTCTGAGGAGTCAGACAAAGGGTATGAGCCGTCAGATGTAGAGGTTGAGTCTGAGTCGGAGGACGAGGATTCAGAGAGCGCCTCCCTGGTTGAGTCAGAAGATGAAGATGAAGAGGACTCAGAGGAAGAGTCTGAGGAAGAAAAAGGTAAGACTTGGGATGAGCTGGAGAGAGAAGCTACCAATGCAGACAGAGAGCATGGAGCTGAGTCGGATAGTGAGGAAGAGAGGAAGAGAAGGAAGATGAGAGCGTTTGGTAAATCTAGGCCTGGAACCAGCGGTGGAGGAAGCGGTAGAAGCAGCGGTGGAGGTGGCAGCAGCAGCATGAGGAACATGCCACCTTCGAAACGCAAGCACAGGTGAAAAAAGGATAACAAAAATATGGAGTTCCGTTCCGGTTATCTTATTATTCCCTTATTACGTGTAACGAAGTCAGACATTTTGCATGGTTAATTTTAGTGTTCTTTTTATTTGGTTGGCAAACAGAATCTAGCGGTTTTTTTTTTATGGTTTAATGAATCAGAAGCTTGTATTATATCAAACACTGCTTTAGATAATTATCAGTTCTGTTCCTAGAAAACTAATGGACTAGTATGTTTAGGAAAAATCAAATAAGCAATTCATCTTAAAATAGTTTAAGTAAAACAAAATTATTACATTAAGCAGTATTTTTTGTTACTTTTCATATCTCAAACTCACAACAAATAATAACGAAGTAACCCGTGCTTAAACTAAAGTAATGTGATCTTTGTTCTCAACAACATTAACCCGTGCTCTAGGAATCCGACTTTGAACATTGTAGCTACATTCAACAGGTACGACCTCATCGTCTCTCCCATGAAGATGACGACATTACACTTCAGTTTGTCTTTGCACGATGTCCAAATACAAATCAAGTTTGCTCCCTATTCCACATACTATGTTGTGTACAGTGTGCCACGCTGCGTTATGCGTGTGACACATGAACCTTTCTATCAGAAAGTTCACTTTCCTGCATGCGTCGAGAAATAGCTCAAAATTTTGCACTTTCTTTCCTAGCGTTACAGTTTTGCTTACTATGTTTCTTATTGAGTATTCGCCTTATTTTAAAGCTTTTACTCCGATATTAATTCTTTTTGTTATTCCAAAACAATCAGGTCTCTCTCTTTTTAGTTTTTTTTTGGACAAACAATCAAGTCTCTCTAACAAGCCAATTCTTTTCAGATATCTATTGTGTGGAAACTGTTTATAGTATAGTTAATATGGCTTTTTGCATACAGTAATACTCCAAACACACTTTACTTTGAATTTATCTTTTTGGTTGTTTTTATTTGTGAAACTACTTTGGATTTATCTCTACCCACTCACTTATTTCGAACTCTCAATAGTTTCCTACTTATTTTAACAAAAACATAGTTTCTATTAATTTAAGCTATAGGGATCTAATATTATCTTTAGTTTTCTTATTATTCCAAACAACTCCAACCATATAAAGAATAGAGATCGCAATTATACTATAGATAGGATATATAGGTAGTTATTGTACTACAAATTCCCCATACTATAGATAGGATAGAAAGATTTGATAACAATTTTTGTATTCTCTATCATTTTTATTTATGTATATATTCTTAAAAGAAATAAAAAATCACATTAACCATATTATGAAAATTTAGATTTTTCCTTGTATCTTTTATTTTGAATTTTTAAAAACAACTATAAATTACTAAAATTGTTAAAAGTTCCACACTGAAAATTTTATGAGCAATGGTTTAACTTTGTTTGAGTATTTGTTTTTTTTTTTGTGTATTATATATTTCACGATCTTTCTATGCTATTTTGATAATGCAGTTCTATTCTATACTCATTCAGAAAAGACAAATATGTTAGGGAAGAAAGACAATTTTGACAAAACTATTTTTGTATAGTACTATGGTTACTTGTTACATTGACTTAGTCATATGGTTACTTTCTTTATTATTATTTTTTCATTATTGCTATCACGCAAATTAACCCTATAAAAAATATAAAAATATTTTAGTTTAGAAATTTTCATTGAAAAAATATTGAGATCTCAATATTTTAATTTCAAAATTTGAATTAAAGTTTTTAAAAACGATTATAAATTACTAAAAACTATTAAAAACTCGCACTAAAAGTTTTATAATTAATGATTTAAATATTTTATTACAGCAAATGTTAAAAATTATATGAATAGAAGGCCGCACGTAACAAATAAATATTAAAACATACTATACAAATGTGGATAAAGGGATGGCATCACGTTTGGTTTGAGGGAGATTGCAGTGAGCTAACTCGAATTGTCAATCCTTCTCAGCAGGATGTTGAACTTGGAAATCTTGTTTTGGATTGGAGACATTGGATTTCTTTATTGTCCATGTGTTCTTTGGATCTTGTGAGCAAGTTTGTCAACAAAATGTCATGAATTCCAAAGTCTTTTCTATTGTTTGAATGAATGTTACCGCTTCTTTTTTTGTGAGAAATGGCTTATACCGCCTTTTTAACTGTTACATTATTTGTATTTTTAACAGATTAGTAAAGTTATATATAATTTCGTTAAAAAAGTATTACTATAATATTTTTGATACAAATTAAGAAAATGATTGAAATATTTTATGTTTTAATAGTTATATATTTTTAATAAATATTGTTTGAGATAAATTTTGTAAGATTAATACATTTTGTAATTATATATTAATTTTAAATTAGATATAATTTGTATAAAATGATATTATTTGTTTATGAAAAAGTGTGAAATAATATTTTTTGATGAAACAAAAAATTATTATTGGAAATTACAGAAAAAATTAAAAAGAAGCAAAGGATGATTGAAAAATTAAAATTCAAGATTCTCCTCGCTTCTTTCTTACTCTCGTGTATATGTATACTCGTTTCATTTGTCGTCAATGATGTTTCTTTAACGGAAGCAAAAAAAAAAGCTTCCCTTTTTTTTTTGCTCTCTGAAAATTTAACACTCTGTTTCATCTCACAGTTTCCTCTGTTTCATCCGTTGAATCTCGGCGCTTTCTACGTCTGGTGGAAGATGACGATGATCCCCGAGGAAGAGAAACGTATCGTTTCGGTACTGACTACCGAGTCGAAGAAGAAGGAACGCGACTCGTTCTTCGTCATCTCCAAAAGGTCTCTCTTCTTGATTTCAATTCTTGATGATTCTGCGCGCTTCTGGAACCTCGACGAACGTTTTGTGTGTTAATTGCAGCTGGTACTCGAGCTGGGAGAGTTACGTTGAGCAGCAACCGAGCGAATCACCGAGGCCTGGACCGATTAATAACCATCATATCATCGAAGAAACTGCTACACCACCACAGCTCCGTAGATTGCTGGTTGAAGGGAAAGACTACGTTCTTGTTCCTCAACAAGTTTGGAAAAGACTCTTTGAATGGTGAGTCGTGTTTCAGCATAGCTTCCTTCTGCTCTCTTCTTCTTGCTGTTGTTTGATCAGAATCTTGTATCTTTCAGGTATAACGGAGGTCCTCAAATACGAGGGGACTTGATCTCTTTTTTCTTGTCAGATGGAAGCGACGAAGAAGATGTAACTGGAATATGGTTGGCTAAACAGGTATGCTTAATAAACCCCTCTTCGCTTTCCACTTTTGGTTTCCTTCCCTTACGTGGCGTGGGGGTTTCATTTTCTTGGTCTAGGCCTCTCTCAGGGAGCTTTATGATAAGGTTTGTGCTATCAGAAAGGTTTCTCAAGAAAAGGTGCGTGCGTTGTGTTTTCATTTCTCTATTTTTAATTTTTTTTTTTAGCTGCTTCACATTTGATGTTGTGTATAATAATAAGCAGGCTCGCATCTGGGATTACTCGTATATGAGGAAAGTCAAGCGCTTGGATCCTTTGTCTGACAAGACCCTGGAAGAGTCAGGCCTTCTCATGGAACAAGATGTAAACTGTCTCCTTTTGTCACTTGTTTTACAATCTCTCTATTAGAATCTTTCCTGATGAATCACACTCTATTCCATTGCAGATTCTTTTGGAAGTTGCTGGGTCTTCTTCTTCTTCTTCTCAGTATGCTATGAGCTCGGCAGGAACGATTGTTGGAAAAGGAAAGAGGGGAGGATTAGCAGGACTGGCTAATTTGGGAAACACCTGCTTTATGAATAGCGCTCTTCAGTGTTTGGCACACACACCTCCCATACTTGAATACTTCTTGCAAGCTAATCTTTCGGGAATGTCTGTAAGTGTTTTGATATTTAATATGCCACGTCTTCTTCCTCATGGGATAGATAAATCACACACCTTCTTACCGCATTCAGGGTGAGCTTGCTAAGGCGTTTGGTGAACTGTTGAAGGATTTATGGTGCCCAGGAAGAAATGAAGTTGCACCACGTTTTTTTAAGACAAAAATAGAAAGATATGCTCCACAGTTCAGTGGTTACAATCAACAGGACGCTCATGTTAGTCATTTCCTCTAATATTCATAATTGAGCAAATTATTGTATATGGGCTGGCATGTATTTGACTGTTAAACAAATGTTGTTTCAGGAACTGCTTCTTTTCTTATTACAAGGGCTGCATCATGATTTGAATGATTCTGTAATAGTTAATGCCTGCGAAGTAAGTATCTCTTTCTGTTTCTTGATCTCTTCTTCTATTGGATGTTAATCTAGTTTCATGCAAGATTCTATCTGTTATGTTCCTGACCGTTTGACTTCTTTCAGGGTCAATACAAGTCAACTCTGGTTTGTCCAGTTTGTGGAAAAATGTCAAGCACTTTTGAGCCCTTCAACTGCTTGTCTTTACAGTTGCCACTTACGCGGTCAATAACAGTTACGGTGTTTTCTAGCGATGGAAGTCATCCTCCGATGTCATACAATGTAACAGTGCGTAGACGTGGATCATGTGGAGATCTTATTGCTGCATTACGTACTGCTTGTTGCTTATCTGATGATGAGAGCCTTTTACTTGCTAAGGTAATGACTTTTTTTTTTTTGGGCTGAGATCTCTCACTAATCTGTGGCATTGACCTCTCAGGTATATGAGCACAAGATCTTTAGATATTTTGAGAATACCCTGGAGTCGCTGAGTGTGATAAGAGATGAGGACCATATTGTGGCGTATCGGATGGATGAATCAGAATCAGGAAACGCAAAACTTGAAATCCTTCATGGGCGGCAGGGAAGGTGATCATGCTTGGTTTTATTTAGTTACTCAAGAACCCTTATTGATTCAGCTTTATAGGTCCATAACTCATGAACTTCACAGGGCTGTTCTGGAGAGTGTTAATGTCAGAGACGTGAATTTTTTTGGGACTCCGTTTGTCACTTGTGTCAACACAGAACAACCACTAAGTGGATATGACATTGATGCAATAATCTCTGTGTTTCTTTTCCCGCTACAAAGGGTTAAAGCCGATGCTGCTGCTTCTGCTGCTGACGATGCATCTGACGGAGAGTTATCTTTCAGGATCTTTTTGACAGATGAGCGTTATTTGGACTCCAAACCATTTCGGTCTGATTCTTCTGTGAACCCTCCTGGTTTAGTCACAAGGATTCTGGTCGAGTGGAGTGACGATGAGCATGCAAAGTATGATGCCAGCTACTTACGTGACCTTCCAGAAGTCTATAGGACAAGTTTCTTTGAAGAGAAGACAAAGCAAGAAGCGATTTCTCTGTTTTCTTGTTTGGATGCATATTTAGCAGAAGAGCCTCTAGGACCGGAGTGGTAATAGCAGTCTCTCGTCCCTTGAACTCGTGTGATTGCATAAGCTTGGTCTTTATTCATTTTGAAGCTTTAAGCTTTTGATCATTCTGAAACCAGGGCTTGTCCGGAATGCAAAGAGAACAGGCAAGCTAACAAAAAGCTTGACCTCTGGAAGCTGCCAGATATTCTCGTGTTCCATTTAGCACGGTTGACGAGGAGCAAATATTTCTCGAGGAAGATAGATGCGCTTGTGAATTTCCCAATTAACGATCTAGACTTGAGCAAGTACGTGAAAAGCGAAAATGGCGTGTCATGCTTGTATGAGCTGTATGCAGTGACCAACCATCACGGTGGAATTGGTGCTGGTGTTGCCCACTTCACTGCTTACGCTAAGGTCGCTGACTTGATTTGATATATCTTTACTTTCTATTTACTTGTGCTTCCTGACTGATGATGACTCCTTTTATCTAATCTTATATGTTCCTGCAGTTGGTTGAAGACAACAAGTGGTATCATTTCAACGACAGTCATGTTTCAGCAATGAACGAATCTGAGGTCGAAAGCTCAGCGGCCTATGTTCTGTTCTACCGAAGAGTTGGAAGTGAAACAAAGACACAATCAGCTGAGGTGTTGATGACCGATGTGGATTAGTCAAGACTCAACTCTCATAATGGGAACATCACGAAGTTTGTGCATTGTTTTGAAGACGCATAGGTGGTTCGGTTTAGGAGCTCTGCTTCAGATTTTATGATGTTTTGGTAGATCTCTGTGGAATCGGTGGGTTTAGGTTCGGAAAATTTGTTTTTAGTTAGGGAATTTTTTTGGATAGTGAGTCAAGAGATGAACAGATTTAGAGGAGTTAAGAGTTTGTGAAGAAACCTTTGTCAATATTGTAGTATGTTACACACTCTAACTAAGATCTCTCTTCTTGGGAACTTACTTGGAAAATATTATGTTGTAGATTGTGAACATCATCACATTGATGTGCTTATGATTGTCTGATAGTATTGATGCGCTTATGATTGTGATGATCTTATTGATGCGCTTATGAGGAAACTATAATGTGAATTTATAACTAGAAAAATAACTGACATACATACAAATTTAATTCTGTTCTTGCCTGAAAAGATTATGGAGTAAGTCTGAAACATAATGAAGTTTGTTGAGTATGTTTTTTGAAGCCTACATGTATAATGTGTATATTAAGTACATCATCGACATGTAAAAATTATATTTCGATAAGAGATAATTATTATTATTTTTATTTTTTTGAATGAAGATAAGAGATATTATTGGTCAACCAAAATACTTTGAAATGACATGCACACATCAAAAGTTATAAACACTACGTGCATGTGTTTGGTATTCACAACTCTCGGTCACCGAACAGATTGGCATGCCTTAGGTTGCAGGTCGAGAGGATGGCGGTGATCTGGTTGGATTGGCTGAGTCTTTGAATTTGTTTTAAAGAACTGGCTGAACTGACTCAGTTATCCGTCAAACTGTAATATCTTCGACTCATCTATGGTTAATTTGGCGCATTGATGATTCATGGATGTTATTATGAAGATCGATAAAGAAACATGAAATATAAAGTTTCCATTTTTTTTCCATAAATATCTCTCCTTATTGAGTAAATGTAACATTTTCATTTTTATAGCTAATGTTCCTTAATGACATTATGTAAAACTTACAAATTTCACTCATTTCCTAAAAGAAAATGTAAAGTTTTGTGTTGAAAGATGTAAAGTTTACAGAAAAATGAAGCGTTTCGCCTATATTTAACACTATAGTCTATATGTAATTTGCATCTTAGAAAACAATTATAAAGAAAAACACACACTATGGTGCCTTTTTACGTGATCGGGATCATAGTTGCCGCAATTTTGCTCGTCGTTTTGCTAATGTATTTTCTATGGGATTGCTGTCACGTGGACGGAGCAAAGATTGGGCCGTCTGATCCGTAACTATTTCTATTTATTTTATATGTTTCCGCTATTTTATGTTTGTTCTCTTAAAAATTTATTATAGGAATTCTTATATGATGAAGCTTTTAAATAAGTATTCTATGAAATAATTAATGTTCACGAACAATATTTTCTATTATATTTCTGTTTCATGATATTATAAACTCTGTTCTATATAATCTAATTGATATTTTTAAATGACTTTGTTTACAATTCATGATTGCGAGTATACTGAGTATAATTCAAAATTTTGATGTGAGAGCCGTTGTTTTAGAGGAAATAAATCTATACGATTTTCTCTCAAAAAAAAAAAAATATGATCAACGAAATAAATTTAATATGGCAGTACACTATTCCAACCTAAGCTCAAGATTTTATAAACGACAGAAGAAAAAAAAGTACCAGAAGAGAATTAAGACCTGTGTCTTTGATAAAAAGTACCAAACATTGTCCTTTTCGAGAAATTTGATACCAGACTCTACTCTTTGTTTGATGCAATCCATCTCCAACACTACCTCTCGAGTTTGAGGGTTGAGGTGAACACACGGTCGACATTTGCATGTGTGTTCATTTTTGTTGATTCGTTTGATAGAAGAGTGATTGAGGTCGAGGCGAGAAGATAGGTTCAAGATTTGTATCATATCTTCACGGAATTGACGTCCACGAGATGGTAGGATGTGTAGGCTTCTAAAGAGATTTCTAGTTGAATTGAAAAGCTAACAAACATGTTGTAGGACAAACAGGAATGTCACCGAAGCACTTGGTGGCCAAGAAAACAATTAAAACCCGGTAAACTCATTCTCATAGGATAATAGTTGAGCAAGACAAGATTTTGTAATAAAAGATGGATAAGGGATTTCTCCATATGTATGTAATACTAACAAACAGTTTTCTTAAGCCAAGATGTTTGTAATAAAAGATGGATAAGGGATTTCTCCATATGTTTTCTTAAGTCAAGATGTTGTAATAAAAGATGGATAAAGTAAAATGTAGCCTAAAAGATGGATAAGGGATTTCTCCATATGTTTTCTTAAGTCGAGATGTTGTAATAAAAGATGGATAAAGTAAAATGTAGCCTAAAAATATTTATCTACAATTCTGATTTACCTGTTTGAATTCTCTATCCATATGTTTACAACTCTTTTACTTTATGTTATTTATTGCATTACAACTATTACTACCTAGGTTAATCTGAAACTTGTATTCTATTATATGAAATATAGAATCTCGGTAGATTTAATTCCTAAGTGCTATATCACAATCTGAACTATAGAGTAGCTACCATTGAGCATATCAGTAAAATATTGACCTAAGTTCTTTTCCAGGACGGGGGATCAAAGTACACAACTCTGTCATCAATGTGTTCTATAAAATCTCTGGTCAAGTTTATGTGAGAGTAACATTAAGGGTCCATGGCACACTCGATGAACATTGTGCAACAAGAAGCTGTTTGCATTAGAGACTTCAAGAAGCAAATGTTCATCTAAGTTGGTTCATGGAAAGTGACAACCAATATCATCTTCTGAATCATCTTCACCTGTTCCATCGCTTGAATCTTTATTATCATCGTCTGAGTCGTCTCCGTGCACTCCATCGTTCTTGGCTTCCATCTTTTCACCATCGTTCTTGGCTTCCATCTTCTCTATCTCCCTGAGATCTTCTTCATCCCATTCATCACAGACACGATAACCCTTTACTGACTTGAATATTACCAAAAAAAGAGACACAGACCTCACTTTATACTCTGATTCTTTGAATCAAACTATTTAAAGATGATTACTTTAAAAGCCTAATAATACTAATCCATGAAGAAGACCTTGCTAATGGAAAATCCGCCGCATTTGTACGACATGAATCTAAGTAACTGGTAAGCTGTTAAGAATGAAGGATCAATCCGTTACTTTGGTTTGTAAAATCTCATGCCATCATTGTTTGAAACATCCTATAAGAGTAAACCAAGAAGAAGACGTTCAAGAGTAAACCAAGCTATACCTTTCATCCATAACATTTGTCTATAGAAAAACTTACAATGTGCTGAATGGATGTGGTGTTTCCTTTGAGTAATGAGTTACAGAGTTCCAAGATTTCTTTCTGAAATATCAAGGTCAATGAGTGTCAGAGCAAGCAAGACTGATGAAACAACTCAAATGAATTCATTTACCTGTTGTAGAATAAGGCAGTTGCGTGGAGACTTGAGTGGAGTCTCTTTGCAGCTATGTCCCAAATCCCTACCAACAATATATTCGTGATGTGTTAAAAGGTCTGCCAATAAGGACTTTTGGAAGAAATGGCACTATTAACATTTTGTATTTGCACCTCAAAAAACGATCCTTGATTGTAGGGGATCTGGACAAATTCAGGTACTTCAGTTTACGAGAACTCTGCACATTACATCCGGAAACTATTGAGGTTCTGTAAAAACATAGATGGAATCGAATAAAAGAGAGAATAAATAGAAGTCGTACCTGAGTAAGATTCCGGACCACTTCATCGGTTAGTTGAAAACAAATGAGCATTAGAGAAGTTAAGGTGAGGGAGTTGGTCACAAACTCTATCAAGTGTGAACCTGTCTTAGTATTCACGGTACCTGTTTGTCAATAGGTAAGTTTGAGTAAACAAAACAATAACCGTTTACTGCGGATTGGTGGAAAAGCTTTACCTGGGAGTGGATAGGTCTCTAAGCACAGATGCTCTATCAGACGACATTTTGCTGTCAGAGTCTTGCATAAATGGACTATCTCTGTAGCATGAACAAATAATTAGCAGAACTTAAAAGTCGAAAGACATTATAATAATCTAAATGAACAGATATAAGAGAATTTACAATCCAACGATCCTCAGATCAGTGAGATTCGAACAAAGTGACAACATCTCGATTAAGGAACTGTAGTTCATCGGTCTTATATTGTAAAGCCGTAGGCTTCTCAAGCGACTCCTAGTTGAGTGAAAGAAGTATGATACCAAATTAGAACATGATAACAGAACCAACAGTTTCTTCTTGAGCAAGAAACCAGTGAGATTCTGAATATAACTTTTAAAATGCACAACCAAAGGGAGGATTTCAAGATATTAATAAGAAGATTTTCTCTAGATTGCTCTCAGATTTGATTACTGATGTTTTTCATGCTCTAGTTCTTTCCTATCTAACAAAACCATACTCCACATGTTCTTTTTGCCAAGCTTTAATGGTGAGTTAGGGAGGGAGGAACCAGGAGATGGAGTTGTGAGCGGAAGCTCGTTTCTGGAGGCATCTTTTAGTGGAGTCTACCAGAAGAGATGCGAGTTCGAGAGTTCGATTCACGAGATGATCCTGAACAGAGACGTCAGCGGAAGCAAAGGTCGGAGACGAGTCAGGAGAGTGATGAGATTATCGAATCGGCGTGGCTCTGGTTGACGACGCCAGGAGGAGTTGGGACGGAGCTAGGGTTTTGGGTGGTGGTCGTCGGGGAGTCCATTGGAACCAAGCGTCGAAAAATGATGGCAGATTAGTGTCTCAACTCAAGGCGTAGGTTAATTAATAGGTTTAAAGTTTTTTTGACTGAAAATGTTTTCAGACATATCTAAACATAAATGGTTAATCTGATCAGTGTCGGTCCTGATACTTTGGATGAAACTAAAAATATAAACCCTAACTAATAAATTAAAATTTTAAATTATCTATTGTTTGATCAGAATAAAAAATACATATATTGTAATCTATTATATTAAATTTGAAGTACTATTTAATTTTAACAGTTAACTCAGATAATTATTTACAACTTGTGACACCGAAAATATATAAATTTCTAAATTTTAGCATTAATTAGTTTTTTCTCATTTAAAACAATTATAAAATACTCTTAATTTATTAACAAATACTCTCTCTGTCCCATTATAAGTGAATTTTAAAGTTTTTGCACATGGATTAAGAAAGCACACATTTTTATGTAATTTATCTTGGTAACATAAAAATGATACAGTATTTTTTAATTGGTCACAAAATTGAAAATGATACAGTATTTTTTAATTGGTCACAAAATTGAAATGATATTTATTTCTATCTAGATTTGTGAGAACATCACTTAAAATGAAACAAAAAAGAAAACCTAAAACACCACTTAAAGTGGGACAGAGAGTATGTAACCCTTCTTTTGAAAAAAAATTACATTTTATGTCTTTTGCGCCCGGATTTTTTTTATTGTAAATGTGTTTTTTAATTCTTTTGTTTTTTTTTAAAAAAGTAAAGATTAGTTAGTGTCTAAATATTCATTAGAAAGATTAGTTATGTCTTTCTAACTTTTTAGTCTCTTTTGTTGTTTTTCAATCTTTTTTGGAAACGTAGGGCTATTCAGTTTTTCTCTTTTGTATATGTACAAACAGTTTTATTTTCAATGATATTCACATACTTATCTAAAAGAAAAATTATTGTGAAGGGTTTATACAACATGATAGATTAGAAGAATATTTTATTATTTGAATTGTTGCAAGACGAAACTGGCAAGTAGTTCACGTTTTCAGAATATAATATTTATGTTCAAAGTTGATATATTCTAATTAGCCGAAACTGGATTTGAGGATCTTCTTCCATTTTCTTTATTTTCCTTTTGATTCAATATTGTGAAAACTGAGCCGGATATTGACTCGGCATAATAATTGAATCAGTGATCAAACCTGTCCAACCGAGTTTTAATATTTTAATTTAGTTTAAATATAATAGCAATATATAACTATATAATTAGTTTTCATAAAACTTAATATCATTGTTAGAATTTAAAAATAATGTAAAAATATTTTAAAACTAATGTGTTTAAATAGGTATTAACGATAATGTGGTTTTTTATGAAACCATTTTTAAATTTGTAATTTTTAAATTAAATTTAAGAAAACTGGAATTTAATATTAATTGGATCACTGATTTAACGAGTTTGGCAAATTTGATCAGTTTTGTTGATTTATCTTAAATCCTATTATGGACACAATCCAGAACCAGTTAAAAAGGTGAGTTATTGTCCGATCGAAAATTTTGATTTCAGATTAATTTATAATAAATTTGGTTATTTTAAAAGTTTATTTAATTCTGAAAATAACCGATTCATATTTTTAGAATTATTCTTAAAATATTTGGTTAATCAAAAATCAAAAATTTGATTTGGTTCGGTTTCGGAGAACGGAAATCTCAGGACTAGTTTACATTATAATTTACAGAACCGTTGGAGGTTGTTTAAGCGAGCACTTTGACCAAACCTTTTCCCATCATCTTTCCAAAATCGTAGTGCGTTTAACTGATGTAACCATTTTTTAATCGTGGTGCAGACTACTTCAACCATGCGTACAACTCAGATAACCACAGAAGGTTAGACTGAACAGGAATCAATCCAACTTGCTCAATTGTTGTGGTCTATCATCATTCTTGTTGCTCGGTTGATGTGTTTGACTTTTCACATTGTTGCAATAAAACTTGACTTTTAGTTGACCAAGCACTCATCTTGATATATTCTTTTTTTTGATATATTCTTTATATATCTTTTGGTTTAGCTACTTGGCTTTTGATTAATAACTTTTGTAAAATCATGAATATTGGCGAAAATTTCAAGAAATGGAAAACACGTCTTTTACGAGAGCATCTATATAAATGATTATTCACTTCATTATAGGTTTCATCTCTCTCTCTCTCTTTCTCTGACCTAAAGTTTGGAATGACGAATTACAGAACATCAATTTTTGTGGTACTAAGTCTGATAATATTTCTCAACGGGCAGAGCATTTTTGTCGCACGGGCCGTAGCTGAGAGCAAGGTATTGCATAAATAATCGAAGTTCATATTTTCTTAAGTAGACAACATAAACGGAGACCAATATTGCCAAACAAAGTTGGTTCTTTTTGTAATGAAAAATAGGTTCATATAGTATACTTGGGTGAGAAGCAACATGATGATCCTGAGTTTGTCACAGAATCTCACCATCAGATGTTGTGTTCACTTCTTGGAAGGTGTGCAAAATTTACTTTCTCAATGATGGTAATGTGTCAAAGTGTTACTTAAACTTAAAGTGTTTTGTTCCCATGATTTACAGTGAAGAGGATGCCCATGGTTCAATGGTATACAGTTACCGACATGGCTTCTCAGGTTTTGCAGCCAAGCTTACCAAGTCCCAAGCCAAGAAAATAGCAGGTACTCAGACTTAATCTCGCATTTTTCTTGCCATCTAAGGGATCACAAGCCTATGTCTGCATATGTCAGTTTACATGAACTGTTGATTTTTTCAAATAATTATCTTTTTTTTTTTCTTCCATTGCTAATGATCTTTGTCCACAGATTTACCTGAAGTTGTTCATGTCATACCGGATAGTTTCTACAAGCTGAAAACAACTCGGACTTGGGACTACTTAGGCCTTTCTGCCTCCAGTCCAAAAAATCTTTTAAATGAAACTAATATGGGTGAACAAATTATCATCGGCATTATTGACACAGGTATGACTGTTTCTTTGTACATTTCTTCTCTGCTCATTACAGATTTCTCTAAGTCTTGTGTTGCTTTAGAGTCATCTTCTTAGCTTTTCTTGATCGCAGGAGTATGGCCAGAATCTGAAGTCTTTAACGACGATGGCCTTGGATCGGTACCGAGCCACTGGAAAGGAACCTGTCAATCAGGAGAGATGTTCAACTCCTCTCACTGCAATAAAAAGCTCATAGGAGCAAAGTATTTCATCAACGGCTTCCTCGAGGAGAACAAAAGCTTCAACTCTGAAGAATCACTTGATTTCATTTCCCCTAGAGACCTTAACGGTCATGGCACGCATGTTGCCACCATCGCGGCAGGTTCTCACGTGCAGGACATAAGCTACAAGGGACTTGCTGGAGGGACTGTGAGAGGTGGCGCACCACGTGCTCGTATAGCAGTGTATAAGGGTTGTTGGTATCTGGATGATTTAGACGTAACAACTTGTTCGTCTGCTGACATTTTGAAAGCTATGGACGAGGCGATTCATGACGGTGTTGATGTTCTGTCTCTCTCCCTTGGCTCTGCGGTTCCTCTGTACGGAGAAACTGATATCCGAGATGGGATAACCACTGGAGCCTTCCATGCCGTCTTAAAGGGTATCACCGTTGTCTGTGCAGGTGGTAACTCTGGCCCCGAGGCTCAAACCGTGACAAACACGGCACCTTGGATCATCACTGTGGCTGCAACTACTCTAGACCGGTCCTTTCCCACTCCTATCACCCTTGGAAACAATAAAATGATACTGGTAACTATATTGCACGGTGAAATTATATGTTTTACTGAACAATTACTCTTGCAAATATTCTGATGACTTGAGTCTTATTTTGAGTTTTTGGCCATTATTTATTCAGGGTCAAGCCATGTACACAGGTCCAGAACTTGGCTTCACTAGCTTGGTTTACCCAGAGGATCCAGGGAACAGCAACGAAACCTTTAGCGGGTAATTTCAAATCTCTAGTTTATTAGTTTTCACAAAATCTTGCAATATAAAAGTAAGATAATTGTCTGACATCACACTGGTTCTTGTAATGCAGCACTTGTGAAGATCTTTCCTTGAATTCTAATCTCACAATGGAAGGGAAAATCGTCTTGTGTTTCACAACATCATCTTCTAGTGGTTCTGCATCAACTGCTGCAGGTTCTGTTAAGAAAGCTGGTGGTCTAGGTGTAATCATAGCAAGACATCCGGGCTCCGATCTCGAACCATGTGTAGATGATTTCCCTTGTGTTTCTGTTGACTACGAGCTTGGGACCAACATACTTCTTTACATACGTTCCACAAGGTATTGAATAAACTGTATACACTAAGATCTTCACAATTGCAAGTAAAACAGTGTGTATTTGAGACAATTTCTCTGGACTTGTGGTTTGCAGCTCTCCTGTTTTGAAGATACAACCATCTAGAACACTTGTAGGACAGCCCGTTGGTACAAAAGTGGCAACGTTCTCGTCAAGAGGACCTAATACAATTGCCCCTGCTATTCTCAAAGTATGTCAGAATCAAATTAAATTATTTCACTCACAAAAGGATGTTTATAAATCATATGAATGTCTGAATACAGCCGGATATAGCAGCACCAGGAGCGAGCATATTGGCCGCCACAACCACCAATACTACCTTAAACGACGGAGGATTCATTATGCTGTCAGGAACATCAATGGCAGCTCCTGTTATTTCAGGAGTTGTTGCACTTCTTAAAGCTCTCCATCCTGATTGGTCTCCAGCTGCCATTAGATCAGCCATTGTCACTACAGGTTCTTATCTTCTTCATCCAATCAATCTAAATAAACCCATAAGAGGATTCTGATTTAGATAAGTGTCTTTGATTACTCTGCAGCTTGGAGAACAGATCCATTTGGAGAGCAGATTGATGCAGAAGGGTCGTCTCGGAAGCTAGCTGATCCGTTTGACTATGGTGGAGGCCTTGTGAATCCACAGAAAGCTGTAAAACCAGGTCTTGTATATGACTTGGGCCTCGAAGACTATGTTCTCTACATGTGCTCTGTTGGTTACAACGACTCATCAATCTCTCAGCTTGTCGGTAAAAGTACAGTCTGTTCAAATCCCAGACCATCGGTTCTTGATTTGAACTTACCTTCCATCACAATTCCAGACCTCAAAGAAGAAGTCACTCTCACGAGAACTGTCACTAATGTTGGACCGCTCAACTCGGTCTATAGAGTAAAGGTCGAGCCACCATTGGGAGTTCAAGTGACCGTGATGCCAAAGAAGTTAGTATTCAACTCTGAAACCAAGAACCTCTCTTATCAAGTCAGAGTCTCGACCAAACACAAAATCAACACTGGTTTTTATTTTGGAAGCTTGGCTTGGATTAACTCTGTGCATAACGTTATAATTCCTTTGTCTGTGAGAACGCAAGTTCTGCAGAATTACTTTGATGAGAATTGAACCAAAAAAATTTAACATTTGAGTGTGTATTTATACTTGTCGATGCGTTAAATTTGTTGTTTATCTATAGCATCAAAGTGACAGATGCACGAAAGTTGCATGGTATCATTGATGTTGTAGAGAAATCTTGCGAGCTTTGATGCTCTAGGGAACATGTTTTGAGATAAGTTTCTTGTGGGCTGTTTGGCTGCATAGACTTGGTTTGTCACTCTTATTGGGTCTAAATCCATAATCCGATTAGTGTTAGGTTTCTAGGACAAAAGATGCTACTACAGTATAACCTCTATAAATTAATAATGTATAAATTAATATCTCTATAAATTAATATAATTTGATAGTCACAAATTGAGTTTTTGGTTCAATTAGTATCTCGATAAATTAACAATCTCTATAAATTAATAAATTTTTTAGTTTTGGTGTAGTCCCAAAATGGCTGCATAGACTTGGCTGCATGTATTTCCGAAGCGACAATGGATCTTGGCACCTCTGTCAAGTAAGAGGATTGATTTTGTTGAAATGAAGGTTATGGAAGAAATGGCATTTTAAAAATCTTGTTGTATTTAGAAGAAAATTTTATTATTGAAGTGTCGGATGAGAAATTGGTTGCTATATGTGGTAGAAATTGGAGAGTCTCTACATTAACAAGCTGTTTCAGAAACAATGCTTATTCGCTTTACATTAATAAATTATTGAGAAAATTACTAAAATGTTATAGAAAAATTGGTTTATTACTAGAGTGTTATACATCTTTTCAAAATTACTAGAATGTTATAGTCTCCTTAGTTAAAGACAATAAAGACCTTTGGTTAGTTTTTTTTAATTGAAATTATTTTTAAACATCAAAACCACATCATAAATTAATTATCCACATCAATAATTAAAATATAACTAATAAAATTCACATCACAATTAACAACTTCTTTTTTGAGATTTTTTTTTTCATTTGTTTTTCTCTTTGTTTTTAAGGTTGTCTCTTTTAATTATTTTATGAGATCTGAACAGATCTCGTTCTTGAGACGAGAGAGAGATGGTCGAGAGAGGAGAAGACATGGGATGTGTCGGAGAAGACATGGGAAGAGGCTCGTCGATCCCGTCGCACTCCCTTCAATTCCGTCGCAGTCTTTCACCACCAACACGGTCACTTCTCTATTTGCCTCTCTATCTGTCTGTTTTGAATCTATTTTTTTTGTTCTTAGGCAGAGCTGCTGGTCGTGAGCAGAGGAGAGAATATATGGTGGTATGCAGGACTGAAATTAAATTACATACATGAATGTGTTTATATACATGTGTTAACTTGTTCTTGTAACCATAGTTTTAGATTTTGTTGGTATGTTCTGTTTTTATGTTCGTTGGAGCTCTGATAAATTGCAAATTTTGATGATTCAGGTGGTGAGAGTTTGAAAACTGTATGTTATGGCACATGAAAAATGCCATGGAAAACTGTATATTAGCAAAATTATGGTGTTATTAAAATATTTTTCTTGTGTATGAATCGCCTTGTGCTGTGACTGTATTGAAACTGAAGTTTGATAGCTTGCGGTTCTTATTTGGTCTTTCTGATCTGATCTGTCAAGAAGTAATACTCTAAACCTATCCTAAAATCAGAAAATGTTTATATAACTCAGCCATGTTGTTTAGATAACTCAGTCGTATCGTTTATATAACTCAGTCATACCTCAAATATACCCTTAAATCAGAAATGTTTATATAACTCAGTCGTATCGTTTAGATAACTCAGTCGTATCGTTTATATAACTCAGCAATACCTCAAACATACCCTAAAATTGGTAAACTAAATTCAGGTACTTAAAAAGTTATATTGAAAATCATCTTATCAATATCAAGTGAATACAAATCAACTGAATGTATATAGTTTCTTGAATTTTCAAGTTGAGACTTTAACTTGATCTTGAATATGTATGTTCTCTTTACAATGACTTATACAATACTTACTTATAAGACTTTAACTTTAATCTTTTCTTAAACCTAAACCTCAAATCCTAAACTATAGAATTATATAGTTATCAAACTTATAAATTAATTTTTGAACATTAAATATGATAGTTTTTATTATTTAAAATTTAAGGTTTAAACCCTAAACTCTAAACTTTAACTCTAATATTTTAACAACAAATCTTAAATTTAACTTCATATATTAAATATAAAGTCAAAAGCTATTTCTGTTTCAAAATTTTAATCTCAATCATTAGCCAAAACCTTTAACCCTCAAACCCTATACCTTAAAACTAATTTCATTTACTATAATTATTTTATTTTAAACCTTTAAACTAATTTCATATTACAATTTAAAATTAATCTCAAATCTCAATATCCCAAACCTTTAATCCTCAAACCTTATTATATACTGAATTTAAATTATCATGTTTAATTCTGTAAATTTAAGCAATTTTTGAAAACAATTAAAGGGAAACGAAAAGAAAAATTTTATTATTTTTTAGGACCATTGATTGAATTTGATCTAGTGGCTAACAATCATTATTTTGTCTATCTTCGTCCTTCTTTCTCATTGGTTGAACTTTTAAATCAAGGATAACAATTTTTTACCTTTGATTAAATGTAATCTTCTACACGTCTTTGTCTCTTTGTTCTTTCTTTCTTCTTCTATAATCTCTCTTTGTTCTCTCAGTAGATTGTATGAGAATCTGAAACGTCAACAGTAATCTATTTGTTCTTTGTTCATTCTGAATCTCTCTGCCCTTTCTTCATTCTTCTTGTTAACATATCTCTCGATCTCTACTCACATATTCGTTTTGTCTCTCACTCAGATTAGTCGCCAGTAAGGTCTCCAAGAAGAATCTGAGATTGGATCACTCCAAAGGTATATTTTTCACTCAGATTTAGTTTCATTTCTGTTTTAATGTATTGATTTTGAAGCAGTTGGCTATTGACAGAGATAAAAGAGGGAGGAGGACAACGGAGAACAAGGCTGAAGGCGTGGTTGAAGTGTGACGATGGAGGACATGGTTAAGGGTGTGGTTGAAGCAGCCCATAGTTTAGTTTTTTTTATTTGGTTTAAGTTTGTTTTTAGTTGTTTATTTTGCAAATCAGTTTTGATTTACTTTTTAAATGTAAACCAGTTTTAATTCATGAATAACTTGTAAACCAGTTTCGTTTCAGTTCTAATGTATGGCATTACTCAGCCGCAAAGTATGCATAACTCAGCTTTAACGTATCTAAATTATATAAGTCAGCCGACAAGTGTATGTTGTTTCGCAAAGTTTCGTAGTTTAGGCGGGAACAAAACATTTTGGGAACAAAATCATTCCTTCAACTCTGAATACAATATTAAAACTTTAGTTTTTTCTTAAATTTGAACTATAAAGTTATAAAAATGATCTCTAAAGTTTATCTTTCCTTTATATTAAAAATGATAAACTCTGAATAATTAAATAGGAAAATATTTAAATAATATATTAGTCTCAAATAAGCGACCTCAAAAAATCCTAAAATCCACATCACCAAGAGTAATCAAACCGTCTCAAACCATTATTTTTCTCATAATTAAATAAGGGATCTCATTATCTCTTAAATAATTAAATAATTTGGAAAGCCGCGTGGTCCGTGTGCACTATTACTTTGGAGCCCACCAAGTAAGACGAAAGGAGAGGGCGAAGTCATGACTCGAGCACTTGTTGCGAGAGGTCCAACGGAACTGCGCTTGCGCTACTAAGGGGTCCTCACGCTCACTACACTTGAAGGGAATCACCATACATATCAGTTTTCGAAAAAAATAGAAATCAGATAAACATCGTCGTCTCGAATAAGGAACCGTAAGTAATCAGGAGATTTTCCGAAATCCTCGTCGACATTGTGTTTACTTCCCCGAAATCGTCTTCTCCAATCGTTTGTACGAAATCGTCTTCGCCGCATTCTTATCTACGAGTTCGTCTTTTCCGGTAAAATGTCGCGACGTTATATATTCAGTTTTGGTTGAGTTTGCTGCTCAGTCGACTGCGGGTGTGATAGGGCTTTGTTGTGTCTGAGTTAGGGTTATATTGCAATTGAGTTAGGGTTTTGATATGGCTGAGTTATTGTAATATTGTGGCTGATTTATTGATGTGCTGTGACTAGGTTAATGTTATGTTACGGCTGAGATATTATTATGTTGTGGCTGTCTTATTGTTATGTTTTGACTGAGTTATCATTTGTGGCTGAGTTATTGTTTTGTTGTGTCTTTGTTATTTTTGGGTGATAATGTTCAGATGGTTGTTTCTGAAGCTAGATCACGGGATTACCCTCCAAGACTTTACCCCGAAGGGTTCTCTAACCTAGAAGATAAAGCTATCAATCACAATTTCCGTTTAGGAGATTGACCTAGTGTTAGAGAAACAATAGGACTTGATGTGTGGGGAGAACTGCTGAACTCTGCCCTTGGAGTAGTTGCTAGGTTATGTGAACGCAAAAGCGTGTGGTCTGGTAGGACAGTACACTATCTACTATGTAGACAGCTCCGAGTAGAAAAGAAGGAGATATGGAGTCTCGTGGTTGATGAGCCTATGAGGTTCAGCTTGCTCGAATTTGGTGAGATCACCGGGTTAAACACAGGTCCACTGCCAGTAGAGGCATTTGAACCTGATCAGTACAAAGAGTTTTGGGAGGAGTTGAAGGTGCCGCTTGGGGTGGGACCCAAGTTAGACAAACTCAAGGCAGCATTAGACTTCTGTCCGCTTTGGAGTTATCAAAAGCGTAAGTGGTTGGGGCTGCTATTTCTTCAAGCGATGGGACTCTATTGTTTGCATCACAATTCAAGGATACCCTTTCAAGGTGCAATAAGGGTATTCGACGATGAAGCCATGAGGTCGTATCCATGGGGTCGGTCTGCATACGGAATTCTCGCTGACTCTCTCAAAACATTGTCTCAAGAAGGATGGACATACACAATAAGCGGCATGGCTGTCGCGTTACAGATTTGGGCGTACAAATCCGTCCCCTGCTTCGGTGAGTGTTTTGGGAGAGTGCTTCCAAATGAAGACGTTCCGCTTTTGCGATGGGGTGGAAGCCGTACACGTAAAAGTTTTGATAAAGTGTTGGCTGAGGAAATTAACAAGCATAGTGAGGTAAGGTTTAACCTCAGATACGAGTTATTCAGCGGCTGAGTGAATTTTAATTTTAACGATGACTGAGTTATGATATATTATGTGGCTGAGATCTGTCATAACATGGTGTTGCAGGTCCGTGTGAGGAGAATGGTTTTGAAGGACTCACTTCAAGAGATATTTCCTCAATGGCCGAATGAACGTCAAGACCCAAAGGTCGATCGCTTGATAACAGACATACATACTGGTACATTTGTCAAAGGCTTTTGGGAAGTGCAGGGGAATGCGCAGGAGAAGGGGAATGAGAAGAAGAAGAAGGAAACGAAGGGTGGAGTTTCGTCAGAAGCTGAGCCACCCACTAAGAAGCAGAAGAAAGTGAACACCAGTGAGGGTCAAGCTGGTGCAACGGGAAAGGGTTCTAGCGAGGAACCTAGTAAAGAGTTGGTGAACAATGCGACTATGGAGTCCATTGTGAGTGCTGTGGGGAAAATGATTGATTCGCGGTTTAACGCCTACGGGTTTGACCAGAATAAGACTCTCGAGGATATCGTGAAAGATACATTGGAGGAGCGTCCGAAAGTTCTGGGGGTTGGGAAGCGTAACGAAAACATTGATAACCTCTCTATCGCTAGTGGCGAAGAAGGGTCTTCAGAGAAGCCATCGCCGCAGCAGGACAAACATCAGAAGTCTGTCAATAGTCCAGCGTTAAACCCTGCTAAGCCTGCTAAGGGGTTGAGACCCGAAAAAGATTTTGCCGAGGAAGTTGATAATGCTTCAGGGGTGAAAAGGATTTTGGCTGGGGATTTTGATAGGGCTAATGCAACACCTGTTAAAACAAGTAAGGTTGATTTTGTTGTCGTTTCTCCTGCAAAGACTTGTAAGGATGATAAGGTTGCTAATTGTCCACCCTTGCGATGCGGCACCAGGATCAGGCAGGGTTTGAAGTTAAAGGATAAGGATGAGGCTGAGGATGCCGCTGCTAAGAAAAAAGCAGCGAAAACAGAGGCTTATTTGAAGAAGAAGGAGATGGGTGAGGAAAAAAAAAGAATACAGGCTGAGTTAAAGAAGCAAAAAGCCGATGCTAAGAAGGAGAAGGCTGAGTTGATAAAGAAAAAGGTGCCGGAGACAAAAAAAACGCGTGGGGGTAGAAGCAAAGTGCCTGTAAACAATAAAAAGGCGATTCAAGATGACAATAAATGCGCTGAGGTGGCTGATGCGAACGAAGTGTTTCCGGAGTCTGAGATATCAGGCCAAGATCTGCTTGCATTAGCCGTCGTAAGAGATTTTTGGGAGAGAAGTGTTCAATTATCTCCACGAGGGTTTGCATTGACGGTGGTGGATTCTTCAGAACCTTCAGGACCAGTTTTTCCGTTAATTGACAACGATGGAACGACGTGCATGATGAAGAATATTGAACCTTCAACAGCAATATATGACCCTTGCGCACCTGTTGATCCGTCTCTGTATGAAAAACTTATGAAACACATTAGCAGTATTCCACCCAAAAAAAACCAGGACCAGCAGGAAAAAAAGTTGTAAGATCAGCTGATCATGAGAGTGACTTCTACATCATACTCATCCATGAGAGATCGTGGCCAGATAGCGAGTATGGTTGGGTGTTTGATAATGTAAGTCTTTATTACGGCTAAAATTTTCTATTACGACTGAGTTATATTTAATATCACGGCTGAGTTATAGTTTAGATTGCGTCTGAAATTATATATTATGACTGAGTTGTTTATAATATTTGTGTAGCATATCGAAGCGTATATGAATTGCCTCATTCAAAGGTCCATGCGAGATTCCACCCCATTCTGGTCCAAACGCATTGCCTTCTTTGACCCTTGGATCTTAGCTAATTGGGTTCACGATTACAAACAGTTTAAGATGAAACCTCAGATGATGACATTTAAAGAAGGCGGTTACGAAGATCTAGTAAACGGTAGGGTTCCCCATTACTTTAAGACAAACTTGAAGTGGTATCAAGATGTGGATCACGTGTACGGATGTATTCAGACTGGACGAGATCACTGGGTGGCGTTTCACGTGGATCTGAAGAAGGAGAAAATTGATTGCTACGATCCAATCGTTGGAGAGCACACACCCGAAAGTGAGGAGAGAATTCTAGGTTATTTTAAACCGCTAACGGAAATGCTTCCCGCGGTTTTGAATGAGCATATTCCTGCCAATCTCCAAACCGTAGTAAGAAGAAGTTCGCATTCAGGAGGAGGAGCAAAAGATTTGTTCCACAAAACACCCAGATTGGCGACTGTGGGGTGTATTCGTTGAGTTTTGTGGAGTGTCTAGCGCTTGGGATAACTTTTGATGGGAAATGATAAAACTATACAAGGTTTACGTGTGAAGATGGCAGCAGAGATCCTCGCAGAAGGAGGAAATACACCTTTGAACAATATGCTGTCCACTTGAACCTCTGTGTCTGTTATTCTGTATTATTTGACTTATAAGTTGTCTAATTTTATTAAGGATGTATTTGACTTTCACTAATTTCTATAACTCAGCCATATCGTAACAATTTAAACAACTCAGCCGTATCGACTAACATAACTCAGCCGTATCGGCTAATATAACTCAGCCGTATCGACTACTATAACTCAGTCATTTCGCTTCTAAAACAAAACAATACCTCAAACATACCCTAAAATTTAAAGAATGAAATGTTTATACGGTAAAATGTTACCTTATGAGCAATTTTGTCTAGTTGAATGCATCAAGATGGATGACACTTTGTGGCTGAGTTATGAGGTGGTTGAGTTATGGCATGACGTGGCTGAGATATGAGAAATCTGTTTGTTTTTTGGCTGGGCTTTATTATGGTCGAAAGCCCATTAGGATTAGGTTTAAGAAGACACTTATATTGTCTTTAAACCTAATTTCTTGCCTCCTAATAACACTCATTTGACACAAGGAAAGATTAGTGAAGGAAAGAGGCAAGAAGCAAGAGCAAAGAGAAGAGATTGAAGGAGTATCCACAAGAAGAAGTAAAGGGAGATCCGATCAAGAGTCTCAGGCTGTTTCTTCTCCAAGGAGTGTGGGTTTCCATAACGCAGCCGTTATGTCATTCCATAACTCAGCCGTAATTAATCAAACCAACTGTTATACACCAACTTTTCGTGTGAGATACGTTCCCTATCTTGGTGGGATATAACTCAGTCATTAAATAACTTTAAATCATCCATCAAATAACTATAATTCAGCCGTGTAATAACTATAAACCATAATGGGATTAGTATTTATGATTTAAGTTTCTCTAAAATAAATTAGTCATCTCCCCACGTCACATAGAAAGACTAATATCGAGACCATTATAATATCGAATATAAAATTAAGAGTTTTAGTCGTCTCTTCACGTCACATCAGTCAGCCTAAGTCAGCCATTAAGTTGATTTATAAAGGACGTATACTATTTCTTCCAGTTTCGAAATAATGATGTCTGAAAAATACGGCTGCCTCGCATACATCGAGACCTTTATAATTTCGAGACGA
This sequence comes from Brassica nigra, assembly GCA_016432835.1. Classification (NCBI taxonomy): domain Eukaryota; kingdom Viridiplantae; phylum Streptophyta; class Magnoliopsida; order Brassicales; family Brassicaceae; genus Brassica; species Brassica nigra. The sequence continues at coordinate 52,179,937 of CM028242.1, forward strand.
TAAATTAACTTTGCTTAACTGAGTTTCTAGTTAGTTTCTCTTAATTCAGTCGTGTACAAACGATAGCCTGACCGAAATCGTAATTTAGTCGTATGTTAAAACATTAAAATCATGAAAATAACTAACTCAGCCGTAAAGATTTCCTTGATTTAACTCAGCCGTAGATCTTTTAATTGTTCGTGACGAACAGTATTTCTCGGCAGTGAAACGGTTTTAGTATCGCAACTTTTCGAATTTTGGCGGAATATAACTCAGCCATGATATAACTATAACTCAGCCATGATATAACTATAACTCAGCCATATAATAACTATAAATCAGATCACTTTCCTCATAACTTGCGAAAACTTTGCACGACTTGGTGTAATTGTAAATCTTGGTATAACTGTGAAGTGTCTAAAAGTTCGACTATATCGACTGTATCAAATACAAAGTTATTCTAAATTGAACTAAGTCGTACTTATTGATTTGCAAAGTTCATCTAGTTTTGATTGTATCTTTTACATTTTGCATTATGTTCTTGCAATATGTTGTTTTATGGAGACAGAGTTGTTAATGGTATATTTATTGTAGTTAAAATAAATAAAGTTTACTTTATAGAGAAAACTAGAGACATTATATTATATGAAATGTATTTTACATAAACTTAGTAAAAGTAGATAAAAAAACACATGCCATAACTTATAAACACACAACTAATCTTCAATTGGCCAGTGTGCAGCGGTCAAGTGAATTTCATTGCAGAAGTCCCAAGCTGCACATTGCCGGAAACAACGATTGCATGTCCACCGTGATCTAGATCCATCAAAGGAGAGTACAAACACTGGTTCTATTACTGCGGAGCATGCACAATCATGTGAGACGATGGGATTTATTATTTCTAGCAGAGACATAAACACCTCTGATTTTTCGTAACCCCAATAGCCTGAGCATACTGAAGTAGTGATCATGTAATTCATCCGATCAACAAATTCAGGACTAAAGTTGGGATATTTGTGAACGAATCCTCTATCATCAACACTAAACGCTAAGTTCAGCATTCCATCTACATACTTGGCCAACGTCAATCTTCTCTCACCAGCAAGATGGATTTTTTCCCTTCCTTCATCAAGTAAATGGAGGATGAAGAACTCATACATACCTCGCATGTAGATGGCCTCTAGATTACCGGCTTGGTAGCACCTAAGCCTGAATGTCCTAACAGCATTAGCCTCATCAATCTAGTCGTTCAAGTTTAAGAGATCTGCAGATCGGTAGAAGTATTCTTCTCTGCCAATTTGATTGAACCCGGAGAAAGCAATTCTTGCACTACCGAAGTCCCGGAGATGGCATGTTGCTACCTTTGAGAGAATCTTATGAAGCAAGGAAGCAGGGAGAGAAGCTAAGTTGGTGTTCGACATGGAGAAATATTTGTTTACTCAAGTAAATGGAGAGATTTTCGTTTTGTTTATTTGGACAAGCTGATAAACCCTTTTATAACACGTACTAGGGAACTTCAACAGACGTGAAGAGATAAGTATAAATTGAGGATTTATAACCCCATTTAAAGGTTCATTTGAAAGACTCCTCGAGAAGACACGAGTTCAGAAGACACGACTTCTCAGTGCGCATGCGTTGGATTTGAAACTTTGAAAAACTCAAATCCATAAAGATATATAACTGTGTATAAATAAGTGAAAGTAACTGATTTAGATTGTCTAAATTCATGAAACTAAGCACAATTTTAACAATTTAGATTGTCTAAATATATGAAACTATGTAAAACGAAAAAAACGAGATATTGTATCGTTATAGATATTATATTGTTATACTTCCTTTGTTTCTAAAAGATCCATGTTTTAGAAAAAACTTTTGTTTCAAAAAGATACATTTTTTTACATTTTCAATACATTAATTAATGAAAAATTGTACATTTCCAAAATATAATTGTATTTACTAAAATCTTATTGGTTCAAAATTATGGGGAATTGTTAATTAAGAAAACAATGCATCGGTAAATAAAATTTTATGTTTTTCTTAATGAGTGTGAAAAATCTAAAACATAGATCTTTTAGAAACAGAGGGAGTATTTGGCAAAAAATGTTAGTTTCCAAAACGGATTATATTTAATGGATGTCCCTGTATTTAATGAACTCTCGAAAGAACATGACTTCTCTCATTTAAACCACCATAAAAGGGTTCGTCTCCTTCAGTCGAGAAAAATAAAACCCGAAAAGAAAGGAATCATCATCTCATCTCTTCTCTCATCTCTCAACAAACAAGATGACACACTACAATAAGCTTTCTGAGGTTTCTTAAAATCCCAAGATCACGGCTTGGCGTTTCAGAGTCAAAATACACAGGGTCTACCCTTTATATTCCTATGTTACCAGCAGTGGACCTTTCTATACCTATGTCCTAGCAGATAAAGATGTAAGTGTTAAATCATCATCTCTCAAGTTTGTAATAACATGTAACCGTGACAAATAAAAGTACTTGATCCTTGTACTTTATTTATGTAGGGGTCCAAGATGGAGATGACCGATTATGGGAATCATGATAGGTTAAGAGGCCTAGAGAACCAAGAGGGGAAGTGGGTGGAAATCTTTCTGGTAAAAGTTCACCGTTCCTATCTAGGTTTCCAGGCAACTAACTCTCGGTTTAAACTAACTGCTAGGAGCAACATACAAGTCCGCATCATAGATCCTCTGAACAATCGGCTTTTCATGGACTTCAAGAACATCCATGCAATCCCTCACATGGACCACAAAGAACTTAACTATCCCATAGGTATGAATTCTACTAAAATTTAAATACATTCACATATTTAGATGTTAGTAACCGCAACAGTCACATGTCTTGGATTCGGAACTGTGTATAACTTTAATTTTAAAAAATATAAGTCTGTATAAGTAAGTGAAACTAAGTGAACCTAACTGATTTAGATTGTCTAAATTTATCTGGTAGATACAATGGGAGTGGTCTTCAACACGGAAGCCCATTTCGATGACCCTGAAAGACCAAGGATAGTGTTTTACATAAGGGACAACATGTAAGTAGAAAGTAACATAAGTAACATATGATCCAAACAAAGTTTATCTATATTGTAATTGACACACCTTTTATTTATTCTGAATAGTGACAGCCAGATAAAATGTGTGGCAACTGGCAAACAGGCCTATGCCTTCCAGGATGGTCTTGAAAACAAACTAACTGCTATGAGAGGTGGACAGGTGATTGTGGCCCTTAAGATGTGGAGGGTCTGGAAGGTTTGGAGTAAGTGTAGTTGCTGCGTCTAGTTTTTAATGTGATAGTTGAATAAAACGTTTACTAAAATCATTTATATTTATACAGATTTATTTGGTCCTCCCGATCTATGGCTTGAGACCGAAGGTGGAATTTCAGACTTGAGGTTCAATCCGCATTTGTCCGAGGTTGAGGACTTCAGGCAGTCTCTACTAAAACAGCGACACTTATGTTCAGAAATATGGGGTTGAAGGTCTTGTGTAAATCTTGTTGTTCTCACTGTTATCCATCTCGTACTTGTCTTATCAATCTTCGTACTTCTCTAGTGAAACTTTGTTTAAATGTCGGTAAAACTATGTCAACTTTTGGTGAAACTAATGTCAAATGTCAATGAAACTATGTCAAATGTCGGTGGAACTATGTCAAATGTCAGTGAAACTTTGTGGTCTAACTTTTTAATTTTTCCAACTTCTGGTTACACTTAATCAATTGTTCTGGATCACATTTTCTATCGATTTAGAAAGGAATACATTACTGTGAGATATTTTTTCGTAGATAGTACCTTGTGGGATTAGAAAAGTTATAAATGTCACGATATCGAATTTTATTCTACATGATCACTCTAAGCACGGAAATCCTTTACAAATTATTCCCGCCCAGTTTTCCGAAATTTCCCACCCTTTTTCGAATTTTGAATCGACGTAGACGTGTATTAAAAACATTGTTTTTTTTTTCTCCCCATTTATCTCACCGAATCTCTCTCTCCACTATTCAATCAATCTCTCTCTCGAGATTTCTGGAGAACTCAGATTTCTATTCGGACCTTCTTCTTACTAAATTTCTCGATTACTCAGCCGTCATGACTCATCCAGACGAGGAGTACAGGCAGATGAAGGCTTCGAAGAATTCCATCGACATGCTTGGCTTCGTGGCGGATGCCCACTGTGGGATTCCGACCAGATGCCCTTATGGGGGGAGAATCATCAACAAGGTGTCTCGGGACCCGAAGTATCCAACCGATTTTGATACATTACCGGGGAGAAAATACTTCACTTACAAAAAATTTGAGGTAATTTATGAATACTTTCGTGTTTTATGTGCAGATTTTGATACTTTCTCGTTTTACGTGTAGAATGATGGCTTCCATTTCCGTCAACCATGGGTCTTCGGAGTCCAGGAAGAGGTTGAAATGTTAAGGAAGCGTGTGGATGCGATGGCTGCAGAGATTGCTGAAATGAAGTATAAGCTTACCCGTCCGAATCCTACCACTGCATGAGATGCGTCCGGTCCATGACATTCGTCTACTATCTGTTGTTATTTGCTTAAGGATGATGTGAGATTCGAATTATATTCCTCTTTCATCTATCAAATCTCTCATCTGATGTATTTATGTGAGATTCGGACTTTCAAAGTTTCACCTATTTGGTCATTCACGATTTACGAATTGCACGATAGATAATTTAGTCGTATTTTAAAACATTAAAATCATGAAAATAACTAACTCAGCCGTTATGTCATTCCATAACTCAGCCGTAATTAAACAAACCAACTGTTATACACCAACTTTTCGTGTGAGATACGTTCCCTATCTTGGTGGGATATAACTCAGTCATTAAATAACTTTAAATCAGCCATCAAATAACTATAACTCAGTTGTGTAATAACTATAAACCATAATGGGATTAGTACTTATGATTTAAGTTTCTCTAAAATAAATTAGTCATCTCTCCACGTCACATAGAAAGACTAATATCGAGACCATTATAATATCGAATATAAAATTAAGAGTTTTAGTCGTCTCTTCATGTCACATCAGTCAGCCTAAGTCAGCCATTAAGTTTATTTATAAAAGACGTATACTATTTCTTCCAGTTTCGAAATAATGATGTCTGAAAAATACGGCTTCCTCGCATACATCGAGACCTTTATAATTTCGAGACGATAAATTAACTTTGCTTAACTGAGTTTCTAGTTAGTTTCTCTTAATTCAGTCGTGTACAAACGATAGCCTGACCGAAATCGTAATTTAGTCGTACGTTAAAACATTAAAATCATGAAATAACTAATTCAGCCGTAAAGATTCCCTTGATTTAACTCAGCCGTAGATCTTTTAATTGTTCGTGACGAACAGTAAAAGTATTTCTCGGCAGTGAAACGGTTTTAATATCGCAACTTTTCGAATTTTGGCGGAATATAACTCAGCCATGATATAACTATAACTCAGCCATATAATAACTATAAATCATATCACTTTCCTCACTTTGTACGAATTGAACGATAGATTCACGAAGTTAGACTAATTCGTACGTGAAACTTTTAAAAGTTTCACGTATTTGGTCATTCACGATTTACGAATTGCACGATAGATTAACGAAGTTAAATTAATTCGAAAGTGAAACTTTTAAAAGTTTCACCTATTTGGTCATTCACGATTTAAGAATTGCACGATAGATTCACGAAGTTAGACTAATTCGAGAAGGGAAACTTTCAAAAGTTTCAACTAATTTGAAAAGCGAAACTTTTTAAAATATCAAAGAACTGAAAGTTTCAAATAACATAGGTCTTCAACAACAAACAAGAAAGTCATACGATTTACGAATTGCACGATAGATTCACGAGGTTAGACTAATTCGAGAAGGGAAACTTTCAAAAGTTTCAACTAATTTGAAAAGCGAAACTTTTTAAAATATCAAAGAACTGAAAGTTTCAAATAACATAAGTTTTCAACAACAAACAAGAAAGTTATATGGGAATTTTACCTCCCTTCTTTGCCTTCTTCTGGGCTACCTTCTTCTGGGCTGCCTTCTTCTGGGCTGCCTTCTTCTTCTGCTTCTTTTCAGCTGCCTTCTTCTTCTTCTTCTTTTCAGCTGCCTTCTCAGCTGCCTTCTTCTTCTTCTTCTTCTTCTGCTTTTTTTCACCTACCTTCTCAGCTGCTGCCGCCTTCTTCTTCTCATATCTGGTCATCTTCTGAGCTGCCTCCTCCTCCAGCTTATGCCTTCTTGTCCCAATGGGACTCCTCACAGTCTCGCAACCCTTTCCCTTTTTTGAAGGGACTACTTCTTTTCCATCATCTGTTCTCGCCCTCTTCTTTTTGTTCTTCACACTCTTTGTCTTCTCAGTCTTTGCCTTCTTAGACTCCTCAGCCGCTGCATACCTAACTAAAGTTTCATCCATGTCATCATCACCGCCTTCATCTTCCTCCGAATCCTTATCACCACCATCTTCTTCCTCCGAATCCTTATCACCACCATCTTCTTCCTCCGAATCCTTATCACCACCATCTTCTTCCTCCGACTCCTTATCATCACCATCTTCCTCCGACTCCTTATCACTAACACGAACTTGGTCGGACGGATTATCACCACTCTTTCGGTGAACACGCACCACGAGACTTTTCACTTCGTCTTTCAGTACCTTCATAGCATCTTGGAATGCATTCATAAGCCGAGCTTCCATCGCTTTCAAAGCCTCAGCTCAAGGAGCCTCCACCGAATCTGCATGAGCCTCACCAGAATCTGCATTATTGGATGGTTCTCCAATAGCAAGAATGGTGGGACCTTCAACCTGAGCTGTACGAGCCTCAAAATCTATGCTGAACTCTGCTTCAAAGATAACTTGTTTCCCATTCCGTATTATCTTGGTCCAACGATCCACTTCTGCATCATCGTCGTCATGGGCCCAACAACTTTCCTTGCCCATCCCTATGCTTTCCAGAAGTTCCTTTTCAGCTTCTGTTGCCACCAAGATACTCTCAATATCCTGTGGCAAATACACATAAGTTTTCATAAGTCTCATTAATTGAGTCCCTTCTCCTTAATTCGACTACACGTAATACATCAATTACCTTAGTATTACCAAGATTAACGTTCACTGCATTCAGAGTGAATGCCTTGGTTCCACCTTTGCGTTTGTACTGCATCTTGCACATCCGCGGGCAACCAGGGCGTGCACCATTCACACTTTCTCGGAAATGGTTCCTCAAGGTTGGAATTGCCTCAAAGGCCAACAACTGCGAACACACAACAAAAAAACATTAACATCAATTTTACAATAAGACAACTAAATACAAGAGAGGTTAAGAATACTTCCAAAGGAATAGGAAAGCTTGTAAAAACCCAACTCGTCGGAACAACCCTGTTGCATTTCTCTAAAAAGCTAGAGACATCCTTCAAGTTATGTTCGAATGTATACCGCCCCCACAGGTGATGCTGCCTCTCTAGTGTTTCGGCCTCCGACGAGGATGCTGGCTAAGAAGTACAGAGCGGCCATCTTTTTTCGATCCTCAAATGGCTTTGATTTCATTGCCAACATCTGCTTCTCCAGGTCAGCGTATGTTACCCTTTTCCCTCCAAAATACTTGTTCCTGAATGTTGTACCACCCAACCTCTCATGGTTGGGGGGATACTCATGGCAGTATAGTCCAGAAATTAGTCCCAATTCTCTGAGAGAGTATCGGATTGGGACGCCGTTAACGATAAACCATAACTCATACTTCTTCCCTACACCAGCTGATCGCAAAACGAGAAGCCACATTCCCATCCACTTCTGCTTTCGGTTTTTAATATGGAAGAAATGTTGGAACTGTGGGTGCTCTATGAACCATTCTACCACCTCCTTTTTCAGGATCAGTTGTATATTTCCTATTGCCGTGTCAATGTAACATTTTCCTGAAAGCTTTAAAGACTTTTGATACTGGCTTGATGCAAAGTGTAACTTCCGCGGTCGCATGCCTTCTTCGTCGTCAACTACAACCTTGTGGGAACCGAAATTCACACCGTCGATTTTAATGAATAAAAACGGACGAAAGCCAAGTTAACCCGACTTTCCCTGAAGGTCCGGATTCTCGCGACAGCCAACGACAAGAGACCGAATAAATGCGGAAAAGGTTTTGTTAAGATTTGGGACTGGACCTTAAGAAAGGCTGCCTACGTACCCCTTTCGAGGATCAAGTCGGACGTAGTTCAGTTTAGAAAGAATTGAACAAGAGATCGAACCGTCTGGGCGGGTTCGTCTAGTATGAGCGTTTGTCATAGAAACAGGCATGTCGAAGATAACGCCTATGGTTTCTATGTGCGGAGCTCTGAAGTAAAAAAATTGTCCGATCCTTCCGAGAGGAGCGGAGATTTGCAAGCAGGAGGCGGCCAGACGTTCTAGGGCTTGCCTTGCTAGTCTAACCACCTAAATTCTAAGTTCTATTAGCTAACAGGAGCTCTCTAGGTCTCCAATCTAGGATTTTCGGATCCCCTACTCCTCTGCTCTTGCTCTCCTTATATACTCACTTCTAGGTCGGTTTGCCTTAGGATGATGGACTTCGCCTTTGGGCCCAAGTTTATTTCTTCAGGAAATATTCTATTTCCGTCGATCTTCGTAATTATCCTCGAGTTTTCCCCTATTTTTCGGTGACTTGATGTTTATCCGATGTTCGGGAAATTGGATAAACCGTCATAGTCCGATTGGGCCTGAATTCTTAAAATCGTAAGTAAGTCCGTGGACTTGTCTTAGCTCGTTGAATGTTTTATACGATTCCTCGGAAAGACTATCTTTCTCGTAAAATAAACCGTATAGCCTAAAGGATCGATGTTCGAGTTAATCGATCTTGTTTTACACGATATGCTCTTCGAGAAATCCAACCTTTCTAATTTTTGTCGTAAAACATCGAGGATGATTCCAATCGAGTCGAATCGAGAGATGTTAATTCCGTAGCCGTGACCGTATCAAACCCACGAGGATTGATCCAAGCAAGCCAAGACGGGATCAGACCGAGCACGATGGGACCGAGACAAGGACAAGGACCGAGACCAGGACGAGGACCGTCGACCGGCGCCAGGGGACCTGCCGCCGGCGCCAGGCCGCGTCACGCTTGCCGCCGGCCAGGGCTTGCACCGGCGCCAAGCTGGTTGGTCGCGTCTGCCGGGCGCCAGGCCGGGTAGCGCCGCCGCCGGGCGCCAGGGGCTTACGCGGTGCCAGGCCTGCTTCGCGCTGCCGCCGGGCGCCAGGGTTGCCGGGCGCCAGGCCAACTCGCGTCGCATCTGCCGCCGGGCAGGGCTTGCCGCCGCGCCAGGGGCTTGCCGCGGCGCCAGGCGGCTGCTTCGCTGCGCCGGCGACAGGCGGCTTCGTCGCCGCTGCGGTGCGGTATTCTGTCGCCCGTGGGTTCTCCGTCGCCCGATCCTTCCCCGCTGACCGCTCGATGGGAAATCTTTGAGTTTGGAAGGATCTTTAGCCGCCTAATTTTGACCCCAACAGTTAGCCCCCCAGCTCGTAAAATCGGAGACGATTTTGCGGGCGAATGATTCGAGTTTTCTGAAAATCAAAATTTTCGGCTAAGGATTCTTTTCCGCAGAAAATCTACGTCATCATCCCCCCCTTTTTTTATGATGATACTTACCCCTTCTTTTGCGGACAGTTTGTGTCGCTGATTGACGGAATGCTTGGCGAGTGTGGGTCGGAAGTCATTCGTCTATCGAAGGAGCTGGAGTCGTCGCAGGAAGCGCTGAAGCGTACTGAGGCTGCACTGCAGACCGTCGAGGACACCCATGCTGCCCAGACGTCCCAGCTTGAGGTTCGTATCAGCGACCTTGAGTGTGACCTTGGGAAGACCAGCGAGTTCACTACTCAAGGTGAAGAAGGAGAAGAAGAGCAAATCCTCGGAAGTCCGCCGCCTTCAGCAGAAGATCCAGACTCATGAGGAGATGGACGCCCATAGATCCTCGGAGGTTGCCGATGCTCGTGACGACTTCTTTGGTCGTCTGACGAGGATGGCCATCCTGTTTGAGTCCTTGATAGCTGTCCGCAAGAGGTACTTGGCTTTAGCGGGGATCGAGGGGAGTCTGAGCGAGCTCGAGTTGCTATGGGGTAACGAGGCCTCGTCTTTGACTCGGAGGAAGCCAGACTATCGTCCTGTAAAGGAGAGTGGGCGACCTCGAGGGAGACTTCGATTCGATCCTTGCCGCCTGCAGGCGAATGCACCGACCTCCGAGGGAGACTTTGATTTGCTCGAGCACCGTGGCGTTTGCGTAAGCGTTGGCCATAGGAACAGTCGCTGCTGGAGTTGTTTTACCATCGTTGACGCAAACTGCAAATTTTTTCTTTCATATTTCTGGACATTGGTTCGATCAAGGCGGCCGTATGAGTAAGAGTAATCCGTCCCCCTTCTTCGCCAAACTGTGGGAACCGAAATTCACACCGTCAATTTTAATGAATAAGATTGCGGAGGAAAGCCAAGTTAACCCGACTTTCCTAGAAGGTCCGGATTCTCTGCGACAGCCAACGACAAGTGACCGAATAAATGCGGAAAAAGATTTGTTAAGATTTGAGACTGGACCTTAAGAAAGGCTGCCTCGTACTTTCGAGGATCAAGTCGGACGTAGTTCAGTTAGAAAGAATTGAACAAGAGATCGAACCGCCTGGCGGGTTTGTCTAGTATGGCGTTTGTCATAGAAACAGGCATGTCGAAGATAACGCCTAGGGTTTCTATGTGCGGAGCTCTTAAGTAAAAGAATTGTCCGATCCTTCCGAGAGGAGCGGAGATTTGCGAGCAGGAGGCGGCCAGACGTTCTAGGGCCTGGTTCGTCTAATATGAGCGTTGGTCATAGAAGCGGGCATGTCGAAGATAATGCCTAGGGTTTCTATGTAAGCTCTGAGTAAAAGTATAGTTAGATCCTTCCGAGAGGAACATGGGTCTGCGGAGAAGATAAAACTAGAACAAGAGGCGGCCAGACGTTCTGAGTCCTGCCTCGCTGGCCTAACCGCCTAAGTTCTAAGTTCTCTAAGCTAGCAGGATGCCCTAAGTCTCCAATCTAGGATTTTCGGATTTTTTTTGGGATGCTCTTCTCCTCCTCTTGCTCTCCTTATATACTCACTCCTAGGTCGGTTTGCCTTAGGATGATGGACCTCGCCTTTGGGCCCAAGTTTATCTCTTCAGGAAATATTCCATTTCCGTCGATCTTCGTAATTATCCTCGAGTTTTCCCCTATTTCTCGGTGGCTTAATGTTTATCCGATGTTCGAAATTGGATAAACCGTCATAGTCTGATTGGGCCTGAATTCTTAAAATCGTAAGTAAGTCCGTGGACTTGTCTTAAGTCGTTGAGCGTTTTATCGATTTCGAAAAGACTATCTTTCTCGTAAAATAAACTGTATAGCCTAAAGGATCGATGTTCAAGTTAATCGATCTTTGTTTTATCTGATATCTTCTACGAAATCCAATCCTTCTAGTTTTGTCGTAAAACATCGAGGACGATTCCAATCGAAGTCGAAGGATGTTTATTCTGTAGCCGTGATCGTCCCAAACTCATGATGATTGATCCAAACAAGCCAAGATGGGATCAGACCGAACACGATGGGACCGACCAGGGCGAGGGCCGACCGGCGCCAGGCGGTGCCGCCGGCCAGGCCAGCTTGCGGACGCGTGTGCCGCGCCAGGCCAGCTTGGGACGTGTGCCGCTGGCGCCAAGGACGCTGCGCCGGGCGCCAGGTCGGTGCCGGGCGCCAGGTCGGGCCGCTGGCGCCAGGCGCTCAGGCGGACGCGTGCGCCGCGGTCGGTGCCGCCGGCGCCAGGCGCTCAGCGTGCGCCGGCGCCAGGCCGGTGCCGCCGGGCGCCAGGCGGTGCCCGGCGCCAGGCGGTGCCCGCCGCGCCAGGTCGGCTCGTGGCGCTGCGTCGCCGGGCGCCAGGCGGTGCCGCCGCGCGGTGCCGCCCGGCGCCGCCGCTCGTGGCGCGCCGCCGCGCCAGGTCGGTGCCGCCGCCGGCGCCAGGCGCTGCGCTGCGCGCCAGGCCGGTGTACCGCCGCCAGGCGCCCGGACGCTGCGGCCGCGCCAGGCGGGTGCCGCCGGCGCCAGGCGCTCAGCGTGACGCCGTCGCCGGCGCCAGGCGGTGTGCCGCGCGCCAGGCGCTCAGCGGACGCTGTGCCGGCGCCAGGCCGGGTGCCGCCGGCGCGGCCGGCCGCTGACGCGTGCCGCCGCCGGCAGGACGGTGCCGCCGGCGCCAGGCGTCCGTGCCAGCATGGGCGTTTTGAAGATCTCGGCGAGGGCTTCGATTTGATATCTTGATCGTTTTCTGGTTCCTCACGGTTTGAGAGAACGACCTCTTGAAGTTTCGAGGCAGATTCTTTTGTTTAGGGTTTTGTGGTGATCGAATCTTGATGTCCTTGGGAGCGGACCGATCTTTCTTGGGACTCTCGACGCCGCACCCGTAGTCTTCGATCTTACTTTCAAGAAGTGTTTCACGAAGAACCCATAAGTAAAAATAATCCTAGCCGCTGATTTCGAGATAACCGCTTTCGCCAGAGAGTGGATATTCTAATTTGAGAAAATCTCGATAACTTCTTTTCAAATTATATGAGACTTTTGTTTCAAGAAATACTTTCCAGAGACTTTCAGTCATTGATTCCGTCGCGACCGATTTTGACACCAACAGTTAGCCCCAGCTCGTTAGAACCTTCGTGATGTTCTTGCGGCGATAAGACATGTCGTAAGATAGGCGGAATCAATGGTTGAAAGGCTCCGTTGAAAGTGGTAAGATTGGGGCTGCGCTTCGAAGGCTGCCTACGCACTTTGGTGTAGGGATCAAGCCTTCCGTAGTTCGCTTTGGAGTTTAAGACCCTTGTGATCTGTTTTCCGCAGACTTATATGGTCTGGTTATGTTTCATGAGAGACTTTCGAGCATGATGCTGTTGATGTATTTGTTTTCGATTATTTATGAACTTCAGTTTTTGAAGTATGAGAAAGAGGGTGTGAGTTGTCGTCTCATTCCTAGTTCCCTGATGATCACCGTACCTATTGTTTGCATAAAGCGAGATTTTCCGCGGTTTACCGATTCGCTGAAAGTTCGTGAAACGAATAGGCTTAAGTGAAGAGACAAATTTTGGATCTCGATACCATACTATGTCTGTGAGATGTCAAGATCCAGCGTGGCTGGGTTTAGGCAAGACCTAGGTTTACTCTCGACTGAGGCTTTGCGATGACAAATCGGCTTTTGTTTTGCCTGTTTGCGATTTTAACCTGACTCGTACCGTTTAAAATCCGCGAATTGTTGTCGGCTTATATGATTTGTTCAGCGAGTCGAGCTACTTCCTTCTGAAGAGCTAGACCAAAATTTTGATTTCTTGTATAGCGCTATGTTTATCCTTGTCGGATGCAAGAGAGCCTACCCTTGAAGGGCTGCTATTTGTCCGTTTAGGGCGTTAGAGTTCGTTTGTTGTGATCAGCAACAACGAAATGATGCCAGTTTAGAGGCATGTTACCGTTTAGAGGTGTGTTTGTATGTTTTGAGTTCTAGAGACGAGGATTTCGTCTGGAACGTTTTGAGGAAAAGAATGTCCTTCGAGCGTTAGCGACGTCTCGCAGTGCTGAAGGTCGAGTTTCCCTTGTGCCGCATTTCGTGGTTGAAATGTTCTCGCTTTGGAGTTGTTTTGCGAATGTTCGCAGCCAGAAACTGTTGTTTCGGTTTACGCAGGACCAAGAGGTCGCGTAAGTTCGACCAGGGAGAAGCGTCTACATTCACAGTGCTTCGTGAAGTGTTGGCCTTCCGGATTTGTTTGTATATATTAAGGATGACTCGTATAACTCTTGGAGCCTTGTCACGAGTGTTTCTTTTCATGCAGTGTTTACGGGCGAGAACTTAATCGATTGACGATGAGTTTAAATCTTCCGTTAACCATATGGTTGTTAGGACTGAGTTTTGGTATGGAGAGTTTATCGATGATTTCCGATTCTGGGTTATCGACAAATTGCTTGCGTAATAGTCACTTGGCGTTCTATGAACAAATCGTGGATTGTTGTTTTTAGCCGTTAAGTGATTGGAGCGGTGGTCGCTCAGTAGCTTTGGATTGGCATGGAGGCTAGATTCAGCCGTATCGCCAAGGAAGTTGTTTGGTAAACGATCAGACCATGACCCTTATTAAGGTCATGTTAGTTTACGATTGTCCTTAATGGGGATGCGAATTCAGGTCCGGCTTTACGGATGAGTTGGCGAGGGCCAAATAGCGTTGCGAGATAGACATGCCAAGCATAGCGGAGTTTTCTGAATTATTGTTGATGGCTTTTAGAAACGATCTTCCACTTTAGGTCTTAGTTATACGATGAATGGCTCGTATAAATTCTTTTTTTGTTGCATGAAAATCGTTTCATTTATCCGAGGGGGACAAAGTTTAAGGGATCGGCGCAGGAACGCGGGTTCGTCACGTGATTATTTCCTGCTCGGACGCAACCGCTGAGTGAAAGCAGGAGCCAGAAACCTTGTGGAGCGAAAACTGTCTATGTCAGTTACCCGTTGGACCCATTATGTTTATTTTACGAAATTTGCTTTGTATGAATTGACTCGACCATACAGAGGATTTCTCGTAAAAGTGATGTAAGGGGGTTTTCGCAAAGGTAACCGGAGAGCGTTTCTCACGAATTACTTGCGATATTCGCGACCACGGATTGTGTTTTCCTCATTCACTTTTGCATCGCGAAATCGTTTTGCATAAGACCGGTCATGTTTTTTCCATAGGCTATTTTGTTTTAAAATGTTCTTGTTATACCAAAGTAATGGATGACCGGTTTCATAGAGATAGAAAATCGCAGTTTGTTAAAGTAGCGATGTTTCCGCTGATTACACGGAGATGTTTCCGCTTATGATTTCGACCTTTGACTAAAGCTGCTTCAACTACTTATGGAGTTTTACGAAGGTTATTTCGTTATTTTCGTAGTTCACCGTCATGCTATTAGTCTGGCGTTGGTACACGCTTCTAGTCGCGAGTTTGCGGCGAGAGACGACGAGAGTTTTCAAGACTATGTTTGTAGCGGTTGGGCTATGCCATTAAGCGTTTTAGACGAATCTTATTGCTGCAGAGTTTGCTTTGTCAAAGCGTTGTCTTGATGCTGAAGCAAAAGTTTTCAAGATGGGATTATACGGGTATAGTATACGCATCTACTTCCCTTTTACGGAAGAACGGGTTAGCCGTTCTTCGAAGGCTTGTGTACGCTTTTTCTTTCTTTTAGGAAGCGGGATGAGTATGCTTTTAGAACGCTGTGGCGATCGCTTCGGTTTTCGAGACTAGATCGGTTTGCATGTTCTGCCTGGACAATCAAGGAACGATGGAACAAGACTGGAAATTTTGCCTAAGACTTAGCTTGCTAGACTATCCACCTAGGTCCTAAGTTCCCTAAATTCTACGGCAGTTTTCAAGACGCTTTTGTTCCTGTCCTACAAAGAATTTAAACCTTTACAAAATTTTCGAGAAAATAGTCTTTTGAAGGTTTCGCATTTCGAAGAATCCCATTTTCTCGTATAGTCGAGACGATTGGTGTTTAGAATAACCGTGATCGTACCAAACTCACAAAGATTGATCTAAGCAAGCCAAGATGGGATCGGACCGAGCACGATGGGACCGAGACCAGGACGAGGGACGCCGACCGACGCAGGCGGCCGGCGCCAGCCAGCCAGCCCCGCGTGCCGCCGGCGCCAGGCCAGGGTGCGCGGCGCCAGGCCAGCCAGCGTCCCGCGTGCCGCCCGCCAGGCGGTGCCGCCGGCGCCAGGCCAGCCGCGCGTGCCGCCGGCGCCAGCCAGCCCGCGTGCGCCGGCGCCAGGCGGTGCGCGGCGCCAGGCCAGCCAGCCCCGGTGCCGCCCAGGTTGGGTGCCGCCGGCGCCAGGCCAGCCAGCGTCCGCGTGCCGCCGGCGCCAGGCGGTGCCGCGGGCGCAGCCAGCGTCCGCCCCGCGGCGCCAGGTTGGTGCGCCGGCGGGCCAGCGCCCGCCGCCAGGCCGGGGTGCCGCCCGCCAGGCGGGTGCCGCCAGCGCCAGGCCAGCCAGCGTCCCCGCGTGCCGCCAGGTGGTGCCGCCGGGCGCCAGGCCAGCCAGCGTCCTGCGTCGCCGCGCCAGGCCGTCTTGCCGCTCATGGTTTTTCGTTGTTCGATCTTTCCCTCGCCGTCGTTTGGGAAATATTTTGAGTTTTGGGAAGGTCTTTAGCGTAGATTTTGAGATAACCGTTTTTGACCCAAACAAGAGCAAAGTGAGGTTTCCACAGGCGAGGTGACCTTGGTGATAGTTGTTCTCGTCCACAGCGAGGTGGCCGAGAGTGATTTTGTTCCTTTCATAAAATCTCAACGGAAACTCCGATTGAGACGAAACGAAAGCCATTTTGACCTAGACACAAAGGAGAACAAAGTGGGCTCTTACTAAGGCGAACTGGGAAGACTGATCTTACCTTATGGCAAGTCGTCCTAGTAAGATCAAGCTCCGACCTTTCGCTTTCCCGTTTGTTCCTCGAGAGTTGTTTGTAAGAAGTATGGCAGTGGGAATCGGTGAACCGATTTTCCGTGCTTCTGTTCCACGAGTAATATAGGGTTTCCCCAAGGTTTCGAGGAGAATAAGTTTTATTTTTCCGAGAGGTTCTCGAAAGAAACGTTTTTCGTAGAAACCTTGCTCGTTGCGATTTCTCTAACTTGGTAACAAGATGAATTTTGGGGTTTGATAGATTTTATCGCTGCCCTTCTGTTTAGATAGAGAAATTGCGAGCTCGTTTTTGTGCTCTTCCTGTGGCGGAAAGCCGCGGCTAGGTTTTTGATTTGCTCGAGCACCGTGGCGCTTCGTGGCGTTGGCCATAGGAACAGTCGCTGCTGGAGTTGTTTTACCATCGCTGACGAAACTGCAAATTTTTCTTTCATATTTCTGGACATTGGTTCGACAAGCGCTTTGCGGCCGTATGAGTAAGAGTAATCCGTCCCCTCCTTCTATGCCAAACTGTGGGAACCGAAATTCACACCGTCAATTTTAATGAATAAGATTGCGGAGGAAAGCCAAGTTAACCCGACTTTCCTTGAAGGTCCGGATTCTCTGCGACAGCCAACGACAAGTGACCGAATAAATGCGGAAAAGATTTGTTAAGATTTGAGACTGGACCTTAAGAAAGGCTGCCTACGCACTTTCGAGGATCAAGTCGGACGTAGTTCAGTTAGAAAGAATTGAACAAGAGATCGAACCGCCTGGGCGGGTCGCTCTAGTATGAGCGTTTGTCATAGAAACAGGCATGTCGAAGATAACGCCTAGGGTTTCTATGCGCGGAGCTCTTAAGTAAAGAATTGTCCGATCCTTCCGAGGAGCGGAGATTTATGAGCAGGAGGCGCCAGACGCTCTAGGGCCTGGTTCGCCTAATATGAGCGTTGGTCATAGAAGCGGCATGTCAAGATAATGCCTAGGGTTTCTATGCGAGCTCTGAGTAAAAGTATAGTTAGATCCTTCCGAGAGGAACATGGGTCTGGGAGAAGATAAAACTAGAACAAGAGGCGCCAGACGCTCGAAGTCCTGCCTCGCTGGCCTAACCGCCTAAGTTCTAAGTTCTCTAAGCTAGCAGGATGTTCTAAGTCTCCAATCTAGGATTTTCGGATTTTTTTGGATGCTCTTCTCCTCTGCTCTCTCTCCTATATACTCACTCCTAGGTCGGTTTGCCTTAGGATGATGGACCTCGCCTTTGGGCCCAAGTTTATCTCTTCAGGAAATATTCCATTTCCGTCGATCTTCGTAATTATCCTCGAAGTTTTCCCTATTTCTGTGGCTTAATGTTTATCCGATGTTCGAAATTGGATAAACCGTCATAGTCTGATTGGGCCTGAATTCTTAAAATCGTAAGTAAGTCCGTGGACTTGTCTTAAGTCGTTGAACGCTTTATATCGATTTCTAAAAGACTATCTTTCTCGTAAAATAAACTGTATAGCCTAAAGGATCGATGTTCAAGTTAATCGATCTTTGTTTTATAATGATATCTTCTACGAAATCCAATCCTTCTAGTTTTGTCGTAAAACATCGAGGACGATTCCAATCGAGTCGGGATGTTTATTCAGAGCGCGATCGCCCCAAACTCATGATGATTGATCCAAACAAGCCAAGATGGGATCAGACCGAACACGATGGGACCGAGACCAGGACGAGGCCGCCGACCGGCGCCAGGCGGTGCCGCCGGCGCCAGGCCAGCTTCGGGCCGGGCGCCAGGCCAGCTTATGGACGGTGCCGCCGGCGCCAGGTCGCTGTGACGCTGTCGCCGGGCGCCAGGTCGGTGCCGCCGCCGGGCGCCAGGCCGGTGCGCCGCTGGCGCCAGGTCGGCGGACGCCGCCGGGCGCCAGGTCGGTGCCGCCAGCCGGTGCCGCTGGCGCGCGCCAGGCGCGGACGCTGCGGCCGCCGCCGGGCCGCCACGGCGCCAGGTCGGTGCCGCCAGCGCCAGGCGCTCGCGGACGCTGCGTGCCGCGCCAGGTCGGTGCCGCCGCCGCGCCAG
The DNA here is from genome assembly GCA_016432835.1 of Brassica nigra. Classification (NCBI taxonomy): domain Eukaryota; kingdom Viridiplantae; phylum Streptophyta; class Magnoliopsida; order Brassicales; family Brassicaceae; genus Brassica; species Brassica nigra. Next base: position 52,198,403 of record CM028242.1, read on the forward strand.
GCGGGCCGCCGGGCGCCAGGCCGCTCATGCGATGCGCGCGCCGGCGCCAGGCGCTCGCGGACGCTGCGCCGAGCCAGGCGGTGTACGGCGCCAGCCGCTCAGCGCGACGCCCGGGCGCCAGGTTGGTGTTCGCCGGCGCCAGGCCGCTCGCGGATGCGCCGGGCGCCAGGTCGGTGCCGCCCGCCGGCGCCAGGCCGCTCGCGTGACGCTGCCGGGCGGGTGCCGCCGGCGCCAGGCCGTCGCGGACGCCGCCGGCGCCAGGACGGGTGCCGCCGGCGCCAGGCGTCCGGTGCCAGCATGGGCGTTTTGAAGATCTCGGCGAGGGCTTCGATTTGATATCTTGATCGTTTTCTGGTTCCTCACGGTTTGAGAGAACGACCTCTTCGAAGTTTCGGCAGATTCTTTTTGTTTAGGGTTTTGTGGTGATCGAATCTTGATGTCCTTGGGTGAGCGGACCGATCTTTCTTGGGACTCTCGTACGCGCACGCCCGTAGTCTTCCGATCTTACTTTCAAGAAGTGTTTCACGAAGAACCCATAAGTAAAAATAATCCTAGCCGCTGATTTCGAGATAACCTGCCAGAGTGGATATTCTAATTTGAGAAAATCTCGTATAACTTCTTTTCAAATTATATGAGACTTTTTGTTTCAAGAAATACTTTCCAGAGACTTTCAGTCATTGATTCCGTCGCGACCGATTTTGACACCAACAGCTATTTGTCTGTTTAGGACGTTAGAGTTCGTTTGTTGTGATCAGCAACAAAGAAATGATGCCAGTTTAGAGGCATGTTACCATTTAGAGGTGTGTTTGTATGTTTTGAGTTCTAGAGACGAGGATTTCGTCTGGAACGTTTTGAGGAAAAGAATGTCCTTCGAGCGTTAGCGACGCTCGCAGTGCTGAAGGTCGAGTTTTCCTTATGCCGCATTTCGTGGTTGAAATATTCGCGGGCTTGGAGATGTTTTTGCGAATGTTCGCAGCCAGAAACTGTTGTTTCGGTTTGGACGCAGGACCAAGGGGTCGCGTAAGTTTGACCCAGGGAGAAGCGTCTACATTCACAGTGCTTCGTGAAGTGTTGGCCTTCCGGGATTTGTTTGTATATTTCAAGGATGAATCGTATAACTCTTGGAGCCTTGTCACGAGTGCTCCTTTTCATGTCGTGTTTACCGGGTGTATAGAACTTAATCGATTGATGATAAGTTTAAATCTTCCTTTAACCATATGGTTGTTAGGACTGAGTTTTGGTATGAAGAGTTTATCGTATGATTTTCCGATTCTGGGTTATACGACAAATTGTTTGCGTAATAGTCACTAGGCGTTCTATGAACAAATCGTGGATTGTTGTTTTTAGCCGTTAAGTGATTGGAGCGGTGGTCGCTCAGTAGCTTTGGATTGGCATGGAGCCTAGATTCAGCCGTATCGCCAAGGAAGTTGTTGGTAAACGATCAGATCATGACCCTTATTAAGGTCATGTTAGTTTACGATTGTCCTTAATGGGGATGCCGAATTCAGGTCCGAGCTTTACGGAAGGGCGTAGTTGGCCGAGGGCCAAATAGCGTTTGCGAGATAGACATGCCAAGCATAGCGGAGTTTTCTGAGTTATGGCTGATGGCTTTTAGAAACGATCTTCCACTTTAGGTCTCAGTTATACGATGAATGGTTCGTATAAATTCTTTTTTTTTTAGCATGAAAATCGTTTAATTTTATCCGGGGAAAAGTTTAAGGGATCGACGCAGGACACGCGGGTTCGCGTGATTATTTCCTGCTCGGACGTAATCGCGGGAGTGAAAGCAGGAGCCAGAAACCTTGTGGAGCAAAAACTGTCTATGACAGTTACCCGTTGGACCCATTATGTTTATTTTACGAAAGTTGCTTTGTATGAATTGACTCGACCATACAGAGGATTTTTCGTAAAAGTGATGTAAGAGGGGGTTTTTGTAAAGGTAACCGGAGAGTGTTTCTCACAAATTACTTGCGATATTTGCGACCACGGATTATGTTTTCCTCATTCACTTTTGCATCGCGAAGTCGTTTTGCATGAGACCGATCATGTTTTTCCATAGTCTGTTTTGTTTAAAATATTCTTGTTATAGGAAAGTAATGGATGACCGGTTTCATGGAGATAGAAAATCGCAGATTGTCAAAGTAGCGATGTTTCCGCGGATTGCACGGAGATGCTTCCGCTTATGATTTCGACCTTTGACTAAAGCTGCTTCAATTACTCACGGAGTTTTACCGGTTATTTCGTATTTTCGTAGTTCACCGTCGTGCTATTAGTCTGACGTTGGTACACGCTTCTAGTCGCGAAGTTTGCGAGAGACGACGAGTTTTCAAGACTATGTTTGTAACGGTTGGCTATGCCAGCGCTTTTAGACGAATCTTATTGCTGCGAGAGTTTGCTTTGTCAAAGCGTTTCTTGATGCTGAAGCAAAAGTTTTCAAGATGGGATTATACTGGTATAGTATACGTACCTACTTCCCTTTTCTTTTACTTAAAGAAAACGGGTTAGCCGTTCTTCCGAAGGCTTGTGTACGCTTTTTCTTTCTTTTAGGAAGCGGGATGAGTATGCTTTTAGAATGCGTGGCATCGCTTCTCGGTTTTCGAGAGACTAGATCGGTTTGCATGTTCTGCCTGGACAATCAAGGAACAATGGAACAAGACTGGAAAATTGCCTAAGACTTAGCTTGCTAGACTATCCACCTAGGTTCTAAGTTCCCTAAATTCTACGGCAGTTTTCAAGACGTTTTGTTCCTGTCGTACGAAGAATTAAAACCTTTACAAAATTTTATAAGTCGGACATACCTTAGTCTCATCGATGATTTGAGATTGCCCTTCTTCCTCCTTCTTCTTTTGTCTTCTGAACTGTGTTTCACCTTCCGAGTGATAGTTTTACGAAGGAATGTGAATTCCATCGGTTTTCTTAGGCGTTCGAATGGCCACTTTCGATTCTACGTCAAAGGACTTCGAAAAGTCTGATAAGGAATTTCGTATGAATTGATTTTCGATGAAATCCTGATGAGAATATCTGAGCGAATGAGAGATATCAACGTCTAAGCTCATGTCTCCGCTTTCAGACTTCCCTAAATTGACAGGTGCGCTTTGTATATTGTTGAAAAGTCTATCAAGCGCTATGAATAGATGTTTCACTCAACGTGGCAGAATCAGATTGCGCTTTATGTACCAAAGGGATTTTACGAAATCGTTGAAACAAAAGAAGGAGAAGCAGGCTAAGAGGGAGCAATGGACAGGATGTCATTCGGGTGAGGTTCTTAGTTCGTCTAGCCATGAGCGAACTGGTCAAGTCTCAGACCTTGTTGTTTGATATGAATTTGTTTGACTTTACTTAATGATCTGTCGTAAAAATTGCCGAGTTTGATCTTACGGAAGTTGTTTCCGTAAGATGTTACCAATTTTAATATCCGACACTCTCGCCGGAGAGCTGTAATTTTGTTCTTAAACTTAATCAGAAATTCTCTCGCTTCGTAGGATTGATCCAAAGGAGTTTTGAGTAGTTTTCCAAAGTAAGCTTAGCGGATAAACGTCGAGAGTTCGCAATGGCGCGAAAATTTTTAGATTTCAGAAAACGTCTTAGTTAACCGGTTTAGGTTTTGAGTAGGTTTATAGAAATCAACTCTGTTCTTCTCAAACTGGTCAAGAAGGACCAAGCTGGCCATATTTCAAATTGGTCGAGAGAGACCGAGCTTGTCGTGACGGCGAGCTGGTCGAGACAGACCGAACTTGTCGATGGCTAACCGGTCGACAGTCGGAGTTTTGGCCTCCCTTGGGTTGTTCGGACGGTTGGGAAGCCAAGTTAACCCGACTTTTCCCTGAAGGTCCGGATTCTCTGCGACAGCCAACGACAAGTGACCAATAAATGCGAAAAGGTTTTGTTAAGATTTGGGACTGGACCTTAAGAAAGGCTGCCTACGTACCCCTTTCGAGGATCAAGTCGGACGTAGTTCAGTTTAGAAAGAATTGAACAAGAGATCGAACCGTCTGGGCGGGTTCGTCTAGTATGAGCGTTTGTCATAGAAACAGGCATGTCAAGATAACGCTTAGTGGTTTCTATGCGGAGCTCTGAAGTAAAAGAATTGTCCGATCCTTCCGAGGAGCGGAGATTTGGAGCAGGAGGCGCCAGACGCTCTAGGGCCTGCCTTGCTAGTCTAACCGCCTAAATTCTAAGTTCTATTAGATAACAGGAGCTCTCTAGGTCTCCAATCTAGGATTTTCGGATCCCCTTCTCCTCTGCTCTTGCTCTCCTTATATACTCACTTCTAGGTCGGTTTGCCTTAGGATGATGGACTTCGCCTTTGGGCCCAAGTTTATCTCTTCAGGAAATATTCTATTTCACGATCTTCGTAATTATCCTCGAAGTTTTCCCTATTTTTCGGTGACTTGATGTTTATCCGATGTTCGAAATTGATAAACCGCCATAGTCCGATTGGGCCTGAATTCTTAAAATCGTAAGTAAGTCCGTGGACTTGTCTTAAGTCGTTGAACGTTTTATATGATTCCTCGGAAAGACTATCTTTCTCGTAAAATAAACCGTATAGCCTAAAGGATCGCTGTTCGTGTTAATCGATCTTGTTTTACACGATATCCTCTACGAAATCCAACTTTTCTAATTTTGTCGTAAAACATCGAGGATGATTCCAATCGAAGTCAATCGAGATGTTAATTCCAGAGCGGACCGTGATCAAACCCACGAGGATTGATCCAAGCAAGCCAAGACGGGATCAGATCGAGCACGATGGGACCGATACCAGGACGAGGACCGAGACCAGGACGAGGACCGTCGACCGGCGCCAAGCCGGCTGCGCTGCCGCCGGGCCAGGGGCTTGTCGCCGGGCGCCAGGTCGGGCGCTGCCTGCCGCCGGCGTCAGTTTGCCGCCGGCGCCAGGCCGCAGCGGCTGCTGGCGCCAGGGGTTGCCGGTGCCAGGCCGGCTTGCGGCTTTGCCGCCGGGCGCCAGGCTGGTTGCCACGCTGGCGCTGGGCTTACGCCGCCAGGCTGGTTGCCGCTGCCGCTGGCGCCAGGTTGCCGGGCGCCAGGCGCTGCCGCCGGGCGCCAGGGTGCTTGCCGCCGCCAGGCCGGCTCCATCTCGCTTGCCGCCAGGGATTCTCTGCCCATGGGTTCTCCGCCGCCGATCATTCCGCTGACCGCTCGCAGGAAATCTTTGAGTTTGGAAGGATCTTTAGCCGTTGATTTCGAGATAACCGTTTTTGACCCCAACAAACCTGCACTCAAGTGAAAACTGGATCACGTACGACATCTTACAACCATCAACATAAAGTTTCACAAACTTTGACTTAGTTAAGCAATTATAAAGTTGGTGTTTTTCTTGGTTTCAGAAAGTTCGTACATCTATATTGTTTAAGTTCAACTAAGATTTACAACCCATATTACACTAACTCCAAAAAGCACTTAGTTCCTTAGTTTTTCACAGTTATCTAATATTTCAAATCATCTTTCGAAAAGTTTGAATACTTACATGCAACTCAGTTTCAGGTTCTCCTACTGATTGGGTCGTCCTTTCTTCACCTTCGGGGTTCTCACCTTCTTCGTTATTTCGGGACTCCATTTGAACAACCTCCATTTCAGCTCCTCCTTCTTTGGCGTCCTTCTCTACTTCTCCGGGTTCCTTGTGTTCTTCTTGGACATCCTTATCTTCGTTATTCTTGTCTTCTTCGCTTTCATCTGCATCTCGGAGACTTTGCTCGGTTCCCGGAGCGAGAGATTTGTTGATGGTGCTTGGGTTTGCTTCATCCATTGTTGCTTCTTCGGAGAATTTATAAATATCCGTTTCTTCTCCTCCTACACTACTCGACACGTCTTCTTTCGCCTTCGGATCGTCTTGTTTCAACATGATTAGGGTTTTGATTCTCGATCTCCGCTGAGTAGGGTTTTCAGAGAAAATTTCAAGAGAAACGCGACGGATACAGGGGAAATGAGTTGGAAACAGTGAAACCTCAATTTCAACCAATAAGGAGAAAGAAGGGGAAAATTATTCGGGAATTCAATTTCTGGAAGTGGATATCCAAATTTGTTGGGTCAGTATTGGGCTCGGGTTTGGATAGTCGAAGGTGCAATTGTAATTATCTAAGTTTCACTTGGTTTCGTTGTCTTTTACTAAATTTTCCTATTTAAATCAAGATAAATAAGAAGGGATCAACAATTACGAATGGACAATTAAGTTAAAACAAATAGTTGTTTGCCCACGTCACTTCAATCAACTATGCCGCCCTTAATTAGCCGTGTCAAAATAATATTGAGACCTTTATAATTTCGAGACGATAAAGTAACTTTGCTTAACCGAGTTTCTAGTTAGTTTCGTTTAACTCAGCCATGAAATAAATATAAATCAGCCATGTAATAACTATAAATCAGCCATGTTATAACTATAAATCAGCCGTCACGTATATTGATTTTTGAGGTGGCCGAAAAGTTGCTTTCCAAAGAGGAATTATTTTCCATTCCTCAGCCCTATAAAAGTCGTTATTAGTACTTACATTTAAGTTTCTCTAAAATAAATTAGTCATCTCCCCACGTCACATAGAAATACTAATATCGAGACTTACGTAATATCGAATATAAAATTAACAGTTTTTGTCGTCTCCACTCGTCACATCAGTCAGCCTAACTCAGCCATTAGTTGATTTATAAAGGACGTATACTATTTCTTCCAGTTTCAAAATAATGAGGTCTGAAAAATACGGCTGCCTCGCATACATCGAGACCTTTATAATTTCGAGACGATAAATTAACTTTGCTTAACTGAGTTTCTAGTTAGTTTCTCTTAATTCAGTCGTGTACAAACGATAGCCTGACCGAAATCGTAATTCAGCTGTATTACAAAACATGATACTAATTACTCAGCCGCAATACAAAACATTCAAAACCGTAACCCAGCTGTAATACAAAATCATGAAAAAAATTAACCCAGCCGTTTTACAAAAAATGGAAAACCATAAACCAGCCGTAATAAATGAATACACTTACGGCATCAGACAAGTTTTCGCATTATGTCCACTATGTCCACATCGAGAACATGTGTGTGCTTTCCTAGGACGTTTGTTTGAAAGTGCAACTTCTAAAGCAGATTTCATCCTAGTTTTCTTAGGTCTTCCTGGTTGTTGACGAATATCCGGGCAAGCATGGTTGGTTAGCCACGTTTTCTGGAACAGGAATCGCTCTGTCAACCGGCATAACCGAATCAGCGTAGGCGCTCATAAAATAAGTATTTTTATAGTAAGGACTGCAAAGAGATATACGACAAACATTCATGTACTCCGCAGCTGCGATTGCGTGTACACATGGTAATTTCGCGTCAAACGCTGGCACGCACTTTTCAGTATCAAATTAACAACATGCAAAGACTCGCCGATGATCCATATTTAACTTCAGTGTGATGATCATCAATCCTTTGTACCGTCAAAATTCTGGCGTCACTTACGCGACCCTATTAAAAATGCAGAATTATACAGGCTGAGTTATAATATAACAGGCTGAATAAACAATACTTTAGGCTGATTTATCGTGACTGTCCCGGCTGACTTACCTGTAGTTGTTTCTCCACACCACGCGTAGCGTGGTTTGCTGCAATCTGGCATCCTCTCTCGCTCAGAAAACCATCTTGTCATCATAACCCGAATCGATTCTAATATTCAAGAATGTTAAAACCTCTAGCATTCGACAGTGCTCGTTCATTGATTCAGCTATGTTCGTAGTCATCAAATTGTACCTCTCGCCGAAATGAACACGCGCCCACAGTCTCACATCAGCTCTTTGGAGATAGCCATGGAGTTCAGGATTAATCGCTTCAATCTCATCAATATCGCTTCAAAGTCAGCCACCCTAAAACATCTTGCCGCTTTCACCGCACGAAATGCATCTTTTCCTTTGTACCGTCCCAAAATGTTCTTATATAAATGGTGCGTAAATTCCACGAGAAGCAAGCGGATATACATTTCCAATTGCTTTGCCTATTGACCTATGCCTATCCGAGATTATCGCAAGACCCTCATCGCCAGGAATCAAAAGTTTTAGTTCAAAACCAATGCCAAGAATCATCATTTTCAGTGTCAACCACCGCGGCTATTGGAAAAATCTAAAAGTTACCATCCTGAGCTAGTGCTGTGAGAAGCGCCCCTTGTATCTACCGTTAAGAAACGCATGCCGACAACCACAACTTTGCGCATGAAAGGAAACCCATTTACGCCGCACCAAACGCAAGAAACACATACATGAATCGCCAAACTCATCGATTTGAAGACGCCAGAATCTGTACTCAGATTTGCCCTTCTTATCATGTATAAATAAGAAGGCAAGTTTTCATACCCACTCTCAGGTGTTCCTCCTCGATTTCCCTTGCAAATCTCAGCCCTATGGGATTTCCAATAATCAATCTATCCACATGAAAAACGATTCTATACATTTCAGTCACAACACATATTTAAAACAGACGATTGTTCTTATAACTAAGTTCTAATATCAAAGTAACTGAGCCGAGTCGATAAATAAGTCAGCCAAACTTAAAAATACCTTTACATGAAACTGCTTAGTTATAGCTATTCCGACACTCGTTATGGACGTCCGACCAACGCCGCCGAAATTCCTTGTACAAATGTCCTAAAATATCTGGTGTTGCTTGTCGACATTGATTAGGACGCCAGTTACAGAACATGAATGATCCTCATCGTAATACTAACATAAAATGCCGGGTTTTCCTTTGTGTAAGCACGCCTCCGGATGCATCCGGGAACCCAACACTTAACAATTAATAACATCGGAGTGGATATCTCCACATCAAAATCGAATCGATCCTCACTATAAGAAGTTTCAGTCGCTCTCCAAGTCGCCTTTATTCTCGTATCGTTGACCAACACAAAGATTTAGCGACGACATCTCCAGCTTTAGAACCTCCGATTCCCGCTACATCCGCTAGTGTAATAGTTCTGAGTTCTCTGCTTGGAAGGTAGCGTCAATCCTCTTGTGTTGAGACTCACCGCTTGAGCTGAAGTTATCATCTTCAGATGACGCACCGTCCGAGTCGTCGAACATATCAAAGCGGCTTTCAAATTCATCATCATCTTTGTCTTCTTCAAATACTACATCTTCTCCGCTTTCATTCTGTGTTTCTCCTTCCACTTTACTACAGCAGTCATTCTCATTGTCCTCGCTCATCTTCCAAACTGTGGTTTTCGCCTCTTGATTTAACATCTGAAACCTCAATTCTTAGCTAAAATTGTATATCGCTTTTACTCTTCTCTAGCTCTGTCATTCCGGTTCATTTCGACATCATTCTTCTCCATAATCTCCACACAAAGACGTAGCTGTTTGCTTTTCTTTAGGCTTAGGAAACCTTGCAACTGTCGATTATTGGAGACGAAACGGTGGAGTGTCGTGCCATTTTTCAAAGATTTATTCAAAACATGTAGCTAAGCTGAATCTCATGACTTAATTCATTCAATCCGTAATCATCGAGTACACACTTTGAGAATTCTTCATGTGTTGTTTCCTCATCTAAATGGAGAGCTCTGCACCCTCTACTGTCGGGGTTGAAAACATATCTGTATTTCTTAATCCACTTTCCAGAAACAATAAAAACCGGATCCATAAGAACTCTGAGAAAGATGAAGAATTCTAGTAATTTTCTCTAACATAAACAGTATATAAAGGAGAGAAAATGAAGAAGAAGATGAACAGACCGATAAACCGAACCGAGTTGTAAAATTAGTAAGTTAGTGATGACATGGCAAACCGATTTTGTGACATGGCGGATGACATGGCAAATTGGTTAGTCAGCCGCCAAATGAATAAATAACTTACTCAAACTAAGTCAGCCGTGACGTCTAACGTAAGTCAGCTGAAACGGGGATACTATTCTAGTAATTAATCTTTTGTAAATAATTCAGCCGTAACAAGGACGTAACAATAAGTCAGTTGTATCGTCAATTAAAGCAGCCGTCAAAGGTATACTATTCTAGTAATTAATCTTTCGCTAATAAATCAGCCGTAACTCAGCTGAGTTTCACTTTAATCCAGCTTGTTACGACTGATTAAAAGTAACTCAGCCGTATCAATTTCAAATAACTCAGCCGTTCTAATTTTATTACTCAGCCGGAGAGACATAACTCAGTCGTGTCACAACTATAACTCAGCTAAAATTTTCAAAAATCATAAAATCTATGTATAACTCACCCGTAACGACTGTAAGTAAGTCAGCCGTTACTCCATAACTCAGTCGTATTTCTGTAAATCAGTCTGTACGGTAGACTGATTTATGTACGTAAGTCAGCCAGTCTTTATTAAATCAGCCGTATTATTTAATTCGGCCGTAACGTAGTCATAACGCAGCCGTAACGACGAAGGCATCGCTTTACGGCTGAGTTAATGACAACACGGAACCGAATTGTGGCATGAAAAAGTAATGGCATTCTCGTAAATATGTTTTTTCTTATAACGCGAAATAAGAGCACACTGGGTATAAAAATTAGAAAAAAATATTCTAGTAATAAAAAAAGTTTTGTAACATTGTAGTCATTTGTCCTAAAATATGTATTAGTTAAGTAAAGTTTCCTAAATTATTTCGAAAACTGTTTTGTTTTGTTTTACAAAATTGCTCCATAAAAGATATCAAAGTTATTTTTACAGCAGTTTGTTTCGTAAAAAATGTTTTTTTTTTTGTTTTATGATGTTCTGTAAAACTTGCTGAAGTTAAGTTTATGGAAGTTTGTTTCATAAAAACTGTCAAATTTTTTTTTTTATGAAACATGTTCCAAAAAAAAATTTGAAGTTAGTTTTACTGAAGTTCATTTTGTAAAACACGATTTAATTTTTGGTGTTCTCATAAAACTTTGAAAAACTGTTTTTTTTTCTGCATAATTTTTGTCCGCACGGAAATTGCTTTATTCATTTTTCGGGAAGAAGTATACAAAGTTTATTCTGAGGCATTGTTGTTTAAGTTGACTCGGTGTATATGGAATTTTTCTCTCAACATTTATGGCTTATTCTTGTAAATGCTATTCTGGTAATTTTAGCGGTTGATATCGCTAAGATGGATTCTGACCTCAACCCTTATATAATATAAACTACTTAACTTTATGTAATGCTGACTAATTATGATCAATAACAATTAACAAGTTACATGCAGTCTTCCTATCCATGGAAATGCTTAGACCAGTCACATTCGACACCTATTTAAACTTGCCGTTGATCTCACCTATTGTAAACAGTTTTGAAACACTCGTCAGAGCTCTTCATAACTTTAGTTGGTCCTTTTAATAAATGGAAGTAGGCAAGGAATAAGAAAATGAAAATCAGCTGAAAAAAGATTAAAAAAAAAACTTAAAAATAAAAGTAAATGTCTCGAACAAAAAAGGAAAAGAACCCGAGACAACCTTATGGCTTATATAAATAAGGAGGATCATAGGCTAAAAAGATACAAGTACATTCATAAATCTCTTTTTTTTTTTAATATATGTTAAATTTATTCAAAGAAAAAACCTGCTTTGTTTATAACAAGTGGAACTGATTTAAAAAAAACTAAAGCTTAGTTACATACCAATTCAGCTATCTTGTGGCAAGCCACAATGTTAATGCTCCCATATACTTCAAGTCTCCTATTTGTCGCAATGAGAGACATTTGTTTTTAACTTGTCTATCAATGAGCTTCACCAAAGAGCCTGCCAATATGGGTGTATACTTCCATGTCTTCTCTCATTTCTCTCCCGCCAAAGGAAAGAGACAGCAACTTGCAATGTGTAACGAACAAGGAACCTTTCCAGCAAACCTCCATTAGTGTCCATAATCAGTACCATAAGCTCCGACCACAGAGTTGTGAACGAGTTTGGCAACAAACCTTGCACCAGTTTCGACCAGACTTCTGCCGAGTAACTACATTCAAAAAAGAGATGGTCTCTTAACTCCATCGCATTCTGACAGAGAACACAAGATGGGTTGGCTCCTACGTTCCATGACAACATGCGATTTCCCGTTGACAATCTATTCTGAATTGCTAACCAATGTAGGAAAGCATATTTCGGAATGTGATGTCTATACCAGATGCTCTTCCACCATTGAACGGGAGGGTCTTCTTTGCGAATAAATTCCCATGTTTGTTTTGTATTGAAAACTGCTTGATACTTTTTTTCACTCTGTTTCCAAAGTGCTACGTCGGGTTCTCCAGTAAGCTTCAATCTCTGATCCTCACAGATTTTTTCAACTTCATTGAGTACATCAACCCTATGCCTCCTTCTCCTCTGATTACTCAAAGCCTCAGCAACAGTTGCAGTCCTTGAAACTCCCATATCAATGCTACCGTGCGCACCAAACAAGTCGTACAACCTTCCCATACTCGACCATCAATCAAACCAAAATGATGTACTGTTCCTTTAAAAAACCAACAATACATTCATAAATCTCTACTCAAGCAGAGAAATCACTCATAGACATCTTTCGACAACTTTAACTCTCATATGATAAATTACTATGGCTTGATCCATATTCAAAAGATAAGTAAACAGCTTTTTGTCGAGTTTCAGCTATAATATCTAAAGTGTATTTTCTATATATAGCCGAGTTCCGACAGAACATTCTCTTAAACCCATCATCGTAATCGTGTCATCGTTGGAAACGCTGAATTCACTACGTATAAAGTTTCTTAAGGACAATTCCTTTTAAGGATTTATTAGCAACATAAATTACATAATTTGTGACAGAAAAAATAAAAATAAAATTGCAAATACGACTATCAATAAGCTTTATTCTTTTCACAAATCTGATTTTAGCTTATATCAGTTCTCGTCATAGTATCGTGGCAGGATCTGGGTTCTCACAGACACTGGGATGGCCACATTGTGCACATTGTCACTCCAAGTCAAGGTTCCAAAGAAGTAGCCAGTGTTTACTCTGTGTGTGGTCGTGACTCGAACGGTGAAAGATAACTTTGTAACTGTAGAGTTAAACACAAGTGTCACTGGTGTAACAGTCACATCAACGCCCATTGGAGGATCAATCATGACTTTGTATACTGAATTGAGAGGTCCAACATTAGTAACAGTTCTCGTGAGAGTGACTTCATTTCTAAGGTTTGGGATTGTGATGGAAGGCAAATTGAGATCAAGAACAGATGGCTTGGGATTAGGACAGACGGTTGCTTTTCCGAGGACACGGGATATGGACATGTCACTGTAATCAGCAGCGCACAAGTACAAGACGTAGTCATGCGTGGCCATGTCGTATACGAGACCTGGTCTTGCAGCTTTCTCCGGATTCACGAGGCCTCCTCCGTAATCAAAAGGATCAGCTAGCTTGCGGCTAGATCCGTCTGCAAAGATAGGCTCTCCTGATGGATCAGTTTTCCAAGCTGCAATGACAAAGAATGTGCTTCTGAGTATCAATAAACTCTTGGAAACGTTATTGGTCAAAGTAAAAAAAAAGCATAATAATAACCTGTGGTGACAATAGCTGACTTGATAGCAGAAGGAGACCAGTGAGGATGTAATGATTTGAGGAGCACTACAATTCCTGAAACTACAGGAGTAGCCATTGATGTACCAGATTTCATAGAGAATCCATTGACACCTAAAGAATCATTGAGGGAAGTAGCTGCAAGTATGTTCACACCAGGTGCTGCTATATCCGGCTGCATCAAAACATACAAAAGTCAGGTACTCTTCTTAAGAGATTGAACATGTAATAAAAGAGGCTGATATACCTTAAGAATAGCTGGAGATATTGAATTGGGTCCTCTTGATGAGAATGTTGCTACCTTCGTAGCCACAGGTCGCGCAACGAGGGTTCTTGAAGCCCCTATCTTTACAATGGGAGATCTGGCGAGAGTAAAATCCAAAAATATTATGGTAATTCATGTTTGGATCCTTGAATGTTCTAGTCAATGAGATGGTGCAACTTCTTTTGTGATGAATGATACCTTGTGGAGCGTATGTAGAACAGAATGTCGGTTCCGAGCTCGAAGTCTACCGCAACACTTGGAAAGTTACGAGTTGGAAGAAGCAAGTGTGTAGGATTTCTTGCAATGATCACCCCAAGACCTCCAGCGTTTCTTACTGCTACTATAGCATCTACCGCAGGGGTGACACTTGTTTCTCTTGTGAAACATAACACAACTTTTCCTTCCATTGTCTTGTTGGGATTAGCAGAGAGCTTCTCGCAATCACTGCATGTTGAAAGGCATCAATAATAATCATGTGCAAAGAAAAGCAAACTTGTGGGCATACTTTTTAAACAATCATCAGTGAAAACATGCAGTAAGTAATTCAATTTTACCCGGACACTGGGTAAGCTAGATCGGAAAACCCGAGTTCTGGACCGGCAAAGATTGCTTGACCCTGCATTATAACCAAACACGAAATTTTTGGAACAAGGGTGTTAGAACTTTAAAACAACAGTTTCTTATAGTTCTTTCATCGTGAATGAACAACAGAATAGTTGGGTTGGTTTCGGCCGCCGGACATTGTAGTTAATTCCAAAAAAAAAAAGAATGTAATATACCAGTATTGTTATATTGTTCCCCAGTGTAATGGCTGTGGGGAAGGAACGGTCTAGAGTTGTTGCAGCAACCGTCAAGATCCAAGGAGCTACGTTCGAAATAGTCTGAGCCGAGGGACCGTCATTACCAGCTGCAGCTACAACAGGAATTCCTTTTGCGACGGCATGGAACGCTCCCACTGAGGTCAGCTCCCTCACATCAGTCTCTGAATATAAAGGAACCTTGGATCCTAAAGAGAGTGACAAAACATCAACACCATCATGTATAGCTTCGTCTATTGCTTTCAAGACATCAGCTCCTGAACAGGACCCTGATTGAAGCCAGCAAGCCTTGTAAATAGCTAAACGAACTCCGGGCGCACCGCCTCTCACAGTTCCTCTTCCTAGGCCTAAGTAGCTTACATCAGGCAGAAAAGAACCACCGATGGTTGAGGATACGTGTGTTCCATGACCGTTAAAGTCTCTCGGGGATGCATACTCAGGGTTCTCTGCTCTATCAAAGTCTCCGATTTCGGCAACAAGGCCATCAACAAAGTATTTAGCTCCTATCAGCTTTCTGTTGCAATAAATCGAACCGTTGAAGAGTTCTCCGGATTCACAGCTTCCTTTCCAACGATTCGGTATAGGTCCGTAGCCTTTGTCATTATACATTTCAGACTCCGGCCACACTCCTGTATTTGATGCCTTTCTACATCAAAAACATATATTTTGAGAGAATTAAAGACAATTTCTCCATAGACACAAACCTGTATCGATGACTCCAACAATGATCTTCCTCCCCATGTCGGCCTTATGTAGGAGACTCTTTGAAGTACCCGGAGACAGACCCAAGTAATCCCAAGTCCTAGTTGTTGTCAGTTCGTACAATGTATTTGGTATGACATGAACAACCTCAGGCAGTTCTGTTCTCAAAAAAGACGTTTGATTTTTGTTCAGACAAATAAGTACTTGGATTATGTGAAGTCAAGAAACCTAAGAAGAGTTACCTGAAAGCTGCTGGGCTTGGGACTCTGTTAGCTTGGCTGCGAAGCCTGAGAAGCCGTGTCGATAGCTATACACTATTGACTCGTGGACAGACTCTTGGCTGAAACATAACAATCAAGTAAGTAAGTAAATATGCGATCTTTCAATATATATATATAATATTATGTACCTATGGCTTCAAAAACTTCTACGTAGATGTACTAAAATCATACCTTCCAAGAAGTGACCATAACATCTGATGGTGAGATTCGGTGATAGACGCAGGATCATCATGTTCCTTCTCTCCCAAGTAAACTACATAAACCTATTTGATACTTCATGTGAGATATGTTCACATTTCCTAATAAAAATTTATATCCATTAATGTGAAATACCTTTCTCTCAGAAGCATCTCCTACAACGAAAGTGCTCTGAGCATTCATCATAACAACAGTCAGAATTATCGCTACAAGAATTGTTGTTTGGCCCATCTTTTCTCTCGAGAAAAGAGATATAGAGATATGTGATAGTGTTTCAAAAAAAAAAGAGATAATGTGATAATTCTATGTTGGGAATTGTTGCTGAAGCAAAAGGGTTTATATAAGATGTGCCGCTCCGTTAGCTTTCTCTGTTTTCCTTAGTTGGTTCCATCTTTCGGAGTTTCAAACACTATTCAAACCTTGAATTTTTAAGTATTAAACAACCCTGATTAGGTCGCTGCTGAGATTAGACTTGATCAGATTAAAAACAGTAGAGTAGTTTGTTTTTGACTAAATAAGTTTGTTTTTGACTAAATAATCTCAACCATCTAACATTAAATATTAAGCAACTATGAATAGTTCTCTTTCTCAAAAAAAAAAACTATGACTAGTTCTCTATATAGAGATGAGAACCGTTCAGATTGGGCCTCATTATCCATGTCCTTAGTGTTAGGGTCCTTAGTGTTTTTTAATAGTATTTGTAGTTAAGGACAATTTGAAGGACTTTTAAAGAAAACATGAATTATTGGTGGGACTTATTTTGGTCCTTAGATTATAATATTATTATTTTATAAATAATTAATAACATATATAAATAAAACATATAATCATTTAAAATTAAATAAATAATAAGAAAAACAAATTTATTCATTAATAGAGAATTATAAACTTATTATTACATTGAAAAAAAAACTTACAAACTTCAAAATAAAAACAAAGACACGGAGACGGAGATACAGATCAGGAGACAGAGGGATTGTCGGGACTTGGAGACGGAGTCACGGATAGGGAGAGAAACGTCGGGTCTCGGAGCCGGAGAGACGGAGCCGGAAAGAGAGGAGATGAAGCTATCGGAGGAAGAGACGGAAGCGTCGGGACTGGAGGAAGAGACGGAAGCGTCGGGACTTTGAGGCACAGAGACGGGTCGGGGGAGATGAAGCTATCGGAGGAGAGCAATAGTGGAAGAGAGAGATGCATAGAGGGACATCGTCGGAGAGAGGGAACGCATGAGACAGATCGGGAGAGGGTCACTCGATTTCGCCGTCGAAGAGATAGGGGAGAGGATGAGAATGAATCGAATACGCTCTCCCAACCCTAATGGACACTTTTTCTCGCGTGCTGACACGTGCCGCTAAGGACGGAGTAAAAAATCTCTTAACTTACATACGTTTGCTCTGGTTTAATTTCTTTTTTCATTTAATTTTCGGGTTTAATTGGGTAAGGACGCCGGTTTAGGACGCCGATATTGATGCTCTTAACAACAATATAGTAGTTTCTTGACTAATTTATCACACATCATATTTCAAATATAATTAAGTAACTACGAATAGATATCCATCGAGATGAGTTGTCGAATCCAGATATAAGTAAATTGTTGAAGGAGTCCAATCAGAAAAGTTAATAAGACATAATCTTCATAGAATATTCTATCTTGTTAAGTAAATTCCAGTTCAAGTTGAAATAATCAAATAAACAACTCAAAGAAAGAGACAGAAAGCAAAATATGAAAATTTTGACAGTTTCTGATGTACAAAGCTGACCTCTGTTTTTTTCTTGCATCAGATGACCTCTTTTCGTAGGTTATTCCTTATCTCTGCGAAATCAACGCCACTGATTTTTGAGTTTTAGCTTGTATTAGTATTGTTTGATAGTATGTCTCCAACGAAGAAGGATAGATATGTTTATAGTAGATTTTTTTTTTTCTAAACTATATGAAACTGCCAGTGAATACTATAGGAGATTATCTTGATTTCCTACTTTGCTTTTTCATCTATTAACCGTCGGACCAATTCACATATTATATTAATATTTATTTATATTTTCAAAAACTTTTACACACCAAAGTTTCCTAAAAATATTAAAACCTCGTGTAAAGCCTGACCGCTCACGGTTAATAGGTATTCCACGTCTATTCACTGAGATGTAGGTTTTTTTTTCTGTACGATAAAGTCCATTAATTTTTTTGAAGGCTCGAAAGTCTTGTTTAAACGCTGCAATCACTATAAGATTTTTCCCAGTACTTTAGTCTCATTTACTCAGTATAGTGAATCATTTCTCTGATAGGTCACACTTTTTTACCCTACTTTACTCCAACCACATTCAACTCTGGTATTTCTAAATGCATTTGTGACTGAAAATATAATTACACTTTTTTTTGACAACAATATAATTACACTTTAATAAAATAACTAGACAAATCAGTTATGTTAAACATCTCAGCATATACCCATAAGCTGGAATATTACACCTCAAATTTTCAAAGAAAAGAAAGAAAGATAGAAACCTCCAATAATAATGATGTAAACCCAATAAAACCTAGTCTTGGACAGGTGAAGATTACTTACCCTAGTTTGATCAAAGACAAATTCTTTAACTCCATGGTTTAGAACTTCAGAAGCAAGCTTCCGTATAGTTCTCTCATGAATATATATATGTATATCATTATTATTATATATGTATATCAGTATATTTGTCCACTTACCCTAAATATTTTAGGGAAATTTGCCAAAATAGAACAAAATTCAGCATGTTTATCCCTTTAGTATAAAACCATTTTGTCTATTTTTATCTCTTTTACCCTTTCCATTTATAATTAATTAAATAAATAGTTTTATGAATCAAAAATATAAACAATTGATAAAACACTCATATACACAAATTAGTATTTTTTTTGGTTGAAAAACTTTGTAAATAAAAATTTTAAATTACATTCTATTAAAAGTAGATTTTGTATTCTACAGAAATTTTTTAGTAGAAATCGAATTCCAGATTAAACAAGTTCATCTACTTTATTTAGAACGAAAAATCTACTTTTAATTAAAATTCTAAATATGGGAAATGCGAATTCTACTAATTGTAAAGATAGCTACTTTTATGGCGAATGCACTACATTTATGAAGTACTCTAAAATTCCCAGAATAAGAAATCTAGACACTACTCAAACGGCTACATGAGGTAGAATCTGCTTATGGGTTTGTCTTGGTTCTACGCAATGCAGAATGTGCCTTCTACGAATAAGAAAACCTGATTTTTACAAAAATTTAGGAAGTTTCAGTTAAGAAAATATTCTAAAAATATTTGTAATATTCTAACTTCCTAAAATTTGTATATTTGGTCATAAAAATATTGTAAATATATTTGTAAAAATCTCTGTACTTGCCCAGAATGTTACAAACATATATTTTTGATTTTCTACTTATTTACAAACACACACACACACACACACATATATATATATTCAGACATTTTTGATATATTTACAAACATATATCGACTAAAATTATATGTATATATATACTTTTATTAATATATTTATTTATAGAATTATTTGGAATTCAATTGTGTATATCACAGGAATATATAAATATTATTGCTCATGCTATGCATGAAAATATTTTATTTTTAATTAGCATTATATATTAAAAATAATAATTTAATTTAATTATATAAGTATCGTAAACATATTAATGTAGGTGTTACTTATTATAACTGTTTAAAGTATAAAATTATTTATCAAATATGATTAAACATTTAAAATATTTAATAAAACTTTACGATATTTAAGTAATTTATAAAATAGTTAACATACACTAAAAATTGTTAAATATCGACTATAAGTTTTTGTCTATATTTTGGAAATATCAGTTTGTAAATTTAAATGTACAATTTATAAAAAAAATTAAGTATTTAACTTTTTGTGTGTTCTTTATGTTAGTTAAATTTTTATTAATATATTTATTTATTTTTATTAATGTATTTATTGATATAATTATTTAGATTTAAAATTATGAGTAATTAGCCCAAAATACAATAAGAAGGCATAAATTAAGGATCTACCTGATATAGTATAAATTTGGGCCGAATAGTGATCTAGGCATTGTCGAAAATACAGATAAGCCCTTTTGGCAAAATTGTGTATGGTATTTTAGGGTATATTTCGCCGATTTGTTATAGATTTATCAAAGATTGTGTGAGATTTTGGTTCCTTACCGAGGCAGGTTAACAGTGATCGTATCACATGAAGAGAAATCTGAACCGTCTATTTCCTGACACAAACGGCACTAAGATTGCGTATCCAAGTTAATATTTTCACCTTTACATACAGAAAAACGTAAGCAACTGAGATCTTTCACCTTCTTTCTCCTCAAGTCTATAAAAGACATTAACCTGAATCAATTATCCAGGACCATTAACTCAGACCTTTGGTCATAAACAAACATAAAGAAGAATCCAAAACTGAGCTTTTTGAAGGGATGTGTCTGCTGAGTTGGAAAGGTATTCTTCGAGATTTAAAGCTGTCCTTAAATTCTTGTTTTTCAACATTTAATGGCATTCATTATACGTAACTTTTCACCAAGCAAATCCTTTACCTCCCAATCGAGCTTGATTTCACCAACCGACTGAAACTGTTTTCTGATTAATGATAAGTTCAAACCCTAAATTTTTTGCGGTGGTAACCGTTATCGTGACGACACCCCAGATTTATTCTGAATTTTTTTTTCACCAGATGAGCATCTGTGTCAAGCTATGGCGAGGTGAGTGGAAAAAGAATGGTGAAGAGGAGTGGCATTTTCAGCCTGATGAAGATGATATCGGAGTAAGGGTGATGATTAAAGAGGATGAGACGTATGATACTTTGGAGGGAATGGTTAGGAGACACTACTCACTCCGGGTGACAACACCTCTCGTTTTAAGCTTCCGCCTCCCTATTTGGATGTTGTCTCCACTCGGGTACAAAACGCCACCGACAACGATCAACCACACTGAAGATCTCTGTGTTCTCTTAAACGTCAGAACCTCTCTCTCAGATCTTGCTTTGCTTGTGACTATCGGCCCGAAAAGGGTAGCGGAGTATGAGTTTCTTTGTAGATCTAATTTCACCATTGGATCAACAACATACGTTGTTGACAGCACCCAGACCGAAGAAAACCGCGCTGAGTACCAAAGTAAGTACCATCTGTTCAAACTGCAACAAATATTTAACAATAACATAATTCTAAGCCGTTTGGTACGAATCTTGTGTAGGGCTTGTTTACGGGGACCGTCCTAAGGAAAGGGAGAGGGTCATGAACACACTTTTCACTGAACAAGCGTTAATGCTTTTCCACAGTGTGTACTGTGAGATGGCCTATGCAGACCAGAGTCTTGCTATGGGACACACCAATAATCAACCGTCGAGGGAGATTATACTCGTTGAAGATGATGATGACGTAATGTATGAAGCAAACAATGGCAACCCCGAAAGTGGAGAAAACAGTCAAGCTGGTGGTGGTAGGTGTTTAAATCTACGATATAGTTTATGGTCACTGTATTTTACCATATGTCAATTGTAAATGTCATTAACAATCATATTTTCCTATCTAATCTGCGAGTATAGGGGTTACCACTCAAGCTACGAACCATCCGACAGTCCCTATCAGTCAAGCTGAAGCACCTTCCATATTCTGGGACGTGGGAATGGACTTGCGTAACTATCACAACCAGACCAACCCAGTCATTGAGCATGGTGCGATAGAGAATAACATGAGGTTTTGGGAAGGAGTTATAGCGGCGGGCATGGCGGTTGATGGACAGTTAACCATTAATGGTGCTGCTGAGGTTGAGATGGAGCAGGTCGGAGGGATAATCTCGCTAGCTGATGGAAACGACAAGGCAGTAGTCGATCCTGTCTCCATTGAGGGGGTTGTCAACAACATTGGAGAAGGTGACGGAGGAGGCTCATAAACTGGATCTACAAAGAATCTTGGGTCTGTGGTTGGAAATAATGTAGGAATTGAGGCTGCGGTATTGGGTGCTCTAAACATTCCAGGTCCGATTGATGATGACATTCAGGGCGTTTCTCGTGAGATTGGTGAGACGTTTATCTTAAGTTTACATTGTTTTGTAACATATGCTCCTTGAAGCTTAAGTCAACGAAAATGTATTTGCAGGTCGTGGAGGGAAAGGCATCCATACAACTTCAGCAGCACAACCATGCCAAGGCTTGGGAACACCTCTCCTTCAAGTGACCCCTAAGCAGCGAAGCCCACCATTGTTTAAGTTTATGCAGGGTAGTAACACTGGGGAGCCTAGTGGAGTGAGAAAGGATGATAAGGGTAACAACGACACTGCCTCCGACGCAACCGACAATGATGGTGGGTTTTGAGTGTTATCAGAAGTTTCGTTTTAGAATGGGGTGATAGTTTTTTGTGTTAAAAATGAACGGGTTGTAGTATTTTGTGTTAAAAGGGTTATGGGTAAGTGACGTTAGCCCTAACGTTTGCATTTCGGATTATAAAACTTTGTATTAGCCGGGTAAGTTATGGGTGTAGATGCCCTTGTCTACCAAATATCCGGCTAAGGAAAAGTTTGTCCTTATTTTCTTGTTGTAACGGATGTTGGTCATGAAGCTTGTAACCCAAGTTTATGTATAATATAACTTAATTTTCTACATGTATGATTATATTGGTATTAATTATACTTACTAGAATATGTCTATTTATACATTACAATTACTATATATGTTATAATACGTGTGAAAACAGAAATATAATATAATTTTTACAGAGTTAAGAGAACACTGAACTGGAAATGTGATAGTTCTAAAATGTAGTAGCACCCAAGATGCACTCTCTAATGAAATTGCAGAGAATTATTTGACAGTAACTAAATATATAGAATTTTCTGAAAATCCGAAAATTTAATATTACTACGTTTATTTGTGTAGGAGAAACAGGCAACAACGATGAAGAGCTCGCGGTTGGAATGCTATTTAGCTCTAGAGAAGCATTCAGGCAACATATGGCTATCTATGCCATTAATCGGAAGTTCCGTTTAAGTGCGCAAAGTCGGAACCCGGTTTGATGTATCTGGAATGTTGTAGCCCAACGTGTCCTTGGCGTGTATATGAGGTCCGTTTGAAGGAAGCTGAGGTTTTTGAAATCCGGAAGGTGGTTCCTGAACATCTATGCTCAATAGACGAACGCGGCGGATATGAAACTCAAGCCACAACTGCGGTGATTGGTGAGCTTTTAAAAAATAAGTTTGGGGCGTCAGGATCAGGTCCAAATCCTCGTGAGATCCGCCACATGATGCGCGGTGACCTCAACGTCAATATTTCATACTGGAAGGCTTGGCGTTCTAGAGATGTCGCAATGGATAACACCAAACAGGGGAAAGTCACTGCTTACGCCAAGCTCCCAGATTACATTAACAAACTCGTGGTGTCTAATCCTGGCACACTTGTGGAACTCTTCACCGAACCACACGAAAATGGAGGTCACTGTTTCAAATATTTATTTGTGGCATCGGCCGCTTCTATCAAGGGATACCCAAACATGAGAAAATTTGTGGTAGTGGATGGTACCCACCTGAAAGGCAAGTATGGTGGCTGTTTACTAACCGCATCAGCTCAAGATGGGAATTACCAGATTTTTCCTTTGGCATTTGCAATTGTCGATGGTGAAAATGACATGTCTTGGGAATGGTTCTTTACCCAGCTATCAAAATTTGTTACAGACCATGACGATTTGGTTTTTGTATCCGATAGGCATCCTTCCATTTTCAAAGGAGTAAGAAAGATAAGTAATATTATTAAAATTAAAGGAGTGTCATTTTATAACCTTTAAACTTTGACGTTCCTATTACTATTTTCACAGCTTTCTAACGGTATATCTTTTACATTGGTAGGTATATCCATCTTCTGGACATTGCATTTGTATTGTCCATCTGAAGAGAAATATCCGCTCCAACTTTAAGGGGCAACATCTGGAGTACTTGGTGGCAAAAGCCGCAAGAAGCTTCAGACTTCAGGATTTTTATGCAACGTTCAACGAGATTAAGGGTATTGATCATAAATGTGCGGAGTATCTGCTCGAGATTAGGCTTGATCATTGGGCTAGAGCACATTTTCCGGGGAAACGCTAAGATGTGATGACAAGCAATCTTGCGGAGTCATGGAATGCGGTTTTGCGGGAGGCTAGAGAACTACCAGTCATACGATTGGTTGAATTCATTCGTTCAAAACTGAACGGCATGGTTTGCAAGTCGTCGTGAGAAGGCAAATAATTGTACATCTAAGCTGTCCCCAAGGGTGCTAGGTATGATAACGAAAAACTTTGAGAAGTCTGGTGGGTATGAGGTGCTCCAGATTGCAGATAAGGAGTATGAGGCTCGAGAGAAAGAAGGGGGTGGTTTCCATGTCAACCTTGCGAGTATGAGTTGTAGCTGCTTTGCATTTCAAACACTCGCCATTCCATGTTCTCATGCCATATATGCAGCGTTAAAAGGAAAGATATCGGTTGAATCTCTGGCGGCGGAAGCGTATGGAGTTACTCAACTGCGAGGTGCATACGGTGGGAGTATATATCCGGTGGAAGGATACACAGGAACTGCCGATTTGGAGTCGAATGTTAATGGCATCCATATCTACCCGCCATCAACAAGACGACCTCCGGGAAGGCCAAAATTCAGAGATTCTTCTCAAGAGGGGAGAAAGTGGTAATCTGCAATACGTATCACTCCAACATTATCACTATTAGAGTTTGAAACTTATTCTAATGTTTTGTGCAGCTTAAACGAACTCGGCGCTGGACAGCTTGTAGCAGGTGTAAGAAGTTGGGTCACAACAAAGCAACCTGCAAGGAACCGATATAAGAATGTCAAGCTTTCTGGTGGGGGAATATAGGGGTCAGATGAAAGATGTATGTAACGAAGGTGGATCTATGGGAAAGATGTTTGTAACGATGGAGGAAGGAAGATGGTAGAATAATGGTGGAATCTATGTGAAATATATATGTTAACAAAATCCATCTGTGGAATGTATGTCGGTGGACTTTATATTATAAAAATATTCCCCTTTATGTAAATGTTATTGAAATCGACAAGTGTTCTAATTTCCCTATATTGGTGTTAATTATGTATGTTAAACGGAAACACGTGCAACAAAAAGTTAGCCGGTTATATATTCCATTTAAATATATATGTATAATAGGTATCATGCTAACATGTTTTGTATACGGTTATGAGTTATTTAGACCCTATACCGTAAACCGTAATCACTAATTTTCAAACAATCAAACAAAACTCTAAAATCAAAAAGTTTATATTAAAAGTACATTTTTTCCTAAACCCAAAATTCTAAACCCAAAACCCTAAATCCTAAACCCTAAATCCTAACCACTAAACCCTAAACCCTAACCACTAAACCGTAAGCCCTAATCCCTAAACCCTAATCCCTAAACCCTAACACCTAAACCCAAAACCATAAATGACTCTAATTCTGATAAACCCCAATGGGTTAGCACTAAACCCTAACCATTTAAGAAAGAATCAATCCAAACTCTAAATTCGAATAGTATATACATAACAAAACATTAAACCCTAAACACCAATTCTCAAACAATCAACCCAAACTCTAAAATCAAAAAGTTTATATAAAAAGTACATATTTTCTAAAACAGTAAACCCTAAACACCGCTATTCTTATCATCAACCCAAAGTTAAAAGGTCAATATCTTCAGCCTATTAAAGACTCTTATTTCGGTCAACCCTGTGTTTAATTAAAACTCATTAATGGTTTTCACTAAACCTTAACCATTTCTTAAGGAATCAACCCAAACTCATAAATCGAAAAGTATATACATAACAAAACAGTATGGACATACATGTAAACATCTTAGCCGATTATCTATTCCTTATAAGTTATAAATGAATATGTATAAGTTGTAACATGCTAACAAATATATTGTACGGGTAACAAAAAGTTATACGAGTTATACACACCTCTAGCCGGGTATTAATATTTCTTAACCAGCTAAGCATCCATTTCAGATAGTTAAACTACATGAAACCTAAACTCTAAACCGTAAACCCTAATCCCTAAACTCTAATCCCTAAACACTAAAACCTAAACCCAAAACCATAAATGACTCTAATTCTGATCAATCCCAATGGGTTTAATTTAAACACTTAACTGGTTAGCACTAAACCCTAACCATTTAAGAAAGAATCAACCCAAACTCTAAATTTGAATAGTATATACATAACAAAACATTAAACCCTAAACACCAATTCTCAAACAATCAACTCAAACTCTAAAATCAAACAGTTTATATTAAAAGTACATATTTTCCAAAACAGGAAACCCTAAACACCGCTATTCTTATCATCAACCCAAAGTTAAAAGGCCAATATCTTCAGCCCATTAAAGACTCATATTTCGGTCAACCCTGTTTTTAATTAAAACACATTAATGGTTTTCACTAAACCCTAACCATTTCTTAAGGAATCAACCCAAACTCATAAATCGAAAAGTATATACATAACAAAACAGTATGGACATACATGTAAACATCTTAGCCAATTATCTATTCCTTATAAATGAATATGTATAAGTTGTAACATGCTAACAAATATATTATACGGGTAACAAAAGGTCATACGAGTTATACACACCTCTAACCGAGTATTAATATTTCTTAAGCAGCTAAGCATCCATTTCAGATAGTTAAACTACATGAAACCTAAACCCTAAATCCTAAACCCTAATACCTACCCTAATCCCTAAACCCTAAAACCTAAACTCAAAACCATAAATGACTCTAATTCTGATCAACCCCAATGAGTTTAATTTAAACACTTAACTGGTTAGCACTAAACCCTAACCATTCAAGAAAGAATCAACCCAAACTCTAAATTCGAATAGTATATACATAACAAAACATTAAACCCTAAACATCAATTCTCAAACAATCAACCCAAACTCTAAAATCAAAAAGTTTATATAAAAGGTACATATTTTCCAAAACAGTAAACCCTAAACACCGCTATTCTTATCATCAACCCAAAGTTAAAAGGCCAATATCTTCAGCCCATTAAAGACTCTTATTTCGGTCAACCCTGTGTTTAATTAAAACACATTAATGGTTTTCACTAAAACCTAACCATTTCTTAAGGAATCAACCCAAACTCATAAATTGAAAAGTATATACATAAGAAAACAGTATGGACATACATGTAAACATCTTAGCCGGTTATCTATTCCTTATAAATGAATATGTATAAGTTGTAACATGCAAACAAATATATTATACGGGTAACAAAATGTCATACAAGTTATACACACCTCTAACCGGGTATTAATATTTCTTAACCAGCTAAGCATCCATTTCAGATAGTTAAACTAGATGAACATCGTAGTATCCTTACAAGGCTGAAATTAAAATCTGCGATTACAACATTAACTCTGATAGGTGTTTAAATCCTACAACACAACACAGCATACATTCCTGTTTTTCTCCGAGTCAAACATCTTCTCACCGTGTTCAATCTCTTTCTCCAATCCACCAATTTGGCACCTCAACTCTGTAATTTCTTCCCTTAGCTCAGTCACCGTTTCCTTGATATCGTAAATCTCTTCCACCATACATTCATCAGTCCAGCAAAAAATATGATATTTGTCCTGCAGTAATTAACAAAAGATGGAGTTCCTTTGCTGGTATACCCTAAATAAGAAGAAAGAAACACCATCAACAGTGTATATAACCTCCTCAGATCCATATGGACAACAACGGAAGAGCCTTCCAGGGTTCTTAGCAGTTCCTGAGGTTTTAATGACAGCCTCTTCCCCACAGCGGCAAAACTTTGGGAAATCTCTCTTTCTAGGTCCACGACGACGTCTCCACCGTCCTCCACCTAAATATTTTTCGGTTACAGTAACGGAAACTGCGATTAATCTGACGAGATCACTCTATAAACGAGTAATTGACATACCAGACGTAAATGAGGAGCTTGGGTTCACTGACTGCGACATTCTCCTTGCTCTATATTTCTCCTCGATGACGATATCGTAAGTTATTCTCTTTCGTATCTCTAGATTTTTCGGTGAAGAAAAAAGGCATAGGAGGCGAGAAAACCAATACGAATCTGAAGAAGAAAGGAAAAGGAGGCGAGAAAACGAAGACGAAACGACGACGTTGAGATAACGGACACATCATTATCCTTTTGGGCCAATATTTTCGTTTCTAGCCCATGATATGAAAAAAATTCCTACTAATTGAAGTTATTTTACGTTAACTTTGTAATGGGCTAATTGTAATTGTAATCCAATTTGAGGAACCATAAATTTGAAATAGAGTTCTGTTTCATAATATAACAGATACGAAACGTCTTAAATTTAAAATAACAACACTCCCTCAGTTCAAACATCCATGAAAATTATAGAAATAGATACTACAACCGAATTCATATTTTGCCATGGTATGTCTCAACAATTGTGACAGCAACTCGTTCAACCTCAGAGTCCACAATGCCAGGAGATATGCATTTCGTCATTTCTAAACCACCAAATGCGTGAGCTTGAATTAGAAGAACGGCAGTTACAGTCGAAGCGAACTGATTCTGTAATTTCGGAACCGTACGTGGTCTCTCAATCGCTAAAGCCTTCAACTCTTTCATGGAAATCTGTTTCCCAGCCTGTCTCAGTAGAAATGGAAACATGAGGGCAATAGGGGCCATCTCTTTAGACATCATAACATCACTCCGGATAGATACGTTGCAGTCCAGCACTTGGAGTTGCCAACTCGTGGCGTCAATGCAGACACCCACCCAATGTGTCTTATCCAAGTTAAAAGGAAAGTAGAACCTGGTTACTGAATCGATGCTGATGCAGCCTCCGATAACACTCTCCAACAAAGTTGGAGGAAACTTAAAACTTTCCCCCTTTTTCACCTTCGAGAACCTTCCATAACTCTTGGACAACTGAGATACAAACTTCGTGTCCAAGAACACGGCCTGATTTGTGGTTATTTGATCAGCGGCGTCGTTATATACGGACCGCGTATGATGAATTAGCACATCAACAACTTACGAAATATTCATACGTGGGATTCAGTGAACCGTTATTTCTTCAAATTGAGGTACGACAACTTTATTTTAATAAAAAAGACATGAGACATACCTTCATCGGTACATGAGCAGACTTCTCCACAAGCACAGACAAGTCATTGCTTTCAATTTTCACTCCGTGGACGTTGAACGAACTGAAATTAGTTTACCATCCCATTATTAAATGGGATTACAGTTACCGGGCCTCAAGTCTATAATGTTAGTTCAAGAAACTTACAATGGGGTTTTCAGAATCTCTCTCAGCTTACTGAAGTTAGCCTCAGCATCAATGTCATCACCGGTGCGATTACCCGCAACATGTGCCTCCCATGCTCTTGTAAGAAATTACTTGTCGCATTCGTAATCTCCAACTAAAGCTTTTGGAACTACCTTCTACCGCTTGCTGTTGGGGTCAAAAACGGTTATCTCGAAATCTACGGCCAAAGATCCTTCCAAACTCGAAGATTTCCCGCACGAACGACTAGCGGGGGAAAGATCGAGCAACGGAAAACCCACGAACGGCAAGACGGCCTGGCGGCGCAGCGGGCGGCCGGCTGGCGCGGCACCTGGCCTGGCGGGCTCGCCGGGCGGCCTGGCACGGCACGCGGAGAGCGGGCGGCCTGGCGCCAGCAGCACCGCCTGGCGCCGGCGCACTGGACGCAGGCGGCCTGGCGCCGGCGGCACGCTGGACGCGGGCCGGCCTGGCGCCGGCGGCACCACGCAGGCGGCCTGGCGCCGGCGGCACCCTGGTCTGGCGCCGGTCCACGGCCCCCGTCCTGGTCTCGGTCCCGTTGTGCTCGGTCTGATCCCATCTTAGCTTGTTCGATCAACCCTCGTGAGTTTGGTACAATCAAGGCTACGGAATAAACATCTTCGATTCGGTTGGAATCGTCCTCGATGTTTTACGATAGAAACTGGAGGGATTGGATTTCTCGTCGAAGAAATTGTATAAAACGTTTAAACGACTTAAGACAAGTCCACAGACTTACTTACGATTTTCCAGAATTCAGGCCCAATCAGGCTATGACGATTTATCCGATTTCCCGAAACATCGGATAAACATCAAGTCGCCGAAGGATAGCGGAAAACTCGAGGATGATTACGAAGATCGACGAAAATGGAACATTTCCTGAAGAGATAAGCTTGGGCCCAAAGGCGAGGCCCATCACCCTAAGGCAAACCGACCTAGAAGTGGGTATATAAGGAGAGCAAGAGCAGAGGAGAAGGGCATCCCGAAAATCCGAGAATTAGACTTAGAGCATCCTGCTAGCTTAGAAAAACTAGGGTTTAGGTGGTTAGACTAGCGGAGCAAGGCTTAGGACGTTTGGCTGCCTGCGACTCTATCTTTTTCTTTAAATCGCAAATCTCTTTGTCTTTCGGAGAATCCTTGTACTCGTTTCTTTTATCTAATAAAACGCCTTCGGGCAAATATTTCAATTCCCATTTTTTGTCTTCTGTTTACTTTATCGATTTCGTGTGGCAACGCAGAGAATCCGGACCTTCAAGGAAAGTCGGGTTTACTTGGCTTTCCTCCGCAATCTTACTTATCAGAAATTGACGGTGTGAATTTCGGTTCCCACACTTGCTTTTCCTGAAAGGCAAACAAAGGGCAGCGTCTTCTTGTACACTCACTCCATCATCGTTGTTGAAAGATATGTCACAGGATTCCTCGTTTACAACATCACACACTTTAGTTAGATTTTGCGGTACTTCCTGACTAAGCCCTAGTGAAAAGGATGGTTTTGGGAATAGGAGCCCTTCGTCAAGACACTGCGCATATGAACAAGTTAATAAGGTCATCAACCCACAATATCTTCGGTTATAGGTGTTTAAAACATACCGATTCTTCTTCCCCAGCTGAACCCTTGGGAGATGGTTGACAAACATAGACGTTATCAGTTGTATCGGTACGCATCGTTTGGTTAACCCCCTCAAACTCAACCTGAAAAACAAAATAATTTATACAAGTTTTACTATATACCATCGATGGCCGGCTATTATATTGTGTATCTAGAAAACATAGAACTTAGCTTGCTAACTTTTACAAAATCTTAAAATTTATACTTTTGCGTTTTACTATATACCACTGATGGCCGGCTAATATATTGTCTATCTAGAAAACATAGTACTTAGCTTGCTAACTTTTACAATATCTAAAATTTTCTACTTTTCCGTTTTACTATATAACACTGTTGGCCGGCTATTATATTGCGTATCTAGATAACATATTACTTAGCTTGCTAATTTTTACAATATCTAAAAATTTGTACTTTTTTCGTTTTGAACTACACTACTTCTTCCATGCTTTGTAGCTGTACTCGTCAACAGATTCACATACAAAAGACACTATAAAACGTACATTGTCCGCGAACACAAGTGCGCTCTCAATAATTTTCCCAACATCAACTCCTTGATGGCTCGGTTCGGTGGGTTGAGTCTCGACATCGTTTAAGCCTGCGCTTGAATACTTGGACAGATCCTCACGGCTCGTACGAACCTGAACGTATTAATGAACACTATCAAATAAAACTTCTTGCGTAAATGAGATGTAAATAAACTTACATCCGCGCCTGCCAATGGTTCGACCATTCCATTACCCATATCTGTTTCCATCCTCTCTGGCTCAGAATGTGCACTCTTATATGCTCCTAAGTTGCTGATATTACAAGAGGTAACAGCTACAGTCGGTGTGGCATGTTGCATGCTCGGCCCAGGGGATAGAATCACAGGATTAGTTACATTTTTCACAAATTCCGCCAGATATGTCTTCAACATATCTTCTACATTGGAAACAATAGAGGATTGCAAAGTTGAAAAGGCAGCTCCAAATGTCTTCAATTCTGTTGCCATACGCAAAAGATCTGCGCCAACACGGCTAAGCTCTTCTGAAAGACGAGTCAGATCACCTGATAGAAGACCTTTCACAGAGGCGGCAATGGATTCTGCGTCCACAACATCTCCACTACTTTGGCTTGACTTCTGTTTTGATGTTTTCCTAATCTCTGCTTCACTTCTTGTCTCTTCCCGCATCCTGACAACATCTGACTTTGAAGCACCCCCCTTAAAAAAAGAATGGTTGAATGGAAAACCATCTTTAATTAACTTTACGAGATTTTCAACACCATCATCTTCTTCATCATCAGACCATCCAAACTGAGAATCCCCATTACTTTCCTCGCTCCCGACCGCAATAATGGAAACCACACCGGCCTGCACTTTATATATATTTCATGATAGATGTCAAGCATATATTATATACAACCTTACTTTCCTACCACATTACTTTTCCAGCACAGTCAGTATCACAGGCATGCCCTGGACTTATACTTCGCTTCCCTTTACTTTCTTCATCTGAAAGTTCATCATCATCCGCGAAATCACCTTCAGATCCGGATGAACCTCCATCATGAACCGCTTCAGTAAGAGCAGGTACAGCTTCAATCATTACTTGCTGTAAAGCTAGAACAAATCCCTTCAGAGCTGTTGTGTTTGAGATATATAAACTTTGTTCCTCTCTCGGATACTGCTGATAAGCAAATCAGAGGAAACTCGTCCCCATGGATATGCAAGAAAGGCATCCAGATCTTTAATTTTCTCCACATGTTCGTGGGAAATCCGAGGTGTATGAGTTGTCGGGAGAACGACGGATGCAAGGAGTGCAAGGAAGGCATACTTAATCCTTGTTTCTTTTGCAGTTACACTTCTCTTTTTCAGCATCCTTACAACTGACTCGACAGATAATTCTTTGAGAGTACCGAATAGCTCACCCCAGTATGGCTTCTCATTTATATCCCTCTTTGATTTTTTTTGAACAAGGTGGATACTTCCCACAATTCAGACCAGTGACGATGGCGAATTCTCTCAACAAAAATCGGATTGGCTTGCCTGCAAACAAGAACCACGCTTCATGTTTCTTCTTCACCTTCAACTGTCTTGATATCATATATCTCCCAAAACGTCCTGAGAATGTTGGTTTCTCTGCGATTTCTACAAGCTTACCGAACGGTGATTGACGCAGCGCCTCGACTTCATCTTCTTGCAGTGCCCAGAGTATGTTGCTTATAGCAAAGGGTTTGTGGTAAGGGGTTACTCTCACACCAACGGGTTCCTCACCGACCGCAAACATCCTCTCCGGTATCGTTCGTGAACACTCACCCTCTGTCTCATTTTCCATTTCCAAGGTTGATAACAACGTCTTCACTGAATGATGATGGACGAAAAGCTTAACGCAAGAGGTTCAACAAGTGAGAGAGGTTTTACGGACCAGTTCGAGTTGAGATCTGATTTCGAATTTCGAACTAGAACTATATTATTCAAGATTCGGAGCTTCTGACAAAAGATACGAACGATACGCAAATCTTTGAAAATCTTCACCTAAAGATTACATAATCTTATAGGACATCACGCCGTTACTATTCGGATAGGGGTAACAGCGTCTTTATTTAAATTTGAACAGTTCCTAACAGTATCTTTTGGTATATGCCTAATTACGGTATAAGTTGAGTGTAGAGAGTACAATTTCACTAAAAAATTTATATCAAAATATAATTTTTTTTTTGTCATCGATTTAAAAACATACTCATACTAATTCTGTAAATCACACTGGCATATTAATATATAAATAAAATTTGAATATATTTTTATTAATATATTCTAAAATGTCGACTTAAATATATATATATATATATAACTAAATTTTTTATTATTAATTCGTTTTAATATTTAAACACTTTTAAAATATATTTATTTGATTAATCAAGGGTCAATTCTGGGATTATGGAAAAATTTATACTATAGGAACAAAATAAGGTTGGTTTTATACTAAAGAAACAAAGATGGTGAATTTTCATTCTATTTTGGAAAATTTCTCAATATTTTATCGAGTTAGATCAGACGTCGTAAATGACATTTTTACAGAAAAAACATTTTATGGATATTTAATTAAAAATTAAAATTTGGTATGATTTTATTAAATAACTCTAGAATCTCATTTAAAACCATAAGATTTGAATTTTTATTTTTATAACTAAAAACTTCTCTGAAATACTCTAAAACATCTAAAACACTCTGAAATCTTTAACTTAATTTTTTTTTCAACTGAAATAACTTGTCATTTCAGAGTGTTTTATGAAATTATGGTTTTAGATGAGATTCTAGAGTTATTTAATAAAATCATACCAAAAAACTTCTCTGAAATACTCTAAAACATCTAAAACACTTTGAAATCTTTAACTTAAAATTTTTTCAACTGAAATAACTTGTCATTTCAAAATGTTTTATGAAATGACAAGTTTAGTAACACTAGATTTTAAAATGACTTTTAAAATCCATGTTTGAATAACAGTGAATTTGTCATTTTAGTACAAGTCGATCCAAACATCTAGTTGAGTACACCTCCTAAGTATATTTATGTAATGTATTTTGGGAAAATTACCAAAAAGAACAAAAGTTCAGCATGGTTGTCCCTTTGTTATAATTTTTTTTTTTCATTTTGTCTTCTTTTTATCCTTTCCATTTCTGAAACTTAGTATAATAAAATAGTTTCATAAATCAAAAAAATTATTAAAAATATAAACAATTAATAAAACACCCATATACACAAAATGGTATTTTTTGTTGAAAAACTTGATAAATAAAATTTTTAAATTACGTTCTTCTAAAAGTAGATTTCGTCTTCTACGGAAAATTGGTTAGTAGAAAACAAATTCTAAATTATACAAGTTCATCTAATTTTGTTAGAACGAATAATCAACTTTTAATTAAAATTCTAAATATGGGGAACTCGAATTCTACTAATATTAAAGATATCTACTTTTCTCCAGAATTTTTCTACTTTTATGAAGTATTCTAAAATTTCCGGAATGCGAAATCTAGACACTACTCGTACGTCTACATGAAGTAGAAATTTCATTCTAAACTTTTGTCGTGGTTCTACACAGTGTAGAAGGTGCCTTCTACGGATAAGAAAACATGTTTTTGCGAAAGTTAAGGAAATTTCAGTTAAAAAAATATTCTAAAAATATTATAATTTCCTAAAACGTGTTTTGATCCAATTTCCATGTCAAAATATCAAAAAAAAAAAAATTCTTTGCCTTTTCTTCTTCATCAATCTAGTTAAAAATATATTTTATAAATATTTGTAATATTCTAACTTCCTTAAATCATTTTTCCTTTTATTAAACTTTTATTTAATTTTTTAAAAATGTTTTTCCTTTTATTAAGCTTTTAATAAAAAGAAACTTTTAGTTTTAACATTTTAAAACTTTGTAAAAATAAAAATAAAACTCTGTAAAACGTTTTAATAAACTTTAATGAAAATAAACTTTGTAAAATTTATAAAATAAAAATTTAACTTTTAAGAAAGTTTTAATAAAACGTTAAATAAAATTTAGGAAAAAGTTTTAGAAAATTTTATTTTTATAAAAGTTTAAAACTTTTGTAAACTTTTAGTTTTATTAAAAAATTTGATAAAATAAAATAAAACTTTTAAATTAAAACGTTTTTAAAACATTTTTTCCTTTTTGTTAAACTTAAAATTCAGTTAAGCTTTTAATTTTGTTTCATATGTTTAATTTGATTAATCAATGGTTAATTTTGGGATTATGAAAAAAATTATACCAAAATTACAACTTAGGGATGGTATTATACCAATAAGATTCTTTTTGGACCAAGTTAAGCTCAACAATTTGCCCATTTAATTCTCGAAAAAAAACATACATTTTATTTTAAAACGACAAGTAATTTGTCTAGAAAATAAAAACGCCATGCATGTTATCTTCTCGAGATATTTGAAACGGATAAGAAAGAACGAGTCATGGGGAATAAGTTTTCGAAACTTAACTTCCGTGATCTCCGCGAGATCTCCGCCCACGTGCATCAAAGGTTGCGGGAAGTGGCTTTCGTTCTTCTCTTTAAATAAACCCGTCTCTCATCATTCATTTCTTAAGTTTTCACGCAAAGAAAAACCAGCAAATCTCACATTGTAAGTCGAGAGAGTGTTTCGTAGAATTTTTCGTTCGTTATGGCGTTCACGATTGAAGCGTGATCGTCTCCCATGGTTGTATCCTGGGACTCTATATTCGTACAGTCCCGTCTCACTACGGAGTGAATATTTAGAGTTAAGGAAAGAGATCAGATCTTCCCTCCATATTCGTTTGTTAAATGTTTTTTCATTTCATCTTTTGATCCGTTATTTCCTTAACATCGCTTTATTATTATCGTTTGTATCGATTCGTTTTTTTCAGCTTATACAGGATTCTCATTATACTTTAAGAATTGCGGCTGAAATTGGATTAGGTCCTCTAGATGAGAAAGTTGCCACCTTTGTACCAACCGGTTGTCCGATGAGTGTTCTAGATGGTTGTATCTTCACAAAAGGCAATCTGCGCAAAAAACAACAAAACAACAATTGCTTATATTTATTGCTAGTGGTAAAGATATTTATCTCTTAGTCTATATTTTCATACCCACTGGAACGTATGTAAAGAAGTATGTTGGTCCCAAGCTCGTAGTCAACAGAAACACAAGGGAAATCATCTGCACACTGTTGACATGAAGAATAAAATGAGCATTCTATTGTAAAGGAGACAAGGAAGATTGATCGGATAAAAGAGGAAGCAAAAGAGGTGGTCCGTACAGTTTAGGATTTGGATGAGCTAAACCTAACTTGAGAAGCAAGCTTCTCTTCTTGCCTTGGTCCAGAGACAAGAGAATGACATATTTAAATGCTATTCATGTCGGCCAGAAGGAAAAAGAGCTGTTGGAGAAGTTTGAATCAAGAAGACCACATGTGGGAATGCAAGGACCTGTCGCTTTCCCTTGGTCTGGCCAAGATATCTTGTCCCTTTGTGCTCAGAAGGCCAGACCTTATTTTATTGTTTAAGCCCTCTTGTTTTTGGTTATTTATGTGTTGTATCTTGGACCATTTCAAACTAAGGAAATTATATTCTCTCTTTCTCTATCTCTCATGCACGAAATCTCTCACTCTCTCTCTATTCTTGGTGTTTTCATATTTCCAGCCATAAACTCTCTCTTAATCTCACTTAAACTCTCACTAAATCACTAAATCTCACATGGTATCAGAGCTGTATGCTCTTGAGACCTAAATCCTTCTACTCTCTTCACTTACTTCTGCAAATTCTCTGAGTTTCATTTCTATTTTTGACAAAGTTCATCTTGTTCTTCAGCTGTTCATCATTTCCAGCTCCAGAAATTGCCAAAAATGGAAAGGTGATTTCGACCAAGAAGATGAAGAAGGAGAACCTCATTCCAGTGACCCTAGAGGGTCCTAACTATCTTTTATGGTCAAGAGTGGCCAGAGTTATCTTGGGAAGTCATGGACTTTGGGACAGCCACATCATGGAGGCTGAAACTTCAAAGAGGATGGTTCTAGAAGATAGTCAGGCTACTTGCCTGAAGCATGAAGACAAGTGGGTTCAAGAGGAACATCAAGCACTTGGAATTATACACAGCTCTCTGTCTGAACAGATCTTGGAGGATCATTATCATCTCAAAACCGCCAAGAATCTATGGGAGAAGCTTCAAAATGTTTATGGAAATCTATGGGAGAGTCTTCAAGCTGTTTATGAGCAAGACAAAGTTTTCAGTCTTCTCCTAAACCTGGATTCATCCTACAATAGTCTGATAAGTCATATCATCCAAGAAAGGAAGCTTCCAAGTTCCCAAGGAAGCCAGCCGAGTACACTTAAGCTCAAGGAGTTTGAGCATCAAGTAATTGAAGGAAGAACCATGTATTCTGCATTATGTGGTGATTCTAATGAAGGAGGAACATGGAGGAGTATGGCAGGGGCGACCAATTCTTATGGCCCAGTGACCAGAAGAGACTTTGATTCCTTTATAAGAGCTGCCAAGGCCCTTATCTCACCCAGGGAGGTTGGTAAAAATTCTCCTGACTGTAAACCCATTATCATAGATTCAGGAGCTAGCCATCACATGATTAGTGATAGGAACCTGGTTAGTAATATCAAACCTGCCTCAGGGAATGTGCTTATAGCAAATGGTGATAAGGTTAAGATAGAAGGGATGGGGAACCTTAGAGTGTTTGATAAAGAATCAACTGCCTTGTATATGCCTCAGTTTACATCAAATTTGCTATCAGTGAAAAGAGCAACCATTGATCTGAATTGTCAAGTTGTCTTTAGACCTGATGAGGTTGAGTTTCAAGACTTGAAGACAGGACAGGTTATTGGTAGAGGGCACAGCCATCAGGATCTGTATCACCTAGAGAAGACTAAGATATCTGGTGCATCGCCTTCTCACTGCCTGATCAATGATTCTAATGGGGTTGAGAGCACCATATGGCACTCTAGATTGGGACATCCCCATACTAGAGCCTTGAACTTGATGCTTCCGGGTATGGTGTTTCAAAATGATGAATGTGAGGCATGTATCTTGGGGAAGCATTGTAGGACAGTCTTTCCAAGGTCTAGCACTAGCTATGAGAAGTGTTTCGACCTGGTTCATTCTGATGTGTGGACAGCACCTTGTATTTCCAGAGAGAATCACAAGTACTTTGTCACCTTCATTGATGAGAAGTCAAAATACACATGGGTGACTCTGATTCAGACAAAAGACCGGGTGCTGAAGGCATTCAAGAACTTCCATAACCATGTTTCCAACCATTTCAATGCCAAGTTGAAGATTCTCAGGTCTGATAATGGTGGAGAGTACACTAGTCAAGCATTCAAGCAATATCTAGCTCAGCATGGGATCATTCAGCAAACTAGCTGTCCTTACACACCACAACAAAATGGCGTGGCTGAGAGGAAAATATACATCTGATGGAGGTGGCCAGAAGCATGATGTTCCATAGAATTGTACCTAAAAGGTTTTGGGGAGATGCAGTCGTGACAGCATGCTACTTGATCAACCGGATTCCGACCAGAATCCTTCAAGACCACTCTCCATTTGAGGTATTGAATAAAACCAGACCATCTATTGATCATATGCGTGTATTTGGGTGTCTTTGCTTTGTCTTGATACCAGGAGAGCAAAGAAATAAGCTAGAGGCCAAGAGTACAAGAGCTATGTTCATTGGCTACTCTCCAAACCAAAAGGGTTATAAGTGTTATGAACCATAAACTAGGAGAGTTCTGGTGTCTAGAGATGTGAAGTTTGTGGAATCTAGAGGATACTACAACAACAAAGATTGGAGTGATCTTGAGAATCTATCCCAATCAACCTCAGATAGAGCAAGCAATCTTAGACGAGTAATGGAGAGCATTGGGATCAGTATACCTATGGAGAAGAAAGGTACTGGATCAGATGAGGCTAGGCAAGCTCCCACTCAGTCTAGTGAAGCTGAGACCAACACTGATGAGTCTGAGGGTCAGGAAGTTCCTCACCTTGACCATGAGGGGGGCAACAACAATACTGAGCCAATCCATGATCAAGATGAGCAACAAGATCAAGAGGATCAAGAAGCACCAGTGGTGAATGAGAACCAGACTTTGGCAAATGAAGAGGAGGTTCAACATGAAGAGCCACAACCAGTACTAAGGAGGAGTACTAGGATCAAACAACCGGCTTCTAATTGGATCAACACAAGGGTTTACTTCAACAGCCAAGCAGTTGCTCATCCCACTCAAGCAACATGCTCCCTTGCT
This sequence comes from Brassica nigra, assembly GCA_016432835.1. Classification (NCBI taxonomy): domain Eukaryota; kingdom Viridiplantae; phylum Streptophyta; class Magnoliopsida; order Brassicales; family Brassicaceae; genus Brassica; species Brassica nigra. The sequence continues at coordinate 52,237,839 of CM028242.1, forward strand.
CAATATCCTATGGATCATCAAGCTTTCATCACTAATCTTGATGAGGCGTACATACCAAGGTCATATGAAGAGGCTATGGCAATCAAGGAATGGAAAGATTCAGTAGGAGATGAGATGGGTGCTATGGAGAAGAATGGAACCTGGTTTGAAATTGAGCTTCCCAAAGGCAAAAAGGCTGTTACTAGCATGCTGTTGTTCACAATTAAGTACTTAACCAATGGGAAACCTGAGAGGAAGAAGACCAGGCTGGTAGCAAGAGGCTACACTCAAGTATATGGTGAGGACTATCTTGAAACCTTTGCACCAGTAGCAAAGCTTCACACCATAAGGATTGTGCTATCTCTTGCTGTAAATTTGGAATGGGATCTTTGGCAAATGGATGTCAAGAATGCATTTCTACAAGGAAAGCTAGAAGATGAGGTATACATGCGTCCACCACCTGGTATGGAAGGCATGGTTAAACCAGGAAATATTTTGAGGCTTAGGAAAGCAATCTATGGTCTGAAGCAATCCCCAAGAGTCTGGTACCACAAGCTAAGCACAACTCTTAATGGAAGAGGTTTTATGAAATCTGAAGCTGATCATACCCTATTCACTCTGACCAGCCAGCAAGGAATCATTGTTATTCTCATCTATGTGGATGATATCATCATCACAGGCAGTGATAAAGAGGGGATCAACTCAACCAAAGCATTCCTTAAGGCAACATTTGACATCAAAGACTTGGGAGAGCTCAAGTACTTTCTAGGGATTGAGATGTGTAGGTCTAAGGAAGGATTGTTCCTGTCCCAAAGAAAATACACTCTTGATCTGTTAAAAGAAGCTAGGGACCTTGGTGGTAGAGCTGCTAAAACGCCTCTAGAGGAGGGATACAAAGTGATGCGTGAGGGGGGAGTATGAAAACAAGGCTTATGGAGATGTGAAGCACTATAGGAGGATGGTGGGAAAACTCATATATCTCACTATCACAAGACCAGATGTGTGCTTTGCAGTTAACCAAGTGAGCCAGCATATGCAAGCTCCTAAGATGCACCATTGGAACATGGTTGAAAGAATTTTGAGGTACTTAAGAGAAGCACCAGGACAAGGAGTGTGGATGGGTTGCAACAAGAGCACTGAGATAGTTGGCTATTGTGATGCTGATTGGGCTGGAGATAGGATAGACAGGAGGTCTACAACCGCTATTGCACCTTTATTGGAGGTAATTTGGTAACATGGAAGAGCAAGAAGCAGAAGGTGGTTTCATGTTCAAGTGCTGAGGCAGAGTATAGAGCCATGAGAAAGCTCACAAGCGAGCTAATTTGGATCAAAGGGCTGCTTAAGGACTTGGGAATTGAGACTACAACACCAATAACCATGCATTGTGATAACCAGGCTGCTATACACATTGCTAGTAACTCAGTCTTCCATGAGAGAACCAAACACATTGAAGTGGACTGCCACAAGGTTAGACAAGCAGTGGAACAGAAGGTGATATTGCCATGCTACACAAGGAGTGAAGACCAGCTAGCTGATATCTTCACAAAGGGAGCAAGCACTAAGGTTTGTGAGCTCATCCATCCGAGATTGGGGCTCATAGACCTCTCATGTCACTGATCTCTCCTCCATGGAGTAATCTATTCTTTTTCCTTGGCTTGGTTTTTGTCCCATTGGGTTTTACCTAGCTAAGGTTTTAATGAGGGATTGCTTCATGGCTTCCACGCTTGACTTGTTCCACATGGTCAAACTTGAAGGGGAGTGTTGACATGAAGAATAAAATGAGCATTCTAGTGTAAAGGAGACAAGGAAGGTTGATCGGATAAAAGAGGAAGCAAAAGAGGTGGTCCGTACATTTTAGGGTTTGGATGAGCTAAACCTAACTTCAGAAGCAAGCTTCTCTTCTTGCCTTGGTCCAGAGACAAGAGAATGACATATTTAAATGCTATTCATGTCGGCCAGAAGGAAAAAGAGCTGTTGGAAAAGTTTGAATCAAGAAGACCACATGTGGGAGTGCAAGGACCTGTGCTTTCCCTTGGTCTGGCCAAGATATCTTGTCCCTTTGTGCTCAGAAGGCCAGACCTTATTTTATTGTTTAAGCCCTCTTGTCTTTTGCTATTTATGTGTTGTATCTTGGACCATTTCAAACTAACGAAATTATATTCTCTCCTTCTCTATCTCTCATGCACGAAATCTCTCACTCTCTCTCTTGTTCTTGGTGTTCTTCATATTTCCAGCCATAAACTCTTTCTTAATCTCACTTAAACTCTCACTAAATCACTAAATCTCACACACATGGTCGGATAATGTTGTCTGGCTGTCCTGCGATGATTACGCCGAGACCACCGGCTCGCTTCACATAGCGTGAAGCCCTCGATACGGTAGTGTCGTAAGGTGATGTTGTGAAACACAACACGACTTTCCCCGCCATTGTAAGATCAGAATTGATAAAAAGACGCTCACATGTACTGCATTACAAGATTCAGAGCATTAATCTTCTTTATATTGCAAGATTTGGTGAACTTATCAAAGTTTCAAAAAAAAAAAAAGATTTGGTGAACTTTTTACGTAACTTCAAATAGGTCCAAATAAGAAACTAGAGATTTTAAATTATTTTATAATATTATATAATTTTTTAACCTTAAGTAATATGATACTGCATCAACTCCATAGCAGTAATGGATCAAGTTTATCCCCCCCAAAAAAAAAGAACCTAGAGATTTGAAAATTACCCACTAAAGGTTTCGTTGCTGTTCCCTGGATCCTCAGGGTAAACCAAGCTAGTGAAGCCAAGTTCTGGACCTGTGTACATGAGAAATTGGTGGAACTCACATCAAACTGCAAAGTAAATTTTTGGTGAATTAAAACATAAAAATTTGAGAAGAATCAAATATATTTGGTTGTTACCAGTATCACTCTGTTGTTCCCAAGTGTCAAAGGTGTGGGAAAGGATCGGTCTAGAGTAGTAGCAGCCACTGTGATGATCCAGGGAGCCAAGTTTGTAACTGTCTGAGCCGCTGGGCCTGCGTTACCAGTTACCACCCGCACAAACAACTGTAATACCCTTTACGACTGCATGGAATGCCCCAGTAGCTATCCCATCGCGAACATCAGTTTCTGGAAACAGAGGTTCGTAGCCTATAGAAAGTGACAGGATATCAACACCATCATGGATTGCCTCGTCCATTGCTTTCAAGATGTCTGCAGACGAACATAAACCTGTCCTATCATCCAGATACCAACAAGTCTTGTAAACTGCTATACGAGCACGGGGTGCCCCACCTCTTACAGTCCCTCCAGCTAGCCCGTGTAGCTTGTATTGGGCACGTATGAACCACCTGCGATGGTTGCTACATGCGTTCCGTGGCCATTAAGATCTCTAGGGGAAATGAAATCAAGTGATTCTTTGGAGTTGAAGCTTTTGTTCTCTGCAAGAAAAGCATTGATAAAATATTTTGCTCCTATGAGTTTTTGTTGCAGTGAGACGAGTTAAAATCCTCTCCAGATTCACATCCTCCTTTCCAGTGGCTCGGCACCGGACCAAACCCATTGTCGTTAAATACTTCAGATTCTGGCCATACTCCTGAAACCATAAAATGCAGTTTAGTCATAAAGAAAGCTAAAAGCCACGGAGAAATCAATAGCAACAGGAAACATAAGATTAATATACACTATAATAAGCAAAGTGAGAAAGAAATGTGCAAATAAACACTCATATACCTGTGTCGATAACGCCGATGATAACCTGTTCACCCATATTAGCATCATTAAGAAGATTCTTTGGATCGGCGGCAGAAAGACCTAAGTAGTCCCAAGTCCTAGTTGTTGCCAGCTTGTAGAAACTATCCGGTTTGACATGAATAACTTCAGGTAAAGCTGTTGCCAAAGAGAAAAAGCAACGAAAACAAAATCAGATTGGCTTTGAGATAATCAAACGATGTCTTGTAGATATGTGTACCTGCTATATCCTTGGCTTGGGACTTGGTAAGCTTGGCTGCAAAACCTGAGAAGCCATGCCGGAAACTGTGAACCATTGAGTCATGAGCAGCTTCTTTACTGTTAACATGAATGATGAAGCAACAGCAAGAAACCATGAGTATAAAAATTTAGAGATTATTATAGTGAAAAGAGACCATGGTTAGGATATTTTAGATAATGAGTTTTGATATTTTTCCATTTTACAATGTTTTTTTTTTTTCATAGGCTTAAGTGTTTTTGCTTTTTCCATTCATTGTACTCCCATATAAATATGTTTTTATGATTATTATAAATAAACTTTCATGAAATAAAATTAATCTCTAGGAGGCACTAAGGTTAAGAGAAAGCTTAGCCTAAATCTTATATCTCTTTCGCAAGTAAAGAAAGGTCCATATCATATAACAAGAGAGAAACTACATTTTACATACCTTCCAAGAAGTGACGACAACATCTGATGATGAGATTCTGTGACAAACTTGAGATCATCATGCTGCTTCTCACCCAAATACACAATATGGACCTTTTATTGGTTATCACAACATAACCAACTTTGTTAGTGAACTCGTTTCTCATGTTTTAAAGTTTATGTTTTAAGTTTTCAAAAGAAAAATACAATTTAATGATTTATATAATACCTTGCTGCTTTCAGCAACGGCTCGTGCCAGGAAACTGCTACGTCCATTGATAATTATTACCAGACCTAGTATCACCAAAAGAACTTCTGAGATTCTTTGTTCCAACAAGAAATGAGAGTTCCATTTTTCCAATCAGAAGACAGTAAGAGAGAGAAAGATGTAATGTCCTTTTGGACTTAACAATGAGGAAGTGTAGCATTTTATAGATTTTATCTGTCGAAGACTTTGACCAGGAATGTGTTCATTTCTTGGAATTGTTCTAACGTTTGCTTGTTTGAATCACTTATGTGTCATCACAGTCAAGAATGAAAACTCTAATAATTTAATATCCCTACACACAATGTCTTAAGGAAGATATCAACATTTGTGTGTTGAAGTCAACTAAAACCTAGTTTATTGCGATGTATAGAACAGAACACATCAACCATTTACCTCAACAAGTCTTTGCTCTTAATCTTACCTTGTACCTTTGTTTCGGTCAAAATTTGCTTCCTAATGCTGTTTAATCTGAATTCGGTATAGTATTAGAAGCAAACAGATATGGATTGTTTGAAAGACGTTTAATTTATGGAATGATCTTGAGATGACTACGAAGAGATTGAATGAATTTACGTGAGTCAGAACAAAAATTACAAAATTGATATAAACCTAATCTTTGTGATGTGTTTCCTAAGTGTTTCTGAATGCCTTCTCTGAACTTAACTCCTCTCCTTATATAATTGATAGATCTACCCCTCATGTTCTTAAGTCGGCTTAAAAGCCTAGCCGACTTCGATACATTGGGCCAAGGGTCTGTATTAGATGGGTGTGTTTGAGGGATATAATCCATTTCTAACAATAAGTCTCCTCAGTTCATTGTGAGACGCGAAGAAGTCGATCTCAATGAATTTATTAGAATGATTTCTGAGAATAAACAGTTTGACGAATCCAACATCTTTTGGTTATGAATTAAACCATAAACCGGATCCGGTTTAACCGAAAAAAATTGAGCTTTTCCTGAAATGACGGGAATCGTGCCACCGCACTAGGTTTTATACCTAACGATGGCTGTAGATCCTAAAATCTACACTAGAATTTTTGTAGTGTTTGAGATATTAAATTAGGGAGAAAAAGGATGTAGGTAACGACTTCCTTAAAACACAACGATTTAACAAGATTCCGGTTGACAAAAATGGACTTTTTATTGAATTGTGAAGGTTGAATACAAGTAATAAAATGAGAACAAGAACTACAACAAAGATCGAAGTGAAATAAAGACTAAAGCGATCTCGAAGAGGTCGATCTATTGCTAGTTCTCTCTAAAGGGGTTTTCCGTGTATTCTTCCCTTTGCTTGACGTTGCTTTTATAATTACTTGCCTCCGCGATCTCTTCTAACTTCCTCCTTGATACTCGGAGCTCGTTACGCTTTCTTTTAGGTCGATAAGACCGAGTCTTCGCCATTTCGTTCATAAGATATGGCCGCAATCTCTTTATCCTTGGGCCCGAGCTCCGGCGCTTGGTGATCGACATTGTAATCCGGAATTGTTTTAGTCGAGATCAATGGGCTTCGGCCCATTCTCTAAATGGCGGTTTCTGGGTCCAGCAATGGTGTTTCCTTGTTTACATCGCCGTCCCTTATAAATTTATATTTAAAAGCTTCTTTCTTTTATCATTTTCGGGGATACAATTTCTTCATTTCGAACTTATAGTCTCATACCTTTTGCACTCTCTGGCTAATTCGATATGTTTCAGTTCTTTACTTTTGTATCTTCTCAAACTATCAGTAAAACATACACTTTTCGTACTTAATCATTAGTCTATGTATATTTCTTAGATTACCTCTCATACACGTTATCATTAAAAAAAACTATTCTGTTTTCTGAGTGGATTTAAGATTCATCAATGGCTCTTATGTTACTCACAACGGAACTCATTGGCTTGGACCCATTTTTAACGCTGGAAGCAATAAAAAATGGATGTACCTGATGTTGACTTAGTTTGAAGATTACTTAGTTAAGAAGTTATCCTAATTAGCTTAGGAATATTGATGTTTATCCATAAGATATGTTTCCTAATGAGTTTAGGATTTTTATATGAGCTACTGTATATAAGGAGATGCTAATCTTGTGGCATAACTGGTGCGTTGTGAGAGCTTTAGTTTTGAGTTAGTTTCTAAAGCTATTAATAAAGTGAGTATTTATATATTGATCTTGAGTGTGTTCGATTACAATAATTGGTATCAGAGCTTCTATTGCAATCGACAGAAGAAGATCCATTCCGAGAATAAGTTCTTTGAGTTAAGACATGGGAGATTTGGTGGCAGTAACCAAGATGAAGGAGAGTAGTCCATCATCGATAAAGTGTCCAATGCTTAATACTACAAATTACACGGTATGGAGCATGAGGATGCAGGCGACTTTGAAGGTACATAAGGCCTGGGAAATGGTAGAATCTGGAGTAAAAGACATTGAGAAGAACGATATGGCTCGAGTACTCCTCTTTCAATCAATACCAGAAGCCCTAATCCTCACCGTTGGGAACCTTGATACCGCAAAAGAGATGTGGGAAGCAATCAAAGCAAGGCATGTGTGAGCAGATAGGGTTCGCGCGGCAAGGCTACAAACTTTAATGGAAGATTTTGGAAGGATGAAGATGAAGTATACAGAGACAATAGATGAGTTCTCAGGAAGAATTACAGACTTATCTTCAAAATCAGCCTCTCTAGGGGAAACCATAGAAGAATCTAAACTTGTGAAGAAGTTCTTGAGTAGTCTTCCTCGGAAAAATACATCCACATCATCGTTGCGTTAGAACAAGTCTTGAATTTGAATACAACAACCTTCGAAGACATAATGGGGAGGTTAAAAGCCTATGAAGAGAGGATAAAGGATGAAGACCAAGATGAGGATCAAGGGAAGCTTATGTATGAAACAATGGACTCTCAAAATTCAGTTCAGAATCAGAATAATCAGAGTCAAATTCCTCAAGGGAGCTACGGTAGAGGAAGAGGACAGGGTGGAAGATTTAACAACAGAGGAAGGGGACATGGATGGTATAATAACAATCAACGTGATTGGAGACAAGGAAGAGATGCGTCAACAATCACTTGTTACCGGTGTGATAAGACCGAACATTACGTCTACGACTGTCCCGACCTGAAGCTTAAGTTCCTAGAAGCACAAGAGAATGAAAATAATGAAAGCACGCATGAAGCTGAGGAGTTAATGATGCATGAGTTAGTGTACCTCAACGAAGAGAAAGTCATGCCAAGCAAGTTCGAGTCGTATTCAGACAAGGATAATATATGGTATTTGGACAACGGAGCTAGTAACCACAAGACAGGGAACTATGGATACTTTGCGTCGCTTGATGAGAAAGTTACCGGGAAGGTTAGGTTTGGTGATGATTCAAGGATAGACATAAGAGGAAAAGGATCAATTGTCTTCCTTAGCAAAGACGGCAAGAAGAAAATATTATTAGATGTCTACTTTATTCCAGACTTAAGGAGTAATATCATCAGTTTGGGACAAACAACGGAGTCGGGATGCGATGTTAGAATGAAAGTGGACTACCTCACTCTATACGATCGTGAAGGTAACCTATTAGTAAAGTCACTCAGGTTTAAGAATCGACTTTACAAGGTAGCTATGGATGTCGAGAACAACAGGTGCCTGCAACTGTCGGAGCTCGGGTATTCATTCATATGGCATGCAAGACTCGTACATGTGAACATAGACACAATGAAGACAATGATGAGTAAAGAGATCATCACAGGCATACCTAAGATACCCGTTGAGAAAGAAACATGTTCCTCGTGTCTCTTGGGAAAACAAACACGGCAAGTTTTTCCTAAGGCAACGACGTTCCGTGCCACAAACGTTCTTGAGCTTATTCATGGGGATCTCTGTGGACCCATAGTACCTCCAATAACGGCGAAGAAAAGATATGTATTTGTGTTGGTTGATGATCATTCTAGGTACATGTGGACGATTTTAATGGAAGAGAAGAGCGAATCGTTTGAGAAATTTAAGAAGTTTAAGAGTCTTGTTGAGCAAGAAACTGAAGCAAAGATCAAAACTCTGCGAACAGATCGAGGTGGTGAGTTCACCTCTCATGAATTTAGAGTTTTCTGCAAAGATCATGGAATACAACGACATCTAACGGCGTCTTATTCACCGCAACAGAATGGGGTCGTAGAAAGGCGTAACAGGACACTAATGGAGATGACTAGAAGCATTATGAAGCATATGAATACGCCAAACTGGTTGTGGGGAGAGGCAGTTCGACACTCAACCTACTTGATTAACAGAGTAGCAACAAGGAGTCTGAAGATACAAACTCCAAACGAAAATTTTAAGAAGAAGAAGCCAAACGTGAATCATCTACAAGTGTTCGGCTGCGTTTGCTATGCAAAATCCTCAGCTCCGCACCTGAAGAAGCTAGACGATCGATTGCGAGTGTTGGTACATCTGGGAATCGAGCCCGGAACAAAAGCTTATCGTTTATACGATCCAACGGTTTGAAAAGTTGTCGTTAGCAGGGATGTTGTTTTTGATGAGCATAAGAGTTAGGATTGGAATACTAAAGGAGAGAAAACAGTCAGTGAACAAAGCATGATTAAGTTCCCAAACTATGGTGGTGAGAATAAGGCTATTACGACTTCAGAAGATGGTGCAGATGAGTCCGCTGTCGAAGAAGAAGCACATAGTGATAAAGATGACTCAATGTCGGAAGAAAAATCTTTGCCAAGAAGATCAACTAGGGAAACAAAGAGACCTAGTTACCTAGATGATTATGTTCTGATGTTAGAAGAAATCGAAACAGAGCGCATGCTTCTTCTTGTTAACGAAGAACCATGGACTGGAGTGAAGCAAAAGGTGAGAGAGTCTGGAGAGAGGCTTGTGAAGATGAAATTTCGTCCATAAAGAAAAACAAAACATGGACTCTCGTTGATCTCCCTGATGGCTGCAAAGCAATAGGATCAAAGTTGGTTTTTAAGGTTAAGCGCAATGCAGATGGGACAATAAACAAATACAAAGCTAGGCTCGTGGCAAAGGGTTATGTGAAACGCCATGGCATAGATTTTGAGGAAGTCTTTGCACCTGTGGCCAGAATAGAAACAGTTCGTGTCATTATAGCCTTAGCAGCGTCAAACGGCTGGGAGATACATCATCTAGATGTAAAGACCGCGTTCCTTCACAGAGATTTACTAGAAGAGGTGTATGTTTCACAACCAGAAGGATTCAAGGTCAAAAGAAGTGAGAACAAGGTTTATCGCCTGCACAAGGCTCTCTACGGTCTTCGACAAGCCCAAGGGCATGGAATATTAAGTTGAAGGCGATTCTCAAGGAGTTAGGTTTCGTCAAGTGCGCTAAAGAGTCGTCTCTGTTTAAAAAATCGACGAAGGATTATCAATTGTTGGTTGCAGTATATGTGGATGACTTGCTTGTTACAGGCACTAGCCTAAACGCTATTCAATAATTCAAGAGGGAGATGGCTTCAAAGTTTGAGATGAGTGACTTAGGGAAGCTCACTTACTATCTTGGGATCGAAGTAACGCAATCAGCAGAAGGTATAACGTTGAAGCAGGAAAGATATGCAGTTAAGATCTTGGAGGAAGCAGGAATGGGCGACTGTAATAGCGTTCAGATACCGATGGACCCAGAACTAAAGTTGTCAAAAGCGATTGAAGAAGAAAGAGTTAACGAGAAAGATTTTATAAGAAACATCAGATGTCTTCGTTATCTTATACACACAAGACCTGATCTTGCTCAGCCAGTTGGAGTCCTAAGCCGGTATATGCATGATCCGAGGACGTCACATGGGGCTGCTTTGAAACAGGTGCTGAGATATCTACATGGGACGTGTGCGCTCGGGCTTCACTTTAAGAACCATAACAAGAAAGGGCTTGCAGGCTCTAGTGACAGCAGCTACAATGTGGATCCTGATGACGGAAGAAGCACTACTGGACATATCTTCTATCTGAATGAATGTCCGGTTACTTGGTGTTCGCAAAAATAGGAGATTGTCGCACTGTCCTCTTGCGAGGCAGAATTTATGGCGGCGACTGAGACTGCAAAGCAAACATTGTGGCTGCAAGAACTTCTTGGTGAAATCACGACTGAAGGAACTCAGAAAGCAGTGATTCGTATTGACAATAAGTCGGCGATTGCTCTCTCCAAGAATCTGGTGTTTCATGGAAGGAGCAAGCATATTCACACAAGATTTCATTTTATAAGAGAATGCGTCGAAGATGGTTTGGTGGACGTGGAGTATGTAGCATGAAGAGTTCAGAAGGCTGATATTTTGACAAAAGCACTTCGGAAGATTAAGTTGAAGGAGATGAGAGATCTCATTGGAGTTCAAGATGTGAAGGATGGTAATCTTAAGCTTAAGGGGGAGAATGTTGACTTAGTTTGAAGATTACTTAGTTAAGAAGTTATCCTAATTAGCTTAGGAATATTGATGTTTATCCATAAGATATGTTTCCTAATGAGTTTAGGAGTTTTATATGAGCTACTGTATATAAGGAGATGCTAATCTTGTGGCATAACTGGTGCGTTGTGAGAGCTTTAGTTTTGAGTTAGTTTCTAACGCTATTAATAAAGTGAGTCTTTATATATTGATCTTGAGTGTGTTCGATTACAATACCTGACTAAGAGCTGATATTCTGCTCTGCAACTTTTACTTTTCGCTCTACTCAGATAAAGTAGCTTTGTTTTTCATTCATTGATGTTTATTGGTGTTAGTTTCTTTTGTCTCCGAGGCCATATTAACCGATGATGTTGGTTATTGTTTTTAATGAAAGGCCCGATGTTAAAAAGGAATTTTATCTATTCACTCCCCCCTCCCCCCTCTCAATTTTATGCTAATGAATTTAATGTGTAAGTTTTTTTTGTCATCTAATGTGTAAGTTTTGAAGGTTGTTAATTGTTATATTATCATTTAAAAATAACTAGAGTTTGATCCGCACGTCCATGCGGGTATTATTTTTTCGTTTTATATAATGATATTTACTTTTTATAATTAGTGTTATATATTTTAGATGTGTCGTCATATAACTAATTGTATTCAAAAGACCCGGATCGAATCTGATAGTATAGTTATTTTTGGTACAAAATATCTGAACCTGTTTTAAATATATTGGTTATTTGAATCTTTGTAAGTTCATATACATCAGAACTAAACTCATCCATATTTGGAAGAACCTAATTCGAAATCCACACATAAATTTATAATATCCGAGCATGGCCTCATTTCAAAACAAAAAAAAACATATCTGAAAGAAACAACACGTACCTGAATGGGTTTCTGAATGTACTTATTATGGTCATATAATTAATGATGTGATGTATTGTTAAGGTAATATAATTAATAATGTTAAATTGAATAAAAATAATATGATAATTAATGTAATAATTTGTTGACAAGAAATTTAGTTTTATTTGTAATTTAGTTTTAATAATATAGATATACTAAATTTTAGGAATATTTAGTAGAGCTATTCACGGTTTGACTATATAATACGAAATGGAAAGCAAGTTTTATTATAGGAATATACTAAAAAAAATTCAATGTATATACTCAATCGTGATTTGCAAGTAGATATAATTGTTATTAATGTTACTAGAGATTTTTCCCGGGCTACTCCCGGGTTAGACAAATATAAATGTATTTAATAGAATAATGTACATATATTACATCTATTGTTATAAAATATAAACCATATTTTGAATTAGAAATGAGTAAAACTAACAATTTATCATTTTTACTATCTAAAAACACATATAAAAAGATCAACAAATGTGAAATGAATAAATAATAGTTAAAATATCTAAGTTATGATCCAAAATAATATATTGGATTATCATGAAAACAAATTATTAATCATAGGTAAAGTCCATCTAGTTGCGATAGAAATGAACTATGTATTACACATGTAAAATCTGAGAACGTACCACATCACTATTCTAACATAGTAGATATTCAAAGATTTTTTTTTTTTTGCTTGAAATCAGTGAGCTTGCACTACATCAATATGAGTGTTTTTGGTAGAAATGTAAAAATGTAAATCAATATGAGTCGATGCCACTTCCAATGATGTTTGAGAAATTGCCACTAATAGCATTTTTATGATACCACTTTTCAAAAATACACTAATCAACTTTACCATTAAATTTTAAAGAGTAGAAAGACTACTATACCCTTACATACACAACATATTATCTTCTCTTCCCCTCTCCAAATCTCATCGTCGATTAAGATTTCTGTGACCAATTTCACAGATATCAAAGATGTTCCGGCGACTAAATCCAAGTGATAATTGGACGAAATCAACGACTCTCTATTGATTTATTACTCCGACGAAATCCGACGAGATCAACGATGCTCCGGTGAACACTTACAAGCTCCGGTGAACACTTCCATCTCCCTCCTCTAATTGTCTCGTCTCCCTCCTCTCTATTATTACCAGATCTCAATCTCTTTCTCCTCACAGCATCATCATCATCATCCATGGCTTCCTCTTCTGAATTCGATGGGATCCTCTTGGGAATGGGAAGCCGACGATCCCGGCGGTTCTGCCCAGGTGGTGGACTTGCTTAGCCACCAGAAGGAAGCCGTGAGGAAGAAGGCGATCATGGCTCTCCACAGGTTCCACCGGAAGTCTCCTTCTTTGGTTTCGCACCTGGTCTCCAATTTCAGGAGGAAGCTGTGTGATAACGATCCGGGAGTGATGGGGTTGTCCTCTCTTCGATCTCATTAGCAAAAAATCCATTTCAAATTATTTCACTCTTCAGAGAAACAAGCTTAAGTTATCTGCCATGGCTCCTGATGCTTCTACTTCTCTTGCAGGTCTGCTCTCTTCCTTCTCCTGTAGAAAGATGAACCAATATCTTTTCTTCGAATGCATAGAGATTCTGTGATGAGTTGTGATACTTCTCTTTAGTTGAATTGATCTGATGAATAAAGTTCACTTTTTTATTTGCTCTGTTTTGGCTCTCTTTCTTTTTCGATGTGTTAGAAAGATGTATCAATTGCATCATGATTCCTTGATGGTTTTTGATACTTCTCTGTATTTTAATTGATCTGATGAGATCCATCGCGCAAAGATCCTACCTTTTTTACACTGGTTAGAGCAGGTCACTCCCTCCCAATGTCGGCCCTTGTGGCGCTATGCAGAGCTCGTTCTTCTTCGTTGTTCAACAGCCTTGCTCGTCCAGCATCTCGCAGTCTCTCCACAGGTACTAGTCATACTATTGATGTTCTTGAATATAAAAGTTGCATATTGTGTGAAGAAATGATTATGCCATAAAGCTGATTCGTGTGAGTGGTCAGGAAAAGATTCTCCTTCAAGCTGCTGATCATTCGAAGTTCTACAGTGGAGATTGCTATATTTTCCAGTATTCTTATCCCGGCGAAGAGAAAGAAGAAGTTCTTATAGGAACTTGGTTTGGCAAGCAAAGTGTGGAGGTGAGCTCCCAGATAACAAAAACATATTCTTACATGTCTTTGTCACATATAGTCTGTTGCTGTATATGCTGAAGCAAAATCTTACAAGGTGCAAGTAGGTTTAAATTGTGAGTTTTTGATAATATGTGTAGGAAGAAAGAGCTTTTGCAGTCTCTATGGCGAGCAAAATGGTTGAGTCAATGAAATTTGTACCAGCTCAAGTAATCTTCTTCTTGCAGTCATTCTAAAAGTCTATGCTGTTGGTTTTTATCTGTTTCTTTTCTCTTTGTCCTGAACATTTTATACTCTCTTGTCTTTAGGCTCGCATCTATGAAGGAAAGGAACCTGTCCAGTTCTTCGTAATTATGCAAAGCTTTATAGTTTTCAAGGTTTGGCGAAAATAGTTTTATTCTGCACTATTGTTTTTATCAACCATGTTCTCGTTTGTTAACATATACAATATCTGCTGATTTTGTTTGTGATGGTTGAATCTTTACAGGGTGGTATCAGCAATGGATACAAGAAATACATAGCAGAGAAAGAACTTGATGATGATACATACAATGAGAACGGTCTTGCTCTATTCCGCATTCAAGGGTCTGGTCCTGAAAATATGCAAGCAATACAAGTTGACCCGGTTGCTTCATCACTGAACTCCTCATACTGTTACATACTACATAATGATTCTTCTGTCTTTACTTGGATCGGGAATCTAGCTACCTCAAGTGAACAGGAACTCGTCGAGAGGCAGCTCGATCTTATAAAGGTAAGAGAAGTTTCTCCTTTATTGCTATAGTGATAAGTCAATTATTTTTCAATCCTAGTTATTAGTGATCATATATAAGACTTAACTATGTTGAAGTGTCAGCTGAAGGAGCATCTGTTATGTTGTCTATTTCCAGCCAAACCTACAGACTAGAGCACAAAAGGAAGGTTCAGAATCAGAACAGTTCTGGGAGTTATTAGGAGGCAAAACCGAATATTCCAGCCAAAAGCTCACGAAAGAGCCTGAGAGTGACCCTCACTTGTTCTCCTGCACATTCACTAAAGGTACAGAAGATCATTTTTCTTTTTTTCCTTTTCAACAAAAGTTTTAAGGTTCAGCTGTATATGCACACAATGACTCTGTTTATTTTCTTTTCATTTCTGAAATGCAAATTAATGCAGACATTCTCAAGGTGCGTCCACTTTCAAAATCTTCTTTTATTTCAAGATTTATGCACTCATAATTGGAAAAAGCTTTGGCATGTGGCTCAATCCCAAGTCTTTGTTATGTTTTTGCAGGTGACAGAGATATATAACTTCACACAGGATGACATGATGACGGAAGATATATTTATAGTAGACTGTCCCTCAGAGATCTATGTATGGGTTGGCCAAGAAGTAGTCCCCAAGAACAAGTTGCTAGCGTTAACTATTGGAGAGGTCAGATTTATTAGACACATTTAAAAAAAAAAAACCTCTTTGAGAGAATTAGTCTCGAATGATCCTGAAATTGTTAGGCAAGTTGCTCATATATACCTTTTGTTTCCTTAGAAATTCATTGAGAAAGATTCTCTCCTGGAAAAACTATCCCCTGAAGCCCCTATATATGTGATCATGGAAGATGGTGAGCCAAGTTTCTTCACCCGGTTTTTCACTTCTTGGGATTCCTCAAAATCTGCTGTAAGTACCAAACACCTTCAATTGGTATCACTGAGAAATACTCAAACCCTGACAAAGGGTTAAACACTATGTTCTTTTGTTTGCAGATGCATGGAAACTCATTCCAAAGAAAACTCAAAATTGTCAAAAATGGTGGAACTCCAGTTGCAGATGTAAAGACTCTTCATGCTTGATGATCCTTCAGAGTGTGCTTTCTAAAATTTGTTTGTTTGCTTATCTCTTTCGTTGTTGCTTTGATGAGTAGAAACCGAAACGGAGAACTCCAGCTTCATACGGTGGCCGTGCTAGCGTTCCTGACAAGTCACAACAGCGGTCAAGAACCATGTCTTTAAGTCCAGACAGGGTTCGCGTGAGGGGAAGATCTCCAGCGTTCAATGCACTCGCAGCAACGTTTTAGAACCAGAATGCAAGAAACCTCTCTACTCCACCCCCAGTAGTTAGAAAACTATACCCGAGATCTGTTACTCCTGATTCCGCAAAGCTTGCTCCCAAGTCTTCAGCCATTGCTTCTCGTAGTGCCCTATTCGAACAATTTAAAGCACCTCCTAAGGAACCTTTAATTCCAAAATCCATCAAAGGTACAAACATTTTCGCTTACTAAATCATCTGAAAGTATCAATCTATATCATCTTTGTTTTCATTTTTTTTCACTTTTGAGTATTAACCTTTTGAACTTGATTGGACGTGAAGCGAGCCCGAAGACACCTGAGTCTCCAGCGCCAGAATCCAATTCAAAAGGAAAGGAAGAGAAAAAGGAAAATGACAAGGAGGAGGAGAAATCGATGAGCAGTAGGATAGGATCTCTGACGATTCAAGAAGATGCTAAAGAAGGTGTGGAAGACGAAGAAGATTTGCCTGCTTACCCATACGAACGTCTCAAGACGACTTCCCCTGATCCTATCACAGACATTGATGTAACAAGGAGAGAGGTAAGTCCAAACCAACAAACAAATTTTTTTTTTTTGAAAGTGACAAAACTTTTAAGTGGAAAGAAGATCTTTACAGCTCTTGGTCTCAGTTTGATTATATGACAGGATACCTCTTAGTATTTGGGACGTGATGGCACGGAAGTGCGTTGCGCATTTGAAGCCAAATGATTTCATATCTATCTCAGGCCGCCTTGTTTCTTACGACAAAAGCTCCAGCAATGAAAACAGCAGCTTAGGTTTGCGTTACCAGGTTTGTGTCTCTTTCTTCTTGACCATAAACATTATCTCAAACTCTATACACTAGCTTCTCCTGATGAATGGTATATATTATTAGTTGTGTAGCCAAAGCTATGTTTAGTCATATATATGTTATAAGCTAAGTTATTGCAGATTAAAGTGTCAGAGCTGAATCACGTGATGGCTCCACCAAGTCACGTCTTAGAATCTGAGATACCCCAAAAGCCAAACTCAGAAACAGGTCTATCTCCTACGCATCTTCTTATTGATTAGAAGGATCTTGTCATCCACATTTGAATGTCAACTTTTTCAATAGTTTCGTACCTTTTACAAGGAAAGTTGATAACTTTTTGTATGTTTTAGTGTCTCTTGAAGTGGTGAGAGAAGATGGTATAGAAGAGTCCAAGAATGGTGATATTGACTTGTGGGAAGCCTATTTTGCGAATTCAGACGATTGGTGGGACAGGAGGAGAAGTAAGAAGAACCCAAGGCTGCCTGATTTTAAGCATAAGGATACAGATGAAGCTCTCTGGCTTAGCTCAGATACTACACCGGTTTGGGTTACTAGACACCTTGAATTGTTAGACCAGAGAAGAGGAGAAGATGGTACAGAAGAACCTGAGCATGATGAGATTCACTTGTGGAAAGCCTTCTTTGCGAACCCAGACGAGTGGTGGGACAAGAGGAGAAACAAGAAGAGCCCAAAGCTGCCTGACTTCAAACATAAAGATACAGGTGAAGCTCTCTGGCTTAACTCAGAAACACCGGTTTGGGTTAATAGACAACTTGAATTACTGGACCAGAGTAAACCGGAGGGTTTAGAAGAATCCTACGATGATAAGATTTACTTGTGGCAAGTCTTCTTTGCGAATCCACACGAGTGGTGGGACAAAAGGAAAAGTAAGACGAACCCGAGACAGCCTGACTTCAAGCATAAAGATACAGGTGAAGCTCTCTGGCTTGACTCAGATATACCGGTTTGGGTTACCAGACAACTTGAGTTGTACGACCAGAGTAATTCAAATAAGAGCTGCTACAACCAGGAACAAACAGGTCGTGGCCGTCTTGGCGACTGGGTTTAGGATTGGATTAGATGTTTCTTAGATATATTACAAAATGTGTTTCATCACTCTTATCTTTATCATCTTAAGTGTTTATAATTAAAAAGAGTGTTAGATGAATTTAATTAACTAAAGGTTCCCATAGTTCCTGCAACATTTTCCCAATTTAAAATGATCACTACTTGTTAATTTGTTTTCTACAATTCATGTAAATCAAAGTATATATAATATATTGAGTGAGCCGCCATGTATGCAGTTTCTTACAGTTCAGTGGTGAGCAATGTCATGGGTCTGTGGTGTGACCACCACAGTTCGAATTGGTGTGTTGGTAAAACTTTGGAGAGGTTAGCTACGTGTATGTCTGTTTTGGTAAAACGTTTTATTAACTCTTATAAGTAAGTTTATAATTTTGCAAAAAAAATTCACAAACCCTTGTAAATGATTTATAAGCCTTTATAAAATGTTAAAAGCTTTCATGAATGAATTACTTTTTGAAATTCTTCAAATGCTTGTAACTGATTTTATAAACGCTTATAAATAATTTTAAATATTATTTTTTTTCTTTCAACAATTTTAAATATTCTTATAGATGATTTATAGACCCTTATAAAAAGTTTTAATATATTCTCATAAATGAATTATAATCCCTTAAAACGAGTTAATAATTTAGACAAAAGTTTTCCACAAATCCTTATACATATTTTATATATTCTAATAACTGATTTATAAACCTTTATAAATAGTTTATACACATATATATATATATATATATATATATATATATATATATATATTCTTAGAAATGATTTATAAACCCTTATAAATAATTTATAAGTATTTATGAAGATTTATAAATCTTCATAAATGATTTATAAACATTTATAAATGATTTATAATCCTTATAAAGCCTTTCAGAAAACTAAGTTCAAGTTTGTTATACATATCATTATTGACTGTTTTATAAACTCTTATAAATGAATTATACTTTAATAAGAAATTTAGAAAGCCTTATAAATTGTTTTATTAAATAATTATGAATACATTTATGAACCTAATAAAGTGTTTATAAATCCTTATATGTGATCTATAAATTGCTTTTATAAACCATTATAAATTATTTATCTACCTTTTATAAACCCTTATAAATTATTATACAAACCATTATAGATTGTTTTATAAAGCTTTCTAAATGGTTATAGATTCTTTTAGTTGATTTATAAACCTATACAACTCTTATAATACCCCTTATTTAAATGGTTATATAAAACCTTATAAATATTTGATATATTCTTATAAGTGATTTTATAAAGGTTTATAGATCATTTATAGGAATATATATAAACTATTGATAAAGGTTTATATGATTTCTAAATCTTTAAAAATGATTTATAAACATTTATAAATTATTTATAATCCTTATAAAGCCTTATAGACTGATTTTATACTTTAATAATTTATTTAGAAAGCCTTATAAACTGATTTTTTAAACTCTTATAAATTCTTATTAGTTGTTTTATAAACCATTATAAATAATCTTTTATTTCTTATAAATAATTTACAAACATTTATAATAGAATTATAGACACTTATAATAGCTTTATGAATATTTACTTCTAAAGTTTTGTAAAGATTTATAAACTCTTGAAAAATATTTATTAACTCTTATAAATTATGCTATGAAGAATATTAAACTCTTATAATATTTTTATAAACCCTTATATACAGATTCATAAACTTTTATAAATATATTTATAAAACCTTATAAATGATTTATAAGTTCTTATAAATAGTTTTATAAACCCTTATAAGAGGTTTCTAACATGCAAGATAATATAGATCAGCTAGAGCCCAAACTGCAGCAAGATAATCACATTTCCAGAGTTTTGAAGCTGAGATTTCTCATATTATTTTGAACTGTTTTTCTTTTTCGGTTTGTTCCAATACGGCGATGCACTAGGATCACATGGTGGCTTTTTGGTGGCTTCAATTGCTGGAAAAGAGGCTTCAATGAAGTTGTAGTCAACATTGATGATTCCAAGAGAAGAGATTGATGTGAGTGGCAAAGGAGCCAATGCTCCAAGGACACCTATAAGGAAGCGGATCACGTCTTCCCTTGAGAGACAGCAAAACTTGTCCCGGCTTGAAGCCTTGGAAGTAGCAGGCCTGCTGGAGTCATTGGATGATAGACCGCTGCTACTGCTAGAGTTTTGCTGTTCTTCAGCCATTTTCCATTGTAAAGAATGGAGAATCTCTTCCTCATACCTATCCAAACAACGCTTTTCAGAACTAGAAGTCGTCTCACTCCTTGTTTCATCATCTCCAGAGCATCTATCAACCTTGCATTACAGTGGATACAGTAAAATTATATTATCATAACAAACATTCGATCTTCTTGGCCAGTGAAACATACAATTTGTACTAAAGCAAGAAAGTAATTCCATCAACACACATATTGAATTGATCAGTACAACAGAGTAACCTGAAATTTCCAGGACACAAGCAACACGAGGATGCAAATATACAGGAAAACTCTATCTTGGATAGGCTTAAAGAACTATTCACTTTTGTCTACTTATAGAAGATCAAACAAATGGGCAGTAGATAGATGTAACCTGCACAAGTCATAACAACTTTGTGACCCTTTCAAGTGGAAAAAAGAGATATTTAACAAACTAGATCTAAACCGTTAACCACACAAATCTACTCTCTCACACTAGATCTGCAGTCCAAACCATCGAGAACGTCATGAAGACTGAGTGAAGATCTGCAAGACTAAGAACACAGAAGATCGGGATCGCTCCTATATAAATTGTCTTATAAGCCTTTCTAAATGGTTATAGACTCTTATAAATGTTTTAAAGACCTTCTAACTGATTTATTTTATAAGCATTTATAAACGGTTTATATACTTCTTTATAAGCCTTTATAAATGGTTTATATACTCTTACAAATAATTTATAAACATTATAAACGATTTACAAACTTTATAAATGATCTACAAATTTTTTAAACTGTTTATAAACTCTTATTGATTATTTAAATATTCTTGTACACCCTTTAAAATATGTTCCAAACTCTTATAAATTGTTTTATAAGTCTTTCTTAATGGTTATAGATTCTTATAATGATTTAGGAACTTTAGAGAAGCATGAAGAAATAAATTGTTTACATACCTTTTATAAAAGGTTTATAGACTTTTATAAATGATTAATAAGCCGTTATTAATGGTTTCTAAACCTTATAAAAGGTTTTATGAACTTTATGAATGTTTTATAAACCCTTATAAATTATTTACATACCTTTATAAACCTTATAAATGATTTTACAAACCATATAAATTGTTTTATAAGCCTTTCTAAATGATTATAGGCTCTTATAAATGATTTAAAGACCTTCTAACTTTCTTTTATAAACATTTATAAACCGTTTATAGATTTTATAAACTTCTTAAAAATTCGTCTTCATCACTGTTAGAAAGTAAAGTCTCCTTTGGTCTGCCAAAAAAAAAAAAAAATATGTAAGTCAAACTGAAACTTCGACTAGCATGAATACGAATCCTCCATAGACAAGAAGTTTGTCCAACCTTTGAGAAAAGAATGTTCTTTTCGTTGATTTGCATAACCCCAGCTTTGAGTTTCCACTCCCACTTGTTCTTTCGCTTCTTCACCTGGGGATGTTGCATGTACTTGATTAAAAAATGTTTTAAAACTCTACTATAGTTAAGAACGTGCCATTAATGAAGAAAATAACGTACATAATCAAACTGACACATGATCAGGTGAGGAATATCCTCATCATCATTGATATCATCTTATAAATAATTTATATACAAAACTATTTCATATATTCATATGATTGGTTTTATAAACCTTTATAAACATACATGAATAGTTTTATTCCGAGAACCAGGCTGAAGGTTAATGAACTGAGAGACCAGTAGCTTCGAGATTCCACTTATAACTTGTCCCTCTTCATTCATAATCGTGAATATTATTAAGCATAGACATGCCAAATAAAGGCTTTTGCATGTGTTGTCATCTTAGTAGAGTAGATAATTTTCAAATGAAGATTTTTGAACGTGTTGTCATTTATAAGTTGGTACTATATTTCAAGAATTCCCAATAAAATTAGTTTGTCAACAAAAAAAAAACCATTCTTCTGGTCTATTTACACATTATATTCATTTTATAAACTCTTATACATTGTTTTAAAACCTTCACAAATGATTTTATAAAATTATTTATAAGCCTTTTAATTTATTTATAGACCCTTATAAATGTTTTTATTAACTCGTATAAATGATTTATAAATATATATAAATGATTTATAAGACTTTATAAACAGTTTTAAATCTTTACAAATGATTTTATATACTTTTATAAGAGTTTATAAATATATTTTAAAAGTTTGTCAATATTTTATAATTCTTTATAAATTTTTTAAGAGTTCTATAATGTTTTATAAATTTTCCCTAAGTTCTCTTTAGTCCATTCAAATGATGTTATGATCCTTATAAGAGATTATAAACTCTTACAATTTTTACCTAGAGCATTTTTAAACTCTTATAAATAGTTTTTATTAGGATTTCTATCCTCTTATAAGTAATTTAATGTTACTCAAGATGATTAAGGATTCATCTTAAAGGTTTTATTTTGGTAGTTCACTAACAAAAACAACTCTACGAATTTCATGAACACCGGGCACACAATAGCTGTCCCTGTAACTGCAATCGCCACTGATGATATTATCCTCTTCACTGTGAATACTGACTCGTCGCTCGGTATCTCCATTAGATCTTTCATCTGCACAGCTCAATGAAAACAAGAAACAAAAAATAAGCTCCTTAATTCAGAGACTGATAAAGACAAGTTTCACAACAACCAACTAACCGTTATAGGTTGCTGCCAATTCTTCTTGATTCCATTAATATGCCCTCTGCCGATCACTGCCACAACCGAACTGTGCTCACTTGCAACTCTCAGCAAAGAAGATGCCATGTACCTGAGAATTTCATTTTTGTTGCCACCAAACATCATTAACCTTCTCTATATGATAGGCCAAACTTAATATGAAACGACATAGAGAGGGATTAGAGAAGACTAACTGGTCTCGCTCATGCACAAGTGTCTCCATGAGAGATGGAAATTCCTTGCTCATTTCTTGAATCACCAAAGTCAGCATATCCACATTGTCCATTTCTTTCAACTGAAGCGACCACAGACAGAGATATCCAGATGACTAGATATGATGAGTTGCATTTTATAAATACAAAATGTATACAGTAAGGCTTACCATTTTGTCGAGTTCTTCAGCGCTCGGTAAGAAGACGGCTTGAAACAGCAAGGAGTAAAGAAACTTTACCTTGTGCCACAGAGGCATCTTAGCCCATGTTCTTTTTAACGTGATCTGCTTCGTAAAAAATTAATATTGAAAACCAAATGAATATTATCTTGGAACTCTGTTAGAGAATGCAACTCCATTATATCTAAGAAAAAATGCTTTGAAACTGTGGACGAACGTATCACCTGTACAGGACGATCACCAAGTATCACCTTGCGGCCATATTTAAGGGCCTCTTCATATGCCACACGAAACTCAGCACCAGGAAGAACATGATGTGAATTTTTGGTTCGGAAAGTTAGAGCTTCTACTAAAAAAACATCTTGATTTAAGGAAACATGCCTTTGCAAGAAACCATCCATAAAAAGTGTTCCGAACGTGTTCTGTTTCTGCTTCCAGCTTTCTATCATGTCAGACATGGTTGGAATCTATAGACGCAAAACATAGTATCATTTAAGAATAAGAAAAAGTGTTAGAAGAGGTAGAAGAAAAGTGTATTAGTACATGGATCTCTGATATATCATCAACAAAGCATAGCATATCAGACAGCTTAGAGCTCATGCACTATTTGACAGAAAGGAATCCTCTGTTTTGTAATTAACTTAAGAAATTTCGGCATCTCTCTTAATTGTTAATACAGAGTTACAGACATCGACATCAACAAAAATCTATCATCTTCCACCAAAAGAAAAAGCGATGCACATTCTTTTAAAGAATCTCACACAATGGTAGATGGCCACAAAATGTGAAAAACAAACCAAATAGAAAGGAAGAAGCAAACCTTCAAAGCCTGAGGTTTGAGAATAGACAAACGGCTCGAACACAACTCCACGAAGACAGCCTATTATTAATCATCAGCCACTTGCTTAGACAAAAACATAGACATACATAATAATATCAAAACTTCAGTTCTCTGTGAACATCTTAAAAAAACGAACCTCTGGTTTCAAGATGTTAATTACTGCTTGCACTTCCCGACATGATTCCTATAACAAGCAAACAAATTTGCAACGATATTACAGGATTATCACATGATGAATGATTGAATGAATGATGTTCTATTACAAGAAGCTAGTGATTTGTTACTAAATCCTAAACCCAAGCTTCAGAGACTCTTCTTACACAACCAAAAACACGGTCCGAACATTGACATACAATTCATCATTTCCACAACCAAAGATAGGTCCTTTCCGCAAAAAGAGAATTCCTTTGAAACATGAGCAGTCCCGATCAAATACACATCGCAAGATCCGCTTTCCCCTGTGGACTCGCACGTCAGGATCACAACGCTTTTCGCCAATTCCGCCGGTAGCTCCGCCTTTGTCGCCTCCGATGAACCCTCTCCACCATCGCCCGCATCGCCTCCGCTAACGACGGAATCGGAGTCTTTGTATTCTTCTTCGTCCTCAACGGCGTCCTCCTTCTCCACATTCACTATGCTATCGCTCAACGAGATGACGCCGGTAGGTGGTCTGGAATGTTCTTCGATGTGAACGAAGTCCTCGCCAGAGTGAACCTCCGGCTCCGTCGACATCGAATTGAGAGGGAGATAAGATTGGCGAAAGTATTTAAGAGATTTGGGATCACGAAATGGTTTAGTTTAGTATAATGGTGAGAAAGTCGTCTAATACCCGACAAGATACCTGGACGGAGATAGCAAATTTGGAAGAGATGGAGAATTTGGAAGAAACGGCTGATATGGATGGAATACATCGAGAAAGAGATGAGTTGTATATAGGACAAGGTTATTATAGTCTTTTACCTATTAATGAATGTGGTATTTTTAAAAATGTACTCCTTCTAAGTATATATATGAAAAGTGGTACTAAAAAAAGTGTATTCTTAAAATTTCCCCATGATGTTTTCATGACTGCTACCAATTGTAGAACAATCCTCAAAAAGTCACCAAAAAGCCTCAAAAGTTTACATCAACATTTATCTAATGCTAAATTTGAAGTGTTTATAAAATTTAAAACTATTAATTTTGTTTAAATTTTAGTTTTGTTTAAATTTTAGTTTACTCATACCGTATTTTGCTTAAATTTTAGTTTTTATTATGTATTTTGTGTTTTTATTTTTGGTATGTAAATATTATAATCTATTGTAAAATGTAAGTAGTTGCACAATTATAAAATTGTTTTCAATTATTTTTTTTCTGTTCAATGAATTTCAAAAAAAAAAATTAATCTCCAAATTTCTGATATTTTTGACCATCTCCTTTAAATCTACAATCCTTTTAAAATATACTAGATTTTTTAACCGCTACGTGGATAAGATTATATATGTATTTTCAATTCTAAAAGAATAATGTATAAAATTGTATTATATTATTTAAAGAATATAAAATATGACTACATAACATAAATATATTTCTAAATTTTTATTTGTGGATATCATTATCTTGTTTGATTGTTGTACTTGATTCACATATTTGCATAGATATTTTTGATAGATGAATAACTATGTTTTTATTATCAGTAAATAATATATATTTATTATATTATATAAGAAAACTGAAATTACTTACTTTTTAAACAAATTTGTCTCATGTTTGGGACTCGGTTATAAACATATCATATTCAAAGGAGACATTTTTACAGTTATCAATCTTCTTAACAATCAAGAAACAAATTTGAATATCAAATCAATATCTCATACGATCTCTTTGTGGAAGAACTGCTTTGAAGAAATTGAATTTAGACATCGAAAAGGACTAGAAATGGATGTGCAGATGTATTATCTAAGTCAGCTTTACAAAGTACTACTCATAGTTCGATATATCATTTATGTTCATCCTTTTTTTTGTTCATTCTTTCTTAAACATCTTGAAATAACTGATGCTAATTATTAATAAACTTTTGGCCGGCAAAAAAAAAATCAAACTTGTGTAATTATCGCTTAAATATTTTATTAATATTATCTAAGAAGCTTTCAAGTGATATCATAGTTTAATTTTTATTAGTTCTTTTTTGTTAATTTTTAGAGTTTTCTGTATTTAAGATTTTTTTTCTATATTAAGCTTCTATTTCTTTCACAGAGTTGATATATATAATATGTAAGAAAAAAACATTATAAACTTCATAAGCAAAGAGAAGTTGCATCAGATTTTATGAGAGCAACTTGATATCGTGACTTGAATGAGCTAAAGGTTTCTGTTTCAAGTATTTGAGAGAGAGAGGCAATACACACCATAAGCAAGATGAAAACCGTTAGAATATGAAAGTGGTATAGTTCCTTTTCTCAATGTAGTTATTGATCCACTGATTACACCACAAAGAGAAAGGTTAAGGGTAAACAAACAAACAAAAATATTTAAGTTAATTAATAGACCAAGCTAATTGACATAGGATCAGAAAAAACCTTAACTCGCCTTCTTGTGGTCCGAATTCGACATCTCTGAAGAACAACACTTCATCGGCTTTGGCGGAGGAGTCGGAGTGGAGAACCGCCTTGCCGTTTGGTTTCTTCGACATAGGATCCCCGGAGACAGGGTTGGTGGAGGAGACTCCGGTTTTGCCGGTGTTTTTGATCGGTGGGGATTTTCCATCGGGTTTCATCGCGGGTTCGACTTCCTGAGAGGATTTTGATTGGAACCAAAAAATGGTGAAGAGGTTTATAAGAAATAGATAGAGAGGTAGTTGAAATGAAAGACATTAAAGATGAGATTAAAGAGGAGGTTTGATTGTTAGTGCCCCTGTTCGAAAATTCGGTAGGCGCTATACGTACGCTCGGGTTGGGCCTAGCGCCTAGTGTAAAAATCGGAGATTAAGCGGAGAATACTCGGGGCCTAGTTTTAGGTTTATCTTAGATTTTAAATATGTACATTTATAATTAGTGATTCTTTTATATGTGTCCAAGAAAGTTTCAATGGCTTAGTGGTAACTGTTCTATATTTATGTCATACTAACCAGGGTTCGATCCTTTCTGTCACATTGTTTTTTTTTCTTGTTTCAAGCGGAGGTGACGTGGCAACTTCAGACTCTCTGATTGGTTGATTTTTCGTGCTTACATGGACAGGCTAACTGATGATCTTATTCTCCTTTTAGTATAGTATAGATTTTTTCTTTAAACACCGTTTTTAAAATTGTAATATTTTTCTATATTAAAAAACTTACAACTACTTTACTAAAAATCTAAAATCCACAAACTAAATTCTTACAACAATCAGGTCCATGATCTGAATATGTGTGTATCTTATTTATATAATAAGTTTTGATGTAACTTTGTTAAATGTACAACCAATTATAATTTTTTTTAGTTTTAGAACCATTTAACATTAATCAAAGTATCAAGATTTCCTTTCCCCACAATGATACCATTCTTTACCACTGTAATAACTCGCTCTAAGATTAAAAAACACTTAAATCATACTATTATTTGCGAACACGCTTAAGTAAAACGTTATAAGCTGATTGGCTGATTACTCTCATAAAGTGAAGCTAACTACTTAGAAATGCTGATGTGTCTTTTTTCATTCGTCATCAGGCTTTAATTAATGATTTTTTCTTTTTTTAAATCCCTATTTATCTCATTGGCTAATCATCTCGCTAATCCATTTCTAATTTCTTTCTGGTTAATCTTTCTTAAACCGTTTTCAATCACACCATTTTAATCAATCTCGGTTCATCTTTAATTTCTAATTTCCTTCTGGTTAACCTTTCTTAAACCGTTTTTAACCACACCATTTTTATCAATCTCGGTTCATCTTTAATCTCTTTGTTTCTTGGTTTCTTCTCTTGGTTTGTCTATCCGCTGTTAAACATTTCATCGGTTTGACCACATATGATGCGGTTTTGTTAAACAAGTTTTATACTTTTCACATTTATGAATTTCATGTTCTTTGAATTATGGATTGTTTATAGAGGTTGTATACTTTCAGAGTTTAGGGTTTAGGGTTCTTTCAATAGAGTGAGGCTGCATTTGGATACTTCTACGAAAATGTATCATAGACGATTTTCGTCGTTTAGATTATTAGGGTTTTCGTTGTTTGGTGAACACAATTAAAAAAAATACCGAGAGAATATATTGTTTCCTACGACATTTATTATAAAACGTCATGCGGCAAATACGTATTCGGTTGTGAAAAAGAGATTTTATAGGAGTATATCTTTTTGACAAAACAAGAATTATATGTATGTTCTATTTAAATTTTGTTTTAATTATGTTGAAACTTCTCCGGGAAGTTTACGTCTCCTATATATTCGATTAAAACCTCATTCCTTAAACATAAACAGCCCTCGAATGTCTACCGGTATACTATTCTTCTTCTATTATTCTTTATATTTCTT
This sequence comes from Brassica nigra, assembly GCA_016432835.1. Taxonomy (NCBI): domain Eukaryota; kingdom Viridiplantae; phylum Streptophyta; class Magnoliopsida; order Brassicales; family Brassicaceae; genus Brassica; species Brassica nigra. Next base: position 52,266,378 of record CM028242.1, read on the forward strand.
TATACACGTTTGGTGATAATTTTGATACTACACGTTTGATGATACTTTTTTTTTGTATTGCTTACTAGATGAATCTGAACAACGTCGACGGACAAGCAAATCACAAGGTATTGGTCAATGGATTGTCTACTCTTTCGGATCCAATGGTGCCAAATAAATTTGACGGAAAGCATTTCTATATTTGGAAACGAGATATTGAGCTATATTTAACCCGTTCGAAGTTGGATCAGTACCTTACTGATGACAAATCCGTCAATACCGATGTCTTCAAATCAGCAACCAAAGAAGCATGGATCCATGGTGATTATGTGTGTAGAGGATTGATATTAGGACGATTAATCGACACCTTTTATGGATTGTATTCGCAGGAAAAAACGTCTAAGTCATTGTGGTTATCATTGGAGAAGGATCACATAGCAGATGTTGCGAGGCGTCAACATTTTGCCACTTCAAAATTCATACACTTTGAAATGGTTGATTCCAAACCTATCGTTCAACAAATTGAGAATTTTCAATCAATCTGCGTCGATTTAAATTCCGAGGGTATTTCTCTTTGCAATACTTTTATTGTAAATTGTTTCATCGAGAAGCTTCCTCCGAAATGGGTGAATTTCAGTTCTTTCTTAAGGCGTATCCGAGGTAATTTAACGTCATTGGATGATATACTCATCAGGATAAAGTTTGAAGATACAAACAAGAACCTCAAGAAAAATCAAACGTCTTCCATTGGAACAGGTAAACTAAAAGGCAACACAACCAGGCAGTTCAAAAAGACTGGTTCTTCTGATAAGAACCCTTAAGGAATTTGTCACAAATGTGGAAAGCATTTCGAGTTTTAATATTATGATTTAGATTTCCCGTATTCAGTTCCAGCTTGTTGCAACAATTTTTTATTGACAATTAAAAGTAATGATGCTCTAGTTTTTATGTTTTGGTATTATTTTCATATTTTTCTTCTAGATCACGTATACTGATATGAAATATGATCATATTGGAACTTAATGTATTTAATTCTTTCTTCTTAAGTTGTAAATTTCGCCAATTTACAATCAATAATATTTCTTTAATTTAGTAGAATCTTAATGTGTTAAGATATTATTTGTGTTAATTTCCATTTGCCATAAATTATTATATATATAGTGCTGTTATGGCATTCATTTTTCAAACAATTATCATGGACCGAGCGGAATGGAATATTCTCTTCCAATTGTCAAACAATTATATTGATGCTTCTAATAGTTCAAAAATACCGGTGCTTCTGATTTTTAGTTCCAGTTTTTTGCTACCATTATTTTATACACCAGTTAATAATAATGATGCTTTGAATGATATGTTATGGTTATGTGTTTATAATTCTTCGGATTATTTCAAACTTATTCTCATTTTCTATATCAGCATATTATGTTTAACACATTAAAGTGGATATTTAAAATATTTCCTTATTTGGTTTATTTATTAAATACTTTCTTCTTAAGTTGGTATTTATATTTAGGATTGATATATGTCCTACTAAATCTAAATATCGGTATCTTACAATCAATAATATTCCCTTAATTTAGCTGAATTGTTTAGATAGTTTGATTTGTAATCAAGTATTTGAGATATTTTTGCAATTAATATCTTTTTATTTTCCATTTCTTATGCCTTTCATTTTGTTATTTGTTTCAATTTTTTTTAGATCACATACCGATTGCAGTTGTGTTTTATAATTCTTCGGATCATTTAAAATTTATTCTCATTTCCTAAATCAGCATATTATGTTTAGCACATTAAAGTGGATATTTAAAATATTTCCTTATTTGGTTTATTTATTACATATTTTCTTATTTGTCCTACTATATCTAGATATCGGTATTTTACAATCAATAATATTTCCTTATTTTAGAATTATTGTTATAATAGTATGATTTGTAATCAAATAGTTGAGATATTATTTGCATTAATATCTTTTCATTTTTCCATTTGCCCTATATTTTCTGTATATAATCCTTTTATGCAATTCATTTTTCACTCAGTTATCATGGAACCTACCTTTCTCCTCGAAAGCTTGAACACTCGATCTTTGAACGTTTTTATACGTGTCCAGATAATCCAAAAATGGACAGAGAGTAATGGAATGTTCGGTACCGATTGTCGTATGATACTGATGGATGCAAATGTGAGTATTGGTTTTATCCATAAGATAGTAAATTTAATATTATATATTCTATGCTTAATAGGAATTATTTGATGTATACATTCTATTCTATGCTTAATAAGTATTGATGGGCTAGGTTATCAAATTTCAAGGTAGTTCACTCTATTGCATTGACCAGAGTAACTCGTCACAAATATCGTATTTGTTTCTGAAAGTCTACACGTGTTGAATTCATATTTCCAGAATGCACACCCGAGACATTTTCATTCGTAAAATATGATGACTTAGAGATGGGATTAATTCATCCCAAATTTTCATTCGGTTAGAATTTTATTTTTTATAAACTTTAGTTATTTTATATTTAAAAGTACTTAATATGTGTGCTACGATTCTAGAAGATTAATGTTCTTGACGGTTAGAACTTAATATGCCATACGTTTTTCTGCTCATCTTAATATGTCTCACATTCATCAACTCAAAATAATATATACGTTTATTTGTATGATACAATGTTCCATATTTTTATATAAAGTTTTTTTTGTAAATCATCTAAGTAATATTTACTATTTTTATATTATGTTTAGGGGGATATAGAAAGATTACCAACATTCCTGGATGCTCTGAGATTATGTTCAATCCATTAATCGAACCAGTTACTGAGTTCAAAAAAATGTTAGTAAATATGTTCAATTCATATATAATGATTTCATAATATATATGCATCATGATTTTTGTTTTTGACAGGATCAAAGAGAAGAAAAAGAATCCAGTTTGATATTTTATGTGAACAATCTATGTGTTTATTTTATTTGGGTTTTGCTATGTTTACTCTTTTTACTCTTTTTTTTACTATCACGTGATTAAACCTCATGTAATCTCTTGCAAGCAATAAAAGTCTTTCTTATCATTTATGCGTATCGGCATAGTTTATTAAAAATGTATCTATCATTTATGTCTATCGTTTTTTACATACGATATAGATAGCGGATAATTAGAAAGAATAGCCGATATTTAGGAAGAATATCCGATATTTAGGAAGAATATGTGTCTGTTAATATTTTAGAAAATCTAAAACATTTAGTTATTAAAGGAAAGCACAAATATTGAAGTTATATAGTCCATAATTGACAAAAACAAATATAGTCCATAATTATAATATTTTTGGAATAATAATTAATCCCTCTAAATTTTGGATTAGACAACTATGGTCAAATTTGTGCAGGCTCTGCAATCATGATGTAGTTCACGTTTTTTAAGGCTTGAATTATTAATTCGATACAACCCTTAAAATATTTCATTGTCAAATCACACTGCTTCTACATATAATTTACCAATACATCTATATCAAAATAACAAATCAAATGTAAATAAATCTAAGAATTATGTAAGCATATGTAATTTGATAACTTGGTGTCATTTATTAACGTTTTAGAATAAATAATAATGAATTTAGTTGTTTGATGTTTCCAAAGATCTTTCGATAGAAAACAAAATTATAGGCATTCACAGTATTTTTACTATTATGGGTCCCTTACCATTATTCATAACCTGTGTCAGTTACGTGTACAAATGGTTTATAGATAGTTAATAAAAAATAATACAGTTAATATTTACAATATAAATTATCGACCACATATTCCTTTATCGTATATTTCCTTTTTAGTCCTTATTAATTAAATCAACCATATATTATCGTCAAAATCTAACTATAAAATATCAACTCTCTTCTTCCAGTCAGAAGACCTAATGGCAGATTCAAGTTTGCTTTCCCTACCAGATGAACTGCAAGAGAAGGTGGTAGAATACGTCGCTAGAGGATCCATTACAGGTCTTGCCGCTGTCAAGTTAACATGCAAGCAACTCAAAGAGATTTCAGAACGACCATTAGTCTATAAAGCCTTCGATCTGATCAACGTGTCTGATGAATTGTTGGAATGAATGTCTCGCTTTTTTTTGGAGTGTTATCATCACGAAAACCCTGATGCAATCTTCATAAAGTTTTGGTTTCTTGCATATTTATTTATGTAATTCCGACTTTCTAATAATAAATTATTCCTCTATCATTCAAGGATTTCAGTATTTATTATGCACTTCGTTTTATGTTAATTTTTACATTTTTTGCAGTTAGAATAACAAATTTCACTCTAAAGATGCTCATAAATGATTTTTATATCAGATCTAAAAACAGTTTTCACTTCTTTAATAACATGACTAATTTAATTTCCAAGAGTGATTAGTGAATTATATTTCTGAATTTATGAAAAGATCTCTGAATGTTCCCAACATCAGTTAAAAATATTGGCATGATAGTATGATTTCTTATGTAAGATTTTGGCATGATAGTATGATTTCGTATGTAAGATAAAATATATTATATTTATTTTATACAACACTATGATTTTCTTCATGATTAAATATATTGTAAAGTCCAAAACAGAGCCCAATTTCCTAACAAGAGTCGTGACTCTCAATCCAAAACGACACAACCCTCAGAAATAGTTTGATTATAAATACCCAAACCAGCAAATTTATCCGTAAAACCCTAATTTGCTTTCATTTGCTTTGTCATCTCTTCGTCTTCTATACTCGGTGAGTTTTTCTTTTCTTTTTCTAATATAACACACATGTACCATTTTCAGGTGATTTTTTCTAATTGATAGAGAATCTTGATAGAATATATTCAGTATATTATATGAACTACATAATGATGTAGTTTTTATTGAATTTCAATATATCAGTAATATAAATAGCTATTATTATACGTGTTTGTTTATGTATTTTTTCATGGAATCATTTCCGTGTACCTGGTTAATTATCTCTCTTTAATCTTAATTGATTTTATGAACAAGGTCAAATGGCAGTCAACAGTGATTTGAAATTAAAACGTTGCTCAGGCTATGAAGAAGGTTATAAGAAAGCCAGGATGGAAACTCGACGCGATTACATGGCTATGCTCATGTTGATGAGGGATCAAATTGCTGCCTTATATGTTTATCACGATGCGGAGCTTGATGTGCACTCCCTCTATTAGAAATTCGAGTTGCTTAACCACTATACTCGAGAAGCTGAACTCAAGTCTGAGAAAGAGAAACTTGAATCTGAACTACGCCTTGCCGAAGCAAAGTTAGCGGATTTGAAGGTCCCGGTGATAGATTGGTACAAGCTTGGGGAGCCATGCATGTATGAGTAAACCTTGGCTGATCTAAATCCATCAATCTGGTGTTTTAAATTGTCTTTTGTTTGTTCTATTTAAAACTATAATTTTGGTTATTTTGCCGGTTGTTAACTACCGGAAAAATACTTATTATCTAATCGGATAGTGTTTGAACCTTAAATCATTTTCAATTTATTTGGTTGTATTATTTGAAATTTGAATTTACGGTTAGTTTAAAATGATATTGATCGTAGGGGGAAAATATCAAAATTTCTATGTTTAGTGTGAGTTCTCGATTCAAAATTTAAAATGATCAGATTTGTTAATTTATCATTTTTGATTAAATTTAAGATTATTTGACCGTATCTTGGGAAGTTGAACGTAGAGGGATAATATAAAGATTTCTATGTTTAATGGTTTGTTTTTTTAAACCTTTTTAAAAATCATCTTAAATAAATCATTTTTATTTTTTTTTTAGTTTAAATACCTTTTTCCAGTATAGGGTTACGTTACCCACAGCAACTACGATTTAGCTGCTATCATTTGATTGAAACGTGCACGTCACTAGTGTTTGATATTCCTTCAAACTTAATGATGATGGTTTTTATTAGTCCCTAGGTGTGTAATCATGATACATAACGAATAATTTTGCTCACCATTTTTTTGACACTATTAAGCAAAATATAAATACAATACAAAAATTAATTTAATTCATATTGAAAATTATAGTTTCTTATAAATATTTCTATCATTTCCATGTATTATTTATTCGTTTTTATTTAAATGATTTGCTTATATATAATAGAATGATGGTATCCAAGTAAATTGAAACGTGCGGAGGAAGAATATATATGTATCTAAATGTTTTCATGAAATCGTAAATATCTATCTAAAATTAAAGCAAAACTATCGAACTAAAACTCCATAGTTTTCTAAGTAAATATTTAAAGAAAACATCATATATTCAATTAATTAAATAATTTCATTGTAAGTTGGAAAGCCTTTTCAAACCATGATGGTTATATTATAGCCTCCAGACTATTCATTTTTTTACATTTCCAAGTTTTTAGTGCATCATTAAAGATTAATCTGCTTTTCTCTTTGTTTCTTATAATTTAATAATGTTATTAGTGTATTAAATAAATAAGTTTCAAGGAAAAACTAAAATCTATCAATTGTTATGCGACACCTGTCATAAAGGGTTCTCACGGTCGATTGCATGGGAGAGTATGTTCTCTTCTCTCACATCACTTTCTTCTTATTTTTATAATTGTTTCTATTTTTTATTTTTATTAAATGTTGAGAGCTTAGATCAGAGAACAACCGTTAAAGATGCTCTTATAGCAATTCTTTTTTAAGGTCGTCTACTATTTTTAAATATTAGATTGTGGTAGGTAAGATTTGATTTTCAGTACAACTTTAATATTCCCTTTTTACAGATACAGAAAGGTATATCAGAGACGTCAGAGAACAAACTCTTTTATTAAGAGTTTCTTCTCGCGCGATTGAGAAAATTCAAAGAATATATCACTATCTATAAACGAATCTCATCTATAAATAAATAATATTAGATTCTCATATTGTATATATTTTACCATTTCCAATTTATTTATTTATGGTTCCAAATTAGGTATTTATGTTAGTTTTTCTAAATAGTAGTATGATTTTGTTACCAAATATAAAATATTATAGTATTTTTATAAAGGAACTTTAGTTTACTTAAAATCAAAAAAGAATATACATCAATGATAATATCTACATTGATATTCAACAACTTAGATTTAACATAATTATTCAATGACATCCTATCTTAATTTTACTATATAAACACCATACACACCACATATGGAGTACAATTTCATATTTTAGTAATATGTTTATCGACAATTTAGAAGATTTGAATCCGACGCAAACAGATTGGATTATTCGTGTTAAGATTCAGAGTATATGTAAAGAATATATCATTCACCATGGAGAAACACTTGATATGGTGTTGATCGACGAAAAGGTACATGTAATTCAAAGTAATGTATAATTCTCTTTTATTAACTAAATATAAATGATTTATTTTTCGTAAGGGGCTTATAATTCAAGCAAGAGTGAGTAAAAAATTCATTCGTCGGTACGAGGCTTATCTACTGGAAGGAAGTTGGGTCGAGATTGAAGATTTTGTCTTATACCTAAACATGCAGATGAAGAAATAGACGGTTACATACCTTTTATTATTCAATTTATCATTTCTACAGCTATCAAGAAAATCCAATTCTTTGAAGGTTGATTATTCTTAATAATCAATGTGTTAATTTTAATTATGTTACATATTCTCTAATAATAGTATGATCATTTTTTATTTTTCAGTAACAAGAAAAAAATCAGTGGAAAGAGGTTAATAAATCATTCATAAATTTATTTATAAGTTTTCTTAAGTAAAGTCTTTTGTTAACGTTTTAGTCTAAATAATGAATTATATTATTTGATTTATTGAAAATTCTTTTAATTCTATTGGATGTTAACTAAGTGTCTCACCCATATGTAAATTTTTTATATTACCGAAATATTAGTAATGATTATTTAAATATTTAATAACAATATGTTTTACAAAAATATAATAAAAGTAGAGAAAAATTACATCACAACACACGATTAATCTCCAATTGGCCACTCACGATCAGTTAAATATATTTTAGAGCAGAATCTCCAAACCGCAGATTGCCAGAAACAATGATCGCATAACCAGACTGGAATTAATCTATCTATGCAGTCTACAAACAATGGTTCTTCTATTCAAGAGCACCAGCAAGTATACGAGACGTTAAGATATATTCTTTCCATTGCAGAACAAAACATTCCAGGTATATCATAATCCAAGTGGCCAGAGATTTCCGGAGAAGTGATAATGTGAGACATCCAATCAACATGTTCACGTGTAAAAACTAGGATAGTTGTGAACCAATCCTCTATCATCGACACTAAATGCTGAGTTCATCATACCATCTACATATTCGCCCAACAATCATCCTCTTTCACCAGCAAGATGTATTTTTTCATTCCTTCATGAACTAAATGTAGCATAAAGAACTCATACATACCTCGCAAGTATATGGCCTCTGGATTACCAAAATGGAAGCACCTAATCTTGAATGTTCTAACCGCATTCACCTCCTCTATCCATTCATTCATGAAAATGAGATTTGCAGATTTATAAAAGTAATCTTCCCTGCCAATTTCATTAAACCCACGAAAAGCAACTCTTGCACTACCAAAGTCACGAATACTATTTGTTGCTACCTGGGAGAGAATCTGATGAAGGATGGAATTGGGGAGAAGCCAAATTCAAGTTCTCTATGTGTGGTTTCTTTGTAATCTGATTGTTTGTGTAGTTTTTTTTTCAAATAAATGCTATTAGATATAGCAAAGTGAATATATGTAATGAAAGAGAATGGCGGGGGTGTCCCAACTCGCCAAGTTGGCGAGTTCGTCTTGTTTCTGGTCCAACTCGCCAACCTGGCGAGCTGGAAGTCCTCCAACTCGCCGGGATGGCGAGTTGGTCTTGCTTCGAGTCCAATTCGCCAATCGGGCGAGTTGGAGGTGCTCCAACTCGCCGAGATGGCGAGTTGCTCTCGTCTTGGGTCCAACTCGCCAATCTGGCGAGTTGGAAGTCCTCCAACTCGCCGGGGTGGCGAGTTTGTCTTGCTTCAAGTCCAATTCGCCAATCGGGCGAGTTGGAGGTGCTCCAATTCGCCGAGATGGCGAGTTGATCTCGTCTTGGGTCCAACTCGCCAATCTGGCGAGTTGGAAGTGCTCCAACTCGCCGGGATGGCGAGTTGGTTGCCTTGTTCGGTTCGGTCCATTTGTCTGGTAAGTTCGTTGATGTTCTCGGACGATCGAACCCTCGCTCTTATTAGTCATTTGAAGTTTACGATGACTTTGGACAAGTCTTTAATTCCTTTTCGGAACTGACTCGAAACTTATCGTTGTCTTTCTCGTACTCTCTTTATCTTTCTTTTTGCTAAGAGAAGATATCTTTCGAGGAGTTTATGACGTTGGATTTTGCCGTGACCGATTTTGACCCAAACAGAGCACGTTTGAAACGTGGTAGACCAATTGGTTCCAAGGATAAGCAACCTCAGAAAAAGAAAGGTGCAGAAACCGAGGTTAGAATCCCAGACATGGACGTGGCCGATCTGACCCGAGATACGGCCGCACCCGACCCAAAGTCCTTAGACTTGGTCGATGGTCCAGACGTACCAAACAATGATGCTCGGGACGCCTTGCTTCATCGTACTGACAGTCCAGAAAATAATGAGATCTCAATAAATTATGTCTTGTTTGGAATGAAATGGAATAGGAAACATGTCGACATAGATGATATATTTGCTTATAAAGTACCACTTGAGCTTATGGATAATGAGGATCATGAACCCACGTCTATATATGAATGCATGCAACGACCAGATTGGCTCAAATGGAAAGAGGCCATAAACGTGGAGTTAGAATCATTGAGAAAGAGAGGTGTACTCGGACCGATCATTCGGACACCCCATGATATAAAGCCAGTTGGGTACAAATGGGTCTTTGTGAGGAAAAGAAATGAGAAAGGTGAAGTTGTGAGATATAAGGCACGGCTTGTTGCACAAGGATTCTCACAGAGACCAGGAATAAATTATGAGGAGACATACTCCCATGTGGTGGATGCTACGACCTTCAGATTTTTAATAAGTCTGGCCGTGAGAGAAGGTCTAGATTTACGGTTAATGGATGTTGTAACCGCCTACTTGTATGGCCCACTGGAAAATGAGATATATATGAAAATTCCAGATGGTATTGAGTTGAAAAACAAAGAGAGTTCTCAAGAAAAACATTGTATCAGATTGAACAAGTCTCTTTATAGATTGAAACAATCAGGTCAAATGTGGTACAATAGATTGAGCGAGTACTTCATGAAAGAAGGATACAAAAACGACCCGATCTGTCCATGTATATTTATAAAGAAGTTCAATAAGGGCTTTGTGATCATTGCAGTATATGTAGATGATCTGAATATCCTAGGAACCTCTGGAGAGATTTCCCAAATTGTTGAATATCTCAAGAAAGAATTCGAGATGAAGGATCTTGGAAAAACAAAGTTTTGTTTGGGTTTACAGCTTGAGTACATGAAAGATGGAATCCTAGTGCATCAAATGGCATATACAGAAAAGGTACTCAAGAGGTTTAATATGGACCAATCTCACCCGTTGAGAAGCCTCATGGTCGTGAGAAGTCTTGGTCCGGACACGGATCCATTCGGTCCAAAGAAGGACGATGAGGATGTCCTTGGTCCTGAAGTGCCATATCTCAGTGCCATAGGAGCTCTGATGTATTTAGCCGGCCACACAAGGCCAGATATCAGTTTTACCGTGAACTTATTATCAAGATTCAGCTCTTGTCCGACCCAAAGGCACCGGAACGGGATAAAACACATACTTCGTTACCTACAAGGGACGAAAGACTTGGGTCTACTATATACTAACCATTCCAAAGAAGGTTTAGTTAGTTTTGCTGATGCAGGTTATTTATCAGATCCACATCATGCTCGATCTCAGACTGGTTATGTCTTCACATACAGTGGTTCAGCTATATCCTGGCGTTCCATGAGGCAGACCATAGCGGCCACTTCATCCAACCACGCAGAGATACTAGCCATACATGAGGCCAGCCGTGAGAGTGTCTGGTTAAGATCCATGACACATCATGTCCGAGTTGTTTGTGGGATGACCAAAGTAAGAGACCCACCGACCGTGTTATATGAGGATAATGCTGCCTGCATTGCACAGCTCAAGGACAGCTACATCAAAGGAGACAGGACAAAGTACATTCTGCCCAAGTTCTTCTTTACCCATGAGCAACAGAAAGCCAGCGAGGTTCAAGTGTTACAAGTGCGTTCAAGTGAGAATTCAGCAGATCTCTTTACCAAATCATTGCCAACCTCGACGTTCCGGAAGCTCATATACCAGATTGGGATGCGTCGACTGAAGGACCTTCAGTGATGCATTCATCAGGGGGAGAAATGTACGTTGTACTCTTTTTTCTTATCCATGGTTTTATCCCACTGGGTTTTCCTGGAAATGTTTTAATGAGGCAACATCAAAAGCATGTTCCAAACCCTGATCGGATGTGTCGACCAAGGGGGAGTGTTAAGGACCACTTTGTGGTCGACCCATGTTCGGCCCAAACCGGATCGGCCCATCCGCATAGCCCATGGTCGGCTAGACCATGTTTTCCTTTTCTCTCTTGTTGTTGGTTTCCTTTTCCTTACATGATTAGGATTTCCATTTATCTTATAACGATGTAACTATATGTATAAATATAAACCTCTGCTATGAATAATTGCTATGAATAATAAATTAGACATTACTTTCTGTTTCACAACACATACTTTTATACAATGTCTTTTTAAAAAATATGATAGATTCACCTAACGTATTTAGCCCACTGGTGTATTCACAAGACCTAGTGGACTTTTAAAACGGGCTTTTACAATGCCCATTACATATAATTGGGCTGATGATAGGGTTAAGCCCTCAAGCGATAGATTACGCCGTCTCTCCATATTTAATCGTCGCCACTGAAAAAAGGGTTACATTTTCGCTGCGCTGTTCTACTAGAAAAGGGTTTCGTTGGAAGAAGATAAGAAGTTAAAGAAGATGCCAGGACCCGTCGTCGACGAAGTGAAGGTTGAGGAGCAGTTGATGGACGCCATCAAAGAGCAAATGAAGCTCGAGGTTCGTTCGTTTCTCTCTCTTTATTTTAGTCCGTAAGCGAGTCAGATTTGTTTCGATTTTATCGTCGTTTGACGATTGTTTCATTTGTATGGATGGAGCAGAAGGAAAATGATGTTGTCGTTGAGGATGTCAAAGACGGAGATGAAGACGACGATGTTGATGACGACGACGACGATGACAACGTCGATGGTATGTTATCTTTTCTCGTTCAGTTGATTTGCTGGCTCGATTCATAAGAAACCTTTTTGGAATACTTTTGTGGATTTGTGATTGAATCTGTTATGTGACTCTCTGCATAAGGTTATATTTGAGTTAACCGGGATTGTATAGTTGGTTTAGTTACACGTTTCAAGATAAACCAACTATACAATCCCGGTTAACTCTAATAGGTTACAATGTTTTGAGTTTTGCTCATGTTGTTGTTGTCACTGTCGTTGTATGTGAAGGAGCTGGTGAGACTGAGAGCTCCAAGCAAAGCCGAAGCGAGAAGAAAAGCCGCAAGGCAATGCTCAAACTTGGAATGAAACCTGTTACTGATGTTAGCAGAGTCACAATCAAGAGATCCAAGAACGTAAGAACATGTCTTTGCGCACATCACTTTTGTTTGATCAAGCAGTGTTTGACTCTTTCTGTATGTATGTTCCCTCAGGTTTTGTTTGTCATCTCGAAGCCGGATGTGTTCAAGAGCCCAAACTCGGACACCTATGTGATCTTCGGTGAGGCCAAGATCGATGATATGAGCTCTCAGCTACAGGCTCAAGCTGCTCAGAGGTTCAAGATGCCAGACGTTGCATCCATGATCCCTAGCGCCGATGCCTCTGAAGCAGCCGCTGTTGCACAAGAGGAGGAGGATGATGAAGATGTCGATGTGACTGGTGTTGAAGCCAAGGATGTTGAGCTCGTGATGACTCAGGCTGGTGTGTCGAAGGCGAAAGCCACCAAGGCTCTGAAAGCCAATGATGGAGATATCGTTTCTGCCATCATGGAACTCACCACATAGGCTGAGTGTGAAGAGACTCGCAATGGTTCTCGTTTCTACTTCTCATTTCACGAACATTGTTTGTGTTTCTCAACTTTTAAGGCTATCTTCGCTATAATATGAGGCATTTTATTTCTAATGTTGCAAGACAGTTTAGTAAGGTCGGCATTTCGGTTTGGATTTAGTTTTGAGGTTTATGTTAAGTTCAGATTTATTGTCAAAAAATCAAATTACAAACCGTGTGTTCTCCATTATTAATGGGATTGTCTCCTCTTGTTTACCATGTTACATATTTGTTTAGTTGGCAGTTATTTAGTTGACCTAAGTGACTAGTGTTTTATTTAATGAGATGTAAAAAGAGAAAATTGCTGTAAATTGTTTTTTAAAGTCTTTCCATTACAGTGTAGAGACAATCAATCTGTTTTTTTTTTCGGGGAAGGAAGAGAGAAAAGAGAGAGAAAGTAGATCTTCTTTAGTTCCGGGGAGCGGCCGGTGCGTGAACGCGTGTCGCCGCCGGAGCGTCCCGTTTGCTTTTGAAGATGTCTGTATTTTGATCCTCTTCTTTCTTTTCTCCGTTACCGCCTTGTCCGAGTTCTGGTATAGTCACCATGGATCGTTGTTAACTCGCGTAGTGAACCGACATCTACGGTGGTCTCGTTTCTGGAGTAAAGACGCGGTCTTGTGGTGAGGATTGCGCGGTGAGGTCGTTTTGCAAGTTAAAGGTTCGACTTTGGGAGGCGGAGGTTTCCAAAACTCTATCGCCGCCGGTCCTTGTTTCCGGGGAGTTGAGGCTCCGTAAGCTCAGCCGCCGCCGGCTTTTATTACTGGGAGGTGAGGGCTTCCATAGTCTCGCCTCGCCAGCTCTCGGTGCTTCAGATCCGTGTGAGGTAGGGTTTGGATCCAGATCTTGGATCGGGTTTTCGTTCTTGGTTCGTGGTTACAGTTGGTCGCGGCTTTGATTAAGCGGATGAGATCTCGATGAGATCGATGCAGCTCTCCGCGTGAGGATAAAAGCGATGAAGAAAAGCGGTGTTTTTAGTGGAGGCTCGACGGGATTTCGAGCTCCGGCGAAACGAGGGTTTCGGTGGTGGTGCTCCGACGGTGTCGTGAAGCGGTGGCGGTCAAGTTGAGGCAGAAGTGATACGTGGCGCGTCGATGGTTTAGATCCACACACGTGTCCGCCTTCCTTGACGCGTGGGCTAGCAACGACGCGTTCGGGACGTTAGTGTTGTGGGCCGTAGGCCCATTTAGGTTGTTTGGTTTGGGCCTTAGTTTTTGGGATTTATGCTTTGTGCTTCTTTTGGGCTTCGGCTTTGTATGTGTTAGACTTGGGTCTTTTAATCAATTATATTATCCTTGAGGGGAAAAAAAAAAGAGACAATCAATCTTTAATTAAACAAGAAAATGCATTAAAAAATCCCAAATTGTTTTATGATAAATCTCTATAATATTATTTGAGAAGTCAGTTTCCTACGTGTCGCACTCACGTTGATTCTCAGGATGGTTGATTACAATGATACCCTTAATAAATCAATTATGTAAAATTATCATTATTAAATAGTAGGCAAAGAATCCGTGCGATATCGCACGGGAACTCATTTTATAAAAAATTCCAAATTACGTAATTGCTTTCGGAGAAATACTAAAATTCTATATTATGTTTATAGGTTGTATGTATTAGAATTACAAATATGTCAATACTAAATAACATATAGGTCTTATTACTTTTTAGCTAAATTATTTAGGAATCTAAAAAAAAACTAACACTAATTAATCGTAAACACATTTCAATCTAATCGTTTTAATAAATTAATAAGGTACCTTATGACAACTACATGAAGAAAAAAAAAGAACACACATTTTCATCTAACAGAAGAAAATTAAAACTAATACTTTCATTATTTCATTTTTATATTATTTTTTGCTATTCAAATCCAAATGATTCTTCTTAACATCCTTTGTTGACAACATTTCATTTGAAAATATTCTATGAATTTGTAGTCAGTTACCTGCATACAAATTTTTCTGTTCACTGTTTTAATAAATTTGTGAAATATTTACAATAAAAGAGTGTGTACATGACCTATTTATAATTTTTCAAAGAACTATACGAGTAGTCACAAATTTTAAATTACATATAGTTATTTTAAAATATTAAATTTACAATATATTTAAATAGTCACATCACTACAAAAACCACCTTATTTCATAATGAAAAGAACAACTCTTTAATTTTTAGAAACACTTTTAAGGATATATTAACTACTTTTTAAAACTAATTAAAAAGACACAACTCTTAAATAATAAATTTTAGAAATGATGTTGGAAAGATACATATATAATTTGAAAAAAAATTTAATGCAACTTTTAGGATGAAATAACATAACCTAATGAAAAGACACAACTCCTTAATTTTTATAAATATATTTTTGGAATATGTTGCCTATTTTTAAACTAAGTAAAAGACATAATTCTTACAACTAATGCATTTTAGAGATGATGTTGAAAAAAAAATATAACAATTTTTAATTATGATTTCCAATTCCCATAATCTCCGTATGCAGAAAGTTAAAAAATGCAATGATTAACAACCAAATGTCAAAATGGTTAACTAAGAGTTGTAATTGTTAATATCAAAATTTACAATGGTTCATCACCAAAGTCTACCATTACCAACAGTTGCATTGATTTATCATAGATATAATAGTTCGTCACCAAAAATTGTAATAGTTTATAGATATAAAATTATAAAATAATTAAAAGTTATAATGGATCACTTTTAGAAATGTACTCTTATAGTCTCTAAAAAATATGTATGAATAGCCATTACTTTCATATTTGAAATAATTATTTTAAGATAGTACATTTACTCATTTAGCATTAAAATACATATTTTGGATGCAAAGACACACTCTTATGATAAAAGACACATCTACACATATTTTCACAATTTTTTCAATAATTACACATATTGAAAAACACATAACTATAGATACACACATAATTTCATAATTTGAAAACTTTTAAAACTATCTTATTTTATTATGAAAAGGTACATCTTAAACATTTTAAGTTCTGAATATATTTTACAATATTTTTGAAAATAGTGTTTGATTTCTATATATTTATAAATTCATTTATAGCTAAAACAAAATAAAAATTCATTAAATTCTTATAACAATAAATTTACAAAAGTATTATGCATATTTTATATAATATTAAATTGTTTGTCGTTTGATCACACATGCATCGAGTCTCCACATGCAATCTCTTACCTTCTTTTTCTTTTGCTTTTTTTTCTTCCTTCTCATTTTATTTGACATGTACTTTGGACCAAATACTCCAAAAAATTATGTTGATTCATATTTTCTCTGCATATGCCATAGCTTGAATTTTGGCTTGACAACTTTAATTATCTGACAACTCTTTTAAAAAATATTGAAAATTCAGAAAAACAGAAAGTATTAATAAAAAGATTCATCTTTTCAAATTGTTTTAATATTATTTTACTTTTAAAATATGTAAACTAAGCATTATCTAGCAGATTTTCTTGCGAATTCATTAAAAATGAGTTTTCAAGCGGTTACTGTGTTTTTTATCTGATCTGAGGAAACAGAGAAAAAGAAGAACAAAGGGACTTTTTTGGTATCTTATTCATAACCAAAACTTGTTCCATACACATACACATACACATGTATATAATACAGATTTTTTTTACACTACGTCCACTTTTCATAGCAACTATGATCTTGGACAAAGACAAAAGCGGAGAGAGAGGGACAGCAAATAGCAAAGAGAGTTGGAGATAGGGCTTTCTTTCGGATGATATGGCACTGTGTGTTAGCTTTAATTTTATGACTAGCGAGATTCATAACACTGGAGGAGATAACTCCTTGATCCCGTCATGTGTGATACGCCTAACACTTGATTTTTTTTTTGTATTTAAAATTTGACCCAAGATTGTTTAAATAGAATTGAAAAGGTATGAGTGGTAAAGTATGCAACCTTTGGAAAGTTTAACGGTTTAATACAACAAATATATATATATATATATGTGTATATATATATATAACAATTAATAGAAAGTTGCACCAGTAAAACATTGCAACTAATCAAATTGAAAATGTATGAGTATTGAGTAGTAAAATGTGCAACTTTAAATAAGTTAAGCGGTTAGGTACAATTGTACAAATAGAAGTATGCAATCCTTGGTGACATTTTATTTCACAACCTTTATAACTATTGCATGTGAAAAGTAACGTACTTATAGGAAGATATATCATTTCAAAATTTTAGATTTTTTTTTAAAGATTAATCACAAAATTTTATAATGAAAAGATACAACTTTTCACATTAAATAGGATTGTTATTAATCTTTGGAATTAATTTGGATTAATGAAAAACACAATCTTTAACAAGTAAGAGACACATCATTTAATAAAAATATACCTTAATCAACAAACACAACTTTTATCAAGGAAGAGACACAATCTTTCTAATTTTTAAAAATACTTATCTATTAATAACCTTTGGAATTTTAATGAAAAACACAACCTTTAACAACTAAGAGACACAACCTTTGTGAAAAGACACCTTAATGAACAAACACAACTTTTATCAAACAAGAGACACAATCTTTTACAAAAAAACACCTTAATGAACAAACAAAATTCTTAACAAGAATGGTGATCCCTATAAAAACACACAACCTTTGGATTTAATTGGGATTCCTATTATTAGTAGATTTATCTTATATTATTTATTTTTCCTTTTTATTTAGGTTTCCTTCTTTAATTTTTTCAAATCACCTATATAATAAAATGTTTTAATAAATTTAAAAAAGAAAATATCTTTTATATATAGTGTAATTCATAATAAGAAAAGTTCACAAAATAATAAAGATTTTAAAGTAAAGAAATAATTTTCCTTTAAAAGATAATTTTAAACAACATAAGATATATTTGAAAAGTATTAAGCATTTTATTTGAATCAATCTATTTCTCAAATTATTACAAAATAAGTTAAATAATATAAACTAAGATATATTTAATTAATAAAATTTAATTTAATCTTTATTTTTTATATTTAAGTTCCCTTTTATATTTTCAAATAATATATATAGCTAAAGAAAATATTTATCAAACTTAAAACGATTTTATATATATATATATATATATATATATATATAATGTGATTTCATAAAAGGAAAGTTTAGAAAAAATAATCTTGATATTAAAGTAACAAATTAATCTTCCCTTTTAAAATTTATCGGTTATATTTTTATGCAGCTTTGTACCTATCATCACTTTATTTTATGATTTTATTTTTGAAAATTAACATATACTAAATTACAAAGAAATCAAAATATATTTACAAATCTAAGATGAAAACAAAAATAATACAATGAATATAGTTAATAATGATTTGGTTGAATTAGACTAGAAGTAGTCATAATTGAATTAGATGGAATATATGTAACACAATATACCCACAAATGAGTAACTAGACCAATCCAATTTTTTATACAAAGTCAAACATTTGATAAAAATAATATATTCTTTATTTATAATAATGTTTTTATATATATAAAATATATACTGACTCAACATATTACTAATTAAATATGAAATTCTCAAATAATGTTAGAAATATATTAACCAACTATTACAATTAAGTATATTGTATACTTTATATGAAAAACAAAACTAATACAATGAATATAGTTAGTACGATTTAGTTATACTTGAATTAGACGGAATATATGTAACACAATATACCCACAAAATGAGTAACTAGACCAATCCAATTTTTTTTATACAAAGCCAAACATTTGATAAAAAATAATATATTTATTTATAATAATATATTTATATATAAAAATTATAGACCGACTCAACATATTACTAATTAAATATGAAATTCTCAAATAATATTAGAGATATATTAACCAAATAAAATTAAGTATTTTGTATAATATATATATATATGCATATTATTTCAAAAGACTATCACTGTTATATTTACTTATGCAACTTTGAATTGATCAACAGTTTAGTGTACTTTTACTATTTGATTCTCAAAATAATATATATTAAAATACATATTCTTTCAAAAATATATTTACAAATCTAAGAAAAGAATAAAACTACATGAAATTAACAAAATTAATCAAAATTTTAATGTGTGTAACAAAAACATTTTAGTTGAATCAAAAAAGTAAATATTATCTAACATATCCAATAATAGTCAAACAATCGAGATATTATATATCCAAAATTATACATCTAATCAATTAATTAAATAACATGATAATTAAAAACAGAAAAAATATTAATAAATTATTATAATATATTTACTTTATAAATAGTTATATCCGTGCATGAGCACGGGAAAATCACCTAGTACACATTATAAGTACATAGATTTTGTTATAGAAAACATATTATATTGTCTACTGTGCAGGCATATTTATACAGAGTAATTGACACAAAAGGTCAAACAATAGACATGAGCATAAACTTGCGAGTTAAAGCGCAAATTGAGCACAAAAGGTAGAATACAGTACTACGGTGTAGTTCAAGAGTAGAGAGGAGGATCATCTCTAGGAAGGATCTTTCAGTGATGTCTCAATCCGCTTGAGTTCCTTTGCTACTTGGATCATCTTTGGTCTGTCTTCGTCTATTTCCTCTCAGCAACTCAAAGCGAGCACCACGCACCCTTCCACCTGCAATCTTTGACCACTTGTGATGTCTTTCATTATTACTGGATCTATTAGTTCATCGAGCTTTCCCTTCTGATATAAGCCTTTCACATAGCCAGCAATATACTTGTACTACCCATCAGATCTAGCATAGTCGTAAGCTGGTCTGCCAGTGAGAGAAACCAACAAACAGATTCCAAAGCTGTACACATCAGTATATTCCGTCACAAAACCCGTGCTAAAATACAATGGATCGCTGTACCAATATGTTCCCAGAACCCTCTCAACTTCTGTTCCTAATTTTCCCTGCCTCAGGGAGTGTTATGGAGAGCGAGAAATCAGACAACTTTGCGGTCCAATTCTTGTCCAAGAAAATATTGGTTGGCTTGATGTGTCTATGTATGATGATCTTAGGGAACGCCATGTGAAGATAAGTCACAGCATTTGCATCCTCCTTTACAATCTTCAACCTTAGACTCCATGGCAATATAGCTTCCTCCCCGTTAACCATAATACGCCCTTTCTCATTAAGAACTCCATGTTCTGCATATTCAAACACAAAGACCGGAAAAATAAACTCGAAGCAGCATCCAAATAGTTTCAGAAAGTTGCTGTGGTTGCTCATACAAGACAATGTCATTGTATGCTTCTCCTACTCCGCCTCCTGTAACTATATGCTCGGAGTATCTCTTTATCAAATAAGACTTGGCTTCGAAATCTTATCAGAAAATATAATAATCAACATATTTTGAATGAATATCGAATTTTGCATGTCAATTATTTTTGCTTTTGACTCGACTTGTGTTCCGACAACACTTTCCCTTTGAACTATCCTCGTCTTTTCTCCGAAAGAAATTATCCTCGTCTTTTGTACTGAAATCAGATGGATTGCTTGATGAACAAGACAAAGAGGAAGAAAAACTAAGAACAACACAAACAGCAAAGATTATAGTGAGTGTCTAAGAGCACAGGGTAAGAAAGAATGATTTGAATTTTGTATACCTCGGTGTTGAGCTCTTCTAAGACAGCTCCAGGAACATGATCAGGGCAGAACTCATCAGGTGTAAAGTTGCAAAGTATTCTTTTGATCAATGGAAGACTAATCGATGGGCATACCTATGAATCAATCAAAGAAACAAAGTCATGAGGTTGATCAAGAACTTGAGAGTCATATAGATACCAAAACAAGAACCTCTTCTCTAGTGAATAAGTCCATAAGCATGTCTTTGGAAGCATAAGTAGATCGCTAAGTTTGTTTAACAAACTGAAGTACTTCTCATCTTCTTCTACAGAGTCTTTAGTGTTCATGTCAAATATTTCAGCGAGGCATCTACACAGTTGCCAATCTACAAGTGAGAGAGATTATAACATTCAAGAAACATTCTCATGTGAAGTGAATGATATGATTCATGTTTCTTGATGTTATACCGCGTTTTCAAGCTGTACTCATGATACAAAGCTTAAGTCTCCAGCATGGATAGGTAGAAATTGAAAATCTTCCTTGCTCTTGATCTCCCATTCGTTTCTCATTCGTTTAATCGCCATTTTCGGGGGATTGCATATGAGGAGTGAAAACCTGAATGACATGAGAGGACAGGAACAGAGTAAGATACCTGAAATGAAAAGATCTGTCTCAAAATTTCATCGAATGATACTTCATCTGCCACCAAACAGATTCAACTATTTTAGAGAAAATCCAGAGCTCAACTTTCTCTAATGCTGCAGTGAAGGTTTTTGTTTCATACCAATCTAGCTTGAAATCATTTGACTGCTTAGTCCTTTTTATCTTCTCTGAAGGTTTATGTTCAGTCCCAAACGCATGTGATGTGATCTCTCTCAGAGTGATTATGTTTGATAACCAAAACGTTAATCTGAAACATAATGTACCAAGAAAAAAAGATGATATTAATCAAGATCCTGAAATGTACTAGACTCACGGTGTTAAGTTGTGTTTTGTGTTACCTTGAAACATCATTTCCGGCAAGATTTAGCAGCTAAAATGAGACCAGAGACTGTGTTTCTAGCAACAGTTGCTTGCTTTCCTTCACTCCAATGTTTACAAGCATGGATATAGAGTCTTCAAACTCTTCTAGCAGGCGTGTGAAGCTTGTGACCTGAGCTAGAGTGGTCTGGCACAACCGAATACAGAGAAATCTCGAGAGCTGCAACTTCTCGAACCTCATCTTCAAGTTTCTCAATTCTTGTCTCTAAACTCTCAACCTTTTGTTTCAATGCTTCTTCGTCCTCACTTGCCTCCTTCTCACTTCAACTACTAATGCTATTGTCTGAAGCATCTTCTTGAACTTCTTCTACCAAAAGATCCGCTCTCTTAACATCATCAACATCCTTCAACAAGCCATTCACACTCTCTTGTTTCTCTGCGACTTCACTAGACTCTGCCTCTTGATGACTCTCTGAAGACCCATTCACTGCACCATTCACTAGACTGTGCCTCTTGATGACTCTCTGAAGACCCATTCACTGCACCATCGTTTGCTTGTGTAGTTGTGACTTAACATCATTTATATATACGATAAAGTTAATTTAATAAACATACACTGCCTTTTTGGTTCGGTTTGAATTTAAATCAAACCAAATCGAACTCTTCGGATTGTTAATAACATCAACCAAATGGTTGAGGTATGGATATACTTTGGTTATGTTTTATTTGCCTACCTAGGACTAGGAGACTGGGAGTGATATAAGAGTTATGTTTGGACGATATAGTTAGCAAGTAGCAACCAAAAAGGTTGAGTGTCTGTTTTGTGACATGACAAAATTGATGAGAAGGATGATGTGTGTAGAGAGATTTTAACAACATTATAAAAGCATACTCGAGTTCTTAAAACACTCTTCCTAGCAAAAATTCTCCAGCTCAGCAACATAACCTAGTTGGGTTTCAATCACCAGACCTGAGATTCAGCCGTTTTAATCTCTACACTATAACCTGCAAAACCGAAAGCAAACGCTCAAGAGGACTCATACGAACATATCAATTAATCTTTGACATTATTACTATGATGTCACCTTATATGTATAGTCTCACAACTCAACAGTCTCCCACTAAATTGCTCAAGTTCTTGAACTGGAGAGAAATGTTTCATATTCCATCAAAGACCTGTCTGCTCTAGCCTTGAGCAATAAACTTTTATAGAAGAGCACCTGTGGGTTGGTTAGCTCTTCTGTTTCATGATTCCTTACAACCTGCAAACATTTCAAACCAATAGTCTATTTTCCTCAGCGAAGCCACAATTTAATGCCTCAAAAGTATATAATTACAGACCATACCTGGCCAAAGCCATTTTCTTTGGCCACAACATATTCAACATGAGGCTCTGCTCCTGCTTCCCCTTTGAGCATGGGGTACTTCTCTTTCCTTCTAAAATCGACGGTGGAACTCAGATTTCTCGCCTTCGGTATCTGATGTTCTCTAATTGATTGCTATAGAGAACATTTAGAATCATTGAGATAGATTAACACAGGATCATGTCTGTATATCTACAAAGAAATGATGACATATATTCTCACCTTCCTTTGAGAGGAATATGGTAAAAGCGAGCATCGTTAAAATAAAACCATTAGTTATATTAGCAGGCACAAGGATACAAACTTTGGAACTGAATCGAAGATATAAACAGCATAAAGATTTCACATGTGCTTTAAGATACTGAAATGATTAAATGAACTCACTCACACGCACCTAGCTATGTAGCAGAACCTACTTAAAGTAGGCGAAAGATTACATACCTTACATATATTCGGCAACGAAGAAGTTAAACCATCATAATTCCCGGCTCGGTTATTGATGTACGAGTTGAGATTCTGTACAGTAGAGTTGATGAGATGAAGATCTTGCTCATTTGGTGAACCTGAAGTATCTGAACCATGTACATGTGTTAGCAACTCGGACAATCCATGTATCGTTGTAAGCAGTTTTTTAACATCCATCTGTTGAGAAGGATTTCCATGTGATATGAAGGAACGGTGAGGTCCCATCTGCTTTGTATCAACTTCCTTATAAGATGGCTCCACAAGCACTGAGGGGTGTGCAAACCCTGCATGTAGCTCTTTGTAGCTAACTGGAGAAAACAAAACGGAACTATTCACATTGGTTGGTGGAGCTTGGTTTTCCACAGAGCCTCTATATAGTTTTGGTTTAGTATCTGGTAACGAGAACTGTGGGGCTAGAGGATTCAGCTTCTTCTTCTGAACTTGAGATCCAAGCCGAGGGTTGGATGAGTATATTTTTCCAGACTGGTGAACATTATCCGAGTACGGATTACTACTACCAATGTGGCCGACCTCTGAAGAAGCATAAGTTGAGTGAGCATTTCTCTCAGCTACAACAGACTTCTCATGGACGACGGTATAAGCAGGAACAAAAACAGGTGCCAAAGGATCCAGCTTTTTAGGCCTTTGGAACTCATGGCTAATATCCAATATGCCCATCGCCTCAGAAACACTATCTTGACTTACTAAACCCAAACTTTGATCCATGACGCCTATACTAATCTTCTGGTCGGAGCCATGTTCAATCCCAGCTTCATAAAGATCGTTAATGCTGAACTCTCCAGATGATGGTGGAAAGGTTGATGACAGAGACCTTTTCAAAGAGGATCCTTCAAACTCTTTTCCACTCCTATCTAAGTTCATCCTAGCAGTTGATGGTATAAACTGAGGTGCCATAGGGTTCAATCCATAAAGAACATTTAGATCATCCCTAGACCGCCTCAAATTCACAGAACTGGTACCTGATTCCGCATTATTTCGAGACACTGCTCCTTTCCAGGAAGGAGAATCCACCTCAGTGTCATATAGGTCACTTGGTACAGGACATTCTTTAATCCGCGAAGCTGATATTTTGGCGAAGAGAGGACTAAAACAAGCTTCTTTGCCCTTCTTGGCTATTGAATCATTCTTAGCCACAGGAGTTGTAGTTGTAGTGGTGACTCCAAGAACCGATGCTCGTGGTGGAGAACGTTCCTCGACCATGCTAACATTTGAATCAACAATATATAGCTCTGATGATCCTACAAGACCACATCACAACACTATCAGTTAAAATCTCAAATTCCCATTGATATGCTCTCACAAACTTGTTGAGAGGAAATCAATTTTAACCTTTAGGTACAGCGTTTGAATCGATATCATCGTCGAGACTGCTCTTCTGGTCGTCGGATGTCAAAAAGGAGAAATCGAAGAAATCACGCCAGAAGGAATCTTCGGGATCGGATTCAGAGGCAGTGAAAGGTAGAGAGGAAGAAGCGATGGCGAGATGATGATCACACTGCTTCATCTTATGGGAAGAGATTCGAACATTTCTGTGGATAAAGCCAATTTGGATTTTAACGAACAAGGGACGGGATGGGATTTCGCGATGATGAAGAAGAAGAAGACCAGTTTCTACCCTTTCCCCCTTTCCCTTTTTCTTTATTGACGAAAATGTTTTTATAGAATTAAATCGCGTCGAAATTTAATTGGATAAGATTTCAGGATCTGAAAAACCAAACCGAACCGATCAGAAAAAGTCATACCAAACCCGAACCAAGTTAATAAAATATCTGAAGGGATCCAAATTTATGGTATCTAAAAAATTGATGATGTTAAGGATCACTTGATGATCGAATCCACAATGTCTGCTCATCAAAGTTCGCTCATCTATCCAAGCCAATCTCTAATGAAGATTGGGATATTTCCATATTTATCTATATGTTAATGTTTATCCTTTTACATATTGTATAAGGAATATATATGTACTATTTCCTATTACCATTAGGACTACGATTTATCTCATGTATATATATATATATAGATCTCTGGTCGAATGGAATAAAGAGAATAAGATTTACACACAACTCTCTTTATTCATTAACACGCTATCAGACGAGCCTCCAAAACTCGAGCTAACCTAAAAATCTCTATAACCCTAGTTCGCCGCCACCTTCAATCTACTCGTTCTCCTCAACCACAAGGAACCAGTAGACGAACAACCTACCGAATCAAAGCCCTTGAAGAGAGGAATCCAACGCCGCCGACCTCGACTCCATACGATCTCGACGCGACCTCTAGCCCCTGTTCTTTGAAGCGCCAACTTGTACCGCAAGGAACTAGGACAAATTCAATTCCATCTCTTCTCTATCTCGTGGTCCAGTTCAGATTCTTCAAAGTTAAGGTAAATAAAATCTGAAACTCTACACAGAACCATAATCGAATTTGAGATTGATTGATTAAAGGATATGACTTCTAAAACTTTGCAAAACCCCATAAAACCCTAGTTTTAATAAGTCCAATCCCTTCCATGAGTAAATCGAGCTCATTAACCATAAGTTCGATTAGAGATTGGGAAACCAATTAAAATCAAAGCAATATTTGCTTCTGAATCTCGAAAAACAATTGATTTGAGAAAACTCAATCAAACCCCAAACCTGAAACCAAAAAGAAATCGATCAAACCCCTTAAAAACATAAATTTTGATCGAATTCTTCAAGAACCCTAATTTATTTAAACTTGATTTCGTTTTTTTACTTTCCTGATTGCTTGATTTGATTTTTAGAATTGTTAATTGAGTAATTTGGAACTGTTTAAATCGAATTGGAAGTTTAAAATTTGACAAAGTTGATTAAAATCGAAATTTTCCTTTTTTTAATCCGATTTTCTATTTTTTTTAGCACAATTTCCATATTGTTTTGCTGATTGATTAAAAATAGAAATTTGTCAAATCTGAGGTTCTAGTTTCATATTAAAATTTCGAACTGATTAAAATTTGGAAATATGGTATTTTATTTTTTCCATATTGAGGCTATGTGAAATTGTTAAATTTCTGAAATTGCTAGATTTTGTTAAATTGCAATATGCTAGTCCTGAAATTAAACCAAATTTTGAAAACCTAAAGATTTTAAATTTTAAATCCAAAAGGTTTTATGTTTAAACCAAACCCGGCTTACCGGGTTAACCTCTCTAACCGCATGACCCTTACACGGCTTATTGAGGTTTAACCTTCGACCCTGACCCGGGTTTATCCTCAAACCCAGGCTTACCCTTACCCTGGCTCGACCCCGACCCTGGTTCAACCCTGAACCTGAGTTCGACCCTCGACCCCATGCGATTCTAAAACCAAATATCACCCGATTTTACATGTTTGATATTTTGTGTTGATTGCTCGCATCCTGGTCGACTTAGTAAATTATTTTGCTTGATCTGAATAATTATTGAGATTTTTATTGATTGATTCAAGCATCCTGGTCATATAGTTTGATTTATAAATCTATTATTTAGTTCTAGATTGTTTAAATCACTTGCTTGAAATCTCATATTGATGAGTGGCCATGGGAGCCTTGATTATATAATGGCTTTATAATCAAACGACATTTATTGTCTATATGGCCGTGGGAGCCTAAGTTTCCTTACATAGCCATATGGCATGAGAAACTAACTAATCATTGTTTAATATGATTCAGATGTCGAGATCAGACAACTCGGAATACAGTGTCCTAAATCTCTCCGGAGACAACTATGTTGTATGGACCATGAACACTTCTGGCACATTAAAGTCTAGGGACTGTGGGAGTGTGTCAAATTCAACAATGATACCATTGCGTGTGAGAGGCAATGGGCCCTCGAATCATGAAGAATCATCTCTGAGGAACGAGAACGATGTACAAGTACATTAAGGATCCTCATGATCTCTGGTATTCATTGAATAACAAATACTCAGAATCAGTAGTACATGAAGTTGAAAGAGAATGGCGTGAGCTCAGGTTCCAGGATTATGAGTCCGTGGGAGACTATCATTCTGACCTTATGAGAATCTCTTATACTCTTAATCTGTGTGGTGAATTGATAACCAACGAGGACAAGCTCGTTAAGACTCGTGAAACGATCCATCCGCAGGATGTGAGGTTATCATATCACGCCAGTATGTGCACCACTTACTCGACTTACTCAACATCATATTGGCGGTTGAGAAGAAGGAGCAGATAAGAGCAAAGAACATCAAGGAATTTGATGAGATCATGTACATACACAGGCTGAGACAAGAATTTGATCAGATATTTCCTGCTGATGAAGCTGAGGAGGAAGAATCGAGTGGACTCACGTGGATAGTGATCTTGATTTATTCATCGAATAAAGGGATTTCGATGTTCTGAATTTTATTTTATGATTTGGTGTTGTTTTCATTTTAACTTGTCATTTACAAAGCATTAATAAAAGGTTTTATTTATTTGCTTGATGGAAATTTTTTCTTATGACAAATGAAAACATGGGATCAGTTTCTTGACCAAAGATTTTTTACCCACACATATAAGTCCTATTGAGAATTGGGATCAGTATGATCAACTCATGAGAAAAATGGTTTCCATGGACTAAGGGAAGAAAAATCCTACAGATTTTCATGGATTAAGGGAAGAAAAATCCTACAGATTTTTTTAAGGAAAATCGCCAAAGGGGTCAAGATTTTACTCTCCATATTGATCTAGACTATGCAAGGGATCAGTATGATAAGGAACAAGTGGTTTTAAGGTAACCTGAAAGGTTGACCACGAAATTATACTTAATGGTACAACAGAATTAGTCATTCTGATCGAAAAATAAACTTGATGCAAAGTTTAAAGGCACAAAAGAATTATCCCATAAATCTCACATTGTGAAACATGTACACAAAGAAAATTCATAAGGTTTGATTGTTACAAAGCATCACGAAATGGCATATTATCTTTGTGTAAGGGACAAACGATTTTATAGCATGTTCATGAGGGGAGAATAGACACTCTGTGGCACATGACCATACTATAAAACCATGAACATGATAGCCAAAACGTGATAACTTGGCCTATAGAGCTATAACCTATGAGGTTTAGACTATAAAAGTCATGAGAAAAGTCATGAGCATCCGCAGATCACAGTATGTTCATGAGGGGGAGAGAGGATAACCCTATGATACATGAACACACCATAATCTAGCGGCCAAGTATAAAAGCTCAGACATATTGTCCTTTAAAGACAATCAGATATATGAACTTCTAGTTCTCTGACTCTCCATACAGAGGTCACAAAGATATTTGATTAAGGACATATTAATCTCAAAGACTAAAAGTCTATATGCTTGGAGACATCAAAGTATTTACATGTATGAAAGGAATGATGCATCAGACCATTAAAGTAAAGCATAGATATTCTCATCTAAAGTATGATAAAGGGTCATAATCCGACACCATCCTAAGAGATTATATATAGACCACCACAAATATATGTGCCGCCTAGGATGGAACCTCATAAGGAAATGAGATAGAATGGGAATATATGTTGGAT
The DNA here is from genome assembly GCA_016432835.1 of Brassica nigra. Classification (NCBI taxonomy): domain Eukaryota; kingdom Viridiplantae; phylum Streptophyta; class Magnoliopsida; order Brassicales; family Brassicaceae; genus Brassica; species Brassica nigra. The sequence continues at coordinate 52,295,418 of CM028242.1, forward strand.
AAGGAAAATGTCTTTCTCCCACGAATCCAAAGGAACCATGAACCTAACATGGGTGATTAGATTATGGTTAAAGGACACGATTGTATATCCGCTCATCCAACATTAAATGGAGAAAGCTATAAGATGGTAAATAATATATGAAACGGATTGGTATGAACCATCCCTGTCTTGGCAAGATCCTCGACCATAGATTATAAATCATGGACGTCCATACTAAGAAAAATCATATTAGATGATAGCCAGACAGATTAGACCCAATGACTAAGTCATTCCAGCTTAGCACCACGAAATAAATGTCCTGGTAGAGACATAATCAAGTGCTATAAAGTCTAAAGGATATACGAGTATGTTCCATAAGAAAAGGAACCTCGGATAGAAAGAGAAAAGGTGCTCATAATAAAGGATCCGGGTTCACTAAAGAAACCAGAACAGACATTGAGAAAAGGCGCAGCTAAACATCTAAGGTACCAAACCATATAGTCTTGGGACGCCAAGCTATAAAGGTAAACAAAGGTCCTTGATAAGAATCTCAAATTGATCAAGATCATGTCTGGAACATAATGGAACAACATAAGAGTGTTAACACCAATGATGTATATATACATAAAGCTCATGAGAAAGAAAGCACTTGAGTAAAGAGAGGATCATTAACCCACGTTAGAGTACTCATAAAATCATAAAGGGAACGTGAGGTTTTTAAGGTTAAATAAAGGAGATGGGCGTATGGGACATATATAATATGGAAACGCCATCTGACCAGTGACATAAGAGTCTTGTGATACCGTGAGATGTAGGACATAACCGGATAGGCAAAGGGTCATCCATGTCCATACCTAAAGCATTCAATGAATGGCTTAATACACAAGGTTATCCAAAAAGACTAAGGAACATGTTACAAGGAAATAAATTCCTATGTGGTGGATGCTACTACAATCCAAATTGGATAAGGTCTGGAAAGAAATAATGAAGTAGTAAGCACTATGATATTCACTGGATAAAGGATATAGAGGTACCTATATAACTTATGATCCAAGATCTTAAAGGATGAGAAAAGGAATTCTCATAAAACAGTGTCGTTCCCGAGCTGTTCATGGACTATTAGAAACAATTGTATATAAAGGACTAAGTTATACTTAGTAAATAAGTTCTATCAAGAACAACCAGTCCATAAATTATGAAGGAAAATCCTTGTGTATATACTGGACAAATCCATAGAAAGTTTGAATGGTTCAAACCATTGGATAAACAGACCATATTTATATGTGTTATGACTGCAATAAAATTGCAGCAAACCATAGGCGTGTTTATAAGTGATAACCACGTCCTAAACCATATAATGAGGTGGAAGATGACCACAAGGGAAGGCAAAGAAAGTCATCTGGTCCACGCCATTAAGTCCTTGCCGACCATGACCATGTCCGACTTAGTTTTCAGCTCAAATATTCATATGGCAAAAGGATATGAGCTTAGGTCATGGAATTGACTTAAGGTACTAACTATCAGTATAGATAATCTGAAGTATAAGTGATAGAAATAAGGTTCTAAAGGAAGCATAGGTTTTATGCAAACCTCACTTATATAATCACCACGTATAAGCCATGTTGTTACAGCAACATTGAGCAATGAATACCTCGACCATTGATTGGCGAGATGCAGGCATGAATGGATTAAGTCCATAACCTGACCCTCATGCATATGCACGTGGTTTTTTGATATGTAATAAAGAAGGTCATGGGAAGTCATCAAAGGAAAGATTTGGATCACTTTGTTTTAAGCAAAGATTATTGTGTGGGATTATAAAGGAACTCGTATATTTATCAATGGATAAAAGAAATCCACAATGGTACAAGAGTGTAACCAGAAAACATATTTAGTTAAAGCTAAATAGATCCATAGTTTGATGAGCAAGTATATATTAAAGTGTCAACAGTATGGCTAAGCCATATGACCTATATATATACATATGTCCGTGGGACATAAGAGAAACTGCAGGTACAGTTTGATCAAGGATTGAAAATCTATCCAAGTACAAGTCATTAGCCGTCCGACCATCACATGGAGTGACCAGCTATAGAGAGACCAGTTCACGGAGTGATTAGCTATAAGGGCTACACGTCTTGACCATGTCTCAATGGAGTTCCAGAAGATATGGGAGACATGTTACAATCCGACAAAGGAACTATTGCTACATCAACAAACAAGAAGATCATCTACAAGAATGGAGTGCACCAAATAGAAGGATCTTCGAAGATGTAGTCATCAGGGGGAGTTCATGTGTTGTACTCTTTTTCCTGTCCTTGGTTTCCCTTTTACCACATTGGGTTTTGGGTTTTTCAGGAGAGGTTTTAGTGAGGCAACATCAAAGCATGAATGAACCTTGAGCCTGGATGTGTCGATCAAGGGGAGTGTTAAGGATCACTTGGTGATCGACCCATGAACAAGCCCAAGTCATCAAAGCCCGTTCATCCATCCAGCAGGCCCAATCTCTAATGCCTTAGAAGATTTGGATATTTCCATATTTATCTATATGTTAATGTTTATCATTTTACATATTGTATAAGGATTATATATGTACTATTTCCTATTACCATTAGGACTAGGATTTATCTCATGTATATATATATAGACCTCTGGTCGAATGGAATAAAGAGAATAAGATTTATACACAACTCTCTTTATTCACAACATATGATTTTTTTTTTTTTTGACTCAAACTTCTCATTTGCATTAACCCAATAAGTTTAGCCGCTTACAATATCATTCTTAACATAAGATCTAACCCAAATTGGCATGATAGTATATAATTTAGGAGCATTATTCTCAAAGGAGATAGTTTCTTTTGCAACTCTATCCACCACTCTATCTGCTTCCCTGCATTGAAAGGCCACCTTGTTTCCATCCATTTAAACTCGTGATGTCTTGAAGGTATGTGTTAAGACTTGGCCATCGATCTTCCTCTGTCAAGGCGTCAACCAAACATTTGGAATCTAAAAAACTGATATTAGGCTTTGTGTTTCTTATTTGTATAAGTAAATACCTCTATAAATTAAATCAATTTCGAAATTTTATTAAATAATTGCTAAAACAATAAATATAATTAAACAAGATTAGTAAATAACTAAATTTTGATCCGCGCTTTACAGACGCGGAATATTTTATGATGAAAATTCCACTAATAACTTAACAAATATTTTCTAATTTGTCAAAATTTTGTGTATTTAAAATATTTTTGTATTTACATCAACGTTTTTAAATTCAATCCTACGCATGGTCAAACCGGTTAATTATGTGATCCCATCATTCGGTTCAGGTTTTAGAAAATATCCATATTTAAAATCAGGAAAAATCACTAAAACCCGAGACTAACTGATTGAACTGATGGATGACCGATTTATAATTCAATTTGATTTAAATTGTTATATTTTCATAGTTTGTCATCTTTTAATCCAAATTTTAAAGTTCACTATTTTACAATTTCATGAAATTGTGACGTTTCTAAAAATTTTGTTAGAGAAAATGATAGATATAAAATAATTAAGAACTATAAATATGTCTTGATCATATTACTCTTTCTATATGAATCAATTAACTTTATTATAATTGTTTTGTGTAATTTATCTTGTTAATAATGTGGTTCATATTACAGTCGGTTAAAATTTGATGTTTACAATTAATGTTAAGCAATTTTATTCAGATAATATATATTTTAAACATTTATCATAATTATTTTTGTTATTATATTTATTTTAAAATGTAGTTGTTTTCAGTGCATAGTGTTTATATGTAATGGCTATTATTGAATTATTATGTTACTTGAATAAATGATATAACCATTATTTAGGAAATATAAATAATATGATCCGTTAATTTAATTGATTTGGTATAGATTAAAATGTTTTTGTGGTATCTAAACCTGCAAAAGTAGGTTCTATTTATTTTCTTTGTTTTTCTAAACTAGTTGAACTTTTTCAATTATTTAATTATCTAAATAGTTTGAAATAAAGTTGTTAAAAAATATTATTAAAGCGATGAGATATAATGTTTCATATTGTTTGGACATACTATTAATTATAGTATTATTTGAAAACATGAATAGTAGTATAAATAAAAGAGAATTAGTAATTCAGTGTAGATTTAACTATAAAGTAGAAAACTGTATTTAATTTTAAAACTTACAAAAAAGTTAGGTGAAAACATAGGATTATGTTTTAGTAAGAGTGATTCTGACGAAACAATGAAATTCTCTATCAGTTTCAAAAGTTTTCTCTTGGATAAATATTTTATCTTGATCAATCAAAGTAGAGTTACCATTCGGAATGAGTATGTCCTAGTCTATTATTAAAATTTCCAAAAAGTGAATCAAGAATATCTCATATTTTTAGAAAATTATGGATATATATTCAAATATTCAACAACTTGAGGTGTTTATATAGAGTTCTACTCACAGCCGTAGAGCCTTGCTAATCGAACAAAGCATAGGTTCATCCCGTAGAATGAACTTTTAAATTCACCACACTTTTTACCACCAATTAAAGTGCCACCTAGATAATTAATAAAAAAATATTGAATTTTATTTTAAAAATCTAAAATAGTTAAAAAAAAGAAGAAAATGATGTCAATTTTAATAACGCTGACAAAACCCTAAATCCTAAATTCTAAACCTTAAATCTAAACCCTAAATCTAAACCCGAAACCCAAGCTCTATACCCTAAACCCTAAACTCAAACTCTATACCCTAAACCCAAATCATATACCCTAATTTCAAATCATAGACTCTAAACCCTAACCATAAACCCTAAACCCAATCTCTATATCCTAAATCCAAATCATAGACCCTAAACCCAAACAGGGTTAACGGTTTGGGTTTAGGGTCTAGGACTTGGGTATAGGGTATGGATTTGGTTTTAGGGTTTACAGTTTGGGTTTAGGGTATAGGGTTTGGGTTTAGGTTACGGTTTGGGTTTAGGGGTTAGGGTATATTGTTTGGATTTAGGGTTTAGGGTATATTGTTTGGGTTTAGGGTATATGGTTTGGGGTTAGGGTTTAGGGTATATGGTTAGGGTTTATGGTTTAGATTTAGGATTAGGGTTTAAAATTTAGAATTTAGGGTTTTGTAAGTGGCGTCAGCATCATTATAATTGACGTCATTCTTTGTTTCAACTATTTTTTAGATTTTTAAATAAAATTTAATATTTGTGATTAATTATTTAGGTGGCACTTTGATTGATGGTAAGAGGTGTGGTGAATCTAAAGGTTCACCATAGGAAGTAAACCTAGGTTTTGTTCTTGCAAATCGATATTACCGGCAAAATACAAGAACTAGCACAACATACTCTTTGGTTCTACTCACAGCCGTAGAGCCTTGCTCTCATGTTTTTTTTTGGTGCAAACCTTGCTCTCTTGTTGCAGTGGATGTCCTTGTAAGAAGATGTTACTACCACACATTCACACTACCAGATGATGATGATTTCAGTGTTATGGAAAGAAGAGAGATTAACACTATAGGTCAGTTTTTTATCTTTTTGTTACAGAATAAGATACCTAATCCTACTGAGGTAGTTTTTAAGTAGCTTTTGCACTGTACAAAATCTGATAATCCGATTTTACCCTTATAATGAAAGAAAAATAGTATCTTTTTTTTTCTTCTTTATTGACACCAAAAAGTATTTTTTTTTTGTCTCTCCTACCAGCTTCTCCAGCGTATTTATTGTCAATTTCCGGGCATAAACTGCTCAGCAGACGGTGGAGCTCTTTGTAAAGGCTCTGACAATTGCTACTTCGCTGGAATCTCGATCGTGTGACGCAGCGTGGTGGCTTGTGCCGGAGATTGGCGCGGCGGCAACCTAAGAACAAGTCGCTGAGTCCCTGAGATCTCTCTAAATGGACTTCGCAGGCTGGCGGCATCTCTTTCAAGCAGGTTTCTCTCCTTACTAATCACTATCTATATATCTCTCATTCTCATCATCTCTGTTCTGATAAAGTCAACACATAAAGTTACAATTTTTATTGATTTGTTTTCAAATTCCAGTGGGAACAAAACTGGGTTTTGATGTTAGGCAATAGGTATATGTTGTGTGGTGTGTGATTGAGAGCAGAACCTTATCTAGCAAAACCTGAGCTATGTGTTGCATTTGCTCTAAATCGCAGAGTGGCTCCTACTGTATAATATACTAGGGGTATCTGTTCGATTCTTCTGAAGTCTTATTGAAATGTTATCTAATAATACAGATTGTTGATTTGTTGGTATGTATTGTTTTGTAGCATGGCCCAAAGGAGTCTCAAGTTGAGTTGTTTCTTCAAACGTAGTCATAAGTCTGTATCTTAAGACTAACCAAGCTTATATCGAGGAGAAGCAGTGCTTGTATTGGGAAATGATGTGCGTCATAAACAAGATATTACTGTCTTAGTAAAAGCTAAAAACACAACAACTTAAGTAAAAGGTTTCTCATAGTATAAACTGAAAGTAAGTATACATGATATAATCTTTGGATTTAATGATAACATTTACAAACGAACATGGTGAGTAAACGAGAGGAACATGGCCTTTGGAATGTTTAACATGTACACAGTTCACAGATATCCAAATGTACAATGGTATTTTAGTATCCACATGTACAAGGATACACATGGACACTTTTACATATAAAAATACCCAACTAAGCCTTAACAATGTGTACATATGTACAGACTGTGAACTGTGTATATGTGAATCACAGATATCCAAATGTACAATGGTATTTGAGTATCCACATGGACACTTTTACATATAAAAAATACCCAACTAAACCTTAACAAATTTTATACTTAAAACACATTTCATTGTCATTAGCTTCTTTTTTGCTAATATCTTGCTTCAAAGTTATATCTTTTTTACTTCCAATGAAAGAAAGAAGAGTATGGAGATGATTGGTAAGAACTGTAACTTTATGTTTTTGGCTGTAGAATTTAATCGGTAGAATTATTTGCTTTAACTTTTTTGCTGTAGCTTTCTAAAGCACTATTTTTTTGCTTTGAAAATAAAGCTCCCTACAGCCATATTTTTATTTTGTAGAGATATTTTTGCTGTAAGTTTTTTAAGGAAAGGAAAGCATGATTGGTAAATTAAAGTGACTGTATAAAGAAAAGAAGCTTTAGAGAGCACTCACAGCCCTTACCAATCACCCCCTATATCACCAGTCCCTTACAATGTATGGTCTCACATGGTGACCTCTAACATTGAACACTTTTTCCCAAACAATGTGACCTGAAATATGCTGCTGTTATTGCTGTCTCGTGTAAATAGATCAAGATGTAATGACCTAAAAACAAAGAAGCTTTTTAAGCTCTGGATAAACAGGACATCCATCTTATTTGTCTAGATATTCATATGTTAGTATGTATGTAAATACTGTAAAGTCTAGAACAACAAGAGTCAAGTTCAACAGTCGAGCAATAATTATCATATCACAAATCTGAAACAAAGAAACACTTACATGACACTAATAAATCTGCACGTCAGAGAGAGAGCAGTGGCGAACCGCTGCAGATATTTGATTCGAACCGCCATTACAGGACACTAGTAAAAGTTTGATTGGCTAAACCGGTGGAGATCCGGAAGCGCCAAAGCTCGCCAATGGTGAACAGTCATGGTGAAAATAACACAATCTTCCACCGCTTCCACAGCTACTATGTGTCTCATCTCCTACTGAAAATTGCCACCTTTAGATATGTGTAAAAGCTCTTTGAGGCTTTCGCTAGGCATGTATTCGTAGAAAAGCATGTTCGTGTCGATGTTCGCTCCTTAGCCCATGAGTCTCCGGATGTGATTGTCTCGTATTCTCCGATCGTTTGGATCTCCGTCGTGAACATGTGGTCGTTCCTTGTTCCTCTCCATAGCAACATCCATTTCAAAGACAAAAATGTCTCGGTTTCTTTATGTGGGTTTTGATCCACTTTTATTAAACACAAAAGATATCTCTTTAACTGAAAAAAAAATTGAAGATTGAGAAAAGGTAAGAAAATTGAAGATTGAGAAAGAAAAGGTAAATTAGCAGAAGAGAGAGAAAGAAGAATAGAAGAAGAAAACGTACAAGGAAGAAGATGTAATAAATCATTTAGTTCAGGGATATCAGTGTCTTTAAATCATAACAAAGTGTCTGAGTAGTCTAAAGTGACTTGTAATGTAATAAGAAACTCGAAAAGTGACCGAGACTGTAAGTCTTTCTAGAAAGAAATTTGAAAAGTTTGATAGGACAGCTTCTTAACCAAGAGGTCTAGAACATGGCACCGATGTCGAAGACGATGCCTAAGATATAGAAGGTCTACGAACGTTTCAGAGGGATAACTTTTGATGACTATCCACTTTATTCAATTAAAAGAGATCGATTCAAAAATAAATTCTAAAACAACTAACTTATATAATTGTTATTCGTCGCAAATGCACATTTCATTGATATAACATAATGGATTCGAGAGGTTATGTTCGTTTGTAAGTTGCGCAACAAACATCAAATATTGTTGTAATCATTTGGTTTAATGTTGATGTTATTAACGTTCAGTTACTAAGTTGTTTGTTTAGTGATCATTACAATTAATAAAAATAATAATGATTTTATTTGTTACGTTTTTTTAAATATTAAAATCGAAATGCTACGATCTGCTGTCAAATCATGCTACTGCCGTCAAGGTCTGTTTTTTCAGTCCGGAGGCATTCCGGTTTTATGGCTAGAGGAACGAGGCTTTGGGCTTGGTGTTGCTGGGGCTAGTCAAGGTATTCACCTGCTGGTGTTGAAGTGTTGGTCCGTGTGCTACACTCTAATCTTCCGTAGACCAATGCTTGGATGTAATTAGAAACTGAGATTAGCTTAGTTAACTCATGTTTTAATGTTTTTTGCTCACTGTGGTCGAGTTAGGTGGTTAAGAGACAACTCTTTCCGAGTCATAGGAAAAGTTTATTTTTATTATGTTAGAATTACATCAAAGTGTGGTTTGGGTAGCGTAGGATCCAATCTAGTGATTCTAGGTGTTACTTTAGACTACTTCATATGTAAGTGTGGTTGAATCTTCTTGTGGTGTAAAATCATGTACTCACGAAATTGGTTAAAATAAAGTTGATGTTTGAAAAAAAAAAGAAAAAAAAAAACGTTGGGTGCCTTTATGTTTGATCGTTCATAGTTCATACAACGACAAGTAAACAGACAACAGTTTAGTTGCTGCCGCTAGTAACGAATCCGATGGGTTTTACTTGACTTAAAGCCCATTCTTGTATTTGTCTTTAAACCCATTTAGGCAGAGGGGAAAAAACCTACAGACCACGTGACCTATTTATAAAGCGAACTTAGGGTTTACTCTTGTAACCCTAAAACTCCACACCGAAACCCGCCGCCGTCGCTTCTCTCTCACTAAAAGATGAAGACCATCTTGTCATCTGAGACGATGGACATCCCCGAAGGCGTAGCCATCAAGGTCCACGCCAAGGTGATCGAAGTAGAAGGCCCGCGCGGGAAACTCACTCGCGATTTCAAGCATCTCAACCTCGATTTCCAGCTCATCAAAGACGCCGTCACCGAGAAGAGACAGCTCAAGATCGACTCGTGGTTCGGCTCCCGCAAAGCCAGTGCTTCGATCCGAACTGCTTTGAGCCATGTTAACAATCTCATCGCTGGTGTCACTCAGGGTTTCCTTTACAAGATGAGGTTTGTGTATGCTCATTTCCCTATCAACGCTTCGATCTCCGGTAACAACAAGTCTATTGAGATCCGTAACTTCCTTGGGGAGAAGAAGGTTCGTCTCGTTTTTTTTTGTTTTGGTTGATTTTTGAGGTTTTGTGTTTTGTTTTGTAATGTAATAAAATGGTGTGAACAGGTCAGGAAGGTTGATATGTTGGATGGTGTTACCATTGTTCGGTCTGAGAAAGTTAAGGATGAGATTACTCTTGAGGGAAATGATATCGAGCTAGTTTCACGGTCATGCGCTTTGATCAACCAGGTACTCACTGCTCTTTTGTTTTCTTGTTACTAGTCATGTTTCAAGTCTTGGAATCTTGAATTGAGAAATGAAAATGGTGAATATATGAGATGGGTTTCTATATAATATGTTTATGTAAAGGTGATCACTTTGGTAACATTTCATGAGATGGATTTCTATGTAATGCTGTATAAACTAAGAAAAATGAAATGTTATGGTGTTGATTGAATCTGCAGTCTTTTTCCTTTGTCAACAATACTCTGATCTTGCTGTTTGTTTGATTTTGCAGAAATGCCATGTGAAGAAGAAGGATATCAGAAAGTTTCTTGATGGTATCTATGTGAGCGAGAAGGGCAAGATCGCTGTTGAAGAATGAAGAGAGTATGGTGGAACAGTGATATAGTCGTAGCTTTCTGTTCGCTTTCATATGGGTTTGTAGTTTTGTTTCCTTTGGACCAATTGATAATGCAAACTCTTTTATCCTTTTATGTTTGGATTTTTATTTACCATGTTCTATTTAAAGTATTTGAGACTATCTTCTTCTTTACTTATTCTTGGAATTGGTTTTGAGTTATATGCTATTTTATTGAGCTTGAAATAATATCTATACTTCCACATTGTTTATGCTTGTTTCTAGATAATGGATTGCTGTGAGTGACATTGAACGTTGGTTTAAATTTTATAAATAACAAAGAACTTTTCTCCTCATAGGACCTTAGATCTCAGATCCAGTAACAAAATAATTTTAAGAATACTTTCGTTTATCTTCCTAACCTTGATTTTCTCCAACAAGATTTGTCTATATCTCAAAAAAAAAAACAGGAGATATAGAAGCATTTGAAGAGTGGCGTCAGTCAAATAGGAAGAAAAGTACTCTACACAGAGAAGCCTTAACAAATGGAAGCAAAGCAAACATTTTGTTTCGATGCTTAGGATTCAACTTTACTCCAAAGTCTCCAAGAATTTCCCTTGCTTCAAGTTTATGTACACAACCCTCCATACTGTGTATGATTGCCTCCATTTCCATATACTTAAATTCTGTTAAATGCAAGTGGTTACCTGGTTAATGAAGAAATGGTCTGAACTTTGAACACAGTCCATAAAACATAGCTTCTAAAGTGAATTGATATCATTTTTAATCAGGTTTCTCTTTAGTATGACAGGATTCATATATGTATTTGCATAATTAAGGTTTCATTTAATTTAAGAAACAATGTTTATGTATGGCAAACCGAGAATAAAGGAGGCAATGGAGGGAAATGAGGCTGTTCTTGGTCAACCTCCTCTTTTCTCTCTAACTGACCTTAGTTCTTCTTTTGCTAAAGAATAGAGACAATCTCCCGTTTTGTTACCTAATGTTGTTTTATCTTTTTCTATTGTTCAGTAATCTTATCACATTACTACTTTCTATGATGGAGGTGATTCACATGTGACATTCCTTTACAAAATCAACCATGACCTTCTCCTTCTTATCCAATAGTCATAACTTGTAAATCAAACTTTGATCCAATTGTTCAGTCTCTTTTCGATCACTCTTTTTGCCTCTGATAAAGTTTCAGCCTTTGCACTCAAGAATGGCGAAAGACAACACTGGTGTTCATCACCAAACAGAAGCAAGAAGAAAGAAACTAACTTTGGTTCTTGGTGTAAGCGGACTCTGTATTCTGTTTTACGTTTTAGGCGCATGGCAAACCAGCAACGTCCCTGCTTCTTACTCCAAAATAGGATGTGAGACACAATCAAATCCTTCTTCTACTACCTCTTCCTCATCCTCTGAGTCAGCTGACTTAGATTTCAAAAGCCATAATCAGTTTGAGTTCAAGGAAACAAACCTAACCATCAAGAACTTCGAACCATGTGACTTGTCCCTCAGCGAATACACACCTTGCGAAGACCGACAAAGAGGAAGAAGATTCGATAGGAACATGATGAAATACAGAGAAAGGCATTGTCCTTCAAAAGACGAGCTTCTCTATTGTTTGATTCCTCCTCCACCTAACTACAAGATTCCATTTAAATGGCCTCAAAGCAGAGACTATGCTTGGTATGACAACATCCCTCACAAGGAGCTCAGTGTTGAGAAGGCAGTCCAGAACTGGATTCAAGTAGAAGGCGACCGGTTTAGATTCCCTGGTGGTGGAACCATGTTCCCCCGTGGCGCTGATGCTTATATTGATGACATTGCTAGGCTCATTCCTCTTACTTCTGGTGGAATCAGATCAGCTATTGACACTGGTTGTGGTGTAAGTTTTTCAGTTTCACTATTTTTTATTTATATATATATTTTTTTGGTAATCAATAATCATGTTAAATTCATACCTATTTTAGTAATATTATATTTTCTTATCAGTTCATGTAAAGATTTAATTGATTTTGAATCAGGTTGCGAGTTTTGGTGCTTACCTTTTAAAGAGAGACATTATGGCTGTGTCTTTTGCACCAAGAGACACACATGAAGCTCAGGTCCAGTTTGCTTTAGAACGGGGAGTTCCTGCCATAATCGGGATCATGGGATCAAAAAGACTTCCTTATCCAGCTAGAGCTTTTGATCTTGCCCATTGCTCTCGTTGTTTGATCCCTTGGTTTAAAAATGGTAAGTCTCTCCCAACCCATGTGAAGTCTCTTTTTCTGTCCATTAACAAAATAATTTTTTTTTTTTTATTTATCAGAGGGTTTGTACCTGATGGAGGTTGACCGGGTTTTAAGACCGGGCGGTTACTGGATCCTCTCCGGTCCACCGATTAACTGGAAACAGTACTGGAGAGGCTGGGAAAGAACAGAGGAGGATTTAAAGAAAGAACAAGATTCAATAGAGGATGTTGCAAAGAGTCTCTGCTGGAAGAAAGTGATTGAGAAAGGTGATTTAGCCATTTGGAGAAAGCCTATCAATCACATTGAGTGTAAGAAGCTCAAACTAAACAACAACTCACCTCCAATATGCAACTCGGACAACAACGCAGACTTCGCTTGGTAACTAACTCCCATCTAAGTCTAACTTTGTGGAAAAAGAGTTGAAACTTGATATCTCTCTTTGTTTTAGGTACAAAGACTTGGAGTCTTGCATAACGCCGTTACCAGAAACTAACAATCCAGAGGAATCTTCGGACGGTGCGCTCGAGGATTGGCCGGACAGAGCATTCGCGGTTCCTCCTAGGATCATTAGAGGAACGATACAAGACATCAACGCGGAGAAGTTCAGAGAAGACAACGAGGTCTGGAAAGAGAGGATAGCGTATTACAAGAAGATAGTTCCAGAGATTTCGCATGGGAGGTTCAGGAACATAATGGACATGAACGCTTACCTCGGTGGATTCGCCGCGGCGATGCTGAAGTATCCGTCGTGGACCATGAATGTTGTTCCGGTCGATGCAGAGAAACAAACGTTAGGTGTGATCTACGAGCGTGGATTGATCGGGACGTATCAAGACTGGTGTGAAGGGTTCTCTACTTATCCAAGAACTTATGATATGATTCACGCGGGAGGATTGTTCAGCTTATACGAAAACAAGTAAGTAGCGTGAGCTTCCAACTCAAATTAAAGTCGTCGTGTGTGCTATATATATTATTTTATGTGAGATTTCTAACAAATAAAAATGAAATGAATGATCGGTTGTGTTGTGTTTGTAAGGTGTGATTTGACGTTGATATTGTTGGAGATGGATCGAATACTGAGACCAGAAGGAAAGGTTGTGATGAGAGATAATGTGGAGACGTTGACGAAAGTAGAGAGGATAGCAAAGGGAATGAAGTGGAACACTCAGATTGTGGATCACGAAAAAGGTCCGTACAATCCTGAGAAGATTCTTGTTGCTGTTAAAACTTATTGGACTGGTCAGCCTTCTAACAACAACAACAACAACTAGTGTTCCCAACTCTCTTTGGTTGCTGGAAGTCTACGCCCTCAGTGTTTTCTTTTACTAAATTTCTGTTTTGTACTTCTTTTTCTAAAATCATGTTTAATGACGCAATCAGGTTTAGATCCAAACAATCTCAAGAAGATAACTTTTAACTTCACGTAATTTTTATATGTTATACTTCTCAAACTAGTTTGGCACGGTTCTATTCATTTTAGTTAAAATGATTTTGTTTATGTTTCCTCATAATGTACAAATAATTATGGTTTGATAAGAACGTCTGTCTTCAGTCCACACAATGGGAAAAATCGTAACCACAAGCAAAGGTCTGTAACCTTTTTGGAGCCAATATCCCGACAAAGTTGATATGCACCATCCGGAGACAGATTAGGACAAACACTGAAACATAAACTAGACAAAAGGAAGAAGACAAAGTTGATTAGGAATATAGGGAGATGCACTTCAAGAATGGAGAAACTGAACGGAGCCGGAAGTAGAGAAGATTGAGAAAAAGCGATGCAAGCCTAACTATTTGAGTTCGAAGATGACCTCCTAGAACACTTCAACCGGAGAAACACCTTGAAGTACCAACCATAAAACTGCTTCAACACAAGAAGCAACAAGAGAAAACGTTCTTTGATCCCAAAACATACAAAAAGATAATAACCTCGAACCATATTTCTCGAAAAAAAAAAAAACTCAAAACATGTAAAAGGTAATCTGAATTGAACTAATGTCGTCTTTACGATGGAATTTAAGGCCACTTGCAATCCAATTAAGCAGCGTTATATATCATGATCCACATTTGCCATTCAAACACACTTGCAATTCAAACTCCATAGCCTAATTCAAACTACTATAACTCCACCATCATGAGAAAATTGGTCACTTGGGTCGTTTTCAAGTTATATATTTGCACTTCGGGTCCGCGAATGTTTTATTTGCAAAGATGGGTCGGTGTTTTCTGCGATCCATACAAATTCGTCCGGCAAATACAAAAAGCTCCTTTCTTCCCTTGACTATTAACGAGTATGCCACTCCTTGTCTCCCGTGCGAGCTTTCGTGGACTGTCCCGCTTCCCGAGACACGCGTCTCATTAACTTCATCTTCTTACCTGCAGTTGGCGGTAAGCGACTGTGTGGTAATAATCAGCTTTACAGTCAAAAGAATCTTTACTTTCTTCTCCGGTTCTCATTGCCCCGAAGACCTAAATCGGCGAATCCTTTTTGATTTCGGATTGATATTTTCTCATCGCCACATCGTGCGTCCTAGCATTTATCTTAGAGCGATGGTGGGTAAGTCAGCTCCGAAGGGATCTCGGAGTGAGATTGCAGCCGGAAGTCGGAGCCGATCGACGGAAGCCTTGCCTCCTGCGGACGCGCAACGTTTTCCAGGTCTGTCTATGGTTCTTTCTTTCTCTGAACTTCATAGTCGACATCGAGGCGTGGGAGAATGGCTTGATTTGTCATACCTCTAAGATCTATTGCTGTTGTCGGAACTTTTGTTTATATTCTGCTTGCCTTATAGATGGTTCATTTCTGTTTTGTAGCTTCTCCTTCAGATGGTAGTCAATCTGGATCAGATGACCAGGCGGAGGAGGTCCATATCGGTTCATCTTCTTCGGCATTTCCTACCAGACTTTTCGCCGCCGGTGCATATCCCGGCAAACTGCGTTTGAACATATATTCAAAAGCAAGCGTGTCGGTGAGGTTGCGGAAGTCTGAAAGATTACCTGCCATCCTCGAAGTTGCTTCCCGGTTTGGTAAACTGTTTCAGCTTCCCGTCGTTCGCTGCCACAACTCTGCCAAGCTAATTGGTAGCCTCCTCTGCCGACAGCGTGTGACTACGCGTTTACACGAACTGTGGTTCACCTTCGCAACCACTCCTATTCGCTTCTCGCTGGACGAATACCGCGACGTAACGGGCTTGAACTGCGGAGCTTTCGATGTTGAGGATTCGAGCTGGTGAAACTGAACATAGCGATGTGGAATCGCCTTTTTGATACCGCACGCGGTTCGATAAAAGTACCCGCGTCTGGAGATGTTGAGAAACCGACATCTTGCTGATTGGAAACGCCTTCCTTTGGCGCTGATCGCCTTGGTTGATGGTCTTCTTTGCTGCAATAACAAAAGTCTTAAACTGACTCCGAGGTACGTTGCAATGCTGTCAGATGTTGAGAGGTTTTTGGCGTATCCATGGGGTAGAGAGTCTTTCATGGTGACAATTCCTCGTTTTCTACCCCCTCCTGTCTCGGAAGAAGTCCCGAATCCTATTGAGACGATGCGACAGCGGCTGTCTCAGAAGACGACAGCTGCCTATGGTTTTCCCCTGGCTCTGCAGTTGTTCGCTTTTGAGTGTGTTCCTCTGCTCTTGGAAAAGATACACGCCGGTTTATCCACCGCAACTTTCTTGGATGACCGGTGGCTTGCGCAAACCCGTTGACCATTCTTACTGTGCGGGGCGTCGTGGCGTGGAGAATGATCCGCGTGTAAGTTAGCTAACACGATTTTCATACCGTAGTCATCGCGGTCTCCCAATTTATGCTACCTTTTTGTTTTTTTGTTGCTGCAGCTTACCATCTCCTTCGCCATCACGCGGAGGAGCGCTACTTTGTTGGACGAGGTTGAAGACACCCAAGTTACTTCTCTGCTTCAAACTGTTGAGTGGAGAAGCGTTTGGTGTTGAAGACTTTCCGGAGACACCTCCTTCTGCCCTAAGGTGGACAGCGCACACGGTGCCGATCAGTGTGGGGAAGAGAACCCTGTACCCAATCCCGTACACCGGCGTAATTTGCGACCGCGTAAACCAGTGGATGTTAAAATTCAAGATATATCATCGGATGAAGACAGTGAGCCAGCGGTTTTTCCTTGCTCAAATGGGTGTGCGTATGAGAAGATGCAAGAGAAGATGCAAGCATTCTTAGCGGCGCGATCGAAGATTTCAACCCAGATTAAGGAGATGGAGAGAAACATCGTAGGGATTTGGGTTTGCCGAGAGAATCATCAGTAATAGCGGAAGAGGAAAGCGGCGATAATCATGTACAGACTTCCTCCCACGAGTAGTGGCCTTAAACCACGGCCTAACCAGAGTGGGAAGAGGAGAAAACGGTTCGCGAGTGCTTCAGTTGTAAAACTCATCCGTATTCGCGCGAGCGGCGGAGACAGGACAGCTGCAGTTGAGAGGGGGTTGAAAAAAGTATCCGCCAAAGGTCGCTGCAGCAACTTTGGACCGTCTACCCGTCAGGTTATCTCATAATCACTGGTTCATTGTGTTTAATTGGTGTACGCTTTGCTAATCGTTAGTGTGCGGATGACTCCCAGGTACCTTGCACACCGGCGAAGAACCCACGGACCATCGCTGGCGCCACCCACCGCAGAAATTTGATAGATCAGGTAATGTGTTCGATAGTTGTGTTTTACCTCAATGTAGCACGGTTTTAATTCACGCTGGGAGGATGATCAGCAGCCAGAGAGACCATCTACTGCCCTCATCCTGTACAGGGATCCTTTATGTGTTCAGCCCGGTCGTATGTGTTACCACGAGAGGTCAGTGTGATTTAAGATTGAGCTGGTGTATTTCCCTATCGGACGTATTTAATATTGAGGCTGCTGTGTTGTTCTTGTCACAAATTGCAGGTACCGTCTATCTTCCGTTATGGCGGGAGGCGGCTCCCAGTGGCATGGGAGAAAACAAACCCGCACCGTTATAGTCTCCGGAAGTGTGCGTTCATGCCATCCCCACGGGGACCTAAATTCGACTCCAAAGCCAGGTTACATCGACCGGAAGTGAAGACTTCTGTAACACCGTGATTAACCGCATTTTTTGCAGGAAGGTGATCGTCTTGGATACAACAAATCTGTCACTGCTCGATGCGCACCACCTGATTTGAGTGTAGAGGCACAGGTAGTTTAAATTTTTCCCTATTCGCTGTACACCCAAGTTTAGCATCCAACTTACTGCTCTCATGCAGCACCGGCAAAGCGAGGAGTCTGTCGGAGAGCGGACTATTGAACCTTTAGAAGATCCTACACATAAGGTATTCGTAATGTCTTGGTTGGTGTACACCGGAATCCAAAATTAATCGTCTTCGTTTGCGGAAGCGATTGTTCCCGATGCCAGCACGGAGAAGTGGCGTTCAGGTATTGTCGGTGGTTCTAGTTATGGTGGATTCTTAGTTGGTGTACATCTGGAATCCAAAATTAATCGTCTTCGTTTGCGGGAAGCGATTGTTCCGATCCAACAGGAGTGGCGGCGTTCAGGTATTGTCGGTGGTTGTAGTTATGGTGGATTCTTAGTGTGCATTCTTTAACATTAAAATTCTGTTAGCGTCGAAGCGGTTCGCCCGACTGATGTGGACTATAGTCAGCAGGAGGAAAACAGGCATGAGCGTGATCTCGATCCTCTAGGGCGGGGGCGGAAGAAAACATAGCATCCCGATTAATGCGGAGAGAACATTCAAGCGGTTCTCTATTGTTGATGTGACTAGCTGGCCCGGTTGATGCCGACGGCGATATGACATTGCAGAGAGGATCAGCTGTCGAGCGGAAAAGGACTCAAGTTTGGTGCTGGTAAGCGGCGCAAGAGATCCAGGAAAGGCGGAGTGTCTGAAGCCGATCCTAGGTTGAAAAATTGTTTGATAGAGCGAAAAAGGTTGAGTATAAGCCGATGGAGGAGACGGACTCTGCTGTGTTTGAGGAGTTCAGAACAGTTTTGTCTGAAAACACCGATTCGTAAGTGTCCTATCTCGCCTTTAGGTTATATATATACACCCGTGCATAAGTTCTTTTCGTGGGGTTGAATTTGCAGGACTTTCCAGATCAATACCGGTCACTCTGTCGACAATCGGTTCTTTCTTGACATGGCTGAGCCTCAGAAATGGTTGACCGGCGAGGTAATAATCTCCACGCTTTTGTTGACGTGCTTACAATAATGTGAAATAGCTGCACACCATCGTTTATGTTTATCCAATTTTACGTATAGAGCGTTGCAAGTAATTGTTTTTTCATATCTTCGTTGCACATGCATGTCTAATGAATATGTTGTGGGCGTCGGAAAACATCTTCACAAGGGCGGATTGTCATTTTCGATCAGTACTTTACTAAAACCATTCTGTCATACTGGTCTGAGTTTGAAGCTGCCAATGATAAGCTGAAGTTCGAATGGGGCCAAACATACCAAATTATGTGACGGGGAAGAGGAGATGGCAATCAATGAAGTTGGAACTTGCGATGTCTATACCGTCTATGCACCGATGAATTAGGGTGGAGACCATTGGGTTGGGCTACGCGTGATCTGAAGGACTCTCAGTGATGATATATGATTCCTTCGTGCCTCACAACAGC
This sequence comes from Brassica nigra, assembly GCA_016432835.1. Classification (NCBI taxonomy): domain Eukaryota; kingdom Viridiplantae; phylum Streptophyta; class Magnoliopsida; order Brassicales; family Brassicaceae; genus Brassica; species Brassica nigra. The sequence continues at coordinate 52,314,559 of CM028242.1, forward strand.
GGCGAGGAGGTCGATGAATATTCGTCCATCCGATCGGCCGTTATATATTAGAGAGTATGCTGGCTTTGTTCATATCAGGTGAAAGATGGGATCGCGATGTTACTCATGGATGCGCTGAGGGTATTTATCACAACCAAAGGGGTGGCGACTGTGTCCATGTGCTGCTAAGTTCATTGAGATGCATGCTGCTGGTCTTGGGGCGGAGGAGATGAGTCGGATCACAAGCGATGTCGACAATTTCAGAGAGCGTATGCAATGGACTGCTATGAAGAATTCGTTGGGAAAGTTAAGGTTGTGAATGAATAAACTAAAAATTATGTTAGTTATGTCTTTTTTCTCGTTGAGCGGCTAAACGTAATGGTACTCTTATAATTATGTGTGCTGTTTTTCTGTGCTTGATCTAATTTGTGCTTATAAAAATAGCGTACACCTAGAAACAATCACTGTACACCATTTCAAACCATAGGCTTTGGTGGATAACGACTGTTACATTGTAACAGATATAATGGAACGTAAGTGTCTTTTGGCAATTTGTCGTACACCTTAGATAAGGATGCACACCAAATAAACATTTTGTAGATAAGATTTGGCAGTACATTAGACTGATAAAGATACACACCAAAACAACAATTTGTGGTACACCTGGTAATAAAGATGCACACCACATAAACATTTTGTAGATAAGATTTGGCGGTACATTAGTCGATAAAAACTAGAGTTATGATTACTGGGAGAACTACGACCGTACAACAGGCTTTTCCTAACTGAACACAGGAGACATGGAGAATTATTACATTTTAGAGTTTCTTAATTATGTCCTTCAGGTCTGCAATCTCTTCAGCGTTTTCTTGACTCTGTCCATCTGTCGAACTGATAACCAAGTTGTGCAATGTCATCAGCGTTTTCCTTCAAAACCTTCGATTTCATCGATTTGGTAACCGAGGTGTGCAATGTTAGCGTCGTTGGTGATCGAATCTTTTGATCATATCCACCTGAAACTCAATTGGACCAAAGCTACGAATCTTGGCTTCGTTGGCAGCAACTTTATCCTTTAAACGCCGGGTTTCATCTTCAATTGCCTCGTTCCATTCCTTCTTTCTGTGCAAGCCGTCATCCTGGAAATAGCATGTCTGCATAAGTATGTAATGAAAGGCAACAATTAGAAGTTGGATTTTACAACGTTGAAATCCTTGCATACAAAGTATTTCTTCCCAATGTCTGCCCGTCTTTAGAGATCTCTACCGTTATCTGGCTTCCATGGACAACTATCGAATTCCATGATCAGAGTGGGCGACTGCGAGTACCATGTTCATATACGACGACCCATCAGAGTCGCTGTAGTTATCATCATCAGACATTCTAGACATTTTGTTCTAAAGAGTTAGAGAGCGAGAGATGGAATTGGAAACAAATATGGTGAAATATAAAAGGGACCTTGCTCATTTATCAAAAGTTGTGATATGTCTCATCAATCAATTAATGCTCATTTTTCAGATTTTGAAAATTTTATAATGGAGCGAAAACAATCAGATTCAAAATTGAATTTAAAGTGCCATACGAGGAGAATTGATGTATCAGTATTGACCCGTTTGAAACTGACAAACCGACCGGGTATTTGGATGCTATCATTTCCCTTTGTCGATCTAATTTATATTAGGGTTTTATCACTTTCAAAGGGAGAGATAGAAAGAGGGGAGAGACTGTGATTTTGGGAGAGATTATATGGGAGAAAGAGATGGATTTCCGTGGATCGAGGCATAAGGGAAAGGGTAAAGAAAGAAAGCATTGTGCTTTGTGACTGTGGGTTGCCGGCTAAGAAGGCTCAATCTTGGACAGGCGAAAATCCGTTTAGTAGGTTCTATGGGTGTGAACGATACAAGGTATTTCCTAAAATGTGGTTGCCTCATATATATTAGTTTTTTGGGAACAATCTCATTTTGTTAATTGTTAGACTCCGCTGGATTGTCGCTTTTTTCAATGGATCGACGAGGGAAGCCCTTATGGATGGCAAAAGAGAGCTTTGCTTGAAGCTAGGAACAACATTCGGCAAAAAGAGGAGACTATTATGGAATTGAAGAAGAACATCGCGAAGTTTCAAAGCGATTGGGCTGAAAATGCAGAATTGAAGAAGACATCATCAATGGCTTTCTAAAGCTGTAAAGAAATGTCTCTTTCGTCATGGTCTATTATTAAGTTTGTGTGTACGGTGTGTTACCCTATTGTATTTTCCCTACGACGTATGTGTACGGTGTGTTACCCTATTGTATAAGTTTGTGTGTTACCCCGGCATATATAAATTTCATCATAAGGAACAGGGTGTACAGATGTATCGAAAGGTGTACATTAATGTACATAGATAAAAGTGTACACCCTTACAACATATATAGAGACAAGAAGTTTCGACGCTTCGTTCAGTATGAGGTGTACACCCTAACAACATAATTTGTTTTACATTAACGTACACCCCATATAGTGATGCTTTTACAGCGTACACCTATGTCTTTTAGATGCACACCTCTGGCCACTGAGAGGAAATTTTATAGGGAACCCTGGGATGCGTATCCAACTTCTTATTTTAAAGAATTTGAGAAATGTTGATAACCAAAAGCCTGCAGTTTGGAAGAACCTCCGTAAATGTTTTCACGTCGGTAATCATGGCCATATAAGCACCTTGGAGTCTTAATTATTAAATCATCCGGGAACTTGAAAGTATCCTCATATTTGTTGATGTTGAGGTCGAGCAGCCAAAACGTTCCAAATGCCACTGTATGGATTCTCCTACTTCTACAATCATCTCGGTTGTAGGTCGTAGTGATAGGATCGCGATCTGGCGGAAAATCATGGCGGCTTCCTTCTCTTTCCCAAGACAAACATTGAAAATGCCAACAGCCAAGGTGGACATGTCATGGTTTGGGATATTTGGTTCAAGATTTTAATACTGCATGAAGTCCTTAGCTTGTCGGTGCCTTTAGGAGACCTTCGTGGTAGATTGCGTGTGTTACCAGCATCGACACATTTTAGATGCAAAGCCGAAACTTACCACCTTGGCGTATTTGACAAGTCACGCAAGACCATTTAAGCTAACATCGCCGCGTCTTTAAGACAGAGCGTTAGGGCGAGTCGCGTAACGCGTTTTCCAGCCCGCCAACCAACTAGGTTGTATACTGACTCCTCAGAGCTCAATGATTTTGGACACAATTTCGTCGGAAGAGTTGGGAGAACTTGAGTTGCCATACTTTTAGATTATTTGATCACTGTTTATCTTCTACCGTGAATATGTATTTCAGATATATCATGTATTTTCCAGCTTAAATAGAGATGTATTTAGTGAAACCGCGTGAGTTAAATACGAAGTTATTATCCCACCAAGAAACCTAATAATGTCGAGTGCGCATTAGTCGTCATACTTTGTGAGTTAAATACCGAAGTGATTGTATTAAAATATATTGTTATTTTACATATATATGAGTCTAATATTATAGAACAAAACAACGACGAAGAAGATTCATATATTCCGAGTCATGTACACCTTACAAGTAATCATGTGCACCTGGAAGATTATGACGTACACCATATCAAATGTATCCAAAACAGCTAATATGTTATCACAAATATTAAAGGATATGAAAACCATAATGTATTAAGTACGCTCATCCTGGTGTACGCATTAATCAAGTATCATGTACACCTTACAAATAATCATGTGCACCTGGAAGATTATGACGTACACCATATCAAAAGTATCCAGAAACAGCTACGTTGTGGTTACCAAAAAACAAAGATTTCGGTATTCGAAAAGATGAACGACGTTGCTCCCAAAAAATGTACCCTACAGATCATGGCTTGGTTTCTTGCAAGTACTCTTCTTGTGACCCTCCTCAAAACAATTGGAGCACTTGTTGGTTTTTTCTTTTTACTCAATGATTTTGGACACAATTTCGTCGGGAAGAGTTGGGAGAACAAAACAAAACAATAGAGACGTATTTAGTGAAACCGCGTGAGTTAAATACCGAAGTTATTATCCCACCAAGAAACCTAATAATGTCAGAGTACGCATTAGCGTCATACTTTGAGTTAAATACCGAAGTGATTGTATTAAAATATATTGTTATTTTACATATATATGAGTCTAATATTATAGAACAAAACAACGACGAAGAAGATTCATATATTCCGAAATGTATAAGTGTATGCATTGTAAAACATTAAGGAAAACAACCCTTATTCCCATAGATAAAAGTGCATAAAACCGGTGGACGGCGTGAAGTCGCGTATAAAAAGACTCATCTCTTTAATCCAGAAGCATGACTTACACATGTCTTCAGCCTTGGTGGCCTCAATGTCCCAATGACACCAACGCCTGTGATTTAAAGGAGAACATGGGCAACTGTAGAACAACGGAATGAATTTTGATATGAACCCTTTCCTCTTTTAAAGCAGGCCAGTGTTCCCAAGGCCAATAAGGTTGTATTAGTACCAGCGTTCGATTTCCGCAAGAGATGATCTTGTGAATCGAGACAGGTATTCCTCATCGCCATAGTATAGCTTCCTTGTCATTGCATAGGTATACAACGCCGCCAGATCCTGCATCAGCTGCGCTCTTAATAAGCGCAAGTCCCTCTTCGTGGACGCTTCGTGCCTGAAAAAATACTCAACACCCTTAATGTATAGAGTACTTGGATTTCCCTCCTAAAGCATCTTCGCAACAAACTACTTCGACCCTGAAGTGCGAAGGATGCTTAAACAAATCAAAGAAGCATAGACCATATCCTCATCTGCCAATGCTCGCATCGCCTTGCAGGACACACGGAGTCTATAAAAGTCTTGAAAAGAGTTGTGTGCCACACGCTGAACTACCAAAGCCTGGACCTCTCTGGGGAGCATTAATATCGGGAATTCTGGCATTTTTGTGGGCGAAATCTTAACAAGACAATTGTGGGTTGGTTTATATTTATAGGGGTAAGTTCGCGACGATTGGGTAGAAGTTGCATTCGAAAGTCCGTACACCTTCCTCAAAAAGTGTGAAACACAACATGCATATGGGCCTAATTTAATTGATTGTAACATATTAGGCCCAAAGTCCAGTAAAATAATGCTTGTGTGGCGACTTCTCGAACCATTTCTCATTAATTGTGGTGAATGACCGACGTGATGGTTGAGTGCTCGAGTTCTACTTTCTCCTCTAGAAAACTGTACTGTATTTCCTCTAACCATCTTCCTTATCTTCTCGTTCCGATTAAAAATAAAAAATAAAAAACCGTCGCCCAAGTCCTAACCTTTCAAGTCCTAAAGTCAAAACCCTAAAGATGGCCTCTTCGTCATCTGCGTCCAATCGTCGCCGGAATCGTGAATACCGTAGCCCAAGTCCTAACCTTTCAAGTTCCTCATCGGAGGATGGGGATGATGAGCCTCAGTTTATGACATTTGAATCTCGCCTTGCGACAACTCGGGGGTTCTTCGTCGCCGGCCCAGCAGTGGCAAACCCATGGTCTATGCGGCATGTAACTGAAGAGAGCTTTCGTAAGTATCAACAATTATGCATACGAGGGTTTTTAGTTCAGGGAATGTTAGCGTTAGATGATCCTGCTTTTGCTGAAGCGCGCACAATAATCGATAATCGTGGATGGATGTACACTGTATTGCATGTTCGGCCTTTCTGCCCACGAGTAGTTAGGGAATGTATCTCGAACTTAAATAATGCCGAAGACGGCGTTTATATAAGGGGACGCCGTTTCGATTTCGACCCCGTCGTCATCAATCAACTCTTTATGACTCCTTTAACGGTACAGTCGCGCAGCTGGGTGGATGTCGATCTATCGCAAGCCATTTCGTTCTTAACGCTGGTGGCTCCTCTCGGTGGGAAACATTCTCACTAACGCACCTATTACCGCAGATCTCTGCCTCTACAAAATCTGTGAGCTTAACTGGCTTCCTGGTTTTCATGTTGATGCAATGATCAAGAATAGGCTGCGTTTTCTCTTCGTTTGTAAAAACATGCCCATAGACTTTGGTGTGTTGGTTTACGACCAGGTCATCGAAATGTGTACACCTGAAGCCGACAAGAAAATAGTTCTCCCAACTTTATCTATCAAACTCATTCTACGAGGGAGATTCTGGCTCTTCCAGTTGATGAACCTCTTATTGGTGAACCACATAGGATGTATGGCGTTGAGGCAGATCTTTCAATTCGCAGGGGAGAAGAGGCCGATCAATTCAGAGCGGTTAACTATATTAGTCTATGCAACTCTATGTCTTATATTCGATTTTAGGTACTATATGTAATATTTAACCTCAAGTATTAGGAAACTCTGTCTTTTGTATTCGTATTACGCTGTATTTTGAAACTCGTCTTTGTATTCGAAGCGGTTAACTATATTAGTCTATGCAACTCTATGTCTTATATTCGATTTTAGGTACTATATGTAATATTTAACCTCAAGTATTAGGAAACTCTGTCTTTGTATTCGTGTACTATAAAATGTATTACAAGTGTGATGTATTACTGTATTAGGAACCTATGTCTTTTGTATTAGGTATTAAGCACTGTAATTAGGAAACCAGTTTTATTAAGAAATTATCGGATTACACAATGGTGTACTAACAAAATGTATTACAATAAAAATTTATCAGTATCGTAACAAGTGGACCATATATTTTGGTTGTACACCGCAACGGTGATGCAGAAAATAACTATTACGCTTATATATATCGGAGTATTAGGAATACTTTCCGTTGTACACCTCACAAACATCCAACTACCACATCGAAGGATGGAAACCCGTGGTCGGCCTGAAGTCTCGTGAAAAATACCGACCTCTTTTAACCAAAACATCTGTTACACATGTCTTCCGCCTTGCTGCTCAATGCCCAATAGATCCCAATCCTGGTCCAAAATTGGAGAACACGGGCAACTGCGAACATTGGGACGACCGCTGATATGAATTCCTCCCTCTTTGTGATGAACCAGGCGTTATGGTCCAAATTCCACCCCGTGCGATGATCTAGCAACCATTCCTATTTGACCAACGGATTGTCGTGAGAAGAGTGAAAATAACTCCTCCCGGCCAGTTAAAATATTTGCAGTCATTGCATACGTATACAGAGCTCTCGTACCCTGCATCTGCGGCTGACTTTAACAAAGCTAATCCCTCTTCCTGGCGATCGAGTCTGTAGAAATACTCTACACCCTTGATGTAAAATGTACTTGGGTTCCCCGCGTCGTAGCATCTTCTCAACAATCTGTCTTCAAAACCCGGATGAAAAGGGTGTTTGAACATATCGACGGACGATACACCCCAACTCCATATGACAACGCACACAAGGATTTGCAAGTAGCGCGGACTCTGTAAAGATCTACAAAAGAATTGGCTGCGACGCGTTCCACTACTGACACTTGAATCTCTTGTGGGAGGCTTAATATAGGGAATTCTAGCATTGTGGGACGGATTTTTCGCGTACTGAACGAAAAGAGTGTATTTCGCAATGAACAAGCAGTCTCTTTTAAAAGGAAAGATAAACCCAACAATTGAAATGAAAGAGTGTCTTCGGTAACGTAAGTCATCATTATACCCACTCGGTAACGTAAACTTATGACGTACACCATAAAGATTACGCTCATTCTTGGTGTACGCTTTCTTTTATAAGCACAAATTAGATTAATCACAGAAAAGTAGATTAAAAAACAAACAAACCCATTTTAATTTTTTTTCTCATAATGAGTCTATCCATAATAGATTAAAAAACAAAGAAACCCATTTGAATTCATAAATGCAACACATAATATTTAGAAATCCCTAATATTTACTCATCTCTCTTTTAAGGTGTAATGAAAGTCATCATTATACCCACTCGTAGCGTAAGTTTCATAATGTAGTTTGAAATTAAGGCTACCTTCGACACGGAGAAGACATCTTTTATACATATTTATACTAATTAATGTATGAACTTAAGTTATTCTCATCTCTTTCTTCGTTGGTGTACGAACACGCGTACACTTACGGATTTAATGCGAAAATAAATTTAAGTAAACTCTGCCTACGACAAGAAAGTTTCCAACTTTATTCTGCATGGTCCAATCAGTCGGAGATTTAATTCTACCGAGTCGCAACCATTAAATTCGCATGGTTTCAACCAAGGAGTAGTAATGGAGCGCGTTTCCAAAAAATAATTAAATATATAGTACTCCGTTGTCATTTAATATCATTCGACACACATTCTCTGCAAACACCTTTCTCAGCAAACTTCCTTTTCTGCATACTTTCTCATTTCCAAAAATGGTGTACGATATTAGCCAGGGTAAAATGTCGGTGAAAAAATACAGGCGATTCTTCTACAGTTTGCCTGAGGTCGCCAACCGCCCGAGGAGGAGTTGATAGCGTGGCCAAGGCCGGGCTGAAGGAAGAGATCCGCCAGGGTCTGGAAAGGAGGAGTTTGCCACCCTCGACGCCTGCTCGAGGAGGAGAGGAGGTTGAGGAGGGTTTGAAGGAAACACCTCCTTCCAGCCCGCAACGCCGCGCCACAAGCCCGATCACCGCAGTAGCAAACGGGACGCAAGTCGGTGACAAAAGGTGACCCGAGGATGAGGGTTACGGTTATGACGGCAGCGACGGAGGAGGAGGGTTCGAGCGTGACTACTGGAAGTGGATGGACATGGAGACGGACGCCGAAAAGACGGCGCTTCCGACAACGACACCGACTCGGCAACCCAGTCGCTCGCACGACTCGACTCGACCGACACCGAACCGACTCGACTCCGACACGACTAGCAACCTCCCACTCCTTTAATAATTAATAAATATTTTGTATTTCAATGTATTTCTTTTTATTTTGAACTCTTTTAAATTTAAAATATTTCTGTTTATTATTTAAAATATTTTATATTTCTGTTTAACTACAACCAGCCACAATACCTGATCTCCGATCACTTCTTCACTTTAATCAAGTGAAGGTTTGATTTCTTCACTTTAATCAAGTGTCATGTACACCTTACAGGCAATCATGTGCACCTGGAAGATTATGACGTACACCATATCAAATGTATCCAAAACAGCTAATATGTTATCACAAATATTAAGGGATATGAAAACCATAATGTATTAAGTACGCCATCCTGGTGTGCATTAATCAAGTATCATGTACACCTTACAAGTAATCATGTGCACCTGAAGATTATGACGTACACCATATCAAATGTATCCAAAACAGCTAATATGTTATCACAAATATTAAAGGATATGAAACCATAATGTATTAAATCGCCATCCTGGTATGATTAATCAAGTATCATGTACACCTTACAAATAATCATGTGCACCTGGAAGATTATGACGTACACTATATCAAATGTATCCAAAAACAGCTAATATGTTATCACAAATATTAAAGGATATGAAAACCATAATGTATTAAGTACGCTCATCCTGGTGTACGCATTAATCAAGTATCATGTACACCTTACAAATAATCATGTGCACCTGGAAGATTATGACGTACACCATATCAAAAGTATCCAAAACAGCTAATATGTTATCACAAATATTAAAGGATATGAAAACCATAATGTATTAAGTACGCTCATCCTGGTGTATTAATCAAGTATCATGTACACCTTACAAATAATCATGTGCACCTGGAAGATTATGACGTACACCATATCAAAAGTATCCAGAAACAGCTACGTTGTGTTACCAAAACAAAGATTTCGGTATTCAAAAGATGAACGACGTTGCTCCCAAAAAATGTACCCTACAGATCATGGCTTCGGTTTCTTGCAAGTACTCTTCTTGTGACCCTCCTCAAAACAATTGGAGCACTTGTTCGGTTTTTCTTTTACTGCCTGCTGTAAACGACAAAGTATATATTAATTGGAACATGTACTATGGGGCACTGATTTATTTGTTAAAGTCGAAGTTGCAGTCTTACCGGAACCTCTCCGGCCGATAGATTGCGTTTGATTCCTGGCCTTCCCTTCGTTCTTTTGGTCATGGGTGGACAAAGAGTAACCTTTAGTATTTCTGCTGGCACTTCAATATCCTTTGGATCCTGAACCGAAGTATGATACCCTCAACAGCGGCTGCCCATGTTTCTTTGAGATGATGCTTACTAACATACATGTTGTACTCCATATTACGAGAAGAAGCAGCAGCAATGGCGTGTCGGCAAGGCAATCCAAGCATCTGGAATTCGAGGCAAGTGCAGGTCCGGTTTTCCAGATCAACGGTGAAACTGAAGCCAGTTGCCTTGTGCGAAACTTCGAATTTCCATGTGGAACATGGCAAAACAAGAAGGCCCGGTGACAGCACTAGCTGTTCCACCAGAATTTCTTCAATTTTATCAGGAATATTCCCTTCATCTTACTGATATCGCATCTCCTGGTCTCAAACCATGTACACAACTTCCGCCGAATGAATTCAAACAATGCCATTATAGGACTATCACGAGCTGGCAAAGAGCCTTGTTCAACGATTCAGCAGCGTTAGAAGTCATCATGTTGAACCTGTCTCCTTTGAAATGTGAACGCGTCCATAACTTCTTATCAATTTTCTCCAAATAATCCCAACATCGCCAATCCGTAAGTTTAATAAGCTCCATGATCTCATTAAACTCTGACACTTTGAACGACTCTCGGCTCTGCCAACCATAGCCTTCTGTTGTTTACCCTTATACTTCTCAGCCACATTACGTTGAAGGTGTACAAGACAAATTCCATGGTGTGCACGCTGGTACCATTTCTCTTTGGCTGCAAAATTGCTGCACATCTATCTGATATCATACTTAAATCACACCCATCTTCTACAATAGTAGATAGCCTCTCGAAAAACCAGGACCAAGATTCTTTGTTCTCGCTTTCCTACAGCGAAAGCAATGGGGAATACGCTGTTAGCATCTTGTCCGCTGGCTTAGCAAACAACCTTTGTACTTGCCAAACATGTGCGTCCGTCCACCACGATGACCTTACGCAGGTGCTTCCACCCATTAATGCATGCTTTCAGGGACATGAATGCATACTTGAACCTGCTTTTCCTTCTATATCGAAGTTCGGTTTTGATATCAGTTATCGCTCGGGTTTGCAACCTTGAACATGAAGTACTGTGGTAGCATCTTGTAAGATGTCTCCTCGTTCCTTCTTGGACCTGTCGCTAGTTCCTTTGCTCTCCAACCTTTCCAGTATGAGCATGTGTAGTTGAATTCCGTTCGCAATATTTCAGGGAGTTCCATAGCACGGTCCAGTAGAGTCTCTCAGATTTTGACCGCAATGAGCTGCAAGCACTTTGCAGCACCATGTTTTCTGTACTTTCCTCAAGATCTGATACGCATGTATGTGTAAGAATGGACTTTCTAACAAGATAAGTTGGTGACTCACCGAGTTGCACCGCCAATACCCTCCACTTACATTTCGCGATCGTAGCATTTCGCCGTGATTCGGCGTTTACAATGCCGCAGCTTAAAAGTACACACCCGCAATTGCATAGACGGCCAACGCCAACTTGCACTCCGCCTTGTCTTTAAACGTCCTACCAACGTATATGTTACTGTCCTCCTTGCTGAAGTCGATTTGCAGAGGCTGGCAGCTCGTTTCATCCCTTTCACGATACCCACCATCTACATCATTATATCCGTACATATCTGATACAGAAATCCCTTTCATGAATGCTTCGCCACCCTTAGTTTGTGTAGTTGCGGCGCCAGGAGGATCAGTAAACACATCGTCGTCGTCTTCAATCTCACGGTTGTGCCTGTTAAATTCTTCCGGTATCCAGAACTACATCACCACTATCAACCGGTTCTACACCCTCAGTGTGTGTCCTCTTCGAGACAGGAGTATCATCATCTTCAGTCACCCTGGTGTCTCTGTTTTTCGTTTTAGTTGGCGTGACGTGAACAATAACATCGCCTTCATCGATATGGGTTGCTTGGGTGTACGAACTAAAACCACAGCGAGAGGATGATATATAATCGTTTCCTACATCGATAGTGTCCGTTGAAAGTGTCTGCTTGGAAGTGCTTTTGTCGATTCGCCCACGAGCTACGTTTACCCGCCCAGACCCTCTCTTTCCAGTCCCCACGCCTCTGCCACGAATACCACCAGAACGCCTAATACCATTACCACCAAACTGTCCACCATGTTTCCCTGTGCTTGGCCCCTCTTCAAAATCATCATCGTCGTCCTTATAACCACAACCGTCCCGAATGTAATCATCCCGATTGTAGTAAATGTCGTAATCATCTCCTTCGTCTTCGACATAACATCTTCCTGCTTGCTCCACCGTCCACCTCCATAGCTCCAGAGGTTCCTACTACCTCAGCTTCACTTTTGTCCATTGCCTTCTCAAGACATGGCCTTCCGTCTCTTCTTCACTACACATTTGTTGAGGTAAATTACCTTCCTTATTCAATCCATTTTGCGCCTTCATTATTCCCTCCATTCACTACTCCAACTTCATTCCCACACGTTATCCTTCTCCTGTTCGCAGCTCTCTTTATTAGGTCGGAACTGCGATTCAGGATTAGCCACCAGACTAGATTCGGATTAGCCCCACGGTGCGATTCAAGTATTAGCCCCACCGACGAGATTTGCTTTTGTAAAGTGCTTCAATTGCTTCAACTTCTTGCACCCAATCAACGTCATCTTGCTCTGGAGCTCCCAAAGGTGCATTCATTGGCGACATTATTGCTCTTCGGACCTAAGAAATATCATTTCTCCTGCAACCGCTCTGAATGTGAAGAGATTGACAGACTTGTCTCCACGGTGTAAAGCCTTGAAAATCCTTAAATCGTGTCCGTTACTATCTCACCGGAGCAGCCCTGTACCCACCATATCACTCTCTCCATCATTAAGCCAGTATCGCATTTCCACGAGACTTCCCGTCCCAATAGCCCATACTCAGAAAGATACTACCTTTTAACCCCTCAACACCTCTAATTTTGGATAAATCGATTGCTCTACCCATTCTATCATTATCTATCTTGAAATCTCAAGCTCGGTGTCATACATTATCCACCTCCCAGCCATAACGACAATGCAAGAATTACAGCCACCTACAATCCAAGAAAAGTTACCGTTAGGGTAATTGCAAACAGAGGAAACCCAATGTATGATAAAGAATATTGTACCCTCGCCGTCGTTGACTAATTTCCTTCCCTTCCCTTTCCCATCACTGCTTGACCCGCTCCACCGATAATTGTTTCCATCGTTTTCGATTTACGGTGGATGCACCTCCACCGCTTGAAACCAATATATCTTCGCTATTAGGGTTCTTTTTTTTTGTTGTCCACCAGTTCTAAGTTAATCTTACCATTAACTAATAAGACCTACAAATTAGTTTAATAATATTATCAAAAATATCTGAAACTGGCGGGAAAGTAGACTAAGCTCGTTGTGTAACAGGTCACCTGCTCAACCGGTCACCAGAGAAAAAAAGAAAAAAGCTTCAGCCGGCCGCTCGCACGTGAGAAACCATGAAAGTCGAGTGGGTCGTTAAGTTTTGGGTCATTTCCTATGGGTCGCTGCGATAGTTTCATGGGTCAAAACAAAGTTCTTTGGTCAAAGGCCAAAATGGCCATCGATTTTACTCTCTCACATAGGCGGCCCATTTCCACAAATAAAACTTCCCGCGACCCGAATCTCTAATTAAAACTTAGACGCGACCCTAAACACTAACGGACTCCCACCGTCATGAGCCTATTTTCTATAACTAAAATAGTTTGACCAAAATGTAAAACTACTATTCCTTCAAAATAAGTATTATAAAAAGAAAAACTTTTGAAATAGTTTATGTACTTTTTATTAACTAATGATAAATTATAAAAATAAAATATAATGCATTTATAGTCAAAATTTAATAAGTTTTTAATATCTATAACACTCACTTTTTTAATTAAAAATAGAAAATGATAAATTGTACATGATTTAGTAGGAACAAAGATAGTAAAATTTATATTCTTGTTTTTTGTTGCTTAAATGGTAAATAAACTAAAACAATAAGAAAAAAACAGTACTTAAGTGTTATAATTGAACAAATGTCGTCTTTAGGATGGAATTAAAAATCACTTGCAATTCAGTTAAGCAAAACCTTATATGGATCCAAGTTTGCCATTCAACATCACTTGCATCGTTGGTCCTAATTTTCTATAATTAAAAATAGTTTGACAAAAAAAAAATGAAAAATAAGATTAACTAAATCTAAAATTAATAATTAAAGAATAGAAATAAATAAGATATTCTTTTCAAACTTATATTTTTTAAAAAAATTTCAATATAAATTTTATTATCTATGTAGTTTGTTTGTTGGTGACTGGAATATATTTAGATAATAATTTATATTTTAAAATTAAAATTTAGAGTTGTATTATTAAAATAATTAATAAAAATAGAAAGAGTAATAATAAATAAATATGGAAAAAAGAGTAATAACAAATACATAAAAACAAAACATAATCAAGGATATTGAAAAATAAAAGAAAGAAAAGGTGTGGGTGTGAGCAAGCGTGTATGATCGATCGATGATGCTATTTTCGTGAATTCCTCATCACACTCGAAGGCAAACACTAACCTTTGATAACAAAAAAAAAAAAAAAAGAAACAAACATTTTCTCGGGAAGAAGAGACACCTCTCCAAATTTCAATTCGCTTTCGCCACCTTCTCCAAATCCCCGTTTCCTCTTTTGGGGTTACCTCGGAGAACATAATCCGATCTCTCATCTTCGCGTGGACATCACATCCATGGAAGTCGAAGAAGAAGTTAAACGAATCGTGGAGGAAGTTAAGGAGCTCCATGACTCCGCCGCTTCCTTCATCTCTTCTTCTTCCCAGCAAGAGCTTACCTTCCGTCAAAAAGCCTCCTCCGTTGACGCATCCCTCCGCCGCCTCCGCTCCACTCTCGCCTCCGATAAGCGCCTCGATCCCAAGCTCGTCGACAAGGCATTCTTCCAAATCTCCCTCGACCTCTCTCTCTTCCATATCGATTCCTGAAACTTCTTTTCTTTGTTTCCTTTTTCAACAGCTTGAGGAAGATCTGCACCGTGCTAGATGCATGCTCGCTGATGGAGATCTCTCTTCCTTTCTCCCGTCCAAACCCCAAGGTTTTCAAAATCTCTAATTCCTATTTCAGTTTTGGGTTTCGGTTCTAAGCTCATGACCTAATCGGTTGAAGCAGGACGGTTTGTTAGAATGTTCTTGGGGCCTGTGAATGTTCGAGCCTCGCGTAAAGACATCCAGCTCAAAGTCAAAGAAGAATACAATAGCTACAGAGTTAGTGTTTTGTTTTGTTTTTTTTCCTTTGCATGTGTCTTTAGTGTGTTGATTTCTTCCTCAACCATGTCTTGCTTACTGTTGAGCAGGACAAGACTGCTCTTCTCTTTCTTTTCTTCCCTGCAGCGCTTATGATTCTCAGATCTTATTACTGGGATGGATGCTTGCCTGCCTTTCCTGTTCAGCTCTACGAGGTCAAATATACAAAGTTTTTGTTTTCTAATTTGAGTTCTTGATTAATATGTTTAAAGTCTTTTCCTTTTTTTTTTTTAAAACCAGGCTTGGCTGTTGTTCCTCTATGCTGGATTGGCTATGCGAGAGAACGTATTAAGAGCCAACGGGAGCGATATCCGTCCATGGTACTCTTATGCTCAGTCTCTTTGCGTCGTGCTAGTGTTGATCTTAATACCTATTTACTCTCGCTAGTGAAGGCCATATGAAATAAGTTTCAATTATGGAGATGGTTATGTGTATCTCAGGGATGTGTGTAGTTCAATGAAAGTCCTAGAAAATAATTTAAATTTAGAATATTTTGTTTTTCATGCTACATGTGGACCTTAGGTTCTATATTCACCATGCACATGTATTGCTCCTAAGTTCGTTCTGTCTTTTTTTGGTGCCGTCCTCTCTGCCTTGCTTATGTATGCTGCTTTTCTTTTTTTATTTCTCTAAGATGGTTCTAATTTGGTGCGTTCGTTCTTTGTAGTTTGCAAATATCCCTTTTGAATGTCATTTAAGATGGCTATGTTGACCTGTATAAGAATTATGCGGCAACTGTCGGGTTTTGTTTATTGGTGGCTCCTCAAAGTGCGCTGAATCTATTGCTGAATCAGGGATATCATAGTTAGCGGAATAACTTATCAGTTTGAAAAATACAGTGTGTTGTCTCATCATGTTCCTTCGCGAACATGTTAATACTTTATACTCTCCTCTACCTTGCTTATATATAATGTCTGCTACTGACGATGATGATTCATTTCATTTATTTCTCCAAATTAGATGTGTTTCGTTCTTTGTAGTTAGCAGATATCCATTTTGGATGTCATTAAGATGGCTATGTTGACCGTTGATGAGAATTAGTAGTAACTGTTGGGTGTAGGCTTGGCAACAAACCTACACGTTTTGCTTCTGTTTATTTATCTGTCTCCTCATGTACACCGAATCTGCATTTGAGTCAGGGGCATCATAGTTAAGAGTAATTAACATGATTATCAGTTTGAAATATTGAGCGTCTCTTTATATAATTTATATGGCATGGCGATTAGCGAACATGTTGATTCTTCCCTCTAAAGGGTCTCTTTTATTTGGTATATAAGCGTAGACATTTGTTGATGAAACGGTAGCTTATATTGTTTTGCTTAGTAGAAACTAGAGCTCTAATATTATTTCATGCGTAAAAAGAGAGAGAGAGCTTTAGCTTCGATGGAATCCTCTTTGGGTGGGGGTTTAATATGTTATTACTTAGAGAATCTCTTTATTTGTATTGATGGGTTTCGTTTAGCTTAGCAAAGTAGTCTCATGGGTTGAGCGTGACTTTCAACTCTGAACCTGATATGTTTTTGCAGGTGGCTATATCATCACTACTGTGCCATGGGGATGGCCCTTGTCAGCCTCACATGGGAAATCAAAGGTCAACCAAACTGTGTCCAGAAACAGGTATTGCTTACAGTTATTTCTTATTATACAAACTAAAAGTGAATCTCAGGATTGAGCTCAATCATCTACAGAGAGGAGTTCATCTCTTCCTGCAATGGGCTATGATGCAAGGTGTTGCCATGCTTCTGCAAAATAGATACCAACGCCAAAGATTATACACTCGCATAGCACTGGGAAAGGTGTCTTATTATCTGCACTTTTCCTTAGTCCAAAATTTTATCCACTTTTGGAAAATAGCTCTAATGTTTGTGTTGAGAATGTTTTTCAGGCTAAGAGGATGGATGTTGTTTGGGGAGAAACGGCTGGAGTTGATGGACAGTTATGGCTGTTATGTCCTATACTCTTCATTTTACAGGTGAGCGTTTTGCTATACCTGTACCAATCAAGTTTATGCTATAACATCTTAATGCTTGTCATCTCCTCCACTGTGCGCAATCATTCTCGTTGATTCCTGTAAACATTTTTCGAGATTTGATCATGAAGAAAACCATCAGTTATAAAACCCGAGATTTGGAAGTCTATCCCTTTCCAGTCATTTCATAAGTTAACTAGTTTTCATGATATTGGCTTTTAAAAATGCTCTGCTCTTTCCTCTCCAGAACTTTTTGCAGTTTCTACTAGGGATCTTGAGGTTTTTTGTTTGTTTAGTCTATTTGGCCTTAACACGTTTAAACTTTTGGCAAAACTCAGGGTTTTCAAGCATACGTTGGACTGCTGTTGCTAAGGGCAGCATTAACCGGAGTTGTTGCTGAATGGCAGGTATAGTTTTTACTCTTTTGGCAACACTTGTGCATTATTTACCACTACTATTTCCCCGCGGCATTTCCTGCCGATGAGAACGTGAGTGAAAGTAACAGAAGATGAACGTTAACGTTGGGAACTTTGTCAATGGTGTCATATTTCAGGTGATGGTTTGTGGCATTCTTCTGGTAGTGATGGCTGTTGGAAACTTCATAAACACAGTAGAGACCCTAATGGCAAAGTCAAGGGTTAAGGCAAAGATGAAGAAAAGTAAAAGCAGAGCAGAGCTTAATCACACTTCATAGTTCTCAACTCTGGGGTCTCTTGTCTCTTTCTCGCGTTTCATAAATTTTGTTTTTAAGGCCACGAAAGTCTTAATCCTGGGATTCTGAAAACTATGAACATCCTTTTCTGTGTATATGGAAGTGGCAGTTGATATTTGATGGTTTTGTGTTGTATTTGTATAATTTTAACTGATCTTTTATAGGCTTCTCTCTAAGTGTGAGGTGATAGTGATGAAATAAGGCAGAGCTTTGTCTTTTTGTTTTGTGCATGACACTTCAGTTGGGATTGGGAATAAGGTAACTCACACATGATTCGACACTTATGTTTGGCTGTCTTGTCTATCTTTAGTAGTTCGTATGAGTGGGCGTAGAAACCTACCAAAAAGTTTATGTTTTCGTGTAAGCAGATTGAAGACATTGGATTAGGTGTTTTGATCCGAGTCTGTTTTGCCGGATTTGAATTGGAAAAATGACATTTAAATCACCAAGTTTGAAATTTGGTTGAAGAAAACATAAATTTTTTCTTGGATCATTTAACGTTTAAATTTATCTTTGACTTATTTTAATTTCTAACATATTTTGGTTAAGACCATTTTGAACATATCGTTAAAATAGTTAACAGATTAAAAAAAACATAAACTTTATTTAAAGTTTAAATTTATCTTGACTTATTTTAATTTCTAACATATTTTGGTTAGACCATTTTAAGATTGAAATCTTTGTTAAATTCATACGATGTTGTTTTGAAATTTTTTAAAAATTGTTCTCAAGGGAACTGAAATCATGATCATAGTTGTTAATTTGTTATTATTAAACTTCCAAATCATTTTCTCCCAACCTAAATTCCTAATTTGTTTCTGAATCTAATAAACTCCAAATTGTTTCTTCTCAAAACCTAAATCTAATCGTATTAGTATGTTATCACTCATACAAAACAGAATCACACCTCAAAATTGACTCTTCCTTTTCATACATATATATTAACAATTTGAAGACTTAGACGTCCGTAGCTCGTGTACCACCTATAGAAAATCTTCAACTCGTTTGAAGGGAGTGTATCAACCTAAGGATGAATGGACACACTGATGAGCTCGAAGATTTTCCCCATAGACTCACGCCAAGACAATTAACTCGCCACGACAACCTTCAAAAGAACATATAATTTTTAGATTCAGAAACGAACTAGGGATTCAGGTTGGGAGAAGATGATTTGAAATTTAATAATAATAACTAATAGTATTTGTACAAGTTAACATAATTGTAAGTGGTCTAGTGGTTTACCTTTGTAATAAGTGTAGCTTTTTAGTCGAGAATTTGATTCCCTTGAGAAATAATTTTTTAAAAATTTCAAAAACGACGCCGTATGAACTTAACGGAGATTAGAGACAGTGATTAATCCCGTCAATTCAATCTGTTGACCATTTTAACGACATCTTAAAAATAGCTAAGTCAAAATATGTTAGAGGTTAAAACGGTTAGTCAAAATAAGTTGAAGTTTTAAATGGTCCACAAAAAAAATTTATATTTTTTCTAACCAAATTTGAAAGTTTGGTGATTTAAATGACAGTTTCCTGATTTAAATTTATTTGCTCATGCTTCATTAAGTCTCTGGTGATATAAAGCTATGATATGGTGAATTTTGAATGTTTTTTCATGCAGAATTAAACAAGACTCGGCTTACATTAAACACAAGTAGGTTATTACATTTCTAAACAGGGTCCAACAGGCCTAATATACAACAGTGAAACTTGATAAAAACTAAACTCAATCGAAAGGACTTGAAAATTTAGAAAATTTGTATTAGAAGATGATCAAAGAAAAAAAGAAACACTTCGGAGTACCTGATCCAATGGCAGCTCAAGAATGGAGAAGATGAGAGAGTATGAAGGAGAGGGTGAAGAAGAAAAACATTTTCCTTATTACTTCTGAGAAATGACTGCTTTGTCAGTCAGTACAAATAGCGTAATGCACTAATAGTCTAAAAAATGTGATCTGACAGAGACTAAACCTACAGTATTTAAATCGGGAAGCTGAATCACCTTAAACAAGTTTTACATATTATGCAATAGAGCTAAAGATAAAGGGAGAAATTTTTTATAAATACTCCTGGCAGCATCCTTGTCCTCAAGTAACATTGGCATTGGACATAGTATACTCACCAGAAATCTGTAAACGAATCTGATCCAAAAGGTCTGAACTCGAATCCAATCTGATATATAAAAAATATGTAGAAAAGTTTTGAGTTATAAGATATTGGATACTCAAATCCGATTGGGTATCCAACACCCCCAAAGTTAATCAAAACATATCCAAACTCATATAAGATATTAACCTATAACATATTATTTTTCCTTTAACCTAACCATTTTTTTGCTTTGTTAGCATATCTATTATTATAAAAGAGGGTTTTCTCTCCTTTTAGGGTCTCCACGTTGACATCCAGGTCATCAATTCAAGCTCTCTCGAAGCAACACGTGTCCCCGTACGAAAACGCGCCGTTCCATTTAATTCCGTTGTCATGTGGGCTTTTAACAATACGCGTTTGTTAGATCGTTTGAGCTTAAATTTGGACTGTGATTTCGGCCCAGAATCCCGTGATGCTTACCCTAATTTGATGAAGCGGAGACATGTGTTTCTTCTTTCTTCTGCGTTCGGCGATGGTGCCGTTCGAGATTCATCGCGATTTCTAAAACGGAGTGCGTTATGGTCTCATCGTGATTAATCCCATTAACTCAGCCGCCCACGACGAACTCTTTAATGCGTTGCTTGCGTCGGCAAAGCGGTGAGCTTTTGGGTATAAATATATCCACATTCCTCCTCTGAAAATTGCGTTCTCTTCATTCATCTTCTATACATCTCTCTTATCTAATTCAATGTTTAATGGCTAACTCGAGTGTGTTGTTCTCCGATTTGAATCCCGCAAGTGTTCATTCGTTGTCGACAAGTCCCAAGGTTAGTTTTGATTTTTTTTTTTTTTTGGTTCTGCAAATCAGTTAGTTACGTATCTTAGTTTTTTTTTAAAGATATTGTGATGATCGTAAAGATCATGCTGAGCAAAAAGTTCTAAAAATTATATATGTTGCAGTTTTTGTCTTGTAATGAACCAACTCTTTTTACCACTTCTGCTAATGTCTAAATCAAAATTTTCAGATCCAAACTGTGAAACGGCTGCACATCGAGTGGGTAGAGAATGCAGATCGATGGGTCGTTGGAATTCTGGAAATATTTGAAGAAGGTTTCATAAGAAGGTAAGTCAAATTGTGAAGACACTATCAAGTAGCAATACATTTACAAGTTTATACTAATTTTCTGTCTCTTTGATTCTAAATAACAAAGGCCTTAAACGTTAACAGGAGACTGCAATCGGAGGGGTTATCCAAGAGAGAATAATCAGAAAATTCCCAGAAACAAACTGGAGAACGGTGAGCATGAAGACGCAGACGATCAATTCTATGAACAATTTTTTGACCATGACATGGGCAGGGATGAGGATGAACATGAACGACACTATGCGAGGACCTTTAGTCTCTTACTATATCCCTCTTTATATAATGAATCTACTTGACATATAATATCAAATGTTTAGAACGGGATCAAGTATTGCTTTCTTGATTTCGATTAGAAGATCATAGATGGTGTCTTGACCATGATCTCTTGCTTCACCGGAAAGGAAGTGAAAAGGCATTGTGCATGATAACGATGATGTAATAAGTCGAGAAAACCACAAAGTCTTGAAGAACAAAATAGGAGGTCAACCTCTGTTCATATGTCACGGTTGGATCAAGTGGAGATGACCTAGATGCCATGGCTGAGCCATTGCCAAGGGTTAACAAGAAGGGAGGTCGGGTCAGTTACATGATCAAGCCAAGGTTCATGAGCTTCAAGCCATGTTTGCAGGGGAAACAACAGATATAACCCACTACTCTACAATTTGAGTGTTCGTTTTAAGATATGTATTTTTGGTCAATGTGTTTAGAGAAGCTTAATCAGATTTGTAAGATTTTTTAAAAGAAGATTATTTACTTTCAGTTTGTTTTTTTTTTCTTCTATATTACACGCTCCAAAGACCTTTCAATCGACAAAACAACAGTGGATATTAACTAAACACCGGGAAAAGTTTATAAGAAACAAGATATTAAGATGTGTAATTGAATTTGCATCTTAGTTTGTTCTTCACTAGAAGAGAGAATAAACTTCTATTATATGTCACAATTTTTTATGGAGTAGGAAGCATAGAAGAGAAGTGGAAACAGTTGGTGAAGCAATAGAATGGGTTTAAGACTACAAGAGGAGGAGTTTTGCATATGGGCTGCTCGGGTTGTAAAATGTCCAGTGGAGAAGGAATGTGAAGTTTTGGATACATGAGCAACACAGAGGTAAGAACTAAGACAGCATTTGCTCTTGATGATTGAAACAACGTGATGTGTTACTAATGCAATTGTATTGTTGTAGGAATTGTTTATAGCTTGGAGACTTGATATATATATATCAACATTTAGAGACATGAGAATATTGTGGAGCGATTTTTCTAGAGAAGTTTACCAGAGTCCTGTAATTTTCACATTGAGCTTCTGTGCTTTTTGTTTAGTCTTTGTCCCAATTTGAAATTTGTTATCAGGCCTTTTTTTCTTTGCTGTAAAGTGACAAAAACAGAATGGAACCAAAACAAGAAAGAGAGAGATTCGTGTCCCTTTTGGATATGTAAACACTCTGTATTTTCAATTTGGGTAGAGAAAATAGAAAGATGTTTGAGGGAACATATTAAAATTGAATAACTAAAGTTGGTTTTTGTTCCATTTAAATCGTCTTTAAAATCAAATATTATTTTAAGGTTTGCCCAATATGTTATTCTCCGATACCAAAACATCAAATCTAAAACTAAAATTATATTCACATTAGGGATTTCAATACTGATCAAAATTAAATAAAACTTTGATTGGTTGTTATCTATGTAATGGTATAAATGCATTTAAAATGTATTTTGTCTATTAACAAAATTAGTAAAATTTAAAAATGCAAGTCTTCTTTTTCGCTGACAAAAATATAACAAGAAACTTAAATGAGTTTTCAAATATTATAAAATATATAAATATAAAAATAAATAAAGATGTATTAGAATAGACAGAACACTAATTCATAAATTTTAATCAAATCCTCAAATTACTAAATATAATTATTTTGTAATCTTTTCCTTTAAAAAGATATTAACCTTTTGTTATTATATGTAGGTTATGAACTAAAACTGATTGAATTGAATGTTTTTACATGTGAAATATTTATGAGATATAAATTACAATGATTAAATAATAGATTTAAAATAATAACATTTGAGATACAAATTATGCGTAAACTATGAACTGATTTGAAACATAATGGAACTTTGGTAGCTAATCGGTCAAGTTTTTGTTCCTCATTGGTTTTCATCATACACAACTTCACAATATTACTGATAATTAAGAGCCTCATTATATATAAAGATGTTGAACATAAGAGTTGAGAGGCTTAGAAAACATTTTCTGAACATCCATAAATAAATTGAGATTATTTTTAATAAAAACATTCTATAAACATAATTATGCCCCACAATTTATCTCGCAATGGAGTTTTAACTTAATATTTCACATGATAAAAGGGTCCTTGCTCACAACAACCACATATTCAATTCAGACATGATAACATATAAAAAAAATTGTTCTAAAAACATATAATGTTCTAAAAACCCGAACAAGTATCCTTTTTTTTTAAAGAAAAAAGATTGATACAAAATACACCATAAAAGTTCAAACATCAGAAACAATTGTTAAACGTGAATTAGTCAAACTGAATGACAATGTACCCGAAGCACGAGGTACCTTAATGTCATGAAGCTTTAACTAAACTATCTACTATAAAAGTCATTCAATAATTATAGCAACACACAGTTGACCAACCAATTATAGATTACTAATTATCAAAAAAAAACCATAAAAGTTATTATATACTAATCTTCCAAAAACTTACATAAAAACCACACAAACAAGATATAGAATCATACATAACCCCAGTATTTTCCTCAGATCACAAGAAATGATGTAATGCCACATCTAATTCTTAATGTACACTTAAACATAGAATACTTAACAAAATAAAATCATCTTAAACCTTTTAACCAGAAAAACATATTTTAAAAATAACAAGTAATAGTTATTTTAGAGAACCATAACTTAATTTTCCAGATGGCATGATTTATTTAGTATTCAAATACAATAACATGTACAAAATTTAACTAATATGTATATTTTTAGATAATAAAATTTATATTAAATATTTATTCTAACTATTTAAATTATTTTTTAATTTTCATCCCGCCCGTAGGGCGGGCCGGTCCTAGTATATTATATATTTTGGTTATTTGGAGTTCAGTTTATTTATGGATATTGATTGGGTATCCAACACCCCCAAAGTTAATCAAAACATATCCAAAATCATATAAGATATTAACCTATACCATATTATTTTTCCTTAAACCTAAACATTTTTTTGCTTTGTTAGCATATATATTATATATTTTGGTTATTTGAAGTTCAGTTTATTTTTGGATATTCATATTAGTTTGATAAAAAAATCAGAAGATATGTCAATATTTATATATTTTTGAATATTTAATACAAAATTTGGATATTAGGTTATATCTAAAAACCAAAATCCAAAGTTTATAAAGCCGAACCCCACCCAAATTTGCATGCAATCCTGCTTGTCCTTCTGAAGCAGCTGCTGGTGATGAAGCTGTTGGATGCATGTCGCCTAACGGATGAAGATTAATGTTCAGCTGATGTCACCTTCAGACACCCATTTCTTTCTCCATGCAGCCATGCTCAGCCCTCCATCCCTAGCTAATCTCACCTATAAATAGCTCTCTAAGACCTTTAGAAATACTTATGCTGAAACTAACCCAAAAAGCTAAACTTGTGGTCAGTTTATCTGAAAAAACCGGAATAGAAGATTCGAAGGTAAATTTCCAACCTTAATATTTCCCTTTAGTTTCTTTAATTCAGTATAGAAGTGGGTGTAGATCCCGGTTACGACTAACGTGACATTGAGATTCTCTTTTCGTTCTAAGTTTCAGGTGTTTGAAAACTGAAACTCTGTAAATTATTTTATAGCAATTATAGCTAGCCAAATCTATATTATCACCCACCCTTAAGTTCAAGCTCAGTTATATGATTACTTGTTGTTTGTATGATTAGCACATGCAAAGCAGAAATGTTGATTGATTCATGCATGTTTAGTTTGTTGCATGATAGTATAATGATATGATGAGTGTAAGAGATATTGGGTGATATCGTCTAAGCTCGGCTTGGTGGGTATAACATATATACGATGCATGATGATATGATTGAGTTATACCGTTGGACCTCAACCTGAAGGGTATAACATATTTGCCATGAATGTATGAATGAGTTATACCATAGGGGCTTCGGCTTGGAAAATACAACATGTATGTACAAGTATCAAATCTGTTTTGCTTCTTAACGGACAAAAAGTGTTATGGAATAATTGATGATTATGACGGTTGATGGGACTACTCTAGCAGTGGTCTGGATGAGACCATTTTGATGGATTCTCCTGCCAGTCATCAAGCACACCTGAGCTAATCACTCAGATGTGGTAAATAATGATACAATGGGGTTCCAACTATTATAAGCTGCGTGAAATCTTTGTGACCGGCTAATATTTTTGTTGCACTAGTGTTAGATAATTTTTGGGAATCGTGAAGTCTTAGGTTCAGAGTGAGACCCTTGACCAACTTGACAACTAGCATGTTACCTAGAGGATATATGGTGGATAAATTGATGGTGCTGGAGGATTTCCAATGATCAGTGGTTGATGCAATGGGAAGTGGACAGTGGAATACTACTTGATTGCTTAATTTTGACATTGTATATTGCTTGAAATATTTAATCCTTGTTTTTTTGATGATTGATGCATATTTGGAGGAAATAATTTAATTGCTAGGAAACTCTGATTCATTGAGAAATTTAGTTTCTCATTAGACTCTCTGTTTTGTAGGTAACACTTAATGGGTTATCATTTTGGTCGAGGAGCAGTGATGATTAGGCCTGGGCGTTCGGTCCACCGATCGGGTTCGGTTCGGTCTAAGTGGGTTTTCGGTTCTTCGGATTGGAGCTTACAAGTCACATTCGATTTTTTAAAGAATTGAGTACGGTCTCGGTTCGGAACCCATCGGTATCGGATCGGTTCGGTGGAGCTGTACAAGAACCGCGTAAATCCGATATCAAAATGGTTCCTGTTCGAGTTCGGTTTCCTTGTAACCAAAGTAACCATAATAGACAAAATAAACCCGAAAATAACTTAAAATACCTTATAAATCCGAAACAAAACCCACTTAAATCCGACACACCAAAACTTAACAACCAAACGGAAATCAAATGCATAAAAAGTACTAAAGAAACAACTTCAAATTGTTCAAAATCCAAACATGAAAGACAATCTTCTTGTAGAACTCTTAGCCTCTTACTCCAAGCCTGTTGCTGGTGCTGGTGCTGGTGCCGCTGCTGGTGCATCTCCATTTTCTGCAAATAAAAATTAACAAAGTACAAAGGATGTTAAAATTGTTCATTCATGTTTATTGTAAGAGTGATCATTTGAATGTATATATTAAGAGTGAACAGTGTTACCTTTCTCGAGCTTGTCATCCTCCTCAAGATCATCAAGAATTTTTGCATTCGTAGGTAGTCTTGTCTCCATCTTCAGATCTTGTTTCATCCACTGTTCTGAACACATCAACACTTCAACCATGTAGTGTGTAAGACAACTCCTATGTGGTTCTAGCATCCTCCCACTAGTGCTAAAAGCATTCTCTGAAGCAACTGAAGAAACCTGCATGGCTAAAACATCTCGAGCAAGCTTTGATAACACTGGAAATCTTGATGCATTCATTCTCCAATATGAAAGAACATCATACTCCATTCCAATCATCAAATCCGGGTTTTCCACACTTTCTCTAAGGTAAGTTTCTAACTCGTCCTTTTTCTCTCTAACCCCAATCTCGTTCAGCTTCTGTTTGTACCTATAAAAATGTATAGAAACTGTTTAGAAGATTATTGCAGATAAGAAAATGTATAAAAATGTATGAAAAATGTACATCTTCACAAGCTCCAGCTTCTTCGTCGGATCAAAGACTGTGGCGACCTTTAGCATCTTGTTCATATTCTTAAGACCATCCCATTACTTGTCGAATTTCTTCAACATTTCTGTTGCCTTTGACCTCGACTCAGGATCATAGCTGTTGACGAGCTCCATCAGATTTGTTGCAACGGTGACCACCTCTCCATAACACTTATGTGAATTAAGAGATGTTGAAGCTGATACCACCAAGGTTGAGTTGAAGAAGATCATAAGAAACCTACACAGTTTCTCACTTGCATTCCAATCACTATACTGAGGAGGACCAATCCTTTTAGAACCATTCTCAAGCTCACAGAAATAGTCATTGTAGAGCCTATCTTCTGCCTCCATTTTGTCGAATGCCACCTTGAACTTATGAGCTGTTGTCAACATCAGGTATGTTGAATTCCACCTTGTCTTGACATCCAGAGGCAAGCTTCCTCTTGTCATCTTACCCGAATCAAACTTACGCTCAAAAGACCTCAACCTATTTGTATGTGATCTAACATACGAGATACCATTTTCTGATAGCAGCCACACTCTGATCTATTTCAGCCATTGCATCCCTCACAATCAGGTTTATTATATGGGCACTACATCTCATATGCAAGAACTCACCATCTAAAACTAGAGACAGATAAGAAACTGATGCAAATGCACAGTGAAAGTGCCTAAGGGCTGAACTATTGGCAGTTGCATTGTCAACGGTAACACAAAAGACCCTCTCAATTCCCCATTCAGCTATGCAATCTAATAAAACAGATGCTATAGTCTGACCTTTGTGATCCGTCACGTGTTTGAAGCCTATGATCAACTTCTTAAGTTGCCACATATCATCAATGTAGTGCACTGTAATCACCATGTAACTAGCACCTACAAAGCATAAGTCATAAAGAATGTTCATAAGTTTTCAGAATAAATGTTAGCTTGTTAATCAAATAATGTTTATAATGTATAACCTGTGGTTTAGGAAACCCAAATATCTGTAGTGATGGACACACGTTGTTTGTGGCACAAGAACCATTTGTTCAGTGCCTCTTTCTTCTCCACATATGACTTCACGATGTCTTTAGTTAGGATCCTTCTTGAATGAGGATTGTATCCTAGCTTTGCCTACAAACATATAAAACAGTCATAAGAATATATGAAAATAAGAACAACAAACGCTTAAAGCAAGATGAAAGACACTTAAGAACAACAAACCTTTTTACAAAAATGCTTTCATGCCACACTGTCGACAAACGCTTAAGGCAGTTGACCCATCACAATCATCTAATTCGTGGCTTCTCTAAACTTAGCTTCAGTAAGTTTACCCGACTTGAGCTTTCCCTCCTCGGAGACATTTTCTTGTTTGTTCTTATTCACTGCTAACCACGCTTGATGGTTTTTGCAGACCTCAAGATGCTTTCTCAGGTTCGAGATCCCTGATGAGGTGAGACACGAGAAGTTGTTCTGACAGTAGTTGTACAGACACCTGTCTGTGTCCTTCTTAGTTCTTCTATAATGTTCCCATACGTCTGATCTTGTTGGAAGGATCCGCTTCACTTTAGATGGTTGAGAACTCGCAGCACTGGATTGTTTCCTTTTGTCTCGGATACTGACTGGAGTTTGAAACTCGGCCTCATCTTCTTTGCTCCGATCAAGAGTTGATGTCGAGTCCATCTGATTCAAATGAAAACAATATGTCAGTCACAAGTCACAGTCAATCCACAAGACCAAACCAATTTCTTTGACATTTTCAAATACAAAACAAAGAGACACAAAATCTTCATAAATTCTAAACAAGTTATTAACTTATATCGAAATATAAAAAACTATAGTAAGATTATTTCTAATAGATTGAACTTTTTCAAGCAACAAAAACAATAATATCAACATAGATTTGACAAAGAAGAACAACGAAAGAAGAAGAAGAACCTGCGATTCAACCGTTGAAAGATGAGATGAAGCCGAATAGAGAGAGTCTACATGATTTATATAGGCCAGATTGTACTTTGCACTCATTATGGGATTAAATCGAGGAAAACTTTTTTGGGAACTAGGGTTCTTTCGGCGGAGAGAAGATGAGAAGTCGAAGAGGAATCGAGGAGTCGACATATGTATGGGTGTTGTCATTAAACTCGGTAGGGTCCGGGTTTTGATTCGGATAACGGGTTATAACCGACCCAACCCGACCTCCGAAATGCTGGCTTAGTAAAACCCAATCGGATTTTCCCTTAAATCTGTGACCGGTCCGAAACCGCTAATTCGGTTCTGTTATGAGTATAAGTTAATTACGCCCAGGCCTAGTGATGATGTTGTAGTGTTCCTATCTCTTGTAACGAAGTATGACTTGTTATAAGTAATAGTTTCAAATGGTCGACCGTATATATGTTTTGTAATTTTAACCTAAGTGCTATATGAATAAATGTTTGTGAAAATGCTTAATTTTTATATGATATTAATCCTAGTTGAGGATGAATCAACTAATGGGTTAAACTTGGGTTGCAAAGCCTTAAGTTGGAAGCTAAGAAACCCATTCTCAAACGTCAGATATGATATGGAGTTGAATGTTGGGGCACGTGGTAGTAGCATTGGTTAAAGTTTGTCAGTCCGTCTTACATGATATTGTTTTTTTTTTTGCATGATAAACCGGATATGAGGTGTTACATTCATAAAACGTGGTTGTTACGTATCATATGCCATAGTTTTAAAATGGGTTTTCTTTGAGAAACAAACAAAATATTATGCATCTTTGCATTTTGTTACTTTGAAATTTAGAAGGAGAAATGAAGGTTTTTTTATAAATTCGAGAGATATGATATGTATGTTCAAAAAAAGTGTTACCAATGACAATGAAAAGCTACAAAATTTTAAGAATTCCAACTTTTCAGTTGAGAATTTTCACTACAAGAAAAATGTTCACTATTAGCGCGAGTTATATGCTATGTTAGAGTTTTGATATCT
Organism: Brassica nigra; assembly: GCA_016432835.1. NCBI lineage: Eukaryota > Viridiplantae > Streptophyta > Magnoliopsida > Brassicales > Brassicaceae > Brassica > Brassica nigra. Next base: position 52,344,604 of record CM028242.1, read on the forward strand.
CATTCACAACTGCTGTGTATACGGCAGCCATCATAGGTACCCCTTCTACGATAACATTTTATGAATGCTACAAAATATACAGATATAATAGCAAAATTTGAATGATATTATTTAACTTAATTATAACATAACTTTCCATGATAGGTCTCTATACAATAAAAAAAATTATAATAAAAAATAATAGGAAATTAAATCAAAATTGTTTATAATTTAAAATAAAATTTTTTATTTATAATTAAAACTGGTTTACAAATATATTCCGGTTTACAAAACTAAACCAGAAACTAAAAATAAAGTCAAACCACTAACTCGATTTACACTAAACCTAAAAAAAAAACCCCTATTTTTCTAACTTTCTAACTCAGCCGCCTTCTTCATCTTCCTTCACCACCTTCATCTTCCTTCATCCCCTGTATCTACTAAGAACAAAAGAAGCTCTGGTTCTTATTCTTCTGATCCTCACCGGTGGAGTCTCTGATTCGTAACAGCCGATCCAGTTACGGCGACTCTGCTCATGTCTCTGCTCATGGCTGTTTACGACCACAGACTCGGCTCACGACCACCTTTACCAAGAACAAAAAAAAATTAAATTCAACAGAGAGAGACATAGAGACAGAGAAATAGAGACACCATGAACCCTCCTCCACTTAGCTTTACCAAAAAAAAAAAATCAGATTCATAATAGAGCAACATAGAGAACAAGATACACAAATAGAGAGAGAGAGAGAGGCCGTGGTGGGGGTGGGAAGGCGACGGCAGTGGTAATGAGCAGAGGAGGAGACGCGGTGGTGGTGAGAAGAGGAGGAGACGCGGTGGTGGTGAGACGAGGAGGAGACACGGTGGGACAGAGATGGGAGAAATAAGAGATATGAGATATGATGATATGAGATATGAGAGTGAAGGAGAAGATGGAGAAGATGAGTGAATCGAGAAAAAAAAGAGAAGAGAGGAGATGAGATCTGTCGTGGAGAGAAAGAGAGGGAGAGGGAGGAAAAAAAAAGATGAATAAATCTCAACCTTTAAATCTAGGTTAATCCAATGACTAAGAAGTGTGATCCATGTATCTCAATCTTATTGGTCAGAAAATTTATCTTTATTTTTCTATTTTTCTTTTGTTTTGTTTTCTAGTATTTGATAATTTGTTTTGTAAGTAATTTTACTTAGTTATATCTTATATAAAATTTTATATTTTGTAGTTTATAATTTAAACTTAGAGTTTTATTGTTTTGAACATAATAAATTGATACTTATTTTAAGAATTAATGTTTAAATTTGAAAATATTAGATTGATATCAAGATTATGGTTTTGGTCATCATTTTAAAAATTTGTATGTTTATACTGAAATCTGATTTATAATTCAATCTGATTTGTGATTCGTTTATAAATTTGTATGTTTGATTCTAAAGTCGAAAAGTTTAAAATATTAGATTTTATCATTTAAAAGAAATTATGTTTAAGAGTAAAGTTTGGTTTTGTGTTTTAAGGTTTGGATGTTGGAATATGGGATTTAGGGTTAAAAGTTCAGTATTTTGGATTAAAATTGAAAAATGATAGATTTGAAGACAAGATATAAGATTTGTAATTAAATTTTTAATAATTTAGATTTGAAGTTTATACTTAGAGTATTGAATGTATAGTTTATGTTTGAAATTTTGATTTAGGATATAGAGTTTCAATCAAGATAAAGAGATATGTGTTTAGTAAATTACAGTTTACAATTAAGAAGATAAAATTATGAATTTAATTTGAAGATTTGAAGTTAAAATATGAAAATATAGTTTTAGGGGTTGTATTTAGAGTTTAGGGTTGAAATACATGTTTGGGGTTTAGGGATTCAAATAGTTTTTCTTAGCATTATAAAAATGTTATTATATGTCTCTGATAGTATTATTGAACCATTTTAAATAATATATTTGGCGCTTACATCTATAAGTATTGGCGGTATCAGAGATTTTCTCTTCCCGCTCACTTCATTTTCAGAATAGCACTAATTAAGTGCTATTTTAGGTTTCTCTCTATCATAGCGTTTATCTAATGCTATCATATAATACCGAAAATTTTAAATCATCTAAGATAACAGTTCAGTAAAACGTGCTATAACAATATGCTATCAATGTAGACTTTTTTGTAGTGTTTGTTGATATATTGACACACATTGAAATTGATAATATTAGTTCTATGGTTGAACTAAATAACATGGAAGAAGTGGAAATGGAAAAAAAAAATTATGAAAAACATGAAAGAAATTATTGTAAATATTTTATGGGCAAACAAAAATACTTTAAATTAGTTTTTCCAATTTCAATGTATATTAATTTATTGAATTTTATATTATGTTTACATTTTCACTGTATTTATTAAAATAATTAATAATTATTATTTATATATAAGAATATTTTAAAATATATTTTTATTTAGATAATTTGCTTACATCATTTATATTTTTTATCATTCAGTTAGATATGATAATTTTATAAATTAATTTAATTAAATATATATACATATTTGTTCAATAGTAATTGATTTGATACTTTTGTTTGATCTGCATAATTTATTTGATTTGCGTCTTTTATAAGAACCTCCTTTTTAAGTCGCAGATACATCGTATATATCACTAAATTATATTAGTGGACTGTCGGTGATTGGTTGGTGCTTGGTACTAGTATATGTGGGGGAGGGGACTGAGTCTACAGTAGCATCTTTCACGTTTGCTCTCGGAAAGAAAGATAGGGACAGAGAATCTAACTTTCGGATTTGACGACAATTTTGTTAATGGAAGAGCCAAATTGTATTCTTTTTAAAGAGTATAAAAAAGAAGAAAAATATTGGGACGTTGATTCTTCGACTGTTCGCTGTGATCAACGCGTGTGTTTATAATATATATGAGATCTTCATCTGGACATACATATAGGTAGGCCTCGGTCACGGAGCAAATACCAGTTAATTTTTCTATATTTGTTATTCGGTTTACTTTATTCAAGTAATCAAATTTGTTATCTGGAGATGACTTGTTTAAACGTTTATTCGATGAAAAGTCCAATATCAAACGAAACCAAACATAGGAGATTAGAGTCCATGTGTAATACAACATGAACATATCAGACTCCCCATTCATGACAGGCATAAACCAAACTCCAATGAACCATATTAACCAACACTCTGTTTGTGCCATTACACTAATACGTCAAACTCCAATTTCTTCAGCTTACACTCTATATATTATATACTTTAAAATTTTTAATATTTGCACGTTATTTAACTTGTTTCGTTATTTAGTCCAATCTTTACTTGATTTTAAATATTTGATTATTTGAATCTATTATTCAAATCCAGCACCGGCTCTGGACGTGTGCGGACGGTGCTTTGGTACAAGGTCCCATCATTTTTTTTTTGTGAAATTTCTTTATATTTAAGGTCCTCTAATTTTAATTTTATACAAAATGGTCTTTTTTTTTTTTTTTGAACACACGATAAAAGGTCTTAAATTTTTGATTTGTAAAAAAAAGACCCTAAAAATTTGATTGTGACAGGGACTAAATATGTTTTGAGCCGGGCCTGTTCAAATCTAAAGTATTTGAAGCCTGAAGTTTGAGTTATGCAATAACCTTTTTGTTGTAAAAAAAACATAGGATGCAAGGACTTGAAATTAAAAAGGGAAGTACCCATTCAAGGTTATTGAAATTGGCTTCATATCTGAACTAAGGTGACGTGATCGACTTTTATATTTAACTATTTTCAACTTTTTCCCCCACTATTAACAAATTTACAAAAATGCAAAAAATGTGAGAAATGTGGTGTATAGTAGCCAAAACCAAAAGCAAAGAAAAAGAAATGATTAGAAAAAGTGAAAGGAAGAGTAGTAGTAGTTAGAACGTCAGAACTCAGAAAGACTGCTTCAGAGGAAGCTTTCAACATTCTTCAAAAATGGCAGATTTAAAAATCGGTCAAACTCTGCCTCCCCATCCAAAGTCTTCTCCTTTATTACAATTCTAACAAACCCATTAACTCGAAATCCCAGAAAACCTACATAATCTTCACTCACCGATCTAAATCCCAGAAAATTCCACTCTGTTTCTCTCACTAGCTGCTGCTCTGTTTCAAATGGCTTGTTTCTTGAAATGCGTCCGGTTTGATGTCACTCCAACGATCACGGACAAACCCACAAGCAAAGAAGGATATTCAGCCGTCACCGGCGTCACCCGTTACAGCTGGGACGACGTTGAGGCTCTCACTTCAAATTTCTCGAGACTGATTGGTTCTGGTGGCTACAGCAGTATCTACATGGCTCGCCTGTCTAGCTCAGCCAAAGCTGCTCTCAAGGTTCACGTTAGCAGCCACCGTCTTTACAAGATCTTCAAGCTCGAACTTGATATCTTGCTCCGTCTTCAGCATCCCAATATCGTTAAGCTTCTCGGCTATTTCGACGATTCAGGTAAACCAGTTTGTGGTTTTTAGCATAAAGCCTGTCTTAAGAATCTTTTGCATATGAATTGATGTTCTTCTTCTTGTTCTTGTTTCGTGTTTCAGAAGAAAACGGTGCTCTTCTTCTTGAATACCTTCCTCAAGGGAACCTACAGGAGAAGCTACATAGCGACAGCAAACAAGTCTTGCCATGGAGGAACCGCGTCGCCATTGCGTTTCAGCTAGTTCAGGCCATCGAACACATTCACGAGAAATGTATCCCTCAGATCGTGCACGGGGACATCAAATCTTCCAACGTACTTCTGGACAAACACTTCAACTCTAAGCTCTGTGACTTCGGGTCAGCTAAAGTCGGGTTCTCTTCAATGGTTCAGCCTTCTAGTGGATCCAGACATGTAACGATGGTGGGATCTCCGGGCTACACAGACCCTCACTACTTAAGAACCGGGGTTGCTTCTAAGAAGATGGATATGTATGGGTTTGGAGTTGTGGTTCTTGAGTTGGTTTCGGGGAAAGAAGCGTTTTCTGCTGCGGGTAATGGCGAGATGCTGGTGCATGTAGCGGCTCCGCTTATGCATGAGATTCTGGATTCAAGTGTAGACATTGCAGAAGAGTATGTGAGAGGGTTTTTGGATCCGAGGTTGTTAAGAGATTGCGTTGATATCGATGAAGTGAAGACAATGCTGAGTGTGGCTGCGCTCTGTATCAGTAGCCCACCATCTCTAAGACCTTCAGCTTCTCAAGTGTCTGAAACTCTTATACAGAAGATCCCATCTTTGAGTTTCCTTGGTTGTGGTAAAAGAGTGTGAGTTGAAGGCCAATGGTTTAGATTTTTGTGTGAATAAGGCTGTGTGAAAAGACTATGTAAATACTCTCTGTTTTGTTAGATGAATAGCATCAGGAAATAACATTTTTTTATCGTTTGCTTAATTGTTTTGCCTGAAAAATTCTTGTGAGAGAGAGAGAAGTTGTCTTCATGTCAATGTACTGTAAAGGTCAAGTTGAAAATAAAGCATGACAATAAGAATAAGCAAAGTTTATGTGACTTGTAGTGTTTTTAAAGGCTCCTTTTCTCAGTTTCTCCGTAAGACAGTAACACATCCTTAGTTTGAAATTAAAAAGTCCAAAGGAGGAGATCTCAGGTAACTCGATTATAAGATTCTCTTACTCATTTGAGTTTCAATAATGATCTTGTAGTTTTCGTGGAGGGTCTCTCAGAGCAACCATGGAGGAAGTGAATAAGTTTAAATTGATTTTGGGTCTGGCTATGAATATACAAAAACATCTCTATTTGTGGCTGGCCACTTTCAACAAGAGCTCACTAAGGGCTCCCCCTTACGACTATGAGCCTCACTCATGTGGATTGTGGAATATGAATCTTTGGATGACAAAATCAGAACAAGTTTTCTCTCTTAGTCTTGTAAGTCCCTATCATTCGCATGCTGGCCTAGAGCTCATCCAATTGCTAATATTTAGCATTATTAATTTTTAGTGCTCAGCTTTCTGTCTGACTAACAGTTGTTTTGGGATTATCAAAAGGATGTGTTCCACCTTCTTGATGTCATGCTCACCTCATGAAAAAAACTGTCTACCCGAACCCAAGAATGAAGGATGTTGGTTGTGAAGGCTGAATGATATCTCCATGGTGTTTTCGCTAAAGTTGATCAGACTGTTGTTTCAGATCACATCCTCTCCTTTAGTAGCTGGGAAATGCCACTATTTCTTGTTTGATCACTGACTTGCTGCTTGTGGCAGCTGTTGGAAATGAATAAACTGAACTTGGCCCATTTGATTAAAAGGCGATCAACGATTACGCCGACTTAGAGACAAAAAGAAAAGTATTAGGCTATAAAAAGAGAAAATCGAAAATGAGATGAGGTGTTGACACACACGAGCAATTCAGCATAAGATTAGGGTTTTTATAGTTACCTTGTTCTTGCCGAGTTGATTATTATTTCCTAAAGTTCTTTGTCTTTCACCTTGTAATCGTCCTTTGGTCGATTAATAAATGTCTTTCAAATAACTTACCATCAAATTCATTTATATTTCTGGTACGTGCCAAATCTAGATTAAACAATTGACTGTGGAAATTAGAAAGTAAAGCTAAGAAAGATCAAGGATGGTGGCCAGAGACGATCCCAACGGCACATATGTTACTCTGTCAACAACAGATGTCACCGCCATGATGACCATGGTGAAAGATATGATGGAGCATCTTACTCAACAAGACGCTAAGAAACCAACGATTGCCTTGATGTCATTACTGCTGCCATCACGCCACTTGCCGCTTATAACAACAAGCCTAACACAGTGATAAGGTGACTCTTCCAAACAAACAACCCTACAGCTTAAGGAGCCGATCAGGAAACAAACCGGCAGATCGATGCTCTTCAGAGCACGATGCAGGATATCATTCAGGAACTCATAAAGTAACGAGCTCAGTTTCTGAGATCGAACGCGTCATTGCTGCAACCCTAAAAAATTTCTTTACGAAGAAGATTACCGACATAAATTAAAAATTCGCCATATGGATAAGCTAAGAATCCCATTCATATCAGGAGAATCTGGTCCTAGTGATCATATGCCTGCATTCAATATATCCATAGAGAGAGCACACTTTACCGACGAGTAGAAGGATGTCGGATAATGCAGCTGTTCTAGAGACTCAACAGACCCGCTCTAACTTGGTTCTCCACGCTCTTTGAAGAGTCTGTTGATCACTTCGGTGATCTATCCTTTGAATTCCTCAAGCACTACTCCATGTTCATCTAACAATGAGTGTTAATGTTACGGGCATGAAATATGTGGCTCGACCAGATTCTCACCAAACCGCCCACACCATCAATCTAGGAGATACCAGCGACAGAGGTCGGTCGAAGGAGCATATATATCTTGTCAACCAGAAGAAGTTTTGGCATGAAACAAATTTTAAAAGAGCACAAACTCATCAATTACTTACCGTGGTGTGGAATTACTAGAGAAACTTCACGGACCAAGAAATTATGGATTTTACAAATTGGAGGTTCCTAGCCTGTCCATATGCAAGTATCAGCCTTTTAAAGTGGATTCAGGCCCAATAACTAAGTGTCCTTAACAAAAGCCTTTTGAAATTGATTCAGGTCTAATAATTAAGCATACTTAACAAAAACCAATTGGAGAATTCAAGATGGAATTCTTATCTTTCCAGAAAGCCCGAAATCACAAGAACTGGTCATGAAAATACTAAGATACAACTGATTTTCTAAAACCGGTCAAACTGACCCAAACCTATTTATGGAAGCCAAGAGACACTATATACCAAGTATAAGACATCCAAGATGTCATTAGCTGCATTAGCACCCAGAAGATCATGTAGATTCTCTTTGCCATCTATACTTTCTTTATGTGGACGCATTCGCGCCATTTGCTTACACGGAAAGTCTTCAACAAATCAAAGGAAAGGAGAAATGGACATATCTTCATCAAAGCACTTCAGGAGCATATCAGGAAGACTTCTTGACCGTGGTTATATTCAGAATTTTTCCACATACAAGATCATCACAAGTTTCATTTTGGTTCAAGAGGAAATCAAGCCTAACGGCTGTATTCTTTGGAGCCATCAAAGACCTTGCTTCCAAGACTTTTAGGTCGAGAAGTTTTCATAAGTTTGATACAAAATAACTGATGATTATTTAGTAATAACAAATGCATGTAGAATTATATATGCAATTATTACATTAACTTCTTCAACACGTATTATTCATCTTCTTCGACCTCTTCATATTTTTCTCATTATTATTTTTTATTTTAATCACATTTAGCATGCATTGTTAATTTCTTCCTAATTTCTTACATATTTTTGTCAAATATCTCTATCTCTCTAGATAATAACACAAACCATACAACTAGTGAACCAAAACCTATTTTACAATCATTTTTCAGTCATCACGTTAACTTATCCACTATATTATAGTCTTTTTGACTTAAACACAAAACATTTTATAATTGCAAATTTTTCACATGTTTTGTTGATATAATATATCCAATCTTAAAAGCTCATATATTGGATGACTAACATATATATTCTTCTGTGTACATAACAGTAATCTCACATTGATATAGATATGTAAGTAACATTACTTTTCTTTTTTTTTTAATTTAAATACATATATTTTTATTTTACAAATTTCTCATCGATATTTTTTATTTTCTCTTTTAACTAATTTATAAGTTCTTATAAATAATTTTAAAATTCTGGTAAAATGATGTTGTAAGCATGATAATGAATTTACAAATGTCTTTTAATTAAAAAGCATTTATGAATTTGATAATACATTAATAGTTATTATATATTTATATGAGAATAGAATTGTTTACGTAAAAATAAAATTATTATATTGATTTCTATATAAAATTTTGTTCAATATATTATATAGTTTATATATAAAACTAAATGATCAAACAGTATTACTCTTTCTATAAGTTTGACAATTCGTTTTATAAATTATTATTTTATTATTTTTTAGATTATTTGGTAAGTAATGTTAATTGGTTTTTGACTTATCATTTATTTTTACATCTAATTTAAATAGATAAAAATTAAAAATAATCATAATTTGTTTTTGCGTCAACATACATAATCATTAATGGGGAAATTGCCAAATATGACCCACTACTTGATTTTAAATACAAAGGTATATTCTAATTTGAATCAAATGCAAAACTAATTCAAAAGACTAGTGAAATTACAAGTAGTCCTTTATCACCAAACAAAAAAACAGAATATACTTTTACGAAAATAACCCATGGAAGTCTTCTGGGCTTTGTAAGTGTTCTGTGAGAAGAGTTCCACGAAGTCTTCTCATATAATAGATCTTAAAAATATTTTTATAAATTTTATAAAAAAAATATTTTGATGGGGGAAAAAGTGAAATCATGTAATTGTAAACAAATGTAAATGATATAAATTCAGGTATAGTAAAATTGAAAAGTTTTCAATACAGATGAGTTAATGTAATGAATCATTGCATTCTTTTGTTTAGGTTTTGCTAACATATATTGTGGTATTGTTTGTATTTTTAGAAGTAGATTTTGGAAGCTTAACAATTTTTTTGGAAAATTAAAATTTTACATGTATATGTTTATTTTGTGTATATTAAACGCTTTAAAAGTTGAATTTAAATTTAATGAAGTGTTTGCTTCTATTTAGTTATTTATATGAGTTTAGGGTTTCTATTTAGGGGCTAGAAGACTTCATGGAAATCTTCTGCGCAAATAGTATATTTAAGAGTAAGAAGACATCCAGAAAGTCTTATATTAGAAGACTTCTTGAAAGTCTTCTTGATCAAAAATATTTAATCTAAATGAAATTTTTTGTCTCCATATATAAAGAAAATTTATACATTATCCTTCTTCCTATTAAATGACTGCAACAAAAATGTAATGCTTCTCACTCTAAAACTCTCCAACCTCTCTTTAATCTCTTTGAACTTGAAAACACTAAACTTTATATAAATTTCTGATTTGTTTGTCTCATGTCTTTCTCACTAATTTATCTTGTTTTTGTAGGTTTTTTATTACATGGTTATCATCTCCACTCCTTTATAGGTAGATCTATAAAATTTTGGATATGTATTTTTTATGTTCTATTAAAGTAGATCTATCTAATCTTCCACTCATTTTTCTTGCTTTGAAGTCACTTCAACGTTTTTGGATATGCATGATTTTAAATTTGGGTTTGGATATGTAGGTTTTTCAGATCTGAGTCAGATTTTGGAAGACTTCTGAGAAACCTTCTAAAATATAAAGCGCTAGAAGACTAAGTCTTCTGACCTCATGGAAAACCTCCTGAAAATCTTCTGACAGAGTCTTCTCATATGTCTCCTCTTTCATAACATATTTGAGTTTTTCGGTAAGTCTCCATATCTGATTTTTCTTCATTTAGTAATTCCTAACTGCTTAAAGCTTTTACCTTTTTCCAAACTAAAAGTATCCAACCACTCTTTAATCTCTTTGAACTTAAAAACATCAAACTTTATATGAGTTTTTCATTTTTTGTGTCTAATGTCTTTCTCACTAATTTATCTTATTCTATAGGTTTTTTATCACATGGTTCTCATCTTCCACTCCTTTAAAGGTAGATCTATAAATTTTGGATATATATATTTGTGTGTTCTATAAAGGCAGATCTATCTAATCTTCCACTGATTTTCTCTATTTTAAGCCATTTGAATGTTTCTGGATATGCAATTTTTTCATATCTGGATTTTGGATATGCAGGTTTTTCAGAACTGAGTCAGACTTTGGAAGACTTCTGGGAAGTCTTCTTACTTCATGGAAGACCTCCTGGAAGTGTTCTGATAGAGTCTTCTCCCATGTCTCCTCTTTCATAACAGATCTGAGCGTTTTGGTAAGTCTGATTTTTCTTCATTTGGTAACCTCTTGTTGCATAAAACTCTAACATTTTTCCCAAACAAAAACTCTCTCTCTCTAATTTCTTTGAACTTGAAAACACCAAACTTTATATCAATTTTCATTTTTTTTGTATCATGTCTTTCTCACTAATTTATCTTGTTTTTTCAAGTTTTGTATCACATGGTTCTCATCTTCGACTCCTTTAAAGGTATGTCTATAAATTTTGGAAGTGTATTTTTGTGTGTTCTATTAAGGCAGATCTATCTAATTTTCCACTCATTTTCTCTATTTTAAGCCATTTGAACGTTTGAATATGTAATTTTTCAGATCTGAGTTTGGATCTGTAGATTTTTCAGATCTGAGTCAGACTTTGGAAGACTGCTGGAAAGTCTTCTCGGAAGGCTTCTGAAATATAATTTGCTAGAAGACTTCTTCTGACGGAGTCTTCTCCCATGTCTCTTCTTTCATAACAGATCTGAGCGTTTTGGTAAGTCTTCATATCTGATTTTTCTTCATTTGGTAACCTTTTGGTTCATAAAGCTCTTACCTTTTTCCCAAACAAAAATTCTTTAACCTCTCTCTAATCTCGTTGAACTTGAAAATATCAAATTTATATTAATTTTTCATTTTTTTTATCTCATGTCTTTCTCAGTAATTTATCTTATTTTTGCATATTTTTTCTCACATGGTTTTCATCTTCCACTTCTTTAAAGGTAGATATATAAATTTTGGATATCTATTTTTGTGAGTTCTATAAAGATAGATCTATCTAATCATCCACTAATTTTGGATATGTATGTTTTGCAGGTCTGAGTCAGATTTTGGAAGTCTTCTCGGAAATCTTCTAAAATATAATGCCCTATAAGATTTCCTGGAAGTCTTCTAACGGAGTCTTCTAAAACATAATGCCCTAGAAGACTTTCTGGAAGTCTTCTGACGGAGTCTTCTCTCATATCAAGTGGAGTCCAAGCTTATCTTTGTGGAGGAATAATCTCTAACTTAATGTGTAATAATTTTATTTAGGGCATGTTTTGATTTATATATGTAATCTTTTAGTTGTGAATTATTTTGTAAATTTGAAGAGATATAATAATTTTTTATATATAAATATGTCCATGTCTACAATATTATCTTGCCAACAGTACCTGAATTTATGGAAATTATTGATATAACTTCAATAGCAAAACACAATAACACAAAAAACACAAAAGATCAAACATTATATAAGTTCAAATATATAACACTTTCACTAGAAGTCTTTTGGGAAGTCTTCAGAAGTCTTTCGGGAAGTCTTCTGAGAAGTCTTCAGGAGACTTTCAGAAAATTTTCTATGAAGACTTAAATTTTAAGCGGGAAATTTAAGCGGGATATTAAAATTTAGGCAGAAAACTTAAATTTTAAGTGAAAATTAAAATTTTAAATTTTTTTAAAGTTAAAAAGTATATCTTATGATCTAAGAAGACACATTAAACCATATAATTTGATAATCTTGAAGTTACCTAACATTTTTGAAAGTTAAAAAAAATATCTTAAAGTTACTTAACAAGATTACAAAAACTAACGTAGAAGACTTCCACGAAAGTTTTCTCGAATTAGCTAGAAACATTAATAAACATAAATATTAGTAACATCATTATTAAAATAAATTTAGTTATGCATTTCATTTAGAAACTCCAATATCGATTATTATACATGAATTAACAAAAAATATTAAAAACCTTTATAGTTTTAGGAAAAATGAAAGTTTATTAAACATTAACGTAGAAGATTTTCACATAAGTCGTCCGCCATAAGATTTCCATGGAAGTCGTCTGCCATAAGACTTCCAGGAAGTCTTCCATTTAGGTCATTTTTGCAATTGAAAATTTACAAATGAAGACTTCCATAGAAGTCTACTCTACAACAGACTTATTTGGAAGTCTTCCTTTGTAAATATCGGCTTACTTTAAAAAAAATCTCGAAAGTACCAGAGAAGACTTACCAGTAAGTCTCTCGGATAAACAAGTTAGTTTTGCAACTGACTGAATTTTGTCAAAAATTTGACTTTTTTAGAAGATTTATATGGAAGTCTTCCACTAGAAAAATAAAAATTAAATATTACGTTTAACTAGACGACTTTCATGTAAGTCTTCCCAATTACTTTTACAATTAAAAATAAAACTTAAATATTTAATTTTAATTAGACGACTTCAATGTAAGTCGTGTTAGATTACTTTTGCAATTAAAAAATCTGGATATATAAATTAATGATGGGCTTAATATAAGTTAATCATCTTAGTGATGGGCTTAATCAAGATTAATGATGGGCTTAATCAAGATTTATTAAGAGTAATTCTTGGGTTCACCCCCTAGGGTGAACCTTTAGATTCACCAACCAATAGTATTTGACTATTTGATACTTGATATCTTTTAAAAAAGAAAACAAAATAACAAAGATTTTTCAAATTAGATTATTTTTAAAATAAAAAGATAAAAATACTTAAAAATTGTAATAGTTGCAAATAAATAAATAAATTAATATTATTAACGTCATCAAATTAATACTACGCCCTAAACCCTAAATCATAAATCCTAAACCCCAAAACATAAACATTAAATCATAAATCTTAATAACACCAACCACTTAATCCTAACCACTTAATCCTAAACCCTTGGGTAAACCATGAACTCTAGAGTTTACGATTTATCCAAGGGTTCATAGTTTACCCGAGGGTTTAGAGTTAGCCATTAGGATTTAGGGTTTAGTGTTATTAAGATTTAGTGTTTAATGTTTATATTTTAGAATTTTAACATTAAATCTTAAATCTTAATAACACTAAACCCTAAACCCTTGGTTAAACCATGAACCCTAGAGTTTACGATTTATCCAAGGATTCATAGTTTACCCAAGGGTTTAAGGTTTAGCGATTAAGATTTAGGGTTTAGTGTTATTATGATTTAGTGTTTAATATTTATGTTTTAGGGTTTAAACATTAAAGCCATAAACATTAAAGGGATTTTTGCAAAATTGACTCAAAACTCAAAGTCAAACACAAAACTAACTTATGCTTTTTTGGATTTTTCTTTTGTCCTATTCACCCCACAAGTTCACATTATTCACGAAAAAACCATTAATTTTTTTTTCCTAAAATTACCTTTTTACTCTCTCAACCTCATCATCTTCAATTATTTACAAGATTGTCATTGCCATCAATACTCTAACTACCACGAACAACCAATTTGAAGCTCTTAATGCACCTCAAATCGATTTACACTCTCTCTTCTCAATTGTTATGAACTAAAAACAACATCTCTTTCACTTTCTCTCCATATTCATCCAAAAAACTCAAGCTTTTGATTTTAATTTTTTTATGGTTTATAGAGCCATTCAAGCTTACGATTCTTGGTGGGTTACTTTCGTTTGAGGTTCTATGTGGTTGGAGAAGATTTTTGTGTGCGAAGGAAGTCATCTCACTAATTTAAGGTATGAATTTGAATTTTTTTCCAGATCTGTTCACCTAGAAGACTTACATGGAAGTCGTCTACCTTTAATAAAATATTGAATTTTTTGTTTTCCCAGAGACGACTTACCAGTAAGTCGTCCAGAAAAAGTCAAATTTCTGACACAATTCGGTCAAATACAAAACTAACCTGTTTATCCTATACGACTCAAGTTTTTTTTAACAAACAAAACTGGACGACTTACAAGTAAGTCGTCCCATTTAAAAGTCAATTGCAAAAATGACATGTCCGGACGACTTACTTGTAAGTCGTCCAAGTCTTCCAGACGACCACTTGAATGTCGTCTGCGTTAATGTTTAGTAAACTTTCATTTTCTCTAAAACTATAAAGATTTTTTAACATTTTCTTATTAATTCATGTATATTAATCAATATTGGGGCTACTGAATATAATTAATAACATAATTGGTGATATTTATGAGGTTACCAACATTCATGTTAATCAAAGTTTCTAGCTAATGTGTTTTTAACTCATACATGTTATATGTTTACGAATGTGTTTTATTTTGAATTTTTGCAGATGATGCGTCAGTTACATGTAGTGTATGGAGAATAAAAGCATCCATATACTGCATATAAAACAATACAAGTCAGAAGATTTAACAATTACAGAAGACTTACTAGTAAGTCGTCTGATAAGTCTTCTACATAGAAGATTTACCAGACGACTTACTGGTAAGTCTTCTACAGAAAACATAGGAGAAGAATTTCATTTTGTAAATTTGACTAACTTATATTTTTAAGTCTTCTACACTAGTTTTTAAGTCTTCTACGCTAGTTTTTGAATAACTTAAATTTTTAGAGTGTTAAGTAACTTCAAGATATGTAAAACCTAAATTTTCAAAATATGTTTTTTCTCTTAGTTTTACTAAATTTGACTAAGTTTTTCAACACAAACTTGTAAAAAATGTGATATGCTTTGACTAGTTACTATTGTTTGTTTCCATCTCTTAAGTATTATTGTTATAGACATCAATGATGATTGTTGTTATGAGTTGGAAGAATGATTAAAATGCTTCTTAAAATGTTGTATCAATATGAGACTACCAACATTCTTGTTTATTAAGATGAGAAGAAGGCCATTGGAGTTTATTATTGCATATGGGAGATCCAAAGATAAGAGAAAAGCTATTGAAGTCAATTATTTCATTGATTTGTAAATGTGTAAACACATTGTTAGCACATATATTACATCTTGGGAAACATTATTACTGATTTTACAAAAAATTCACAACTAAAGGAGTACACATGCAAATCACAAAATAGACCACAAACAAAACTATTATAGATCATTCCTCTACAAAGACAAGCTTGGACTCCACTTGATATGGAAGAAGACTTCGTAAGAAGACTTCCAGGAAGTCCACACGACTTACTGGAAGACTTCCCGGAAGTCGTCTGGAAGGCTTCTTGGAAGTCGTCTGGAAGGCTTCTTGGAAGTCGTCAGGAAGGCTTCCTGGAAGTCGTCTGGAAGACTTCCTGGAAGTCGTCTGGAAGGCTTCCTGGAAGTCGTCTGGAAGGCTTCCTGGAAGTCGTCTGGAAGACTTTCTGGAAGTCGTTTAGCGCATTAAGTCGTCCCATAAATCTTCCAGATCTGAAAAACCTGCATATCCAGATCTGAAAAATCTGCACATCCAAAAACGTTCAAATGGCTTAAAACAGAGAAAATAAGTGGAAGATTAGATAGATATACTTTTATAGAACACACAACGTACATATCCAAGTGGAAGATGAGAACCATCTGATTAAAAACCTGCAAAAAAGATAGATTAGTGAGAAAGACATGAGACAAAACTGAAAAATTCATATAAAGTTTGGTGTTTTCAAGTCTAGAGTGGGTTTAGAGAGTTTTAGTTTGGGAAAAAAGGTAATAGATCTACAAAAAAACATATCTAAAATTAATAGATCTACCTTTAAATGAGTGAAATATGAGAACCATGTGATGAAAAACCTGCAAAACAAGATAAATTAGTGAGAAAGACATGAAACAAAAATAATAAATTGGTATAAAGCTTGGTGTTTATAAGTTCAAAGAGATTAGAGAGAGGTTGGAGAGTTTTAGAATAATGAACATTACATTTTTGTTGCAGCCATTTGAGAGGAGGAGAGAGAATGTGTAAATTTTTCTTTATATAGAGAGACAAAAAAATCCAATTAGGTTAAATATTTTCGATTCAGAAGACTTATTTCAAGCTTGTAAGTCGTCCAGAAGACTTCAATATTTTTAGCGGGAAACTAAAATATTTTTAGTAAGAAACTAAAATATTTTTAGGCGGAAATATTTGGACGACTTACATGTAAGTCGTTTGGTTTAAATTATTAACTAGACGGCGTACAAGTTAGTCGTCTAGACCCTAAACATAACCTCTAAACTTAATTAACTAACTAAACACTTCATAAAATCAAATTAAACTTAAAAAGTGTTTACTATACACAGAAATAAACACATATAGGTAAAAATTTAATTTTTCAAAATAACATTCAAGCTTTCCAAAATCTAACCCTAAGAATACATACAATACTGCAACATATGTTGCCAAACCCTAAAACCAAAGAATATCATGACTCACTACTTTCACTCTTCTATGTTGAAACAATTCACTTTTGTTATATTTTAATTTATATCACTTAAAACATATGTTAATTATATGATTTCAATTTTTCACTTATCAAAATATTTTTTACAAAAATTTTAAATTATTTTAAAAAAGAACTATACCAGACGACTTCCAAGTAAGTTATCTGGACGACTTCCAAGTAAGTTGTCTGGACGACTTCCAAGTAAGTTGTCTGGACGACTTCCAAGTAAGTTGTCTGGACGACTTACTGGAAAGTCGTCTGGACAAAAGACTTGCGGGGGTTAGAAACGTGAAAAAAATTGGTTTTTTTTTGTTTGTTCACAAGGGGCTGGTTGTAATTTCAATAGCCTTTTAGGTTACTTTTGCATTTGATTGAAGTTTGGATTTACGTTGCATTTCAAATCAAGTTGTGAGTCATATTGAGCAATTTTCCCAACATTAAATCCTAAATCTTATTAACACTAAACCCTAAATCCTAACCACTAAACCCTAAACCCTTGGGTAAACCATGAATCCTAGAGTTTACGATTTATCCAAGGATTCATAGTTTACCCAAGGATTTAGGGTTTAGCGATTAGGATTTGGGTTTAGTGTTATTAAGATTTAGTGTTTAATATTTATATTTTAGGGTTTAGGATTTATAATTTAGGGTTTAGGGCGTAGTATTATGCTGATGACGTAAATAATATTAATTTTTTTTTCTTTTTTGCAACTATTACTATTAAGTATTTTTACCTGTATAACTAATAAAATTTTCAACTTATATTTGACTTGTTAAAAACAAATACTTCCTATTTTAAATACTTGATCAAAAATAAATTACATGTAAGTTATTTATCCACTCTTTTATTTGCTATTTACGAGTACTTATAAATTATTTACGAATACTTTTAAATATTTAAGAATTATTTACTAAAAAATATTCTATTAGAAATGTACATAAGATTTTGTTTATTTATTCTACTAAAAAGAACATAATAAATATTTGAAAGAAAATATTTATGCGAAGCGAGTTTAAACCTTAACCCGAGTAACAAATTTAATATCTTATTTAGTAATGAGATGTCTTGTTATTAAACTAATATCAAAAACAAGATAAATATTATTTTACAAGTAGCAAGTATTTATAGAATAGATAACGGATAGTAAATTGTGAGGCAAGTACTAAAAATAAAATGATAATTGATATTTGTTTTGTTTATTAAAAAATGAAATTTGTCGACTTGTTATTCAATTTGGCGATGCCGAATATTTAGATTTTTAAGACGGGTATGAATCAAGTAATAGGTATAAGGCGAGTATCGAATGACGATGTCATCCTAAACTTTTGTGTACTTTCAGAACATGGTTTTTATTTAAATATATTCACAGCCGTTTACATATATGAAAAAAATATTATCTTGAATTTGCCTTCTTTGTCGACTTTCAGTATTATAAATGTTAGCCTTCACACGTGTTTAGCTGCATCACATATATACTCCATTTCTTATTATACTAGTTGTATAGCCCCCGCGCAGGCGCGGGGCCGGTGACATTGTTGATGTATCGGGTAATTTTGTGTATGTGATTTTATCAAATTGATTATGCCCTTGAATATTTATCGAATGTTGTTTGATGATTATACCAAGAATAGTAAGGAATGAGACAATAAATTTTGAGTTTGAAACATGAAATTATTATTTATTATTACCTTGGTTTGGTTCATAAATTACTTTTCCGACACATTGGGCAACTTATATTTGTACGTAGCCAATGATTAATGCAAAACAATGAAATTTATGGCCGCAGGTGAGTGTCGAAATATTGGTTACATTGGTGTAATTCTCAAAGCAGATGGTGCATATATGGTTTTCCTCTTCGGTTGTCGGGTTACTTCTAGGTCCATGATGATTAGATCAACGTCAAGTCTTGCGGTTGCATTTAGATTGTAGTCTCTAATGGCGAGAGTAACTTGAAGATGTTGGGATATAATATTATGGTTTTCTCTCATTAAATTCATCACATATTGGTTAGTCTCCTCAATAAGGAATGTAGAGCGGGATGATGAATGTCATGATATGATAACATGAAATCTAATGATTCAGCGACTGATTCATTGTAATAACCAAGATTGTCAAAAATTGATGGAACCTGGAAATCGATGACCGATTGTTGTGTGTTTGGTCTTTGTATATAGACCTGGAGTAATTGTCTAGGATTTGCTCGTGTTGATGTTTTTTGGTGTGAGAGTCGATGGGTAAGAAGTGAATTGTTATTTATGTTTGTGTTTGGTTGTGAAAGCTTATCACATTGTAGATATGTTTATAGATTGTTAGGAATTGATGTTACTTTTGCCTATTTATTTTTACGTTTGTTTATATAGTGTATTTATTATGATGTTGAATATTGAAATTAATGTTTTAGTATTTAATTACGGTGATTTATTGAATCCTTCTTGTTATGAAGACTAATTTTCTCTTTGTTTGTTATGATGTTTAAAATGGTCAAATAAGAAGAATTGTAAATTCTTCTCATAACACCAATCTTCCATAAAAATATTAATATTTTTTATTTGCATAAAATGTTGACCTTCACAATTGCTTAATGTATAGCTTTACTTTCAAATTTATCGAAGAAATATCTTGAATACAAAATGAGGATTCTATTCATATTGTTATATAAATATTTATTTTAGTGGTTTATTTGAGCTGTGGAGTTTTTTTTGTTGTTTTCTAATTATTTGAACTGCTGATCATAAAATTGAAACTTTTTCCCTCATGTTTTATTGTAAAGTTTAGTAATCGTGGGTTTAAAACGTTGGGCTCAAACTACAATGAGCCTTTTCTGAACTATTGTATTGGAAAAAATAAAAGTATGATCTTTATTGTTTATTCCGTCTTCGGGAGAGCTTCACATCTGCGATTATTTCCTAATATGCATAAGCGTGTGAGTTTGGAGGGCGCAAGCGCGGGGTTATGAACAGAGTTTCATCTCAATATTTGCTAGAGTTATTGTAGTGTGAGTTTTTCGTTTTCGGTCGATCATTGTTTTTCAAGTTTTTTTATTGTTATAGGGTTAGAGTTATGATGATGAACTGTATATGCATTGTTCTCCCTTTATGAAGGACTAAACTGTGTTAGTAATGTGATAGATATAGTTTGTAGTGTTGCTTACTGTGTCACTGAGAATTATTGTTTGTTTGTCTTTTTTATTTATTTCTTATACAGTTGAGAGTACATAAATTAAATTAAAGTTGTTGAGAGTACCTTTGTTTCTGGATTTTTTTTTCTCCAGATTAATTGTGTACATTGTATGTATTAAGTAATAATTTTTATTATCTTTATTATGTTTGTTATATTTTTTATTTTATTTATAAACTTGTTGCTTTTCTGAACCTTTAAAACAAATACATGAAGACTTGTAGAAATAACTATAAAATGAGTGATAATTCTGAGTGTTTGGACCTTAATGGATTTTCAATAAATTTATGTTTTTCTCATAAGAAGACAATAGCATTGGTATTTTGACATTGAACATGTAAGCTATTTTCACAAGACAAGAGGAGTGAGCAGGTGGAGATGTTGTTGTCGCATTTGTGTCTGCGGATTTTCTCTTGTATCTCTTGGTGTGCATGTGTTTGTTTCTCTTTAATTTGATGGGTAATATGTAAACAAAAATCGTTGTTTGTTATATTTATCAGAGTTCATAAATTACTCAGCTTTTTCGTTTAGGTGATTTCACTGATCTTGGTTGTCTTCTTTGTCTTCTTCATAAGCATCTGCGAAAGTATGCTTATAATTTGTTAAATAACTGGTTGTGTAGTTTTGCTCCAAAAAAACCGGTTGTGTAGTTTGTATTTGTTTACGACTCGATTGTATGTCGTTGAGTTTTAGTTAATGTGCTTGGTTTGGTATATTTGGTTTAAAGTTATTTGTAAAATTAGACAAATAAGGTGATCATTAATGATTTGTCATTTTTGGACTCTAGTTTTGGATTCTTGTTTTGTTGTTTTGATTATTTGGGTTGTTGTGGTTTCTTTTAAGCTGTAAAATAAAGGTTTGTGTGAAATTAGTTTGATAAGTAAGGAGATAAATAGGCGACCACATATCTTGGGTAGGAAATATTTCTGATCATTGGCGTTAGTACAATATAGGCATAATTGTGTGTTGATTTTTCTTTGGGCATAGAGGATACTGATAATGACTCGAGTTGTTTCTTTTGTGAGGTCCAAGCTCGGACGAAGGGATTTTTCAACCACATGTGAGTTTAAATATCATTTATAATATCGAAACATAATATAAACCCGTATGTAATATGATAATATACATGGAAGTTTGAGGTTTGTGTTTGCAATCATTTGGAGATTGTCGAACAGCCTAATCATGACTGGAGATTGATCTCAGGAGCACTCGTGATTACTTCATCAATAATGGTTGATGCAATGAGGAATTGATGATCAGTTATTTTGTACATATTTGAGCACCTAGCAATCTCAAAACGATCGATTTTCACAAACCGGCTTTCAAAGATGGCATGTAATGATTAGCACATCCGTGGAATAAATCCATGAATCACAAAATCTGCAAATAATATTATTCAACAAAGAATCAAGAAATCAATTAAAAACAATTTATGTTAAATAAATATGTGATAGATCAAATATTAACTTACCATAAACTCACTGTCTTTCTTAAATTTCAAGGAATCCCAAAAGCGGAGGAGGCCAACGACAATGCTCGACTACTACGACCAATAAGGAGAAACTTCGAAGGTTGGTATGAGGCCGCGGTGCTGGTTTGAGAAACCGGAGAGCGAGAGAGACATTTTCTAGAAGATGGTTAAAGTTAAGAAGAATAAATGATTTATGTGGAGATGCAAATTGGGTTCATCAAAGATGAGAATCATATATATATATATATATATATATATATATATATATATAGGGTTTATAGAGGGCTACAAAACAGAAATATTTATGATCAAGCTATTTAAGATGGGGAGATGAATAGTTCACGGTAAAAAAAAAAACGGACAAACGGCCACTCTATAACTCACCGATACAATGATGAAAAGAATTCTAACTCATGTTAAACAACGACGATTTACAATATGAGAAAACTATAATTGTTGCAAACTTAAGCTATTTCTTAATATAACGTGATGAAGCTCTTTTAAAATTAATCCCATAATACATTTGCAGGCCTTTAGAATGCCGAAATAATGACTTCCACCTTCATAAATATATATTAGTTTCACCATCAATGTACAAATTATTGATTAGTTACGTGGTATAAATGGTGGATGTTGTATCTTAACCAGGTTCAAACCATGGATTGACACTTTTAACACTTTTAAAAGTGGGCCCCACAAAAGCCGACGTGCCTCGAGTGACTCAACTGCCCCATTATATTATAGATTATCCCCTTAAAATGTCAAATTCCTTGGTTTCCAATTTCTACATTTACGGATGTGCGCTTTCACTAATAAGTAACAATCCGTCTCAAATCATATTTTACAGCAAAAAAAAACTATTTAATTATTTTTCTCTAAAGAAAACTATTAATCTTAAAGAAAATACTAATAATCTTTATAAAATAGTAATACGAAAATGATTCTTTAAATATTCACTACAAGAAAAGCTTATTCGAGGGCCAAAATCGTCGGTACGAATACGGTTATTCCGACGACATACCGAGAAAATTTTCCTCGGAAAAATTCCTCGAATTTCAATATCCTCGAATTTTCGGAATTCGAGGAAACAAAATTCGAGGAAAATTTGAGGACCACTGTTCCTCGGAAAAGTCGTCGGAAAATACCGAAGAACGAAGCCCTCGGCAAATTCGACGGAAATTGTCCTCGGAAATTTCCGACGACGGTGGTCGTCGAATTTTCCGACGACTGTCTCTCGGAAAATTCCGACGACCAGCGTCCGTCGGAAAATTCGACGACCTCTTCCTCGAATTTTCGAGGACATCGTCCGTCGGAAAATTCGAGAAGAGGTCGAATTTTCCGACGACATGTCGAATTTTCCGAGGAACATGTCGTCGGAATATCCCAAAATTTTTTTTTTTAAATTAATTTTTTTTAAAAAATTTAATTTTTTGAAATTAAAATTCGAAAATATAAAATAAAAATTAAAATATAAAACATATTATATAAAATTCAAAGTAGTACAAATAAAAATAAAACATTGTGAGTTTTGAAAAAAAACTACGGGTTTTGGGTGTTCGGTCCGCATGCTCGGAACACCTCGTTCGGGTGCAACCTCCTCATCATCTCCATCATTTGCTCGTTCAGCTTCCTCGTGCCTCAAAGCTCGCTGTTGAGTCGCCATCCGGTCTCCAATGCAGATATGCGATCATCCTTGTCCGTGACCCATAAGTGCTTCGGATCAACAAAGGCGGTGGTGCAGCGAAGACGGAACTGACCGGACCGACGACCACCAACAAACGTCCCTTCTTCTTTGGAACCGATGAAATAGAAAATTGTCAAATTTAAATATTAAATAATAGAAAAGATGAAAAACGTTAAATAATAGAAAATCTGAATTGAACTTTAAAAAAACTTACCTCTTCAACGATTTCGTTGATCCAACCCGGCAAGTAGGTCGAACCCGTCGAATCGTCATCCTCGGTTTGAATCTGAGACACCTCGTCTTCCACGAGTGTCGATGAGGGTGACCACATCCCTCACAACACCATCATCAATCTGGCGGTCTTCTTGTTGGTATCGCCCTCTTCATTAGGAGATCATCAACCTCGCCCTCATTTTCTTCCTTGAAAAACATAAATTAACAAACATTAGTAATTAGAAGAAATGCACATAAAATAAAATTTAAAACTTAAATAATAGAATAAAAGCGACTAGCTTACCATGCGATCCCAGTGGCAATAGATTGAGCACCCAAGTTATGCTTGAAGACGCCCTTCCCTTCGGCCTCCTGCGGTTGGTGGAGTTGGTGGAAGAAGTTGATTTCGTCTCATCCTTACTCCAATGCACACCCAACTCCAACCAGACCGTGGGGTTCATCGACTTTGGGACCTTTAAATTAAAAAAATTGTTAAATAGATTAAAAAAATTTAATAAATTAAAAATTGTTTATTAAATAAAACAAACCTTGTTTATTTCCCACTTCTTCTTCCACTCGTGGATCTGCTTCCCATAGTTGTCCATAACTTTATGGACGGTTGTGATAGATATACAATGTATCATCGGCATTCCATTGAATTCTTGCTGAAAATAAAACACAATTAGTATAAAATTTATATTAGAGATTAAAAATATAAGTAAAAATTAGAATACTTACCGCAAAGCTGAAACCACGAGATCGCTTGTCGGTAGGAAGTCGGTGAAAGTCGGATGTCCCTTGTCGAGGGCGAGTACATCATACGGTTGATCCATGCGCTGATCCGCTCGAGGATCGGTTGAACCTAATAAAAGAACAAATTATTAAAAGGAATCAAATTTTAATGAAAAAGTTTTAATTACCATGTTTGACCCGTCCATGTGGATACTGGTGAGATAGGGAAGATGCTCACGCCGGGCTGTCGAACAAACTCCGAACTCTCATCACTCCGGAGGACCCTCGGGGAGCAGGAGGCGGGAGCGGGGCGGGAGCGGGTGCAGCAACGTAGCGGAGGAGAAGGAGAAAATGGAGAGGAGATGTATGGTAGGAGCGTGGGGCTGCGATCGGAACCCGAATGGAGTGGCTTCCCGAACCACCACGACCACGACGGAGACCGGCTCGATCATCACCATAAGACCTATATATAGTTTTAATATATAAGAAATTGTTTTAAGTCATAAAAAAGTTTAAATATAAAAAATAGTTTAATAATAAAAAAAAGTTTTAATATATAAAAATAGTTTAATAATTAAAAAAAGTTTTAATATATAAAAATAGTTTAATAATTAAAAATAGTTTAATAATTTTAAAATAGTTTTAATAATTAAAAAATAGTTTTAATATATAAGAAATTGTTTTAAGTCATAAAAATAGTTTAAATAAAAAAATAGTTTAATAATTTAAAAATAGTTTTAATATATAAGAAATTGTTTTAAGTCATAAAAATAGTTTAAATATAAAAATAATGTTTTAATATATAAGAAATTGTTTTAAGTCATAAAATAAAAAAAATTATAAATTGTTATTATACATGATTTATTTATATATATATGTATAAAAATTATTAATCATTTACAAACATAAAAAGGTTTATAAATATTTTAAAAAAATTTAAAAACGTTTTATTATATATAATTTATTACTGGAAACATGAAAAATGTTTTAAAAATCGAAAACATTTTAAAAATCAAAAAACGTTTTAAAATACAAAAACGTTTTGATTTCTAACAAAACAAAAAAAATTCCAAAAAAAATTCCAAACTATCCATTCAATCCATTCAATCCTAAACTATCTAACAAACAACCTAAAATCCGAAATTATAATCTAACAAACCCTAATCCATTGAAAAACATAATCCATTCAATCCATTCATATACTTACATGATTCCGAGAGAGGGAGAGAGGTGAGGCCGGGAGAGAGGGAGAGAGGCGACCGGGAGAGAGGAGAGAGGGAGAGAGGGGGAGAGGCGACCGCGAGAGAGGGAGAGTGGGGGACCGGGAGAGAGGGAGAGAGGGCGACCGGAGGGAGAGTGGGCGACCGGAGGGAGGGAGTGCGACCGGGAGAGAGAGAGATGAGAGATTTGAGAGATGAGAGATCTGAGAGATGCGGCCGCAGGAGATCTGTTTATTTATAAATTCCGACGGATACCGGTTCGTCGGTATTCCGTCGGAATTCTGAAAACCCTAGTTCCTCGGAATTTCCTCGGAATTTTCTGAGGAAATTCCGAGGAACACTGAAAAATAATGATGTTCCTCGGAATTTCCTCAGAAAATTCCGAGGAAATTCCGAGGAACCAGGGTTTGGGGTTTCAAAACCTCGATTTTTTTTGCCGTATTTCATTTCTTATACAAATGTAATGCATACTATTGAATATTCTTTGTATAAATGATCATAATTTATGTAATAAAAATATTTCAACAATAATTGCACGTATTCTCTTTAACGTTTGTTAAAGTGTATAAGTGTTTCTCTTATGTTGTGTGGTTTTCTTTCATGCAATCGTAAAAGTGTTTGTTATCATCTGAAACACCAAAGTTTGACTTCATAATCTGGTTAAGACACTTAATGAAGGTTATATATGTGTTATTCAATCCGCAAAACGTAGTTTTCGGTTCAAAAACCCCTAGTTCCTCGGAATTTCCTCGGAATTTTCTGAGGAAATTCCGAGGAACACTGAAAAATAATGATTTTCCTCGGAATTTCCTCAGAAAATTCCGAGGAAATTCCGAGGAACCAGGGTTTGGGGTTTCAAAACCTCGATTTTTGCCGTATTTCATTTCTTATACAAATGTAATGCATACTATTGAATATTCTTTGTATAAATGATCATAATTTATGTAATAAAAATATTTCAACAATAATTGCACGTATTCTCTTTAACGTTTGTTAAAGTGTATAAGTGTTTCTCTTATGTTGTGTGGTTTTCTTTCATGCAATCGTAAAAGTGTTTGTTATCATCTGAAACACCAAAGTTTGACTTCATAATCTGGTTAAGACACTTAATGAAGGTTATATATGTGTTATTCAATCCGCAAAACGTAGTTTTCGGTTCAAAAACCCCTAGTTCCTCGGAATTTCCTCGGAATTTTCTGAGGAAATTCTGAGGAACACTGAAAAATAATGATGTTCCTCGGAATTTCCTCGGAATTTTCCGAGGAAATTCTGAGGAACACTGAAAAATAATGATGTTCCTCGGAATTTCCTCGGAATTTTCCGAGGAAATTCGAGGAGGGTTTGGGGTTTCAAAACCTCGATTTTTTTGTATTTCATTTCTTATACAAATGTAATGCATACTATTGAATATTCTTTGTATAAATGATCATAATTTATGTAATAAAAATATTTCAACAATAATTGCACGTATTCTCTTTAACGTTTGTTAAAGTGTATAAGTGTTTCTCTTATGTTGTGTGGTTTTCTTTCATGCAATCGTAAAAGTGTTTGTTATCATCTGAAACACCAAAGTTTGACTTCATAATCTGGTTAAGACACTTAATGAAGGTTATATATGTGTTATTCAATCCATAAAGCGTAGTTTTGGTTCAAAAACCCCTAGTTCCTCGGAATTTCCTCGGAATTTTCTGAGGAAATTCCGAGGAACACTGAAAAATAATGATTTTCCTCGGAATTTCCTCAGAAAATTCGAGGAAATTCGAGAACCAGGGTTTGGGGTTTCAAAACCTCGATTTTTTTGCCGTATTTCATTTCTTATACAAATGTAATGCATACTATTGAATATTCTTTGTATAAATGATCATAATTTATGTAATAAAAATATTTCAACAATAATTGCGTATTCTCTTTAACGTTTGTTAAAGTGTATAAGTGTTTCTCTTATGTTGTGTGGTTTTCTTTCATGCAATCGTAAAAGTGTTTGTTATCATCTGAAACACCAAAGTTTGACTTCATAATCTGGTTAAGACACTTAATGAAGGTTATATATGTGTTATTCAATCCATAAACGTAGTTTTCGGTTCAAAACCCTAGTTCCTCGAATTTCCTCGGAATTTTCTGAGGAAATTCGAGGAACACTGAAAATAATGATGTTCCTCGGAATTTCCTCAGAAAATTCAGGAAATTCGAGAACCAGGGTTTGGGGTTTCAAAACCTCGATTTTTTTGCCGTATTTCATTTCTTATACAAATGTAATGCATACTATTGAATATTCTTTGTATAAATGATCATAATTTATGTAATAAAAATATTTCAACAATAATTGCGTATTCTCTTTAACGTTTGTTAAAGTGTATAAGTGTTTCTCTTATGTTGTGTGGTTTTCTTTCATGCAATCGTAAAAGTGTTTGTTATCATCTGAAACACCAAAGTTTGACTTCATAATCTGGTTAAGACACTTAATGAAGGTTATATATGTGTTATTCAATCCAAAACGTAGTTTTCGGTTCAAAACCCTAGTTCCTCGAATTTCCTCGAATTTTCTGAGGAAATTCGAGAACACTGAAAATAATGATGTTCCTCGAATTTCCTCAGAAAATTCGAGGAAATTCGAGAAAACCTAATGTCCTCGAATTTCCTCGGTATTTCTATTAAAAAAAACTCTGTTTCGAGTCATCATCACCAGATAAATCTGAATCTGGTCTTGGTGAAACTCTCCAATAACTGGTTCATCCTCTGCGTGAACGACGGCTTCCTCTAAGTCGGTAAAATCGACTACAAGGCCACCTTCAGCTACATCTTCGCTGCACTTAAGTTGCGGATGTGATTGGTTGTAGTGGGTCTTCCAGAACTTCCCTGAACTTTCCTTCCTTTCGCGATCTGATTCGCAAAATTAGATGCGTAACTGAAACTCCACATCGTTTGAAATCCAATCAAAGAACATTTTTCCCTCTCCATCAAGTCGGTATATGGGAAAAGGAGCCCTACCATTCCCATCAACATGAAGTTCGAGCGAGCACATATATCGACTAAATCCAGTCTTGACTTCAAATTATCCTTTGTTTTACCTTGAACGTTAAGGATAGTGTTCATTAGATTGTCAAAAGTTCTTCTCAATATGCATGACATCTAAATTATGTCTTAGCATGATCCTCCCATATGGCAGATCCGAAAATACTTTTTTGTGCCGTTATGTAGTTCTCCAACAGCATCTACCGGAAATTGCTCATGTCCCCGGCGTCCGTCCTTGCTGCACCAAAATCTCTTAGTTGTGTCTTCAAACCTTTCCCACTAACTTCCTCGGGTGGACCATCAAACACCTGCTTGTTCTTCCTAAACAAAGTCTTACTCGGCGGTATGGATGATCAGGTGGTAGGAATCGTGTGATGATCAAACCAACACGTTTTCTTCCGTTCTTTAGTTGGAAAGCATCTGTGTCATCTTGACAATATGGACATGATAGCCTCCCATGCGTTGTCCATCCAGATAACATACCATATGCTGGAAAATCACTTATTGTCCACATTAGTACTGCCGCATTTGAAAGTTCTCTTTACACGAAATATCGATGTTTCAGCACCTTCAGCCCATAGTTGTTGCAACTCATATATTAGTGGCTGAAGAAACACATCAGCGATCTCTTAGGATGCTCTGGTCCGGGCGAGAATGGAGAGAAAGAAACTCTCGCAAGCAAGTTTGGGTGTATGGTGTAACAATGACTGGCCATAGAGAATATTGTCTTCCACTCTTCCCATACGGGCTGAAACCATCAGTACATAATCCAAGGTAGACATTTCTTCTCTCATACGCAAAGTCGGGATACTTTGATTGGAAATGCTTCCACGCTTTGCATCTGAAGGATGTCTAATCTCACCATCTGTTGAGTGCTCCGCATGCCATCTCATTCGTTGCGTTCGAAGATACAACCTCTGCAATCTTTCCGTCAAAGGCAAATACCACATCCTTTTATATGGCACTGGAACTCTTCCACTCGTATCTTTATAACGAGGCTTCCCACAAAACTTGCATGAAATCCGCTGGTCATCCGCCCTCCAATAAATCATGCGCTTATCGCTGCATACATCTATTACGATAAGATAAACCAACACCGCTACGAATTTCTGAACCTCGTAGTATGAACCGAGCTACATTTTCCTCGGTAGAATACCTTTAACAAAATCAGCTATCGCATCCATACAGTCTTCACCAAGTTATAATCTGTTTTAATGCCCATCAGTCTTGTAGAGATGATAAAGTTGAATGACCATCTCTGCAACCTTCGTACAATGGTTGCTTTCCAGCATCCAACATATCATAAAATCTCCTAGCTTCATTGGGTAAATCTTCCCTCTAAAATGATCATTTACCATCCGCCGACCTACACCATAATCTACATCCGTTAATTGGTTCTTCTAATCTAACCGCTGAGGTTCGCTAGTACTACCAAGTTCATAATTAGTTTCCCATGATGATACCAAATTTTGTAACTTGTAAACCCACTCAAATATAGATGAGTCCAAACATCCCACTCTTTAATAACCTTTCTATTTTTACAATTAGAGCAAGGACATCTTAACTTACCTTTTCGCTTCCGGTTGTCGTGAACTAACCCCATGAATTCGGTTATACCTCGTTGGTATTCTTCTGTAAGCAATCTCGTGTCCGGATCCAAATGAGGTCGATCGATCCAAGAACGAAAATAATTTGAAGAAGACATGTTTTTTTGAAATAAAATTCGTGATAGTAGGAGGGAAGGAGAAGAAATGGAGTGAATGAAGGTGAAGAGGGGTGGCTGTATTTATAGATGAAATCCTGCCGAGATACTGAGGAAATTCTGAGGAAATTCCGAGGAAAACAGACACTTCCTCGGAATTTCCTCGGAATCCCCCAACGGCTCTCCAACGGCTCTCTAACGACTACAAAAAGTCGTCGGAATTTTCAAAATCTCCGTCGGTTTTTTCCGACGGACACCTTTTCCTCGGTAATCCCTCGGAATTTACCGAGGAAATCACATTTTTTGGTTTCCTCGGTATTTCCTCGGTATTTCCTCAGAAATTTCCGAGGAACTCATTTTCCCTCGGTATGTCCCTCAGAATAGTGATGTTTTCTTGTAGTGATTGTTCCACGATTCAAACGCTCTTCCCCCGACTTAATAAGAACACTATTTTATTGCATTATTGGAGGGTCGTGGGGTGGCGAATGAGTGATACCGTCACGGCCCATGTGCAATTCCTAAGAGTCACACAGGAATATATCAATATATTGCTTGATCGAACGGTAGTGAATATGCCTGTGATAAAGTCCCCAGTTACTCTAGCAGATCATTAAAATCTTCAAAAGGGAGTTAGTAAGATGAATGGAACTGTTCGATAAAAGCAGTAAGATATTGGAGTTGACTTTTGTAATTGAATTTTGGCGTTCAATGCATAATATTAGTCTCTTTTCTATGTAAATACAAAGACATATAAATATAACATAAGCTCAGACACTAACCAAACCTTTCATCATCTTCATCATCTCTCTCTCTCTCTCTCTCTCTCTCTCAGAACCGCAGATTCAGAAATTAGTCTTTGTTCAGTGCTATATGTGTGTGTTGTCTTTGCTTTTATAAGAGTCAGTTTTTTGTTCGTTTTGTTTTTGTGAGGTGGCTATCTTCGTTGATATTCCTCTTCTAACGTAGCAACAGCTTTATAAAAATCCTTGAAAGCATGTAAATTAAAGTCTCAGATCCATTTTCTTCTTTTTCTTCTTCCAAAAAGAAAAATTTAAGCTAATAGATAAGTTTTAACAAATTGGTGTCTCTCCCGTTTTAATTTGTGTCTGGTGAAACTAGTCCTGGCAAATTTTAAAACACAAGTGTAAACCCAAATTTATAAAAAGCTACAAATCATGTAAAGTTCGTCTCTATAAAAATTATTTTCCTTCAAAAAAAACAAAAAAAAAATAAGATTTTTATTAAAACAAAAAAAAAGAAACAAAAAGCCAAAAAAAGTGTTGGGAATGGCTGCACCGGAGGCTGAGATGGGTGCGGTGGAGGTGACGGCTCCTCCAACGCCAGGAACGCCGGGAGGACCGTTGATCACGGGGATGAGAGTGGACTCAATGTCGTTCGATCACCGGAAACCGATGCCTCCATGCAAATGCTTGCCGGTGATGGGACACACTTGGGGTCAACCCGACACGTGCTTCACCGATTTTCCCTCCCCTGTTGTCTCCCTTACTCGCAAGGTACGTAACTTCTTTTATTCTAAAGAAAAATGGGAATATCCAAATATTTTGTGAAAACATGGGAATCCACGATGGGGAAAAATATTGAATAATTAGTTTAGATCACTGAACAAAAGAATGGGATTCCGACATCAGTATAAATATATATATGCAGTAATTTTTATACGAAGTCACAACTCGATAGTACATTTATGTTTGAATAATTTTTGTGAGATCTGAAAATTATAATGGTAGTGACCAGAATATGATATTTATATTTTTTCTGTAACCTGTTATTTATATTGAAAAGATCATAGGGTCAGACTTGGAGGAGATTGTAACACGACATGCATGAACTAGCAGTTGCAACCAAAAATTAAATGAAACTGGCAAATATAAGAGTTCGAAACAAACGAAATAAATTTAAATAAAATACCGAAGATAGTATAAATATAAAATATAATTAAGGCCCACTGGAACTTAACTTAAATTATTCAATGGATGCCGACCCTCTTGATCATATGAATTTTATATGAGAGTAAAACTCACACAATGAATATAACTAATACTCTTGATTGCATGACAAATAATTGGTTTATTTAAACACGCAAGTTGCATAAATATAATAATCAAGTTGTCTTGACCTAATGGTAAAGACGTTTTAGTTGAAGTTTCCGTTCTGGATTCAAGTAGCATTGGCTACCTGACTGTACTTTAAATGACCTCTTGAAATTATATTTTGGGTCTAAAATACCTTTGAAATCTCACTGTTATCAAAAAAATATTACATAAATATAATGGTTTTTTTCCTTCCCCAAAATTAAATTGCCAAACAAAAAGTTAGATTATTCTTTAATCTAGGATAAAACTTAGTTACAAGTTGACAAAAAAAAAGGATAAAACTTAGTTAAATACTTCGTCTATTTGTATATATTTTTTTCTTTTCGTGAACGCTTTATGTTACGTATGATTTGGTTAGGTATTCAATTCATTTAATTGTTGTGAGCGTTTTCTCCTCTGTCTATGACTATCTATGACGAGAGCAGCCAACTAAGAGCATAATTATCGCTAGCTTTTAGTGAACTCTTAGGTGGTGGGTCCCATGTGGGGCCCACTTTTTTTTAAAACCTTACTCTCTTATCTCTTCCGTTAGAGTCGACTTTTAGTGTGCGGGCCCACGCTGCGTGACATTTGGTTTTTTTTTAAATCGAACAAAAAAAAAAAACCTAAGAACCTAAATCTAAGAGTTTGGCGATGTTAATGCTCTAATGGATTCTTCTTTTTGTCTTATTCACGTTTCCTGTCTTTTGTTGATACCACTAAATTTACTCCGTAGAATTGATAATTGGTATACAAGATTTTTTTTTTGACGATAAAGTGGTATTCTTTTTTTTTCAAAGACAATAAAGTGGCATTCTATTGTTCAAATATGAGATAGTCTAGAAAGTCATACTGGAATTGAACAACCAAGAGACTATATGAAAATTATGGTAATATGATTACTAGTCATTTTATATACTTTTGTCCTAATAATCTATGATATTATTTTGATTGATTGTTGGTACGAGAGGCGAATATATTATGGGCAGCTCACGCAATACTCACTATATAAAAATTACGGTAGTATGATTAATACTCGTATATATAATTTTGTTCTAATAAGCTATAATATTTATATAATTTTGTCCTAATACTCTATGCTATTATTTTGATTGATTGTTGGTTCGAGAGGCGAAAACGTTATGGACAGCTCACAATAATACTAACGGTTGATATTAATTAAAAGAACAAACAAATTCAAACTGTGCTTAAACTCTACTTGAAGATGCATTCGTAATAGCGTAAAAGATCCCAAATATAAAAACTGGTGACAAGAAATGAAACTAATTTACTAGTCTTCTTTATTTTTACAACAATTTACTAGTCTTCTAGTGATAATATTGAGTATTTTCTTGAAATTAGGAAAATAGGCTAGCTAGTAACATAATTAAATAATGAGAGAGTCTACTTTGATAAAATATGAATGTTAATAGAATATTTAGTTATTTTGTCTCGGCTTCACTATAATGTCCACTAGTTTCACAGATTACGAATCTAATTAACAATAGAAAAACAACCGTCACTCTCAAGAAAACACTTTTTCTCTTGTTAAACAAGAAATCTCTTATCTCTACGTCGCCTCTTTACATTATTCATTGTTATCATGTGTAATGCAGCTTGGAGCTGAGTTCGTGGGAACATTCATATTGATATTCACCGCGACAGCCGGTCCAATCGTGAACCAGAAATACGATGGAGCTGAAACCCTAATTGGTAACGCGGCATGCGCGGGACTCGCAGTGATGATCATAATTCTCTCAACCGGTCACATCTCAGGGGCTCACTTAAATCCATCACTAACCATAGCATTCGCAGCTCTAAGGCACTTCCCTTGGGCCCACGTGCCTGCTTACATAGCGGCTCAAGTCTCGGCTTCCATTTGCGCTTCATTCGCCCTCAAAGCAGTTTTCCATCCTTTCATGTCGGGAGGTGTCACTGTTCCATCTGTTAGTGTTGGACAAGCCTTTGCTCTTGAGTTCATCATTACTTTTATTCTCCTCTTTGTTGTTACTGCCGTTGCCACCGACACTCGTGCAGTAAGTCTCTCTTTCCCTTCCCAATTCTATATATGGACAAGTTATATTCATATATTATATAAAACTTTTTGCATCTTCATACTTGAGGAAAGACAGAATTTTTTTTTTTTGAAAAGAGAGAATATTTTCGTAACTGTTCTTTTAATAAGGTCATTCTTTGGTGTTTTGTTTTTTGTATCATTTGCTCAAACACTCAGAGTCCTGGTTATGTTTAATAGAAATAAACTGTTATAACAGAAAGGTCTTTAACTATTTGGATTGATGTCAAATGCAAATTCTGTAGTTGTGCTGTAAAAAAACCCTTACAAAAAAATACAGAAATATAAGCTGATATAAACAAAATACAATAAAATCGATTCCTAAGTAGATTAGCCAGTGATAGTTATTTATGTAGCTAATTCTAATTGATTTTCTTTTCTTGGTTTGATTTGATGTGCAGGTTGGAGAATTAGCTGGTATAGCTGTTGGAGCCACTGTCATGCTCAACATTCTTGTCGCAGGGTAAGTCCAAATCAAAGGCTTTGAAGCTTCGCATCATCCTGACATTGGATCAAAATGTCTCTAGCTAAAAGTTTTAAATTTTTGACAGGCCATCAAGTGGTGGATCTATGAACCCAGTTAGGACTCTAGGACCAGCCCTTGCATCAGGAAACTACAGGTCACTTTGGGTTTATCTGGTGGCTCCAACACTTGGTGCCATATCTGGTGCAGCCGTCTACACAGGTGTCAAGCTTAACGATAGCGCGACTGACCCGCCACGTCAGGTTAGGAGCTTCCGTCGTTAAGTTGAGTGAGAGACTTGCCACAAGTCTTTTGCTTGTTACTATTACTGTATAATTTATAATAATGTAATGATATGAAAAGCTTTGGAAGCTTGTGTGAAGAATAAAAGGAGATGTGACTACAAGTCCACGCTCTATGTGTGCATAGCATCGGCTTATAAATCTGATGCAAACTCGTCTTGTCATTTACAAATTGTGTCTTTTGTAATAATGTACACTATGTTTGGTTTGTGTTTCTTTGTTTGTTTGTTGTACCGACTCTGGAAACGAGGCTATATTATAAAAGAATTATAGTAAATTGGAAATATAGGCCAAAATAACATATTTGTCCTAATCGGATAATATATAGGGAAAATTGTTTTTTTGGGCCAAAAAAATGGTATCTATGTCTCATTAGGCTAATTTCTATTTTGTACCATTTTTTCCTTTAATACCCTTTCTTTTTTTCTAAAATAAATTAAATCAATAGTTTTACAAACCAAAAAAAATTTGGAAAAATAATAACTAGTGATGAAATACCTATATCAAATTAGTGATATTTTTTTCAGTTTTAAAAATGTTTAAATCATGATTTCATTTTCTGTTCTAGAAAAAGTAGAATTGACATTCTACAAAGTAGAAAATGAAATCCACTATTTTCATTGAATCTACTATGTTTTGAATACGTGATCTACGTAAATAATAGTACTCTAAAAATATTTAGAATACATGTTCCGCGCCTAACATACAACTCTAAAATCAGTAGAAATCAAAATCTACACTTTACAAAAAATCTAAAACATGTAGAATTCGAAATCTACGCATTACTATAAATCTAAAACTTGTAGAAACAGAGTTTCTACACATTGCTATAAATCTAAAAACCTGTAGAAACCGATTTCTACAGATTTACTGAATTCTACGGATAAGAATAATCAGTTATGAAAATCTGAAAAAATATATTTTGAAATATTTTGTTTCCATATAATATTTAAAAATGATTTTTTTAAAAAAAAATATTTTGTTCACTGAATTTTTTTATATATTTTGTTTTGGGCAAAACGAGTTTTACAAATATTCTGATATTTATCAATTGTTTTATTAATTATAATTTCGAATTTATAATTAAAATTAAGGGTATTATTGCCATTATGAAAATATTTAGCCTAATGAGACATAAACTATACACGATTAGCCTAATGGGACATAGATACCATTTTTTTGGCCCAAAAAACAATTTTCCCTAATATATTTTGGTCATTTTTTTTCTTGAAAAATAGAACAAAAAACCAACTTCTTTGTCCTTTTAGTATAAACCTTACATAATTTTGTCCATTTGGTATAATGTTTGCTAAAAACCCCAATCTAAACCTTGATTTATCACTTAGTAGTTTTAAATCATTTTTATATATCAAAAACATTAATTAAAAACAAAACTAGTTAAAACAAAATCAAAAGAACAAGAGATTAGTTTCATTTTTATTGTAGAGAAAATCGCATAAACACGTTTATGGAATTTAAAAATATTTTCAAATATTTTTAGAATAGATAGTAACTGAACTTGCCATATTTTCAAAAATATGGTTATACTTATATTTAAAAACTTATTTTATATAAAAATAAAAATAAAAAATAAAATAATTAAAACAAAATCTAAATAACAAGAGATTAGTTTGATTTTTGTTGTAAAGAAAATCGCATAAATATGTTTATATGAATTAAAAAGATTTCCAAATATTTATATTGAACTTGCCATATTTTAGGAAATATGGTTATTCTTATCTGTAGAATGTAGTTTCTACATTGTGTAGAGCACATGCAATTAATCTGTAATCAAATTATCTATCTTATGTAGATTTTTGAGTTGTCTTTAGATTTTGTATTCGTAGAACTTTAGATTTAAATATAAAACTAAAACATGCTTTCAGAAGATATATAGCTATCTTTAAAATAATTAGATTTTCAATTCGCTAGTATTTAGATTTCTATATCTATACTATTATTTATGAAGTGAATTTGCTGATTTGTCATGCTCCCCATGATTTTAGAAAATTTTGATTATTTTTCATATTTTTGGTAGTTTTATTTGAGTTATTAATTTAAATATATTAGATCATATATTTTATATTTAATCATATTTTATATTAAATTATTAATCTTAATAAAAACATTTATCATTATCTTAAGAATAATTAAAACTTTAAAGATAATATCATATTTAAATAGTTAAATTTATACTATATTACTTTAGTAATATTAAATTATTATACATGTGTTTATATTATATTTGGTTTAATAATATTAAAACAAATCTATTTTAATATAAATATATATATATCACATAAAATAGATAATTCTTAGGACAATAAAAATCAATCATTGTAATAATTTC
This sequence comes from Brassica nigra, assembly GCA_016432835.1. Classification (NCBI taxonomy): domain Eukaryota; kingdom Viridiplantae; phylum Streptophyta; class Magnoliopsida; order Brassicales; family Brassicaceae; genus Brassica; species Brassica nigra. The sequence continues at coordinate 52,381,994 of CM028242.1, forward strand.
TGAAAAGTTGGTAAAGAATTCAAAAATATTTATACTATTATTTACAAAGTATTTTTTCGCTCTTACGTTAAAAATTAGAGTATTTAAAGTCTTTATTACCCTTAATAAATAATTAGATTAGATTTGTTAATATAGAATTATCCACAAATAAAAACAAATTTCATTTATTTAATAATCATCATTATCTAAAAGATTATATATTATTTTATTCAAAATATTTTGAAAATAAATATAAATCCTTGTATATATTTTTATGTATATATGAATGTTTCCAAGTTTATTTTACATAGTAAAATATATATTTTATCATATATAAAAGATTTAATATTTAATTAATTATTAAATATTTTAAAATTATGAAAATAATTTACTCTAAAGAGTTTTTGAATTGATAATATATTTAAATATAATTTTTTATGAAATTATTAAGCCCGCAAGTGCGGACAAAACACCTAGTAAAGATAGATTATTTATTCCACTTAAAGATAAATTGTTAAACCTGAAATTGATTTTCCACCATGTCATTTTCGTAAAAATAATATATTTTTCCGTAGAAACATAATTAGAAATTTTAATTTAAAAACTTTTACAACCCCCAAAATTACCAGTATGTGTATATGGGTATTTCTTCAACTGTTTCTATTTCTTATAATTTTTTGATTCATAAAAATATTTATTTTATTAAAATAAAATAGGTCAAAAAGGTTTTATACTAGGGAAAAAGATGCTGTTTTGTTAATTTTGGCAAACTTCTCTTTTTTTTCTTTTATTGTCCTTTCTATTTATCAAAATTAATAAAATATAGCCTTAGGAACTTAAAATTTTTGAAAATAGTAAATAATACAAGAAATACTCATATCGATATCAATGTATTGGTTTTGGTTCTAAAATTTGTTAATAAAAATTTTAAATTTTGTTCTACAGATAGCAGGTTTTATACGAAAATGGCGTAGTGGAAGTTGAATTTCAGGTTTTGTTAGGAATCTACTTAAGTTAGAATAAGAAGTCTACATATTTCAAAGTTTTTTTTTATTTTGAATTCATATTCTACCTATTTCCTTCCGGTTTAGAAAAGTAGGAGTAAAAATGTACAAACACCTCAATGTTCTAAGATTTGTGTAGCTTGATTTGGAACACCTTGTCTTATCCCCTAGACATTATTTGACAAGTGAATTTTTCAAATTTGCTTATGTGTCTTCATCATATTGATTTGAAAGAAAAAAAATGACTTGATTTTGTTAATTAGATGACATGGCTTGGTAAAAAAGATGAAATGTACACTTTTAATGGTAAAGATTATTTTATGGTGAAATTCCTAAAATAAGATATAGCTAAATTAGGCTACATAAAAAAATTTAAATCAAAATATAGATTACTATTAAAATACTAAAATGTAATATGGTTACCCGTATTAAAAATTTAATTTTAACTTATGATAAAATCAACAAATTTTCTATAATTATATATATATATATATAATTATAAGTGTATTTTAAAATAAATTAATATATAATTTATAAAAATATACTTTAACAAATATTATAAGTATCTAACTATAATTTTTATGTATTATAATTTGAGGTATAGATAAATACATTTTAACTAAAGAAAAGGTTAAAAGATGGCTCAACGCATATCAAAATAGTTACCCTCAACTAAAAGAATATTTTAAAATATAAAGTTTTAGGGTTAATTAAATATTTTAACTACAAAATTATAATATATGACAATATACTTAACAATTATTATAAGTATTTAAATATAAATATTTAAATATAAGTTTTGTGTATTATAATTTGAGATACAAATGAATACATGTTAAGTAAAGAAAAGGCAAAAAATTGGCTCAAAAGTCACCGTAGCAAATGCATATTTATAACCCATCCAATAACAAAAACAAATACATATTTAGACATATATATATATATATATATATTATAATATCAACTATTAAAATTCTTTTAAAATTTATAATAGATTTTATTATATGTATACATATTCATAAATCATCATAGATACACAACTAATGAAACTTATAAATTTCAATTTATATGAATTTAAAAGCGATGCAGTACATTATTTTTTGATTATCAACTGGTTTAGTGGATTAAATAAATTATATATTTGATATATTTTAACCAAAATAAATTTATAAAATAAGGTGTATTTATTAAATATATATTAATTAAGTCCATTCATTAAATATAAATATGAATATAAGCTACATAAGATATTTATTTATACCTTGATTTTTAATGAAAGTTAAGTAATTACAAAGTAAATTACAATGTTATTCACCAAACAAAAATAGTAAATGATTATTTGGTAATATTAAATTAAATTATTAACCAGTGAAGCAAAAATTTAAAATATTTCAAATATTTTTATTTATATATATTTAATATATTTCATTTTATTTATAAATAATTTAATTTAAAAACTTTATTTTTGCACTTGCCGCATGAAACCACTTAGTTTCTACATACAGTAAAATCTCTATAAATTAATATTGTTGGGACTTTGAAATTTTATTAATTTATAGAGATATTAATTTAAAAAAATTTCTTTATTTAGATTTTTTATTTTAAGATATATTTATTCTAAGTAAGAAAAATATTTGATTTTACTGTATAGATATTAATTGTTATTTTATGAAATTTGACATTTATATTAATTTTATTATATTATTTTATGTATATAACATATATTGCATAGAAATTAAATTTGGTTTTAGATACAATATTACTAAACCTCATCAAAAATATATTAAATGTTAAGAAAATATAAAGATAATTCCATTGAGAATATAAAACAAAAAATATAGTAATAGATTACTACTTAAAATATGTTTATATAAAAATAATTAATTTATAATTTTAGTGGGACCATATATTTACATAGAATTTTTGGAAAAAAATATTATCTTATTAGTTTATCGATTTCTGTCAAATTTTGAATCGGCCCAAATTGGGACCAGAAAAATTTATTAATTTATAGAAATTATTAATTTATGAAGTATTAACTTATAGAAATTCTACTGTAGTGTACAAATTATAAGTTACTGATAATCAAGACCAAATCTCAAAAACATGGATAATGCTATTATGAAAATATATGCAAATCTTTTATATTTCCATAATATTTTTGATTTTCACCAGAGGAAGGAACATGATATTATATTCTGAGATGAATGCGATTAATGAGATTATCATTCTTAAGGAGACATAACAGTTGGAGAACTTGTAGAAAATGATGTACCACAAGCTTTTGAAGATTCAGATTTTTCATTGATAAAAGTTGAAGAACATAGCGAATAATCAGGATAATGGCCTTGGTTTGCTTATCTCTGCCAACACAGTTTCCCACTTTATTTTTCACCTTTTATTTTCCAGAATGCTTAGCTACCGAACTTTATTTGGTATTTACATGGATTATTTCTTGGACCGCTCCAAATAAAAAGAACTGGATCTTATTCCCTGACAGCTTTTGTAAGCTAGCACTCATGTCTACAAATATCTCCTCAGGAGAAGTTGGAGGTAAAACATACTGTTTATTTCACAAGTAGTTGTTTATCTGAGAATCCATTTAGAAGCAGAATCATAGTACTATACTGATGAATTTGCAGTGATTACTAACCGAAAAGATGTTACAAAAAATAAAAATAAAAATAAAACTAACGGAGATAATAATATAATACATTGCATTACATCCCTCTGCAGTGTTGGAATCTTTAAAAAAACTCTAGTTCATGGTAACAAAAGCAACAAGAGAAGAGAAAAGTGTTGAGTATAAAGATAGGACCTCAACTCACCACACTCTTTATTTACGTACAAGATAACTTGAGGCTTGACTCAATCTACACTCTCATGGCGAGTGCATCTTGAATCACCGATCTCATATCGATCGGGTCTAGACTCATATGTCTAACACATCTCTCAAGCTCCCCTTTTATACCTCATCTCCTTGTTTCAGAGATCTAACAGCAAAGCCTCTCACCCATCGATAATCTTTCCTTAGCTCTAACCAATCCATGTCAATTTGATCTGAGCCCGCAAATCAATTTCAGTGGAGTGGCCAGAAGGTGTGTGGGAACCGAAATTCACACCGTCATTTTGGCTAATCGGAGGAAAGCCAAATAAACCTAACTTTCCCTGAAGATCACGGTTATTTGCGGAGCCACATGCTAAACAATCAATATATGAAAACAGATGTGAATAATAAATCGAAAAGAGCAAAAGACAGCAAGAAGATCTTGTTTCGAATCAGGGTTTAAGCGTGAACAATAGGTGAAAGCCTTTGCCAAAAAAGCTGTCGGCGAATTCCATACTTCTAACAACCTAAGACCGTAAAAAAACCTAGTTAAGTCGTAGCTCGATAACAAAAACGAAAAGTACCTAAATTGCTCTAAGTGCTAAGTTTGCTGTATAAAAAGTTCTCTTTCCTCGACTTCTATTATGTACTTCTCCTAGGTCGGTTTGCATCTTCCTTTTCTACCCCTAGGTCGAATTTATCGCTTCGAGGAATTATTTCATTTTTCTTCGATCTTCGTGATTATCTTCGAAACTTGACATTTATTTTCGGAAACTTGATATTTATCTTTTTCTGCGAGTAAGAATAAACCGTCATAATAATAATCTTGGACTCAATCTCGTCTGAAATCGCAAGTGGGTTTGGCCGCGTTTTAGACCTCTTTGAACCGTTTTTCGACTTTGGGCATTTTTACGATTTCTTTGAGAAATCACCTTTGATACGACGACGGTTGTAAAAAGGTTCAAATCAATCATATAGTCGAGGTATCTGGCGTTATAAGTTAGCCGTCGCCATTTTATACGATAAATTCAGACTTATCCGCGAAAACTTGTTTTCCCGATTTTTTATCATAAAGTTTCAACGGTAACTCTGATCGAGACGAAAAAGGACAGTATAGACATTGCTCGATTGGAGAGAGATACGAGGATGAGACGAGAGTGCAAGATACTGATACAGTCGCAGTCGCCACACGGCGAGCTGATCGGGACAGACCGAGCTCGCCGTATGACCAATAATGACCAAAAGCATTCAAGGAACACTAACAATTCCTGTGTTTGATGGAAAGAATTATGAGCTTTGGGCTACAAGGATAAAAACTACTTTGCGGATCCAACAGCTCTGGGAAGTTGTAGAAGAAGGACTTCCATCTAAGTCAAAATCAAAGACAACTAAAAGATCTGAACCAGAATTCACTGAAGAAAGAAAAGAAAAGGAGATGCAAGATATGAAGGCTTTACAATTACTGCAGATGGTTGTAACTGATTTAGTTCTTATGAAAGTAGTGTCTGCTACTACATCTAAAGACTTCTGGAAGAGACAACAAGAAACCTATCAAGGTAATGATCAAGCAAAACTTGTAAGGCTAGATTCTTTGAACAAAGAATTTTAATACTTGAAGACGAAAGAAAGAGAAAAGATTCGAGAATATTCAGACAAAATACAAGAGGTAGTCAACCAGATGAGTTTGCTAGGAGAAGAAAAGACCAGATACCAGATTATCAGGAAGATCCTAAACTCAATGCCAAAGAGATTTGCTGGATTAGCAGCTTTAATGCATGAAACAAAAGATCTAAATAATACTACTGTTACAGATCTAGTTGGTAGTTGGATCATTAATCTGTCATGAAGCAAAATACTTAGAAGATGAGGAAGAAACTGAAGGAGCAATGTTTGCAAAAACAAAATTTTGGTCAAAGATCAGATAAATATCAGAGATCAAACCGGTGGTGTAGTAGATGCAAAAAGGATAATCATAGTGAAGAAAATTGCTATACTTTCGGAGAGGAAATACACCATGGTGTGGAATTTGCAAGAAAAACAATCATAATGAAGATGTGTGTTATTTCAGGAATAAAAGAGAACAAAACAATGGAAGCAAGCAAGCTTTAGGAGAATGCTTTGTTTGTGGCAAGTCTGGGCATTATGCAAAATACTGCAAAGATAAATACAATGCAGAAGCTAATCTCTGTCGCATTAATGAATAAGAACCAGAAAAGAGATTTGGAGAATTACCTTTCACTGCAACAGCATATGATGCAAGTCATATTTATGAAGAAGGAGCATGGGTAATTGATAGTGGAGCAACGTGTCACATGATCAGAGATGAGACATTCTTCACAAGATTAGACAACACCTACAATGTTCAGATTAAATTTGGATGTGGAGAAATTATTACAAGTGCAGGGAAAGGAGATATTAGCATGGAGACAACAAAAGGAAAAGTGACAATCAAAGATGTTCTACTGATTCCAGGACTTGACAGAAACTTGTTAAGTGTGCCACAATTATTGGCTAAAGGTCACAAAGTTCTGTTCGATGAGAAGACATGTATAATCATGGATAAAGATTGGAAGAAGCTAGTAGAGGTTGAAGAAGATAATCAGAAGCTCATTATCAGATGGGAGATAGTTAAAGGAAAAGAAGCAGAAAACACACAACCACAAAACGCGCATGAAGCAAGATCAAAGTCAATCACCAAGTTTCAAGAAAAAGAAAATTGCTACAAAGCAATAGAGAGAAAATAGGAAAAGCCAACACAAAATGAAGAAAGACATGTTTCAATTAAGAGGAGAAAAATGATACTACAGCAAACGAATCTAGAGGGGGTATTGGAGTAGATCCGTTTTCTGTAAAAGAAAAAGGAATATCAAGTGAAAGGGAAAATCATGAGAAAACGAGAAAAGCAAACAAAAAGACATCATGAAGAAAAGGAGAAAAGCAAGCAAAAAGGAAATCACGAAGAAAAGGCAAATAAGAAGAATGGAAATCAGAAAATTAGGAAATGGAAATTTACTATTATTGTTTAAGATCACAACTTTATAAATAGAGAACTAAGCTTAAGGTTATTGTATTCAGAACAAGAATCATAAACAAAGAGAAAGATCAAAGAAAGAGAGTTTTAATAAAAAGAGAATTTTAATAATAAAAGTGCAAACCATTTCAAATCCCAACACTTCCAGAGGAGATAGGAAAGCTAAGGACGCTTGAGAAGATAGACATGAGGGAATATTTTTCTCTTATTGACTTAGTTCTGCTGTTTCTTTAGAGTCTCTATGCCATGTGATTTGTGATAAGGGGTTGTGTTTATATGGGTGGAAGTTGAGAAGGCTGTTCCAGGCTTGAAGATTGAAGCTGCTGAGAAATGTTTCAGCTTAGATTGGCTCGACGAGAAAGATCTTAAACCCATAGAGGCATATTGTACCAATTGTAAATAGTTTGAGGGATTAGTGTAGGCTTCTCTTCGTTGTTAATTAATATCATGCTTTGTGGTAAAGATCTGTCTGTACAGTTTCTACAAACTCAGTCGGTCAATTCTCTTTTTTGCCTATCTTATTCTTAATCTTTTTATGAAAATGGTAAAAAGTGTCTTCAAGCTCCACAGAGCGTCTGAGCTTATGTGAATGTGGGCATGAAGAAAAGATCATGTCTGCAGATTTACTGCAACATCTTCAAGCAGGACACCTTAACACTGATGATATTGAAACTACAGTGAACCAGCAACCTGTAATATTTGGTAATGAGCTAGAAGACGTCATTGACTGTGATACTGATATCGACATTGATACAATGCTAAAACAACAACTTGTAGTATCTCAGACTGGTTTTAAGCAAGAGGACAATATTGACTCTGACATTGATACAGAATCTGGCCAGCTTCCTGTACTATATCTCCAACCAGTGGTGCAAGTACGTATAGATGAAAACTTCGCCATTTTGTATATAAAATGTGGCAATGTGACCCAATTTTTGTGTTAGGAGTAGTGCTGGGCATTCGGTTAGGGACGGATTGGTTTATTCGGTTTTCGGATTATTCAGGTTGGAGTATTTATGAACTGTTTAGGAGCCGGAAATTTTTTGGGTCTATTCGGTTTGGGTAATATCGGGTTCGGGTCGGATTTCTATTTTTCTTTTATAAAACCAGAAGTAGAACCGGATTATAAATAATTCGGGTTTGGTTCGGGTTTAAAGCCCAAAAACCGAAAAAATCCAGAAAGCCCGAGTTTTACCTATAAAAACCGATAAAATATTTGGGTAGTTCAGATTTTTGGATACTTTTATTTATAAATTAGATTTCCTATATATTAAAATTAAAAATAATATTTTTAATATATTCAAAATATTAAGGTATTCGTTTGGTACTCGGTTCGGTCCCGGTTTTTTGGAATTAGAAATATAAGAACCATTCGGGTTTTTGTAATTTCAGATCCGATTTTGGTTTTGGTTTTTTCAGTTCGGTTTTCGGGTTATGGATGATATCCCGAGCAGTAGTTAGGAGTATGGAAATATCAACGGAAGTGTGTTAAAAAATAAAAAAAATTCAACGGAAGTCTTTTACCGTTGGTTCAATTAAACCGCCTCCGCTCCGGTCCTCCGAATACTATATATTGGCGACACCTTTCTCCATCATATCATCAATTCAATCAGCTCTCGTCTCCATCATCATCCAACGAACAACTCTTCACTCTCTGTCTCTCTCTCTCTCTCTCTGCTCGAATTCACTCCTCTATTTGATTAGTCTTTGATATCTAATTTCATTTAATTGTTCAGTTCCGTTTCGTATATCATCACGATCGTGCTTTCTGCTTCTTTGTGTCTTTTTTTATTTGTTTTTGTTTTCTCTGTGTGTTTGGTTTAAACAATGGATGCAGGTATGAACACATCTTCGCACTTGAAGGCTCAAGCTCGCTGCCCTCTTCGACAACACTTCCTTCCCAGGAAAAACTCCAAGGAAAATGTGAGTTAAGGGTTTCTAATTGAGAATTAGGGTTTCTAATCGATAATCGGGGTGAGTGTTAATCTTTTGCTTTTGTTTTCGAGTAGCTTGACAGGTTCATACCCAACAGATCGGCGATGGATTTCGATTATGCTCACTTGGCACTAACACAAGGAAGGAACGGGAAAGATGAAGTAATCTCACCATCCAGAGAGGCATAGAGGAAGCAACTCGCTGAGGTGATGAATCAGAATCGCATTCAGGAACAAACCTCAAGCTCCTCTCCCACTCACCGCTCTCCTTATCCGGTGAGGTTTGTAAAGCCGCGTAGGCACATTCCTAAGGTATGTATTATTAGTTTGCTTGACTGGGGACGTGCTAATGTTTTGGCTATAGCGATAGGACACACCGTTTATCTCTGGGATGCTTCAAGTGGCTCCACCTCTGAGCTTGTGACCATTGATGAAGAGAAAGGACCTGTGACGAGTATCAACTGGGCACCTGATGGTCGCCATCTTGCTGTTGGTCTCAACAACTCTGAAGTGCAACTCTGGGATTCTGATTCCAACCGTCAAGTAAGTATTAGAATAGAGAGTAACTGAAAAAATATGGTGTATGAATGATTCTGGTCGTGAGTAAACAAGAGAATGGCAGAGAGGATCAGTTTGTAGTCAAGAGAAGAGAATGAGTAAGATTAGAAGTATAAGTGAAGAACAAGAGAGATTAATGGAGAATGAGTATAGGTCGTGTGAGAGAATAGAATAGAGTATGAGAGTGTAAGGTAACCAGAGAGTAAGAGAATAGAGAGAATAAGTGAAGGAGAAACTTAATTCTCACTTAGATTGCAACTTGTTACAAGGAGGCCTTAAATAGGAAAATGACAACAATAAAGAAATACTAAACAAGGATTCACTAAACAAATAATATTGCAGGGGTTCTGATGAGACCAAAGAGGGTAGAGACAAGGCTGGCACGACCAGAGGGAGTGAGAGTGACATGAGAGAGATATGGGCACAGTTTGGTTGAGTGAAAGTGACAGCAGACTCATCTTCTTATGCACATGTGACTTTTACTCTATTTAATTCCCAACTTGTCTAATCTCTCTCCGACGGTCTGATCTCTATTTTAAATTTCAAATATGCTTCATAAGACTCAGCTGGACGAGTTCCCCACTTGCCTTGACTTCCAAGACACTCTAGGTTACTTGCACTCCAAGACTGTACAAACAGATTCAAATCTGCTTGTTCTGGATTTGCTTGATCTGTCATCAATTCCAGCTTTATTTATCTTCATTCCAACACTCCCCCTCAAGCTTGACCATAGGAGATCCTTGGACAAGTTTGGAACACTGAAGAAGCTCCCTCATTAAAAAACCTAAGTGTGGAAAACCTCATGGGATAAAACCAACACTTAGGGAAAAAGAGTAGAGTTCAACAATGCCTAGGGATTGGCCAGCGAGTCTAAGGAGTTTCAGATAACTCATGGTAGAACCCTTAGACTCTGGATCATGGCCTAACTTGTGCTGCAAGGATGAACTCCATAACTTGCACTGCAAGGATGAACTCCATAACTTGCACACACCAACATCTCGGAACTCTCCTTTCGGCCGGTTGTGTCTCCCCCTCTCTTCTGACTACTTGCCATCTTGAAAGGGTTTAGGGACCACCAGCTTTTACTTCAGAGAGCTCCAACTAAGGTACCTGATACATTATCCCAAAGGTGCATCAGTTCTCAAGGCAATGCATTCAATCACATCAAGCTCAATAACATTTTAAGTATAAGAACAATCATGAATGTATTGAGATGAGTTTGAGGTGCTTCCCTTTCATCAGTATGGTGGGGAGTGAACTCCACTTGAATCCCCTCTTGGTAAAGACACAATCTGGATCATGGAAGCTCAATCTCATGCTTGTAACTGAGAATAGAAAGGACCAAGCTCACATGGAAGGCATAGGTTCTAGATGGCTTCTTTGATCCGGTTGGTAATGAGTAATGCAAGAGTGAACTCCACCGCTTGCAAACTCCACTTTTGATCTGAGTGAACTCCACTTCTGATCTCTGGTGAGGCAATGGACGACTTGAACCTTCAGGAGTGCTCACCATTACCCCTCCTCAAGCTTGATCCGGAGAGTATATGTGAAGGACCATGCTTGGAAGTGAGCAATACTGAACTTGAACCAGGAGCACAACAGTCCCAACACCTGCGCTTAAGCCAACTGATCCACCCTTGGTCTCTGCTCCAATGCCTTACACCACCATTCTTCCTTGTGTGTCTCTTGAACCAGGAGCTCAACACCCAAACAGGCTGCGCTTAATTCAACCAGTTCTACACACAAGGTATGAGAAGATCCAGCCTGGTAGATGGTTGGTCAACTTCTGGTCTGCCTCTCCATCAATCCTCCTTGAGGTATCTTCAAAGGACAGCCATGTTCTGGCTCAACCAAGACTTATTACCATCCGACCTCTTCTCCAACAATCTCTCCATGGTCAGGAATATACATCATGTGTAGGCTCTGAACAGCATGGGCAAAATCTTCTTCTTTGTCTTGATTTGATGATGGACAGAGAACAACACTTGTGTACCTGAAACATCACTCAAACTCCAGCAAGAATCAGACCACATACACTAGGATCAGACCTTGATAACTCACCAAGTCTGATCCCAATGTTTTAAGAAAATGCAATGGACATAATCTAAACAACTCATTCAGTTCAAATCCATGCACACAAACATCACTAACTGCTCAGGTATGATCACTCATCAAAACAAGGCAATTAGGCTATTTTATGTCAATTAAACAATGATATGCTCAACTGACAAAACCAGAGACTAGACAACCCATCTAATCATCTGAAACAACTCATGAATACACTACAAGACCAGAAAACTCTCCTAGACCTTTAGCAATGCAATAAGACAATTTCAGTGTCTAGACAACTCGCCTAGAACACTCACAACACATAACATCTTTAAAAACACCTAAACAACTCATACTAGAGTTTAGGAGGTTAGCTTACAACTCAAGGAACCTGAGCTAGTTCCTTGTACCTCCATGGACATGGTTCATCTGAACTTGGCAGGTTTGAGGTGTGGGTGAAGGTCCCAACACTTCTCCTTGGTATGTCCTTCACGCTGGCAGTGCTCACACTTGAGTCCTCTCCCCTCCTCCTTCTTGTAGTGTGTCCTTTGTGACTGAGAAGAGGCGGCTGCTTGATTTGCAAGAGAAAGAGACTCCTTTCCTTCAAACAGGCAGTGAGATCCATCTTCTTTTTGAACTTGGGAGCACACCTCATCAAATGTGGGAAGTTTTTCTGACCTCAAAATGTGTCTAATGAGGTCAGTGTAGATTGGACTGAGGGTGAGAAGAAGCCCAAACGCCTTGTCTTGCTCTCTTCTTTCATGGAGGATGCTTGGGTCTGTTGTAGATGATATGAATGAATTAAGCTCATCCCACAGAGAGTTGTACTTGCCAAGGTAGGATAGACAAGACCAGTAGGTCTTCTTGCTGCCATTTGTTTCTCTCTTCAAGCTTTGAGCTGGTTGTGGCCGCATGTGTACAATGCACAAACAAGCCTCTTCCTCCAAGGGCTGTCTTCACAAGTCTGGACCAGACAAGGTAGTTAGGCCCCTTGAGCACCACAGAAATCACTATGCTTCTTGAATACTCCATCTTGAGGATTTTTGGACCAGTAGATAATAGAGAGCACCCACTGGTTTGAAAGAAGCTGAGCTTGAAACTGGACTTTGGTGAGGCTTTCTGGACTGAGCTGAAGCCTTCTTGAGTTCCAGAAACTAAAGTTCTCCTTTATCTTGAGTTCTGGTGAGCTTCTTCCCTTTTGGAAAAGCTTTGGACTAAAGGATACAAGGACGAACAGAAACAGAGTTTTAAAGAGAAAATTAAACTGAAATTATTTGCGGAAGTGTTTCTGGTTTTCAGGAGCTTAAAGCTCTGATACCATGTTAGAATATAGAGTAACTGAAAAAATATGGTCTATGAATGATTCTGGTCGTGAGTAAACAAGAAAATGGCAGAGAGAATCAGTTTGTAGTTAAGAGAAGAGAATGAGTAAGATTAGTGAAGTATAAGTGAAGAACAAGAGAGATTAATGGAGAATGAGTATAGGTCGTGTGAGACTGAGTATGAGAGTGTAAGGTAACCAGAGAGTAAGAGAATAGAGAGAATAAGTGAAGGAGAAACTTAATTCTCACTTAGATTGCAACTTGTTACAAGGAGGCCTTAAATAGGCAAATGACAACAATAAATAAATACTAAACAAGGATTCACTAAACAAATAATATTGCAGGGATTCTGATGAGGCCAAAGAGGGTAGAGACAAGGCTGGCACGACCAGAGGGAGTGAGAGTGACATGAGAGAGAGACGGGCACAGTTTGGTTGAGTGAAAGTGACAGCAGGCTCATCTCCTTATGCACATGTGACTTTTACTCTATTTAATTCTCAACTTGTCTAATCTCTCTCCAACGGTCTGATCTCTATTTTAAATTTCAAATATGCTTCATAAGACTCAGCTGGACAAGTTCCCCACTTGCCTTGACTTCCAAGACACTCTAGGTTACTTGCACTGCAAGACTGTACAAACAGATTCAAATCTGCTTGTTCTGGATTTGCTTGATCTCTCATCAACTCCAGCTTTATTTATCTTCATTCCAACAGTAAGTTAACTACCAAAACTCATCTCTGTTCACACATAATGGTGTTGTGTACTTAACCTGATGTGTTTTTTTTTTCTGCAGCGGAGGACATTGAAGGGTTGCCACCAATCAAGAGTAGGATCATTAGCGTGAAACAATCACATCCTCACAACGGGAGGAATGGACGGAAAGATTGTCAACAACGACGTTCGGATCAGATCACACGTTGTGGAGACTTACTGGGGTCACACTCAAGAGGTCTGTGGGCTCAAGTGGTCAGGATCCGGACAGAAACTAGCAAGTGGTGGCAACGATAACGTGGTACACATATGGGATCGTTCCGTGGCCTCCTCGTCGCTGCACAGGCTTGAGGAACATACGTCTGCAGTTAAGGCCCTTTCCTGGTGCCCTTTCCAGGCGAATCTGCTGGCAACTGGCGGTGGTGGTGAAGAAGACAGGACGATAAAGTTCTGGAACACTCACACGGGGGCTTGTTTGAACTTGGTAGATAATGGCTCCCAAGTGTGTTCGTTGTTGTGGAGCAAGAATGAAAGAGAGTTGCTTAGCTCGCACGGGTTGACACAGAATCAGCTTACTTTGTGGAGGTACCCGTCTATGGTGACGATGGCTGAGCTCACTGGGCATACATCAAGAGTTCGGCATATGGCCCAGGTTAAGAGAAAAAAACTTTAATCGATTTCTATTTTCTGGTTTTGGATTTTTTTTTGTTCTGAAACTTGTGTTTTTTTCTACAGAGTCCGGATGGTTGTACCGTAGCTTCAGCAGCAGGAGATGAGACACTGATGTTTTGGAATGTTTTTGGAGAGCCAGAGACCGCTAAAAAGCCTGCTCCAAAATCTGCACATGAGCCATTCTCTCAGGTGAATCTTATTCGTTAAAGAAACTGTGAAAGACTAACAAAGAACAAGGGAAATCTACTGATTTAGTACATAATCTACTGGTTGACATGATTCACAACTTTGGTGAATTCTGGTTTCAGAATGTCAACCACTCTAATTGTTATACTTAATTCTTTCTGTAGTGTTAAGGCTTGGACACGAAGTCTTGATCCCACTAAAGCAAGAAACAATGTCTCAGATCTTTGATTAAGTGAATAAACGCCATCAAGTTTTGTTGACTAGTCAACAACTATAGCTTTTACTTAACAGGGGGTTTGTTAAGTATTAACCACCATTTAACTTCATGTTTAGTCCTAATTCAAAGTGAAGAATCTTTGTTATTTACCAAACAGACCTTATCTATTATCCTAATATAACCTGGAAGTTTGCTATTACTTGTTTCGGTTTTGTAGACTGGGAGGTTCCAACAGTTCTGGTATGAAGCTGCTAAGAACCAGAGCCGGTCCTAGACTTTTCAAGGCCACAAGCCCAAAACCAAAAATTGGCTGAAAAATTGAAATTTTTTTTATGCAAATGGTGGGTTTCGAACCCAGCCTCTCACGTAACTATATGAACAACAGACCAGTAGACCATTGAGACTTTTGGGAAATTTGCGGCCGGTTATTTACTTAATAAATTGCGGCCGCAAGCAGATGCTTCATCCGCTTCATGCCAGGACCGACTCTGCTAAGAACTGTCACATTCTTCAAGGTATATCAATTCTCTAGAACTAAATTAGTTACTTAAGAATGTATCAATTGTCTAGTACATAAGTAAGTCTTTATGGTAGTCTATTCAGTTTATGATTTGTGTGTAGATGATTTATATGGGAGAGATTAAATACAGGTTTTGAACAAGCTATCCAAGCATATGACACTCACCTTCTTAGCTTAAGCTACCAAAAGTTTCCAAGATCTATACTTACCGAGGTATGATTAGGGGTGTCAAAATGGGTCAAATGAGTCAATCTAACCCATAACCCAAATAGGTCGACTGTTAATGGGTCATCGGTCAACCCAACCCAACCCATACCCATGACCCATTAAATTAAATGGGTCAGATGGGTTAATGGTTGACCCATCAACCCAACATCTTTATGGAATAGAATAACCAATGAAATAAAGAAATCCTATGGAAAGATCTCGCAGTCTTAGCTAAGAAGTCTGAAATCTGATTTCGTTTCGAGCGAAGGCAATGCCAGATTAACAGAGACCGAGCTTCAGCCTTGTGTTTGTGAGAGCAAAGAGACGCTGGGAAAAGTCTACTTAGTCGAAAAGTCCGGCGTTATAATCTTCTGTCGGTAGAATTGAGAATGTGTCGAGGAGGAAGGTTGAGAAAGTGAAAGAGGTTCTATTTGACTTTTTTTAAATTAAAAGCTAAATGGATTAGAATTGACCCAATCCAATAGACCTATTTAACCTATTAACCCATTAACTTGTTAACCCATTAACCTGTCAATCCATTAACTTGTTAACCCATTAACCTATTGGATCAAAAATAAACAATTTATTTGGGTTAATGGGTCAATTTGGGTTGGGTCAACCCATGGGTCATGACCCATTTTGACACCTCTGGGTACGATGTTAACTGAATTTATGAAATCTTGACAGATGGCCTGTTTTGCATCTCACGATATTAGCTGAAGTCATAAAAATGTAGAACTTTTGGTGACCTTTGCTTGTGGATACAGCCCTTGCTCATTAGTTATGAACATTTCAGACAGGCTGTTAACATGGATGGTGCCATCACTAGACAAGTTCATTGAGCACCAAGTGACGAACAGTGGAAACCAGGCCATTTGACTCTGCTGCTGAGTCCTGAGCCAGGCCCATAGTTCAAGAACTCTCCGTAAAAGATATTAGACTAAGTAAGTCAGAGATTCTTGCTGGTACAGAATTTTCATCAAGTAAGACTGGGCCAAGCTTTCAATTACAGAAACAGAGTGTCAAGCCCATCAAGCCCACAACATCCCTTGCGCTAGCCGTTAACAAACAGTGTCGTCATCAACGTACGGAGAAGACAGCTCATGGTCTCAAGACCACAGCTCAATATCTCTTTAGCTTTAACAGATTCAATTGTCTAGATGCTGATACCACGGTGTGCTAACGTGAGCTTAGGGATTTTCTCATTTGTGTATATAAAGTGATGAACTCTTTGTATAGCCGCTTAAGTTGAAAGAAATAAGAAAAGTATTATCTTCTTCTTCATTGATTCATAGAGATTCACATGGTATCAGAGCCATGACCGAATCCGTGGATCCTCTTTCTGCTCCTTCGTTGAGCATCTCTCAATGTGTCACCTTGAAACTCTCATCCACAAACTATCTTCTGTGGAAAACTCAGCTTGAGTCTTTTCTCTCAAGTCAGTCTTTACTTGGTTACATCAATGGATCTACTCCTCGTCCTCAGCCAACAGTTACAGTCCGGAATGGCGATGTCGTTACAGAAGAGGCCAACCCAGAATTTGTCAAGTGGATTCGTCGTGACCAACTTGTTATGGCGTGGCTGTTTGGATCTTTAACAGAAGATGCTCTTCGTTCTGTCTATGGACTCAACTCTGCTCACGAAGTCTGGATGAGTCTTGCAAAGAAGTATAACCGTGTCTCTGCTACTCGTAAACTCGACCTTCAGCGCAAGTTGCAAGGTATGTCTAAGAATCAGAAGTCGATGGCAGAGTATCTTAGCGGTGTCAAAAGCGTATGCGACCAGTTAGACTCTATTGACTTTCCTGTCTCAGAACAAGAAATGATCTATGGTGCCTTAAGTGGTTTGGGAAAAGAGTATGAGTCTATTTGCATTGTCATTGAACATTCAATGGACTCTACTCCAGCTATGAGTTTCGAAGATGCTGTGTTTAAGTTGGTTAACTTTGATGACAAGCTGCAAGTCTATAACCAAGCTCCTGAAACAACACCGCATCTAGCATTCCATTCTAATAGAGGTCAATCTAACAGAGGACGTGGTTACTATAATAACAGAGGAAACAGAGGACGAGGCTCATACTCTACGCGAGGAAGAGGGTTTCATCAACAATTCTCAGGGTCTTATTCATCCTCCCGTCCTATGTGTCAGATTTGTGGACGCTACGGTCACACTGCACCACGATGCTACAACAGATTTGATCAAGATTATCAGTCTCCAGCTACTCTCCACAATGCTCTCACAACGGTCAAACTTTCAGATTAGTCACAGCAGTCTGGTCACGAGTGGCATCCTGACTCCGCCGCATCTGCTCACATCACAAACGATGGATCTCAGCTTCAATCTGCTGAGCCATACCTTGGTAACGATCAAATCATAGTCGGGAATGGAGACTATCTTCGATAACTCATGTTGGGTCTATTGCTCTGCAAACACCAAAAGGTACATTACCTTTACAAGATGTTTTAGTGTGCCCTGCAATAACCAAATCGTTACTATCTGTATCTAAGCTTACATCTGATTATCCCTGCAAATTTACCTTTGATGATTCCAATGTATTGGTTAAGGACAAGGTGACAAAGCAGGTGATAACTCAAGGTCACAGAAATAAGGATCTCTATGTGTTGAAGGACATGCGGTTTCAAGCTTTCTATTCATCAAGACAGCAGGCAACCAGTGAGGGAATCTGGCATCAAAGGCTTGGTCATCCTCACAAGGATGTTCTTCAACTTCTATCTCAGTCTAAAGCTATCGTTTTAAATAAGTCAAGCACCAAGTCTGTTTGTGATGCTTGTCAGTTTGGGAAGAGTTGTAAACTTCCGTTTTTATCATCTGAATTTGTGTCTACTCATCCTTTGGAGAGAATACATTGTGATTTGTGGGGTCCTAGTCCAGTTGTGTCTACTCAAGGGTTCAAATATTATGTTATCTTTATAGATAATCATACCAGATTTACTTGGTTTTATCCATTGAAGTTGAAGTCTGAATTTCATGATGTGTTCATTCGGTTTCAACGTCTTGTGGAAAACCAATTTCAGAGAAAGATTATGCAATTTCAGTGTGATGGAGGTGGTGAGTTCATCAGTTCTGCATTCCTCAATCATCTTGCTCATTCTGGTATAAAACAGCTGATCTCCTGTCCTCATACACCCCAACAAAATGGGCTAGCAGAGCGCAAACATAGACACTTGACCGAACTGGGTATCACTATGTTATACAATGGTCGTGTACCTCAACACTTATGGGTCGAAGCTTTCTTTACTGCAGTGTTTTTGTTCAATCTGCTTCCGTCCTCTGTCCTTCATGATCAGAAGAGTCCATACGAAATGCTTCACCAAACTGCTTCTCTGTACACAGCTCTGAGAGTCTTTGGATGCAAATGTTTTCCTTCATTACGTCCTTATATGGTTAACAAGCTTGATCCAAAGTCGTTGGCTTGTGTGTTCCTTGGGTATAATGAGAAGTACAAAGGCTACAGGTGTTACTACCCACCAACAGGAAAAGTTTTCATTAGTAGACATTTCTATTTGATGAAAACTCTTTTCCTTATGCTGATCTTTACATAAGGTTTCATCAAGAGTCGAGCTCTTCTTTGTTAAATGCGTGGAAAGCAGCTTACTTACAACCGTTAAGTGAGACAGCTCCCTCCAGAGTTGATCTCCACGAAGAAGATTTTCCATCCAGACGTTCTACTCCTCTATCTGAACCAGTGATCCCAGCAGTCGCGTCTCCTCTACCTCCACCAACCCCACCTGCAGATTCTGAAGATGTGCCTGCACAGGAGAATGACGAGATTGTTCAGGATATGCAAGCTGTTGAAAATGAAGAAATTCAAGCAGCTCATCCGATGACCACAAGAGCTAGAGCAGGCATAGTCAAACCAAATCCACGATATGCTATGTTTACTGTGAAAGATGAATATGCAGAGCCGAAGTCTGTCCGAGCTGCGTTGAAACATCAAGGGTGGACAGCTTCAATGGGAGTAGAGATTGACAATATGGTTGAAACAGAGACTTTTGAACTCGTCCCTCCTGCACAAGATCAAAATCCGTTAGGCAGTCGTTGGGTTTATAAAACAAAGAGGAATGCAGATGGAAGTGTTCTCACGTTAAGAAGCAGATTGGTTGCCAAAGGTAATGAAGAAGAAGAGGGAATAGATTTCATTGAAACCTTCAGTCCCGTAGTTTGCACTGCTACTATAAGAGCAGTTCTCCACGTTGCTGTCACGAAGAAATGGGTTTTAAAGCAACTTGATGTTCAAAACGCTTTCTTACATGGAGATTTGAAAGAGACAGTGTATCTATTACAACCTCCAGGCTTTGTGGACTCTGAGAAATCAGATTATGTTTGGAAGTTAAAAAGGCTATCTATGGCTTAAAGCAAGCCCCTAGAGCTTAGTTTGATAAATTCAGTGCATTTCTTCTTGAGTTTGGGTTCAAATGCAGCTTCCCGGATCCTTCTTTGTTCATTTATCATCAAGGTTCTGATGTTATCTACCTCCTTTTGTATGTAGACGACATGATCTTAACCGGCAACAACAATCAGCTTCTTGATCAGTTACTGGTTCAGTTAAACAGAGTGTTCTACATGAAGGATATGGGTCCGGTTCATTATTTTCTTGGTATACAAGTCCATCATTACTCCGAGGGTCTCTTCATGAACCAAGAAAAATATGCTCAAGATCTCTTGGTTACTGCAGGCATGGCTGATTGTGCTCCTATGCCTACACCTCTCCCACTCAAGCTTGACAAGGTTCCTGGTCACGATGTTGCCTTTCCTGACCCGTCACACTTCAGGAGTCTAGCTGGTAAATTGCAATATCTCACTCTTACCAGACCTGATCTTCAGTTCTCTGTAAACTATATCTGTCAACAGATGCATGCTCCAAGTCAGTCTGATTATACTCTTCTGAAACTGATCTTGCGTTACGTCAAAGGAACTCTGCAACTGGGTATCACGATTAGAGCAAACTCTGACTCAACACTTCTATGTTATAGCGACAGTGATTGGGCAGGATGCAGAGAGACTAGACGTTCCACCGGTGGTTTCTGTACACTGCTGGGTTCCAACATCATCTCAATGCTGCTAAGCGACATGAGACTATCTCTAAGTCATCTACGGAGGCAGAGTACGGCACTATGTCAATAGCAGCTTCAGAGGTGGTGTGGTTACAGAACCTTCTTGCTGCCATGGGTTTAACGCAGCAGAGAACTCCCTTACTTCTGTGTGACAATCTCTCAGCGGTGTGTCTGACTGCTAATCCTATGTTCCATAAAAGGACAAAGCATTTTGACTTAGATTATCACTATGTCCGAGAACGTGTTGCTCTCAAAGCTCTCGAGGTCAAGCACATTCCCGCGTCATTCAAGTTAGCAGATATCTTCACTAAGTCATTGGGTCAAGACGCTTACTTCAGACTACGCACCAAACTTGGAGTCTCCCATCCTCCGATTCCAAGTTTGAGGGAGGGTATTAGACTAAGTAAGTCAGAGACTCTTGCTGGTACAGAAGTTTCATCAAGTAAGACTGGGCCAAGCTTTTAATTACAGAAACAGAGTGTCAAGTCCATCAAACCCACAACATCCCCTGCGCTAGCCGTTAACAAACAGTGTCGTCATCAACGTACAGAGAAGACAGCTCATGGTCTCAAGACCACAGCTCAAGATCTCTTTAGCTTTAACAGATTCCATTGTCTAGATGCTGATGCCACGGTGTGCTAACGTGAGCTTAGGGCTTTTCTCATTTGTGTATATAAAGTGATGAACTCTTTGTATAGCCGCTTAAGTTGAAAGAAATAAGAAAAGTATTATCTTCTTCTTCATTGATTCATAGAGATTCACAGAAGAGTGTGTTCAAAGCAAAGTCTGCGTTCCACTCAAGCCACCCTTCGGGTCTCACAACGTTGCTCATGTTATTCCTCATGAAAATTGTCCTTGAATATTCCTTCCATGGCCTCCCTAAATACGTGCGTCTCGTGTTTAGGTATGGGACTAAGTCTCCGTCAGCGGAAATGTTGCTGAACTAGATAGAGAATCCTGAATGTGATGAGCAAAAAGGGTACAAGTGAGAATCATTACATTGTATAGTACATGCATTGATTGATTTTGTACTTTAAGGCTTTAATTAATGACTAATGAGAACAATTGCTTGTGTGGTACATAGTTTCTTGGGTTGATGACAAGAAACTATATTTTAGATGTTCAAAGGGTAAAGAACTAACTTGTTATAGGTGCATGAGACAAGAACATGTTGCTAAATTGTGTTCAAGACAGGCTTTAACAAAAACAGAGCTACACTTTCAAGACTTTAAGTTGCGAGTCACAAAGAAACCACAAAACCGTGTGCATCAACCAGTTAATGTAAGTGATTCTTTACCAGAACGGATAAACTTTTCACTGATGTTATCAACATGGTTAGAGGCAGATCCATCAGAGGGAAAAAAATTAAGTTTATATGGAAAAGGAAAATTTTGCATCTCGTGAACCATAACTAGTCGAGAAACAAGACGCTGTTTCACTTTAACATGTAGAGAATCAAGACGAACAATCTAATTCTGTTTTTAGTAATTCTATAACTCTCTTAATACACTTGTCTTAATAAACAAGACATTGAATATAGCACTATCACCAGTGAAATTATACCCAAATGATTTACATAGCACATGATTTCTTACATCTATCAACATTGTCTTCTTTTCTTTTTATTTTTAGCATCAAAATTGTTTTCTTACTTAGATGTAGTTTTATTTGAGTCGAATTTTTTTTTTCGACAACAGACTCCATATTTTATTAAACTGGTTCAGAAAAGTTAGTCTGTGAGTTAACCCATAAAGAACCATATTTTTTACATGGGAGAAAGTAGAAGCTTTCGTTGTGAGCTTCTTTTACAAGGAGGTGGTCAGCTCGAGAATTACACACAGGAGAAATAAAAGAGAGAAAAAATAACATGAACATAGAACAACGGTGAATAAATTAGTCTCATTATGGAGTCAAAGCGGGCAAAAATTCTACTTCTTCGATCAGCTTTACTATTATTTTACTATTTGTAGACAGTTCGATTCGAAATGCATATACGCATATAGAGAGATATATGCATTGCCCAAAGCAGTGTGTTGAATTCCGCATGAAGGGGGGAGAGAACTTGATTGTTCCCTAACAAACCTGAGATTACAGTTCCATTTTCTAGCTCCATAACAAAACCTCCACCAAAAGTAGACCGATTGGTTGCCCAAGACGCATCCACTTGACACCTTGGTAAGTGCAACCCATTTGTCTTCTCATGGTCAATTGATTGGGATATCTCCCTTGCGTTCCCAGCTTTTGTAACTTCCTGAGCGAAAAACCATTAGCCCTTTGTAAAGAGTCTATCAGTAAGACCTTTATTCTATTGAAAAATTTATTATTCATGGTTTTCCATAGGTACCACATAATCTATGGAATTTGGCTAGACTTCGTGTTAGGACTCCTCTTGCAGGAGCTCCTAACATGAGAAAGTCGAAGTTTTCATATATAAAATTACTCGAGAAAATTCGTCGAAGTGATGGCTGATCCAATAGTACCCATGCCTGCAGAATAGGGAACATTCAAAAAGAAGATGGTTTATAGACTTATCATCACCTCCACATAGAGGACACGATCGTTCATTTCCACAATGGCGATTGGATAATCTACTACAAACTGCAACGCAACCTGTTAAACATTGCAAAAGAAAATGTTTGATATTCCTTTCTACATACACTGTCTTCTTTTCTTTTTATTTTTAGCATCAATTTTGTGTTCTTATTTTAACATAAAAACTATTTGTTCCAAAAACAGACACATAAAACTCAATGTAATACTTTGATTTCATAGACAGTTTCTGCATCTACATGTCGCATAAACTTGTAACATTCTTATTCAAATGCAACAAACAACAACAACAAGAAATAATTTGGAGAGGGAGAGTGAGAATCTTTTGAATCAGTTTGGTCAGTCAACATCACAATATTTCCATTTGTATACTTTATTATATTTAGGATGATTAAAAGTTATAAAAAAATATCTTGCATTTCTAAATAATATTCTCCAGCCTTTCTCAGATATTAAAAAAAAATTGATTATAAAAATTATTATTTTGTAATTAAATTAATAATATTACACTAAAAGAAATCCAATTTTTTTTTTTAAATATATGCTTTATATGAAATAAAAATACATATATTTTCAAATATATATCTTTTCAAAATGAAAATAACATCTATTTTATTAAAAGAGAAGGAGTTTTAATAAATCTACCTATGAAAGTTGTTTTGGACCCTTTCCTTTTTAAAAATTATTTTGGTCTTACCATAATATTTGACTAACAATATACATAGCCTAAAATTTCTCTAACAATCACTTAGTCCAACAATAAGTTACCTTAATCAATCAAAATATATACTTATTTTTTTTAAAAAAAGAGAAGGAGTTTTAATAAATCTACCTATGAAAGTTGTTTTGCACCCTTTCCTTTTAAAAATTATTTTGGTCTTACCATAATATTTGACTAACAATATACATAGCCTAAAATTTCTCTAACAGTCACTTAGTCCAGCAATAAGTTACCTTAATCAATCAAAATATATACTCCTGTTTTTAAGGAATATTACTTTGCTTATGTATTTTTTTATTAATCGATTTAAAAGGAACACTACAACCAAACAATAATTGATCTAATATTAAGTTAGTAGCTCTCAATACTAATCAATTTTTTATCATAAGATATGTAATTATAATAAAACATTATTTTAGAATCTACAGAAAGAAGCACTATAATGAAAAAAGTATATTATATGTTTGGAGAACATAATTATATATACTTTTTACGACAAAAAATCAGAAGAAACCCGAAAAAATGCTCGAAAACCCAAAAAATATTGACACCAACATATCTGAAAACTCAAACAAATATTCAAAAATATTCAAATATTCAAAAAGGTCCAAAGTATGTGAATATCCTTTTTTGAAATATTACCTGAAACCTGAAACTAAAACCGAAAACCCAAACCTGAAAATTAAAAATTATCCTTAATAAAGAAAACATATTCAAAATATCTAAATATACCTAATATACACAAAATATTTTGAGTACTTTGGACTACCAATCGGTCTTGGGTATGATATAGACTAAACAAAGACTTGCAAGTCCAAAAAATATCCAATATGTACTTTGTTTTGGATCCGAATCAAATCCAAACCTATTTTTTAAGTCAGTTTTGATTCAAGTTTTCGAATCCGGATAAAAAGTCTATGCCTAAGAGAGAATTACATAAGAGTGTACATAAAAGATCTCAAATAAACTAATTCATAAACGGTATAATTTTTTAAAAAAATTATCTTATTCGATATATTTGTAACACAATAATGTACAATAACCAAAAATATTATTTAAAATACAAATTTGATTATAATTCAAAATAACCCACGCTTTTGAAGTGTGGATCATAATCTATCTACTTTATTAAAATAGAAAGAGTTTAAATAAATCTACCTTTGAAAGTTGTTTTGGACACTTTCCTTTTTTTTTTATCTTCCCCTACCCTAAATATTATAACAATACTAGATATAGACCCGTGTGTTGCACGGGTTTTATTTGATGTTTTAATTTCACGAATATATAAAAAGAATAAAAATATCTTTCACATTAATTTTTAGATTTTTCATTATATATTGGTGACTTATTTTAGTAATAATAATATGTTTTCTTCCATATAATTAGTATTTTTATTTCAATAATCACAGTGTTTTAAATAGTATATTAGTTTTATATTTTCTTTAACAAATACTTCACTTTTAATTATTTTTCAAAATGATATTAGTATATTGAAACATATAGAACTGTTCTATATTTTTATATTGTTTAAGACAAATTTAAAATAATACAGTTCAAAATATTAATGTTACACTACATCATTCAATATGTATTACTAATATTCAGCTAACTATCAAGTTTAATTATTTTAGTATACATGGTGATATCAATAAATATTATACACTTTCTTATGGGAATAATTTAATGTTTTATTAAATATTTTTTATATCTTTCTTTTTACTTAAATTTATTAAAAAGGAAAACATTCTATTTTATATATATCTCCTTTTTATTTACAATTAAAAAAATACTATTAAATACTCTTTTACATTTTTGTTTAGGATTTTAGAAAAACATAAAAACATATTTATTGGTGATTTATTTGATGTTATTTTATGTTCTTTTAGATTTTAATTATAATTTTATTTGACATTAAAAGGTTATATGACACTAACGTTAATAAATTAGTCTCATATAGCCTTTTTAAAATTATCTTCTCTTTATAATTTCAGAAAAAGTAAATTGTTATCAAATAATTATTTCTAATTACTAATAAAATCTATAAAACTGTTTTTACAATTTTTATCAATAATATTTTTACACTTATTTTGTTAGTTAAATAAGTTTTAGTATCATGTCCATCATCAAATTCTCTCTTAAAATTATTATCAAATAACTTTTTACAATTCTCTTTCGGTTAAGACTTAAAAAAATATGATACAATTCTCTTTTGTTTATGATTTATTTTAAAACGAAAACAATTATCAAATATTCTTTTACAGTTTTTAGGGTTTAGAAAAAGAAACTGATATTACATAATCTTTTATAATTACCATCAAATAATTATTTCCACTTAATATTAACTACTTTTAAGAGTTGCAATTTTCAAAATCTGTTTTTTTTTTCAATATCAGTAGTGTTTTTACAATTTTCTTGTTAATTAAATAACTTTTTTCTTAAAGTTAATTAAATAACTTTTTTCTTAAAGTTAATTAAATAGATTATTCTAAAATTTAATTTAAAACTGTAGTATAATGTTTATCAATAAATTTTAAATTAAATTTAATATTAAATTCTCTATATTCAGTATTTTAAAATAAAATAAATCTTACTTGGTTAAGATTAAAAAAGAAAAATATTTTACAAATCTTTTTATTTAGGATTTTAGGAAAAAAAGTTATTCACATAATGGCAGGTTTTATTGACACATTCACAACTTTTTTTAATCGACATATGTCACAATAATTTCGGTGAAATATTTGGAGTTATTTATTGTTCATAATTTTTACACAAAGTTATCTATTTTAAAAGTAATGTTAGTTACATATAAGAAAAATTAGATTAATTTTATAGTTTTATTTTATTTATAAGTAAAAAATATATATTTATTTTATAATAGTTTTTCTCTACGATTTTTATACAACTAACTTATTTTTCATTAAAAAATTTGTTTAATTAATTTTATGTTTAGTATCATGTTTATCAATAAATTTTAAATTAAAGTTAATATTAAATTCTCTATATTCAGTATTTTAAAATATAAAGAAATCTTACTTGGTTAAGATTAAAAAAGAAAAAATATTTTACAAATCTTTTTTATTTAGGATTTTAGGGAAAAAAACGAAGTTATTCACATAATGGCAGGTTTTATTGACACATTCACAACCTTTTTTTAATCGACACATGTCACAATAATTTCGGGTGAAATATTTGGAGCTATTTTTTGTTCTTAATTTTTTACACAGAGTTATCTATTTTAAAAGTAAAGTTAGTTACATATAAGAAAAAATTAGATTGATTTTATAGTTTTATTTTATTTATAATTTTAAAAAAGAAAATATTTATTTTATAATTAGTTTTTCTCTAAATTTTTGTACAACTAACTTATTTTTCATTAAAAAATTTTTTAATTAATTTTATGTTTTGTATTATACGTACAAATACATATTCATCATATTCACATATACTGAAGTACGACAACAACATCATAATTAAAAATTATGTTAGAATCATAAGATATATCAAGGATAATGAAAAAATTGAGTTGTATCAAGAAATTAAAAGAACATACTCAGGTATTAGTTTTCATGTAAATACTATTCTGTTTTGTAAAAATAATATGTGGTAGTTCAAACCAATTATAGATGTGAAATATTAATTTTAGTGTTCTAAAATCCTAAAATAATTTAAAAGAATATTTGATAGTAATTTTCTTTTAAACACAAATCCTGAACAAAAAAAACATTGTATCATACTTTTTAAGTCCTAAGCTAAAGAGAATTGTAAAACATTATTTGGTAATAGTTTTCACAAACAAAATTGATGATGAACATGATATTAAATTTATTTAATTAAAAATGAATTGTGTGTGGAAGTGATTAAAATTGTCAAAAATATTAATTTTACAACTATTTGATAGTAATTTAAACTTTCTGAAATTCTACATATAAGATAACTGTTTAAGATTCGATGAAAGTAATTTTCCTTTTCTAAAATCGTAAACAAAAATGTAAAACAGTATTTGATATTATTTTTCTTTTCTTTTTCAAATTTTAAATAAAATAGATTTATAAAATAAAATACTTTCCTTTTAAAAAATCTTAACAAAATGAGAATTTTTAAATAGATTTGATGACAAAAATAACCCTAAAACTATTTAATAAACAAAAAATAGGATATTGTCGTGATTAGTCTTTATATGTGTTTGGTAATACGAAAATCAATCAAACACATCTTTGATATATATGTTTGTTCAATACCAAATCAGACTTCATAGTCATATTAATAATTTTTTTTACCATATTGTATTTTTCTAATTATTTCATTAAAATTAATGAATTAATAAAATTATTTAATATCATATAAGTGGAAAATTATTATCACAAATTGAAAAGGAAAATTATTTTACTGTTTCATTTTGTCAGGATTTTTTAAAAAAAAAAACTTTTTTGGGTAGGATTATTTTAATTATTTTTGTAAAATCCAAATAAAAATATTTATGAAATACTTTTTCATTTTTAAATCCTAACCTTAATATAATTTGTTTCCTTTTTTTGTTTTTAAATTTTACTCGAGAAGAATAGTAAAAGTTTACTAAATAGTATTTTCTAAAGAATTTGATAATAAACATGATAATAAGACATATTTAATTAAAAAATACAATTTATAAAATAGTGCTGATATTTAAAAAACGAATTTTAAAAATAATCAATTTTTAAAATCACTTAATATTAACTGAAAATAATTATTTGATAGTAATTTGTTTTCTTAAGTTCTAAACAAAATATAACTGTATAATTTTATGTAATAGTAATTTTCTTTTTTTATTCGTGATAATAATTTTCCTTTTCTTAATCTTTTAAAAATCTTAAACAATTTTTTTTATTTCTTGACACATGTCGCAATATAATTGTATAATATTATATAAAACAATTTTCCTTTTCAATTTGTGATATTAATTTTTCTTTTCCAAATCTTTAAAAAATATTTTATATTTCTAACACATGTCACAATCTTAAATTTTCGATTGACACATGTCACGATCATGTTAATTAGTAACTTTGAAGAAACAAGCTTTATATAATAAGATGTGACCAATTAATTATTTGATCTTCTCTTATATATCGCTAACTATAGGACATTAAATTCTCTTTATGTACGACATTCTCTTTATATACAATATTCAATGCTTGGTAATTTTTTTGATAATGTAACTTAGTTTTTTCATTCCTGAAAAATTTAGTTAGCATACGGGCTTTGTTTACAATATTCATGTTGGGCCATATTTATTGTGTTTATGGGTTAAGAATTTCAAAATTAAATATTTTAGTCCAATCTTTTAAAAAAAATCATATTAACCTTTTATATAAAATAAATATAAACATTTTATGCTATATTCATATTTTTTTGGTAAAAATAACACAAACCGAAATATAATATATTTCTTAAATTTTATTTTACAACATGCATTATTAAATAATAGAGCCACATATAACATTTCACAATTCAAACTATTTTTTAAAAATAGCCAAAGATAGATTTGTTGCATTTTCTCTTGAAATATTACTGATAAACCGAAAATATTCAAAGTTTTATTCGAGTAGTCGAAATGTATTTTTAAAAATTTGAAAATTAACATGAAACCCAAAAATATAATCGAAAATGTGAACCCAAATTTTTTAAAAATATCTGAAATACTGAAAACATATCTAAAATATCCAATACATAATATACACAAAACATTTCTTTACTTTGGATATCCAGACTCGAACGTAGATCCACGGGTCCAAAAATCTAATCGTCCAGATCCCAGACCAAAACCTATATTTTTTGTTGGTTTCTCAGTGTTGTTTTAGAACTGGAAAATCTCCATGCTTAAAAGAAAGTTACATAAGAAAGTACACACAAAATCTCAAATAAACTAATTTTACAAAAAAAATTCTTATCCAATATAATACGACTTTATAACATAATAATATACAAAAAATCATACTAATTTATATTCAATTTATTTATAACGTAAAACCTCAAAAAAACCCGCACTTTCTAAGCGCGGGTCTTATATTTTATAAACGAGATATCAGTTTTATGTGTGTTGAGTTTAATTCAACCAAACCAAGTCAGCACCCACGTCTATTGGATAAACAGTATTATAAAAATTCCCAATATTTTTTCATAAGAAGATAGGAAGATAGATTAAAAAGGAACGAACCTTCTGGCTTCAGATCAATTTAATAAGGAAAACCAAAATAGTATAATTAACTTACCAAAGACGCGAATTGGCTGGCGGGTGCGAGTGATTAAATTCGATCCTCTCATAGAAAAGATAGAGAAGAGAGAGAGAAAAGCTTGAAACTTTGACGATTTCGACATCTTAAGGATTGTAATTGACCGCAAGAAAGAGATTCCTCCCTCGGGTACACACGTCTCTCTTTGAACTGCTTTTTGTTATTCTTTGTTTGATGATTGATTCCTCAGGTTTAGTCCCTTGGACCCATTTCTAGGTTACCTTTTACGATTAGGATCGAAAAAGTGTTTCCTTTTCGCCGATTCTTCCTGACCCATATACAAGTTTTTGATTCTTGGTTTTCGTGTTTTGTCTCAATTAGCAAGAATCATTCATGACGACCAATTTCGCATTCACCGGTGATGATGACTCTTCAAAGCAACTCGTCTTGCTTGCATCTGTTTGTTCCGGCATCCTCATGTGCAAAATCGTAAGCCCTTTGGGCCCTTTAGGTCAATGATGCAAGAATTTTTTTTAAACAATCTTTGTTCTTGTTCTGAAGGTTTATGACTTGACTGGTTTCATAAGTCCTTTGCTCTTCAGTGCTTATGGGAAACTCGATGGCAAAGTTAGAATGGAATGGAACAACAGGTTTTTTTTATTTCTTTTATCTTCTCTTGTGGATTAATTCAAGAGTTGTGTTTTAGCTTAAGAGAGGTTTTTCTTTGGCAGGGGATTCTCAACGTTCCATGCTGTTTTTGTTTCTGTGGCTTCAATCTATCTCCTGGTGATTTCAGATCAGTTTGATGAGAGTGTTCATGGTGACTCAGTCATCAATAGTACAACGAGGTTATCC
This sequence comes from Brassica nigra, assembly GCA_016432835.1. Lineage (NCBI taxonomy): Eukaryota > Viridiplantae > Streptophyta > Magnoliopsida > Brassicales > Brassicaceae > Brassica > Brassica nigra. The sequence goes on from CM028242.1 coordinate 52,412,618, forward strand.
GAATCTGTAATGGGGGTGAGTTTTCAACATCATTCATCTCTAGTATCTTTTATTATTCTTTGCATTTGATGTTCATAAATGAATCTTTTTTTTTTTGTCTTTTAATAGATCTCCTTAGGCTATTTTGTAGCAGACTTAATGATGATCTTTTGGCATTTTCCTACTCTCGGTGGTGTTGAATATGTAAGTATCATATATTATTTTCCATAAATGTTGATAAATAATTAGCATTTAATTCCAGTATGGATTTGTATAAGCTAATGTTTGTTTTCTCTTTGTTACCTTTTCAAGGTTTTCCATCACTGCTTATCGATGTTCTCCATCATTCTCTCTGTCACAAGTGGACAAGCACAGTTCTACATTTTCATGGTTCTCTTATCGGAGGCCACAACCCCGTTTGTCAACCTACGGTGGTGAGTTTTTTTTTTCGGATTTAGACAGTCCACTTAAAAGGTTTTAGATACGCTTGGCTTCTAAACATCAAGCGTGTGAATCTCAGGTACTTGGATGCTAGTGGTCAAAAGGGCTCTAAGGCGTACACACTCAATGGAATTGCCCTGTTCTTGGGTTGGCTGGTAATCTTTGATAGACCAAAAACAAATCTCTTTGTTCTAGCATTAACCGAATGTAATTGCTTTTCCTTACAGGTCGCGAGGATCCTTTTGTTTATCTACTTCTTTGTACACATGTACTCCCATTTCCATCAGGTAATCTCAATGCTGAGCTTGAGTCAAATAAGCATGCATCTTTAAGACATGTGAATCTAAAAAGCTTGTCCGTTTTTTTGCAGGTGAAGCTAGTGTTTCCACTGGGATTTTACAGCCTTATTGCGGTAGGACCGGTCCTGTCAACGATGAATCTTCTTTGGTTCTGGAAAATCACCAAAGGATTGATCAAAACAATCTCCAAGGCGATGGGAAAGAAAAAACAGTGATGGTCTCTGCTGGACATGAAAAAAGGGGACTTGGATTGCATTCACTTTAATCTGTTCATGAAAAAAGATTGATTGATATCATGTTGTGACGTGTCTTGGAAGCCTTTTCGGTTTATAGGACTGCCTTTCTATGGGAATTGTATATTCACAACCTTCAGCTGTTTCTTAGGTATTCTTCCACTTGTAAAGTTTAAGCAGAATCTGTGTTTCAGGTGACCCAGATTTTAGTGATACTAGTTTTATCATTTGGAAAAGAGTGGTTTTAGGCTCGGCTTGGTGTAAACCCAGTAATGACAAATACAATCTTTAAATCTATTAGGTGATTTTCAAGTTGCTAGAAGAAATTAGTTAAAAGTTGGATGGATATAAGATTTTTCTGTGGTGAATTTTAGTCTTATGTAGGCATGGGTGTTCGATACTATGCAAATGATTGTATTAAGGTTCAACTAAATAGTGAGGAACATTAACATTTTGCACCAATTTGTAAGCCTAGAAGACAATTGGAAAATAGGTAAAATCAGGATACTGATAGTACGTAATTTTTTTACACTCACGATGCAGGATATTGTAATCTATCCATTTGGCGGCAATGTAACAAAATGTCATTTAGAGTTAAACTAAACCTAAAATTATCACTAATGGCAATTTGATCATTTTTATTAGGTATTAATCAAATCATTAGTCAAAACTTGCATGCTGCTTTGTTGCTCTCTTTGATCTGGAGAAATTGTCAAATATGACCTATAACTTGATTTTAAATGCAAAGATATACTTCAACTTGAATCAAATGCAAAACTAACCTAAAACACTAGTGAATTACAAGTATTCCTTTATGACAAAAAAACAGAATATACTGTTACGAATATAACCCATGCAAGTCTTCTAGAGGTTTTGTAAGTTTTCTCAAGTCTTCTCATATTGTAGATTTTAAAAATAATTTATAAATTTTATAAAAAAAATTTATGGAAGAAAAATTGGAATCATGTAATTATACACATTTTAAAATGATATAAATTAAGATATAATATAATTGAATTGTTTTCAACAGAGATGAGTGAATGTAGTGAGTTATTGTATTATTTGGTTTAGGGTTTGGTAACATATGTAGTATTGTTTGTATTTTTAGGGTTAGATTTTGGAAGATTAACATTTTTTGGAAAATTAAAATTTGACATACATATGTTTAGTTTCGTTTATATTAAATACTTTTAAAGTTTATTTGAAGTTTAATGAAGTGTTTTTTTTCTATTTAGTTACTTATTAAGTTTAGGATATAAATTTAGGGTCTAGAAATTTAGAGGTAGAAAACTTCCAGATTATAGATGGAAAACTTCCAGGAAGCCTTTTGGGCGAGTTGTATATTTAGAGGTGGAAAACTTCCAGATTAGAAGACTTCCTTGAAAATCTTTTCAATCGAAAATATTTAACCTAAATGGAAATTTTTGTCTCCATATATAAAGAAAATGTACACATTCTCTTTCTTCCTCTCAAATGGCTGTAACAAAAATATAATGCTTTTCACTCTAAAACTCTCCAACCTCTCTCTAATCTCTTTGAACTTGAAAATATCAAACTTTATATGAAATTTTCATTTTGATCTTATGTATTTCTCACTAATTTATCTTGTTTTTGCAGGTTTTTAAAGGTAAATCTAAATTTTAGATATCTAGTTTTATGTGTTCCATAAAGGTAGATCTATCTAATCTTCCACTCATTTTTTTCTGTTTTGAAGACATTTGAATGTTTTTGAATATGCAAGTTTTTCAGATCTGAGTTTGGATATGCATGTTTTTCAGATCTGGACCAGACTCTGGAAGAGTTATAGGAAGTGTTCTAAAATATAGTGCTAGAAAGACTTATAGGAAGTCTTCTGACGGAGTCTTCTCCCATGTCTCCTCTTTCATAACAGATCTGAGCGTTTTGGTAAGTTTTTATGTTTGATTTTTCTTCATTTAGTAACCTCCTATTGCATAAAACTCTTACCTTTTCCCCAAATTAAATCTCTCCAACCCCTCTCTAATCTCTTTGAACTTGAAAACACAAAACTTTATATGAGTTTTTCATTTTTTTGTCTCATGTCTTTTTCATTAATATATCTTTTTTTGCACGTTTTTAATCAGATGGTTCTCATCGTCCACATAGAAACATATTTTTATGTATTCTATACATGTAGTTTGTCTTTGTGGAGGAATGATCTATAATAGTTTTTTTCTGTGGTATGTTTTGTGATTTGAATGTGTACTCTTTTAGTTGTGATTTTTTTTTGTAAATTTGAAGAGATATTAATGAAAACGTTTGGCAAATATGTTAATTTCCACAATATTATCTTTGCTAAAAGTACTTGACATTATTGAAGTTATTGATACAACTTCAATAGCAAAACATAATAACACAAAAAATTAGTCAAATTTACTGCAACTAAAGGAGAAGATTTCTCAAGAAAACTTAGCCAAAATTCACAAAATATCAAACATTACATAAATTTAAAAATATAACAGATTCACTAGAAGACTTCTCACAAGTCTTCCGGAAGAATTCACAGAAGACTTCTCGGAAGACTTAAATTTAAAGAGGGGAATTGAAGTAAAAGCGGGAAATTTAAGAGGGAAATTAAAAATTTAAGCGGAAAACTCAAATTTAAAGTGAAAATTGAAATTTCAAATTTCATGACAGTTAAAAAGTATATCCTATGATCTAAGAAGACACATTAAACCATATGACTTGATATTCTTGAAGTTACTTAACACTTTTGAAAGTTAAAAAAAAACATATCTTAAGGTACTTAACAAGTTTACAAAAATTATCCAAGAAGACTTCAAAGCGGAAGTCTTCTCGGATCAGCTAGAAACTTTAATAAACATGAATGTTGGTAACCTCATAAATATCACCAATTAAGTTATAAATTTCATTCAGTAGCCCCAATATTGACTAATATACATGAATTAACAAAAAAATGTTTAAAAGTCTTTATAGTTTTAGAGAAAATGAAAGTTTATTAAACATTGACGCAGAAGACTTATACGGAAGTCTTCTGTAGAGACGACTTTTGTGTAAGTCTTCTGGCGGAAGACTTACATGGAAGTCTTCTGTTTGGGTCATTTTTGCAATTGCAAATTTACAAAGGAAGACTTCTTCCAGGGAAGTCTACTATACAGAAGACTTCTATGGAAGTCTTCCTTTGTAAATATTGGCAATCTCGAAAATACCACAAAGACTTCTATGGAAGTCTTCTAGGATAAACAGGTTAATTTTGCAATTGACCGAATTGTGTCAGAAATTTGACTTTTTCTAGAAGACTTACATGTAAGTCTTCCAGAAGAAAAATAAAAATTAAAAATTAAGTTTTTCTAGAAGACTTACATGTAAGTCGTCTCAGATTACTTTTGCAATTTTTTTTAAAAAAACTTAAATATTAAGTTTTAACCAGACGACTTACATGTAAGTCTTCTAGAAGACGACTTTCACGAAAGTCTTTTGGAAGACGACTTACACAAAAGTCTTCTAGGAAAACCAAGGTCTAACCAGAGTCTGAGAATAAAATTTTGGAAGACTTCCGTGTAAGTCGTCTGCCGGAAGACTTACATGAAAGTCGTCTAGATAAAATTAAATATTTTTTTTCTTATTCAATTGCAAAAGTAACCTGAGACGACTTTCATCGAAAGTTAGAAGACTTCCACCGACAGATGGGAAGACTTTCAGGGAAGTCTTCTAGAGAAAGTCAAATTTCTGACACAATCCGGTCACTTGCAAAACTAACCTGTTTATCCAGAAAACTTGGAGTCTTCTATTTTTTTTTTTTAACAAAGAAAACTCGGAAGACTTCCAGGGAAGTCCTCTACCTAAAAGGCAAAGAAAGTCAATTGCAAAACTATCCTATGAATTGACCAGAAGACTTCCATGTAAATTTTCTAAGTCAAGAAGATCTACGAGGAAGTATTCTGACGAACAGATATGGGAAAAATTGATTTCATACCTTCAACCAGTCAGATAGCTAGATTATATCTTCTCCTACTACACAGAACTTCACAGCAAAACCAACCCACAAGTTAGTGACCAAGATTCATGAGCTTCAACCTTACAAAGTTTAGAATCAAAATCTTTGGTTTTTTGGATGAATATAGAGAGAAAGTGAAAGAGGTGAAGTTTGTTGAGCAAAAGAAATGAGATATGAGGTTTCCAAATCTATTTTAAGATGCATTAAGAGCTTCAAATTGGTTGTTCATGGTGGATGGTATATTGATGGCAATGACAATATTGTAAATACTTGAGGAAGATGAGGATGATAGAGTAAAGCACTCAATTTTGAAAAAAAAAACGTAAGAGCATTTTCATGAATAATTAGAACTTCTGGGGTGAATAGGACAAATGAAAGTTTAAAAAGAAATCAAAAATTAGTTTTGTATTTGACTTTTTGTTTTGGGTCATATTTTAATCGATACAAACTACTTTTCTTCCCATCTTATATACTTTCTCCGTTTACTGTTTGAAATTTTTTATGTTTCAAATGATGTTTTTAGTCTTTAATGTGAAATTTATTGATTTTTGTGTGTTTATGATTTTTAATATTCTGTATATTGTTTTTTGTTGGTTGATTTATGATTAGTTAGATAGTTAATGATGTTTTTCTATAATCTATTTTTTATTTTTTTCTTTATCAATTCAGTCGATAAAAGTTTTAAAAGTCCATTTTAATAGTTTAACTAGATTTTATCCCACACGCCCGTGCGGACATTTTTTTCATTTTCTATATATATTTGATATTATTATAAATGTTTTAGATATATAATTTCTATTTTAGTTTTATATATTGTGTAATTCATATTATCGTTTATATTTCCAACGCTGGCTGCAGCTCACCACTTAGTTGTCCTCTGATTCTTTTCATTCTTTTTTCTGTCATCATAGTATGATTCAGATGTAAATAACCTTACTGCTTGATAGATCAATAAATTTGAAATTTCGTCAAAAATATATAGTGATTTGTTTAAAATTTTTACTTTGTTATTAATTATAGAGCAATTTAGGTGAAAAACAATAGAAGATCGTGATATTAGGAGAATAGGAAAGAGGGAAAACTTGTGTCTACGTGACAACAAAAGAGGAGTAAAAAAGATGCATTTACCCCGGATCTCAGCTTCCTGGTTTTAGGCTTTTAGGATTTGTGTCTGACACAATATCTGTATTTAGATTTGTCAAGATAGTAAAAAGATTGTGTTTACATTAGATGGACTTACATCGGTAAACCAAAATATACAGTGACAAAAGCATAACTCTGACGCAAACGGTGCAAGGATATCTTAAAAAAGATTTCAGTGAGATTTTATTTAGAAATTAGTTTAATTGTTAATTATATGTTATTCTCCTATCTGTGGGTGTCTACATGAAAGATTGGATTGCCAATTGTGTAACTGGCTAACTTATTGAATAGCAAATCAGTGAAATATTATATGGCTAAACTGATTGCCTTACCCTAACAACTTGTTCCACATAAAGAACTAGACCCTAAACCCTGCAAGCTAATACCTAAGCCCTTGAGGAATCAAAAAGCTCAAATCAGTTAACCTTAACACCTCAAACCATGGACATGTCTAACCTCGATACACTTAAACAACAAACCCTAATATAACCCTAAACACTTATATAACTCGAAAACCCTAACCCTAAACCCTAATGATACCCTTAAAACAAGAAAACCATACACCCAAACCCTAAATCATAAACCATAAAGCATAAACCCTTATAGGACCACTAAACCCTAAACACATAAACTCTAAACTCTAAATCCATAAACTCTAACCGGTTATTGTAAACCCCATTGACACAATATGTGTAACCGGTTTTGTTTTAACCGGTTATTGTAAAGCCCATTGACGAAACCCTCAACACATAATCTAAACCTTAAACCTAATAGTAACAACGGTAAGTAAACCCTATTGTGTACCCAAATCACATAAATATATACCATAAACCCAATAGGGAGCTCGGAACCCAAGCAATAATAAATACTAGACCATAAAGACATAATTTTAAATCCTACACCCAATTGGAAACCCGGAATCCAAACACTAATTATAAAACCTTATAGACAAAATTCTAAACCCTAAAGACAACATGATCCCCGAAACCCTAACGGTAATGAATAAACCAGAACGACAGTGTAAACTAGATAGCCCCATAAATAATTCGTTATACAGTTATATATCTTTGGAACCGGCTAACAATCGCTGTTTACCTTCACAAAATTGTCTATTATTTTATTTTGGCCGGTTATTGATTGAGGTGACCAGCCACTATTGTAATTAGATGGCTAATTGGACTCTCTCCTTCACCCGGTATCGATGGTTAATGTTTGAAATTTTGTTTTAGCCAGTTATTGATTTAGGTGACCAGCCACTATTGTAATTAGATGGCTAATTGGGTTCTCTCCTTCACCCGGGTATCGATGGTTAATGTTTAAAATTTTGTTTTACCCGGTTATTGATAGAGGTGACCAGCCACTATTGTAGTTAGACGGCCAATTGGGTTCTCTCTTTTACCTGATATCGATGGTTAATGTTTGACATTTTGTTTTAGCCGGTTATTCTAAACCCCATTGACGAAACTCTCAACACATAAATCTAACCCCTAAACCCAATAGGAACAATGGTAAGTAAACCCTGTTGTCTAAACCTCATCTCGGATTTCATTGTGGGCTTCATCCTCAAATACTTCAAATGAAGAAGTACCCAGATTCTTGTTTCAACATATATTCAGAAATAAAAGTTTGAGAAGTTAAATACACTGCAAAACCCCATCAAATCTATCACAAAATCCAAATAAGAACGTACTTTATGAACAATCTTTTTAATTTTGTTTCTCTTTGAACTTTTTTCATTTAGAAATTGTAATATCAAGAATACGAGCTCCCTACTGAGAAAAAGAAGTGTTTTAAGCTCAGATTTAAAGAATTAGATATGGTTAACAATACTCTCAAAGTCTTTCGATGAGAATGTAACACTGAAATAAAAAAGGAGAGAGATAAAAAAGATGCAGATTTAATTAGAAAAATATTGTGGATTAATGGAGTAGAGAGAAAATGGTTTCAAATTTCAGACTGTTTGATAATACTCGAAGAGGTAAGGGATAAACTATTTTTAATCTGACGTTAAGGTAAGATATGAGAGTAATCAAATCTTCCAAAATCTTTTAGTAAGATCTTTGTGTATCTTGGCAGAAGATTTGGCCTACTTGAAGCGATTATATGGGGGTTTATGATGTAGGGGTTGAAGAGTAAAAAGACACCATGAACAGTTGCACCTTTCTTCTCTTTGGTATATTGCCAATATAGCATAAGAGCGTTGGTACAGCTCCTAATTTATCTTAATTATAATTACTTACTAATATATTTTAGAGTTAGGTACAATAAAATAAAAATCTGAAATAATCAAATAGAGAACCTCCTTTAAAATATGTTATTTCTCTAATTTATACATTTTGCATATAAGACATTTTAAATTTTATTTATTTATATTATAGAAAATAATTATGTTTAAGATAATTTATATTTACATGTTTTTTTTAAGAAAATATACTTTAACATATATCATTTTAGTATTTAACGGGATTTATAAGAATAAACATTGTTTTGTTTAAATAATATAGTCCTATTGTTTTAGTAAATTTTATACATAGTAGTATCTATCATATTATTTTAATAAATTTTATTGATATAAGATATTTTTGGATGTCATTATATTAAGTTTTATTTTTTTCAATTAAGACTTTGAAGTATTAGATTGGTTTGATTTTTACAACATATATAGTTATTTTTATGGTGCATTTTAAAAAGTTATTCTTTATTATCTATGATTTTATGTTTTGTAAAATTTGAAATATTATCATTTTGAGTTTGAATATTTATTTTTAAAATTTTATATTTTTTCAAGAAAACTTTGGAAAATTACACAACTATTTTTTAGTTTGGAACATTACATGAATTTTGAATTGTTTTTGTTACTACATTAATATATTATTTTATAATGAATATTTGAACTTTAGGTAATATTTTTTAAAAAATTCTCAACAGATTTTGTTATAATTAAAATAAAATAATTTTATAATTAATTTGATTTGTCATTAATATTTTAAATGAATTACTAAAATTTGAAAGTTTTGTAATAACATATTTTTAAATAGTATATGAACTAAAAGTTGTTATATACTATTATATTTTTGTATATAAACATTTTAAACAATATATTGTTGAGAGTTTCAAAATAAATAAAAAGATAGTATATAGTTGTAGACATAAAAGTTTAACCTATGTTAATAATTTATTTTGTATAAAAATATTATATAGTTTAATAATTTTAACTCATTTTAATGATGAGTAATAATTTATTTAAATGATAAAATTTAAAAATATTAACTTTGTTTTTAATTTACCTATTTAATATAATTTTGTCATATTTAATTCATATAGCACTGCTATTTTTATATAATACAGAATATAATTATACAATTTATAAAAAATAGTGGAATGTTTTTATTTTCTTTTTATTATAAAATTTTAGTTAACATTGATTTTAATAATATTATATTACTAATTACGAAATTTATTAATGTCTTATTTTCTAAAAAAAATATTTAAAATTTTAAGTAAGATTTTGTTAGAATCTTTCTCAACAGATTTTGTTATAATTAAAATAAAATAAAATTCAAATTTATTAGATAGTTTATTATTGATGTAAATAATCAAATATGTCATATTAACTAATTCTTTAAGTGGTTCTACTATGACTTGTTAATATTAGATAAAAATAGGACCTTAAATTAATAGAATAGAAGTTTAAACATGCATGCAAATCTAAAACTTTATAAGTTTACACACAAAAAATATTGTTCAAGAATCTTATTTAAAAAGAAAAACCAAGATACAAAGCCTTGAAAGAGCAATTCTGAACTTTTAGGACTCTTAACTTTAGAGGAAGAGACCACTTTTACGCCCGTAAAAGAGAAACTTAGACAAATAGGCTGAACGAAGTGTGTCAAACCAAAGTTGAAAATGCAACAAAGTAAACGAGATAGCCGTGAGAGAAGCAAGGCAAATAAAGAGGATTAAGCTCCACTTAGGTTCTTTTTCGCGGAACAATATCATTGCCGCAGTGAAGGCAAGACCCATAGAGATGATTGACACAAACAATGCTAAAAGTCCCAACATAAGCTTTGTTGGTAAGGCCGTCCTGAAGTCATCTTCTGCATACCGAGATGTCATGATTGCCAAGAATAACACAATAGCTGTCACGGATGATAAGAGCGCAACCGAATCTGATAAGATAAACATATCGAACCAGAACTCCTTTCTAAATACAGGGAAGCCCGGTAATTTTTCATCGTTGCCACCAGGTAGGGTAAAGGCTGCGGCAAAGACCACAGTTGCTATCAGCGTTGCTACTAGCATACATTCTGTTGCGGTTTCTTTCATCCACTTTTCTCCTTCCTTGCGTAAGTTGTCGTGTTCTTTTGTAAATAGATCATGTGCTATGTAGCCTTCAGTGTTTTTAGTGTTGATGTATGAACGAGGAACTATCTCTTTAACAGCCTAGGATATGTGATTAGAAGCTTTATTAAGGACATAAATACTTATAGAGAAGGAGAAGAGATCATATGATTAAATGTTTTTTGAAGTGTGTTTCTGTGTACCTTGAACCATAGGAGTTCTCTTTGCATCTGTAGTGCTGCTCCGGACAAGATGCAACAAGTTATTTCCGGTTTGATTATCATTATAAGCTGCTATAAAATCCTTGATACCCCCAAGTTCATATATTATTTTGAATATGCTTTCATGACGATTTAAAGCAGCAACATGGAATAAACTCTGACCATGTTCATTAACTTTCCAGATTAGGTCTGGATATGAACGGATAAGAATAATTAAAAACTCACGTTTCCAGACTCTGCAGCATCAAAGAGAAGCGCTGAAGGTGACCTCAGTAAAGCCGAAACTGTTTCCACTGGCAATTGCACAACTGATTTCCATATCTACTAGCTGATGAGCCAAGGTTCTCATTTTTGCTTCATGGAAGAAGCCCTTATAAACTAAAATGGTAAAAAAAAAAAAATCTTGTTAGTTCCGTGGATAGTCGATTAGTCGTTTGCCTTTGGAGTGTGTTGTATTCTACTTACTATAATTAGCTGACTTCTGGAACAAGTTTAGTTGCCTTTTATGAGAAATTGCAGAAGGCTTGCGAGCCATCAAGTGCAAGGCTGTCTCTTGATTACCATTTGTAGAATGTGTTAGTACTTTTTTATTACTTCTCATTTTGTTGAACATCCAGAGAGCTACATCTGTGAATACGCTTGATTGAGAGCAAACAAAAGCGTTTTAAGGTGTAGATCATTTTATATATTTACCGTAGATATCAGCTGATATGATGACGAGAAAGAGACTTCTCATATCGGTATCGGTTAAGTTTTTGATCTTTGTTTTCCTTGTAAGGTATCTGACCATTTCTCCATGACCGAACAGAGCTGCCATGTGGATGGGTCTCATCTTTCGACTGCCAGGAATATCTGGAAGCTTTGCATTCATTTTTATCAACATATCAGAAATCTCAACAACTCCGGATGCGGCAGCAAAACACAAAGCAGTGTTCCCATCCTCGTTTTTCAAAGCCAAGTCATCGAGTTTCATTTCTTCAACTCCAAGTAGATTTCTCACAAACCCTTTGTGTTTGGCTGCAACAGCGATGTGAAGAGCAGTCTCCAGTTTCCTAGTGATCGGTCTGGACAATTTCCTTTTGTTTACGGATACATTTGTAGCTTCTTTCCAGTCTCCTTTCAAGGCAGCTTGATACATTCGGATGCCCTCGCCTTGCGATACTAAAATTCAAGAGATGTTAATTAAATGAAGTGTTTTCATACTATCACTTGAAAGCTTACCCTCAGCATTGTGCAGTGGGCTACTTGTCTCTCCTATTTTTCCACTCTTGTATCTTCCATAATTTCCATATTTGTCGACTGAGATTCAATTGCTGCAGCTTTACTCTGATTGCTACGCTCCAGAGTGTTCATCTTTCTTGGATCGAGAACTTTCAAAAGTGATATTAATAAACACATATGGAGTACAATTAATATCATGCTTGTAACTTAACAAACTAGAGCTTGACCTGTGCAACCGCGCGGTTGTTTATTTTCAGTTATATATATATATATTTATTTATTTATTTTAGATCATACATTTTAATGTTAATCATATTTTAAATGTTTATATAACTATTTCAAATATAATAATTTTGTAGTATACATGTTGTAATTAATCAATTGTTTAAAACTGTCATATATATTTATCGCTTCTTATTAAATATTTATCATATTGTATTTGTGTTTCTTTATTGAAAAATTAATATATGCATTAAACAACATATTAAAATTATTTTGTATTAAAGTATGTTCAATTTTAATCCATGAGCTTCAAAGCCGAATTTTCTATTAGCAATACTTTTATTATTTTTCATTTCAGATAATATATTATTTTATATAAAAATTCTAAGATATATTAATTTTATTCATGTATTATATACTTTGTGAATGTTAAGTCTTTATGTCATCGTATTATATTTTTAGCATAAATATTTTTGATTTTTTTTATAAATTTAATGTAACATTATCATATTTAGTTCAATATAATAATTTCATTTAATGTGAATTATTATTATTATAAAATAGATAAAATAAGATATTTTTTTTTTAATTTTATAAATGATAACTGAATATATATTAATGCATAATAATATTTCATTGCTAATTAAGTTGAAATATTAACATAAAATTTTGAAAATTAAGAAATTGTTAAAATATTTTCAACAGATTTGTTAAAATTTATATATATATAATTAAAATGAATAGATATCATGATTAAAAGATTTTATATTATTAGCTTTAATGAAATACATGTTAATTATTTTACATATATTATATAGTTTACTAATGTTAACACGTTTACCTACGTATTGTATTTTGAACATAAATAATTAATAAAGTAAATATATAAATTTAACAATTTAATATAATTTTATTATATTTACCTCAATATAATAATTTTCTCTTAAAATGATTGATTATGATTATATAATAGGTAAAATAGGATAGAGTTTATATTTTTAATTTTATAAATATATAAATATATAATAATATTTCATAAATAATTTTGAAATTAGTGAAAATATTTTACATATAATTTTTAAAATTAAGTTCTTGTTAAAAAATTTAAATAGATTTTTTAGAGTTTTCAAAATATAGACTATAATTAGAAAGTTTAAGAAAATAAGATAAAATTTTATTTTTTTATTTTGTAATAAAATATTAATTAAAATTAATTTATAATAATATTATATTACTAATTACTAAATTAATTAATGCATCATTTTATAAAAAATATTTTAAAAATTTAATAAGATTTGTTTAGATTTTTTTGTCAACAGATTTTTATAATTAAAAAAATAGAACAATTTTATAGGTGAAGTTGTTATATATGTCAATTATTTAAGATGTGATATGCCAAAATGTTAGTTAGAAATAAATGAAATAAGATTCTCTAAGGAAGGTCCATTTTTAAAAATATTACACATGAATCAAGGTTGTGACTTCTCTTTTACTATATAAGATATACATGCACTTTAACTCAAAACATATTAACTTGACTTACATAGATGTAACTGTGCCTTAAAACCTATGTGTTATTTGTTTGTACTGCTATTAAGTTGTATGTAAACCAACCAGATAATTAATAAAAAGTATAATATTTATGCAGTTTACTAAAAAAAGTTTTGATGTAATAATATATTCTTTTACCAAAAATATAATGTATATAAACTTTTACCCAACATATACATATATATATATATATATATATGTGTGTGTGTGTGTGTGTGTGTGACATTTATCATTCTCAAGAATCATTTTAAAAAAACGATGGAAAATATTTCTTAGTTTTCCTGAAACAAAAAAATTTTAAAGCTTAATTTTGACTAGAAAATTAAGATTTCATCTCAAAGAAGAATCAATCTATATATAATAGCAAGCCCACTTTTCTGTTTTCGTTGACATCAGCATTTTTTATAGGAAAATAAAAGTTAAATCCAACGGTAGAGATTCTTTCGTTATGCAATCTAACGGCTAAGTTTTAGTTTCTTTTAAATGTATGACATCAGCAGTTACTCTATCTGAAGGGTGTCTTAGAGCAGCATTAACGCCAGAAACCCCATTAGGTTTCTTTAATTTTTTTTTTTTCCGGATTAAAAAAAAAAAAAAAAAGCCTACCAATTGCGGACCACCACGTGTCATGGGGCCCGCAAAATAATGAAAGAAACGGAGAAAACAGGTTTCTCTCTTCGCGACTTTCTTCCTTCTTTTCTTCCATTTGGTGGGCCCTCCCTCCCCTGAAACTCTCTAAAGAAACTGCGTTATTTATGCTCTTACGTTTCATTTTTGAAACATTGCTTCTCAAAAAGACACAACCCTCAGAACTCGAAAGACACAACCCTTTCAGAATAATATTTCTTGACAAATTTATATACTCTTGCTTTATCACTCCCCTACTTCCCTTCATCATTTTTTTTAATTCTCCGTCACTTACAATGAAATTCCTTTGTCATGGAAATAACTGTCTCTTTCTTTCTGATTTTTTTCTCATGGGTTTTTTTTGTTATGGAAATAACTGTCTTTCTCTCTCTGTTTCTCCTGTCTGTTTTCACACCACCGAGATCCTCTTTTCTGATTTTTATGTTAATCCCCATCCTCTTCTCTGTCTCCCCAACCCACTACTATTTTAGTTTACCACTTAATTTATCTCAGATAAGATTACTTCTTCTCAAAAACTCATTGATCTCCTCCGGTAACGTTTCCAACCCAGAATTTTAGTCAGGAATCTGTGATTCAAAACAACTTATTAGCCTTCGTTTCACTCTATCTCCAGATAAAAAAGTACATTTCTATACAGAATAGCAGTTGAAACGCCAATGGAAGTAAGATTTACAACTCCTATAATTGTTTCATTTGAGTTATGGTTTGTCGTCGTTTGTCCATATCAACTGCATGAATCAATTTAATCGGAAAAGTATTTTTTTACCAAGTTTGTTTTGGTCTTCCATGTTAGATAGAAGAGATGTGATTTAACTGATTGTAGATATGCTTCGTCTAACGAGAGTATAGAGATTGTAGATTTAAGTCCGTTTCGTTTTTTGTCAATGCCCCTATGTTTCAACCAAGTTCAGATCTGTTTATTATACTATATTGGTTCAAATGTTCTTAGTGATCATCTGTGCTTATTTCCTTTCATATCATCTGTACATGCGAGAAACCGGTCTTAGTGATAATTAATTAGGTAGGAGGTGTTTGTTCTGCTGTATCAAAATCTCACGTATTTCCTTTTTTGAGGATCGACGAATCAAATGATATTTTTGTTCCAATTTTTGTCTCTTCAAACCCTCTAAAATTTTTGGTAACATTTGTTTTACCATCAAACTTCCCTGTCTAGATGATCATAACCTTCGAGGCACAGAAAAATTCTTTTGTTATGTCTTTTATCCAAATCATGTGAGGTAAGTATGGGTTCTCTTTTGAAGTCTTGAAGTAACATGTTCACAAAAAATTGACTGCCAAATCTAAAGATGTGTGTTGGTAAACACAATTTTTTTTTTTGCAAAAATTTAATCAAGAATATTGGAACGAGCAGGAGGGTATGTTTGACAAAAATCTGATGGTCCGCAAGCACACTTTCAAATCCCAATCGATTTTGCTATACTGGTCATAGTATTCGTACAGCAAACTGCATTGCTGACAAGAGTTCAATTGGATTATGGTTTTATATTTTGCAGATGCAGTTTCATGAAATTTTGAATGGACCATATCATGCTAATGATATAATTTTGTCTCTGTAGAGAAAATGGTGAAGTCAAAATTAAAATTATTATATGATGACATCAAGAAAAAAGTTGGCAGGAATCAAGAAAAACAACCAATGCGATGTGGAGATTGTAATTCTTTAGAAGTAGAATATTACATATAAAACTTTTAGTCACGTTATATTTATATATTTTTCAATTGATTTTTATACGAACTTATACGAAAAGAAGTATATTCTAATTTCTAACATTCTAATTTCTTTCTCAAATTAAGGTGAAATCCGTATAAGGAAAGTAATTCTGATTTCTTTCTCAGCCTCCTAACATTCTCAGCAATATTATAATAGCCATAATAAATACTTTTTAAACATATATTCTCTCCGCTTCAAAATTATCTATTTTTTTAGAATTTTATCATATATTAATAAAACATATTAATTTTTAATATAAATAAATTATTGTGATTCATTATGATATTCTAGGATATACCTAAATATTTTTATCACAAATCTAGGTGTAGGTTTTGGGATTAAGGTTTTAGATTGAAAACATAAAATATATATTAAAAATTTTGAAAATAAAAATATTAAAAATAATTTTAATAATTATTTTTGAATTTCAAAGGAAAATTTGAAAATGTCTTTTTGACTCTTTAATGAAACATTTTGACCATTTTCTTTCTTCTAAGCTCCTTTTGTGACAAAAACTTGAAAATGGTCTATTAAGAGAATTGTACATTATTATTTTTCATAATTTTTACTCATAATTTTTATCCAGTCAAAATTTAATATTCAAAATTAATTTTTCTGAAGTTTTCAATTTACATTAAGTATAATATAAATAAATTGAAAATGAAAAATGGAGTTCTAAACCATTTTGAAACATGAAGAATATGTATCTTTATATATCATATTTCATAACCATAAAATATTAAAAATGACTTTGACAAGTGTCTTTCCATTAGTATTTCTTTCATGATGTTATAAAAAGTCGTAGCCTTTTATTAGACATTATATATTTTTCGCTTTTAACTGCTTTTTATATGAAAAAGGCATTTTAAATCATTTACTTTCAGTTTTGTTTATTTCAATTTTGTAACATCTCATTCAAATATCTAACTCTGTTTATTGTCTCAAATAAAACTTGTTTTGATATTTCATTGCAACCATTGCATTTCTTAATAACTAATATTACATTTGATGATCATTTTTTCAACATTTGGTGATCAAGCCATTGCAACATGATTTAACAATTACACTTGTGTGTTATTTGTAATCTCATACCGCTTTATAATTTTATGAACCAAAACTTTGTTGTAACATGTCTCTCCAGTCCATGTTGGCTATTATTTCGCAGCCCAGACGTAGTGGAAAGTAATAGGATGTTGTTTATTGAGTTTTTGATTAAACAATGGGAGCCTTAATATGTGGTAGAGAAAGAGGGATAGTGTTTGAGCAGTCTATACTGGAGTTAGAGTCAATGAGTCCTCCATTAAATCTCACAAAATTGTAATAAGAATAGTGCAATAAAAGAGGTGATTTCTTTTATCATCATGCTTCTCAAACAATACAATTTTGTTTTGCTACATCCTGCATTTTAGACCGGTCGATCACGAGCAGAAAACCATATGTCAAACATCATATTACTTTTGTTTTTATAAATACACAAAAATAACTGTGAAGTATGAAACTTAATAAGGTACATATTTCATAAACCTTTATATCACAATATAATTTAACATCTAACTAAATGTGGTGATATTAATGATAAATAACACTTAATTAAATATAAAATATAAAATTTAGTTATTGCATAAAATTGAAAAACATATCTCTGAACTGAAACCAAAAATGCATTTAGAATTGACGAATTGTAAGTTGTACTTCTATGAGTGTCAATACACAAAAGCTCTTACAATGGTTATTCCATTCTTGATTATTATATAATATATACAGTTCTTTAAAATAACTCTTATATTGTAGAAATCTATGCAACATGTATTTGACACTCTATTTCCATTGAATAATATTCTACGCACTTACTATTTTTTGTCTATCTTAATTTTTTTTTTTCGTATTCATATGTTAGAATCCGAGAAAACTCACTTTAAAATCTACTTATATCATCATTCTCTGCACGAATGCTTTTTAACTAAATGTTTTAGATTAATTTATGTCAGATATGAATTACTCACTGTTGAGATTAAAATTTTAAGGCCTCCATTCATCTATAAGTAGTTATCTCTTAGAATAGTCACTTCATTCTCTTAATTTTTTTCATCAGTTGAATCTTCTAAAATTATCATTTTTTAATAATTATGTCTTGATAAATCTGACGAAATGTATATAAACTCTATGCAATTTGTAAGAAAGTCAATTTCTTTAACATTATATCTCTGTAGCATTTGTCTGTTATTTAATCTTCAATCAATCTTATTTTGTATAGAAGTGAAAATGTATGCTCTAATTAAAAAATCATATCCAAAAGGTTTTTTCCCGGTAATATTAAGATCAACATTTTTATTTATAAATTGCTATTTTTTCTATAGACAATCAAAACACCTTTACAATTGACAATGTCAATATTTCATCCTTTTTTTTATATTATAAATCCCTTGATTGATCAATATTTTGAAATAAAATATAAGGTATACTAAGAATAATTCAAATTGACTTTTATATTTATATTAGAAAAAATTGCCAAAACGGAGCAAATACACAACTATATTGTCCCTTTGCCATAAATCTCTTTTTGATCCGTTTTGATGAGATACCGGACAACTTTGAAAAATCATATCAATTATTTTACAAGTCAGAAAATATGGAAAAATATTAAAATATATATAAAGAACAAACAATCATATGAAAAATATTTTGAAGACTAAATATTAGTATATCAAAATTTTATATTTTGATCTACGAATGGCGAGAAGTTAATCTACTCTACGGGCGTAGATTATGTATTTCCTTTAATAACATATATATCTACTGCAAGTAGAACGAATATATCTACCAATAAAATACAACTCCACCGATGTAGAAAGGATCAGGTGCCAATAAAATACAACTCTACCGTCGTAGACCGGATCAGTTTCTAATAAATACTACTCCTCCACCGTAGATTAAGTCAGCTGCCGTTTCCATAATTTCTGAATTAAGGTAGATATGATAGTTCTACCTTTCCTAATTTATTCTACGAGTGTATGCTTTATTTATCTACCAACATACTTTATTCTACTTACTAATCTGCTGTTTACACAGATTTCTACGGGCAGAAGAATGAATACGGACAGTAGAATGTATATTCTACCAATTTCGATTTGTATATTTTCCTTAAATGTCTCCAAAATCAGTTGAGAATATTTTGTAAATCTATAACTTCCTTTAATTTCGTGTTTTCCTAATTTTTTTTTTTCGTGTTCTTCTTCTTCTTCATCACGATTTCTACTTTTTGAAACCAACCAAAATTTTGAAGCTCGTTGAAAGGATGCATATTTATGCATGTTGTGGGTGTGGAAATTTGATCCACTTAAAGGATGGGGATTTGCTGTTGATGAAGGAAAACGAGGTAGAGTAATGGTTGTGGAATTGACAAGTTCCTTTGAAGACTTAAGGATTATGGCTTTTAAGGATTTTGGAATTGATGAAAACCTTGTCGAGCTTGAGTTAAGCTACTTACCTATGAAGTTAATCAGTTCAGTAGACTGTCCCCCAGTTATCATTGAGAATGATCGGCAAGTCAAGAATTTTCTTACATATGTACGTGGAAAAGCTTCGCAGGTTGTGTGTGTCTACTTCACCTATCAATGGAAACAGCGACAACATTGGGCTTGATAAGGAGAAATCTAACTCGCCTTTCAGAGAGCAAGGTGAACCTTCTTCGTTTCCACCTCGAGATGACATTGGTAGTTCATCTGAATCAAGCAAAGATGTTGAAGAGGATTGTAACTCAACCGGCTGGGAAGAAGATGATATTCTCGGCATAACTGCAAAAGAAGACGAAATGGAAAAAGTGTTCGGTTTTCTTTGATGGATGTGGTGAAGACGGGCGTTTCTAAACAAAACCATGTTGAAATCAGTGTTGGAGATGTCAGCAATGAAGCATAACCGATTACAAAGTTGTAAAATCTGACAGAAAACTTTGGTACATCCGATGCAGTGACAACCATTGTAACTGGAGTGTTCGTGCTGAGGGGTTATCCGGATCCACATATTTCATCATCAAAAAATATGTGGCAGATCATACATGTTCTGCGTCGAGCATGACTAGTGGTGGTCGGACAGCATCTGCAAAAACAATTGGCGGTCTAATAATGCATAGGTATGATGGTGTGAAAGAAGGTCCCAAAACTAATGATATCATACAGATTATGAGGATGGATCATGGATGCGAGATATCTAAGTCCTTAGCATGGGATGCTCGAGAGTTTGCAATTAATGTGGTCAGAGGTATTCCAGAGAAGAGTTTTGAAAAAATTCCGAGCTACTTGTACATGCTGAAAGAAGCTAATCCAGGAACACACACGTTATATGAAACCGACGTTGATGGTAAATTTCGCTTTCTCTTCGTTTCGTTTGGCCAATCAGTCCGAGGTTTTCACACATCCATGCGAAAAGTTCTTGTTGTTGATGGGACATTTTTGAAGAGCAAGTACAAAGGGGTATTACTTGCTGCTACAGCTTTAGATGGAAACTCTAACTTGTATCCTGTTGCATTTGCGGTTGTGGACTCGGAAAATGACCGTTCATGGGATTGGTTTATGAGTCAGCTAAAGGTTGTTGTTGACGAGCGTTCTCTGGCTTTTGTATCAGACAGAAATACCTCACTTTGTAAGGCGATTGAAAATGTTTATCCTCTTTCTCAACATGGCATTTGCATTCACCATTTGTTGAATAATGTGGTCACACATTATAAAGGAAAGGATTGGTTGGATTGATTGCAAAAGCTTCAAAAGCTTATAGAGTTGTTGATTTTCAGCAGAGATTCCAAGCTGTTTGCAATATTAGTCCAGCTATTGGAAACTATTTAACGGATGCAGAGGTTTCAAAGTGGGCTCGCTGTCAGTTTCCAGGATTCAGGTACGACATCAGGACGACAAACCCGGCTGAATCAATTAACTCTGCTTTGCGCACACCAAGAGAGTATCCTGTAATTCCGTTGTTGGATAGCATCAGAGAAATGTTGACTCGTTGGTTCTTGAACGTCGGACTCTGAGCAGGAAGCATACAAAACCATTAACTATTGCCATCGAGAAAAGATAGATAGGCGGATTAGCAAGGGTAAACGTTTCTTGTCCAACCAATTAACGAGCATCGTTTTTGGTTCGTGGAGATATATTCGACTGCCTGGTTGATTTAGACAGAAGGACTTGCTCATGTGGGAAATACGACTTGCTAAAGATTCCATGTAGACACGCTATCAAGGCTGGTTTAACAGTTGGCCGAGACCCATCCTCCCTTACTGATGACATGTACACTACTTCCACTTGGAGAACAGCTTATCGAAACTATTAATCCAATAGGTGTTCCTGTGGATAGTTGGGTTGTTCCAGATGCTGTTGGAAATGCTAATGTGCTACCTCCTGAATCTAGAAGAGCAGCAGGAAGGAGAAGAAAACGAAGGTATGAGACAGTTGAAGACAAGCTCCGTTCATCGCAAGGAGCTGAAGAAAAGAAGCAGTCGATGTGGCGAAGAGAATCATAACAGGGCTACATGTGACAGAGCTATTTAGTCATGTCGTTAGTTTGGAGTTTCTTGTTTTTCAATATGGTGTCGGATACTTGATTTACTTGTTTTCTTGGTTCTGAATTTTCTGTTTTTTCTTTGTTATGGTTACTTGATTTAAAGAATGTTCTTGGTTCTGGATTTGAAACGAATTTCTTTGTTATGGTCTACTTGTTTTCTCATGAGCGTTGCTGGTTTTTCTGCAATTGTTATCACTAAATTATTTTCAAAACACAGAATCTAACAAGAAGTCATCAATTGTGAACTGAAAAAGTCGATCTTCAGTGTAACGAAGAAGCCATCGAGTGTATATAAGTCGATCATAATGAAAACAATACTGGAAAATTAAGCTATTTTGAACCCAACACACTGAGCCAACAATCAAGCAATCGAGTAGAACTTGCTCAGACAGTAAGACAAGCCCATATCCCTACGATTGCTCCTACAACTACCACAGCCACCGTCGTAATCTTTAGCTTCTGTTTCATCTCCTTTTCAACTCTAGCAATCTCCATACGAAGGTTTTCATTGAGCTTCTGAGACATCTTATGTTCAACTTTAGCAATCTCATTCTTCAAAATTTCCATAACCCTTTCTTCAAACTTCTTAACCCTTGAGCAACTCTCTCATGTTTTGCATCTACCGACCGTATCTCGTCAAGCAAAGCTTCATCAATCCATTTGAATAGATGATTTTCAGATTTTCTCTATTAAAAAAAAACAAAATTCAGTCAATATACTATTTTAAACTGTAAATCTAACTGCTATAGTATCGTTTAATCTGTCAAAAGTAATCGAAACAAGGACTTACATCTCTTGCAATTTCATCGGTAGAATCGTCGATATCGATTCTCCGCCGACGAACCAAAGTTGCTATGCCCTCTCCACACCAACATCTTGTAGGCACACCATGAGTTGAGATCCGAGGAAAATGAGCGAAGAAGTCGATGAACTGGTCATTGTGATTGCCTTTCTAGATTCAGAGAAAGAACCCTAATCCCCTTTCTATCGGCTTTGGTTTCTTAAGTTTCACAAATGAAGAGAAAATCACGTGTTTAGGGGTGTGTGGATCCGGTTAAGGGTCCGATTTTAAGAATTTCCGGGTGGGTCCTATTGGGTATAAACCGTAAATGGTTATACTCTAAAACACTAAAATCGTTTGGCTAAAAGACTATATTCTAATACACTCAAAGCGACATCATACACCTATAAAAGACAAAAATCTAATTCAACTTATTAATCTCTAAAATACTTGAATTCAAATTTGTTAAACAACAAAATCTTATTCACCAAAAAGAAAATCTTATTCACTCTTTATGTGACTTATGGTATGAATCATATCTAATATAGGGTTTAGGGTATGAACCCTATGTGATTTAGGGTTTAGGGTATAAATCTTCTCTAATATAGGGTTTAGGGTATGAACCCTATGTGATTTAGGGTTTAGGGTATAAATCTTCTCTAATATAGGGTTTAGGGTATGAACCCTATGTGATTTAGGGTTTAGGGTATAAATCTTCTCTAATATAGGGTTTAGGGTATGAACCATATGTGATTTAGGGTTTAGTGTCAACAAATTATTAGTTAAAATTAAATAAGAACAGAACAGTTTATTATGAACTCAAATAATCGATCAGTTTCATAACAACAATCATGAACTCAAATACTTGATCAGTTTCATAGCAATAACAGTAGTGTATGAAATAAAATGATACACGAAAAATATGAAAGACATCATAACATCAAACGAGATCAACAGCTTTGCGAACGCGCTTTGGAGGCTTAAATGTGGACATCCGATACTGCAAGACCTCATCATTTGCTGCTTCCCAAAGATCATACGCTATCTTGTGTCGGGCTTCTTGGATGTTCTCGTCATTCACCAAAGAGAAATCTAATCCAAGCACATGGCACTCTATGAACTTCAACGAATAAGCACCACAATCATTACCACTCATGTTTAGGACTTGGCACATCGGGACATATGAAACAGATACTGTTTAACGTTGAAATCTTTCTTCTTATCGGCTGGACAGCCTTGACGATTCGTGGAATGAGATTAGCGAATGCTTCCACGACCCTGGTGTTCTTTTACCCCACAATCGAAGACATCAATTGTCCGGTTCACAAGATTGGCGCATAGAGATCCAGTGGTATTGGTTAACAGATAGGGATGTAGAGGCGATCGATATCAATGTTCCATACTGAACCTGTGCTTCCATGATATGGCAGCTCACCTCTTCCATACTCGAGAAAATGGTCTTGAGTTTGAACCCTCTCCTGTTTCCCTCAAACTTGCCATAGGCGTGATGATCTGATTACTAAACATACAGTTCAGAAATGTGACTCGGTCTGGCTTCCAACGCAATGAGGTTTTTCCAAACAAATACATCATGGCGTCCATGTCTGACAAAGAGAATACAATTTTATTAGTAATGAGAACCAACAACAAATTCAATCTCCAAAATAATTTTGAGCTAAACTCACATAGTTCTTGAACCAAATATTAGGCCCAACTATCTGAAGCTAACTCGCATCAAATTTAGATGGCCCAATCTGAAGTACTCTGTAAAGAAACAGCAATGGTATGATGATGTTTATGAGGTAGATTTGAGAAAGAAGTAAAATAATATAACTACGTGGGATTCAAGGTCCATTCAATTAGTTTGGACCATTTGTCTTCTGGAACAAAACCAATTTGTAGTCGCTGTCTTTGCAACGGACTTCGGATCATCAATATCACGCAAGAATGGTCGCGAAGATCTCTGGCGGAAAGAAGTCATTGGCGTAAGCGAAGGTTCTTCGGACTGCTTGTCTTGAGATGGATCAAAACCATCAACATTTGACTCTTGTGTAAGGTTGCCCATTGTCTTGCTCTTGGGTCCCTAAATTGTCATCTAAGGTGCTAAATAAGCTGCCAAACACATCTGACAATTCTGGATCCTGGTTATAAAACACAAAACTTGACATTAATAAATATTTAAAACAACATCCTTACATGAATATTACACACAGCAAAGAGAACACCATCCATACATGAATATTACACACAGGAAGACAACATCATCCTTACAATAATATTACAAACCGCAACCGAAGACATCAAAAACAAACAGCAACCGAAAACATCAAAAAAGAACAGCAACCGAAAACATGGAAAAGATCTACTTCTTGCTTACCTTTGTCTGAGACCTTGTCTTGGCAGCATTTGCAGGACCACCAGTCTGAGAAGTTGCAGGAGCTCGACTGCGAGAAGGAGCAGTAACAGTAGTACGAGTAGACGTCGGAGTTGGAACAGGAGCACGAGTAGACGTCGGAGCAGGAGCCTTAGTAGAAGCCAGAGTAGGAGCAGCAGCAGCAGAAGGAGTATAAAACGGATCAGCGCCACGAGCACCACCCTGAGTCTGAGTATCTGCCGGAGCACCACCCGGAGTCTGAGATGAAAGGAGCTTGTCCTCTAATTTGGCAAACCGGTCATCAACTATGTCGCGTACCTCGAGCGCTAAGGCAGTAACAGAAGACTTCAACATAACCTGGATATAAGACTTCATCTCCTCTTCAATATCTCTATATTTCTCGTTTGATCTTTGGAAAAGTAACCTCTTCTTCCTTGACTCGGCGCCAGTATCCTGATATTTCTTCTTTCTCTTCTTTGCAGCAGACACAGGAGGGGTTTCAATATCTTCTTCCATACCAGTATCACTTGTTTCTCCAGCTTCCTCTTTATCAGAACCATCATCCTCAGAACTTTCCAACACTGGTTCAACAGTTTCGGAAACCCCACTCATGCTTACTCCAATCATACATCTTAGGATCATGTCCATCATCAGATCGACTCTTTCATCCTGCATCTCGAGTCTCGTTTAAAGTCTTCATGTAAACCAATATCATAATTTCCAGTTGAAGATAGGTATGCAAACACATGTCCCTACAAAACAAAACAATTTAACAAAGTTAGACAAAAATTTAAGAACTATTAAATTCAATCACATTACTTAAAAAGAAATAGAACTTACAGTGGATGCAAAGTTAGACTCTAAGCTCATAATATCCTGATAGGAAACCTTAGCTGATCCTTTCCAATTCCTGCATCTCATGCTAGTCACGCCTTCTCTGAGTTTCTGACCCAAAAGCGATCCAATGTCTGGAATAGCCTCCATCACCCAAATCTGAAGTGCATCACGAATCCATCTACAACATAGCTGTTCTGCTCCTTCACTTTATCCCTTGCTGCGATAATGGAAGTCACCAGAGCATCAAAGGAATGAAGACCCCACGGATATCTCCTCATCTTATCGAAATCCATCACCAGCTTGATGTACTCGTGTGGGATGGCAACCCTCTCATCCTTCGCCATAACTATACCAGCGATGACACACAAATACACCATCCTCAGCCTATCGACACGGGACCACGTATTACAGTGCTTCAGATGCACCTTCCTAATTTCCATTAAGCAAATTTTTCTTTCTCCTTAGCAACTTAGCCCAAAACCCTTATCATATTTCCAATTGTCAATCTCCAAATCAGGCTCGTCGTCTTGATATTTCAGACCAGTGATCGCATAGAATTCTTGCATCGAAAATCTGAGAGGCCTCCTAGCATAATGGAACCACAACTCATGGCTTAGAGGTCAGAAGCTGCTTACAAACGAAGGTGTGGATCACTCTCCCCGAATATCCTAGCTTGTGATCATAAATCTCCATAACCTGAGCAAATAGCGGATCAGCCAACACATCCTTGTACTCGGCTTCAATGTACTTCTCCACCGCCTCAAGTATGGAAGTTCGACATGTGTTGTTAACCTTGTCAACTTGTGTTTCAGTTCCCTCTTTGAATAGGCATTTAGGCAACGGATCCAGCAACATACCTGTGAACAATGAAACCCAAATTACAATCTTGAGACTTAAGCGTTGATTAATAAGAAAGACATCATCAAACTTTAATAACTTAACATTGACAACTAAATCATTAACACAAACTATCTCAACTAACACATATATATCACAAGCTATGATAAAAACCGAAACTAAAATCGAAGCCTATGACAGACAAAAAGACTCAAATCAAAGATAAAACTAAAATCGAAACCTATGACAGACAACAAAGACTCAAATCAAAGATAAAACCCAAGAAAAACAATTTCCATTTATACAAACAAAAAATCAAAAGTATGAAACTTTGATATCCTAGAAAGCTAAATCATTCATACAAACAAAATTGAAACCCATTACACTCGATTTGTGATTAAAAACACTCAAATCAAAGAGAGAAAGCAAACAAGTGCAAGAAACAAGAACGGTGACTTCAATTAAGAAGAACAAGAACAAGAGACTTCGAAAGGAAGACTTTCTCTCTCTCTATTTCGAAGGAGGAGAAGAAATTAGGTTGAAACACCATATTTGGGGCTAAAATGATTTCCCCCTTTTGTTTATCTATTTTTTTTTAATAATTAAATCAAACCAATTCGGTTTAGATTAACCAGAGATCTAAAGAAAATCAGACCATAATTAAATCAGACCAACTCGGTTTGGATTAGATTAGGGATTTAATTGGGATTAATGAAAAAATTATACTAATGGGACAACTTATATTTCATTTTATGGCATAGGGACAATGTATTAGTTTATTTGTTCTCTATTTACAATTTTCCCTTTATATTATGCATAGAAAAAATTGCCAAAACGGAGCAAATACACAACTATATTGTCCCTTTGCCATAAATCTCTTTTTGATCCGTTTTGGACTGAGATACTCCTGGACAACTTTGAAAAATCATATCAATTATTTTACAAGTCAGAAAAATATGGAAAAATATTAAAAATATATATAAAGAACAAACAATCATATGAAAAATATTTTTGAAGACTAAATATTAGTATATCAAAATTTTATATTTTGATCTACGAATGGCAGAGAAGTTAATCTACTGTCTACGGGCCGTAGATTATGTATTTCCTTTAATAACATATATATCTACTGCAAGTAGAACGAATATATCTACCAATAAAATACAACTCCACCGATGTAGAAAGGATCAGGTGCCAATAAAATACAACTCTACCGTCGTAGACCGGATCAGTTTCTAATAAATACTACTCCTCCACCGTAGATTAAGTCAGCTGCCGTTTCCATAATTTCTGAATTAAGGTAGATATGATAGTTCTACCTTTCCTAATTTATTCTACGAGTGTATGCTTTATTTATCTACCAACATACTTTATTCTACGGTTACTAATCTGCTGTTTACACAGATTTCTACGGGCAGAAGAATGAATACGGACAGTAGAATGTATATTCTACCAATTTCGATTTGTATATTTTCCTTAAATGTCTCCAAAATCAGTTGAGAATATTTTGTAAATCTATAACTTCCTTTAATTTCGTGTTTTCCTAATTTTTTTTTTTTATCGTGTTCTTCTTCTTCTTCATCACACGATTTCTACTTTTTTTTTTGAAACCAACCAAAAATTTTGAAGCTCTCGTTGAAAGGATGCATATTTATGCATGTTGTGGGGTGTGGAAATTTGATCCACTTAAAGGATGGGGATTTGCTGTTGATGAAGGAAAACGAGGTAGAGTAATGGTTGTGGAATTGACAAGTTCCTTTGAAGACTTAAGGATTATGGCTTTTAAGGATTTTGGAATTGATGAAAACCTTGTCGAGCTTGAGTTAAGCTACTTACCTATGAAGTTAATCAGTTCAGTAGACTGTCCCCCAGTTATCATTGAGAATGATCGGCAAGTCAAGAATTTTCTTACATATGTACGTGGAAAAGCTTCTGCAAGGTTGTGTGTGTCTACTTCACCTATCAATGGAAACAGCGACAACATTGGGCTTGATAAGGAGAAATCTAACTCGCCTTTCAGAGAGCAAGGTGAACCTTCTTCGTTTCCACCTCGAGATGACATTGGTAGTTCATCTGAATCAAGCAAAGATGTTGAAGAGGATTGTAACTCAACCGGCTGGGAAGAAGATGATATTCTCGGCATAACTGCAAAAGAAGACGAAATGGAAAAAAGTGTTCGGTTTTCTTTGATGGATGTGGTGAAGACGGCTAAACGTTTCTAAACAAAACCATGTTGAAATCAGTGTTGGAGATGTCAGCAATGAAGCATAACCGATTACAAAGTTGTAAAATCTGACAGAAAACTTTGGTACATCCGATGCAGTGACAACCATTGTAACTGGAGTGTTCGTGCTGAGGGGTTATCCGGATCCACATATTTCATCATCAAAAAATATGTGGCAGATCATACATGTTCTGCGTCGAGCATGACTAGTGGTGGTCGGACAGCATCTGCAAAAACAATTGGCGGTCTAATAATGCATAGGTATGATGGTGTGAAAGAAGGTCCCAAAACTAATGATATCATACAGATTATGAGGATGGATCATGGATGCGAGATATCTAAGTCCTTAGCATGGGATGCTCGAGAGTTTGCAATTAATGTGGTCAGAGGTATTCCAGAAGAGTTTTGAAAAATTCCGAGCTACTTGTACATGCTGAAAGAAGCTAATCCAGGAACACACACGTTATATGAAACCGACGTTGATGGTAAATTTCGCTTTCTCTTCGTTTCGTTTGGCCAATCAGTCCGAGGTTTTCACACATCCATGCGAAAAGTTCTTGTTGTTGATGGGACATTTTGAAGAGCAAGTACAAAGGGTATTACTTGCTGCTACAGCTTTAGATGGAAACTCTAACTTGTATCCTGTTGCATTTGCGGTTGTGGACTCGGAAAATGACCGTTCATGGGATTGGTTTATGAGTCAGCTAAAGGTTGTTGTTGCGGACGAGCGTTCTCTGGCTTTTGTATCAGACAGAAATACCTCACTTTGTAAGGCGATTGAAAATGTTTATCCTCTTTCTCAACATGGCATTTGCATTCACCATTTGTTGAATAATGTGGTCACACATTATAAAGGAAAGGATTGGTTGGATTGATTGCAAAAGCTTCAAAAGCTTATAGAGTTGTTGATTTTCAGCAGAGATTCCAAGCTGTTTGCAATATTAGTCCAGCTATTGGAAACTATTTAACGGATGCAGAGGTTTCAAAGTGGGCTCGCTGTCAGTTTCCAGGATTCAGTGCGACATCAGGACGACAAACCCGCTGAATCAATTAACTCGCTGCGCACACCAAGAGAGTATCCTGTAATTCCGTTGTTGGATAGCATCGAGAAATGTTGACTCGTTGGTTCTTGAGCGTCGGACTCTGAGCAGGAAGCATACAAAACCATTAACTATTGCCATCGAGAAAAGATAGATAGGCGGATTAGCAAGGGTAAACGTTTCTTGTCCAACCAATTAACGAGCATCGTTTTTGGTTCGTGGAGATATATTCGACTGCCTGGTTGATTTAGACAGAAGGACTTGCTCATGTGGGAAATACGACTTGCTAAAGATTCCATGTAGACACGCTATCAAGGCTGGTTTAACAGTTGGCCGAGACCCATCCTCCCTTACTGATGACATGTACACTACTTCCACTTGGAGAACAGCTTATCGAGGAAACTATTAATCCAATAGGTGTTCCTGTGGATAGTTGGGTTGTTCAGATGCTGTTGGAAATGCTAATGTGCTACCTCCTGAATCTAGAAGAGCAGCAGGAAGGAGAAAGCGAAGGTATGAGACAGTTGAAGACAAGCTCCGTTCATCGCAAGGAGCTGAAGAAAAAGCGGCAGATGCAGTCGATGTGGCGAAGAGAATCATAACAGGGCTACATGTGACAGAGCTATTTAGTCATGTCGTTAGTTTGGAGTTTCTTGTTTTTCAATATGGTGTCGGATACTTGATTTACTTGTTTTCTTGGTTCTGAATTTTCTGTTTTTTCTTTGTTATGGTTACTTGATTTAAAGAATGTTCTTGGTTCTGGATTTGAAACGAATTTCTTTGTTATGGTCTACTTGTTTTCTCATGGCGTTGCTGGTTTTTCTGCAATTGTTATCACTAAATTATTTTCAAAACACAGAATCTAACAAGAAGTCATCAATTGTGAACTGAAAAAGTCGATCTTCAGTGTAACGAAGAAGCCATCGAGTGTATATAAGTCGATCATAATGAAAAACAATACTGGAAAATTAAGCTATTTTGAACCCAACACACTGAGCCAACAATCAAGCAATCGAGTAGAACTTGCTCAGACAGTAAGACAAGCCCATATCCCTACGATTGCTCCTACAACTACCACAGCCACCGTCGTAATCTTTAGCTTCTGTTTCATCTCCTTTTCAACTCTAGCAATCTCCATACGAAGGTTTTCATTGAGCTTCTGAGACATCTTATGTTCAACTTTAGCAATCTCATTCTTCAAAATTTCCATAACCCTTTCTTCAAACTTCGTTAACCCTTGAGCAACTCTCTCATGTTTTGCATCTACCGACCGTATCTCGTCAAGCAAAGCTTCATCAATCCATTTGAATAGATGATTTTCAGATTTTCTCTATTAAAAAAAAACAAAATTCAGTCAATATACTATTTTAAACTGTAAATCTAACTGCTATAGTATCGTTTAATCTGTCAAAAGTAATCGAAACAAGGACTTACATCTCTTGCAATTTCGCATCGGTAGAATCGTCGATATCGATTCTCCGCCGTCGACGAACCAAAAGTTGCTATGCCCTCTCCACACCAACATCTTGTAGGCACACCATGAGTTGAGATCCGAGGAAAATGAGCGAAGTCGATGAACTGGTCATTGTGATTGCCTTTCTAGATTCGCAGAGAAAGAACCCTAATCCCCCTTTCTATCGGCTTTGGTTTCTTAAGTTTCGACAAATGAAGAGAAATCACGTGTTTAGGGGTGTGTGGATCCGGTTAAGGGTCCGATTTTAAGAATTTCCGGGTGGGTCCTATTGGGTATAAACCGTAAATGGTTATACTCTAAAACACTAAAATCGTTTGGCTAAAAGACTATATTCTAATACACTCAAAGCGACATCATACACCTATAAAGACAAAAATCTAATTCAACTTATTAATCTCTAAAATACTTGAATTCAAATTTGTTAAACAACAAAATCTTATTCACCAAAAAAAAGAAAATCTTATTCACTCTTTATGTGACTTATGGTATGAATCATATCTAATATAGGGTTTAGGGTATGAACCCTATGTGATTTAGGGTTTAGGGTATAAATCTTCTCTAATATAGGGTTTAGGGTATGAACCCTATGTGATTTAGGGTTTAGGGTATAAATCTTCTCTAATATAGGGTTTAGGGTATGAACCCTATGTGATTTAGGGTTTAGGGTATAAATCTTCTCTAATATAGGGTTTAGGGTATGAACCATATGTGATTTAGGGTTTAGTGTCAACAAATTATTAGTTAAAATTAAATAAGAACAGAACAGTTTATTATGAACTCAAATAATCGATCAGTTTCATAACAACAATCATGAACTCAAATACTTGATCAGTTTCATAGCAATAACAGTAGTGTATGAAATAAAATGATACACCGAAAAATATGAAAGACATCATAACATCAAACGAGATCAACAGCTTTGCGAGCACGCTTTGGAGGCTTAAATGTGGACATCCGATCTGCAAGACCTCATCATTTGCTGCTTCCCAAAGATCATACGCTATCTTGTGTCGGGCTTCTTGGATGTTCTCGTCATTCACCAAAGAAATCTAATCCAAGCACATGGCACTCTATGAACTTCAACGAATAAGCACCACAATCATTACCACTCATGTTTAGGACTTGGCACATCGGGACATATGAAGCGATTATCTTGTTTAACGTTGAAATCTTTCTTCTTATCGGCTGGACAGCCTTGACGATTCGTGGAATGAGATTAGCGAATGCTTCCACGACCCTGGTGTTCTTTTACCCCACAATCGAAGACATCAATTGTCCGGTTCACAAGATTGGCGCACAGAGATCCAGTGGTATTGGTTAACGAGATAGGGATGTAGAGGCGATCGATATCAATGTTCCATACTGAACCTGTGCTTCCATGATATGGCAGCTCACCTCTTCCATACTCGAAAAATGGTCTTCGAGTTTGAACCCTCTCCTGTTTCCCTCAAACTTGCCATAGGCCGTGATGATCTGATTACTAAACATACAGTTCAGAAATGTGACTCGGTCTGGCTTCCAACGCAATGAGGTTTTCCCGAAACAAATACATCATGGCGTCCATGTCCTGACAAAGAGAATACAATTTTATTAGTAATGAGAACCAACAACAAATTCAATCTCCAAAATAATTTTGAGCTAAACTCACATAGTTCTTGAACCAAATATTAGGCCCAACTATAAGCTAACTCGCATCAAATTTAGATGGCCCAATCTGAAGTACTCTGTAAAGAAACAGCAATGGTATGATGATGTTTATGAGGTAGATTTGAGAAAGAAGTAAAATAATATAACTTACGTGGGATTCAAGGTCCATTCAATTAGTTTGGACCATTTGTCTTCTGGAACAAAAACCAATTTGTAGTCGCTGTCTTTGCAACGGACTTCTGGATCATCAATATCACGCAAGAATGGTCGCTTGAAGATCTCTGGCCGGAAAGAAGTCATTGGCGTAGCAGCGAAGGTTCTTCGGACTGCTTGTCTTGAGATGGATCAAAACCATCAACATTTGACTCTTGTGTAAGGTTGCCCATTGTCTTCTGTAAATGCTCTTGGGTCCCTAAATTGTCATCTAAGGTGCTAAATAAGCTGCCAAACACATCTGACAATTCTGGATCCTGGTTATAAAACACAAAACTTGACATTAATAAATATTTAAAACAACATCCTTACATGAATATTACACACAGCAAAGAGAACACCATCCATACATGAATATTACACACAGGAAGACAACATCATCCTTACAATAATATTACAAACCGCAACCGAAGACATCAAAAACAAACAGCAACCGAAAACATCAAAAAAGAACAGCAACCGAAAACATGGAAAAGATCTACTTCTTGCTTACCTTTGTCTGAGACCTTGTCTTGGCAGCATTTGCAGGACCACCAGTCTGAGAAGTTGCAGGAGCTCGACTGCGAGAAGGAGCAGTAACAGTAGTACAGTAGGCGTCGGAGTTGGAACAGAACACGCAGTAGGCGTCGGGCAGGAGCCTTAGTAGAAGCCAGAGTAGGAGCAGCAGCAGCAGAAGGAGTATAAAACGGATCAGCGCCACGAGCACCACCCTGAGTCTGAGTATCTGCCGGAGCACCACCCGGAGTCTGAGATGAAAGGAGCTTGTCCTCTAATTTGGCAAACCGGTCATCAACTATGTCGCGTACCTCGAGCGCTAAGGCAGTAACAGAAGACTTCAACATAACCTGGATATAAGACTTCATCTCCTCTTCAATATCTCTATATTTCTCGTTTGATCTTTGGAAAAGTAACCTCTTCTTCCTTGACTCGGCGCCAGTATCCTGATATTTCTTCTTTCTCTTCTTTGCAGCAGACACAGGAGGGGTTTCAATATCTTCTTCCATACCAGTATCACTTGTTTCTCCAGCTTCCTCTTTATCAGAACCATCATCCTCAGAACTTTCCAACACTGGTTCAACAGTTTCCAGGAAACCCCACTCATGCTTACTCCAATCATACATCTTGCGGATCATGTCCATCATCAGATCGACTCTTTCATCCTGCATCTCAGAGTCTCGTTTAAAGTCTTCATGTAAACCAATATCATAATTTCCAGTTGAAGATAGGTATGCAAACACATGTCCCTACAAAACAAAAACAATTTAACAAAGTTAGACAAAAAATTTAAGAACTATTAAATTCAATCACATTACTTAAAAAGAAATAGAACTTACAGTGGATGCAAAGTTAGACTCTAAGCTCATAATATCCTGATAGGAAACCTTAGCTGATCCTTTCCAATTCCTGCATCTCATGCTAGTCACGCCTTCTCTGAGTTTCTGACCCAAAAGCGATCCAATGTCTGGAATAGCCTCCATCACCCAAATCTGAAGTGCATACGAGAATCCATCTACAACATAGCTGTTCTGCTCCTTCACTTTATCCCTTGCTGCGATAATGGAAGTCACCAGAGCATCAAAGGAATGAAGACCCCACGGATATCTCCTCATCTTATCGAAATCCATCACCAGCTTGATGTACTCGTGTGGGATGGCAACCCTCATCCCTTCGCCATAACTATACCAGCGATGACACACAAATACACCATCCTCAGCCTATCGACACGGGACCACGTATTACAGTGCTTCAGATGCACCTTCCTAATTTCCATTAAGCAAATTTTTCTTTCTCCTTAGCAACTTAGCCCAAAACCCTTATCATATTTCCAATTGTCAATCTCCAAATCAGGCTCGTCGTCTTGATATTTCAGACCAGTGATCGCATAGAATTCTTGCATCGAAAATCTGAGAGGCCTCCTAGCATAATGGAACCACAACTCATGGCTTAGAGGTCAGAAGCTGCTTACAAACGAAGGTGTGGATCACTCTCCCCGAATATCCTAGCTTGTGATCATAAATCTCCATAACCTGAGCAAATAGCGGATCAGCCAACACATCCTTGTACTCGGCTTCAATGTACTTCTCCACCGCCTCAAGTATGGAAGTTCGACATGTGTTGTTAACCTTGTCAACTTGTGTTTCAGTTCCCTCTTTGAATAGGCATTTAGGCAACGGATCCAGCAACATACCTGTGAACAATGAAACCCAAATTACAATCTTGACAGACTTAAGCGTTGATTAATAAGAAAGACATCATCAAACTTTAATAACTTAACATTGACAACTAAATCATTAACACAAACTATCTCAACTAACACATATATATCACAAGCTATGATAAAAACCGAAACTAAAATCGAAGCCTATGACAGACAAAAAAGACTCAAATCAAAGATAAAAACTAAAATCGAAACCTATGACAGACAACAAAGACTCAAATCAAAGATAAAACCCAAGAAAAAACAATTTCCATTTATACAAACAAAAAAATCAAAAGTATGAAACTTTGATATCCTAGAAAGCTAAATCATTCATACAAACAAAAATTGAAACCCATTACACTCGATTTGTGATTAAAAACACTCAAATCAAAGAGAGAAAGACATGCAAAACGATTTAGTGTTCGGCGCTTACTTGACAACAAGATGCGAAGTGACCAAGAGGTTCAATTAAGAAGAACAAGAACACCGGCAGAGACTTCTCGGGCAGAAGGAAGACCGGCGACGGCGAGTGTTTAGGCGAAGAACCCTAATCGTCTTTTCTCTCTCTATCGTCGAAGGAGGAGAAGAAATTAGGTTGAAACACCATATTTGGGGCTAAAATGATTTCCCCCTTTTGTTTATCTATTTTTTTTAATAATTAAATCAAACCAATTCGGTTTAGATTAACCAGAGATCTAAAGAAAATCAGACCATAATTAAATCAGACCAACTCGGTTTGGATTAGATTAGGGATTTAATTGGGATTAATGAAAAAATTATACTAATGGGACAACTTATATTTCATTTTATGGCATAGGGACAATGTATTAGTTTATTTGTTCTCTATTTACAATTTTCCCTACATTTTATTAGTAAAGAATTTGATAACTCGCGCGAACGCGCGGGTTTGTTTCCTAGTACTATTAAAACCAAAGTGCCTTTTTTGAAGAACCCTTGAATTTCAGCAATATTTACCATTTCATGCCATTAGCTTATTTTTAGGCTATTCTTTGGATTAAATATTGAGCAAATTGGGTGAAAAACATAGGAAGATAGCGAAATTAAGTAAATACCAACGACCGAAAAGTTAAGCCTACGTGTCCTGATAGTTGCATTCAGAATGACGAATATAACCCTCTTAGTTGGCATCTCAACTTGTCTAGCATTAGACTCCTAGGATTTTGTCTGACAAAAGAGATTTAGTTAGATTTAGCAATATAATTAAAAGATTTGGTTTAGATAATATGAAGGTGCAAATCTCATAAAGTTATCAACTTGTACAGTGGCGTGGAAGTTAATCTCCATAGACTTATTATCTAACACAAATTCATTTGATAATGGTGGTTTGGAATCTGGTGATGACCATGACGATAACTCGAGCAACAGCAACAGAGTGCTGATCCTTTCTCTTTCTTTAACAGTGTGATGACTATGGGTTCGGTTGTGAGGAAGTAGATACATAGGCGGAGAGTTTTATCGGAGACTCATGGGCGGAGCTTCATCGGAGACACAAAGCGGGGAGTTTCGCCGGAGACACATAGGCCGAAGCTAGACCAGTGACGCAGCGGCCGATAACTTCACCGGAGACGTAAAAACGGCCAAGAAATCTTACTTTGTTAAATGAACATTTAGATAGTTCTATTAAATTATAACCGGTACCATAATTTGTTAGATGAGTATTTATTTGAATATACAACTAAGCAGATTCATGATTTTAACCTAATACCATAATAACTATCCAAAACTCTAATAACTAAACCCTAAGCCCAATAGTAATCTCGGAATCCAAACTCTAATGTCTAACCCTTAAACCCAAAAACTAAACTCTATACCCTTATTACTATACCCTATACCCTTATTCTCAACCCTATCAACTCCGTCCTAACGTAAGTGTAAACAAGTTATGTAGGAAACTAAATTTGTATCCAGTTTACTACGATTTAGCCGGCTAACATCTCCGTTCACCAAAAACGATAACGTCTAAAATTTCCGCTTAGCTGGATACTTTCTGAATGAACCGAGTGTTGTGACTGTTGACCGGCCAATTCGATTGTTTCTATATTACGGGTACATAGGTTAATAAACGCTTAACCCAGACAAAAAATCCAATGCCCTGAATACTAAACTCTAAATCAGAAATACTAAACCCTAAACCCAATAGGAAGCCCGGAACCCAAACCCTAGTCACTAAACCTTAAACCCAATAGTAACCCCGAAACCCAATCTCTAGTCACTAAACCCTAAACCGAATACTAAACCCTTATACCAACACACTTATTCCCAGTCCCGAAAAAGATCATGAGTTCGTTCCTCTTTCATTGAAGATTTATGGGATCACACCTCAGACGATCAAGACCACACTACCTCAGAACGAGTTTGCGCACAAACCGAACAAAGATCTAATGATGGTGTTTATCACAAAGAAAAGCGTTCTCGTATTTACATAATTCAAGTTAATATGAGAAAATATGTTTATATATATGTATAATCTTTAGCCGGTTAATATCAGTACTAGAGATATTAATAATAGTTGTAGCAGCTAACTAATATCAGAGTCGGTTAAGTATCCCGTTGTTTTGCTAAATTATGTGACCGTCTAATAAATTATGTAACCAACCGTTATTTTAAGTAACCAATAATTCATTCTTACCACATTAGCACAATGAGATTTCTCATGGATTGGAAAAACTTTACTTATTTACCAACAATTTAATCCATAATTTGTTTCTTAAATTTTGTTAGCCGGTTAACAATGTTAATTATTCTGTCTAATAAATTATGAAACCATCTACAAATTTTTTTAGCCGGCTAACAATGTTAATTAACCCATCTCGTAAATTACGAAACCGTCTATCATTTTTGGTTTGTTTCAATGCACCAAAAAATATTTTAGCCGTCTAACACAAGTCACTGTATAATTTCTTTATTTTTAAACCGTGTAAAAATTGATATTCGTATATGTATTAGCAATGTAAACTGGCATTGGCATATCAATACCAAAAAATGTCTTTAGCCTGCTAAAAAATTAAGTATACCGACTAATAAATTATGTAGCCATCTATTGTTTTTGGTTTGTGACAATACCAACAAAAATTATTATAACTGTCTAACACAACTTACATTACAGTTTCCTAAATTATAACCCGTGTAAGTGAAATGATTCCTTATTTTTAGCATCATCTGGGTTTCAGCTGGTGATCTAAGGTCTGGCAGTTTCCACAACCCGACCCGCCCATGGCTAATGGGCCACCCACGCCCGCTCTCTCGGCCCGTGGGCCCCATCCCATCCGACGGTCGGTCGTTAAATTTCCTAAGGCTCGAAATCATCGTTTACTGACCCTGCAATCACCACATGACCTTTCCCCGTGCTTTGGCCTCACTCGCACGCTATCGCGAATCACTTCCCGATAGGTCACCCATCCATCACTACTCCAGCTCAAGCACGCTTAACTCTGGAGTTCTTTCAGGATGTGCTCCGGAAAAGGTAAGTCAACTTTGGTGACATAGGTAGCCAAATCAATTCTCTTAAGCCTTTCCACATATCACAACTCGGGATGTTACAATTCACCCCCTCTCAAAGAACGCAACGTCCTCGTTGCGCCCCACGACAGGTCTCAAGACGCCTCTCGGGTCAGAACCGAGACAGCTAACCAGCTCTGATACCACTTGTAACGCCCCGACCCGCCCATGGCTAATGGGCCACCCACGCCCGCTCTCTCGGCCCGTGGACCCCATCCCATCCGACGGTCGGTCGTTAAATTTCCTAAGGCTCGAAATCATCGTTTACTGACCCTGCAATCACCACATGACCTTTCCCCGTGCTTTGGCCTCACTCGCACGCTATCGCGAATCACTTCCCGGTAGGTCACCCATCCATCACTACTCCAGCTCAAGCACGCTTAACTCTGGAGTTCTTTCAGGATGTGCTCCGGAAAAGGTAAGTCAACTTTGGTGATATAGGTAGCCAAATCAATTCTCTTAAGCCTTTCCACATATCACAACTCGGGATGTTACATGAACATCATCTATTTTTGGGATGTAGCTTCTGAAATAGTTACCAGAAGCATCATCCTTGCTTTTAACATGTTTTCCATTTCTTTCTTCAAACTGATTAACATCCCTTTTTCTCCAAGCACTTACAGCTCCAGATAGTTTCACAGTTGGTGGAACCATAATCACAGTCTTAGATCCTACACTAAGTTTCCACTATCCACTAAATTCAACAGTAGAAGACTCTTGAAGACCTGAATGATAAAACCCATGGGAACCACCAGAATTTGGGGCAGTGCAATGTCTATCATTTCCATTTGTGATAGCTACTTTTCTGCATATCAGAATTAAGCACCAAAAAATGGCATCAAAACATAGAGAACACCATCAAACTCTATATTGTAGATAAATTGATCTACTTGACCAGAAGGCTGAATATAGATAACTTTAACATTCAAAGTATGAAACTTTTAAAGAAACATATTATAGCCTATAAGTGAGAAACTAAGTACCCAAACCAGTAAATACAGCTTAACATGCTTCATCAACTATAAAACTATCAACAAAGGCAATTGAGGAATATATATAAAGATGAGTTTTTAATTAATCCTTTAGCTAAACTTCAACAAGAGCGCACAAAATGAGAGGAAGATGAGGCAAAACGTTGTAAAACCTGGCAAAGATTTTCTGACGGGGCACGAGTGACAAAGAACGGAAGATGAAACGTGAGGACGGCGTGAAACCCAGAAAGAAGAAGGAGAAAAGAGGTGGAGAGAGACCCCATGGCCGTAAGCGAAGATAGTATTCCCCCGCTTGAAGGTATTGTGGAATCATATGAGTAAGGAAGAGAGAGAATGATTTGTAGTTTCAGAAAGTTTGATAATAGGTATAAGAGAGAACTCACTGTGATCTGAAGTTACAAAAAGATATTAGTGCAGAAAATAAGATCTAACCAAATCTTTTTCACAAGATTTTGCCTATCTAAATCGTAGAGTTCAGTTTTGGGGAAGTAGGGGCAGCAGAGTCACAATTAATTACGCACAGTGACAATACAGTGGCCGTTGGTACGTAGTTAATTATGGGAAAGTTCTTTGGTAGGAGCACTAATTTCTCTTAAATATTTTTGTTTTTTGTTTTAAAATCGAAAACAAACTGACTCCTAATTCCGTGAAATCCTTTTCCAATTCTTTGTCAAATAAAAGTAAATGCAATTGCCTTTTTCATCTTTACATATAATTTTTGCAAGTTTTGAAACAGCGGCGGCATCCATGTCTTCTTTCTCCAATTTTTTGATTTGAAGAACATTCTTTTTCTCCACTCTTCCAAGTTTTCTTCTCCATTCTTCACCACAATCTTTGTTTAATGGATTCAAATCGAGAAGAGCGCTAGATCGGAGTTTCGTGGAGTTGGGTTGTTTTTTTTGCTCCGTCATGGTTGTTTGTGGTCTCAGATAAATGGGTTCCGTGGCGAGTCAAGACAGTTAATGGATTTTCGAAAGCCCCGGTGTGGTTTAGTAAGTTGCAGACAGAACGTGACAAATTGAGAATGAACCGCGACACTGGCTGGACTGGGTGCCTTCGGAGATTGCGGCTGCGTTGGTTAGGACGGGGCCACGAGCTTGGTTATCTAGGGTTTTTACTTTCCTTCCGGTACGTTTAGTTTTATCTGATTTTAACCTTCAGATCATTAACCACTTCCGGTTTGGATTGAAATAAATGAATCAACCGAACAGTGTTGACGTAGCTCATGGTAAATATGGAGGGGGATTAATATTTGATTATTTTCTATTAAAATGATAATCTGTAAAATTATAAGTTTGAGTATATATTTTATGTTACCATTTTTTAGATTTTTTTTTTTGCTTAAAACCATTTTTTTAATATTGCACAAAGATACTCTTAGGATTATAATCTCAGGAAGCTAAGATGAGATATATGATCATGAATTCTTGCAGGATGCTCATGATCGTGTATAAAAGTAAGATATTTGATCTATATAAAGTATGGTGATTGGATCCTGGAATTTGAGGTTTATTGATGGGTTCCATGACTTCCGACAAGTATTTGTTGGAGAATTGTTGTTTTCTATGTAGTCTGGATTGAATTCAAGTTACAGAATGTCTCAGAAATAAGAATTTTCCATTAATCGATTCCAGTTTTTAAGATACTTGTGTCAGTCCTATTTAGGTGTCAGTCAGAAACCTCTCTGGTTTAGATGTAGTTGTTATTGGTGTATTTTTGCTTCACCTTCACTTGAAAAAAAAAATTATGTTGAAGTCTGCTGTCTCAAACTTGTGCCAATGTCTCTTTTCGGTTTTCATGTGTAGACATCGAGTTAAGATCAGACGCAAGCTTG
The DNA here is from genome assembly GCA_016432835.1 of Brassica nigra. Lineage (NCBI taxonomy): Eukaryota > Viridiplantae > Streptophyta > Magnoliopsida > Brassicales > Brassicaceae > Brassica > Brassica nigra. The sequence goes on from CM028242.1 coordinate 52,454,150, forward strand.
GCTAAATCTGTTCAGACGCAAGCTTACCCTATAAAGTAAACTAAATTTTTCTTTAATTAAAAAAACAGTAATGAATGAATTACTTTTTGTATATTTTTTAAAGTTGTACTGTTTATGAAAATATCTATCATAAATAGTTAATCATTTTTTGCTCAAAAAAATAGTTAATCATTTTTTGAGATTTTTTAATTGGCGATAATATTGATTTTTATAAAGAATGGTATTATGGAACAAATGTGAGCAGTAAAACTGCAACAAAATTTCCTTTTATTAGAAATTTTAGATATATTAAGTGTTGTACATTAGTTATCAACTAATTTATTTATATATGATGTCAAAAAGTTGGTATAGTATTCAAACATCATGAGTGTTCAAAGAGAATTGAACAACTAAAAGAAAATCAAAGGCATTTCTAACCATTGAACAACCAAATTTAATGTTGAAATTACATCAAATTTGATATTTTTGTGTCATTCTTTTTATTTCATCACCAACCATAACATCAGATATTACGCTAGAACGTAATATTATATATTATTTGATGTTTTCAGTTTTAAGAATTATTATTATTTGTAATTGAAAAAAAATTATTTTATCATATTTAAATATTTATGTTTGTTAAATTTTGAAATTTTATGTTTATAAAATATATTTACATTTATATTTTTTAGGTTCAACAATATTATACTTTTTATGTATTTCTTTTTATTAAATATATATTTAAATTACAAACAATTAATTATGAAAAGCACAAAACAAAATAACATATTTATTTTAATAAAATTTTATTATTTAGTAATACAAGTTTAAATATTTATAAAAAATTATTTACATTTATATTTTTGGTTTAACAATATTATACTTTTATGTATTTATTTTATATTTGAATTACAAATAATTAGTAATTAAAATCACATAACAAAATAATATTTATTTTAATAAGATTTGTATTATTTAGTAATACGAGTTTAATTGTTTAATAAATAAAAATAAAAATTTTATTTTAGTGTTTGGTGAATTTAATAGTATTTCATAAAGTTATAATTATTTACTATTAAATATAACTTTGCAATAATGTGATTTCAACAATATAAAGTAAATGATAATAATCATTAGTGGTTTCTTATTTAAAAATAAAATAAAAATATTTTATTTATATAAAAATAATTTAAAATATAAATAATACAGTATATAATAATTGAACTATATTATTAAACAAAACATAATAAAATATATATATATATATATATATATATATTAAATATTTGGTGTGATGAATAGTGTTACACCAAGTTTGGTGTAATGATGTCATTTTTGGTGTCTCATTAGAAATAAAATTACACCAAATTTGATATTTTTGTATATCACTAGAGTTGGCCTAATAGAAAAAAAAAAACGTAGCATTCCTAACTAAAAAGATCAGCTCTTGAATTTGCCGCAGTTGTGCAAAAAGAACATAAAAATATTGAAGAACTTAAAATGTCTTCTTAGTCTTGCATATTCTATGAACTCAGTTGATAAAAACACTTATTAATATATTATATAAGACTTTCAAATATACAGTAGAATCTCTATAAATTAATAATGTTGTGACTTTGGAATTTTATTAATTTATAGAGATATTAATTTACAAAAAATTTCTTATTTAGGTTTCTTATTTTAAGATATTTTTTATTCTGAGATAAGAAAAATATTTGATTTTAGTGTATAGACATTAATTGTTATACTTTGAAATTTGACATTTATATTAATTTTATTATATTATTTGCTGTATATAATATATATTGCAAACTTCAATGTGGTTTTAGATAAATATTACTAAATCTCATCAAAAATATATTAAGTGTTAAGAAACTATAAAGACAATTCCATTGTAAATATAAAAAACAACTTAATAATATATTTTTAATTATATAAAATATATTTACATAAAAATTAAAATTTATAATTTTTATGGGACCATATATTTACATAGAATTTTAAAAAATTAATTATTATCTTATTATTTTATCGATTTGTGTCAAATTTTGAACCTGTCCAAGTTGGGACTGACGAAATTTATTAATTTATAGAGATTATTAATTTATCGAGTATTAACTAATAGAGGTTCTACTATATGATTTCTTTAAACCAAACCTTAATATGTAAAATAACACATGCGCCAAAGTGCATGTCAAACTATAGAAATGAAAGGAGATTCTATCTGAATAAACCAAAAACCGAGCACGCATATCATATAGAAATGAAAAGGATCCTAAATACTTCAACTCAAATAAACCAAAAACTGAATGACCCAAACCGATATCAACTAAATATCAGAATGTCGATCATTGTGAGGCGTCAGAATAAATTACTCTTAATTATAGATGTCAAAATTCAAATATTAAAATTCAAACAAAAACTATAATAATTTTAAAATTAAAAAATTAATAAAAAATTTATCCCGCGCTTTAAAAGCGCGGGTCAAAATCTAGTAAGTAATTACTAAGCCCATGATATAAATCACATTTAAGCTATCCTGACTGGAGCAAGAATGTCAAGCAGATCCTTGCAAGTTCACATGAGTTGTTAACGTCTATCCTCAATTGTCAATTTACTACATTTGGAGAGAAAAAAAATGAGGGAAGACATACTCAAGTTCCTCGCCCAGTGGATCAGCTAACAAGATTTATTGGTAAAACTATAAGGCAAAAAATCATGTCTACTCTACTAGGTATTATGAGAGACCAAAGCTTCGAGGATTACTACACCGTTGGTTCAGTGCTCATGTTGGGTAGAATTGGGATTTTTATGTTATGCTTTCAGAAATTTGGTTGTACATACATTTTTTTCTTGATGATCAATAAACTTAACATTTCAAAAAAAAAATATCATACTAAATTAAGACTATAACGAAGAAAAATAACAAATGATCTATTAAAGAGCAAGACTCAGTCTCTAGCTTCGCTTTTTGGCTATACCCTTATGGGCTATGTTATGTAACGAGCTATTATATTTCGATAAATCTTTACTAACGTTGATCGGTTTATGCAGCTTTTTTCAAATAAATAAATAGCTTAATAATTTTCTATTATGTTATGCCATTAATTTTATATATGTCATAATTTTCCTATTATGTTATGAAAGTAATAAGTTTATAATTTTCACATACGTTTAATTTAGTTTTATTTTTTATTTGAATTTATGTTCAATTTATTTAATTAGAAAAATCAAATAATTATAATTTATAATTTTAGGTTAAACTAGTTTTTAATAATACAAATATAAATGTTATGAAACAGCCATTTCTAACAAATTGTTAAATTATACTTTTGCAGCAATTTCACCACAGAAACTATAATTTGTATTCTTGTACGGCTTTACCACATAAAGTTGTAAGACCATCTTAACAGAAATTTCTCAAAATGAGTTTTAAGAAAATCAAATCAAACTGTAAATGCTTATAAATATAAGAGATAAATGCATATAAAATGTTATATTTAAATGTGAATATTTTAAAATAACTACATATACATACCAAATTTTCAAATAGTTTTTTTTGGTATATTTTTTATGTTTTTAAAATATTTACAATAAATAATTTTTGGAGAAATCATATGAAATATTTTTAATGAGGATGTTCTAACATTTATTGCAACCTAACTTTATACTATTAGTTGGAGATTATTTTCTAGTGAAGAGGTTATATATGAAATAAGAGATTCACCGATTTTTCTTGTAAAAGGAAAAAATAGGAGTCACGCCGTACCTTCCGTATGTTTTTGTCGTTGGGAAAGACGATGAACAGTTAGAGAGATGAGTTCGTGGAAGCATGTAAATGGTGGTGCAAGTCATTGATGCTTATAAGTAACTCGGTTGCTAAAATTAATTGAGGCAAGATGCTGCTTTGACTTTCTTGTTTTTTCTATAAGAACAAAATTTTGGTATGAAATATAAATCACGTACCATCTTCATCTTAAATCAATGTTGAAATGAGAAGCAGACAAATTTGAGGTTGTTTTCTCGTTACCATTTCATTTAGCGACGTATCAATTAATAAAATAGCGGCGCCCATTTGAAGAGGACCGAACTAAATTAACAAAGCAATTGGTCTCTTTTATATATCCAGAAAAATAAAACCCAAACAACCATTTGGTGTGTGTCTCTAACAAAACTGGCTTTAGACTTCAAGTTTGATCCTCACTAATGAAAGATTTCACGATGTCCCGGCAGTCGGCAGAGAGTATGGGTTTGGGTTTAGACTTCTTCAATGTTAAAATTTATACTAAAAATAAATAAACCCGACAAGATCAACTAATTTTCTGTAGATTCTATATGACTAACCCACAAAGCAAAAAGGGAAAAAAATTAATTTTTTTTTTTGGTAAAAAAAATTGATTTTTTAAGGGAAATTGCACCTAATATACACACAAAAAATCAAAATTTACTAACTAACTAAAAACATCCCCTCTCTCCTCTTTTCTCTTCCTATCTCTCTACCTTCTCTCTACAAATCTAATTTCCCTTGTTTTCTTAGCTATTTCATAAATAACCCCATTTTTTAACTAGACGATTTTTTTGTAAAGACACAATGACTTGTAACCAACTTCAAGAAAAATACATCAACTTTGTTTTTCTGATCAAATATACGTCAACTTTGTTCAGTTCCACATTTTTAGTATAAAATACACAAACTTAGGAGTCAATACATATTTCTAAATTGTAGCCTTTATTCACTAAAGACTAGGTGATTTTCCCGTGCTCATGCACAGTTATAAATATTTATAAAGTAAATATATATTATAATAATTTATTGCTATTTACTTTTAATTTTAAATTAATTTATAATTTTTATGCATAATATATTATAATATTATATTACTTTAATTAGAACTATGATTTTAGATATATTATATCTAGTCGACTTTGTTGTTTCTACAGTCGATTTAGTTATCATTTGGGTATATTGGATTTGTATCCATTTCTCTGAATTCAACTATAATATTTTCTTATTCTAAATATAGTACGATTTTGATTAATTTTCTTATTTGCATTTAGGTTGATTATTGTCTTAGATATGTAAATATATTTTAGTAATTTATGTATAACTTAAGATATATATATATTGTGCTTAGAATGAAATAAAAAATAAACTAAATTGTTTGATTCCAAATTACGTAAATTAGTACAACGATAATATTCTGAAGTCTCGTACATATATATAAATTTTACAAAAGAACTAAATTGTAACAGTTAGTTAATTTTTTGTTTTCATTTGTTAATGTGTTTTGAGTCATCCTATAATTTATATTTATAAAACAAAGTATTTTTATTATAAAATTATATTTTCTTATTGTAATTAAATCTATGATTTTAGATATAAGTAGGATTAGTGAAGTCACTCATGTTATGAATATATTGAGTAAGATATATTCTTTCAAATTCAAACTGAAGTATAATTATTTTATTATAATTAAGTCAAGTCAAATTAATTTTATTTATCGTAAATGTGTATGTATTTTCATAATCTATATCAAATTAATTGTTGTTTTTTAAAGATATTAGTAAATATAGAGATAATATATAGGAAGTTACATTGATACTTTTTGGAAGGTCATGAAGATATATCAATATCTACAAATAATTAAAATATTTTTATAAATTCTAAATAATTTATACCTTTTGATTATGGTTATATTAAATTCCACAGACATAAAAACATAAAATTTAAAAGCAAATTTAATATTATAAAAATATAAAATTTTAATGATGATAAAATATAATATATTTACCTCTTTAAAGTATATAGTGCGATGTTATTTTAAAATATTTTATAATTATTTGATCAAAAGATGTTTCTTTTAAAATTTATTTTTAGTTTTTAATATCTCTTTAAAATAAGCAGTAAAACATCTATTAGTTTATGTTACTTAATTATTTTATGTAATCATCTAAAACAAAAGATAGATATATAAAAAATATTTCTATTATTTTGAAAATATATTGATATATTGTTGTACTGTTTAAAATTATGTTTTATAAGAAATAATATTTATTTTTCTAATATGAAGATTAGCTGTGAAAATATAAATATAAAGAAAATATATTTTATGTTATTTTTTTAAATGGAATATTACTATTTTGTGAACTTTCCTTTTTAATGAAATTATATTATTTATACATATATTTTCGTTTTTAAATTCAATTTTAAACTTTATAAATGTTTTTTTATATTATATATGTTATTTGGAAAATTTTAAAAAGAAAACTAAATAAAAATCAATAATAATATTTAAATATAATATTTTAATTCATTAAGGGTATCAATGTAATCAACCATCGTGAAAGTTAACGTGAGCGTGACACATAGGAAACTGACTTCTCAAATAATATTATAGAGATGTGGTGTCATTTTCTTATTTATTTTCTACACTGATAATATGGTGTCATTGAGTGGATCCAATGGGCTCGATAAAAAAATACGGTTTCATTGAAAAACAGGATAGACAGCAATCATGATCAATCGTATTGTGGACATATTATCGAGTCCACAGCCTCTCAGGATCATTCACGGCAGGTTTTGTTACTTTGGCCACTGGTTCACCTTCCAAAGACTGCAGCTAGCTGTTCGATATATTTGCAACTAAGAAACCAGAGGGGCAGCAAAGAGCAACAGGTTCCATGAGTCTTGTTGCCCATGGGATTCCCATGCATACTTTCTTTCTCTGCTAGAAGATGACATGCTAACATTCGTCTTAATGGAAGATCCACGAGATCAACCGAGAATCCAAACAGAGGTTCAGATTCAATAATGGAAATATGAAGATATTTGTTAATATCTTAATATTAGCTGATCTCCCAATGCGTCTCTTTGCCAAGTTTGCCCAACTATCGGGCTCCTAATCCCAGCCATGTTCTTACGGTCTCTCCCCAGGTGATTCTCAGACAAAATCTATATTTTTGTTCTTAAGTCAAAATATAATTTTATCTTATTTTACTGAAAAATCTAAGTTTGTATCCTTGAATTCAAATCCAAATTGTGTTCCTTTAAGAGATAGGAGTCTAGAATTTCTAATGTATGAATGGCTACCAAAAATAATTGGAGAAAGATACAAATATAATATAATAAAATGCTTTTTGTACACAAGTATTGATTAATAAATAACTGAAGAAAAGATTATGAACCTTTCAGTTTTTTGTAATATGGATATTGATCCAAGGGATACCCTTCAGTTGGCTGAATCGGAGTCCTGTTTCTGGAAAGAGGCGCAGAGCTCCCTTAACCAGATCGTGGAGCAATCTAGATCAATACCCATACCATCTGTACCGGCTATCCCGGGCATGTGGTTTTTTTCGGATGGGTCTTGGAAGGAAAAAGATATCTTTTCAGGTCAAGGATGGTACAGTACTTTAGAAAGTTTTGACGGTTAAATGGATGCAAGAAATACAAGAGCGAGTCTGTCTCCTTTACATTCAGAGATTGAGGCTCTCATCTGGTCCATGGAATATATGCGAAATTTACGTCAGTATACTGTTACTTTTGCAACGGATTACTCGCAGCTGGTGAAGATGGTTTCGGAACCAGAAGAATAGCCAGCCTTTGCAATTTATTTAGAAGACATAAGATGCTTCAATTACTCGGCGATTATCCATGTTCCACGAACGCAAAATACAAAGGCGGATTGTCTTGCACGTAGTGCACGAAAGCAATCGTCCTATGTCGTTCATATGGATGCAGTTCCCCCAGTTTGGTTCACAGAGTCAATATGAGTTTGTATTGTTGCTGACAAAAAAAAAACCAAATAAAATAAAGAGGATCAATAAAAAATTTTAAAATAACAAATTCTTTATTATTCAAACATATGAAATTTTAAAAGAAAATCATTTTAAAATCTTTCTTGTTGAAAATGTTTTAAATAGTGAATTTTAGGAGACTTCTAATGCTTTTTCTTATTTAAAAGTACAAAAATCAAAATATCATGATTTTTTTTGTAACTGGCCAAATATCATGATTTGTTATAGGATTATAGAATGTTTTAACTAAAGTTACCAATTTGATTTCTTTTTCTTAGACCAAGCCCGGTCCAGAAATATTATGGGCCGGAAGCAACAAAAGTTACCAATTTCAGTCATAAACCTATCTATTGTACTGAAGATTTTGAAAAAACGAAGCCCAAAAACTACATATTCTAATTTCTACCAAAGGGCTTCCCGCTTCTTTGCTTGTACCCAGGGCTCTTACTGGTGCCAGACTGAGTTTCTATTTGGTTTCTACATCGTAAATGAGTTATCCACTTAATCATTATTTAGTTTCTTATATAAGCTTGTATCCTTTTGACGAGCATGAAGTAGTATAACATTAGGATTTGTACATACTGATAATGGATTTAGATGAGACACATTGATGATGGATTTAGCCGAAACTTGCTACGGTTTAGAGAATTGCATCGGATTCTCTCAAAAGAATTGAATATTTTAGTTCATGGGTCTAGTGAGCTTCACTTTTCCAACTGCAACAGGTCCAGGTAAGCTAAGGGTAAAGGGATTAGGATTTGCTCCTTTGTTAGGTTATCTATGCACGTTTTATTTCTCTTTGTTAGGTTATCTATGCTTGTGAGTCTTAGAGCAGTTCCATTGCTAGTATCTAGCAAAGGTTCTAATCAATAAAATAGTTAGAAAAAGATGGAAAGAAAATGTAGAAAGAGGATTAGATGAGTTATATATATACTTTTATAATTAGTTTAATTTTGTTATTGTGATTTAAAATTTAACTACTATAATAAATTATATAGAATTATTAGTATTTTTGTTTATGAGATAGTTTGGTGGGTTTCTGATGGATAGACATTAAAGTTATGTATTTTCTAGACATTTTATAACTACCATTTTAATCCTTTTTATTAGTTAAATAGCATTTGACCGTTGACGAAAGATAATACTAAAATAATTAATACGAATATTCAAATCACATTTACTCACCAACTTTCATGCACAGTCATCTTCTCTGCTGAAACCCTAGTCTTCATTCAGTTTCTTCCAGATCTCTCTTGACGACCGACCATGGCAACCAATTTAAGCCCGTCAGTCTAGATGCAAGCTTCGGTAACTAAATCTTTCTTTTTCTTTTTAAAGTTGAAATCTGGCTCCGGAGATCGCTTTATCGGCGAATCAAAATAGTTTTCGTCCGACTCTGATGTTTGCTTTCGTTACCCTGTAAAATTGCTTTCGTCCGACGCATATTCCGGTGGATATTTAAGTATCAAAATTCGAGTCCTTTTTTTTTTTTGCTTCTGATGGTATGATACAGTACTGTCATTTGCGTTCGACTCTAATGTTTGTCGTGTATCTATTACTGTCATTTGTGTGGTTTATCAAACCATCGTAATCACCTGAGATTGTAGGTGGATCTTTAGTTGGAAATTTCGTTCATTTGGGTCATTTGTGGTGTATCTATTACGGTTTAGTAGTAACTTTTGAGCAATGATTTATAAGATGATCATTTCTTAGTCTCCGTTTACAATTCAAATCAACTGTGTTTGGGATACAAAGTAGCCAATTTTTTTTTAAGCAATCTGTTGAGTGGAAGTGTGCCTTGAGTAGTTTGTTGAAATGATCAGTTTTGCAACAAAATTTTGGTATAAGTATCATATTCTTCAAGATATCCTCAAGTTAGCTTGTGACCTTGCTGTATCTTATTTTATTTTAGTTCCACGCACTGAGAACAAGGCAGCAAATGCGGTTGCTAAGAGTGCTTTGTTCGACTGTGTCATTACCGTGTAAACGCCTTGTTTTAGTTTAATGCATTGGCCGTTCAAAATATATATAAGAGTAACATATTCTTGTGTCAAAGACGAATATCCTTTCTTGTTAATCTTCTACTCCTCTTACTCTTTCTGCATTTTACTCTTAAACGTACATATGATCATGACTAAACTAAGCCTTTCATGTGGTCATTGCTTCTTTCTAACATTGATTATACATTGTAATTAACCTACTCTCTTTTATTGTTAGTCTTACTTACTGTGTTGATTTCATATGCTTAATAAATGAACAATTGTTTTTTCACAGCTGCAAGCCATTTGTTAGATGGCAAACAATCTACTTTGAGGTTTATTGTTTATGTCCTCTTTGTTTGTTGTTATTATTATTACTTCAGTTTCATTATTGATTCATTAGTCTATTTTGGTTACTTTAGTGTTTGCTGTTGGACTCTTAGTTGTACTTGCTTATTGAAACTTTACCATTGCTAAGCAAAAAAAGAAAAGAAATTATATCTAGACAGTTGAGCTATAGAACTTGTCATGAATAGGTGGCATGCTGTGTCAGTTGGTGATAAATATTTGGTACTAGTTATTTTTGTAAAATTATTTGGTACTAGTTGCATCCATAATATTTCCTTTCTTAAAATATTAATTACTAGTTGTTACTAATTAATGTAATAATATAGAAGTTCTGAATCATTTTCCTTTGGAAATTTTTTTTGGACTAATCCGTTTATCAAATTCATTCTTCAGAAACAGCCACCTCTCCTGTTTAGTTTGCCTCCCTCATATGTTTTGTTTTCTTTTGGGTCTTAACCAGAAACAAAAGAGCCCGGAGAATGAAGAGGCAACGATAGGAAGATCAAGGGGGCTTTGTTGTTTCGTGTGCAGAAGTTTTGAGCCAGCGAAGGGTTCCCGACCAAAAGTAACTATAATTAATAGGTTGTCGGGAACTGCCAACACCAGCCAGGTAGACTCGACTCACTCAATGAAGGAGATTTCAGGTACAAACATGAAGAGGCAACGAGATGTGGAGAAAAATTCTCATCTAAGATTCCGGAAAGATTGGGATCCAAAAATATCGGAAGATCAAGTGGGTTTTGTCATTTCCTATTTCAGAAGTTTCGAGCCAGCGAAGGATTCCCGACTCATAGCAGGTATAAGTAAAAGTTGGTCGGGAGTCGCGACCCGAGGTAGACCCACTCAATGAGGAAGATGTCAAGATGAAACAAATTCCAGATGCTTTTCCTTGGCGTCAATCTCCTCAGCACCATCCCACCCCAAAAAACCAAGGTTCTATTGCTAACCTCGATAAGGTTTCTCAGGGAGTAGTAGAGAACGTAGTTGCTTAAAGAGAGTGCAGTAAAACAAGTGGTTAAACGACTGAACAAGTGGATTCTTTTCTCTGTTATCGTCTTAGAACCTTTTTTTTAAGTCTTTATTTTATTGTTACTTCTTATAAGCCCAACTACCTCTAAAGCCCAGTCGAACCAATCTCAAGCTATCAGGCCCAGCTGCCCTTCTGTCAACGGTCACAAACCTGCAGCAACAATGACGTCAAAGCAAGTCCTTGTACGGTACATACAGCCAAGGAACTACAGCTGCACAATCGTTTTGAAACCTTGGGTTTGTGTGCTGTCACATGCTGAGCTGTGCCCTAATTCCCTTGGCTGTGCTCTCCATCTTTTACTATATATTCTCATCTTATGTAATAGCCTTCGCTAAGCAGAAAAACCTTAATAAAAAGAGTTATCTTCTTCACAAAGTTATCCTTGTTTCACCAAGCTTTCATGGTATCAGAGCCATGGATGATGATCCTTTTTCTTCACCTTTGACAATCACACATTGTGTCACTCTAAAGCTCAACGATTCCAACTATCTCTCTTGGAAATTTCAGTTTGAGCAGTTCCTCAACAGCCAGTCTCTCTTAGGCTATGTCACCGGCGCTACTCTTCGTCCCCCTCCGTCTCTAACCGTTCGTAATGGCGAAGAAACAACCGAGACGCCAAATCCAGCTTACGCTAAGTGGGTTTGCACTGACCAACGCATCATGGCCTGGTTGGTGGGATCTCTCTCTGAAGAAGCTATCAAGAGCGTCTACGGTCTCCGTTCGTCTCAAGAGCTTTGGTATTTCCTGGCTCAGAAGTACAACCGCGTTTCTCCTACAAGAAAGCTTGAGCTGCAGAGCCGTATTCAGAACACAAAGAAGGGTTCTCGTTCGCTTGCTGAATATCTCTCTGAGATAAAGTCTCTCTGCGACCAACTGGACTCCATTGGAGCTCCTCTGTCTGAACAAGAAAAGATTTATGGTGTTCTTCGAGGTTTGGGAAGAGAGTACGAGTCCATCTCTACAGTTATTGAAAACTCAATGGATCTGCTCCCTGGTCCCAGCTACGAAGATGTGGTCTTCAAACTCATTGGGTTTAATGACAAGCTCTCTGCTTACGAAGCACCGTCCGAAGTCTCTCTCCATCAAGCCTTCTACTCGAACAGAGGAGGATCCTCATCACGAGGACGTGGACAGAACAGAGGTGGCTATCGCGGCAGAGGAAATTTTTCCACTCAAGGTCGTGGCTTTCATCAACAGATTAGTCAGTCGTCTGGTCGTGGATCTTCGTCAGGTCCTGACAATCGTCCTACTTATCAGATCTGCAACAAGTTTGGCCACCCTGCGTATAAATGCTACAAACGCTTTGATCACTCGTATCAGGCTGAAGAATATCACACTGCTTTAGCAGCTATGCGTGCTCAAAGTCAACACCTTTCTCAAGACCGCGACTGGTATGCAGACTCTGGTGCTACTGCCCACATCACCAACAATCAGGCCCAGCTCCATTCATCTCAAGCTTATGTTGGAGATGATACAGTCTTGGTTGGAAACGGTGATCCTCTTCCTATAACACACATTGGTTCTGCAGTCCTGCCTAGTCTTCAAGGTAACTTACCTTTGAATGATGTTCTTGTGTGTCCTGCAATAACAAAATCTTTGCTCTCAGTGTCTAAACTTACTGCTGATTATCCTTGTTCTATTGAGTTCGATGCTGATAGTGTTGTTGTGAAGGACAAATAGACAAGGCAGCTTCTAACCAAAGGTGTTAGACAAAAGGACCTTTACTTGTTGGAGAACCCGAAGTTCATGGCCTTCTATTCTCACAGACAGCAGGCAACAAGTGGTGATGTGTGGCACATGCGGCTAGGCCATCCTCATCAAGAAGTTCTTCAGCGTTTATCTCAGAATAAAGCCATTCATCTCAATAAGTCAAGTCGTCAGCTCTGTGAGGCGTGTCAACTTGGCAAGTTTAGTCGTCTTCCATTTTCTAGTTCTGATTTTGTAGCTACCAAACCCTTAGAACGTGTTCACTGTGACCTCTGGGGGCCTTCTCCAGTTGTGTCTACTCAAGGGTTTCGGTATTATCCAGTGTTTGTCGATCATTACTCAAGATATACTTGGTTGTACCCTTTGAGATTGAAATCAGACTTCTTTACTGCATTCTTGAGCTTTCAGAACTTAGTAGAACGACAACTTGAATGCAAAATACAAGTGTTTCAAAGCGATGGGGGTGGTGAGTTTAATAATAACAAGCTTTCTTCTCATTTTGCTTCATGTGGGATCAAGCATCAGATGTCTTGTCCACACACACCGCAACAGAACGGTCTTGCTGAAAGAAAGCATAGATACGTTACTGAACTTGGTCTCTCCCTCATGTTTCAGAGTAAAGTTCCTCACCAACTGTAGGTTGAAGCCTTCCTTACTGCAGCATACTTGGGAAACTTGCTTCCATCTTCAGTTCTTCCAGAACATAAAAGCCCTTATGAAATGCTTGTGGGAAAACCTCTTGTCTATACGTCTCTTCGCGTCTTTGGTTGCAGCTGTTATCCGTTTCTTCGTCCTTATGCACAGAACAAGTTCGATCCCAAGAGCCTTCACTTCGTTTTTCTCGGTTACAGTGAGAAAAATAAGGGCTACAGATTCTTACATCCACCATCTGCAAGAGTGTATATCAGTAGGCATGCTCTGTTTGAAGAAAACTACTTCCCTTACCAAAAGGAGTATCAGTCGTTTCTCAAATCCTTAGACACACCTCTTCTATCTGCTTGGCATTCTGAACATGTGCAACCACAAACACCTGAGCCTGAACCGGTTACTCAAGAAGAAATTATTCCTCCACCTCGGCAACAACAAGCTCAACCAGAACCAGTCCATGCGTCTCCAATGTCCACTGGTTCTCTGTTCTCTGAAGAAGACTTCCCGCCACTTCCCTCCCCTGCTGCTTCACCGCTTCAAGTTGCAGTTCAGCCGGCAGCACCGGCTCCATCTCACTCTATGGTGACTCGAGCAAGAGATGGTATCAGGAAACCAAATCCCAAATATGATTTGGTTTCTGTCAAATCTCCGTTTGCTGAGCCAAAAACTGTTGCTGCTGCTCTCAAGGATCCGGGTTGGACAGACGCTATGAAACATGAAAAACATAACATGGAGCTTACTCATACTTGGGATCTTGTGCCTCCTGATCCCAACATACAAGTGATAGGCAGTGGATGGGTCTACAAGAACAAGCTAAACGCTGATGGAACTCTGAAGAAGAAACGAGCACGTCTGGTTGCTAGAGGCAATGAACAATCAGAAGGTCTAGACTTTGTGGAAACATATAGCCCTGTTTTTCGTACTGCTACGATCAGATCTGTGCTCCACATTGCTACAGTCAATGGATGGAAAATAAAGCAACTTGACGTCGAGAATGCATTCCTGCACGGTGATCTCTAAGAAACTGTCTATATGCAACAACCCCCGGGACTTGAAGATAAAGAGAAACCTCACTATGTCTGCAAATTGCGAAAAGCCATCTATGGTCTTCGCCAGTCTCCTCGAGCATGGTTCGACAAGTTCAGCACGTTCTTGCTCGAGTTCGGTTTCACTTGCACACATGGAGATCCGTCTCTGTTCGTCTACCTTCATGGCTCCGATGTTATCTATCTCCTTCTCTACGTTGACGACATGCTTCTCACTGGTAATAATGATCAGTTAATAGCGAAGCTTCTGGTCACTCTGAACTCAACCTTCCGAATGAAAGATATGGGAGATGTGCATTACTTCCTTGGGATTCAAGTACAAGCACACTCGGAAGGATTGTTTTTGTGCCAAGAAAAGTATACGATGGACCTTCTCACTACTGCAGGAATGGCTAACTGTGCTCCAATGCCTACGCCACTTCCCCTTCAATTAGACAGAGTACCTGGAAATGATCAGCTATTCTCAGAACCGTCTTACTTTCCCAGCTTAGCAGGGAAGCTACAGTATCTGACTTTGACAAGACCGGACAGTTCGCAGTCAACTACGTTTGTCAGAAAATGCACACTCCCACCGTTGCAGACTTCACAAACCTGAAGCGTATTCTTCGTTATCTGAAAGAAACATGTCGTCTGGGTTTAAACATCAATGCGAAAACAGGTTTTCTGCTGTACGGTTTCAGTGACAGTGACTGAGCTGGCTGCCGTGAAACACGAAGATCTACTGGTGGTCTCTGTACGTTCTTAGGCTCTAACATCATCTCTTGGTCTGCAAAACGCCATCCTACTGTCTCTCGTTCTTCTACAGAGGCCGAGTAACGCACTTTGTCCATCACTGCAACAGAGCTCAAATGGATTGCTTCCTTACTTGGTGAAATGGGGATCTCTCTTCCTGATACTCCGGAACTGTTTTGTGACAATCTCTCCGCTGTCTACTTGACTGCAAACCCAGCTCTTCATAACAGAAGCAAACACTTTGACACATACTTCCAGGGAGAGAGTCTCTCTGGGTGCCTTGGTGGTCAATCAAATCCCCTCTGTTTTTCAGCTTGCAGACATCTTTACCAAGTCTCTTCCGCAGCAACCCTTCTGTACCTTGCGAGACAAACTTGGCATCAGCAAGCCTCCTGCGCCAAGTTTGAGGTGGTGTATAAGCCCAACTACCTCTGAAGTCCAGTCGAACCAATCTCAAGCTATCAGGCCCAGCTCCCCTTCTGTCAATGGTCACAAACCTGCAGCAACAATGACGTCAAAAGCAAGTCCTTGTACGGGACATACAGCCAAGGAACTACAGCTGCACAATTGTTTTGAAACCTTGGGTTTGTGTACTGTCACATGCTGAGCTGTGCCGTAATTCCCTTGGCTGTGCTCTCCATCTTTTACTATATATTCTCATCTTATGTAATAGCCTTCGCTAAGCAGAAAAATCTTAATAAAAAGAGTTATCTTCTTCACAAAGTTATCCTTGTTTCACCAAGCTTTCACTTCTTTCTCCATTTGGAGCTCCAACATTTTTAGAGCATCGGCACTAAAAGACTTCAATGTTTCCTTTATTTTGCAATATAACTTCTATATATGTGACATGCACGCAAAATACACATGATTTGCTTTTGATCAAATGCATGCAAAATACACATGATTGAGATTGGTAACTCGCGGGTGTTTTTTCATTCAGTTTCATTTTTTTTTCATTTTCTTATCATACGCTATATTTTTTTTAACATTATTTTGAAATATAACGCATTATTTCTCAATATAACATGTCATATTCTTACACGATTTTTCTGGGATACCTCCAGATTAATCAAAAAAAAAGACGGATGATTGTGGTATAGTGGCAAGGATGCGGGACTTGGACGCTAACATATTTCAGATTCGACCCACCTGCTGCACGAAACTAAGTCACAATTATTCATAATCACTTTACACAGATATGAGCCTATGCTTTATGGCTCATTTGAATATCCGGAAAGAGGGTCTATCCGTGGGCTGCACCTCCCCTTGGAGATTAATTTGGGTCTCTCCATGGGTCTAGGATACCCCTGTAAATAATATATATATATATATATATATATATATATATATATTCGCATTACCCATTCACGTTATTTTGTAATACCACCTTCCAAATGTATTTATTTAAAGAGGAAATTTAATAAAAATATTACAACTAAATTTTGTTAAACTTTTTAATACTCAAATGTTTTTGCCATCCAATTTAATACTTCAACTAATTTTTTTGTTGACTATAAAATTTCATTTAAAGGCCCATCAAAGGCAATTACAAAGGTTACAAAGCTTATCATGGATCCAATACTATAGCGTCAAAAAGATAAGATTATATAAAAGCACGTGCTATAAAGAAATTGTAGTGGAATCCACATGGCAGAGAGGAAAAGATCTACCTTTTTCTAGTTTCTTCCGCTCCTTCTTCGGTCTGTTTGCTTGGCCACCAGCAATGGTGCATCGTCACTGCCAAAATGCTTCGATTAATTCTCTGATATTTCCTTTTGCTAACAACCGAGGAGATGATTAGATCTTTGGTCTTGAGCTTCAGTTTTGATAATCCCACGAATGATTAAAGATCTCTTTGAAACGCCGTCAAAACGACCAGAGCCCCAAATTTGCGAACTCTCCTTCAACCAGCCGACCCACCTTGAATCTTCAAACAAAGAAAGCCTAAACTCCATGCAAACATCTATAACAAGTAAGGACTTACAAGCTCATAAGAGAAGAGACAAGCATATACTGAAGAAAAAGAAAAGATCTAAGAATATCTTTGGGATTAAGAGTCTAATGGAACAAGCAAAAGGAAATAAAACACTGAGCCAAACATACAAAAAAAAATCCGATAAACCGGAATTTACAATCGGAAAAAGCCGAAGATAGATCCAAACTTAGTAGGAGTTAACAAAAAACAAAAGGGTTGGTGACCGGCGGCGAAGGTGCTCACCGGCCACCGAAACACGTTTCTATTTCGAAGTTTTGGGGGACTTTCTCTACAGTTGTCTTCCTAATACTTCGACTAGTTATTTTGTTCATTTTTAATTCCTTGACTTTCGAAATCCGAGTTTATTTTAATACTTAAACTGTGCCTATTTTAATCAAATATGTTAATGGCGAGATTTTTTTTTCTTTTGCTAAGAAAACGAATGTAAAAACATAATATAATAGCTGCCTTCTCAGACGAGGAAGCCCTAGCTGTCTGGGGGGGGAGAGAAGACGTCGTCAAGATTTCAAACGTCCGCATCTGGTGGCTCAGTTAGCATCGGAACCGGCCAGTTCTCCTTTTTTTTTTATCTCTTGTGATCTATTGCTGCTTGTTTTGGGTGCCTTCTGTCTGGTCTTTGGCCTTGGATTTGATGATATCTTGGATTAGAGGGATGTCTTTAGTCTCAGATTTGTGTTTCTTCATTCCTGCTTCGAATTTGGAGTGTGTGGTTTATCAATTGTTCTCAAGTTGAGGTTTTCCTTAGTTTTGAGTTGTGGTGCATCTGTTTTCTCTTCGGTCGCTTGCAGTCATGGTTGATTAGTTTTCGCCTGGTTCTAGCTTTTGGGTTCGTCGGTGTAAGATGTATTTTCTGTGGAGGTATCCACTAGACCTCTCCTTTATCCACCATGGATTGAGTGAGTGTTTCGAGATGAAGCCGTCGATTTGATTTGCAGGTTTTCTCTTGCGAGGAGGGTGACCAGTTTAGCTATGTAGATCGCTATTCTGCCTAGCGAGTGTCCGCATGTAAGACCTGTAAATCTTCGCCAGTGTTTTCCCTTTAGCGTTTCAAAGATCCTAAGTCTTTGAGCCTAGGTATTTTGTTTTGATTTGGTTCTGCCTTGCCTCCGTTTTGAAATGGTCTCTGGTGTTGATGTAAGTTTATCCTCGCACTTGCTTTTATCGATGTTGCACCTGTTTTGACTTGGTGGTGTACCCTTCAAGGTTGGGTTTTATTAAGTCTTTGGTTCTCGGGTTATCTTCGGCCTCATGTTTTTCAGGAGTGTCTGCGATTATGAATCAGTTCCAGCTTTAGTACATATGGCTCTCTAATTCTCATTGTTAACTTTTGTCTCCCTCTTTTGGGCTATTGCCTCCGAAGATAATCTTATTTTCTACCGGCTTTTGTAATTCATGATGTGTTTCATTATGAAAGATTTAATAAAATTTCGAGTTAAAAAAACATAATATAATACTGCCGCCGTTCTGAGATCGGCGTTCGCATCACGGCACAGAGGCTTGTGCCGCCGTTCTCCTTCTTGCATCCGTCTCTCTTCCTCTACACGCGTCACTCACTCTTCTACCCATCTCTGGCAAATCGTAGCTTTATTCCTGGATTCTCTACTCGTCTCATATTCCGACGTTGTGGAATCCGCCCGAGTAAGAGGGTCAGCTACCTCAAACAAGGAGATTCAACGAGCATGATGACAGAAACGACGGCCTATCAAACGAGGAAGACGAGAATCAGGACACGGAGGGCGAGTAAGAAGTGGTGGATCCTAATTTCCTAATAAAGCTTCGTCCTTTGGGTTTTACTTCGATCAAGTTAACAGGAGAGCTTCCAACAAAAGGTCCATCACGAATGGGATTACGACTGCACATGTTTCAGCAATGATGATGATGGTGGAAAGACTCAACCCTCGTTTGGATCTGACGATGTTTCTCTAGAGAGTGTGGATTGGGTATATCGCCATAAAGAGAAGGTTGGGGAGGTTGGTTTGATAAGAAAAAAAAAAGCTTTCTTGAGAAGAGATATGTTATTTAGATCGAATTTTGAGATGTTGAACAATCCGATGGAGTTGGGATCAGTGGGTTGACGAAAGGGGATAAGGTTGTACAGGAGTGGAGGTTGAGTGTGGTTAAGAGAAACAGTTTCATGCGAAGAAGCCATTTAGTGTTGTAGAGATGATATCATTCAAATTACCCTAAGGAGTGACTTTACTCTCTCAAATAAGAGGTTCAGTTGTAGTACTTAGGGATCGAATCCACAGAGAGCTAGTGTACAAATAAGATGCAATCTTAATGACTATGCTAGGTTGAAAATATTTTAAAGTAAAGTGCAGGTTTGCTGAGTAAGGATGAGATTACTCAGTTGAAAGGATTTGGTTTTTAAAACAGTAAAGAAAAGTAGTTAGATTCAGGGTAAGTATTCAGGAATTCAGGATTATAGATACTATAAAGGCTAACAAGTTGCTTGCATGATATGTCAGAGCTCAACACTTATTAAATGAATCCATCAGCTCTCGCATTATTTAGACCATCTATTACTTAGATGCTAAATGGTGTTGCAGTCGGCTACTCTGCCGACGGTATCGCTCGATAGTTCGATAGGAATATCGACCGATACACCTCTAGCTACGTCGATCGATTACTATCGATCGATACGGCTCTAAGCAAGCTTTATGCGCGAGTTGATACAATGCTCACCATGATCTTAGATCAGCTTTCGCATATCTCAAGAGGGTCATAGCATGTTTAGGATGTTGTCGGTATTGCATGTAATGAACAATGCAATCCAAGTTCATGTTCTAGGTAGCTAAGCTAGAAAAAGCATTAGTGAACAAATCTAACAATAAATATCACAACTATAGCAATTATAGGCTGGGGCTAACCCCTCATATCCTATTTAAACCCTAAATCTAACAAATGAATCTACTCAGACATGGCTAAGTAGTTCATAACAACAAGGTAATAATAGAAGTTCATAGACCTATTAGAGGGTGAACACTTAGGTTCCAATCACAAATATCTTTGGATCTCTCTCTAGGTCTATAATTCTATAACCTTTGTTAACAATTAAAGAACTGAATAGAACTTTATTGAGAACTTGCAAAGTAATGAAAACAGTAAAAGAAAATGAGTAGAAGAAGAAGAAACTCTTTTAGAACTTAAACAACTCTTAAAAACTATATCTTTGCCAAAACACTTAGGCACATATAAATATGAGTTCATTAGGTTAAAAAACTCTTTAGGGGCATTCTTGTAAAATGTGATATCTTGGGCTTCAAGTTCGCCAGGTCCAACTTGTCTTTCAGCCTCCAGATCGATCGATAGTACAGGTGTACATCGATCGATTATGGTCTCGATGTATCGTTCTTGGCTAATGTGTGTCGATCGATTGCACAGAGTGTGCATCGATCGATGTGTAACTCTGGTGTCGACCTCTTGTCTTGATCTCGGGTGAACTCTTCTTTAAGCTCCAAAAAGGCACCTAAAACATCACTTTTCTCCAAAATGCTTCGAACCTGAAAACATACCTAATAGACTCCAAAACATAGATAATAGTAGTAAAACACTCATATACCATAGGTAAAACGAGTAAAATCCATGGTATATCAACTCCCCAGACTTAACCTTTTGCTTGTCCTCAAGCAAACACACAGCAGTCTTTATGAAAGAGGTTTTGAAAAGCAGGGACTAAATCAAATTCAAACTTAGAATCATAACCTCTACTTTGTTGCAATCCACATCTAAGAGTCTATCAATCACAGCACATTATGCAATATCCTAATTGAACAACCTTGATCATCTAGCCAACAACTTAGCAATCATGTCGACTAACCCTCTACTGATTTCATTTATGTACATAAAAATAAAACTGCAGGCTTTACCTTGGGAGTATCGATCACGGGATGCAAGGTTGCTCAAACAAGTATCTGGACCTGCAGGTAAAATTAGTTCCTATCCTCTCTTTACTATTTATCTCCTAGTAAAGTCTGCTTTTATTTGCAAGACATTGAACAAGATTGGACAGGCTTCCATGAATCAAGTCTTAATGGTTGCAGCCACCAAGTCATGTTCACTTCTTTTGACCTATATCCTAGGATTCATTAAGCAAGTCTTGAAGGGGTAACCACCAAGCCCTGTTCGAACCCTTTACATATAGAATTCTTATGAATCAAGTCTTGAGGGGTAACCACCAAGCCCTGTTCGAATTCCTTCCTAGTTAATAACTAACTAATCCTATAGAACATAAATTTAAGATAATTTTCGATTTTTTTTTTTTTTAAAAAAAATTAAATCTAATTTCGAAAATGAGAGAGAGGGTGATAAAATTATCTACACAAGGCTTTTACCTTCCAGATTTGTTTGAAGCATCTGATCCCATGTATACCAAGCCCCAAGACAAGCAAAGAATTGTCAGGTTAGGTTGGAAATCAGCTTTGGTTCCTCCGACAATCAATGAAAGTGTTGTCATAGCTGATAGGTGATCAACTTTAGCATATATAGTACATTCTGCATCAACAAATCTAAGAATGGTGCCTAAAAGATTGGTTAGATAAAAAGTGAAAATTAAAATTATCATTATCCCTTTCTTGACTCAATAAAAACCATTTTGAAAACATTTTTGGATGAAATCAAAAGGTAAACAGCATCGTAACATCCCCGGACTTAAATCATACACTGTCCCCAATGTATAACCAGTCCAGTGAAGGCATAGGTAATAATAAAGTACACTGATATCAAAAGTTTATAACGATATACCTGACCGCGATGCGTATCGATCGATGTTGAGTCGCATTCGTCAATCGCTTCTGTGTGGTTCATGTCGATCGATATCGACAGTGTCATGTCGGTCGATTTCAGTGGCAATCGTCTAATTGTAACTGCAAAGAAAAACAAATACGAAAAATAAAATCCTAAAGATAAAAATATAATGAAAAACTACCTAACAGTGGGTTGCCTCCCACTCAGCGCTTTGATTATAGTCATCTAGCTTGACTTTGGATGGAATGAGCTACTGAGATGAAGTCCAGGTACTTGTTGAGAAACAAGTATCCTCTGTATCTTTCTTCTCACCGAACCATGCATCAAATAGGCTTCTTGTGGCTTCATATTCTCTGGTTCGCTTATTCTTTAACTTAATCAACTCATCAGTGATCCTTTGAATCCTTTCTTCATGACCTTCAATGCTGAACTCGTGCCATCCTAACTTCCTGTAGGCATGTTCTGAAAGATCACGAGCTCGCTTGCATTGAATCAAGGCGTTGGATCATTTTGTCTTGGATGGAGCTGGTATCGATCGATTCCTTGGTTAAAATATTGGTCGATGGATGTTGAAGTCCATCGATCGATGCGCTGGTTGCTTGGTCGATCGATTCTAAGGGTGCAGGTCTGCTCGCAAGCTGTCTCTGAATGGCTTTAATTTCTTTCTGCATTCCTTCTATGCTAGATTCCATGCTTCCAACCTCGTTAACAAGCGGGAAATACGTTTGGTCTAGACGTCTATCTTGTGAATCATCCACGCTTGTTATTGCTGTGTAGACATCATCAGCTAATTTATCCAAATCGGCTCTGGTACAGATCTCTGAAGTCTGTATATCGATCGATGCAATAGGTTGCTTATCGGTCGATTTTTGGTTCTGCAGATTCTCGTGAAGCTTCTCTGCAAAGAGCTTCATCTGGCCGTCGATTTCAGTCAATCGCCTATCGATCGATGTGAGGTTGAGCTCGTCGATCGATGCAATCGATGCAGCCTGATAATCAAGTTGACGTTGGAACTTCTCAGCCTCTGCTGTAGTATCTATGTAGTGCGAGTTCCTCCACTTCTTTGTCTACTAAGAAGTGTATATCAGCAATTTTCCTCTCAACTGCTTTCAGACGAGTCAATCCTCCAAAAGGATTGTAAGGTGCAGCGGGGTTCATATCTGCATGTGCTTTATTGATAAGGCGGATAGATCTCTTTATCTCTTCTGTGCAGATGCTTAGATCTGCTAGGTTGTGAAAGATACGTTCACAGGTTGTGGTTTGTTTGCTGCTGAGACGAGCTTCTGCTTTCTTCAATTCTTTCCAGATATCTCCAAGAGACTCATCAACCTCATGTTTTGAGTAAGTGGTCGATGGTGTGGGCTCCGTATCGATCGATGCGGATGTTACTCCGTCGATCGATATTGATCTTTTCTGGCTATGGTTCTGTGCGTTGCGAAGATCTTCAAGTTCCAGCTCAAGACGTTTAACCTTGAGTAATCCCTGGTCTGCACTGAACATCCAGTTCATCTCACTGCGAAGCTTGTCTGTGGCCTCTTCTAAACTCTTTTCCATGAAGAGCTTTTCCATTTCGTTCTCCAAGTAAACCGGTGAACATCTCGTTGATCTCGTCCTTGGTGTAGGTTTCTTGCACCAATTCTCTTCTTGTAAATGAACTAGCGTGCTCTGGTAGACAGATGTAGGAGCGCTCATCCATTGAAGTTCTTTGGAGCAGTTTCTTGATGTCGTCTTTAGAAATTCTGATGACGTCACCATCTATTCCTCTAGCAAAACCATTCTCGTCTCTGTAGACCCCATACTCATCTCTCTGCTCCCAAAAGAATTTTCGAACTCCATATCGAAGGCTCTCTTTCGAATTCGGGACACTTATCGATCGATGCAACACAATCTGTATCGATCGATTTTGTTGAAGATATGGATCCTTCTGTTGAGATGGTTATCCTCAACTTCCTTTGGCTCGGTTGTTGTGTCTGCCTCGGTGTTGATAATGGTGGTCTGGTCCGTGGCGTTGTTGCTGGAATAGGTTGTGGGATCCATTGGCTAACGTAGGGCGTCTGCAATGTCTTCTTTGGATATGTGGAGTGTTAGTCCATCCATTGGCGTGCAAAGCCTTGTGAATCCATGAAAATACCAAACTCATCCGGGATTAGATTACGAAATTAAGTACATTTGAATTTGTTACCTGGGATGGTTGGTTGTATGTATCGGTCGATGTACGGGTTCTGAATCGGTCGATGGTTGTTCAGGCCTATCGGTCGATTGTACTCGCCGCGGTCGATCGATGAGACTTCTTTGGGTTGGGTGATGTATGTTGGTGTGGCGGTCTCGACCGCGCTCGTACTGGTAATCGCTGCCCAGCTCGATTGAGTAGTCTCCGTCTCGCTTGTTGTTGACTGTGTTGTCGAATGATGCGAGGCAAGTAGTATCGATCGATGGGGAGAAGGCCCTGTCGATCGATGTCGTAATTCTGAGGTTGTGGTGGAGAAGTCGATCTTCATCTTCTGAAGGTTGTGACATTCTATAGCTCTCTCCTCCTCGTAACCATCAGTATACTCCTCAATATGAGTAGTATTTGCAGCATATGGTGGGATGTAGTAGTCATTCTCCCACGTGTTTACTTCAAATCACCTTCTGAAAACTCCTCCTCGATCTGATTGAATAGTGAATCGATCGATGACCATGTGTGGCTGTCGATCGATGTCAATTCACCGAGATGATCGATGAGAGGCGACTATGGATCGATGCGGTCTCTGTCTCGTATTCGCCTTGTGAGTCGTATTCATCTCCACAATAGCAAACAACTACAAGGTCTGAGCCGTCTTGGATCTTCTTAGGGACCTTGATGACTCGTATCGATCATAGTAGACCGTAGGGTTGATCAGGGTTAGGCACGTGTGTTTGTCCGAAGGTTGCAGACTGCTCCAACGTGGCTAGGAAGGCTCTTCAAGTAGCAAAGAAGTAGGTAGGGTTATCTTGACGTCCAAGACATGGAAGTCTACTGGAATTAGGGCTTCTCCTATGGTGACCTCAAGGTTTCTCACAATTCCTCCAGAGTTCTGCTGAGAACAATCCACAAAGATGAACGATTCTTCAGTAGGCTCTATCTTCGACCTAGATGGTCTGCTATCACCTTGGGTAAGATGCTAACTCCAGATCCTGTGTCACATAGGGCGCGGGAAGTTGATTCCCTGACTGAGCAAGGAACAAAATTTCCTGGATCACCCTTCTTCTCTAGTTTGATCCTCTTCTTCATACTTTCTCTGACTTGGTTGAACATCCTCTTGATGTCTTCTTCTCCTTAGTTTCTCTGAAAAACATCCACAATCTGTGTGAAAAGTAGGCTTCTTCAAAGGGTTTCTCTGTAGGTATCCTTAGAACTCTCTTTCTGAAACTTGTCAACTCTTTCTCATTAACTCCTCTTTTAAGGTGTTTAGGAACCTTCTCTGTCCTTTTTCTAAGAACTCTGCCATCTTTTTCCTTTTCTATCTCCATTGGATCAATAATATCCGTGGGTTTCTTCATTATGGCGGTTGGTGGGTTTCTGGAAGGCTTAGATTGCTCCCGGAGTGCATTAAGTCGTGCAACATCTATCTTGGGAAGTTGCACTCGGCGTGTGATAACTGAATATCGATCGACAGCTTCTGGAGTGTGTCGATCGATTTCTTTATCAATCGGTCGATCGATGGGGCGTCTGTCCTGTCGGTCGATGTGGTAAGGGCTGGGCGGATGTGGGTGCTTTGCTGCGAACTCCTCGTGAGTAAGTATCTCCACGGTATTGCACTCGTTGGTGGATCTTTCAAGATCCATCTGTCGATGCTCGTCTTGTTCCACCGATCGATTGGTATTGGCGTACATCGATCGATGTGGTGTTCCTGACATCGATCGATTCCAGTGGTTGCCGCCAATTCTTTCGATCTGGAAGTCTCCCTATTGCAGCTTCTCTTGCTTTACCACTCTCCAAAAATCATCCTCTATGATAGCACTGACGTTGTGGCCTGTTGTTTATTCTCCAGTCCCTTTTCCTAAAGCTTCCTACTTCTTAACAGCTTCTCCTGTCTGAATCACTTGAGTCTCTAGTTTCTTCACATGTGTACTCAAAGCATCAAGCTTTGTGTTCAAAGTGGTGTAGATATCGTCGATCTTTCCATTAAAGTTCACCTCTAACTGCTGCTGGCTTTCAAGAACTTTGCTGAGCATGTCTTCTAGCTTTCCTTCTGGGGTTGGTGTGGGTGGCTTCATGTAAGATGAGTTTCCATAACACCTGTTGTTGTTGGGGTTGCTGCTGTTGAAGTTTCCTCTCCGTCTGCGCTGTTTCCTTGGTTTCCACCTCCTGAAATCCGGTTCCACGATCCAGTTGACTTCGCTTCGTGTAGTCATCTTCTTCATCAGCTTCGCATCCTCCACTGAGCAGATTTGCTTTTTTAGCAGTTTCTGAACATTGTCAAGTGTAGCTTGTACCTCATTTATCTGTTCCTTTCCAAGGAACGCTGCAGATCTTGCTCTTACAATGTTCTTTGTGCGGTTGCTGGATGCTAGGTTGTCGATTAGCTTCACAGCATCTTCAGGATTCCTTGTGGTGAAGTTGCCTTCACTCGCAGTGTCTAGAGCCATCTGATATTTCAGTGCGATGCCTCAAGAAAGTGCAGAGCAGATGCACTTTGTTGAATCCATGGTGTGGGCAGTCTAAGACTTGAATCTGATCCAGGTATCCTTGAATGACTCTCCAGGCTCCTGATTGAATGTGGCAATTTTCCTCCTTAAGTCTTCAGCGCGCGCATCATCAAAGAAGTTACGCAAAAATGCGTTTTTGATGTCACTCCAGGATGTAAGAGATCCTGGTGGTAGCTGCTTAAGCCACTGTAAAGCTTCTCGGATAAAGAGTGTTTGAAGAGCTTACAGAGAAGGTAGTCCACAGGACTCCATTGGCTTTGATAGCAGATATGAGATCCTCGAACCTCTCGGATGGTCCATGGGATGCTCACTGGACAGCCCATAGTAAGGTATCTGTCCCACAAGGGTGTAGTACTCGGCTTGAGCTCGAAATCGCCTCTCGAATAGCAGGGGACGAATGGCTGATCTGTTGGTGTAGAACTGATCTGGACGGTTGTAGTCAGCTAGTGTTCGAGCAGCCTCTTCTACAGGTTGAACAGCTCCTGTAGGTGCAGTTTCTGGCTCGGGATTACTTCATTCGGCGTTGAGTTTCTGACTTGCTTCATTACGAAGGTGACCTTCTTGGTCACGCAGTCTCCATTCTCATCTCGTGAGAATAATAGGCGCAATCATGACTCGCGAGTAGTATCGATCGATATACGGTTAGGGTATCGATCGATATCGGATGAAAGATGTCGATCGACGGTGAAGTAGTGTCGGTCGACGTGAAGGTGCGAGTGTCGGTCGACGAAGACGGTGTCTCGGTCGGCAGGGGTGCGTCGGTATCGGTCGACAGGCAGTTGATGGCGTCGATCGATGCGAACAATTTCCTTGGATTGAGCGTTCCAAGCTAGCAGGGTCTTCGAGAACAAAGTTGGGATTCCTTGTTGCTTCGGTGCTGCTGGGCATGTACGAAAAGACAAGAAAAAATTTTGTGTCAGAAAACAAATTAAAACAAAATAGAAATAACCTAGACCTAATCAGATTAGATCCTATTGTATCAAAGCTCCCCGGCAACGGCGCCAAATTTGATATCACTCAAATTACCCTAAGGAGTGACTTTACTCTCTCAAATAAGAGGTTCAGTTGTAGTACTTAGGGATCGAATCCACAGAGAGCTAGTGTACAAATAAGATGCAATCTTAATGACTATGCTAGGTTGAAAATAGTTTAAAGTAAAGTGCAGGTTTGCTGAGTAAAGATGAGATTACTCAGTTGAAAGGATTTGATTTTAAAACAGTAAAGAAAAGTAGTTAGATTCAGGGTAAGTATTCAGAATTCAGGATTATAGATACTATAAAGGCTAACAAGTTGCTTGCATGATATGTCGAGCTCAACACTTATTAAATGAATCCATCAGCTCCGATTATTTAGACCATCTATTACTTAGATGCTAAATGGTGTTGCGGTCGGCTACTCTGGACGGTATCGCTCGATAGTTCGATAGGAATATCGACCGATACACATCTATACGTCGATCGATTACTCTATAGGAGTATCGATCGATCGCTCTAAGCAAGCTTTATGCTGAGTTGATACAATGCTCACCATGATCTTAGATCAGCTTTCGCATATCTCAAGAGGGTCATAGCATGTTTAGGATGTTGTCAGGTATTGCATGTAATGAACAATGCAATCCAAGTTCATGTTCTAGGTAGCTAAACTAGAAAAAGCATTAGTGAACAATCCTAACAATAAATATCACAACTATAGCAATTATAGGCTGGGGCTAATCCCTCATATCCTATTTAAACCCTAAATCTAACAAATGAATCTACTCAGACATGGCTAAGTAGTTCATAGCAACAAGGTAATAATAGAAGTTCATAGACCTATTAGAGGGTGAACACTTAGGTTCCAATCAGAAATATCTTTGGATATCTCCTCTAGGTCTAGAATTCTATAACCTTTGTTAACAATTAAAGAACTGAATAGAACTTTATTGAGAACTTGCAAAGTAATGAAAACAGTAAAAGAAAATGAGTAGAAGAAGAAGAAACTCTTTTAGAACTTAAACAACTCTTAAAAAACTATATCTTTGCCAAAACACTTAGGCACATATAAATATGAGTTCATTATGTTAAAAAACTCGTCAGGGGCATTCTTGTAAAATGTGATATCTTGGGCTTCAAGTTCGGCCAGGTCCAACTTGTCTTTCAGCCGCCTCAGTATCGATCGATAGTACAGGGTGTACATCGATCGATTATGGTCTCGATGTATCGTTCTTCGGCTAATGTGTGTCGATCGATTGCACAGAGTGTGCATGGATCGATGTGTAACTCTGGTGTCGACCTCTGGTCTTGATCTCGGGTGAACTCTTCTTTAAGCTCCAAAAAGGCACCTAAAACATCACTTTTCTCTAAAATGCTTCTGAACCTGAAAACATACCTAATAGACTCCAAAACATAGATAATAGTAGTAAAAACACTCATATACCATGTGTAAAAACGGGTAAAATCCATGGTATATCAATAGAATAAAGAACCAAATGAGTTTAGTGAAAGTATAAAGAGGGATTAGGTTGCAGAAATGGTGAACGTAAGACACTAGATGCAGATGATGAGTTTAGAGAACATTTGTATGCTGATGAAACTTGATAGGGATACTACCTTAGATTGGAACCGAATTTTCATCTTCAGACTTTATGGATTCGTTTTATTAGATAGGAGAAGTGCTCTATGAGAGTGTTTTATGGTGTGGTATTCAACTGGATGGATGTTTAGTATTACACACCAAAGAGGGCTTCTCTGAGACCGTCGAGCTTGATTTCTTTCAAAACAGCTTTGTGAAAGATGGGTTAGTGAGTGACATGTATGCTTCCACCCTCTGTACTCCTACATTTATTACTAGTTTGATTGATTTATTCCTGTGTTCCTTCTGCAGTTATAACCAACCTCGATGAGTTGCTGCACGGAACTCGTACTAACGTATTTGCTTCTGTATGGTTCGCTTGGAGAAAGACAAAGTTTTATCCTACTCACTACATTGAATTTGTCTAGTTCCCCATCCTTTACAAGTAAAACTTGATTACTCTAATCTTATATCAATCATCTAGTCACTCTCTTCACTACATAATAAATAGCATTTTCAGCAGATACGGTGAGGTATATCTTGATTATGATGTGATAGTTTTGGTTTAATTATCATCACTGAGAAATACTCTTGGTGTGGAGGATTAAGCAGTGGATGAATCACCGAAAGGTGCTGTCATATCTTTTGAAAAGAAAAGGTTCATTAATATCATCTTTGCTTTGCTACACTAGAACATCGATTCTCGTCTGAGCAAACTCCAGTGTTTCTGTTGAATATCTCGAGTTGTAACATATCTTTCTCTGCGGCTCATTCTTACTTGAATGTTTGAATGAGTACTATTTTACATACGATGACAAGTGTCTGCGATGCAAAGGATCTGATTGATCTCTTGACTGGGGTGGCTAAACGGTTTGTAAATAGGAAAACGCAGCGTATGACTCGGCATAAGCTAAACATTCGACCTTCTCAGTTTTCTTCCCATAGTATCGGTCAAAGACTTTGTTCTACAAGTTCCATGACTGAGCAAAGCTTGTATTGATTTTAGCGGAGAAGCTATTTTTCATACCATGCAACAGAGGATAAGAGATCTCAGCATGACTGATTATTCAAGAAGATCATACTCAACGAACCAAAACAACCATGATGCATCCAACAACCACAACACACTCCAAGTTCATAGATTTATGCACCAGGACAGTCCTTACCATCTACTATGTAAACAAGTTCTAACTAAACAAGCCTGACCTTGCACTTCATCAGTACCCACCAATCTTCCACAAGCCACCTTCTGAGATAGGAAACCTTGATAGATAGATCCCAAACAAGAAATTCTACTGTGGATTCAAAGAACATGTAAACAAAGGTCTAGGAGATGATCACGAATGAAGAAGGATCAACTCGAAAACCAGAGGTCGTATGCGAAATTCTTTCCTATGAACTTAGCAAAGTAACTTGAGAGATAAGTAATAGCTGGAAAAACAGTTTATTGATTGTATGATATAAAATGTGCCCTAAGGTTACATATATATAGCAAACCAAAGATGAGATTTAATTATTAGGAAAAGAAAAATAAAAGATAAAACCAAATATTAAAAAGAAAAATCAGAAATAAGAAAATTGGATAACAGAGAACCGACGTAGTAACTGATCCTGTCACAATACTCCCCCCTTCAGAACATTCTTGACCTCAAGGATGGAAGTCTCTGGATAATTGGCAATAAAGTCTTGATAATATTCTCAAGTTGCTTGCTGTGGTGAAAATCCCTTCCATTGGATTAATACTTTTGTGAAAGCTTTATTCTGTCGATTCACCATCTTCTTCTCTAGTAATTAACTCATGTTCTTTGCTTTTCCCAACATCATTCAGATATTGAGGAAGCGTAGGAGCTGAACTAGGCGGGTTGGGACAAAACTTGAGCTTCCTTATGTGAAAGACATTGTGAATTGCAGAATTTGGAGGGACCGCCAGCTTATAAGCACGAGAACCAACTCTGTCGAGCACCTGAAATGGACCATATTATCGTGGTAACAGCTTGTGTGGGATGTTGAGGCCTTTAAGAGAGTGTTGCCGGTATGGTTGTAGCTTCAAGTAGACGGAATCTCCAATCTTGAATTCACGATCAGAGCGACGTGCATCTGCATACGGCTTCATCCTATTTTGAGCTCTGAGAAGATGGAACTTCATAAGATCAATGGCAGCCTCTCGTTTCTTCAGCAATCTGTCGACAGAAGGTGATGTGCTTTCGCCTGGAAGATAAGGCATATGTACTGGGGGAGGTTGCCCGTAAATGATCTCATAAGAACTGCTACATATTGTGGAATAGAACGTGGTGTTATACCACCATTCGACCAAAGGTAGCCATGAACTCCATGAATGGGGCGAATCAGAAGTCATACAACAGAGGTATGTCTCTAGAGTTTTGTTTGTAACTTCTGTCTGACCGTCCATCTGGGGATGATACACAGTTGAAAAATTAAGGTCAACACCGTGAACTCGAAACATTTCACGCCAAACTTCACTAAGGAACATCGGGTCCCTATCACTTGTGATATCTTTTGGCATGCCGTGGAGACAAAAGACCTGATCAGAGTAGAGCTTAGCAATATCCATGGCTGTATAAGTCTGTCATCGACCACAAGAATACATTGTTTCCCAGATGATGGTGGTAATCCTTCAATGAAGTCGAGACTTACAGATTCCAAAACACCTGCAGGAACTGGAAGCGGTTGCAATAAGCCTGGTTTTGCAGCGAGATCATATTTGTTTCTCGGACAAAAATAGCATTTACGGACATAGTTCTATGTTTCCAAGCTCATCTTCGGACAAAAGAACAGAGACTTTATTCGTTGGAGAGTGGAGTCCCTTCCGGAATGGCCACCAGCTGCAGAATCGTGTAGACATTGAAAGATATGAGTTTTGACAGTCTGATCATTACCAACGACAAGCTTGCCTTTTCGCCGTATTTCTCCATTTACGAAAGAATACACAGAGTGTTTTGCTGGCTGCGACTGCAAATCGTCAACGATCTTCTTAAGGTTTACATCAGAGTCCCAAAGATATTTGAGATTGTTGTAGAAGCCGTGGTGTATCTATGATAAGGCGAGGTTGAGAAGTTGAGACCTAGAAACTCGAGATAAAGCGTCTGCTGCAACGTTTTCCTTGCCTTTCTTATATTGGATTTCGAAAGTGTAACCCATAAGCTTCGACACCCACATATGCTGAAAGGGCGTTGTGGTCTTTTGTTCCAACAGAAACTTTAAACTTCTTTGATAGTGCGGATTAAGAATCTGTTGTGTGCGAGGTAAGGGTTCCATGTCATCACCGCGTGTACTACTGCAAGGAGTTCTTTTTCATACACTGATAGGATTTTATGGTGTGGACCCAGTGCTCTGCTGATGTAACAAATATGATGATTGTCTTGAATTAAAACTGCACCGATTCTTGTGTGCGAAGCATCTGTTTTGACGATAAATTGTTTGGAGAAGTCGGGCAAAGCAAGGATAGGGGCTGAAATTAAAGCTTCCTTTAATGTCTGAAACACTGCAGAGGCTTCAGAAGACCAGGAAAAGCTGTCCTTTCAGAGCAATGGGTTCAGAGGTCGAGCAATAATGTTGTGCCCTGGATAAAGCGACGGTAGTAATTTGCGAGACCCAGAAAACTTTATAACTGTTTCTGGTTTGCTGGACTTGGCCATCGCTCTACTGCTTTGATCTTTGCTGGATCTGTACTAACGCTATCGAAAGAGATAAAGTGGTCGAGTTATTCGATAATGGTTGCTTAGAGTTGTTGATGCAGTAAAATCGCAAAAACCCTATCCAAGTGAAGCATGTGATCGTCCCACGTATAGCTGCTGTATATCAAGATGTCGTCGAAATATATCAAAAAGAATTTCCGAAGTACTGGCTCAAAGACATGGTTCATGAGACCTTGGAACGTGCAAGGAGCGTTTGTGAGGCCAAACGACATTACAAGGTACTCGTAATGTCCTGAATGAGTGCGAAACCCGGTCTTATGTACGTCCGCAGGGTCCATTTGCAGTTGATGAAATCCGGCCCTTAGATCAAGTTTGGAGAAAAATCTAGCGCCACTGAGTTTATCAAGTAGATCTTCCAAGAGAAGTATCAGGTATTTGTCTTTAATTGTGTGTTTGCTGAGACCTTTGTAGTCAACGCAGAGCCGCCACGAACCATCTTTCTTCTTCATGAGAACTACTGGGGATGCGTATGGGCTGGAGCTGTATTGAATAATTCCTTGGGTAAGCATCTCTTGAACCATTTTTTGATTGAGTCTTTTTGTAGTGAAGAGTAGCGATAAGGTCTCAAGTTAACTAGGTTTTCTGCTGATTCCAGAGGTATCTTATGATTGAATCCGTCATGGAAAGGAGGTAAGGTTGTAGGCTCTTCGAAAACATCTGAGTATGTTTGAGGCAGCTGTTGCAATGAGCCTGATGTGTCCTGTTCTGGATTGATAGCCTCAATGTGATATAAAATTGTTTTCAGGTTGAGACTTTTGTGTGACCCTACCGTGTCATCTATTTCTTGCAGGTGGAGGAGTGCCATCGGTGGTTCTTGTAGCATCAATTTGTTGAGTCTGCTGCTGGAAATAACGGTTGAACTGTTTGGTGTAACTCTTCTGAGAACATGTTTCAGGCCGTTGAAAGTGAATTCTATACTGAGGTTTAAGAAGTCCCATACGATGGGTCCTAAATAGAGAGCCATTGCACACCGAGTATGAGATCGCTGCATCCAAGAGGTAGAGTTCGAATCTCTGTTTTAAACTCGTAGCCTTGTGTTTTCCATGTAAAATCGCTGCACTTATACTTGGTGATGAGATCGCCACCTGCTGCTACCACAGGCATTGGTTTAGTTGGTTTCAAGTTGCAACCTAAAACCTTTGCTATCTGTAGATCAAAAAAATTATGAGTACTTCCTGGATCAATAAGTATGTGGAGCTTCTTCTTCCTGTGCTGACCCATGATTCCCATGAAGTTGTATGTCGTAGAACCGTTTAAAGCGTGAATTGATATTGTAGGTGTTTTGTCATCATGGTTTTCAAGCTCAGAGTCGGCTGGGGTTTCCTCATCATCGTCGTTGGATACTTCTCCCTGCTCGGCTTCTAAATACAAGATCTGAGATCTTTTGTGTTTCAATTGGTGGCCTGAAGTGAACGGTTCTTTGCAAAACATGCATAATCCTTTGCATTTGCACTCTTGCATCTCGTCAAAAGTAAGGCGTTTGTGTGGTGTGTTGGGGATGAGTGGTTTTGTGTTGGTGGTCGGAGCTGCAGAAGTTGTTGCTTGGTTTTGGTTTTTGTAGAATGGCGATGAATTCTATTTTTGAGAATAGTTGAAAGAGGTTTTTTGGGTGTTTTCACCGGTGTGTGGAGAAGAGACAGTTCATGGAGCTTGGCAATCCTTGCTGCGGCTGGGACTGTCGTGACGTTGAACTGACGGACATGGAGGGCAAGGTATTGATTCATGTTCGTGTTCATGGCGCAGTCAAATTTCTCCAGATAATCATCGATAGGGTCGCTTCCTTGTTTCAAGCTAACTAACTCAGATAGAGGATCATCGTAAATTCACTGAAGCGTTCAGATATGGCAGCAACATATTCCAGCCAAAGAGGAAATATGTTGCAGCAATTTGCAATATAGGCGTGATGCCATTGCAGAGCTTTGCCGGTCATGTGTAGAGAGGCGAGACGAACCGTCAATTCTGGTGGTGTACTATCAATTGAGAAGAATTGTTCGCGGCGATAAATCCATTCTCTGAGTACGGAGCCATCAAACATTGGGAATCCAATTTTCGTCAGTCATGACGATAATCCATTGGGGAGTGGTGGGTTAGGGTTAGATTTGGGGTTGAGTGGAGGTGTTCTTGTTGCACTTTGGTCTCCGATATTACGATCTGGCGGGGCAGGTTCATCAGATTTTTCTGCTGCTGTAAGACCAGAACATCCTTCCTGTTGCGCTGAAGGTGGAGGATTTGCAAAGTATTTTTCCATCATCGCTTTGCGCTCAGTGATTTCTCCTCCTAGTTCTTTCCGAATTCCTTCGGTTTGTTGAGTTTGTGTGATACGGAGGTCCTCGATTTGTTTGTTCATCTCAGACATAGCGGCTGTTGCTCTGGGGTCCATGGTGTCTGGAGGAAGTTGTCACTGCTCTGATACCACTGAGATAAGAACCTTGATAGATAGATCTCAAACTAGAAAACTATGGATTCGAAGAACGGGTAAACAAAGGCCTAAGAGATAATCACGAATAAAGAAGGATCAACTCGAAAACCAGAGTTCGTATGCGAAATTCTTTTCTATGAACTTAGTAAAATAACTTGAGAGATAAGTAATAGGTGGAAAAGCAAATTATTGATTGTATGATATAAAATGTGCCCTAAGGTTACATATATATAACAAACTAAAGATGAGGTTTAATTATTAGGAAAAGGAAAATAAAAGATAAAACCAAATATTAAAAAACAAAAATCAGAAATAAGAAAATTGGATAACTGAGAACAGACGTAGTGACTGATCCTAATCCTGTCACACCTTCCCTTGGATTTGACTACTCTTCAGGGCTTCCAAGGGATTGCGAGAGTGTTGCCGAGATTAGAGGTTGGCACGTGTGAGACAGTGGCTAATCATAACCATCAACAAGGTTTAGGTGAATGGTCAATGATGGATAGGCTTGTGACTTGTCATATGGGAAATGAAGACTCCTCTAGAAGGATCAAGGTTTGAAGATGGTAACAAACTTTCTTTGCGCTGCGAGATGGACTTCGGAGGGTTATTCTAAATAGATGTTTATGTCTTATGAGCTATGACTATGTAACTGTTGGCGTGTGTGTGTGTATGCTCTTGATTACATATGTTTTATTTATTTCATATTATGGTTGGAAGCAAATTGCTTCATTAAACCCGAATGTATAACCATTGTTGGAATGAATAAGAACATAATTGTTTTTTCACAATGTCAATAGACACTCTCATCAAACGAAGTTTACAAAGCAGTTTGAAAGATCATTAATACTAGAAACCACTTAGAGAGTGGGAGCTCTCTCAGCAGTTCCAGCGATGACGGTAAGCAAATTGTTGCCAAAAGGATCACTTAGATGCTTTGAAAGGTTCTCAACAGGACCTTCTCCGGTAACATAAGCTTGGATGAAGAAAGCGAACATGGAAAACATGGCTAATCTCCCGTTCTTGATCTCCTTAACCTTGAGAAGAGCTCCTTGTTCAGGGTCTTTAGCAAGTCCCAAAGGATCAAATGGACCTCCTGGGTGTAGCTTGTCTTCGAAGTCCTGCCCAAGTTTTTTGCATTTTAAAATTTCAGTCTTTTATTCACATCGGGAGCTTAAACATGTAATCACTAAAGTCTAGTGTAATGTACCAATCCGTTGGTGATTCTGTAGTACTCAGCTCCACCAAGGAGAACAACCTCAGCAACTACAGCGAGAACAAGGTTGATTGGAATGTTCTTGCCAAAGTAGCTCAACGTGTTTCCATCAAGAAGCAGAGCACCAGTCTGCATCGATATATTCCAATAAGATCCCATCACATCACATCACATCACATATTCTTCCTTGGCTATATAGAATGTAAGTAAACTGAAGTAGCAAAAAAAAAACCTTAAACCAGACGGCTTCAGGGCCACAGTTAGCGCCATATTTGTTTAAAGCTTCAGGGATGATGCAACCAGCTGCTCCCAACATAGCCCATCTCGCGTGGATCAGTTCAAAGGCTTGGTATCTGGCGACCACATTCATTACAGAACCAGTCTTAGTGACATTGTTCAAATAATGAAACAGAGTTAGAGCAGAGAATCGGCTTACTTAGCAAAGTTCTCAGGCTTCTTTCCAAGTCCAAAAGGGTCATAACCATAACTGCAATTCAGATTAAAGAACCAGTAAAAGCCTTTAGGGTCTCGAAGCCACAGTAAGCATACAAAAGGAGACGAGAAGAAGTGTCTTACTCTCCCGCAACTTCACCGTTTAAGTACTCTGGGATCTCTGATCTGTCCAAAAGACCATCAGGCAAGAAGATTCTCCTGTCAGGACCTGAAACCAGAGTAATAATAATCAGAGAAAACATAACGATATAGAATGAAGAAACACAATAATATTTGAAAGGGGTGCAGAAGCCACACATACCATACCACTTGGCTAGCTCGTCGTTGGCTGCAGAGACGGTCTTGGCCTTGGGAGGAGGAGCTGGCTTCTTCTTGGAGAACAAAGCGACTGTCTTGAACGTGGCTGGGTTCGATGCCAATGGAGCAGACGATCTCGACGCTGCCCTGAAGTTAAGGGGCGTACCAAGCATTTCCGACACACCCAAAGATGCCATCTTAGCCCAAAATTTCAAGCTTTTACTCTTTTTCCAAGACAAGTTAAGTGAAAGGAAGGAAGAGACGAAAGTGGTACTATAAGGTGGAGAGTAGGATTCCTTCAGGCTTTTGATTGGTCCAAATTGAAAATGTGAAATATGATTCTGTTCTCTGATTGGCTGTGGTTGCTGATGTGGCTGATAGATTGGTTTCTGTTGGATAATCTATTTATCTATCCATATCCTCTGTTTCTCATTTGTGTGGTTAAGCTTTACTTCAAATTGTTTACAAAGAATCTCAAACTGTGAATGTCATCCACAAATCTTTCAGTGTTAGTAGTGTTTTCAGTATATTCCACCAGGACACAGAACCTTAAGACAAACACAACGGTTAGATTTCGACATGGGAAGAACAGCAATGGCTGCCCTACAATTTGGTTTATCCAATTGGGTTTCCAGATTTAAGCTAAGCCATTAAACAATTCATAGCACCAAGACTTGGAACTCAAAACTATAAATAATTAAACATCACTAGATTGTATACGTCTGCGGAAGGTAAACTAAGCGAATCCATCTTTACACCATATGTAGATTGTACAACTACGAATGTGATTCACACATTCAGGATACAAGAACAATTCAACACTGATAAGTTTAAGCTAAGCTGATAAGGCTAAGATCTTCTCCACTTGTCGATTTCTTTTGAAGTAGCTTTCACAAGTTTCTTGGTGTGGACAACGAGTTCATCAATAAGAGAATCAACTTCATCTCTGTCAGTAGCCAAAACGAAAAACCATCTTCAGTTCTACTGCTAACACAAGTAACTGCAGGGGGAGTAATTGACTTACAGAGATGGCTTCCCGACGTTGTAATAAGAGCGAGAGTGATCATAAGCGGCGCCTCTTCCGACGCCATACCCAAACCCGACACCGATTCCACAACCAGCTCCAAACCCGAGACCAAACTGTAGTCCAGGAACTCCTGGTCCGAATCCTACACCTGTTTCAATAAAAAAACTCTTACGCATCTCCTCTCAGAAAAAGACGATACAAACTATCTAAAGACAGATTACATCGATTCGCGAGTCTCTGCGATCAAATTACCTCCGATAAGACCGGCCCCGAAACCTAATCCGCAACCGAAACCGAGTCCGAAGGCGGGACCGACTTTGCCGACGTCTTTGATCCTAACCTGAGGAAGTTTCCACAGCAATCCCTTGTCATCGTCTCCGGTGCTCCTCCTTCTGTTGCTCATCGTCTCTCTGTTCGTCTTCTCTCTTCCTGGATTTTGCTAGTACGTACTGGAGATGAGTCCAACTTAACGAGGCCTATTTTACTACTTAGGCCCAATTGTAGAAAATACTTTCATATGAAAAGATATCTAACTAATCTAATTTTCATCAAATATTAGAATAAAGATGAATTAAGATATTTGTAAAAAAAAAAGATGTAATGAAATATCTAACTGACACATTGATCAAGATTGTTTATATGTACTCAGTTGCTCAATTAGGCATGGCATTTTACCCAATACCCAAACCTGAATCTGAACTCGATCTGAAAAACCTGAATCCAAATCTGAACCAAAATAACAAATTTTCCAATAGGATTTTGACTAGGCTTGGGCATTCGTATACCAATTCGGATTCGGATCGGGTATTTTGAATTACATGAGTGGGCGATGCAGAGGTGTAATGGGCTATGATGGGTAGTGAAGATGCTGATGCAGGAAATGAAGCAATGAGCAATGCTCAAGAATCAACAGGCAATGATGAGACGAGAGAGGAAGAAATGGGCGATGCTGAGAAGTTAACATGTGATGCTGAGGGAAGGAGGACCTTTGGCCGATGATGAATAAGATAGATAGAGGTCAACTAGCGATATTGAAGAGAGAATTTCGTGTGTTTCATCCCGGATAAGAAATGAAAGAATTTCTTTCCAAACATGAAAAGATCGAAAAATGTTCTTACGGAAGGTTTTGTGATAAACAACGATTTTTACAAAACAATATTCCGAAAAACAAAAGATCAGAAAGTTTCCACGGAAAGACCTCATAGGAAAGTCTTGGAGATAATCTTCCGTAAAACAACTTTCATGAAATCTTTACTGGAAACTTACGTAAAATAAACAAAATAGTTTAGAAAGTCTACAAATCGAACAATGGAGAGAATGAGAACGGAGGAAAGCCATCATTACCCCTCATGAACTCAGTGGCACCCAACACAGCTCCTCTCTCACTCTACCACCTTGTCACACACAGATTCCTCTCTCTTCAGCTCGCCACACACACTCCCTCTCACCTTGGCCTCACCACACAGCTCCTCTCTCACTTCACCTCGCCACAGAGCCCCTTTTGTCTCTTCACCTCAACACACAGCTTCCTTTCTCTTCATCTCGCCACACACACTCCCTCTCACCTTGGCCTCACCACACAGCTCCTCTCTCACTTCACCTTGCCACACACGCTCTCTCTCTCTTCACCTCGCCCGACAGCTCCTTGACCTCGCCACAGAGCTCCTTCTTTCTCTTCACCTCGCCACAGAAATCCCTCTCTCCCTTCACCTTGCTACAGATCTCCCTCTCTCCCTTCACCTCGCCACAGAGCTCTCTCTTTGGCTCCATGTCGCTACACAGATCTCTCTTTGGTTCCATGTCGCCACACAGCTCTCTCTCTTTGGATCCATGTCGCCAGACAGACTTCCTCATTTCCCAATAATGTTCTCATCATGTTCTACTTCGAATCTCGATCGAAATATCTTTCGTTTCGTCTCAATTGGAGTTTCCGTTGAGTCACGAAGAAAACAAGTAAAGCGTGTTTTCTCATAAAAGTCCAGTCAATCATCAGGATGATGCTGGTTAACTTAACACTATCTATCCTCGACTAAATGGACTGATTTTCATCAGTTCATAGAACCAACAACAAAAAAACGTACATCGGACAAATCAATTTCCGAGAAAAACCATTAAAATACATAAGTCGTAAAACTGTCCAAAACAGCCTAAAACACAACGAAAGCCTTCTTACGGTTTAAAATGAGAACATGGCTGAATGCAATGACGGTTTATTTGACTTGGATAAAGACAAATGAAGAAAGAGGATAAATGTGAAGTTTCTAAGATAAACATAGACTTTGAGAAGATAAGGAAAGATCTCCGCAGAAAAATAAACATAAATCTCGAAGAGATAAGGAAAGACGGACAACTCTTGTGGCATATGTAAGCACATCCAAGGCAGAGAAGGGGGGCGATCTTAGACTTTTAGAATTCCTTGCATTTAGAACTTTTGGCATTATTCTCGACATCCTTAGTTTCTGTGACTTGCACTCGATTACTAGACAAACTCGCCAAAGCAGTTCGATCTCTTATTCAACTCTTTATGAACTGAACTACGTCCAGCTTGATCCTCGAAGGGGGCAGCCATTCATAAGGTC
The DNA here is from genome assembly GCA_016432835.1 of Brassica nigra. Taxonomy (NCBI): domain Eukaryota; kingdom Viridiplantae; phylum Streptophyta; class Magnoliopsida; order Brassicales; family Brassicaceae; genus Brassica; species Brassica nigra. Next base: position 52,495,083 of record CM028242.1, read on the forward strand.
CAGACCGAAAACAATAAAACCTTTCTACATTTTTTTTGTCTTTTGTTATTGAGCTGCGACTCAACTAGGTTTAAGGCTTTAGGTGATTAGAACTAGAAAACTCGCTGACAGATCTCGTGGCCGAAGCTTTTAAAATCTGTTGTAACAATCGCTACGCTTTTACACGGATTCGAAATAAATAATCTATCTTTTTCTAAATTCGTTTTATTGTCTATCTTTTATTTTCAGCATTTAATTGATCGCTTATCGCTGGCCTTCGTAGAGAATCCAGACTTCAAGGAAACAAACTGATTGATTTCCAATATTTTTTTTGTATCCTTTGCCATTTCAGTTTAACGATATACTAACCCAGTTTGGGTTGTAGCTTTGTTTTTTTTATTTCTATTTTCAATTAATTTGTAAAAGAATATGAAAGTTATTTAAAAACATTATGCCATCTAAGAAATTAATAATATGATTTTATTTTTTAATTTATCCTTCTTATAAAATATTTTATTATTTTGGAAATGTCTATACATATTTGTAAGGAAATATCTACTATTAAATATAGTCTTCTTTTCAGATTTACCCCTATAATTTTTTTTTAGTCAGCAACATAAACATACTCCGCTAAGATTCTGTAAACTAAACTGGTAACTTCGTGTTCATGTGAGCGACAAAAGACGGCTGGTTCCTAGCACGTCGTGCAAGACTGTCCGCCCTTGTGTTTATCGTCCGTGGTACATTTATTTTTTCTGAGTGATTGAAACTTTCTTTGAGGATATTAATACCACTCAAATAATTTGTAAAAGCAGGTCATTCGTATGGTTCCGACACCATCTTCACTAACTGATAACATTTTTTTACAAACGTCACACGGAACTGTTGTAAATTCCTCATACTTTCAATTTCCCACATAAGGGCCTCTATTTCCGAATGTAGAGGTGAGAGGCGGGCCCTCGTATTTCTTGCCCCAATCAATCCGTCAAAACCTTCCAGAGTCCAAATTCTGACTCGGATATGAAAAACCTACATATCCAAAAACGTTCAAATAGTTTCAAACCAGGGGAAAAAACTTTTTTTGTGCAACACAAAGAAGAAACTTCAACAACAATTTTTATGCTTAAATAATAATTAAAATCACTCACATTATGTTGAATCTACAACCTTTTAGAATCTAACATATAAAACACATAAAAATACTTATCCAAAATTTATTAATCTACCTTTAAAGGAGTGGAAGATGAGGACCATGTAATCAAAAACCTGTAAAAAAATAAAGTAGTAGAAAGACATGAGACAAAAAAATGAGAAATTGATATAAAGTTTGGTATTTTCAAATTCAAAAGAGATTAAAGAGAGGTTAGAGAGTTTTAGAGTGAAAAACTTAACATTTTTGTTGCAGCTATTTGGAAGGAGGAGAGTATATGTGTAAATCTTCTTTTTATAAGAAGCAAAAATTCCAATTAGGTTAAATATTTTTGATTTAGAAGACTTTCAGAGAAGTCTTCTAATAAAAGACATTCCAAAAAGTCTTCTAAATCCTAAATTTACTATTCTTCCGAGAAAACTTCACAAGAATGTTAGAAGACTTCCGTAAAAGTCTTCTAAACCCTAAAACTAAATAAATAACTAAATAGCAACAAACACTTCATTAAACATATGATCAACTTATAAAGTGTCTAAGATATACAAAACTAAACACATATATTTCAAACTGAATTTTCTTTTAAAAAAAAATTAAGATTCAAAAGTCTAACCTTAAAATACAAAAATACTAGAACATATGTTATTAAACCCTGAACCATAGACATCCATGACTTGCAACCTATATTCACTCATCTATATTGAAAACAATTCAATTTTAGTAAATCTAAATTTACGTCATTTATAAATATTTATAATTACATGATTTCAGTTTTTTCCTCGTAAATTTTCAAGAAGTATTCTAATACATATATTTCTAATTGGATTTTCTTTTTAAAACAAAATAAGATTCAAAAATTTAACCCTAAAATACAAAAAATACTACAACATATGTTACCAAACTCTAAATCAAAGACATTCATGACTTACAACCTATATTCACTCATCTTCATTGAAAACAATTCAATTTTAGTAAATATAAATTTTTATCATTTAGAAATATTTATAATTACATGATTTTAATTTTTTCCTCATAAAATATCTTTAATAAAAATTTATAATTCGATTTTAAAATCTATTAAATGAGAAGATTTCACTGAATTTTTTTCACGGAACACTTCTTAGAAAGTCTTCTCACAGAAGACTTCACAAACCACAAAAGACTGCACGGGTTATATTTGTAACATAAAAGTTTTTTGTTTGATCTTTAGGGATTTGTTGTAATTTCACTAGTATATTTTGGTTTATTTTTGTATTTGATTGAATTTAGGGTATACTTTTTTATTTAAAATCAAAATTTTTATCATATTTAGCAATTTCTCCTAAATTATATTTTTCTATTATGTTAACGATTAACCATATAGAACTAACAAAATTGTAAATAAGGTTTTTCAGTTTAATAAAATATTTTTGATTAAAATAAAGTGAATTTCTATACAAAAACATAAGACTACAGTGTTAAATTTATATGACTACGATAAAACTGATATTTAAAATTTTTAATAATTATTTATTATATAAATTTTAAATATTTAAATTAAAAATAATGTATACAGTATTTTTTCTTAAAAACTCAACCTTTAATCCACCTAAAGAGCTAAAACAAACCATATGTATATAAAATAAAAAGTTACGTGAAAAATTAAAATTATATAAATAATGTTCAATAATAAAAATATTAACAAACAAAAAATATAATTTTGCGTTTTGAAATCGCAAATCAAAATCCAGTTACTTACTCTTTTAATGATTCACAAAACATAATAATATACGATTTACAACGGGCAAGGGAAGATGAAATATACTCCTTATATTATTCATTCTTACAATACTTTTTTCAGGGGAGTAGTTAAAAAGGGATGTACATTAGCTTCATTACGAAAAAGGGGGAATTGTTTTTTTTTGTATATATAAAGTTATTTAGAAAGAAGAGGGATATAGAATCCATGCCCGGCCAGATTTGGACGTAAAGTGCTTAAACCTACCATACAACATTACTAATATAAGTATAATTTTCCCAGTGGGACTCCACCGTCCCACAAAACCGTAACTCGCGTCTTTGCAGACACCATCACTAGCGTCCAGCCGCCGTTTGCAGCTGTACCCGGTCGTGAACCCCACGTTTCCATATGCACTGCCATTACAATATTAAACTAGTATATAAGTATTGTTTTCATGGTAAGAATACTAAAACGTAGTGTGCACATATCATAATCACGGATAGTCCACATATTACTTTGTAAATTTAGATTTACTAACCTAAATTATAAGCTCACCACACAAAATAACTTAAAACGTAGTGTGCACATATCATAATCACGGATAGTCCACATATTACTTTGTCTTTTACTCACGGATAGTCCACATATCATAATCGTTTTGAGCTAAGGTTCATATATAGCAATTTTTGACCGCATATGTGGGAAAATGCCAAGTGCATATGATATTTTAAATATGATAAAGGTGATTAGTAACGAGACATTAAAATATAAAATTAATGTATGGAACTAAAAGGAAACGAAAAATACAATGGAACCCAAACTAGTATTGATGAGTATCTATTGTAGCTGGACAAAAGAAAATTTCTCTCTTGATACAGTAAAAATCTCACTAACAAACTCTCATTTGGAGTGGTTCACAAGAAGGAAAAAAAAAACAAGTAAGTATGATGGAACGTTCATATATTTTGAAAGGAGTTTTCAATCCATTTTTATGCCATTTTTGAGAGGAGTTTTCAATCCTTTTTTATCGTATTCTAATTTTTTCCTTAATATTTTTGTTTACAACCGGTATATAATATTATATCTTATAAATCCGGAAAAAATGTTTACTCATGTTCATCATGTTTAGGTCACCCAGTTATTAAATTTAACAGTTTGGTCTATATGTAAAAAAAATGTTATAGAGAGAATGTAAAGTCTTACCTGATAACTTCGAGAGTGATGTTAAGGACGTTAAAGTTGAGTGGATCTCGTCGTAGGTTTTCTTCTTCGACGATGGAAACAAGAAAGATGCATATTACTAAAAAGCAAAGTTGTGACACGAAGAACCCACTCCTTTTCCGTTTGTTTTCATTTCCGGAATCACCCTCTTCATCTTTGTTATTATTTTCTTCGGTTAACGGCATAAACAATGTGTACGGAGGAAGAAACCTTATCATTTAAGAAAAAAAACAAATCAATGATTTATGAATGTATGTAATGAACTGGAGAAGGGGAGACTCCCCGCAACGTTAAAGGACATATTTAATTTAATTTATTTACTGGACATATTCCGACTGACTCAACTAAAATATGTCTTAATCTCTTTTATGATGGTATCCTTATAAAAGTCTTACAAATTTGATGGTAAACTCGGATTTATTGGATCATTAAGATTTTTTTTAACAAAGAAAATTTAAATTTATAAGATTCATAAATCAATATGTTGAAGAAAAAAGTATAGGTTAATTTAAATGTAAAAGTGAAAAGCGATAATATTTTAATTCCAAATAAATAGATAAGACTCACAAGTCCAAGATTAGTAAAACATAAGAACATAAAAAAGTAGTATATTCCAGATCTTGATAGTAGTGGAATTGGGATCCGAAGATACATGTATAGATTAAAAATCATCATGACCATTTGTGTATTAAAAAAAGAATTGAAAAACTAATCAAGCTTTAACATGTATAAAATTAACTTCATAAAATTAAAGTGGTTTAGATGCTTCTTTATGTTTTGAAGGAAGACGTTTTCTGTGTTTATTTAAAAGGCCAAGCAAAAATAATGTAAGCTTTGATGCGTATTAATTATATTTGGAATACCACACATTATTGGAGTTAACTCATGATAATGTCGGTTCTGATAATTTTATAGTTAAAATTTGTTTAAATTATCAATAGAAAAATTATGCTAAAGAGAAATATTTGGTTCAAAACATGCGCTTTGAAAAGTTTGTGACCTCCCCCTACATGCATAGATGCGTAAGTCAACTTCAAAGTGTGTTATAATATGTTAACATCAGTGTGCGTTTCAACCGGACTACGCCCGCAATATATCAAGTTCGAATTAAACATTTTAAGTCCACACGAATGGAATAAATAAATGAGAGAAAGAAGAAAAGAATTGAAGTGATTAATTAAAACGATGTAGTTTCATATTTTGTGTTCGTTGCGTCGTTACGTCCTAGATCTATGTTCCCGTAATGCATAGTGTTCAAAACAAAGAAAATTTGGAGAACTCACATCATTATAATGAAGGATACCAAGATAGCTGGGGAAAGTGTAGAGATGTCTACAATAGTTTCTCCGGTATGTCTCGAATTCACCACTTGAAACAGCGATCCAACCAACTTCTCGTACCAACTCATTCCTTCAAGAGAGTCCGAACTCCACTCGAAAGTGCAGAAGAGAAGAAATTGCAACAAAAGAAACCCTAACACCGTCAATCCAAGAAGAATACAAACACGAACGGAGAGTAAATGATAGTAACCCATTTTCTTGTTGTTCTTGAGAATATAACCAAACTCGTCGCGCTTTGTGATCTTATAAAGACCCCATATGATTAGAACCAAGAAACAAGGGAACAAAGTGTTTCCCATCAGACCTTGAGGGATAAGGAGCCAAAGAAGGCCCGAGTTCTTGCGGAAGATGATCATGTTCTCATTCGTGGGGACAAACCCACCGTTTGCGAATGTGGAGACAGTCAAAAACACCGAGAAAGTGAGAGGTGAGAGTTCCTTGGAACTAAGAACATCTCTCGCCGTTTTAACAAAGTGTACGTACACAAGAACCAAGAAGGAACCGGCTAGGTGTGTAACGAGATGGTAACCAAGAACCACCGAGTACAAGCACTTAGATGCCCTCTCATTCATCTGGCTAGAACCCTCCCGATGATCAACAACATTATCGAGGCCAATATGGGATTCCTCTATCCGACGGTCCAAGTTGAAAGAGTCCGTAAGGTGTCTAACCTTGTTATGAGGGTAGACGAATTTTGTGTAATGGGAGAAGTAGAGATTGAGGAAGGAAGTAAAGACCTCTCCACCGAGGAACATGAGGATAGTTAGAAAGATAAGTTGGGTGTTGGAGAAGACTTCCATGTCGATGGTGGACATGGAAGAGACGGTGAGGGCGGAGACAGAAGTGAAGAAGAGGTCCAAGTCATGAGGACGTGATGTGGTTCTTGGTTTCGAGATCTTGAGGGCCAAGAAGCCTAAAATGGAGAAGGTCAAGAAATAGATAAAGTAGAGGCAGAGGGGGGACAGAGGCTTAGCAAACACCCGTGAACGAATTTTAGCTAATCTTGCCCCAACTCTCTCCATTTTAATTTTTTTTTTTGGGTTTGTGTAAGCATTATTCTCGGCCCTAGTGTTATTTATAGTACACGCATATGAACATGCTCAACTATACATATGATGACAGTGACTAACATTACAGCATTGTGTAGGCAGAAGGATTCAACGGAAAATTGAGAGATCATGGTTTGAATCATGCCAATGCGATTACAATAATTTCTTAGCCATTTAGAGTAAAACTTCAATAAAGTAATATTTAATAAATGAATAAATATTTAAAATGAAATTTGTCAGATTATAAGTGTTTCTTTGTCAGATTATAAGTTATACTAATATGAACATTGATAAAATCTATAAAAATAATAAACTTTAGAACATTTTTATAAATATATAGTCATAGTAATTTTATAAATTAGTAACAATGTAAATTTGTGCATATATATATCCACGATATCATACACTTCCTTCTAGTGTTGTTTGCTTTTATCAATACTCATTTATAACTTTTTATTCATAGCTTATTTTAATATTGTTTGCTTTTTTTGTTACTGCAAGTCCAAAACTATAAAGAGTATTAGACGCAATATTTTGATGTATAAATGTATCATGATAAAGTCTTCAGTTTTATGGTCTACATTAAAGGTTGATGCAATTATTTCTTACAATTTTAGAATTATGAACATTGCGTCAATTCACATGCATGGTTAATTATGATATCATAAAATGCATGATAATTTAAGTATTTAATTTTATGCCATCTTTACTAATACTTCCATTTAATTTATTTAACGTAACATCATTAAAAAGAATATTAGGGACAAAATATAATTTTATCAATTAATTAATATTTTATAAATTAATAAGTTTTGAAAGTCTTAAATTGGACTTTTAAGTTCGAGCTACGGAAGATTACCAAAATCAGTTTGGAAATCAATACATCTTTATATAATCGTAAGAAAATATTCACAATTTAATTACTTTGAACAATTTACTCTCTTATTAGAAATTTCTTCTCTATAAGTTGCGAGAATATACACAATCTAGTTTATTTCAACATTTTAGCTATCATTTTGTTTTTTTTGACTAAAACATTTTAACTATCATAATCTGATCTAAAATTTGTATCTACTAAGGTCCGAGGTTCCGTACACGTACTTGTAAGGACTATACTGTATTGACTTCTGAATCATATATGTATTAGACATAGGATGGATGACATGTTATTAATATCGATATAAATATATCATATACATATATACTGCATATATATGAGGTATATAGGCTGGCGGTCAGTTTAAATTATCACTCGATAACAATTTTGGTTCATGAGAACCAAAATTAAATATTATTAAATATCGAATCATGATGAGGATAATTTTTTTTGTATTAATTCAATTGGGTTAGTCAACGAACCGAATAAACATATGATTGAACGGAGAGTTATTGAGTTCAATTTGATAGGTTTTAAACAATTTTTAATATGATTTGAATTCATTATTTGCATTATTGATGATTCTAGTTTGATTATGGGTTTCAACTCTAGCTTTGATTAGAATTACTTCAATCATCCAAAAAATAATAGTTCAATCATTATAAATATAATATATACACTAGCTAGGTGATGTTCGGCCCGGGCTATGTCCGAGGATAATAATAATTATAAAATTTTATTGAAGTTTGATATAATTTATTTTTTTTGTAGGTTGAACATTGAAGTTTAGTAGTGTGGCATATGTATTGGAATATTAGATCGTGACTATGCAGACTGCAGCTTTAGTTAAATGATATTTTGGTTGATTAAACGTTTGAAAGATATATTCCTTCTATTTTTTTTTACTATAGTACAAAATGTTTCAAAAGTGATGTTTTACATTTATAATGCAAAATATTTTTTATTTATCATTTTGACCATGCGTAGTCTACGTTCTTTTTGATTGTTGGTTAAAATTGTTTTTAGTTAGGCAATAAATGACGTTTTCAGTATAACAAAAACAATTATGAATTTCTGTGATTTCTCAATCTGTGTGTGTAAATTTTTAAACATCATTTAAATTGAATTAGAAAATGAAAATTTATTGATTATCTATATATTTCAGTCAGCAGTTCTATTCAAACGTTGTGTCCTTGCATCAATAGTAGTGACTGATCTTATGACACTAGATTAATTTGAAGAAAATGTTGCTTTGATTTTGAAGAAACTTCAAGGAGGATTACAAATTACAAATTGCAAACTTCATTATTATTCATTGTCCGGCTTTCCTATTTGCTATAGTAGATATTGGGTGATTAATTGATCGACCTTAATCGAACAAGTCAAGATTGTTCCCAGTTCCCACTACAAATACCTTCAACTGTCTAAATTTCCAAAGTTCCAAATCTACTCAGATATACAGGCTGGGGTTTAAACCTTCACTCAGATTCTCACGCTAAAGGGTTAAAATCCTTTTCCTCTTTAAATGATGGAACCTTAGAGCATAATTATCGGGGTTAATTAAACCCGGTTCTTTCTTAATTTCCGGTTAAAAGAAAATTAAAAAAATAAAAAAAGAGCAAGAGACGGGTTGTTTGTCGTCTCGTGAGACAACGCATCTTGGTGGACGTGTGTCAACAAACGAAGGGGTGGAGTTTCGGTTACGCGTTAACGCGTTGAAAGCTCGTCTTTCTGTCTCTCTTCTCTCTTCTCTCTCGAAAGCTCTCGACAAAGGCGATTTGGATTGCGATTCCATCGTTGATGCATGTGATTGAGCCTGTTGTTGTTCTGATCGGTCGAATCTGTCTCTCGGTGGTTCTCCTCGACGGCGCCAGACCTTTTCTGCAGTGGCTCGCATTTAATCGAAAGGTAATCGGTCGAATCTGTCTCTCGGTGGTTCTTTGTTTCATACATGTGATTGATCTCTGTTCTAGAGGTTCTGATTGCCTTTTATTTTGTTTGTTCGGTTCAATTACGGACATGAGTGGCGACGGAGCTCTTCGACCGTTGCTCTTCTCTACGGCGATGAAGCTGTCTCTCGGTGGCGACGGAGCTCTTCGACCGTTGCTCTCCTCTACGGCGATGAAGCTGTCTCTCGGTGGCGACGGAGCTCTTCGACGGTTGCTCTCCTCAGATCGAAATTAAAGGTTTTGTTGTTTCATGTTCTTAGATCAAAATCGATTTGTTGTAGTTAGCCAAAAAAAATTCGATTTGATGTAGGATTGTTTCTATAAACATCTCGGATCAATTTTATTTATTTCTATAAACATCTCGGATTGTTGTGTTTTTCAAATACATTGTTGTTCAAGTTAGTAGTCTGATGTTCTGTTTGTGTGTTTGTGTGGGTTTAGGCTGCGTGGATCGACGGTGGTAGAGGAAAGAAGCTGAAGCAGAGGAGTACAAAGCAGAGAAATACAGGTAAATTTCTACCTAAGTTATATTTATTGAACGCCTTTATGTGTAGTTAGGTAGTTAATGTTGTGCTTAGTGTAATATTACGGTTCTGTTAGTAATAAATAGGTGTGATGAATGTGTTAGGTTGATGGTTAGATGTCAAGTCTTCTTTGATGAACAGTTGGGCGTTGTTGTTGTGTGATGAATGTGGTAGGTTGATGTCAATTCTTGTGAGATGTATTTAAGATAGGTTCTTCTCTTCTCTCTTCTGTACCAACTCGCTTCTTCCTTCGTCTTTGCTTTCTATCTTTCTTTTTCTTCTCTTTGGGATGGATTCCAATCCACACGGGCAGAGTACTGGCTATTTTGATCTCCCACTATCTTCTTCATCGCAGATCCCTGTCTTTGGGACTCAAGGAACCGAAGCTTCAAGCCGGTCACTCCGCAGAGCGCACTCACGCAGGATGTGGACGCCTGGAGAAGATTTGGTGCTCATCAGCGGCTGGCTTAACACAAGCAAGGATGCAGTAGTGGGCAATGAGCAATGGTGTGGTGCATTCTGGAAAAGGATCGCCGATTACTTTGCGGCAAATCCTAATATTGCAGCCACTGAACACCGAGAATCAGCTCATTGCAAGAAGCGGTGGCACAAGATCAACGATCAAGTGAACAAGTTCTGTGGAGCCTTTGAATCAGCAAGCAGACAGAAGACTAGTGGGCAAAATGAGAACGATGTTCTCAACAAAGCCCACGAAATCTACTTAAACAGCCACGGGAAAAAATTTATTCTTGATCATACTTGGAAGGAGCTACGGTATGAGCAAAAGTGGTGTGTACTTAGTACATCTAAGAACGAGGGAAGCTGTAAAAGGAGGAAGTTAGACGAGGGTTCACAATCTGAGAGTTCACATGCACATGAAACAATGACAGAGGAGGAGCGTCCACAGGGTGTTAAGGCAGCAAAAGGGAAGAAGAAGAAGAACTTTGACGGGAAGAAAACGCTTGCACAGCTTCAGACAGTCTTTGAAATGAAACAGCAAGACTTTGAAATGAAACAGCAAGACTTGGTGTCGAAGGAAAGGTTATCCAAAATGAAGATCCTTGACAGGTTACTTGCAAAGGATGGCCTAGAAGAGTTCGAGGTTGCGCTTAAGAAAAAGCTCATAGAGGAGTTATTTTAGTTGTTCTTGTGTTTCATTTCTTGCGTGTTGTTGTTGTGTTTTAAAACATCATTTATCATCGAGTCAAGTTTGGTTGTTGTGTTTTAATAAGTGTTCTTGATCTTGTAGTTGTTCTTGTGGTTGTTGTGTATTAGTAATATATCATTGAGTCAAGGTTTTATTGCTTCTCATAATTGTTCTTTCTCTCTTTGCAGGCTGGAACATCACGGACACAAGTGAGACAGTGAGAGTCTTGTTTGGTTTGCAGAAGAAAAAGATAATAGAGCATCACGGACAGAAGAGAGAGGGTGAGAGACAGTGAGAGAGTCTTGTTGTATCACATGTTGTCTGAAATAGACAGTGAGAGTCAGTGAGAGTCTTGTTGTATGAAAGTCACGGGTTGTAGAGGGTGAGAGACAGTGAGAGTCTTGTTTTATCACGGGTGAGAGACATTGAGAGTCTTGGTTGTATTATTATGTTGAAGTAGTATAAAAGAATCATAAGTTTACAATACCAAACTACAAGTTCTTTCTTTCTCTCATAGCTTTTGAAATAACACAAGTTCTGTTCTCGATTCCTTCTTCAAACATAAGTTATGGTTTCTTGAAACACAAGTTCTTCTTCTTTTATTCTCGTTTCTTGAAACACAAGTTTTTTAATCACTTTCATTTTATTTGTAATCATTCAAATGTCTTTTTCTTCTGAAAATATTTTAGATGATATTCTTGATGATACTTTTGATGAGTTTGCTAATCAGCAATTTAATCAAGTCATTGAAGATTTCACCTTTCAAATTGATAAAGAAGAACGAAGAAGAAGAAGAAGAAAAAAACGACAGTATATCGAAAGAAATCGAGAAGAAGGCCATATTCGTTTATGGAACGATTATTTTAGTGACACTCCGACGTATCTTCATTACTTATTCCGCCGACGTTTTAGAATGAACAAGCCATTGTTCATGAAGATTGTTGAACGACTCTCAACCCATGTTCAATATTTTCGGGAAACACAAGATGGTCTCGGAAGGAACAGTCTCTCTCCACTTCAAAAATTTACCGCCGCCCTTCGTGTCTTGGCGTATGGTTCAGCAGCTGATGCCGTCGACGAATACCTCCGGCTCGGTGCAACAACAACTCGGTTATGTGTTGAACATTTTGTGGATGGAATAATAAATTTGTTCGGTGAAGAGTACTTAAGAAGACCAACAATGGCGGATCTTCAACGTCTACTTTATGTTGGAGAGTATCGTGGCTTTCCCGGGATGATTGGAAGCATCGACTGTATGCATTGGGAGTGGAAGAATTGTCCCACCGCTTGGAAAGGGCAATATTCTCGTGGTTCGGATAAACCAACAATCGTTTTGGAGGCGGTTGCTTCTTACGATCTCTGGATATGGCATGCATTCTTTGGATCTCCGTGTACATTAAATGATATCAATATTCTTGAACGTTCACCGGTTTTCGATGACATAATAAACGGTCAAGCTCCGAATGTTACTTTCTCTGTCATGGGAAATGAGTACCAAATGGCTTACTATCTCACCGATGGTATATATCCAAAATGGTTGACTTTTATCCAATCTATAACTATGCCACAAACACCGGAAGCAGTTCTATTTGCTCAACGTCAAGAAGCTGTCCGAAAAGATGTAGAACGTTTTTGAGTCTTGCAAGTTCGCTTTGCCATGGTTAAAAATCCCGCCAAGTTTTGGATAAAAGAAAATTGAAAGATTATGCGAGCATGTATCATACTCCATAATATGATAGTGGAAGACGAACGAGATACCTACGCTCAAAACATGGAAGACTTCCAAGAGCAAGAAGACCACGGAAGTTCGCAGGTCCATCCCCCGAATCCTCCAGTCCCTCCAAATATGGAACACATGATGAATATTCGAACAACAATTCGTGATGACAACCGTGATCGACAACTGAAAGATGATTTGGTTCAACATATATGACAACGATTTGGAGGTGATCAGCCGACAACCGATCTCGATGTTTGTTTTAATAAAGTCTTCTTAATTTTAATGATCTTTGTTTTATGTTTTTATTTAAAAATCAATGTTTAAAATGTTATCTTAATTTTGTCTTATTTAATAAAAAATTTCAAAAATTTATAAAATTCAATAATATAATTTTTAATTCAAGAACCCCAAAGTAATAAACTTGCAATGTAGATGATCAAAATCTCAAGTTTCTTGATTAAGTCTCTTGGTGCATTTTTTTTTTAAACATGATTAAAAAATGATCAAGCCTTAATGGGTATGTGGGATAATTGTGCTCTTAGAGGAAAAGCTGTAAAATCTGACCGTGGTCATAAATGTTTCTAATGCACCTCCACACAGATAAAGTAGAAAATAGAAAATAGAAAATAGAAAATAGAAAATATTACTTTTTCTAACGTGTGTACTGTGACCGTGCATAATATCTATCTGATTTTACCCAAAAAATAATTTCTCAGGTCACTCGAAAACGATTCCACTGTAATAATATACATTTTGTCATTTTGACTACACATAAATTGTTATGTACAACCATTTGTTCTAAATATAGTTAGATGTTTTAAGGGGGAGGCGAGTCGAGCGCATTTGAGTGAATAATTGAAGCAACAGTCAAGGTCTAATTAGAAGAAAAAGGTCTAGTTTTTTTTTTTTTGTGTAATAGGCGATTTTCACTCTTCTCATAAACTCTATTTGTCTCCGCAACTGGTCACACGTGTCTTACAATTTGGGTGTCAACACGTAAACACGGAAACACGTAAACACGTTCATGACACCTCAATCTCTGAGTGGGCAGCTTCAATATTGTCGACAACGGAAAAATTTGTATTCTAGAGATTCCTCAGCACCACGCCTCAGACTACAATAATTCACTACAAAAATTATATTTGTCTCCATCGATACTGGTCCCGTATGTCCCATTGGGATGTCTCATCAAATAACATGCGTAAGCACGTTCTTGATACCTAAATCTCTAGAAGGGCAGCTTCAGTATCGTCTCCGATAATTTCCTTGAAAATCATAATAGACTAAAGGCATCTCAAACTCATAATACAATTTATTTTAGTGTCAGAACTATACTCCCTCTGACTTAAAAAATGAACAGAAACGAAACGATGTCTAACCCCGAACGCTCTTTCTGAACGCTTCTCCACCGTCCTCCTCCTCCTTTCCCCGACCCTCCTGACCCAGCCCAGTTCCCCCCTCTTCCCCTCTCCCGTCTCTCCCCCCTCAAACCTTCTTCCGCTTCGCCTTCTCTTCCCCCCGTCTCCTCCTCCCTTCCTACTACTCAATCTGGTCTCTCGATTTGATACCTCCTTCGATTCCTTGGGATCTAATCCGCCTACTACCTTTTCCCTCCTCTCCTCCTACCTTACCCTTCCCCAATCTCTCTTCTTTCCTCCACCTGATTCCTCGGCTCTGCTCCTCCCCACCTCCAACCAATCTCCCATCCTTCTATTACTTCTCAGCCTGCCCTCAAACCCCATTCTACTATCCCCCCTTCTTCTTCCCTCCCGTTACCAACTACTACCCCCGCTTCCTCCGCCTCCTTCCTTAAACAGTACTTCTTGGGCCTCCAAGGTCAAGAGCAATATTGATAGAACTCTTGAGAGACTCTCGCCTCTATCGTATGGTCCCTCTGGTAATCCAAGAGTAATTATCCCTGATGAAGTTTATCAAATGGGAGCAACACTGCATCGAGACTTTGTGGTGTGCAGATTCTTCGGTAGACTTCCCGCTTACTCTCTGATCCAGAATGTGCTTAACTTCATGTGGGGTAAGGGTAAGCATCTGGAAATCCACATGTCTCCAGCGACTAACTCTGTTCTGGTTCGTATACCCAATGATTTTATCAAGCAGAAAGTACTACTGAAGGGATATTGGTATGTCGACACCACTATGTTCTATGCGTCACAGTGGACGGCAAATGCTGAGTCCTCGTCTCCCTCCCTTCAGCACGTCCAACTATGGGCTCATCTCATTGATGTCCCTCTTGATCTCATCCATCCAAAAGGCTTGAGTCACATAGCTGGTCAAATTGGAGAGCCTAAGGAAACGGACGATTGGACCTTAAAGATCACTAGTATCAGTGTGGCCCATGTTAAGGTTGAAGTTGATGCCACCGCCCCTCTCCCAAAGACCATTGAAGTTGGTCGTCAAGATGGGTCTTTTGTCAACGTATCTGTTGAGTATCCTTGGGTGCCACCGGTTTGTGCTAACTGCAAGGAGATTGGGCACGTTTCAAAGAACTGTCCCCAGCTTCCTCCTCCTCCCAAATCCGCTCCAACTGGCTCTAATCAGGGCCAATCTTCTCATACTTGCTACTCCTGTAAAGAACAAGGCCACCTCATGAAAAACTGTCCCAAGAAGACGCAGGAATGGATTCTGGTTAAAGACAAATCAAAAGCGAGTGCTCGGAAATCCCCCACTGTTGCGTTGGGCTCAGCAACCACTCAGCCTGCTTCCTCATCTGGACCTCCACCTCCCTCTCACCCCTCTCCCGCTGCCATTACTGAGCCTTCTCCTCCTCAAGACGCTCCTCCGGACACAGTCTCTATGATTGTGGATGTGCCTTCAGATATCAGGTCCTTGTCTGGAAAAAACCCATCCCCTATTGACTCTGAGATGGAAGATGTAACTATTCTCCCTCCTTCAAACTGTGTCCTGGCGCTTGCTGCCCCACACTCCTCCCATCCTGTTGTCCCATCCTTGCCTGTTGACCTTCCAAAGCTTGTTTTGCAACCCACTGCCACCTCTTTTAACCCATTCATTTCTCCTACCTCAGCCCCCAGTAACCCTATACCTTCTCAACCTAACCTGCTCCCTTCCTCCCCTGTACCTAACCCTAACCTTTTACCTGCTTCCGTCTCTGTTATCTCTGTTTCAAACCCTTTTTTGCCCCTCTCTTTTGACTCCCCCATCTCTGGTTCCTCGAGTCCTCCTACTGCCCAAGGGGAGACTCAAAACCATCTTTAATTATGTCGATAAAAACTTTTTTTTGGAATGTCCGCGGACTTAATGATCCGGACAAGCATCGACCTTTTGCTTCCTGGCTGTCTTCTAATCAGCCTGTCGTGGGTGCTATTTTGGAGTCTCATATCAAAGAACCGAACTTGAATCTCGTTATGCAGCGTGCCTGCAGTGGTTGGAGCTACTACTCTAACCATGATACTGATGAAGATGGAAGAATTATAATGATCTGGAAATACCCGGCTTCTGTCCAGATTCTTCATCAATCGCGCCAATCAATCACTTGCTCTGTCTCTATACCTGGTTCGTCGACCTTCCACTTCTCTGCTGTTTACGCCTCCAATGTCCGTGAGGAGCGTCGCATCTTGTGGGATGATCTTAGAGAAGTGCAAACTACCTTGTTCTTGGACAACAGAAACTGGATTGTGGGAGGCGATTTTAATCAGATTATACATCACTCTGAGCACTCATCTCCCGCTATAGATCATCTTACTCCGGATATGATCGAGTTTCATGATATTATTCTCAGCTTGGAGCTAGCAGACCTTCGCCAGGTAGTTGTCACACTTGGACAAACAGCTCTCCCTCAAACCCTGTCACTAAAAAACTTGACCGCGCCCTTGTTAACTCCCAATGGCTAGAGTGCTACCCGGATAGTGTGGCTTCCTTCCTCCCCTTTGAATTCTCTGACCATACCCCTTGTCTTCTAAACCTATCCTGCCCTCTTCCCTCTACCGGTACCAAGCCTTTTAAATTCTTCAACTTCATTACTAGCCACCCCACCTTCTTGGAGTCGGTCAAACGGATTGGGTTCAGTGTGGAAACAGGGCTTTGGATCTCCGTGGGTTAGCTTTCAAACTAAAACAGCTCAAACGAGGGTTAAAAACACTTAGTAAAGAGAGCTTTTCTGATATCTCGAAAAAAGTGAGTGCTACTAACTGTTTGCTTAAAGATGTGCAGGTCAAGTTACTGGAGGACCCATCCCCGAGAATTTCAAGCTGAAAAGAAATCCACCATCGTTGGAACTTTCATGGGCATTGAGGAATCGCTCTACAAACAAAAATCAAGAATTAACTGCTCCACCTCGTGACCAGAACACACTATTTTTTATGAGAGTTGCTGCTTCTAGACAGTCTTACAACGCTATCAGATCTCTCATGCTAGCTACTGGTATCCTCATCACAGATCCGGAACTGATGTGCAAAATTGCAGTGGACCACTTCACCGCCATACTCGCGCCGGATCACTTGCCTCCGCTCTCCTCTCCTCTCTCTTGGGTTCTGCTGACAATTCCTTTTCGGTGCAGTCCTGAGCAGAGATCAATCATGGCCTCTTTCCCGTCTGACCAGGAGATTGCTACATCAATTCTCAAATTAAACCCCAACAAGTCTCCGGGCCCTGACGGTTTTACTTCTGCATTCTTCAAAGCTGCTTGGGGTGTTGTTGGTGAAGAAACAGTGGGAGCTATCAAGCATTTTTTCGCATCTTCGTTTCTGCCAGCAGCAACAAATGCAACAATCCTTACTCTTGTTCCGAAGAAACCAGGAGCTTCTGCTATTTCGGACTACCGTCCTATTTCCTGTTGCAATTCTACGTATAAAGCCATCTCCAAACTGCTGGTGAAACGCTTGAAGATTATCCTGACCGACGCCATTTTACCTAACCAAACAGCTTTCATCCAAGGTCGCCTGCTCATTGAAAATACTCTTCTTGCTTCTGAAATTGTGCAGGGCTATCATAAGAATGGGGGAAAGAAGCGAATCACCATCAAAATAGACATTGCCAAGGCCTTTGATACAATCCGATGGGAGTTCATCATTCAGTGTCTTCGGGGTCTCCACATACCAGAGATTTTCGTTCGATGGGTCGAAGCCTGTGTATGCTCTACTTCTTTCTCTGTTGGCTTTAATGGAGCAATCTACGGTCACTTCCGGGGTAAACGTGGCCTTCGCCAGGGAGACCCTCTCTCCCCTTACTTATTTGTGATTGCCATGAACTGTCTTTCCTATGCTTTAAACTTGGCAGCTCAGCAAGGAGAAATCAGGTATCATTCTAAATGCGAGAGGACAGGGCTCACTCATCTTTGTTTTGCTGATGACCTGCTCATCTTTTGTGATGGATCCATTGAATCGGTCAACTCCATCCTTCGTGTTCTGAGATTTTCAAGCTAGATCAGGTCTTGGAATCAGCTTAGACAAAACCTCGATCTACTATGCAGGACTGAAACCTCATGAAATGGACGCGATATCAACGGCAACGGGTCTTACTGCTGGTATACTTCCTGTCAGGTACCTGGGTGTACCATTATGCACAAAGAAACTCTCAGTTCTTCACTGTGCTCCATTGATCCAAGCGATAAAATCAAAATTCCTCGGGTGGACATCTCGCTCGCTATCGCTTGCTGGCAGGCTGCAGCTGATCTCCACGGTGATCTCCGGAATTATTAATTTCTGGTCCTCGGCTTACATTCTCCCGAAGGCATGCTTATCAGAGATTGACTCTCTTTGTTCTAAATTTCTGTGGAAGGGGAATCTTGAGGGGAATGGGGCTGCGAGGGTCGCATGGGAAAAGGTCTCTACTCCTAAAAGAGAAGGTGGCCTTGGGTTAAAGAACTGGTCTTCGGAATGCTGCTTGTGCGATAAAACTTATCTGGATCCTATTCTTTAAGAGGGACTCCATCTGGGCTTCTTGGTATCTCATGGAGGTTCTTGAGGGTAACATCAACAACTTCTGGGTCATTAACACCAAGCAAAAGAACTCTTGGTTGGCGAATTACCTGCTGTTACGACGAGACACTGTCTATGATTGGATCAAGATGACAGTGGGAAATGGCGAGACTTGCTATTTTGGTCTAGTAACTGGTCACCTTTCGGAAATATAACAAAACACCTTCGAGGAGAGACTTCTCGGAATACTGGAATCCCATCGACGGCGGTCCTAGCAGAACTCTGGGCGTTAGGAAGATGGAACCTCCCCCCTGCTCGCTCGGAAGCTCAAGTCGAAATCCAATCTTTTCTATCTACCCTGGAGCTTACTAACAATGCTGATGGTTACATCTGGATGCCTGGTGGCTCTGCATCGAAAGCATACTCAACAAAGGCTGTATACAACCTCCTACGTATGCATCATCAACAAGTTCCCTGGTTTAAGGAGATTTGGTTTGCTAATGGAATCCCCCGCCATAAGTTCCTAACTTGGCTCTTTGTTCTTGACAGATGCCCGACGAAAAACAGAATGGTTGAGTGGGGAGTTGATACTGACCCCGTGTATCCTCTGCAACTCAGGCATTGAATCGAGACCACCTATACTACTCTTGCTCTTACACTTGGGAGATATGGAAACTGTTGCTGCTCGCCTGGTTTCTCCTCTCCTCGACTGGAATGAGGTCCTCACCGCCTGAACAGGCTGAAGTCTCCAACACCAACCAGGCTACTCACTCTTTGGCTTGGCAGGCATCGATCTACTGCACCTGGGCGGAGCGCAATGGGCGTCTTCACAGGAGCCAATTCAGAATCCCATCTGCTATTACCAAAGATATGTAAGCTGATCAGTTGAAGATTGCGCCATCCGTCTGATAATCCTGACTCGCTTCGACCTATATCAAGCTTGGGTTAGATAACCTCTTCCCTCTTCACCCAACTCCGCCCTTGCTCCCTCACTGATTCTTCCTTCATCATTACTCCTTATGCTTGTTAACTCTTTGCTGCAAGCAAAGTTTTATTTTGGGTTAATCATCTATTACTGCTTGCATTTTCGGTTCGGTTCTTTGTAAGGCACTTGCCACTAAGCTAGGCTTTGTAAACATTTCTTTCTCATGCAATTCAAATAGTAAAATTTTAGCAAAAAAAAAAAAAAAAAAAAAAAAACTCATAATACAATTTTGGTGTAAAAGTTATATAATTTTATTGTTATTTAACATTAAAAATTTCATTATCCATTTACAATACCGAATTTCATACCAAAATTATATTCTTATTTTTATTTTATTAAGTTACAATTTTTTATTACTGATATAAATTTATAATGTAATTATATTACATAAAATACATTACACCTAAATCTGTTTAAACAAAAATCACTATTTTAGCATAAAATAATATTAAAATAAATTATTTCAATATATGTAATATATGATTTTATATCTTATATTTTGTTTTACTATTTACATGTATTTACTTTATCATTGATATTTATTTAAATTAATACTATATTAATAAAATTAAATAAATACTCTCGACGTTTCATTTTAATTATCGTTGTTGAGTAAATTTTTTGTTTCAAAATAAGTGTAGTTTCAAAATTCTAATTCAAAAATTAATTTTTATGTTATATGATTCTTAGATAATAATTTTATGTTTAGAAAATATGCAAAATTATTTTTTTTCTTAATCCGTTTGACAAATCTAAAACGACATTTAAAATAAAATAGAGGAAATAGTATTTAGTGAATAAATAGTATCATACTAAATTTGGTGCAGTATTGTAATTTTACATTAATATTGTAATTTTTAAATTTAGGTTAAAAATTTTTAGTATGAAAATCATACTAAAATAGTTTTTTTTTTCCGTTGCATTAGAAATGACTGAAGAAAAAATTTTGTATTCTAAAGAATTTTTAGAAACAGACTTTGGATATAACTGAAATGCTATTTTATAAATAAAATCATATGAAAATAGTTATTCATTTAAATTTTATAAGAAAGTAACATGTTAAATGAAAAAAAATATATTTTATTCAACATTTCTGTGAAATAAATCGAAAAATTGTAAATAAAAAATAGCTAAGATAAAAATGACAGAAATAAAAGGATTGTATGAAAAATGGTTAAAAAAAATATTCATCATATTCATTTTATCTCTCAAACTACTATTTATATATGAGTATTTGGATCTAGTATATATAGATAAGGACACTTTCACCTATTGATTATTTTTGATGTATATTTGTGGGTCTCAATTCGGATATGGATCCTATCCCATATCCTATAAGATATTTTAAGAACCACAAAACATTACTGTAGTCAAGTTTAGAACACCTCCAATGGGATGTCTACCCATTCGAATTATGTACACCTTTATATGTGTATGTGTATGTATGTATATATTGTATATATGTATATAAATGTCGGATCCAAAATTTTGTGGAAAACCCCAACCAAAAAAACTCTGGGTGGGGTTTTCCACAAAATTATGGATCCTACACATACATACACTTATATAATATATACATATATATACATACACATACAAAGATGTATAGAACTCCAATGAGTAGATACTCCCATTGGAAGTAACCTACTTCTTATCATCAACACCATGTACAATTTTTTTTTCATTTTCCACTTCCACAAAGTATCAGTTCTATACTACCCTAAACACTCGTTTGCACTCCTATATGACTAAGAAGCAATTCTCGATTTTAAGAAAACTTAATCCCAAAATCAATCATTTTCACAAACTGGAACTTTAAAATTAAGATTATTCAATTCAAAGCTCAATAAAGTCTCATTCAGCAGAAGCATCAAGAATTCAATCTTTGGTGATTTTTGAACCCTAGTTCTTAGTTTTGATTATGTTGTGTTTCTTGTTTTCTCTGTCGTTTTACCTAGTTTCATATCTTTGATTCTTAATTTTCATGAACCAAAGTATCCTAGTTTATAATTCAGTTTTGTTTGTTTTGTCTCATTTAAATGGTGTATTTTGAGCATCCAGACAGGAAAGATATTCCAATGTGTGGTGTTGATGATGATTCTTATGAAAAAGCCCATGAAGTTCAGACTCCAAATTCTCGAAATAAATGCAAGCGTAAATAAACATAAGGAGGCAGCAGTTCAAAGTCTTCAAGAAACGTAGATCATGGGTATGAATAACTTTACTCAACAGAGATAGGACAATAAAAAAGCTAATTGTAACTACTGTGTGAAAGAGATGGTATGTCCAACAACACTGGAACATTGAATATGAAGAATCATTTAAATTTCTCGTGCAAATGTTTCACGGTATGTAAATATGCGAATAGATTCAGTAGTTAAGTTGTTGTAACTCCAAATGGTTATGATGATTGTAATAATCCGTATGAAAGACTTACACATGGCCGTAAGAAAACATGTTTGACTGATAACAACCATTTGTGCCCGAATGAAGAAGATTTATAGAAATAAGTATGGAAAGGATATAAATTGTTTATGACAGGTTATATGACATAAATATGAAGGCCTGGCTCATGCTTGTTCGGTTTGGCCATTAAAACGACCATGCTCCTAAGAATCGTCAAAACAAATCAAAATCCATTGGAATTGAATTATAAGTCTTGGGAAACACTAAGTGAGGTAAAATAAGGTACTTGAGTAGAGGAATGGTTGGCCGAGGAAAACTACATAGATTATGCAAAATGCTAGATAGGCCGTGTAGAGTATAATTCATGAACTTTTCAAGTAAAATCTCTTCCACTTGGTCAATGCATAATGTAAGTATCAGAATGAGACTCATAAAATAAAATTATATGGGGAATTCAAGGACTGGACGTGGAAATTTCATTTGGGTCGATCAGAAGTTTCAGTGGATCGTTTTGGTTTTATCAGTTAATTGCACACATAGATGTGTATGGGGAAGATGGAGGTGGCTAGAATTATGATACTGCTTGACCATCTTAAGTTTTACTCACCTTCTCGCAAGCCCCTGCCATCTCTTTTCCAGCTTCAGCTGCTTCTTGTAAGTTGTTTCTTTGGCGCTAACATTTGTCGCTTTCCGGGATGAGCTTGGTGACTACTCTTTTGACTAAGCTCCAGCCTCATTGTCCTATTAATAGTGAAGGCATAGTTCTGTATTCTCATTGCAGAAACACGGAACCTAATAGCAAAGAATAGCTAGACGTGCAACTTTATTTAGAGGTACTCAGAGAGAACTTCTCGAGCATCTTATGTCGGAAGTCTTCAGGTAAGTTATTTTAAGTTTAGCTTTCATTTTTAGACTTGATTTTCTGTCCTAAATCAAAATTTGAGGCTAGTTTTTACTAATTGTGGTCGGAACACCCTATATCAAAGGTTTTGTTTATGAGATCCAAAAAACCCGATGTGATCATAATGTGTTGTTTTCTTATTCTGAAAGAGTAAAGTAAATCTCAGCTATTATTGTTGCTTTACTGCAAAGAAAGTATGAGATTTTATAATGTTTACCGATGTCATGCTTGATAACGATTGTCTTTCTTGATATGATATGAATGTTACATGATGATAACATGACAAGTTAGTTAGTTAAGTGAATAATCATATGCCATGCTGACATCTTGTAGTACTGTAATACGAAACTAGAGAATACTATCACAATAAAATGTTGTGTTGATGGTTATAACTGATGAAATGATTTTAGGGAAAATTGCCAAAAAAGTACTAAAAAACAAGGTTGGTGTCCCTTTAGTATAAATCTATAGTAAAGTTGTCCATTTAGTATAATGTTTTCTATAATCCCAAAACTAACCTTCAGTAACAAAATTAATCAAATTATAAGAAATTTTAGTAATAGAATTTAATTGGATTTCCTTGGATTTATTATAAAAAGGAAAACGTGTTAAAAAAAAAAAAAAGAAAAAGGGAACAAAAGGAAAAGGCAAAACACAATCCCTTTGTTTCTCCGCCTCTACGATTTCTTTTCTCTCCCTAATCCCTTAGATGGTGATCTTGTGTCTTCTCCGTGAAATCAACGGCGAGTGGTGAAATCGAGCTTCCTTCTGGTGTAACCCCTCTGGCTCTCGCTCTGGGTCTCGGTTCTCTCACCTCTCCGCTCTCCATCTTTCCTCTCCACCTCTCTCTCCCTCTCTCTGGCTCTCTTTTCTTCCTCGCGGACATCGTGTTCACCTAAGGTATTATCTATGATTTTGTCTTTATTGGTTTCATTTTCTAGATCTGACTATTGTTTGCATGTGTCTATGTGTTCGTGTTCTTCATTCGGTTAATCTTAGATGTTTCTCTCTTAGGATTAATAGTGTTCTTATTCACTTGTCTTAGGTTGATAAATCCCTTTCTTGTTTTTGTTTCTGTTTCATTGTAAAGTTTCTTTCTTTGACTTGAATCAACGAAGTCCTGTCTTAGGCTATATAAAAATCTTGTCTTTGTTTGTTTACCTGATTATATATACTCATTTCGTTTGTGAGTTGTCTTAGTTTACTTAGCTGATCATATGAACTCATTTCGTTTGTGAATTCATATGAACTCATTTCGTTTGTCTTTGATTGATTTGTTTACATCATTCTTGTTCCTTTCTCCTTTTAGTTCTAATAGGTTTCTCTGCTTGTGTCTCTGTCGACGAACAGAAAGGCGATTTCTGAGCTTCAGTTGACGTTTGGTGAAATCGAGTTTGTCTTCAGCCTCTACGCCTCTCTCTTTCTCCGACATTGCCAGCAGATAAGGTACGTTGTCGATTGTGAATTGAATTCTTTATTTGGGTTAATCTGTTTCTGTTGGTTTCTTAGGATTATTAGTGTTGTTAGCTGATTATATGAACCGATGTCGATTGTGAATTGGCTTGAATCAATATGTTCTGTCTCTTAGGTTTGTTTCTTAGATATTAATTAAAATCAGAGTATGTTAGTATCTGAATTTTGCTCGATTGTAGATATGGAGGTAGAGCTACCTAAACGACTGTATGCAGAAGGTTTGGAACCTCAAGTTACGAAGATCAACAATTGCTGCCGCATGCAACTTATCAGGGATCTGAAGGACACTATGGGTACAGAGTACGATGATGTGAAGAGTGATCCTCTTTTCAAACATATCATGGCTATAGCGGAAAATAACCTGTGCTTTTCGGGGAAATTGGTGGATAGCTTCATATGTAGGCAGTTGATTACCTCAAAGAAGCATGAGAGGTGGTTTGTCTTTGGGAGGAAACCTCTCCGGTTTTCGCTTCAGGAGTACCACGCTGTGACAGGCCTCAAGATTTCGCGGGAAATTAGCAGTGACGTAGTTAAATGGAAAAACGACGGGGGGTTCTGGGGTGAACTACTAAGGACAGGTCGTAAGATAAGTTTGCTATCTATCAAAAATGTGCATCTACAAGAAGTTCACACCTGGACTCGGCTTGATAGGAAGAGGTTGATCTACTTGTGCGTTATAATGGGTGTGGTGATGGGGAAAAATGAGAGTGTGAACATCCCTCATATGTACATCAAGTTGGTGATGGATGTTGACAAGCTTCGGAAGTTTCATTGGGGTCTTCACTCCTACGAATTTCTGCTGAGTTCCATTGAGAAGGTTACGAAGAAGTTGGGTAAGAAGGACAGCTACATGTTAGAGGGTTTTTCATATGCTTTCCAGATTTGGCTTATGGAAGCAATTCCGGATTTTGGAGAAATATGTGGCGCAAGAGTCTCAGACAACTTCACAGGTCCAAGGTGTGCCAATTGGAAAGGAGTTGCAAAAGTTTCTTATGAAGACATCACTGATCTTGAGGACTCATTACCGACGAGGTATGTATATTTATTGTATTTTGTAATATGATTGTTGTATATAATTTGTATTGTTTCTAACGTTTTAATTTTTTTGTTTGTAGAGTGACTTGTTCTCGGTCATCTCAGTGACTGGTAATGGAGATATGTTTCTGCATAATGACTATATGTTCAAGGATGAGATGGTAGATGAACGAGTGAACCTTCTTCTGGATAGGATCAAGAACAAGTTTGATTGGAGCAACACTGAATGGCCAATTATAGAACCAGAAGAGACTGAAATGGAGGAAGCCGACACTCAGAATAAAGGAGAACAAGTTGATAAGAGTGTGGATGATACTGATGTTGCAGCAGACGTGGAGACCTCAACTGTTAATGTTCCAGGTAAAGGCAAGAGAAAGATTCATGATGAAGGAGCCGAGACCAGAAAGAAGAAGTTGTTGTGTAAGAGGTTAGCTGAAAAAAAGCAGAGTATTGATCGTGAAACTAAGAGTTTCATCGAGGGTCTCATCCATTCATCTGTCACTTCCTTGGGGGATATGCTAAGTATTCAAATGGCAAATATGGAAAGGATGTTAACAAATAGGATGGGGAAGATGGAGAGTGAGGTGTCACAGCTAAGGTACGCAATGAGGTTGAGTGGTGAAAGAGCGGAGACAAGCAAGAGCGAAGCTGAACAAGATCAAGCTCCATCTCAGAGCAAAGACGAGGAAGCTCCATCTCAGAGCAAAGACGAGGAAGCTCCATCTCAGAGCAAAGACGAGGAAGCTCCACCTAAGAGCGAAGCTCCACCTAAGAGCAAACGCGGTCGACCTCTAACTACAGGAACAAAAAAGGTACGACCTAAGAGGAAGTGTAGAATTTGATGAACTTGGAACTAGGATGTTTGAGTTAGGATGCTCGAGCTAGGCTTTTGGAGCTAGGTCGTACATGGAACTTCATGAATGATTGTGTAATATTATGTAACAGTTTAGTGTTTTGTAATATGGAATGGAAAATTTGTGTAATAGGTTTGTAATGTGTAATATGCTTGAATGTTTGTGTAATGAAAACTCCTTAATGTAATGCTTTATTTGTGTTATGAATGAATGGCTTCTTATTCATATATATTTTTTTCAATGAATAGGCTGGGAAAAATATTGCTGTAGAAACTAATCTTTTTGATTTTGGACTGAGTACACAAGACGTTGGGGACCTGTCCCAAGCTACGTTTGTCGACGGTTTTGATCTTTCTCAAGTTAAAGTCGAAAGATCTGAAATCAAGACCGTTCGACATGTCCACACGGCACTTAGTTGATGACCCCAAAAATGCAGCTGAAGAAAAGGATGCCGCATTGGTTTTTCTCGGGGAAGAGGATTGGGAAAAAGTAAGAGAGTGGTCAACTTCCTACACGTAAGTAAATCATCATTCTTATATTATATATGGTTGCATTTTAAACTAAAACTCACATATATTAGCTTGTATCATTGTTTTTTGTTTCAGACCTCTACGTTGTGGACCTACTATTTTAGATTCTGTGATTGCTAAACGGCTTATGGATCCATCTGAGTGGCTTCATAATTGGGTAACCCTTGTAGAATATTAATTTCCAATCTGTTTTACATAATTTGCGTGTACTAAGATCATCAAAATATGCAGGAGATTGATGCCGCCATGTTCGTATTCCGGGAGAGAACATCTCTCAATCGATGGAAACCTTATCGAGTGGCTTTCATGACGACCATCTTCAGCAATATGATTAAAAAAGAGTACAGTCTTTTCAAAATGGTAGAAGGAAATACAATCTTCACAATTTGCTAGTGCAATACGGCAAAGGGGTCCTTCCACCACATGGTGCGACACACGAGATATGGAATGTAGATGTGGATCGATTGTATGTCCCTGTTCACGTCAATGGGAATCATTGGTCGCCTTGTTCATCTCTTTCGCGACACGGAGCATAGATGTGTTTGACTGCTCGAGTAGAAGAAGTTACCCGAGGTGGAGGCTTTCGCACATATGATTCCTCGTATTGTGAAGGCAGTTCAGCCGCAAATCAGCGAAGGATTTCCTTGTCGGTCCATATACTGTTGAGTATGTCAGGATGGGTTCTCTGAATCAAAGTTTAGCTGATTGTGGTGTCTATGCAGTGAAGTTCATCGAGTGCCATGCGCTTGGATTGGAGTTGTCTTTGCTTAATGATGATAACATCAAAGAAGCTCGACACAGACTGATGTGGGATCTTTTGGAAGCAGCTAATGACCAGGAACTGGTTGACAGGATGTCAAAGTACATTCCTCCAGCGTGTCTCTCTTCCGATTGCGAAGAGATTCTGTGAAAATGCCTCATCTATGATTTTAGTCTGATTTTTAGGAACAAAGATGCTTCACCTAATGTTTAATTGTAGTATGTTTCTGATTTTTACGATGAAAACTTAATCTAATTTAAAAAGATGTTAGAATGCTTAAAAAATTGCAAAAACCTTACACTAAAAGAGACCCTATACATGCCCTAAACGAGACAACCAAACCCTAAACATACCCTAAACCAGACCCTAGTCTTACCCTAAACATACCCTAAACCAGACCCTAATCTTACCCTAAACATACCCTAACCAAACCCTAAAACAAGACCCTAACGTTACCCTATACAAGATAAACCACAATCCTTTTAACGAGACTCTAGAACCCTATACATGCCCTAAACCAGACAACCAAACCCTAAACATACCCTAAACCAGACCCTAACCTTACCCTAAACATACCCTATACAAGATAAACCACAATCCTTTTAACGAGACTCTAGAAAGCACCTAACGAGTAACAATCCTTTTAACGATCTTCATCCTTTATGAGTGAACAAATCCATAGAAAAAGTAATACACAAAACTAGGTTTCTTATAAACCCGAATTTTTATCCAACTCAGCAATCAAACCGAACCAGAATTAGATCCACAAGAAACCTAAAACCCAACATATTTAAGACCAACTCAGCAATCAAACCCGACTCCTCCCATTTTTTTCAGATCCTCTTTTCCGTCAATCTCCTTTTCTCTCTGCAACAGTTTCTCACAAACATGAATACTTCGAGGCGAAATTCGTACGGGGTGCCATCTAGATGCTGGTGTGGGAAAGGGATTGTGATATTCTATTCCAGAACAGATGACAATCCTTACCGACGGTTCTATAGATGTGAAATAGGGTCACAGGTTCTTATTTTGTTCATGGATTTGTTCATTGTTTATGGATTTGTTCATTGGTTTTTCATGTTTTTTTTTATTTGATTAGATTTTCGTTTCTGTGTAGAGAAAGAAGGAAAATCATTTATTTAAGTGGGTTGATGAAGCTTTTCTTGATGAGATTCAAAGGGTAGAGGATTCGCAAGGGAGAATTGTGCAAGAGATTGAAGATCTGAAAATGAGTATCAAAAAGACTGTGGAAGAAGAAGTTAGGAAGCAGAAAAATTCGCTTGAGTTAGGTTGCTTAGGAAGCATTCTATGGCTTTTTGGAAAGTTAAGAAGCGAAGAATGAAACCGGTGTACTGATACTTATTATTTTGTTCTTAGTGTTTTGTTCTTACAATGAATAAGTCGATTTAAACACACTGATGGTTCTTTTCTTACAATGTCTACTTCAAAAGCATAGCATAACTCAAACTCAAACATAAAACCAATAAGATGATGAATCCTTACGAAAATAATGCCAACGTATAGCAATGAAACTGAGAAAAAAAACCAAACGAAAATTATCCAAAGTATAACAAAGAAAACATAGTTGACAATGTCTCAACTGACTTTCAAAGAAAACGACTTGCATCCTTGAACAGACCAACCTGTAACACAAAGAACAAAACATTAAACACATATGAATCGAGCTTGAAACACATATAAGTCAAGAATGAAAGCTAACCTTTTGGGACTTACTATATTGGTACTTCGCAAGTTGCTCTGTTGTGCCCAGTAAAACCACATCGACTACACTTACGAGGCTGATTCTTTTGTGATGTTTGCGATGACCGAATTTTGTCTTCAGCAGTTTCATATCTGCGTTTTCTTTTCCTTCCTATTGATTTTCTTGTTTCTGGTGGTAGCACATTGAGTTTCTCAACATCTTCTGGTACGGACCAAGCATCCTCAGGAACATCAATAGGATTTATGCTTTCTTCATAAGCTTCTCTCCAAGCTCCTGTCGTGTACATCAAATCAGTCAATGTGTGTGGCTCTCTCCCAACATGAAAACCAGCTTTAATTGCGTGCCTACAAGGGATCTTCAAGAGGTTGAACTTTCCACATGAGCAAGTCCTTCTATCCAAATCAACTAAGCAGTCAAATGTATCACCTCTAACAAGCAATCGACCATCACTGACAGGATAAACTACAAATGTGGAGCCTTTCTCGGTTCTCCTATCTATCTTTTTCTCCACATCATTGGTCAAAGGATGTTTATGCTTTGAAATCAGTTTCTTACGCTCATAAAACCACCGTGTCAACATTTCCCTGATACTGTCCAACAAAGGTATGACCGGATACTCTCTTGGTGAACGCAAAGCAGAGTTGATAGACTCAGCAGGGTTGGTTGTCCTAATGTCATATCTGTATCCAGGGAACTGACATCTAGCCCACTTTCGCACATCAGCCTGTCTAAGATAGTCTCCAATTGCCGGACTGATATTACACACATTATCAAATGTCTTTTCAAATTCAGCAACTCTATAAGCCTTGGACGCCTTTGAAACCAACCCAGCAAGTCCTTTCCCGTGGAAATATGTTACCACGTTATTCAACAAATGATGAATACAGATACCATGTGTAGCTGATGGATAAACATTCTCAAGTGCCTTAGCGATGGATGCATGTCTGTCCGAAACAAAAGCCAACTGATGATCATCAGCAATGACAACCTTTAGTTGTCTCATAAACCAATCCCAAGAACGCTCATTCTCTGAGTCGACTATTCCAAATGCAATAGGATACAAATTAGAATTTCCGTCTACAGCAGTTGCAACCAGTAAAACTCCTTTGTATTTATTCTTCAAAAAGGTCCCATCAACAACAATAACCCGCCATGACTCTGTTAAATCCTCGATCGATTGCCCAAATGCAATAAACAGGTACCAAACCTCCCATCGCTATCAATCTCATAAGATGAGTGTGTACCTGGATTAGCCTCTCTCAGCATGTGCAAGTATTTCGGTATTTTTCCATAACTTCTCTCTGGAATACCTCTAACTGCATTGATCGCATATTCACGTGCATCATATGCTAAAGATTTCGAGATCTCACATTTATGATCAATACGCATAATCTGTATGATATCATTACATTTCGGCCCCTCCTTGACGCCTTCATACCTATGCATAATCAAACTGCCTATAGTCTTTGCCGAAGCAGTCTTACCCGCTTTAGTTTTCCTTGAAGGTGCACATGTATGTTCGCCGACATACTTGTTGATCACGAAATATGTAGAATCCTTCAAACACTCTGCTCGAACACTCCAATAGCAGGCACTATCCGCACATCTGACACTCCAAAGTTGTCTATCCGATCTGATAACCTTGTAGTCAAAGTGATGCTTCATTGCACATATCTCGAAAGTCGCCTTCAGCAAAGCTTTTTTCTCAAAAATTTGTCCCTTCTTAACAACATTCAGCAGAGAAAACTTTGCAACATTAAGTCTGTTCTCTTGTTCAGTGATCACGGTATCAGCATCCTCATCAACTTCGACTCCTTTCAGCTTCTCTTTCTTCCTCTCGCCTCTCAGCAAACACAGGAGCTGCTTCAAACGGTTTTCCCTCACCTACATCAGTACTTGAATCAGATGGCGAGTCATTCGGATTCTGAGCCTTGGCTTTAGCTGTCACACACAATGTAGTGGAAAAACTCTTTCTAACAAAACCAATAAAATTCTGAAGCTGTCTATCGTTTGAAATCATCACAGGTGGACAAGTTGATGTATTGATCAACTCAGCAGGTAGATAACTCAACTCCAAATTGGCTAAGCTATCCTCTTCTATATCAAAATCCTCCAAAATCTTCCTTTTTGAATCTTCTAATGTGGAACTTGAATCCAATAGCAGTAGCCTCCCACCTTTGTTATCAGCCGAAAAAATCCATCCAGCAGTTTCACCAAATTCCCAAACACCACAAGTTGTATAGATATGCATCATACAACAAGAGTTTATGAAAATCCAAAGAGAAAGAATGGAGAAATCATAAAGTAATGAAGAAGAGAGGTAAAAACGGTTTTTTTGATACTTTTACAAGTAAAATCGATCATATCTTTTTTCAGGAAAGAAGAATATTTTTAGGATATTTACTTAACTAACATTTCCTTAATTTTCGCAATATACAGTTTTTTTTCTCGTAGAAGGCACCTTCTACACTATCTAGAACAATAAAAGAAATAGTGAATACACTTTCTATAGTATTTAGAAGTATGAGTAGTTCCTAGATTTCACTTTCCAAACAATATAGAATACTTCATAAAAGTAGAAACCGATTCGAGAAAAATAGATATATTTACGATTAGTAGAACGCGCGTTCCCCGTTTTTAGACTTATTACAAAAAGTAGATTGTGCATTCTAAAATAAGTAGATGGATTTGCTTACTCTGGAATTCGTTTTCTACAAACCAGTTTTCCGTAGAAGATGAATTCTACAGTTAATAGAACGTATTTATAAAAATATATTTATCAAGTTTTTGACCAAAAAATAAATTCATTCTCTGTGTATGAGTGTTTTATTAATTATTTATATTTTTTTAAATTTTTTAGTTTTATAAAACTATTTATTTTAATAAGTTTCAGAAATGGAAAGGGCAAAAAGAACATAAAATGGACAAAATATGATTTATACTAAAGGGACACCAACCTTGTTTTTTAGTACTTTTTTGGCAATTTTCCCATGATTTTATTGGTGTGATGAATATGCATGATTGATTAATGGCTTATTGATTTACATGATTAGTATGTTGAATGATTATGCATGCATATTATCATTTGAAATATATAGTACTATTATTATGCACTAGGTAGTTGTGTGTTGAAACTTTTTTATGTCCATTTGACAATTCATCGGTATGAAAGCACAAAGAGAAGGAACTGTAGCCTACTGTCATGCAGCACATGACAATGCACGATTCAGGTGTGTTGGTTTTTAAAGGCATCCGAATATTTTCGTAACCATTGTTTTTTTATCAATTGTAGCTATGATATTTTTGACCATGCCATTCCTTTGGTGTGTATCTTGAATAAGCTGCATGATTTTCCCTTATCTTCAATTTTGACAGTGATATTTACTCTAATATTAAGCTCTCCAACTTTTAATTTGGCTATATTAGACCAATTTGAAGTTTTTAACTAACCTAGCTTGGTTAATCTTGATCTCACCAAAAATGGTTAAAACGTTTGGTTTGACTGTGTCTAGAAGTAAAATTTTATGTTATTAATCTATATTTTATTATGTTCTAAATAAATTTTTATTTCATCATGTTGTTAACATCAAATATGACCATATTGGTTTGGTCATGTGTAGGAGTGTTAAATGAGTAGTATATGTTCACATGAGTATACTACTAAATCCAAATAGAACCAAACTCATATAAAACCATGACCAACTAGATTATCTACGGGGTCTAGACAAGTTAGACATGAATTTTATGTTTTATTTTGTGAGAATTTTAATTTTTTAGCCATGACAGGAAAATTTGATTTTGCAATTTGAATAGAAATGAAAAAAATCAGTTTGAGGTAGAAATGTGTTTTGTGATTTTAGAGAAAGAAAATATGATTTTGTAATTGTGATGAAAAATAATATATGATTTTGATGGAAATTTAATTTTTTAAAATTTTGGTTGGAAAATATGTTTAGCGTATTTAAACATATTTTGTATATTGGTATGTCTATGTTTTGGAAGCAGAACACCAATAAACTATCAGTTTATTTGACATTCCTAACTGTGTCTTTCACTCAATAGGGAACTAGATTTTTTTTTTTAAAGGGCTTACAATATGGATCTTGAGTTTGCTTCTTTACTGTGGCCCGTGATCAATTTTAACAGTGCTATTCGTTGTGTTTATGATTTTTCAATTTGAATAATATTAGAAATGATTTTCTTTGCTGAGATTTATATTTACTAAAATAAGTTATTTTCTTATAAAATAATTTAGATGTTTTTTCAGGCATCCATTTTTAATTAATGGTTCTGTTTGACAAAGATATAAATAACTACACAATCAAGATAAGATGATAACAGACTTAGTACATTGTATTTTCATTGTTCCATACATCATTCTAATGTGAACGGCAGATGCAAGCTACACACAAGATTATAGAATAGATCACACATACTGAAATCAATTATCATTGCTTGCATTGTATTGATCAATGTGATATAAATATATACACGACTTTATTTTCTATTCTGTTCAGCATCATATCTTGAAGTTGCGGTTTACTTTTATCACTAATCTTGGATACCCCCTCTTAAATTGTGGTACGTAATTTCGTACACGTAACCAAGACAACGATCTTCCAAACGTTGGTCTTGGGAGAGATTTTGTAAATAAATCAGCAAGCTGATCATTTGTAGAGATGTGATGCATACCGATAGTTCTGGCTTGTACAGCATCTTGAAATTGATGGCAGTTGCACTACCATGGACCACACAAGACTCCATCTTATCCATCCAATTCAAACCAAGGCAATCTGGTCCATCTCACCAGATCTGATTCAGCCAATGAAAGACCATTATTCAAATCACAAAGACCAGCTCAAGACTCATCCTAGGCGTCCATTATTTCAAGCATTATCAACCATTAGATTAAGGGGTTACGGAGTTGCAAAAATGTAAGCTTATAAAAGCATTGTAGTTGGTGATTGTAAAACTTATGTGAGAAAGGGGGGTTTCCCCTTCTCCTTCATAATCTTAAGTCTGGTTCTCTAATCTCTTAGTCTCAAAGTCTCATAAACACTTGATACACAAACAAAAACACAGTCTCTTAATCTCTCTCTCAAATCGCCTAAGAAACACAACTCTCATCTCTTCTCCGTTGAAGTTCACACACACATACAACAAGAGTAGTACTCTTTAAAAACTCACAACCCCCTCATCTTGTTTCTGAGTCCTTTCAGTCTTTTTTCTTTTGTAGAATCGTGCTTACTTTGGATGGGAAATTTCCAGCCAAGTGCCCCCATTTACTACGTACTGAGCACTTATGTGGAAGCTAAAAAAAGTCTAGTATGACTTTTTCTTCTTTCAGTCGAAATTTGTGCATTTTTGGAAATCCCTTTGAAATCTCTGCTTCAACAAGGACTTTGGCCTTTTCGAAATTATTACAAACGTATGTTTTCAAATAGTAATCTTTTTGGAAATCCAATAGCGCTAGCTATGAACCCAAGGCAACACCTTGAGAACATTGAATGGGGAAGATTCTTAATCTTCGCTCACATTGAGATTACGGTAACTATTTTTTCCTTCTTTTCAATAAAAGGAGGCCACTTCAGCACCACCATAGTGATATGGTTTACGTATCGATCTTGAAGAACACAGATAAGAACATAGAAATGCTGATTTATATAGATAAAGTAACATTTACTATGAGAGAAATTATAGAGTCTCTCCTCTCTTCCTAAACATGATTGATCAACTCTTTGATAACCCTCCACAACCTATAACATTGGTAGAAAGGACCCTTCCTCGTTGCACACTCTCTGTGTGACCAACAGAGCACGTGCACCTGCTCCCGTAAGAGACACATCATTATTCTTATAGAACCCCTTGCTCTCCAGGTATCAACTTCTTTAGGCCAAACCTTTATCTTTCCATTCAGCATTTCACATATTGAGGCCTTTTCTCTTGTAATAGGCCAGCCTGCAACAGCCCTCGTATCATTACCCGCCCTTTAAATATAATCTTGTCCTCAAGGTTATGATCTTATCTTGAGCGTGGTTCCTGATAGCACATATCTCACATGTTTCTTACTGCCCTAACACAGCTGAACCAAATACCAATAACGCCTTGTGGAAATCTTGCAGCATACTGGCAAACAGATATTTCTGTGGAATTAACTAACTCTCGGGGCATCTTCTTTTTTCAATAGGTTTTTCCTTTGCATCATGTATCCTAGTAGAACAAGCGTAATCTCCTTGAGTAGTTATTTCACCCCTTTCAAACACAGAAGATCCCATAGTTTTCTTCATAAAGTGCCCCTTATTTCTGAACTTACATCCCATCACAGTCTTCTGGCCAGTAAGGTCATGAACTACAAAACACACGCCATGCCAATCCTGTTCTCGTGGACATCTATGTGTGCTCCTGTTGTAACAACTGAATTTATGAGCTCAGCATCAGCCCTTGACATATGTGTCCTTGTAACCTTCGTATACACTACCTTACTTGATAATTTTTACTTTTTGTCATTCTATGCTAAAAATTGTGAATGACATGTATTCGATAAAATTCATACAGACTACTCAAATTCTTAGAGCAGCATTATTAGCCAAAAATTGTGGGAGTTTTTAAAAGAAAAAAATATTAATATATAATTATTTTAGTTTTTCGAAATATGTTAAAACATTACATGAATGAAAAATGTTTTTTAAAGTTCCGAACCGGTTCTAAAAATTACTAAATAAGAGCTCTTTTTTGAAACACTACTAAATAAGAGCTCTTGTGTTGTTTTTTGTGTTGTTTTTTTAATTTGCTTTTGTGTTCTTTCTCTCTTCTAATTTGTTAATTTTCATTTATTTTAATTGCTAAGAATTCTTTTTACACTTATGTTGGAGGTGCTCTTAAAATTTAATTTAAAATTTTAAACTCCCAACAATGTGTATTTGACTTGAGGAATTTGGAATTTTCCACATTAAAAGAAAAAAGATGATTCAATTTGAAGGTGGGCCGACGAACACGAGACCCACAATAGAGAAACCAGGTTCGCTTAAACTAGGATCAACCAAAACCCCAATATTACCCCTTATCCAGTTTGCTCATATACGAATAAAAACGTCATTTAACAATCCAGACGGTAGTAACGAAACAAAAACCAACAGCCAGAGCTTCTAGTTTTCCACTCCTACGTAACGGCAAGTCGGCAACTACTATTGGATATTTGGATTCGTCCTTTTATATCATTCAAGTTCACTCCTCTAAAAATAATCAAAATCATAAAAAGAAAATCGCAGAAGTTTACAGTAAAGTGAGAGTGAAGAAGAAGATATGAGTTGTACAAGCAAAGCATGGACCGTGGCAGTTAGTATTGGGGTAGTAGAGACGTTGAAAGACCAGTTATGTATTTGTCGGTGGAACTACATACTCCGATTGGCGAATCAGCATCTACGGAACAATGTCAGATCTGCTTCTCAGGGGAAAATGGTTTCGTCTTTTGTTTCCGCTGCTGCTAACTCCGCAGGTAAGAGTAAGAAGTCGAAGAAAGCTGAAGAATCGCTTAGAATGATTATGTATTTGAGCTGTTGGGGTCCTAGTTGATTAGGGTATAATCTATGGTTTTGTTATTTCTAAGATGTCTTAGAGAAATAATAATTTTAAATTAATTATGGTTTCAAAAAGAAGGATGTCAATGAAATTTGTGATGTTTACTTAGGAGCCAAGTCAATGAGCCGATCCAATCCCAAAAACATTGATCTTTTTCTTCTTTTGCAAACATGATTTTAACCTTCATCCTTCTTTTGTCTCTCGTTTTATTTTCGTGATTTTTTCTAAGGATACCTTCTTGCATCCATTTGTATTTACTTTCACACGTGCCAAATATTATTCTTCTTTCGAACTTTTGATTTCTTAGTGATCAGACGTTTTGAAAATATAACTACGAGAATTGCGAGTGAAATAGTATTTCATGTTTTCAATATTGGCGGAAAACAAATTCAACGTTTATGATCTCCCCTCACTACAGGTTCTCTATGAACTGAACCAACTTCCAGATAAAATGAATCAGAATGAAATGAAGTTAATTACAAGATTCAGAAAACCCTATAAACATCGTCAACGACTCTTGAGTTTTGATGAAGCTTGTTTTGTGTTAAAAATAGAAAGAATCGAATAGAAGGTATATAGTTCGATGTGATGTAGTGAATTTTGAACTAATATTGATTTCCTTTATTTCTGATTTCTAGTTAGTGCCAAATTGATCGATCAACAGAAAAATAGGTCAGAAGTGATCAAAGAAAGAATTAATGAAGTCTTGATCTTTATCTGATTACCAATTAAAGAACCATGATGGTTTAACATTCATACCCAAAAAAAACATCGCTATGATAGTTTTAGACTGAGTTTTACAGCATTTTATGGATTGATTAATCACTATTCCACTTAATGTACATTATCCAGCTTAATAAAGAGAGGTTTCTTTGGCGAAATCAGAGCTCCTGTCTCAGAGTAAAAAGAGATGACTACTACACTGACTGTTTCCGCTGGCGGAAATGTTTAATAAATTGTCCCTGACACTTATTTCACTTGCTGAGTCCACAAGTTTTCTCAAAGCCCCGGGTGCTCCGGCTAATCTTACCTTGCCATCTCCAAACTTGGTTGAAAATCCGCTTTCATAGGCAATGTTTGTATACTTTACAACATATATATTTTCTTATGTTGGATATGTTTTTCTGTAGATTCATTTATTGTGAAGTGATCTTTGTTTGTGTGTGATGATTTCAAAATCCACTCAAAAATAGGGTAAATAATTTATGGTGACGCATATAAGAAGTAATATAAGGAAAAAGTGTATATATTGATGATTATGTATGAAATAAGTGTCGTGAAAAAAAAAAGTATGAAATAAGTGTATTGGATTGACAATGTGAGTAAAATACAATTACTAAATACAAATGGTATCTCTGAATAAAAGAGTACAAAGGTACTGAGAGTATAAGTTGGTTGTGAAAGTGATACCACTCAAATTACCCTAATGAGTGACTTTACTCTCTCAAATAAGAGGTTCAGTTGTAGTACTTAGGGATCGAATCCACACAGAGCTAGTGTACAAATAAGATGCAATCTTAATGACTATGGTAGGTTGAAAATAGTTTAAAGTAAAGTGCAGGTTTGCTGAGTAAGGATGAGATACTCAGTTGAAAAAGATTTGGTTTTGAAAACAATAAAGAAAAGTAGTTAGATTTAGGGTAAGTATTCAGGAATTCATGATTATAAATACTATAAAGGCTAACAAGTTGCTTGCATGATATGTCAGAGCTCAACACTTATTAAATGAATCCATCAGCTCTCGCATTATTTAGACCATCTATTACTTAGATGCTAAATGGTGTTATGTCGGCTACTTCGCTGGTATCGCTCGATAGTTCGATAGAATATCGACCGATACACCTCTATTACGCCGATCGATTACTCTATAGAGTATCGATCGATACGCTCTAAGCAAGCTTTATGCGAGTTGATACAATACTCACCATGATCTTAGATCAGCTTTCGATATCTCAAGAGGGTCATAGCATGTTTAGGATGTTATCGTATTGCATGTAATAAATCAATGCAATCCAAGTTCATGTTCTAGGTAGCTAAGCTAGAAAAGCATTAATGAACAATCCTAACAATAAATATCACAACTATAGCAATTATAGCTGGGGCTAATCCCTCATATCCTATTTAAACCCTAAATCTAACAAATGAATCTACTCGACATGGCTAAGTAGTTCATAACAACAAGGTAATAATAGGAGTTCATAGATATATTAGAGGAATGAACACTTAAGTTCCAATCACAAATCTCTTTGGATCTTTCCTATAGATCTAGAATCCTATAACCTTTGTAAATAAAGAACTGAAAGAAAATGAGTAAGCGAAGAAACTCTTAAAACTTCTATTACTGTAAAAGATTGTATAACAAAAGACTTGAATGAAAAGAAAGCTTGTTTTAATGCCAAAACACTTAGGCATATAAATATATGAGTTCATTAGGTTAAAAACTCGTCAGGGTATTCTTGTAAAATGTGATATCTTGGGCTTCAAGTACGGTCAGGTCCAACTTGTCTTTCAGCCGCCTCAAGATCGATCGATAGTACAAGGTGTACATCGATCGATTATGGTCTCGATGTATCGTCCTTCTAATGTGTGTCGATCGATTGACAGAGTGCATCGATCGATGTGTAACTCGATGTCGATCTCGGTCTTGATCTCGGGTGAACTCTTCTTTAAGCTCCAAAAAGGCACCTAAAACATCACTTTTCTCCAAAATGCTTCTGAACCTGAAAACATACCTAATAGACTCCAAAACATAGATAATAGTAGTAAAACACTCATATACCAGGGTAAAACGGTAAAATCCATGGTATATTAACTCCCCAGACTTAACCTTTTGCTTGTCCTCAAGCAAACACACGCATCTTTATGAAAGAGGTTTTGAAAAGCAGGGACTAAATCAAATTCAAACTTAGAATCATAACTCTACTTTGTTGCAAACCACATCTAAGAGTCTGTCAATCACAGAAGCACATTATGCAATATCCTAGTTAAGCTACCTTGATCATCTAGCCAACAACTTAGCAATCATGTCTGACTAACCCTCTACTGATTTCATTTCTGTACATAAAAATAAAAGTGCAGGCTTTACCTTGGGAGTATCGATCACAGGATGCAAGGTTGCTCAAACAAGTATCCGACCTGCAGGTAAAAATTAGTTCCTATCCTCTTCTCTACTATTTCTCTCCTAGTCAAGTCTGCTTTCATTTGCAAGACATTGACCAAGATTGACAGGCTTCCATGAATCAAGCCTTAATGGTTGCAGCCACCAAGTCCTGTTCACTTCTTTTGACCTATATCCTAGATTCATCATGGGCAAGTCTTGAAGGGGTAACCACCAAGCCCTGTTCAACCCTTTACCTATAGAATTCTTATGAATCAAGTCTTGAGGGGTAACCGCCAAGCCCTGTTCAATTCCTTCCTAGTTAATATCTAACTATTCCTAGAACATAAATTTAAGCTAATTTTCGATTTTTTTAAAAAGAAAAATTAAATCTAATTTCGAAAATGAGAGAGAGGGGTGATAAAATTATCTACACAAGGCTTTTACCTTCCAGACTTGTTTGAAGCATCCGATCCCATGTATACCAAGCCCCAAGACAAGCAAAGAATTGTCGTTAGGTTGGAAATCAGCTTTGGTTCCTCCGCACAATCAATGAAAGTGTTTTCATAGCTGATAGGTGATCAACTTTAGCATCTATAGTACATTCTGCATCAACAAATCTAAGAATGGTGCCTAAAAGATTGGTTAGATAAAAAGTGAAAATTAAATTATCATTATCCCTTTCTTGACTCAATAAAAACCATTTTGAAAACATTTTATTTTTATGAAATCAAAAGGTAAACAGCATCAGTAACATCCCCCAGACTTAAATCATACACTGTCCCACTGTATAACCAGTCCAGTGAAGGCATAGGTAATAATAAAGTACACTGATATCAAAAATTTAGAACGATATACCTGACCGTGTTGAGTATCGATCGATGTTGAGTCGTCTTCGTCGATCGCTTCTTTTTGGTTCATGTCGATCGATATCGACAGTGTCATGTCGGTCGATTTCAGTGGCAATCGTCTAATTGTAACTGCAAAGAAAACAAATAATAAAAATAAATTCCTAAAATAAAAATAAAATGAAAACTACCTAACAGCTGGTTGCCTCCCACTCAGCTTTGATTATAGTCATCTAGCTTGACTTTGGATGAGATGAGCTACTGAGGTGAAGTCCAGGAACTTGTTGAGAAACAAGTATCCTCTTTATTTTTCTTCTCTCCAACCATGCGCAAATAGGCTTCTTGTGGCTTCATATTCTCTGGTTCGCTTCTCCTTTAACTCAATCAACTCATCGGTGATCCTTTGAATCCTCTTCATGACTTTCAATGCTGACCGCGCCATCCTATCTTCCTCAGAGGCATGTTCGAAGGTCACTAAGCTCGCTTGCATTGAATCAAGGTGTTGGATCATCTTGTCTTGGATGGAGCTGGTATCGATCGATTCCTCGGTTGAAATATTGGTCGATGGTTGTTAGCCCATCGATCGATGCGCTGGTTGCTCGGTCGACGATTTTAAGGTCGCAGGTCTGCTTGCAAGCTGTCTCTAATGGCTTTGATTTCTTTCTGCATCCCTTCTATGCTAGATTCCATGCTTCCAACATCGCTAATGCGGAAATACGCTTTGATGCAACCTGATAATCTAGTTGACGTTGGAACTTCTCCTCCTCGCTTAGTATCTATGCGTAGTGCCAGTTCCTCCATTTCTTTGTCTACTAAGAAGTGTATATCAGCAATTTTCCTCTCAACCGCCAGACGGGTCAATCCTCCAAAAGGATTGCAAGGTGCAGCGGGTTCATATCTGCGTGCTTCATTGATAAGGCGGATAGATCTCCTCAGCTCTTCTCGTGCAGATTGTAAGATCTGCTAGGTTGTGCAAGATCCCTCACAGGTTGTGGTTTGTTTGATGCTGAGACGAGCTTCGCTTCAATTCTTTCCAGATATCTCCAAGAGACTCATCAACCTCACGCTTTGAGTAAGTGGTCGATGGTGTAGTTCCAGATCGACGATGTGGATGTTACTCCGCCATCGATATTGATCTTTTCTGGCTATGGTTCTGCGTTGAGAAGATCTTCAAGTTCCAGCTCAAGACGTTGAACCCTCTTGAGTAGTCCTTGGTCTGCACAACATCCAGTTCATCTCATCGCTGCTTTTCTCGTGGCCTCTTCCAAACTCTTTTCCATTGAGAGCTTTTCCCATTTGCGCTCTCCAAGTAAACCAGTGAACATCTCGCTGATCTCGCCCTGGTGTAGGTTTCTTGCACCAATTCTTCTTGTAAATGAACTAGCGTTCTGCAGATGATGTGGAGAGCCGTCCATTGAAGTTCTTTGGAGCAGTTTGATGTCGCCTTTAGAAATACTGATGACATCACCATCTATTCTTCTAGCAAAACCATTCTCGCCTCAGACCCCATACTCATCTCTGCTCCAAAAGAATTTTCAACTCCGTGATCGAAGGCTCTCTTCCTAATTCGACACTTATCGATCGATGCCACACAATCTGATCGATCGATTTCTGAAGATATGGATCCTTCCTGTTGAGATGGTTATCCTCAGCCTCCTTTGGCTCGGTTGTTGTGTCTGCCTCCTGGTGCTGGTAATGGTGGTCTGGTCCGTGGCGCTGTTGCTGAATAAGTTGTGGAATCCATTGGCTAACCGTAGGACGCCTGCAATGTCTTCTTTGGATATGTGGAGTGTTCGTCCATCCATTGAGCGCAAAACCTTGTGAATCCCTGAAAATACCAAACTCATCCGTATTTGATTCAAATTAAGTGTATTTGAATGTGTTACCTCGATGGTTGGTTGTATGAATCGGTCGATTGCACTGGTTCTAAATCGGTCGATGGTTGTTCAGGCCTATCGGTCGATTGTACTCGTGCGGTGTCGATCGATGAGACTTCTTCGGGTGGGGATGTATGTTGGTGCGGCGGTCTCGACCGCGGCTCTCGATCGGTAGTCGCTGCCCAGCTCCGATTGAGTAGTCTCCGCCTCGCTTGTTGTTGACTGTGTTGTCGAATGATGCGAGGCAAGTAGTATCGATCGATGGGGAGAAGGCCCTGTCGATCGATGTCGTGATTCTGAGGTTGTGGTGGAGAAGTCGATCTTCATCTTCTCGAAGGTTTTGACATTCTATAGCTCTCTCCTCCTTGTAATCATCAGTATACTCCTCGAGATGAGTAGTATTTGCAGCATATGGGGGGATGTAGTAGTCGTTCTCCCACGTGTTTACTTCGAAATCACCTTCTGGAAACTCCTCCTCGATCTGATTGAATAGTGAATCGATCGATGACAATGTGTGGCCGTCGATCGATGTCGGTTCACCAGAGATGATCGATGAGACAGTGTTTCTATCGATCGATTCTGCGGTCTCTGTCTCGTATTCGCCTTGTGAGTCGTATTCAGACAAACAAGGTCTGAGTCGTCTTGGATCTTCTTAGGGATCTTGAGGACTCGTACTGGATCATAGTAGACCGTAGGGTTGATCAGGGTTAGGCACATTTTGTTTGTCTGAAGGTTGCAGAACTGCTCCAACTGTGGCTAGGAAGGCTCTTCCAAGTAGCAAAGAAGTAGGTAGGGTTATCTTGACGTCCAAGACATGGAAGTCTACTGGGATTAGGGCTTCTCCTATGGTGACTTCAAGGTTTCTCACAATTCCTACAGAGTTCTGCTGAGAACAATCCACAAAGATGAACGATTCTTCAGTAGGCTCTATCTTGAGACCTAGATGATCTGCTATCACCTTGGGTAAGATGCTAACTCCAGATCCTGTATCACATAGGGCACGTGGGAAGTTGATCCCATGGACTGAGCAAGGAACAACAAACTTCCCTGGATCACCCTTCTTCTCTAGTTTGATCCTCTTCTTCATACTTTCTCTGACTTGGTTGAACATCCTCTTGATATCTTCTTCTGTCTCCTTGGTCTCTCTGAAAAACATCCACAATCTGTGTGAAAAGTAGGCTTCTTCAAAGGGTTTCTCTGTAGGTATCCTTAGAACTCTCTTTCTGAAACTTGCCAACTCTTTCTCATTAACTCCTCTTTAAGGTGTTTGGAACCTTCTTTTTTTTCGAGAACTCGCCATCTTTTCCTTTTCTATCTCCATTGGATCAATAATATCC
Organism: Brassica nigra; assembly: GCA_016432835.1. Classification (NCBI taxonomy): domain Eukaryota; kingdom Viridiplantae; phylum Streptophyta; class Magnoliopsida; order Brassicales; family Brassicaceae; genus Brassica; species Brassica nigra. The sequence goes on from CM028242.1 coordinate 52,539,051, forward strand.
GGGGCTTCTTCATTATGGCGGTTGGTGGGTTTCTGGAAGGCTTAGATTGCTCCCGAGTGCATTAAGTCGTGCAACATCTATCTTGGGAAGTTGCACTTGGCGGTGATAACTGAATATCGATCGAGCTTCGAGTGTGTCGACGATTTCTTTATCAATCGGTCGATCGATGGGTCGCTTGTCTCGGTCGACGTGGTAAGGGTTGGGCGGATGTGGGTGTTTTGCTGTGAACTCCTCGTGAGTAAGTATCTTCACGGCATTGCACTCGTTGGTGGATTCTTCAAGATCCATCGGTCGATACTCGCCTTGTTCCATCGATCGATTGTTGTTGGCGACGCCGATCGATGAGGTGATCCTGACATCGATCGATTCCATTGATAGCCGCCAATTCTTTTGATCCGAAGTCTTCCTCTTGCAGCTTCTTTCTTAACCACTCTCCAAAAATCATCTTCTATGATAGCACCGACGTAGTGGCCTGTTGTTTCTTCTCCAGTCCCTTTTCCTAAAGCTTTAACAGCTTCTGAATCACTTGGTCTCTAGTTTCTTCACATGGGTACTCAAAGCATCAAGCTTTGTATTCAAAGTGGTGTAGACCCGATCTTTCCATTGAAGTTCACCTCTAACCGCTGCTGGCTTTCAAGAACTTTGCTGAGCATGTCTCCTAGCTTTCCTTCCGGGTTGGTGTGGGTGGCTTCATGTAAGATGAGTTTCCATAACTCCCGTTGTTGGGGTTGCTGCTGAAGTTTCCTCTGCTCGCGGAAGTTTCGCTTCCTTGGTTTCCGACCTCAAATCCGGTTCCACTGATCCAGTTGACTTCTGCTTCGTGTAGTCAACTTCTTCATCAGCTTCTGATCCTCCACTGAGCAGATTTGATTTTTAGCAGTTCAACATTGTCAAGTGTAGCTTGTACTCATTTATCCGTTCCTTTCCAAGGAACGCTGCAGATCTTACTCTTACAATGTTCTTTGTGATGTTGCTGGATGCTAGGTTGTCTATCAGCTTCACAGCATCTTCAGGATTCCTCGTGGTGAAGTTGCCTTCACTTGCAGTGTCTAGAGCCATCCGATACTTCAGTGCGATGTCAAGAAAGTGCAGTAGCTGCACTTTGTTGAATCCATGGTGTGGGCAATCTCGCTGGTAAGACTTGAATCTGATCCGGTATCCTTGAATGACTCTCCAGCTCTGATTGAATGTGGCAATTTTCCTCCTTAAGTCTTCAGCTGCATCATCAAAAGTTACGCAAAATGCGTTTTGATGTCGCCCAGATGTAAGAGATCCTGGTAGCTGCTAAGCCACCGCAAAGCTTCTCCGATAAAGAGTGTTTGAAGAGCATACAGAAGGTAGTCCACAGGACTCCATTGGCTTTGATAGCAGATATGAGATCCTCGAATCTCCAGATGGTCTATAGGATGCTCACTGGACAGCCCATAGTAAGGTATCTGTCCCACAAGGGTGTAGTACTGCAGCTTGAGCTCGAAATAGCCTCTCTGAATAGCAGGGGGACGAATGGCTGATCTGTTGGTATAGAACTGATCTGGACGGTTGTAGTCAGCTAGTGTTCGAGCAGCCTCTTCTACAGGTTGAACGGCTCCTGTAGGTGCAGTTTCTGGCTCAGGGATTACTTCATTCTGAGCGTTGAGTTTCTGACCTGCTTCATTACGAAGGTGACCTTCTTGGTCACGCAAGTCTCGATTCTCATCTCGTGTGAGAATAATAGGCGCAACCATGACTCGCAGAGTAGTATCGATCGATATAAGATTAGGGGTATCGATCGATTTCGGATGAAAGATGTCGGTCGACGGTGAAGTAGCGTCGGTCGACGTGAAGGTGCGAGTGTCGGTCGACAAAGACGGTGTCTCGGTCGGCAGGGGTGCGTCGGTATCGGTCGACAGTAAGTTGATGGTGTCGATCGATGCGGAACGGATTTCCTTGCGGATTGAACGTTCCAAGCTAGCAGGGTCTTCTGAGAATAAAAGTTGGGATTCCTTTTTGCTTCTGGTGCTGCTAGGCATGTACCTGAAAAGACAAGAAAAATTTTGTGTCAGAAAATAAATTAAAACGAAAATAAAAATAACCTAGACCTAATCAGATTAGATCCTATTGTATCAAAGCTCCCCGGCAACGGCGCCAAATTTGATACCACTCAAATTACCCTAAGGAGTGACTTTACTCTCTCAAATAAGAGGTTCAGTTGTAGTACTTAGGGATCGAATCCACAGAGAGCTAGTGTACAAATAAGATGCAATTTTAATGACTATGCTAGGTTGAAAATAGTTTAAAGTAAAGTGCAGGTTTGCTGAGTAAGGATGAGATACTCAGTTGAAAAGGATTTGGTTTTGAAAACAATAAAGAAAAGTAGTTAGATTTAGGGTAAGTATTCAGGAATTCAGGATTATAAATACTATAAAGGCTAACAAGTTGCTTGCATGATATGTCAGAGCTCAACACTTATTAAATGAATCCATCAGCTCTCGCATTATTTAGACCATCTATTACTTAGATGCTAAATGGTGTTGCGGTCGGCTACTTCTGCAGCTGGTATCGCTCGATAGTTCGATAGGAATATCGACCGATACACCTCTAGCTACGTCGATCGATTACTCTATAGGAGTATCGATCGATACGGCTCTAAGAAAGCTTTATGCGCGAGTTGATACAATGCTCACCGTGATCTTAGATCAGCTGCGATATCTCAAGAGGGTCATAGCATGTTTAGGATGTTATCGTATTGCATGTAATAAATCAATGCAATCCAAGTTCATGTTCTAGGTAGCTAAGCTAGAAAAGCATTAATGAACAATCCTAACAATAAATATCACACCTATAGCAATTATAGGCTGGGGCTAATCTCTCATATCCTATTTAAACCCTAAATCTAACAAGTGAATCTACTCGACATGGCTAAGTAGTTCATAACAACAAGGTAATAATAGGAGTTCATAGATATATTAGAGGAATGGACACTTAAGTTCCAATCACAAATCTCTTTGGATCTTTCCTCTAGATCTAGAATCCTATAACCTTTGTAAATAAAGAACTGAAAGAAAATGAGTAGAAGTAGAAGAAACTCTTAAAACTTCTATTACTGTAAAAGATTGTATAACAAAAAGACTTGAATGAAAAGAAAGCTTGTTTTAATGCCAAAACACTTAGGCATATAAATATATGAGTTCATTAGGTTAAAAACTCGGGGGCATTCTTGTAAAATGTGATATCTTGGGCTTCAAGTTCGCCAGGTCCAACTTGTCTTTCAGCCTCAGTATCGATCGATAGTACAAGGTGTACATCGATCGATTATGGTCTCGATGTATCGTCCTTCGGCTAATGTGTGTCGATCGATTGCGCAGAGTGTGCATCGATCGATGTGTAACTCTGATGTCGACCTCTGGTCTTGATCTCGGGTGAACTCTTCTTTAAGCTCCAAAAAGGCACCTAAAACATCACTTTTCTCCAAAATGCTTCTGAACCTGAAAACATACCTAATAGACTCCAAAACATAGATAATAGTAGTAAAAACACTCATATACCAGGGGTAAAAACGGGTAAAATCCATGGTATATCAGAAAGGAACCAGATCCCCCTCTTCTTCCTCGTGGTTCCTTATTTATAGGTGTTGGCGAGGTGGATTGTAACAGTGGCGTGACCTCCAGCGAGTATCAGGTGATTTTATGATCGTTTTTAATACATTAACCTTTGTTATATTTTGGTTTGAATGTGTCAGTTCGGTCCGGACCGTCTCTTGAGCTCGAGATGAGCCATGAACCTTTGTGAGCCCATTGTCTTCTTTTGGACTTCAGCGATGCTGGACTGGATCCTTGGACCAGGTGTTGAGTGGGTGAAACCCGCCCACAGCAATAGCTCTCTCCCTCACAGACTGGAGTTTCTCAGGTTGTCGGACAGGCCGAATATTGATTCTAATTTGGATGGTTTATTTGAGATTGGTGGTTTATGAATTTCAAAACCCGGTTCGAGATTCCAATTCGGCAAATTAATTACGAGATTTGATTGATGAAAATCAAACGAATTGACTTTTTTTCATTGGAAAACGAATCTTTTATGGTAAAAATAATCATTTATTTTTGCGATTCCCAATCTTCAGAATATATGTAGATTTATTTTCCTCATTTTTCTCTCACTTACTCTTGATGAAAGAAATAAAAGGTTTGTTATTCATTCTTTCTCCTCCTTTTGTTTTTTTTTTTCCTATTGTGCAATGCTGTCTTCGATGATTTTTATCAAAATTTTGATATAATCCTCCTCTGTCTCCTGTTCTTTGCGTATTTTAATCGTTGTTCCTCTTTTTGATTATGTGCTTGATTGCTGGAATTGTTGTTTTTGTCAAGTTTCGTTGTTCAGAGACTTCGATGTATAATGTTTTTGTAATTTGATTGGATGTTCTTGTGTTCGATCTCATTTTTATTGTGTGTTTTCTTTATGTAGTTCGGTCAAGAGAAGTTTTTGCTTTTTGAATCGTCTTTTTGGTGAGTTTTTCTTTCTTTCTTCGTGCTTTCTTTTTGCGTCTCCGATCTCACAATTTTTTTGTTGTTCTCAAGCTTTATTTGTTTAGTTTTTCATCATGTTGCCTCCAACCATAGGAATTTCCAATCTTTATGAGAGAGCGACCGAGTATGCCAGGAGGAAAGAAGAGAAGGCTAAGGATTGATGCGCCGCAGTACATGGATCAGTACATGGAACCAGCTCAGCCCGGAGTTCAGGACATTCTGAAAAAATTGACTGAGGTTCATATTTTTCACCGTACTGGACAGACTGACCGGACAGTGTACTGGACCGTCCCGCATGCATCCGGAAAGGAGCTTTGGCTGGAACCATGGCCGGATGACCAATTTGACCGAACTGAAGCTTGTCTTTCCCGTCCTGTTTTCCATTTTAAGAAGAATGGTCGAGCCAGATTTGAATTCAAACAAGTGGATTCCAAGTTAGTCCGTGCCACTGCATTTCTTGTTCGTTTGGCCCATACTGTGCGTACTAACGGACTGTCCGACAACTGTGGCCCGATCTTCAAGTTTGATCATCTGAATTTCTACAAGGAAAGGATATTCAAGCCTTCAGATGATCTAAGTCACATTTGCTCCAGATCAGTTCATGACTTTGTTCCATCCAACCGTGTGGACTGTCCCGGACACGTACTGCTCTTGACCGCAGGATATGCTGAGGATACATTGAGCCTGGACATTGGAAGTTGAAGGGTTCACTTGCCAGTCAATGTTCTTTTTCGTGCCTTGACCAGATCTGGTCAAGTTTGCATTTCCTATGTTTAGTTTTAACACATTTTCCTTTATTTCTTTGACTAGAAAATCCTATAAGTATGTGATCTAATAATTCGATTTTCCTTTTCTCTTTTGAGTTTATTCTCTCTGTTCTTTGTTTAGAACAATCTCGTTCCTTGGTGTGGTTAGTTTCAAGTTACACATCTCTTTCTCGTTGGACCGGTGCGTCACATACGGCAACAGATAGAGCCGCTTCCTTGTCGAACTTGTGAGTCATATCAGGCGACAATCAAGCACCCTTGGCAGTATCATTGGGCCTTCTGCAACCCTTTGTGTCGTCATTCAATCCATCAGTTCTCTTCGGAGTTCATATCCCTTAGTACCGGTCGAGTGATCTTATTTAGGGCGTATCAGTTTGGTATCAGAGCCACTCAACCGGGTATCTTCTATTTCATTCCATCTTCTCATCTTCCATTTCTTCATAAACACTTCTTCTTCAACCTTTCTTGAATCTGGGCCCCTCATTACCATCCACCATTTAAAAAAAAAAAAAGATTCAAAGATTTTTTGTGGATTGGTGGTGGAAGAGAAAGCCTGCTGGCCGAGGAGAACTCACGCCTTTGAGGTGGTTAAACGGATTCCAAATCATAAAATTTCTTATCTTTCTATCTTAATATTCCCTTGTGTTTTCTTGGATTGTCCATTGGGTTGCTTGGCTAATTCTCTTAGAACCTTGAGAAGAAACTCTTGTGTGACCATAAAACCTTGAGAGAAACACGTGTGTGGGTGAGGATCAGACACTTGAGAGTGTGAGATTTTTTATCTAACTTTTGTGTTGAGATTTTCAGGTTAAAATGTTTGGTCTCCAAAGAAAAAGTAGCAAGGAGAACTCCCCACGACCATCTGTCTCTCAAACTCCATTTAAATATTCTTTGAATAATTTTGATGAGTTTGTTAGTGTGCAGGAACGACCAGTTATAAGGAGAAAAATGACCAGAGATGTGGCTGATCCAAAGAGGCGATCATTTCAGTTTGATGTCCAAGAGATCTGTGACAACTTTGAGAAGGGAATGATGAAAGCCCTCAAGGACGTCTACCAGATCCATAAGAAGAGCACCACCAGATGTTCACCTGTAGCCGAATCATCTCTATTCATTACTGAGAAATCCAAAGGTAAATCTGAAATCCATGTTGAAGAGTTTAAAAAAATTTCAGATTCTTTACCTACTTTTGATGAATATGAAGAAGAGCTGATTGAAAGCATGATGATTTGTGAGAAAAATTGTGATCTTCCTTCTCTTGAACCTGAGTTTATTTTTGATAATGAGCAGACTATTGTAGAACTAACCGTTTTGCAACCGGAGCATCTGAGTAGTCTTGTTTTGTATCCACAGGTTTTTGAGGAAGAGCCACTGGACTATCCACATCAAGGGCCACGTCTTGACTCTAGAGAACCCTTGGATGAAGTTCTAGGTCCTATATTTGATGAGGAGGACGAACCTGGTCCAGTCTTTGATGAAGAAGCAACAAGCATCACATCCATCGCTATGGAGAGTCATCTATGCTTTGATCCAGGCACATCTCCTGCCCCTTTGTCTCCTGATCTTCACAAGCACTGTGAGAACTCAGATTTGTTTAATTCTCTGCCTGAAATGTTTGTCAAGATCAGTTCTCATGATGTGACTCATTTTGGTCTTAACAAGATGAAAGAATTTTGTGTTTCAAAATCTGTTTTTGAAAACATTATTAATTCTTTTAAAATTTTTAAACCTGATGATTTTCTTGATCAACCACATTTTCAAAATGTCAATGGCATCACTTCTGGAATTATTTTGAGCTTTGATCAGTTCTTGGAACATAACAAAGGTTTTCATCCTCTTGAAAAGTCATTTGAGCTTGATTTGCAACAAACTGATTTCTGTGTTAGAAAATCGTTTGATTCATTTGTTTTCAAAGAAAATGGCTTTAATCTGAGTTCTTATAGACTTGCACTGATCACTAGTAATTTTTCTGCATCCACTAGTGCCTTGGACGAATTCTTGGTTAAGAAGTTGCTGGAACAGAAATCACCTAGAGCTGAAACCGATTTTTGTGATTCTGTTTTGAAGTGTGATATCTTGTGTGTTGAAACTGATAGACCTTGGCTTGTGTTGAGATCATTTCTTAAGAATTGTGTCACTTTTAGCTTTGATATTATTCTGGTTTACAACACATTCTTTGAAAAACATATTGAGCTTTTGTTAAGTTATTCTCAATCTGAACTTACTCTTTTGTGTTCTGATATTGAGAAGGATAAGCATGTTTTTAAGATTCTAAATATTATTTTATGCCTTGACACCATTCTGATCTGTAATGCTTACTTTGATGTGCATTTTGAAAGGCTGAAATATGTGTTACATGTTCATGGGAAAGAGACTTTGATTTCCGATTTGAACAAGTACATGTCTTTCACATATGATCCTTGTATTTTAATGTTTGTTTTGAGTGTCCAGAAAAAACAGGTTCAGTCTCAAAAAAGTGACAGGAACAAAATCAGAGACCTTTCTCAGCAGTCGGAGATTTTGAGATGCATTGTTGTCCAAACCGGCTACCTTGGAGAAGCCAGCAACAGGGGTTCAGTCCAAGGAGAATATCTCGGCATCCAGAAGGTATTTTTTCATGAATCTAATTTTCCTGGAAGGCCGACTCATCAAGTATTAAAAGAGGCTTAGAATCACATGAAAATCTTCACGGAGGAAGAAGTTATGAATTTTCCAAACCGGAGGTTCTCCAGTCCATCTATCTGCGAGTACCAGACTTCTAAAGAAGATTCAAGCCTAATAAAGAAGCGCCCTGAGCCAAAACCAATCATAGATTCAAGATGGATCTCTCAGCTTTCCAGAAAGACCGAAATCAGGAGAAATGGCCATGGAATTATGAAGTTATGATCCATCCACCAAAACCGGCCATACCAAAGACAGCCCAGCCTTCATCAATTAGCCAAGAAACCGGAGGTACTTCCAGAACTTCTAAATTTATTTGTGCTGATGAATCTGTTAAGTGTCATGGCAGGAATCAGGTTACCATTGACGTGCCCATAGAACTTAAGTATTTTCTTCCTTCTTTTCATTATGATGAAATGAAAGAAAACCCAACAAAAGAGGCAGCAAAGAGTTCACCACAAGGAAAACAGTTGGAGCTGGTGATCCTCAACGAACCAAAAGTGTTTCCTCAGTCAGTCTCCTGTCCAAACCAAAAGCACTGTAAGGATCATGGGATAATTTTCTCTGCTCACATGAAAATATTTTGAAACCTAGAATTTCTAGGCAAAAACAAATCTTTAATTGGTTGAAAAACGTTTTGCTTAAACCTTTTCATGAATTGTTTTCATTGAGTTGTACTTTGAAAGAGATTTGGTTTAGGAAAAGGCATGAAACAAAATTGCTCAGGCCAGAGAATCATTTTGATTTCGTTCATGATGAGAATTTTTCAAATTTGGCACTATCTCATTCTTGTCCTAACAGTTTCACAGCTTGGCCTGATTTTGAGACTGATAAACCAATTTTTGACGATCAGTTTACTTGCTTGATGCTTACCCATGTGCTTGATGATTATTCTAAGAGCTTGGATCATGATTTTGATGTCTTAAGGATGGAGAAACCCTTTGATTATATCTTTAGCAGATTTATTGTGGTTTCTCTAGTTGTTTTGAAAATACAGGATAAGCATGATCAGTTTCTAAGGAGAGCAAGCACTGATGGACGCCAAAGGACTTGGAACTGGAATTACTTGATGAAAACGAGTTCAAATCTCCAAGGAAGTTTCTGTCCAAACTTTGCATTCACTGAATTTTCCTTGAATTTTAATTCCTTTGTATCTGATTTATTCCCTTTTTATACAGGTACAATGGATTGAGGACAAATCCTTTTGAAGAGGGAGGGAATGATGCGCCGCAGTACAAGGATCAGTACATGGAACCACCTCAGCTTGGAGTTCAGGACGTTCTGAACAAATTGACAAAGGTTCATATTTTTCACCATACTGGACAGACTGACCGGCAATGTACTGGACCGTCCCGCATGCATCCGGAAAGGAGCTTTGGCTGGAACCATGGCCGGATGACCAATTTGACCGAACTGAAGCTTGTCTTTCCCTTCCTGTTTTCCATTTTAAGAAGAATGGTCGAGCCAGATTTGAATTCGAACGAGTGGATTCCAAATTAGTCCGTGCCACTGCATTTCTGGTCCGTTTGGCCCATACCGCGCGTACTGACGGACTGTCCGACAACTTTGGTCCGAACTTCAAGTTTGATCATCTGAATTTCTATAAGGCAAGGATATTCAAGCCTTCAGATGATCTAAGTCACATTTGGTCCAGATCAGTTCATGACTTTCTTCCATCCAACCGTGTGGACTGTCCCGGACATGTACTGCTCTTGACCGCAGGATATGCTGAGGATACATTGAACCTGGACATTGGAAGTTGAAGGGTTCACTTGCCAGTCAATGTTATTTTTCGTGCCTTGACCAGATCTGGTCAAGTTTGCATTTCCTATGTTTAGTTTTAACACATTTTCCTTTATTTCTTTGACTAGAAAATCCTATAAGTATGTAAACACTTCATGTGATCTAATAATTCGATTTTCCTTTTCTATTTTGAGTTTATTCTCTCTGTTTTTTTTAGAACAATCTTGTTCCTTGGTGTGGTTAGCTCCAAGTTACACATATCTTTCTCGTTGGACCGGTGCGTCACATCCGGCAACAGATCGAGCCGCTTCCTTGTCAGACCTGTGAGTCATATCAGGTGACAATCAAGCACCCTTGGCAGTATCATTGGGCCTTCCGCAACCCTTTGTGTCGTCATTCAATCCATCAGTTCTTTTCAGAGTTCATATCCCTTCTTACCGGTCGAGTAATCTTATTTAGGGCGTATCAAGGCTGCCCGTGATGCAGGGGCCTCTGATGCGGTGGCTCGGAAGACGGAAGATTGCCTGGGACGTGTGGTACTATGTTTCTTCCGAGGCACTGGTCCTGGTTCTCCTGTGAGGCTTTTGCTTTTGAGACTCCCGGGGTGAGTCCTGAAACTGTTGACGCCGGTGATCATACCGCGGTGGCTGAGGATTTAGTGCCGCCTTCGCCTCATCCAACGGTTCCTCCTCCTCCCATGGTTTCAACAGGCTCATTGTCTGAATTAATGGCGAAGGAGGTTTCTTCGGAGTTCACTTTTCCGTTCTTCGAAGAGGCAACATCAGAGGCCTTTTTCAGCCTGCAAGTCTTCAAGGGATTTCCAGAGGATAAATTAGAAAGACGGAAACAAAAACATCAATTAGACCAAAGAATGCAACTGCATTATAAGGTCGCAATTGAACAGATCGAGCAAGTTCAAATTAATGCAACATAAAACCTATTAATGTGAAAGCACAGTGGAGAGCAACAAAAGCCCACATACCGCCTAGTTGACACCAACGAGTAAAATCTCCTTGTGCTTCAGGATCCCACAGTTACATCAAAGAATGCGCTAAACTATTAGCAGGAGTAGAAGCTCAGTGATTATAAAATTGCAACAGCATAATAGAGCCTCACCCTATACACCGGCGACTCCCATCATATGAAATGGGTTCAATGTCCAATGCGAGTGAGCCGACATCCTCTAATAGAGAGCACTGGGATAGTTCGGAGACTGACTCTAGGAAGCGCTATGCTGCCAGATATCACCTGCTAGACAAAGTGTCACTTGGGTGAACATTCTAGTGTCCAAGTATATGCAAACAAGGGTTGAATAGTTGGGCCAAAGAATTCCACTCTTTTTTTCCTATCCTTAAATAAAGTTTCAGTTTTATATCCCGACTTAACCTTATAATTACATCTACCCGTTTATGTATAATGCCAACCATATTTATCCGGGGAATGATTTTGACTGATCGCTAAGTCCTTGATGATCTTAACAGCCTATGGATGTAGGTATGCATTAAGCAGGTCTAGATTCCAAGAAAGATCAACCAGATTAATGAGGTGCTCCACCTTTAGAGATGGATTCAAATGTTGAATTTTTTTTTTTTGGTATTGCTGATATCGGGCGAGGAGCAGGAATCTAGGGATCATTTCATATATATATGGACTGATCGATTCCTACTCTTTTGATTAGTCCTTTACAAACTAGAGATCGAGCTGAGCAGCTTTTATAGTCATCAGTGTAGTGTACATATTTTAGTCCTTTTATTTTCTTTAAGAAAAATTCTTGGATTCACTCCCTTGGTGAACCTATAGGTAGGAATCATCAGTGTAGTGTACATATAGGTTCACCAACCAATGAGAATTGGTTATTTTATATGCAGATTTTTTTTAAAAAGGAAACAAAATATTTAGAATTTATGTTTTTAAATAAAAGGATAACAAATAAATAAAAAATAGTAGTAATTTGAAAAAAAAAATTAATATTGTTAAAACCGTTTATACTAAAATCTAAACCCTAAACCCTTGGGTAAACCCTAAACCCTTGGGTAAACCCTAAACCCTTGGGTAAAGAGATATTCAAGGGTTTAGAGTTTACCCAAGGGTTTAGGGTTTATTATGAACAGTTTTAATAATGGATAAAAAATAAATAAAAAATAGTAGTAGCTGTCAAAAAGAAAAAAAATTAACATTATTAAAACTATTCATAATAAACCCTAAACGCTAAACCCTAAACCCTAAACACTAAACCTTAAATCCTTGGGTAAACCTTGGGTAAACTCTAAACCCTTAGAATATATATTTACCGAAGGGTTTAGGGTTTACCCAAAGGTTTAGGGTTTAGGGTTTAGGGTTTAGAGTTTAGTATAAACGGTTTTAACAATATTAAAAAAAATTCTTTTTTTTCAGCTACAACTATTTTTATTTATTTTTTATCTTGTTGTTTAAAAAATAAATTTAAATATTCTGTTTTCTTTTTTGAAAAAATCTGCATATGAAATAACAAATTCTCATTAGTCGGTGAACCCAAGAATTTTTCTTTCTTTAATGTCAACTATTAACATTTTAAAATAAATATTATTTATAAAAAAATTCAAGGGCCAAAAAATAAATTTGTGGCTTCTAACTTTACAGATCTGGGATTCTCCTCAAAGACCCCATCATCTCCAATGGTCATATTCCTCATTTGAGTTGATTATTTGTTTCTTGTTTTAGCTTTTTATTACCATTACCTTTCTTTTGCCTTGAGTAGTCTAGAATTTCTTTTTTTTTAGCTACCAATCATTCAGAAACCAATAAAGTATTATTCATTCTATAAAATTTCTTTGTGAATTTTGTTCATTTTCATAGGTGGACTCCTTGTTTGTGTTCTTGTCTCTAGAATCGAAGTGTGCAATCACTTGTTTCAAGCCTCTTATTTCTTGTGTGATTGTGGATTCAGTCAATAATCTCCATCTTCATCTCTACTAACAATCATCTTCAACACTCAAGCTTGGACTCTTGATTATATTGTAATCATAAGTTTTTGGGTAGATTCCAATCTTGCATCACAAAGTCACCATTTTTCGATGGATCATGTTCTCATTTCACTTCTATGGTTACAAGTCACAGACTCAAGAAAAACAACATACAGTTTATAATGTACCAAAACATAATCAAAAGGCAAATTTTTTTTGTGCTTTTTAACCAAGTCTGCAGTTACAACAAGCATCAGATGTCCCTGTTCTGTTTTGGTCATTCTCTTGTGCTTCTTCGGAAACCTCTGTACAATCGTTGACACCTTCTTGGCCATCATCAATGTGACTTACTATTTCGCTTACTGACTGGGACTCTGGTTGAGCTGAAGCTCCTCCTCCATCAGAGTTACTAATGGATATGGAAGAGACAGTCTCTGGGTTTTGCTGGGAATGGTCTAGAGAAGATTTTGGGATAAGAGAGAGACGGCAAAGTGGGCAAGTTGTGTGCGAAGTGAGCCAAAGATCAATACAGTCCATGTGAAAAGTGTGCCCACATGGTGGGATTTGTTGAAGCTTGTCATTTGCTTGGTAGTCCCCAAGACACACTGAACATCTGTAGTCAAGTCAAACCTCAAATCAGGTGATTCTTAATTCTACTTTCTTATATTTTGGCTCTTCAAACTAACAAAGAAGCAAACAATAATTAAAGTAGTTTCGTTAGTTTACTTGATGAGCTAATATCCATATTATAAGGCCAATAATTATCTGAATATATAAGGACAATAAGAACTATTCTAAATCACCGAAATTGCACCATGGAGTTTTGAATGAAATCATGATCGCATTTAGGTCATATTCTAGAAAACGTAGACACAAAGTAGATAGGTAGATCATGATTGTTTTTTTCAGCTTAAAGTAGATACCTAAAGGTTCCGATTCAATTTTGACCAGAAGACACATCATCCATTTCCTAGTCACAAGGTCGTAAGGGACAAGTAACTCAACACGCAATGGATAACAGAACATATGACGTACCATAACTCTCTCGATTACTTTTATCACTAACTTTTTATGATAAGCCTTTAAAAATATCTAGAAAAAAAATTCTTGGAAAAAAAATATGACAACTCAATTATCAAGGAAAAATGAAAGAAAAATGAAAACTCACTGTGAATCATTGATTGAGAAACTCTCTTTGAAGATGACAATGGGAAGCATCTCTCTCAATTCTTTGCTCAGCCCTAGTTCAGCCTGTCCATATTTGTTTGGACCAATCGTTACAGAACTAAACTCATAAAATATTGTAAGAATAAATAGAGAGGAGAACATTTTTATAAAGCCCACAATAATCTACCAAATCGACAAGAAAAAAAAACCCTCAAAAGAAAGATTGAGTTGTTACCTTTGAGAGATTGTTGGTGGAAACAAAGCTACCACCGCCACGCATTCCAAGAGAAGACCAGTCGACGCTGCTGCTTCGTCGACGTAGATAAATGACGTAGAAGACAAAGAGGACGATAAATGTGAAACAAATGGGAATGGAGAAGATGAGAGCGTGGTGCAGTTTGAATTGTTGCTCGGCTTTAATCGAGTTCGTGTCATTAGTCGTTTCTGGAATTGGGTTTTGGTTTGGGTCAGAGTAAGACATCTCAAGATTTGAAAAGTATACAAACCCACAAAGGAAAAATAAAATAAAAGTCTTGTTGGTTTGTCTAAGAAAGGGTAGAAGAGATAGAATCTCAAGATTCTGAATCGGAGGTGAAGCAATGGTGATAAGATGTGAAAGAGATTGATGGGAAAGTTTCAGGTGAAGTATTCAGGTGTCAGTAAAAGCCATCTGTTTTTGTTAGCTATTCATCTCTTTCTTTAAAGAGGAACATGTCAAAACAAAAGGATATCAATATAATATTACATATTGTTATAAATCAATTAAATTACAAAACATCATAGCAACAAAGTATTACATATTGTTTATAAATAAACCTTTCTGTCAACATATGGTTATAATTTATAAAAGGTATAAGAAAATTATTTTGCTAATAAATGAGAGATTATGCATACTATTAGGTGGGTGGAAATTTTGATTCATCATTCACACTGGTTTGAACTATTTGTGAAAACAATATCTGTTCTGTTGTTTTGGTTTTATTCGATTTTCCTTATTCTTACATTAAATTTTGTTTGGCTTTACATTGTTTTCTTTAGGTAAGAAGAAATGGAGGAAATTGTTTGACCAAAAAAGGCAACCGAAGAAATCTAACTATATGGCTCATGGCTGGCACTCAAGAAATAAAAGTAATTTTAATCCATATTTATCTTCTTTTTTTTTGGGAAAATTGTTTTTTTAGACAAAAAAAAATGGTATCTATGTCCTATTAGACTAATTTCTATTTTGTACCATTTTTCCTTTAATGCTCACTAGTATTTTTGAAAATAAAACAAATAAATAGTTTTATAAACCAAAAAAATTTAGAAAAATAGTAACTACTGATGAAATACCTATATTAACTTAGTGATATTTTTTCCAGTTCTAAAAATGTTTAAATCATAATCTCAGATTTTGTTCTACAAAAAGTAGAATTGACATTCTACGAAGTAGAAAATGAAATCCACCTTTTTCATTGAATCTACTATGTTTAGAATACGTGATCTACATAAACTATAGTACTCTAAAAATATTTAGAATACACATTCTGCGCTTAACCTATCGCTCTAAAATCTTTAGAAATCAAAATCTACACGTTACTATAAATCTAAAACCTGTAGAAATTGAAATTCACAAATTACTATAAATCTAAAAACCTGTAGAAACCGAGTTCCATAGATTTACTGTATTCTACGGATAAGAATAATCAGTTCCAAAAATTATGGAAAGAAAATATTTGAAAATATTCAGTTTCTATATATGAAAAAATTGAATTTTTCAGAAAAAAATAAAAAAATTGTAATTAATTATATTTATGAATTTAAAATTGTTATTAACTGTAATTTTGAATTTTTTGTTTTGTTTTATGTTATTAGTTATTTTAATTTTAATAATATATTTCATTATAATATTAAATATTTCTAAATGCATTATAATGATTTATTAATTTTAATTACGAATTTAAAATTAAAACGTTTATTTATTAATTGTAATTACGAATTGAAAATTGATTTTTATGTTATTATATATTTATTTATTATACTATATTTTGTTATAATATTAAATATTTATGAATACATCATAATGATTTATTAATTGTAATTGCGAATATAAAATTAAAATTTTGATTTATTAATTTTAATTACGAATTTAAAATCATTTTTGTTTTATGTTATTAGATATTTTAATTATAGTATTAAATATTTCTAAATACATTATAATGATTTATTAATAGTAACTACGAATATAAATTAAAATTTTGATTTAATAACTTTAATTACGAATTTACTATCATTTTTTGTTTTATGTTGTTAGCTATTTTAATTATATTAATACCTTTTATTATAATATTAAATATTTTTAAATACATTATAATGATTTATTAATTGTAATTACGAATATAAAATTAAAATTTTGATTTACTAATTTTAGTTTCGAATTTATAATCTTTTATGTTATTAGCTATAATAATATATTTTATTATAACATTAAATAGTTCTAAATACATTATAATGATTTATTAGTTGTAATTACGAATTTAAAATTAAAATTTTGATTTATTATTTATAATCACGAATTTAAAATTAAAAATTTAAGGGTATTATTTCCATTTTGAAAATAATTAATCTAATGAGACATAAAGTATATGAGATTAGTCTAGTGGGACATAGTTACCATTTTTTGGCAAAAAAAAAAACAATTTTCCCTTTTTTTATCAACCAAATATTTCATTAATGAAAATGAAGCAGGAGCTAAAAGTTCAAGGAGTACAATGCAGATTTTGCTAAGGCACAGGCATCTGCAGCAGAATTCAAACTCCTAGATACATGAACAAAGGAAATAGAAGTAAAAGATGAGGATTGATTCTCGATATTCATAATTATCTATTGTGTTATAATTTATGAAAAATATACTGTTACATGTCACTTGTCTAAACTATTAAAAGATAAATACAAAATAAGATTATCCTTTAATTTTGCAAGTTGATTATACTCTGGTGCCACTGACATATTAACTGAACTTATATTTAAGTTTTCTTTGTCTTTTACGGATTAATAAATATATTATCCGATTGGTGACAACAAATATATATATATATATATATATTATCCAAAATCAATTTTAAAATGAGAAAATTCAAAAAAGCTTACAAGTCGATTTCTCCATTATCTAAACTTTCTCTTTTAATACTTACTCCATTGTTTGATCCCTTACTTCTTACTACAGGGACCTGTATACAAAGCAATTAAGGGGTTTATTTAGTTATTATTTTATACAAATTGATTTTTTTGTCCTTTATAAACAAATTAAATTTTTATGTAAATTTATCGTTTATTATGTTAATTAACAAATTGATTTTTACCAATTTAATATATTTTAACTAAACCAAACAAAAATACCAAATTCATTAGAATTTATATATTTAGATAAAGACATATTCAAAACTAAGGAATAAGAGACATATTTAAAATAAATAATCATTAAATAAAATATAATATAAATGAAAAACTAAAGAAACACTAATCAAATAAAAAATTTATTTAAATTTATCAGTTTATAAGGTTAATTAAAATATTAATTTTACCGGTTTATATATTTAAAAATATAAAATTCATTAGAATTTATATATTTAAATAAAGGCATATTTAAAAATAAGGAATAAGAGACATATTTAAAATAAATAATCATTAACTAGTTTTAACTCTACTGAAAATTAATAAAATAAAATTGAAATATTAAACCAAATCAAAAGAAACATACTAAAAGTACATTAATGATTTTACCTTTTTCAAACTGTGAAACTAAAATATAAATAATTATGTTAAATATTAATTAAATTTTTCTTTTAAAATAAAATGATATTATATTTAAAATTTTTATTTCTGCGTATGGCGTAAGAAAACTCGTAGTATTCTCTGAAATGGTAAAAGAATGTGACTAATGCTACTGAACTAGTATCCCCCTGTAATATTTATTATGTTAATGTCACCAACATCTAAAGAAAAAAAAATACATAAGCAGACTTATCTGAAATTATAATTTTTAATGTCAATATGTTTCATTTTATAAAGATATGGATGATGAAACACATCAGCTTTGATGTTTCCCATGGACGCGGAGATTCGCAGATTTGCCTTCTCGCTCTGCTTTTTAGTTTTGTCAACGTACCTTTACCTTGTTGGTACGAACCAAGAGACATTTTCGAATCTTTTGATTCTTTCATTTTTTCTTTTGACATCGTCATAGTCAACTTCTAAAGTCAACTGCTTTTCATTTAACTAATTAGCAAACTGCTGTCCGAAAAGTGAAAAAAAATAGTCTTATATATCTCAAGAGGACCCTTTTTACCCTTTAAAATTAGATGCTTTTTCTCCATCACACTAAT
Organism: Brassica nigra; assembly: GCA_016432835.1. Classification (NCBI taxonomy): domain Eukaryota; kingdom Viridiplantae; phylum Streptophyta; class Magnoliopsida; order Brassicales; family Brassicaceae; genus Brassica; species Brassica nigra. The sequence continues at coordinate 52,557,194 of CM028242.1, forward strand.
GAGGCCAATCTTCAGCTTCTTCATTTGCACAAAATCAAGTTTATTATGAACAAAGAACTCAAGTAACACCATAAGAACTAATCTTATTCAAATAGCAACCGAGATCTCTAGAAATCGATTACAACCGCCACTGAAGAAGCTGATCTTATCGCATTTAAGGAAGTAAGATCAACGGCAAAGCCTTCATACGATTCAAGTTTTGCCGTCTCCTGCAAGCTTAAACATTTGGTACCCATTCGGGTTCATGTTGGTTCTTTCGGGTCAGTTTTACTCACAAAGTGTTGACTTACTCTATTTCATTTTCTCTTCTTCAAGCTATTTGGTGCTATGGACGTATCATCATCACAAGAACAAAAAAAAAAACATACAAATGAACTTTATGCTTATGTTTGATTCCATATGCAATCACCAATATTTCCGGTTAATGACGTTTTCAAAAGGAGGTTTTAAATAAATAGTGTAAGGATCTGACACTGACAGTGCAACCAGTGTATTACCCTATACATTAGTGTTACACTGCAAGGGTTTCGCGTTGATAACAGAACAATAAGGTTTGTTGAATTCAAGCGAATCTTGGCTTTGGGTTGAGCTCTATGTCAATACTTGTAGGTGTCTTTGGGGTTGAAGCAACGGCGCCAAACTTGCGGACAAGGATTTTGAAACAAGGCATCAACACAACGTATAGCGCAATAAAGAAAAATGGGGTTGCTACGAGCCACCCTAGTAACTGCAACAACCAGAGGAAGTAAAAAAAAATCAAAGACTGACAATTTACAAGATCCATACGGTTAGGCTAGGAGGGAGTGGAACAAGGCGGATTCGCAATTTTGAACCATACAGCTAAGACTAAAGAGAGTCTCGTTACTACTTTTACCAATGCTTAAAAAGACTTCCTGTGAGGCTTGTCCAGTGAAAACCTTCTTAAGGGCATCTGATGTCAAAGGGAAATGAGGACCACCTGTGACTTTTTCACCAAGTCGTAGGAAAGGCACCACCAGACTTTAAAACATGAAAATAAAAAAAAACACAAGTCAGGAAGAAAGAATTGATGATTAGAAAAGATGCAAAACCAATAATGTTTCTCCATGAAAGTGTCAAAGAAAGATCAATAGGCATAATAAGGTTTTTACGCAAGTTCAACTGGAGTGGCAATGATGTTAGCCAACATGACGGTTGGAGCATGACAAGCAGATCCAAAAAATGCAATAGCTACTCCACAAAGAAACACAGGAACACCTGTTTCAAAAACAACACTCCCCAGTAAGATACATTGCAATCTCAACAAAACGTAACAAAAGGCTAAAGGAGAGACATATACGCACCGCAAATTGGAAATATTCCCAAGGTAATGCCGAGTGCTGCGGAGAAAGCAAGCTGCTTAGGCTCAGTACCTCTACAGAAATGAAACAAAACAAAACTCAGAGAACTTACAACATCAACATGCTGAGAAGATTACAATGAAGAGAGGAGGATAAAGGTTCTGCCTTTAATGTGCTCTCTAATGTTCCAAATTAAAGAAAACAACATAGTTCAGGTGGTTTTAAGAGAAAACGATCAATGGAATAGCAAATGAGATGTCTCATCCCCATCTCTAAGGTATCGAGAAGCAGAATCAAAGCAACCAATTAGTACTACTTATGGATCCTGCCCAGACGGAGATATGATAAAGAGAAGACAAACCTACGCAAGATCTGGAGAAGAGGATCGGTGATTTTCTTATTGAACCATGCTTTCACTCTACCTTTAGATAAACCCATCATCACGATTCTACCAAATCTGATCGAAAGCTTTCCTCCAGAGAGAAAGAGATTCAGAGATGAACGTCGAATTCCCACCCACGGAACCAGTTGAAGTTGGGTATTTCCAGAAGCGGGTAATCGGGTCTCACATTGACCTTCGAATCGGGTCTAGGCTCAGAAAATTAATTTTAAAAATGAACCGAACAATCGAACCGAATGATATGAACCGCAGGCACTGGAACTGGAACTCGGAAAATGTTAGAGCATGAGCGTTGGTGAACTTTTGGGTTCAGGATTTTAATATTTTTTGGGTCAATGAATAGTTATGAATCAGTATTTGTTGTTTTCGGTGAGCGCGAAGAAGGAGTTCATAGGAATAAAATAATAATATTTTTTTAAAAAAATTACAAATTATTCAAAATACATGAATAAAATATTTAAATATATTATACAATTTTCTTTTCTTTTTTATTCAATACATTAAGAGTAGACTACATAAATTGAGAAATTGAAGAACATACAAAGCTTATTCATCTTCATCACCAAACTTATGCCAAATATTTTCCACTAAATCGCTTTCAAACAAGCATGCTTCTCGATCTCGAACTTCTCTTCATGCCTAACATATCACCGACATGAATACTTTGTCTCCTTGTCACCTTAAAACTTCTGCTTGACTCTCGACTTCGAACTCGGATGTATTAATTTGAGCGTATCCGTGTCGTTCGTTCTCTACTATCATATTATGCAATATGACACAAGTTCTCATTATCTTTCCTATCTTTTCCTTGTCCCATTGTAGAGCTGGTTTTAACAATTGCAAACCTCGATTACAATACTCCAAAAGCCCGTTCGACATCTTTTCGGTGGATTCTTTCTTTTCGCAAATTTCGGCTTTAGGACCTTGAGGAAGTGGGATGGATTGGATAAATGTTGACCAGTTTGGATAAATTCCGTCCGGAAGATAGTAGGCCATACGATAAGTGTGGTTGTTGACCTTGAACTTAACTTTAGGTGCTCGACCATGTAAGATGTCATCAAAACAGGTGACCGATCAAGGACATTGATATCATTGAGGGTACCTGGTAAGCCGAAAAATGCGTGCCATATCCAAAGATCTTGTGATGCCACGGCTTCTAAGACAATGGTCGGCTTTCCTGAACCACGTGTGAACTGACCTTTCCAAGCCGTTGGGCAGTTTTTCCACTCCCAATGCATACAGTCGATGCTGCCTATCATCCCCGGAAACCCACGTACCTCTCCAACATCGAGTAATCGTTGAAGATCCTCAGGTGTAGGTCTTCGTAGATACTCATCTCCAAACAATTGTATTATTGCATCAGTGAAATTTGCCAAACAAAAACGTGCTGTACTGTCACCAAGTCGGAGATATTCGTCATATGTATCTCCCGATTGACCATATGCCAGCATACGTATAGCTGCCGTACACTTTTGAAGTGCAGATAGCCCGTTCCTTCCGCAAGCATTTCGTCTTTGCTGAAAGTATGGAACTTCATTACTTATACGTTCGACAATGCGGAGGAACAATGGCTTGTTCATTCGAAAACACCTCCTAAACATTTCCGGTGGGTATGTAGGATTTTCCTTGAAATAATCGTTCCATAGCTGATTGTGTCCTTGTTCCCGATCTCTTTCGATATAAGCCCGTCTTTTGGACTTGTTGGGGTGAGCATCAATCACTGAGTCGATGAAATTATCAACTACTTGGTCGACCATTTCTTCTAAAGCTTCATCAACTTCATCACTTGATGAGGAAGACATTGGTGTTTTTTTCCTAAAATGAGAAAAGGGGATTTGTAACTATCATATTTTTTTTTACTCAACATTATTCTATCGTATATTAGTTTCATAATGTTTTATTTTTTTTCATTATTGTATCATATTTTTCATTATGTTTTATTTTTATTATTATTCTATCATAGTTTTTTCATAATGTTTTATTTTTCATTATTGTATCATTTTTCATAATGTTTTATTTTTATTATTATTCTATCATAGTTTTTCATAATCTTTTATTTTCATTATTGTATCATTTTTCATAATGTTTTATTTTATTATTATTCTATCATAGTTTTTCATAATCTTTTATTTTCATTATTCTATCATATTTTTCATAATGTTTTATTTTTTTCATTATTGTATCATATTTTCATAATGTTTTATTTTTATTATTATTCTATCATAGTTTTTCATAATCTTTTATTATTTATTATTCTATCATATATTTGTTTCATAATGTTTTATTTTTCATTATCTAATATTACAAAATACGTTCTTTCTCTTACGGGCATGACTAGGATTACAGGTCACAAATTCTTTCCAGGGTTTGCCACGTGTCCCCATTAATGAAACGGTGCGTTTGTTTTGTCTGGCGTATATGGGTTTGTGAATTGGGTTTGAGAACGCGCGATGTTTACAGCCCAAGTCCATTTTATCTTGCAGAAATCCTAAATCGGTGGCTAAGAGCATTTGAGACCTCGTCTCACATCGTACGGCGGAGAGGATGGCGTTCCCAGTTCCGGGCGTTGTCTTTAGGTTGGGATTCAATCGCGTCGTTTCGTTTCATATTCTTCCTTCCGAAAACGTTATTTGACCATTGAAGTCGCCATTAACACCATAACTCATTCGATCCATAACATGCACAGTTAATCATTCAATGCTTCTTATATCTCTTCAGGCGGTGGATTACACCTATAAAAAAGGTTAGCCTTCATCCTCTGAACATCATTCTCACAACTCATAATAACACCATAAATTTATTCTTCATTATAATGGTAATCACATTCATATCGAAGACTTCATGTGTTAGGCAAATTGAGAATCCTGATTAACAGGATAAGACTGCTTCTGTGGAACCAATAGCCGAGTGAGCGTTTTCGGGGATGGGTGCGACGGAGGTTGTTACAGACAAAGAATTTGAAGCCTGAAACGGAACTATAGAGTATACTTTCACTTTTCTAATACTTGCTTGACAATTTTACTAATTAAATCTCCCTTACGTTTTGCAGGACATGAAGAGTGTTTGTGCCACCACTAGAATCTTCGCAGAACCAATTCATGTTTATTCATATGGTTTCTGTTTTGTGTCTTTCGAAATTAGGTTCACCCATAATTAGAACACAATGTTTGCTCTCTACATATTTACTTAAGATTTTGCAGGAGAGGTATCTTTTCCAAGTAAACGATTGACACAATGCTATCTCCATCTTAAACGTTTGTTTTTTTTTTCAAAGGGCACTGAGTTATAGTTATTTTGGTCCTCATGATTTGTGTCTTACCAATTAGGCTTACCCATTATGAGAACACAGTGTTTGTTTTTTACAGTTTCTAAAACATTTTGCTGGAAAGGATTCTTAAAGGAAATACAGGAGACCATGTTAACATTGAAAGGTTTGCTTTGTTCTTTAAGGTCAGCCCACGTTATATTTACTTCAGTTTCGTGTTTAAGAAATCTGCCAAGGGTTGACGATGATCGTTTACGTCTCTGTCAGTCCCAGTCAAAGCAAACCTTTACTCTCCCATTTTTTATTTGATTTGTTGTTTCATTGTCCCTGATTTGGCTTCACCAACATAACACTTAGCTTTCTATAGCTACACGGATGTTGATGATGGCCTTGAGTTCCACCACTTCGATCATTACTCCCTCGACATCCTTGAAGAGTAAGTTCCTTTCATTTATCTAAATATGTATTTTGCTTTTATCTTTGTGTGGGTGTATGTTTATCCAAATGAGTCCCAAGATTTTTTTTTCGGTTTTGGTTTTTATCTCTCTTGCTTTCTCTAAAGTGTAATGTCTTCTTTCTCTTTGGAAATGTGTCATTTTGTATTTCAAAGATGGCTACTATGAAACTGAAGAGCCATTCCCTGGACCTGCGATGAACTACAAAGTGTAAGCACTAATTAATTGCAACAGTACATTCACTTTCTCTGTCACGATGCTACTCATTTCATATGTAGGTACAGTTACTTGACTAATACGTAAGTAAAATTTAGATTGGTCACAACTGATTTGTATGTAAAAGATACCAAAGTGGAAAATGCAAGCAGCTTCTCATCTGCTCAGATACTAAATAATTTCACATTAAACTAAGCTCTTGCAACACACCATCTCATACTCTCACTATGTTTATGCAGAAGGCTAAGCTTCTTAAAGCTCTTCTAAGAACTTGCTGTTCTCAAGCATAGGGTTTGGTTGCTGAAGTTAACTACAAGATAATCTCAGTGAGTGTGACTCAGCACTAAAATCAAATGAGCGTGTATGTAAATTGACTATTTAGTGCTGGATTTTGATTGAATTTAGAATCAAGCAGAAGCAGCATAAATTCTGTTAAGCAACTGGGTCAGTTGAAAGAAAAGGAGGAACAATTGAAGAAACAGAGGAAAGATGAAAAGCCAAAAACTAAAGCCATGAAGATGATGACTGAAATGAAATCTGAATCAAATGGCAATGATTGTGATATAAGGTTAGTTGTTGGCGTGAGCTATTTCGGAAATAAAACTGATTCTTGAGCATCACAGCCGTAATCTGGAGAAGCAACCATTCCTACAATCAAAGCGACTAATTCCTATAAGCCCCAAGAATATGAAAATTCTTCCAAGAACACCAGTGAGGCATTGAAGCTAGCTCTGCTACAATCAGGTGCTGCATCGACAGCCTTTCCCTCTGTTATTAGTCATGGACATACATTGAATATCGTAGAAACAGATTAATTTGGTGGATTGCCGTTGAAGAGAATAGAATTTTGTATAGGAGGAAAGTGCAAGAAGTAGGAGGTGTTTTGGATGAGTTTTAGAAGGCATTGACGGGCATGGAAGGATCCAATGTGGTTTGCAAATGCATGGGGGAATGTTGAGATCCAAATGTTTAGAGTCTTGAACGCGACTAACGATGTGATGGTCCATTTTTCCATATCTACAACTTGAATAAACTATAGTTTATAGCTACAAAATGCATACATTTACTCTAAATGATGTCTAAATTATAAACTTTGAAATATTAATGGGGTGGAATTAGTAACAAGTACAAAATCTTATGTTAGAAGCATACTAGCTATTTTGTACAACTCAAAGGTGGCTTCATGGATGCTTATTTCAAAGTAAAGTGAATTCTAAGTATAAGCATCGTAAGCATTATATTTGTTTTCGTCTCTGTTCTAAGGTCTATGTTTCATTGATATTGAAGTATATTAGATCGTTTATGTATGTTTTGTAGAACTATGTTCTATCAAATGGAATAATAAAAATATACTTGATACCGTATGATCTCGATAATAAGGCGTCTCTCTTGAGAACATATTAGATATACGTGATTATATTTTCGTTGATTTACTAGAAATTTTGACTAACAAAAGAAAATCATTTTAAATCTTTAAGTAAGAAAAAAATCATATTTTGAAAAATAACAAGTGATATTTATTTTGGAAAATATAATTAAATTTTCAGATAACATGGTTTATTTAGTCTTCAAATACAATGACATGTACAAAATTTATATTTTTAAATAATAATAATTTATATTAAATATTTACTCCAACTACTTAAATTATTTGTTAATTTCCATTCCCATAGAGGCTGACCCTAGTTGTATCATATTATTCATTATTCTATCATATATTTGTTTTTATAATGTTTGACTTACCTTGTGTTTGTTGTTGAGTGTTGTTAAAGAAGACAAAGTATTGAGAGGCTTGAAGCTTGTTCAGGTTGCTTGAAGCTTGTTGAGGCTTGAAGCTTGTTGAGCTTGCTTCAAGTGTATTTTATAGAGCCACGATGAGAAAGAAGTTATGTGGAAGAGAGTATGGAGAGACTTGGAGAAACAACAGAATAGAAGAGAAGAAGAGAGATTGAAACATAATAAGAGAGTGGATAGTTTTGAGAGAGAAACAAACATATACTTAAAAGAGAGCAACAAGCATACATCGACATTATATAGAGTAAAGAAAGAGATAAGAGCATCCTGATACAAGTACATCCTTGATACATAATAGTGTAGCTAGAAACAAAATGCTACACTTTCCGTGACTAAAATCATACACGTGAAACCCACAAACTGCAAACATCCTGCAAACATCCTGCTAACCACCAACCCGTGACCTGCACTCCCTCTCCTGCAAAAAGAAAAGCAAACAGATTCAATAAAGCTTAACCAAAGCTTAACCAAAGCTCAATAATTCAATCACTGTCAAGAAAAGCTTAACAAACATATGGAACATGTTCAACTAGCCAGTCAACCTAAACAGAATGTACACCTAAACGGATTCAATAAAGCATTTCAAGCATTAATAAACAAGCACTGACCAACTAAAGCATTTCTGAGATGAGTTTAGTCTTAAGAGCAAGTTCCTGATCAGAAAGAGTTTCATTTCTTTTGCCTAGGAGGCGATCAAGAATCTTTTGTTTGGAAATGGTATTTTTCTGAGCTAAGATGCTCTGGATTTGATCAAAAGCTGCCTCATTTGGCTTCTTTCGCTTTGATGGCCTTAACACCGGGCGGCCTCACGTCTTCCTCATCAGGCACCACCTCCGCATCAGCTTCCTTCCTTTTCTCCTTCGAGATAGCATGGGATCTCCACTTCTGATCAAACCGCAGTTCCCTCCAGCAGTGTTCCATTGTGAACTTGGCATTGTAGTCATTGAAGAAGATGTCATGCGCTGACTTCATGACATCGTTCTCACTGTGACCACTAGCCTGCTCCTTCAAAGCCGCTTCATGGCATCCAACAAATTTACAAACCTGCTCATTCACTCTTCCCCACCTCTGCTTACATTGACCCCACCCTAGAGCTGAGCCAATGATCTGAGGACTCAATTGAAATACCCTCAATCCGCTTCCAAAATTACCCCGTTAATGTTCATTACTGACAATGGGATCTTTGCTGGTGTTCAACCAAGCACTGATCAACACAAGGTCTTCATTGGTTGTCCACTTTCTCCTTTCCGAGCTTAACTAACCGGAGAGCTTACCCTGGCTCAGCAGAGTCTACGCCTATCATTGGACTGCTCTGAAGCTAACAGTTAACAACCCGGTAGAGTTAAGGAAAAGGGTCCATGTGAATTTTAAGTGTGTTGGGGTGTTTTGGTTCGGGTTGTTGTTTATATTTTGCTGTGAATTTTAAGTGTGGAGTTACTATGTTTTAAAGTTGTTTTACGCTTGAAAACAGAGATAATTAAAGCTGCTCTACCAACCAAAATTCAATTCACACAAGAAGCCATTACACAACTACTACATACCTATGAGCAGATACACATCAAATCAGGCGAAACAATTAAGTGTTTAAGTACAATTCAAATTAATTACAGCAACCAACCAACAGATAATTAATGTGTGTTTATATAATATCTACTTCTACTTCTAGTTATCCTTCTAGTTCAAGTTCAAGTTGTAGTTGTCGTTCTAGTTTAGTTCTAGTTCTACTTCTACTTCTAGTTCTACTTCTAGTTCTAGTTCTAATTCAATAGAGAGATAGCAATGAGCAGAGATAACGGTTAAATGAGTCTAACCTTTGTTTGTCAATCGAAGCAGACTTTCTCGAGGGTGTCGACCTGCAGAGATAGGTCATACACATGCTCACTGAGGCTTTTAACCTGTTCCTATCCATGGGAAAAAGAAAGAAGATTAGTGTTAATCACTGTAATAAACGCGATGAAATAGCTTACAGTTTTCACTAACCTCAAGTCTCTCAATCTGTTTACTGAGATTAGAGACCCCCATCATCACCTGCTCAGCCTCCTCCACCCGTTTAGTCAGCCTCTCCAGCTCCTCCTGCACACCTATCACCCAAGGCTGACGGTAATGGAGCCCATCAGCCTTGGTTACAACATAAAACTAGTCAGAGTCTTATCATGAAAGTGATATACAAACAAAAACATGATTGATATACACATGAGACTTTACCTCGTAGTTTCTGCACGTGAAGAACCGTTTCCCAGGAAGACTGTCGTAGGCCTCCTTCCCGCGAACCTCGTTAATGAGTCTCCCACCACACGGACACCTTTTAGGAATCCGTACTCTGAATCAGCGACGAAACTCAACATGTTGATGTGTTCCTGTTGCCTCTTTGAATGTCTGAAATCTTCTTCCGGATCCATCTGTAAAATTTTAAAATATGTCAAACCAATGGAAATTATTAAACCTTAATAACGAAACAAGATGATGAAACGAAATCAAAATCGAACCCTCCTGGCGATTTAAACAATAAAACCAAACCCATAACTCGATTTACAAACAATACTCGAAACCCCTAAACGATTTATAACTCGATTAGAAATCTCAAAGAAAATAACCCTAAAACAAACAACCATCACGATCTAGAACCCTAATTCGAAACCCAAAAATCGATTTAGATCCCTCACCAAAAACCCCCAATTTTTTTCCCGCAAATCGAATAATGGCTTCCGAGCCCCAAATCCACTCAATATATCTCTAAAACTACTCGATACTCACCTACGCTCGTGGAAACTACAGATCGTCGTCGATTAGGAGGAGAAAATCTCCGAGAGGCGTCGTCGCACGAGAAATCGCCTCTCACGGTGAAACCCTAGATTTTCGAGAGAGAAGGGGAAATGAGAAGAATAGAGACGACACCCTTCTTTCTTCCGCGTCTACGCCGAATCGTCTGACCAAACACACCACGACACGTGGTTAAAATCGCTTCATACGGGTTCATCCGTAAGGCCCGGTCCGTCTCATTTTAACATTTTTTCTTTTCCTTTTAATCAAGCGGCCCTAAGATTCCGAGCCCATGAACCTGCTAAAATCCCCTACTGCGCATGGTCTTATAAACCGATTGATGGACGGACATAACCGGACAGATATAATCGGACCAACCCGGACCGGACCAGATGAACTAGAGGCATATTCCAGATGGAGATAGAGTTGGACATATTCCATAGTTATCTAGATGTTATATTTCTATTTATGTGTTTATCCTTTACCATTTATGTATTGTAGTAGTTTTCCAATTCCTTGTTGGTTTAGGAATTGTACTATTTCCTTTTCTTATGACGGTCTAATGTATGTATATATAAAGACCTTGTCTCATGAATAAAGATATACTTTCCACCTCTTTTACAACACGTTATCAGCACGATAGCCTCTAATACCCTAATCTAAAAACCCTAATATCTAAAAGATCTCTCTCTTTCTTTTCTCACCGGCGGCCACATAAACCCTAATCTTACTCGAACTTCAAATTGAAGCTCTCGACAAGACGAATCCATCGCCGCAAACCTTGTGTCAATCCGATCTCAGACGCCCTCACGCTCCGCTTCAACAAGCCGGCCCTCTCTTTGGTGGTCCGGTTCAGATCTTCAAAACTCTAAAGGTAAACAATCTGAAACCCTATAGATCACCCATATAATCGAACTTGGCTTTTGATAAAGGTTTAAGACAAAATTAAAATCTTGCAAACCCTCTAAAACCCTAGATCTATAAGTCCAATCCCTTCCTATGAGTAAATGGCAGCTTATTACCTCAAGTTCGATTAGAGACTGCTAGTCAATTAAAATCACAGCCTCAATGGCTTGTTGAATCTTGAAAACCCTATTGATCTGAATGATCAAATCGAATCCTTAAGCCTTGGAATCGATCAATCCCCCAAACCCTAATTTTGGCCTATTTCAACGCTTGTTTGTTTTTGATTGAAATCGATTTGATTGATTGTTTAATGGCTTGATTGATCTGTTTTATTATCCTTGCTAATTGATTGAGAAATTGATTGAATTTTTCCTGATTGCTAAATTGCAAAGTTTCCTTTTCTGGAGAATAGAAAGTTTCCTTTATGGAAAGTTTCCTTTATGAAAAGTTTCGTTTTATGGAAAGTTTCCTTTATGGAAAGTTTCCTTTTATAAAAGTTTCCGTTTATGAAAAGTTTCCTTTGTAGAAAATTTCCTTTTCGAAATTTCCTTTTATGATTGCTTTCTTGATTCATTGATCATCCAATCAGAACCGTGTGGTTTACTTGCATACATGATGATGTTTAGGTTGCTAACATGATTTATCACTTAAGTTGTTAGTCTGTTTGATTCGTTAGGTTGATAGACAAAACCCGAATCTGATTGTTCACAGCCGTGTGGCTTGCATCATCTTGTAATGGTCATGTGACCTAATGGTCGTAAGACCCAATGCATTATAGCCTTGATCATATTGCTTGATAGATATAATAGCATATTGTGATTTGCATAACTGAAATCAAATTGATCTGAGGTTTAGAAGTTTATATTCGAAACCCTTATTATTCAGCATGTTCGAAATTGTTTGATCATCATAAGGCTATGTGTTCCCGACCTTAGTTGTCGAGTTGAACATGATCAGATTGGTTGCATCTTTTGATTGCATTATTTGGCCTTGAAAGAAAGGTTCATTGCTTGATTGATCATATTGTATAAAAGCTAAGGTGATAGATTATTTGTTTGATTCATGATGTGAATTATTAAAGGCCTTGAAACCTTAGCTACATATAGCATTGATCCAATCTTTGTCTAAGTTTGCATTACTCATTAGTGTGGCTGTGTGGTCCATTAGCACATCATATGGTCGTGTGACCTTCACTGCATACTGCTGGCCGTATGGCCTTATCATGCATCATAAACTTGTGGCCGTGTGGCCTTGCTTGCTAGTATGGCCGTGTGGCCTAAGAAACCGTATGCATTGATGTTTTGAATTGATTGCATGAATTCCAAATATTGAATTGATTGATTGATGTGATTCAGATGTCGAGATTCGAACCTTCGGATTATACTGTCCTAAATCTCTCTGGAGATAATTGATTAGAATGGGCAAATAACACTTCAGTTGTCCTGAAGTCAAGAGGACTCGGACAGTGCATCACTCAAGGTGATTATGCAACTGAAAATGAAAATTATAGGGCCATAACAATTATGCGCCATCATCTCACTGAGGAACTGAGAAATCAGTATATACATATTAAGAATCCTCATGACCTTTGGACAGAATTAAAGTCTAGATACACAGTGGTGTTATTACCAAATGTCATGCATGAATGGATGAGTCTCAGATTCCAAGACTTTGAGTCTGTGGACGATTATCACTTGGTTTTGTCCAAAGTTGCTTACAAACTGAGACTATGTGGTGAAGTGGTAATAGAGGAGGATTTACTGGAAAAGACCTTCCTCACAGCCGATCCAAGTGATCTAGTGTTACAATATACCTTAAGAGAAAAGGCTTCACCCCTATAATGATATGTTTTCATGCCTATTGATAATTGAGCAAAAGAAATTGCTCGAGAAAAGCAGTGAGATGCATGAGAAACGGCAGCCGTGTCCGAGTTAAGGGATGGTGTGGCCGGCATGTCTATTGATTAAATAAGACTTTGACATTCTGATTTATTTTTATGCTTTACTTTATATTATCATCATGCACGTTTTATCCATAATATGAGTTGTTTTAAGTTTATTTTATTGCTCTTATTCTTGCTTGATTGTTTATGTGGTTGAATTCATATCTATTTGAGCTATATGACTCGATCAACCAACATATCTTTGAATTATAAGGCCTCAAAGTCTTATGGAAATAAGAAATCAATAGAAGGATAGTCTGTCTATTATAAGACCACGGCCAAGGCATGGCCTTAAAGGGCATGAATTTAATCACCTAATTAAAGGTCCATTGATTCATAAAGACTTAAGTATGAATGATTTCCACAATGGACAAATGGTTAAAGGAAACAAAGTTCCTTCATTTTCTTTTCAGAAAATCGCCTAAGGCCTTATAAGAAAGTGGTTAAGACTATACCTAAAAGATCTACTGATAGAGACTATGCTAAAGATCATTATGATAGAGGCATAAAGCCATGACAAACCAGAAAGGTTGGCCCACGAAATTTATACACTTTATGGCATGACTGGATTAGCCATCCAAGTCCAAACTTGATGCAAAGAGAGATATTACAAAGGCACAAGGAGTTATCCCATAAAATCTCACGTTGTGTAACATGTACACAAGGGAAACTCAAATTAGGCTTTGTTGTCCCAAGTACCACATGATTATAGTATGTCCATGAGGGGGAGTGAGGACAAACTGATCCATGAACATACTACAAATCCGGGTGACATGGTCTATGACCATAGTAGACTTGGCCGAATTCTTTACACCATAAAGGCCACTACCTAAAGCTTGGGGACACAAGAATTTACATGTAAAAGGTAAATATGCATCAGGCCATATAAGTGAGCATAGATATTCCCATCTCAGATTGAATACGGGTCATGACCAGACATATACAATCTTAAGAGATTCAATAAAACCACCACATACATATGTGCTTCTAAGATAGAACCTGAGATAAGGATTGGGAATATATGTTGGATAGAAGTATGACTTTCTCCCACGAGTTTAAAAGAAACCTTGAGCCAAAAATGGGTGATATATTTAGTGGCCAAGGGACACTGATTAGATAAGGATATTGAATCTGACTATCCAACATTAGAAGGAGAAAGCTATAAGCTGGATAAAGAGTAAAAGAATGATAAGAGAAATAGAATGGTATTAACCATCATTGTCTTGGCAAGATTTTCGGACTAAAGAATATGATTTAAGACGTCCAAAGAATGTGATCAAAAAATACAAAAGCTAGCAGAACTAGATGCCAGACACATTGACCCGAAAAGAAAGAATGACTAAAGTCATACCAGCTTAGCACCAAAAACGAAATTGATGTCCTAGAGAGACACAATCAAGTTGCTACAGAGTCTATACAAGATAGACCAATATGTTCCATAGGATAAGGAACCTCGGAAAGAAAAGAAGGTGCATAGAATACAGATCCGAGGTTATAAGGGAAACCATTCCAGGCATAGAAAATGGTCGACCAATACAAGATACCATACAGGAATTTGGGACGCCAAACTCCATGGTACTTAAGGTGATTTGGGACGCCAAAACACCAAGGTATTAAAGGTCATAAGATTGCAATCAATTATGTTATGTCTGGAATACAATGGAACGCAGAAAGGGTATCGATACCAATGATGTATTTACATATAAGATAGCACATGCAAGGTAGCACTTGAATATAAGACATAATGCGAGGATCATGAACCCACGGAGAGTACTCATATAGATAAAGTTTAAAGGAACGTGGGGTTAAAGTAATAAGATGGGCGATTGGCCATATATGATAGAACGCCATCAAATGATAAAACCAGTGAATGGGTCTTGTGAGGAAAAGAAAATCGTGAGAAAAAGGACATGGCCACGTGGTCTAAGACGCATGTTCCTACTTACAGCAGTTGAACATAGCTGATTACACAAGGATACTCAGAGACCAAAGAAACAGATTATAAGGAGATATTCTCCAAAGTGGTGGATGCTACTACACAGATTCGAAATTGACAAAGGTCTGGTCATAAGTAAGAAATAATAATGTAGTAAGCAAGCATATGGATCACTGGATAAAGATAATAATGGTACCAGAAAATGAGAAAAGAAATTCTCAAAGAACAGCATTGTTCCTAAGCTGTTCATGGACTGAAACATTAAGCAACTGCATATAGTATGATAGATGTGGGAACCAAATTCACACCGCCAAATTAAGTTGATTTGGAGGAAAGCCAAGTGAACCAAGCCTTCCCTGAAGGTCCCGGATATCTGCTGGGCCGCACACGACACAATCAGTATGACAAAGAAAATATGAAAAAGAAATAAAAATCGTAAGAACAAAGAATGGAGCAAAAGATCTTATTTCGAATCCGCTTTAAGCTGAACAACAGGTAAGAGCCCGGCTACAGGAGCTGTCGGCAAGTTCGCTAGTCTAGCAACCTAAGTTCTAACCTAGTTGAGTCGCAGCTCGCTAGTAAAACGGAAAATAATGCCTAAGTTGCTCTAAATGCTCGGGATTTTGTGATCTCTTTGCTTCTTGCTCAAAGCTCTCCTTATATACTCCTCCTATGACGGTCTATCTTCTCGGCTGAGTCGGGCTTTTCCATTTTCGCCCATCTTTGTGTTTATCGGAAACTTGACATTTATCTTCGAAATCTTGACATTTATCTTCTGAAACTTGATATTTATCTTCTGGAAACTTGACATTTATCTCTTATGTGAGGATAAAGATAAACCGCCATAGTTATCCTTCCTTTCGAAAATCGACGTGGGCGCTTTGGCCACGCTGGGCGTTAGGCGTTTTACGGTTTCTCGACGAGACAGTCTTTGAAGGTCTCGGTGTTTCGAAGAACCTCAATTCCTTGTTTAGTCGAAGTGGCGCTTCTAGAGTAACGCGGATCATACCAAACTTGCGTGATTGATCCGAACAAGCTAAGATGGGATCGAACCGCACGATAGGACGAGACGGACGAGGGCCGTGGACCGACGGCAGGCCGACCAGCGCGGCGGTGCCGCCAGCGCCAGGCGGGTGTCGCCAGGCGGCCAGCGTGGAGTGCGCCGGGCGCCAGGCGGGTACCGCCCGGCGCCAGGCCGACCCGCTGCAGGTGCCGGCGCCAGTCGGGTGCCGCCGGCGCTAGGCCCGCCACGTGGCGAAGTGCCGCTGGCGCCAGGCCGGTGCCGCCGGCGCCAGGCCAGCCAGCGTCCAGCGTGCCGCCGGCGGCGAGGCCGGTGGCGGCGGCCAGCCGCCAGCGTTGGCCCGCTGGGCCAGACCAGCGTCCAGCGTCTGCGGCCGCAGGCGAATGCCGCCAGCGCCAGGCCAGCCAGCGCCCGCCGGAAGCAGTGCCGCCGGGCGCCAGGCCAGCCCGCATCCAGCGTGCCGCGTGGTCGAAGGCCAGCCCGCCAGGCGAGTGCCGCCGGCAGGCGAGGTGCCGGCGCCAGGCGAAGTGCCGCCGGCGTAGGCCAGCCAGCGTCCAGCGTGCGGGCGCCAGGCGAGTGCCGCCCGGCGCCAGGGCAGCTCCAGCGTGCCGCCCGGCGCCAGGCGGTCTGGCCGCCAGGCCAGCCCGCGTCCAGCTGCGCTGGCGCCAGGCCGGGGTGCCGCCGGCGCCAGCCCGCGTCCCGCGTGCCGCCGGTGCCAGGCCGTCTTGCCGTCTGTGGGTTTGTTCGATTCTTCCCTCGTCAGTTGTTTGCGGGAAATCTTTTGAGTTTTGGGAGGGTCTCTAGTTGTAGATCTCGAGATAATTGTTTCCAACGAGATTCCGCGAGTATCGGGATTTTGAGATGGACTTAGATCTGCAGATTTTCCGTCGTCGAGGATGAGAGCAATGTGGCTCCGAGTTTTAGATATGTTAAAAGATGAATCTTTTAAACAATCGGGAAGGTTTTACGGAAGACTCATTGTAGATCTCGGACAATCCAGACATGGGTTTCAAGGGACCAAGATGCTGTCGTTGCCCGAGATTATGAGACGATCGCATGGACGGGCGCCAGGACCCTCGCCGTTGGCGCCAGATGGGAGTGGACGAGCCTTCCGTGAGTTTTATCGAGCGACGACCCGTTTCTTGGATTTGATCGTCGCTTGGCTTTTCTTTCGAGGATTTTCGGGTGACGATTTCGTCATTGACCGATTTTGACCCCAACAGTTAGCCCCCCAGCTAGCTAGGAACGTAAAGCCTGTCGGATCCTAGCTTGCGGTATAGCCGTGTGGGAAGGTGTTGAGACGTAATCGTTTGCCGAAAATCGGGGTAAATAGTGATTTTACCTCCTTTATATGGAGTAAGAAATCTCATTCTTACTTCATCACAAGGTTTTTACTCTCTCTCTCAAGAATCCTTTCTCTCTCTTTAAGAACAATGTCTTCAAGATCTTCAAAGAGAAACTCTTCTTCCCATTCTTCCTCGGATGACTCTCCTGCCCATGTAACGGTAAAGCGGGGAGGAGTCGGTCGAGGAGGAAAAGAATCGCGTATTCGAGCCCTTGTAGGTTAGCCCCAACACTGCCAGAGATCCCTGTTCCGAGGAGGCCTCTGAGGCAGCCCGGTGCTCCTTTTGCGCCGAGCTTGGTTTCTCGTCAATATCTCAAGGTTCTTCGAGATTTTTACCAGGTTCTGAAGGAGTCAAATTCAGTTCCGTTGGTACGAGTGCAGAATCCTCCATGAGTTTCTTTACATGTTCTGAAGCTTTCTTCACGTACTGCCGTATGTGGTTCCCAATTCCTGGTGCCATTGTTAGATGGCTTCACGCTTGAACTTCGATCAACCAACTCAGCGTTCCTGCCTTGGAGAGTTGGCTTGGCGTGTGATCGCTTCTGAACTTCGGGATTGATCTTGGTCCGATGATTTGAAGGTCTTTGGGGCACTCGGCCGGCGGGGGCGGTTACTATTCCATGCTGCCTAAGAAGGATATGGCCGTGATTCAGGGGACTTCGAATCCCAAATCGTGGCAGGGCTTTCTTCTTTGTTCAAATAGATGGCGAGTCTGTCGAGGAGAGCTGCCTCCATCTATTTCGAGCATGGAACTTCAACCGAGGTATCTGACGAAAACTCTGTTGTCTATCTCACCTTTTGAGTGCGAGTTTTGAAAAAATTTCGTTTTGTAAGGAACAACCCTACGCGCATTTGCCTGGTGATGTCTTCGTCAAGAGATCTTCTTCGTCAAAGGCCGTTTTCTGGAAATCCTTCACCCTCGAGCGGATCGAGATGCGGTTAAGCTTTATCGGTCGAGGTCCTGTTCCGTCGTATGGCCTTGAACCTGTTACCGTGGCTCTACTGGGCGCAGACAGAGGTCTTAAGGGGAAGGAAATCGATGATGGGAAGGCTCGGAAAATCCTTCACCGTTGGGAGAAACCTAGTTTTGTTCCAGCGGAAAAGCGAGCCAGCGGTTTTCCACCTAACAACTTCTTTGATGGCCTTCCTCCGGAGTTTACTACTGACGAGTCGCTGGAGGATGAGGAGAAACAACGGGTTTTGCGAGGGCTCCTAGCGTGTCAACGAGGTTTGGCCCTTCTTTAACCTTGCGTTGAATCCGTATATAAGCATGCTTGCTGATCTTGAGTTTTATGCAGGGACTAAGAGTGTTTAGCGCTTGACTTCGAGTTTCCAAAATCCAGTTGCTAACTTCAAGACCACAGAAGTGGGCGAGAGCTTTTCGGTTCCGACAAGAGGTGAAGGCACAGAGCGAAGCAAGCTGAGCTTCACGCTCGGCTCTCGTCGGGAAGGGAGAGGAAGAAGGATGGTCGCAGCGGAGGTGGCAAGGCGGCGGAATCGTTTGCTGCTGAGTTTCAATGTTTTAAAGAAGCTCAGGAGTTTGTTGGTGATTTCGCGAGTGCGAGGTTGGTCGTAAACCTTTACAAGTCTGAACCGACTTCTCTTTGATTCGAGATTGCTGAAATGAAGGATTTCATGGCGAGTGTGCTCATGCTGAGTCCTTGGTTCCTCGGTAGAAGAAAGAGTCCGGAGACTATAGGAACCTATCGAGGTTTCGAATACGTGGAGGTCGGAGCCGATGAGACGCCGAGAATGGTGGGAATGCTCGAGGCTGAATGAGGAAGTGGACCAGCCTGCTAGTTCATTTGGGATTTCCGCATCCGTTTCTCAACGTTGACTTCCTTTTGTGAATTGAATTTTTTGGCCATGTGTGGCGTTTTAATTTTATCCGCGACCGTTGGAGGTTGCATTCTTATGTTTTGGGACTGGCCGTTGGTGGCTTTGAATCCTGCCGTCTTTTGCGGCTTTTATGAATATGAAAATTTGCGAGATTTCGTCTTTTGTTTTGATTTATACTTTCGTCAAGTGTAGAGGAAGGATCAGTAGTCACTTCATATCCTAACTTTTTGTCGCGCTTAGAGTATGCTACTTTTAGCGGCGTTTTAGGTGTAAGCGATAAGAGACATGTTTTGGGATCTCGTTATCACGATACTATGTCTGTGAGATGTCAAGATCCAGCAAGACTGGGTTTAGGGCAAGACCTAGGTTTACTCTCAGCTTTGAGGCTGTCGCGATGACTGATCGGCTTTCGTTTTGCCTGTTAGTGATTTCTTCCTGATTCTTTTCGTTTAAAGTCCGCGACTAGTTATGGCTTATATGACTTGTGTTAAAAGAATCGAGCTATCTTCGGAGTTTATCGAGATGCTAAACCAAAATTTTGGGTTTCTTGTATAGCTATGATATCCTTGTCGGATGTAAGAGGACCTTGTAGGTCTGACTACGATTTTGTATTGAGTGAAACGTTTCTTATGGCGTCCGTCGGGGTGTCGGCGGCGTGAGTTATTTTAAGTCGCTGGTGGACTGTCTTTTGCGGATATCTGAGTTTTGTTATCTTTTTAAGAAGTTCGGCGTCTGCGTTTCTTTTGAAGATATGATTTTCGTTTTCGAGCGTTGGCGTTTAAGTGAGCATGAAAGATAGAAAAATTTTATTAAAAATTTGAGAAGTTAAAGTACATATCGCGGATTTTTGGCGTTTTTGTGGGAGTATAGGATATCGCGACCCAGTCCCCTTTTGGTGAGGGGATAGCTGAACTTCGCCGGGTTTGACGAGCTGCCTCGTACCTCTTCGAGGATCAAGCCATCTCGTAGTTCTGATAGTTGCAGCGGACGTTTTACTCCCGTGCGTTGCCGTTCGATCGTGCTGGTCGGATCAGTGGTTTGTCGCGAGAGCTGTCGCTCTTCACGGTGGTGGATTGAGGCTTTGTCGTCGTCTTGAATCGTTGCCTGTTCGGATGATTCTGGATCATCTTTCTTGAGTCTTCGGGAATGTTGTGTGATTCCTTTGCTCGTTTGGGTTGGCGCGGGGGCGTTCGATCTTTTAGCAGTTTGAACTTCGGCTAGGTAACGAGTCTCGACTGTTTCTGGCTACCCGGATGGCTCGGTTCGGTCAGTCGGGAACTTGATACCGAGGTGATATGTGGGCGGTACTGCCTTCATGGAGTTGATCAAGGGGTTCCCATGATGGCGTTGTAGATGGCGGGTTGTCGTACTGCAAACTTCGGCGATCTTTGTAACTTCCTTTGCCATGGTGGGAGTTTAATTTTTCGAGGTCATGGTAGTGGCCGAAACCCGTCAAAGGTTTTGGCTCGGGGCGACTTCCCAAGTGGGATCTTCATCCTGTAGAGGGTGTCGCGGAAGATGGCGTTGACCGTGCTTCCAGTATCGGCGAGAATGCGGCCGACTTGAGATCTGGATGACCAGGTCGATTACCAAAATTCGCGAGTGAGGTTTGTCGATTCCGGCGGTCGTGTTCCTCAGCGATTGTTGTGGTTAGGAACATCGCTGTCCGGGAACCAGTTGGAACTGGTCGGCTTTTAAGCCCGTAGGCTTTTATCGATGAGACAGAGTCTTGGTAGAACTGTGATCCTCCGATGATCATGTTTACCCTCGGCGTGCTGTTGTTCCTTGGTCGTCCTGTCTTCTTCGCGCTTTTCCCTGATTGGTTTTCGGTTGTAGCGGTCTTGGGAGACAGTTTTGTTAGTCTTTGGTTCGAGTCAGGAGCAAGTCCTTTATACTCTTGACCTTTGATAGCTCGCCGGTGAGGAGTTTCGCGTGACGAGCGGGAACCTTGCAGTTCGCGGTGGACCTCTGGTCTCGTGGAACTCGCAATAGGAGTTATCCTTGTACTGGTTCCTGGTCAGGTGTTTCGGAGGTTTTGCCTTGCTCGAGTTGATGGGCGAGTTATGCTGCGCCTTGGGCGTCTTCCGTGATGGGCGTATTTGTCGTTACGAGAGGTTTCTTCTTGGGCCGCGGTTTTCTGCGGTCCGTGCTTCTGCGATAGAAGCTTCATCTCTTCTTCCATGATGATGAAGTCTGTTGCCTTGTGGAGAGTATCCTGGATTGTCGCGGCTTTTCCAGTAGTATCCACTTTGAACCGACTTGTACCAGAGTTTTCCTCGAGCGTCGATTGCGACATTGTCGCTGATGCCGTTACTCTGGCCATCACCAGTTTGAACCCGCATGAAGTCGGCGGAGACTTCGTCTTCCTTCTGAGCTAGACTCCATAGATCCACGTCGGACGTTTCTCTATCCATGAACATGGATGCTGTTTGAAAGCGCCCGAGGCCATTGGCGAAGCTTCCGATGGAGTTCCTTTTGAGCCGGAGAACCACTGGCGCAGCACCTTTGAGGTGCTCGGCGAAGAAGACAATGACCTGCGTCCGTTCGCGTTCGGAGTTTGCACCTACCCATTGCGATCTGGAAGGACTGCGGTGTGACTTAGGATCCGTCGTACGCGTCATAGACCGGTTTTGATCTTCCACAGGTCTGAGATCGTGTTTCCGTGATCCGAGTGGTGAAAGGCATTTCCGTGCTTCCTCGAGTCTATCTCGATCTCGGAGCGAACTGGTCGCCTGATGGATTCGCGATTTCACGCTTTCACTTCAGCCACGGTCTTTTGAGATTCCGGAGATCATGGATCTCGCTATTGCTGCCCGTTCCTCGAACCTGTCGGCGCTGGTGCGATAGATCCGAGTTTGATCTTCAGCGAGTTCTTCCTGCTCCATCCAGTAGAGTTCTTCTTCCTCTTCGTCATGGGCCTATCGAAGGATACCGTCTGCCGGCGGACTGGCCGGGTTCTCTGGGATGGATGTCAGCTCTTCATCGGAAGGGTCCGATCGGTCGCTGATATCTAGATCGATCTTCGGCGTCGCTTTCCTTGTTTCCGCAGCCGGAGTGGAAGGTTCGAGGTCGTTTGCTATCCTTCGGAGCCGTTTCCTCGAGTGGGCTCTTCGGGGCATCTTTTCGTGCCGGAGATCCGAAGTCGAGTCTCCTGCCCTGGCGTGCCTTGGTGGATCAGCGCGACAACTTGCTCGCAGTTAAGGTATCGACCTGTTTTGCGGCGAGGTTATCAAGCTTGTCCTGTTGTTCCGCCCGCGCCTGGCGGAGGTAAACAGTTCCTTCATCTGCTGGCGCCTCGGTGTTTGCATCAGCAGTGACGTGGGCCAGCGTCTCCAGCTGGAGTCTTCTCAGCGTTGGCATGGCGGGTGTTCCGTCTGGCTGGCTGATCCTTGGTGGCGTCGGCTGACATGATCGGCGTGTGCAGTTGCGAGATAGATAGATCCGTAACCCCCCTCCTTCTAGCCAAACTGTAGGAACCGAAATTCACACCGTCAAATTAAGTTGATTTGGAGGAAGCCAAGTGAACCAAGCCTTCCCTGAAGGTCCGGATATCTGCTGGGCGCACCGCGACACAATCAGTATGACAAAGAAATATGAAAAAGAAATAAAAATCGTAGAACAAGAATGGAGCAAAAGATCTTATTTCGAATCCGCGTTTGGCGTGAACAACAGGTAAGAGCCTCCTTCTGAGGAGCTGTCGGCAAGTTAAGCTAGTCTAGCAACCTAAGTTCTAACCTAGTTGATGCTCGCTAGTAAGCGGAAAATAATGCCTAAGTTGCTCTAAGTGCTCGGGATTTTTGTGATCTCTTTGCTTCTTGCTCAAAGCTCTCCTTATATACTCCTCCTATGGCGGTTATCTTCGCGGGCTGAGTCGGGCTTTTCCATTTTCGTCCATCTTTGTGTTTATCGGAAACTTGACATTTATCTTGAATCTTGACATTTATCTTCTGGAAACTTGATATTTATCTTCTGGAAACTTGACATTTATCTCTTATGTGAGGATAAAGATAAACCGTCATAGTTATCCTTCCTTTTCGGAAAATGCGTGCGTGGGCGTTTGGCCCGCGTTAGGCCCGTTAAGCGTTTTCGGGTTTCGACGGGACAGTCTTTGAAGGTCACCGGTGTTTCGAAGGAACCTCAATTCCTTGTTTAGTCGAGGAAGTGGCGTTCTAGAGTAAGTGATCATACCAAACTTCGCGTAGATTGATCGAACAAGCTAAGATGGGATCGAACCGAGACGCGATAGGAGCGAGACGAGACCGAGAGCAA